>OX276379.1:28449299-29855299 GCA_946251855.1 Alsophila aescularia | reverse complement strand
CTGTTGAACATAGGCCTCCAAAATGGGGGCTGTTGCAATGATCACCACGCTTATGGCAGGTGGCTTGGTGATGCCAGTAGATGTTGATACAATTACACAGGAAAATACTGTCCTGAATACCCTTTTTTGGTTCTCACAGCACCCGCTGTTGTTTATTTCTCTACTTTTATAAAAATGACAAAACAAGGCCGTGGAATTGTTAATGGGGCGAACAGGAAAGTTAGAAACGAACAAAATTGCGCGTTACCCCAATCAACAGTGACAGACGTGTCAGGTAGCTGAAAATTTAAAGTTCTTTGTTTCTCCTAGATAATTTACAACGTACAATTACATGCATAACAGAACACACAATTGAAATCCAGGTAGGTATACCTAACGTTATGTTATGTTGTACCACTAACCTTATTTGTTAATGTTAATTATTTGCAGTATCACGAGCTAACTTGTACTAGCCGCCTGTAGGAATACCTACTATCTCACAAGATACCTACAGTTTTCAACTAGATTGTGAGATAGGTTTTCAAATTAATTGTGCATAAAATAGGTAAATAAACTTTATCATACCTATCCAGATTTGTACCTAGTCCTACAAATCAGTGTAGACATATTAGGCAAACTTTTTTTTTTTTTTTAAATTAGATTACTTTTCTTCTTTTTTTTCTCATGAAAAGGAAAAATTCAAAGGAATTTGAAATCGGCCATTTTTACTATCCTATTACATAAACCTACTTAATGACTCGGTCAATATATATATTAGTATGTTTGTATTATTCTGTATTAGTATGTTTGTGGAAGCCCTAGTGGATAGCTTTCATAGCTTTCATGTCATCATGCGTCAAAACCACCTCCGTGCTTAGAGTTCGGAGTAGCACTGACGGTATTCTACAAACAAAACATTTGCAGAAGATTAGGAGCTAATTCAATTTCAGAATTTGATCTGTCATATTTAAAAATATATATATTTTCCCTCGTTTTCTTTTCTGATCCGGGTATCTCAAAATATTACCTTAAACACCTCTTCATAATAGTAGACTGAAGTATATAAATGACGCCTATGCTAACAAATTAATCTGAAAATATATGTATGAATAAAGTATCTACTGAGTCATAGCAGTACAATAATCGATATTCTGGACAATATTTCCCTGTGGCCATGCCCATTTCATGTCAAGCATATATTCCTTCCCCGCTCAAACATGATGGATGGCTGTTTATATTGAAGCGACCTTTAAACGGCCCTCCGTATGCACATTACTGAGTGAAATTGATATTTGAACACCATCCATCAACTTTGCAACTAGGTAAAAACAACTTCGAGAGAGAGAGAGACCCGCTGAAGAATACAGCTGGGCTGGGCAGCTTTTGCGAAACTTCGTCGAGTTTTCTCGCCGCCAATACCGCAAAGTTTGAAGACAAAAGTCTTCAACTCAGTGTGTCCTACCTGTTAAGACATACGGAGCCGAGTCGTGGACAATAGCGGTACGACTAGTCCACCAATTTAAGGTCGCTCAGTGGGCTATGGAAAGGGCTATGCTTGGAGTTTCTCTGATCTGAAGATCGTATCCGGAATGAGGTGATCCGGCAGAGAACCAAAGTTATCAACATAGCCCTTAAGATTAGTAAGCTGAAGTGGCAGTGGGCTGGTCATATCTGTCGAAGGACTGTTAACCATTGGGGTAGACGTGTTCTTGAGTGGAGACCGCGGCTCGGTAAACGTAGTGTAGGGCCTTCCAGCTAGGTGGAGCAACGATATACGTAAAGTGTCTGGCAACAGTTGGAAGAGAAGAGACAAAGATCGGGCTCAGGCCCGGCATGTCCAGCAGTGGACTGACACGGGCATCATCAAATGATGATCCATCCACTTCGAACCGCACTTAAACCGCCGATCCCACGCAGTTCCTTGCTGTGCATGGTAAATGACGTATTGCTAAAGAAGACGTATGAGAGTAACTCATGTCTTCATCATCAGCCTATATTTGTCCACTGCTGGACGTAGGCCTCTCCTAATGCACGCCACTGAGCTATCTGCATCCGCAGTTTGTCAGCCGCTTTTTGCAGGTCGTCACTCCACCTGGCCACAGGGCGTTATACACTACGTTTGCCTAAGCGCGGTGTCACTCGATAACTCGTTTACTTCAACGGTTATCGGTTTTTCGGGAAATGTGACTAGCCCACTGCCACTTCAGCTTGCTTATCCTTAGAGCTATGTCGGTTACTTTGGTTCTCCAATGTAATTTTCTAACAAATTCCTTTGGAATCTGTGGAGTGCCACTTTATTAGTGTTTTGAACACTAACAAAGTGGCACTTTTGAAAGTTAGAACCCCAGTATCTCTGCAACCCTAATCCGCTTCAGTTCATCCATACCAATATATAAAAGTGAAACGTTGTCTGTTTGTTTGTTTGTTTGTTTGTTTGTTTGTTTGGGGAGCTTTCACGCGATAACGGCTAGACTGATTTAGATGAAATTTAGAATGGATAACTATACCCTAGAATAAAACATAGGATACTTTTTATCCCAGCAAATTGTAAGTTTCCACGGGAAAACTGGAAAATATTTATTACTCTCTGTAAGGGACGGTTGCCATGGAAACGAAATAACAAGTCTGTCAAAAAACATCAAGATCATTTAGTGCTATACTCGTACCTACTTTTGCATTGGTTTTTAATATCCTAGAAGAACATAGGGTGCCTTTTTTGCGATAAACTGTAGTCCGCGCGGACGAAGTCGCGGGCGGGAAAGCTAGTATAGTAATAGTAATATAATAATTTTATTGTTATTATCTACTTATTTCCGAAACTTTATAAATATTATAGTAAGTAGACTTAGTAGGTTTTATGCAAACGCCTATTCGTTCCAGTTGATTTGGAGACCTCCTTCGCTCAGTCAATTAGATGACGCATCAAACATTGTTATGAACTTGTGAATGGGATGTTATTGCGACTGAGTCTAGTAGGTAAATAAATGTTATACCTATGTTCTAGCTGACGTCCAACTAAATATAAGGCAACTATATAGTTATAAGTACCTATATGTTACAAGGTACAAAACTAACGAAACGGGTCAAGTGCAGTTTGAAGTGTATCGTTAAACACTTTCAATCAAAACTTAATTACCACTGTTATCGTCGCTATACTTAATTAAATTTTATAACAGCAGCGTTAATTAACATGTGAATCATTGTTATATTTAATAATAACACGGATTTCGCACTGTATTTATGATAATATTTTATTTATTTCAATGGTTAATAAAATGAGACCACATGTTTTAAAATATGGAATGTTTGCTTCCACTATAACTAGGCACATATAGATATTAGAAATTTACTGCAAAGTTCCTCTGGAGCGGCTAACTAGGTAAACTCAAGATTATCTCGAAAACTTTCACCGTGGAATTCAATTTTGGCTTTCGCTATAAATAGGTTAATAGCGGTCACTTCCAGATACACTTGAACGGAGAGGAGATGCAACCTAAACAAATCTCACTGATTCAATATTAAATCATCTGAAGGTAACTAACGAGGGCTATTGTTGTTCGATAAAACGTGAAACATAGCTCAAAGAATTAGCAAGCTGAAATGGCATTGAGCCCGTCACACATCTCGAAGGACACTTTTATCTATATATTATTTGTAACTTATAAATATGTTTTACTATAATTTCTGAAAATTGAAAAATTATAAATAATTAACTAATATGGAAAAAATTACATCCCCTTAAAGTTTCTTGGAGCTCTCTTCTTTAACGGTCGTATTTCAGAAGCACCAGTAGAGACAGAAAGATATTTCCTTTTCCAGTGTGAGCTTTAACTCTGTTTTTTTTCCAACTCCATGTATACTTAGTTTACCTAATATTATTAATTTCATCTATTTATTATATTTCATGTATTTCTCCTTGTTCATGACATGCTAATTTTGACTTGTAAAAGCGCTATTTTGCCTATTTATAATAAAATACTTTGACTTGACTTTGGACCGACAACCGTTGAGGCAAACGATTTCTAGAGTGAAGACCGTATTCAGAAAAAATATGTGGTGGAATGACGACTTGTGACAGGCGGCCGGCAGCGACTGGACGAGGAGAGCCGAAGATTGGGCTCTGTTTCACAAGGATTGACCTACACCCAGCAGTCAACCAATATGATGGACTGATGATGATGATAATGCAGACGTGAAACTGATAAACTTATTAACTTAATTTTAGTACTTGTGGTAAGTAAAAGCCAAGCTAATATAGGTGCCACGAGAAGCACGTGTTCGTTTTAGCAATCAGATTAACGAACTCCTAGCCATCCCTCCATCCCTTAGGGTATTCAGCCGCCGAAATTGCTTACTTTGAAATGTCAATCAAATATGCAAATAGATTCAACAAGTTTACGTATTTCGATTTAATAAACAGGGAAATGAGTTTTGGAACCCATCAATGGCTAACTAATGGGAAATCAGACAGAGATAAACCTTGAGAAGATTTAGTTACCTTAAGTTTTAACTTTAGCGTACATTATACCATAAAAATTATAGCGTCTTTTTGCCAAAGGGCAGCAATTCGAGCGGCTAAAGAGCCGCTCGAATGAATTTGGCTCAGTTGTGACCAAAGAAAGTACCTGGTAACCGGATTAATCTGGATACATTGACTTCACTTCGCCAAAAAATATTACATATATTTATTATTATCTTGTTTTATAATACTATATGACGGAACGAGCATGACATTTATCTGCAGGAGGTACCTTAGCGCAACAATCATACCATTAAGCGCCTGAAGACTTCCACTGCTGAACATGGGCTTCCCCCATAACAATAATGTAGGGATTTGTCATAACCACAAATGGCAAGCAGCTTGGTCATCGCAGTAGAGCCATAATCACCACGCTTGGCAGCCCGCGCGGTGATCGCAGGAGATGCTATAATCACCACGCTTAGCAGGCCGCGCGGTGATCGCAGGAGATGCCATAATCACCACGCTAGATGTTGATATTATTTTCCATTTCCTCAATTCTATTTGCAGGTCCTCTAAGCGCCATGCTTGTCCAGATATGTAAATAAATCAGAGAGTGTGTCTTATCCATAATTTTCTCGGATAAAATAATTTTCCCTATGTACACTGTCGATGCCAAATAACGTTTGTTCTGGTTTAATAAAGAAATCCCCTTAATTACTGCGGCAGTTCGTCTCCGTACAGGCATAGCCCTGGTCCCCTGTCAGCCATTGATCCCCCAACATGGCCCGACAGCACGTCGTGTGTGTCTACAAGCAATACTATTTTGCTAGCAAAAGTTCTTGGGCTTGGGTGTAAATTAACATTATGTCAACACTCTGTTAGCTTACTGCCCCTGAGGGGGATATGAGAGTTCATTAACGTTTATTTCTACATACTATTACCTAGATGTATTTAATTAACAATCAAGGAAAATACTATAAATATCCATAGTACAAGGAAATAATTCAATATCACCAGCCCAAACATGAAATCATTGCATGAAACGAGTCATTAGATAAATCGTATTGCTTTACTTACTTTACCTGTCATGTAGATTCTATCCCAATATATTAAAAAGAGTTCTCGAATTACGGTCACGCTTGACGGAGAGCTTGTATACAGAATTTGTTCTAGAAATCTGTAAAAATCCACGAAGTTCTGTATCATTTTGTGGCGAACCGGAGGCTTTCTCAATTTGCGTACATTACAGGTTGCGAAACGATATCTTTAGGAATTTTCGTCTCCTGCTTTTATTAGGTTGTCAATCATTCGGTACAGGATAACGCTTCGGTTTACTTTCAGAGCTGTTTATTTAGAGTAATGTAAAAAAGAAACGTGTTCCTTAGCTCAAATCACGGGTCCTATATATCGGGTCAGTTGTATTTTAAAAGTAAATATTAATAAAAGTATAATTTAAAATTTTAATTTAATAAAAGTGCTTTTACAACCTCTTTTAATGAGTGTTTTTTTTTGTTTCATTTTATCTTTTCAATTTTTTGGAATCCTTCCTTATAGTTTTTTTTTTCGTTTTTTTTTGTTTTTTCTTATTCTTTTTTTCCTTTTTTATTTTTTTATTTTGTTGTCATCGGTTTGTGAGCTACTCTGAAAGTTTCAGCCGGATAGCTAATCGGGAAGTGCTCGAAATTTGAATTACAAGATTCCAGGATAAAATTCATAGATACATACATACATACAAGTGAAGTTAAATAAAAGCTTTTAAAAACATCACAAGAAATACTGATTAATTGATTTTAAGATACTGTAGGTACCTATATGTCTATTCCACTAGCTTGTCGTTCGTTATATTTTTCTTCTCTAGAGCACATTACATTATTACATAGACCTTACTCTAGAGATCGACTTGCGTTTGACGCAAAGAAATAAAGGAAAATGCCTTGCAAGTGCTTCGAAAATCGTTTGTTAACGGTTCGAGAAATGGAATGGAACTAATCATGATTTACTTTAAGAAATACTAGCTGTGTGCTTTGCACGCGTGGTCTTTTCTCTAGGTTAAAGGTACTCTATGTGCTATTCCAAGACCTAAAATACCATATACCAACATTTGATCAAAATTCCTTCAGCCCCAAATAGTTTTATATTGATTGCTCGGCTTCTACTCATTGGATCGAGATAACAAGTGACCCAGCTTTTAAGTCAAACTTTAAGCTATCCAACAGTGAAAACCGCATCGCAATCGGTCCAGTAGTTTTTACCTGATATGCGTTCAAACATACAGACAAACAAGTAAACAAAAAGACACAATTAAAGAAATTGTTATATTCTTGTTCAGTAGCATATTTTAAGTACCCTAGACTTTTTTTAAATTATCTTCATTGTTCAGTTTTTTTGGTCTTATGTATTATAAGTATATATTATAAGTATGCTGTATTATAAGTGTAGATTATGTCCTTTTTAGTTTATAAATTATCTTTTAACATCAATAATATCTACCTGTCTATTTGTTTTCACGTGTCTTGTAATCACGCATTAGGGTCACAGCACACTTAACGATGCGGCAATAATTTAAGATTTTTAGTGCAATAAAGAGTTATCTATCTATCTATCTAGTCAACACCAGTTTAGGCAAAATATACTACTCAAATGTAGTAAATAGTAAAATAAGTAGTTAGTAATAGTAGTAGTAGTTTTTATCTTTTTTTCCGTAAGTTTATCAGTTTTTGAATATTACTTTCATTTTTATCTTATAACATTGTTCAGTAGGAATAAAATCAGTACAATTCATACTTTTTACTATCTTTGCACTCTTTTACCTTTTACTAAGCGTGCAATATAATGCAAAGTAATTTAATAAGCTGTTCATTTAGTCAAAATACATCTAAATTTAAGGTTTTACTCAGATTTACTCAGATTTGGCATTTGCTGTGTCCTTATAATGAAAATACGTTAAAAAATAAGTACTTAGTCCATGTCAATAAGGCGAAAATAATTGTATGAAAACTTTAAATTATTTTGGGTCTTCGCACACATGAATAAGGATTAATTAGATAAACAATGCGCGAACGCATAATTTATTTTATAATTTAGAGTCATAAGCTCAAATAAAATATACAAAGGCATAAATAAAGGAGCCCAAAAGATTTAATTAAAATCACACGAAAGAAATGCGAACAATTAAAAGAGGATTTAATTTATAAATTTACCTATTTATACCAAATTACACCTTTATGCTTCTGTGCATCATCTATGGCACACGGGACTTCAGGGAATAAAAATCCAGTAGTCCAGTTAATGGAACCTCTGGGAAGGAAAATCTACAAAAAAACATACGGAAAAACCATAGCGGGACTACTGGGGATACGCCAAGCCTAGACATCAACCAGGCCGCCTTGCCGTAAGCAAGGCGTCGCTTTGCCATAAGCAAGGCGTCGCTTTGCCATAAGCAAGGCGTCGCTTTGCCATAAGCAAGGCGTCGCCCTGCCATAGACGGGTGGACACATAGCCGTCAACCAGCCGCAAGCGAGTCGTTTCGGTGCCGATCCGTTGCCGGGGCGTGTAATGTGCGGTAACCCTTATGTTAATTGTTTTTTGACTTGAATAGTAGGGAGAGGGAACGGATATCGTAAATAAACAATAATGAAACATTAATTAAAGATCTTACATTCTATCAATTTCTGTTCAGTACGGCACTCTTACTAAAGTAAACAACTTAACTAAATTTTGTAAAAACTCTACCATAACTACTCAAGTATAAAATCATAGGATTGTATCAAGCTTGTCTCGTGACATGAGAAAGTCACCGAAACAAGCTCTGCCTGAGCTCTGTTTAAGAAGTTCTCCTATTTATTATGTGCGCGCTGCTGGCCACAGCTCGCTAACAAAGTAACGAAGTAACGAATAGATGTCGATGCGTCCTTACGAAGCCCGTCCAGACGTCCAGAAATAACGCATTTCGTACTCAGTGGGCCGAGTCGCCGAATAAAACCCAAAGTGCTGCGCAAAGAATATACAAATTAAATTAGAGGGTAGCCCGATGAGCTCGCGCGATCTGAGAGAGCTTTATACATGTTTGAGGGATACTATGTTGAATTAGAAATAAATTTGTTCCAATTCAAATTGGGTTTATACTGAAAATCTACATTGCTTTTAAAATATACTTTCAAGTATTTTTTTAGGTATTAGTATCCCAAAATTCTCTCAATTTAGTCGCAATTCTCATAATGAAATGAAGTACTAACTTTAATAGTTATTGTTCTGTCTTTATTCATTATTTGTAATTTGTAATATTTGAAATAACGTTGCTATAAATGTAATAAGATTCAACAAATTTCCAAAATTGCAAATATAATTTCCTCTAAACTATGTTACCTGAGTCATAATATGTTTAATTAAACCTCATGGAATAGGAATGTAGTTACTCACTAACCTTGATTGTGACAACATCTATTTACCTCAACAGCGCGGAGTGTATTTTTATGTTTGACTGAATACCAATATAGTGTTAGTAACAAGTCATCGGGCCCAGTGATGGCCCGGTCCGGGTGACCTTTCCCTGTTGCTCACAGGTCACATCCTCCGGCCAATGCGCGCATTCACCGTGAAATAGCGTTGTTGACCAATCATACATTATCGTATCGATTATGCTAATCTGGGTTTAATCATATCAGGTTTTAGGAGTTTTGTCATTTTTTCCTCATTTGTTGTTAACCATGACATTGGGTAGTGTTGCCTGAGTTGCCTCATGCGGATCTATTCAGTTCAGCCGATATTACCCTTTTCCATTTACTTAGGTAGGTAGGTATGTCAAGCTACCAAAGCATGTCTATTGTTGCCTTGGGGTCAAGGAAAAATGATTCCATACTCTTCTGGCCCCCATGTGGTTTATTTAAGGACTACGCAGACGACGTCTTTTTACAGCGCGTTTCAGAAACGCACGTGAGAAACGCGTTTCCGCGCCGCATAATGCTCATGAAACGTGATACTAAGTTGTTCTAACAGCGTGTTTGGAACGCATACTTTTAATATTGATTTATAACAGCGCGAAACAAACGATACGAATACACTTCATAAGTACTTTAACTTAGAATCAAGTGGCAATTTATATCGTGCCTTCCCAAATAGTAGAAGTTAGAGCTACTTATATTTTTAAGCCACAGTGTCGATCTTCAGACACCTCATTGATTAAATACATTTAATTTGACCAAATCTGGTTACAATAAAGCCTGACGGCGGACTGCAAACATGAACGCCCTGCTATTGATCCTTCGGTGAAACGAACGGGGCCAAGTGGCTTTGTTAGGCCTGGCTCTAGAATCTATCTGCTTATACACTCATCGTGGTTGGTACTATTATATATGCTTAAAACTATGTACCTACCTACTTAAAAGTTCTTTTAAAATTTCGTACAATAATAATATCCAAACAAGCACAAATAAAAAAATAATATAACCCCCGGCCTCCCACCCCTCATTATAGCTAAGAAGTATCTCGATCACATCAGTTTTCAAACATAATAACTGCATCAAAATCGGTCCAGTCGTTTGAGAACTACGATGTCACTGACAGACACACACACACACACATACACATACACACACACACACACAGACACATCACTCTCACACATAGTGATACACACCCTAAAGTTATAACACCCGTCTCTTGTTCGGGGGTTAATAATATTTTAAGCAAGAAGCAGGTCATAGGTAGACTGGTTCTCGCGTGTCACGTGTCAACTTTCATTCATAAATATGTATAGCACGTGTTCACCGACAAGCCACGTGTAAGAAGAAATTTAAGTTCTCTATTTTAAAGCAATAATTAGTCAAAAAATACACATCCATAGTTACTAACTGAGACATCTAAAAGTAGAAATCCGTCTAGAGGTGGCGGCAGCTGGATAAACATCGATGGAGACAAATAGTCTCCTACGTTATAGCTTGGGACCTGCTAACCTAACTCACAAGTATACAGCACCTTCAAATGACGACATAAGTGAAAGTTGACGTAGGTAAGTCTATATTTTACTAGGAATTTGCCTTTGAACATTTCATTATTAGGTCGGGGTCATGCAAATGCCTCGGTTTATCTAAAATACCTGATAATCTGCGCTTATAAAAATATGTAAATAACTGAATAAACTAAACATTTTGGAAACGATGTTCTTTATGAGCTCTTTCATAATGTTTTATTAATAGCACAATGTTGACTACATTGTTATTTTCAAAGCTCTTTCGCTACCTGACTTGTCATTTTCAAAAAGCGGACTCAATTTTTTAAGTTTTTTATTTTTTTAGTCACGTCAATCTTTGCAATATTATTTGCTCTAAATTTCTACTTGTCAACCTCTTATTTTTTTTTTGATTTAACAAGAGTCGTATATATTTAAACCTAGCAAAAGCTAGTTATATATAACTAAGCTTTGCCCGTGTGGTCATTTCTCTGTGTTATGATAACACTATGTGCTATTCCAGGATTGGTATAATACTAAACTCAAAATTCCTTCAGCCGTCAAAATGTTTTTTAACGATTGCTCGGTTTCTACTCATTGGATTGAAATACCATGTACACCAGTTTTTAAGTGTAAGCCTAAGCTATCCAACATTGATAACCACATCACAATCTGTCCAGTAGTTTTTAAGTGATGCGCTAACAGACAAACAGGCAGAAACGATTTTTAAAAACATTATATGCTTGTTCAGTAGCTCGTTTTAAGTCCCCCAGTCCATTTATATAATTACCTTACCTTTTTGGTACTTACTGCTTTATTATACTTCTAATAAATCATTAAAAAAGTAAAAGTAATGATGAATCTATCACTTGGCAGTTCAGAGAAACATGAACAGTTTTGGTTGTTTGTTTCAAAATTCAATTCTTGTAAGTTCACAATTTTGCCAAATTGTACACATGAAAAAATAAATGAAAAGAGTTATGTAGAGTCCTGAGTGAAGCGAGGGGTTCGAGCCGCCCAAGACGAAGACAGGCTTTATCCTCGAGGTGAATACTCTACTTTTCCTACCTTCTGCAAGACAATAAAAACCAGATCTGATCATAGAATAAATGCACCATAGGCTACTTGACTTTTGAGTTGATGTCGGAAATAATCTAAAAGGACGGATAAGTATAGCGCACTTTCATAAATTTGGAACTATCTGATTGTAAAAGGCAATGTTTGTCAGTTCTATTCATTTAACTTCGGTTGCAGAGGTTGCGCGTCTCGAGTTTAATATGACTAGCTGCACTACGCGGTTTCACCCGTGTGGATGATTATAATGATAAAGCCAATATCACTCTCCGGTCCTTGAAGTTTGGAAATGATAAAAGTCACGTCAATCCGTTGCAAACAAGCATACCATGAGGCTTCCGAATTATATGAAGTACTAGTTTTCCCACCCGCGACTTCGTCCGCGCGGACTACTGTTTATCGCGAAAAAAAGCATCCTATGTTTTTCTAGGATATTAAAAACCAATGCAAAAGTAGGTGTAGCACCACTAAGTAGTATTATTTAGGTATTCTGTGGCACCACTCTTGTTGTTTTTTGACATACTTCTTATTTCGTTTCCATGGCAACCGTTTGTTACAGCGAGTAAGCAATATGTGACAGTTTTTCCTGTTTTCCCGTGAAAAAATATAATTTTCAGGGATTAAAAGTGTCCTATGTTTTATTCTAGGGTATAAGCTATCTACATTCTAAGTTTCATCGAATCCATTCAGTTCATGAAAGTTCAGTTTCATTCCATCCAGCCGTTATCGCGTGAAAGCTTCCGAAACAAACAAACAAACAAATAAACAAACAAACAAACACACAAATAAACAAACAAACAAATAAACAGACAACGTTTCAATTTTATATATTGGTATGGATATTCACTTTGGTACGAGTATAAATACTTTGTAGCGGAATAGATCAGTCACTGTGAAAAATACTAAAAAAATGAGAAAGGCCGTTTTTGGTCTTTCTCAGTTCGCAAGGGACAAACTACCGAATCAATATTTTTATGATTTTTAGCATTAATGCTTAGCGAGAACAAAGTACTTAACTACACTAAACAATAAAAAAAGAATCTCGCACGGGATTCCAACCCTGAGGAACCCTGCACATAACTCCGCGCAAGGGTCTTATTCAAACAACTAAGCTGTGCCTGCGGTTTTTCCCGCGTGTTCATTTCTCGGGGTTAAAAGTAAACTATGTGGACCACCAGGACTACCAGGACCAATAAATAGTACCTATAAAGCAAAAAATAAACAAATTTCGTTCAGCCGTCAGATAGTTTTTTTTTCGATTGCTCAGCTTCTAATAATGCGCTTAAGATACCAAGTACGTAAGTTTTAAGTAAAAACCTAAGCTATACAACAAAGAAAACCGAAACGCGATTGGCCCAGAAGTTTTTAAGTGATGCGCGAACAAACAGACAAACAGACAGACACCATAAACAATGGTATATGCTTGTTCAGTAGCACTGACCATTTTTTTCAATTATCTTCTCTGTACAGACTTTTTGTTACTCACTGTTTTATTATAATCTAAGTAAGTATAGATGATCTATATCTTAATAAAGCTCATAATATAAGACACAGAGTAGTGATTTTGGTTTCATTCTATACTGGATGATCTCAAACATTATCTGTAAAATATAGAAAACACGTACATTAAGCATAAAGTTACTGATTAAATTAAGAGATAAGTTTAGGCTAAAATTCACTTGTATCTGTAGGACTTTACTGACGTGTCGAAATAGTAGATTATGCACCAAGGGAATAAAGCAGTGTATTATTGTCTCGGGCTGCATATTGTACCCTGAGCTCAAACTCTAGTTAGTTATGTAGAGTCCTGAGTGAAGCGAAGGGTTCGAGCCGCCCAAGACGAAGACTGGCTTTATTCTCGAGGTGAATACTCTACTTTTCATACCTTCTGCGAGACAGTTAAAACCCAGATCTGAGCATTGAATAAATGCACCATAGGCTACTTGGTTTTCGAGTAAATAAAGTGTTGGAAATAAACTAAAAGGAAGGATTCGGACCTATGTCTTGTGTCAAGGCTATCCTTGACTCCTTTTTATATGCTTTATATTACCTTCACTTGTATGTTTGTATGTTTGTAACCGACTCCTTTGGACGCTATTTTGAGCCACTTTAAACGGTCAGATTTCATTCAAATTTTGCACACCTGTCAAAGACCGATGATAATGCAATAAATCGAAAAAAAAAACTGTCTTATAAATAAACCAAACTAAAAAGTAGAAAATAAATAATAGTTTAAAAAAACTAAAAAACACGCTTTATACAGAAAAACAAACTAAAAAATAGAAAATAAATTGTAATAGTGTAAATAACAAAAATAATTTCATTTAAAAAAAAGCGTGGGGTGCTTTATAAGATATGAATGAAAATCCTTCTTCTCATATCTGTCAATGAAATACTTATAACTATTGACCCATGCACCCCACGTTTTTTTTAAATGTTTTTTTTTCTTATTTACACTATTAAAATTTATTTTCAATTTTTTAGTTTGGTTTTCTATATAAAGCATGTTTTTTAGTTTTTTTTTTGTTCTCCACTGATTAAAATCGTTAGAGACTGTTTCGTATTTTTCCTGTAGTAGATTATTAATCATACCTAAAGCGTGTGATTTAATAAACTCCGGAGTCAAATCACTATCGCTCGACAAATTTAAAATGATAAAATACAGATTTGTTAAAATAACACCAAACACCGTCTTTTGTTTTGTTCTTTAAAATCGCACCAATTTTTTACTAAAAGCTTTTATTTAACTTCACTTGTATGTACCTATCTATCTATCTATCTACCTATCTATCTATCTATGTATCTAATGTATTTCTGTCTATCCTGGAATCTTGCAATTCAAATTTCGTGCACTTCTGAATTGCTATCCGGTCGAAACTTTCAGGGTGGCTCACAAATCTAAGACTTTTTTAAATACTTTAAAAGTGAGTAAAGAGTAAAGGAAATTACACAATTTTTTTTATTTCTTTTGAAAAATATTTTTTTGTTATTATTATTTTTGTGTTCTGCCTATGGTGGCCAGTTTGATTTTCGAATAAACTCTCTTTACAATGCCCGTATCTATGACAGTTTTCATTCAAATTTTAAGGTTCCAAATTCAAATCACATATTATCCCTCGGGAGTTTCATAAATTAACATTATATCACTTGGGAAAAAATGACTTGCTTTACGTTGAGATTGCGTGATGTGTAATTAGACATTTAACCCCTTTATGTAGATATAATTTGTCGATAAGATTCAATGTTTTAGAAGACACCCTTCAAAGTTCAAATATCGCAAGTCGGGAACCAGACACACTGTAATTTATACTCGCTGCGCCCCCGCGCCTTCGCCCGCGTGCAAACTTTGCCACACTGTCACCCCCTTAGGGATGGAATTTTAGAAAACCCCTCCTTATTGCACTTTTAGTGTGCTTAAGGTATATTTCCTCTAAATTTCAAATCTCATGGCCCACCGGTTTAGGTCGTGCGTTATCTGCATAGACAACTGCATATTACCACAGAATAAATAATATATATTACTCCGTACTCTAGATAGGCTGTTCACGAACGTTGCAATGAGAGCATTTGATTAACGCTATTTGGACGCTGATAGCAGTAGCTTGGCAGTAGTGAGCGTCCACGGAACTAAGGTTTTTCTTAATATTATTTATTCCACTGTTACGAGTACAATGTAAATTTTAGTTCCATAGACGCTCGGTGGGACTTTGAATCAGCACAAACGAAAGTACTGCACAGCAAATCCATACTGATCTGTGGTTGTCTGTCAGACAATAGGTAAGTCACGGCATACTATTATTTATTCTGGGTCATGGCAATGTTTTATTGGTATAGATAGGAACCTAATATTAAAGGTAATACAACCTAATATTATACCTTATCTATACTTATAATAAAGCAAAAAAAACTAAAAAGTATGAACAAAGAAGATGGTCAAAAAAAATTGTCTATAGGGTACTTAAAATTTGCTATTGAACAAGACTATAACATTTTTATAAATCGTGTGTTTGTCAGTATATTTGTTCACGCATCACGTAAAAACTACTGGACCGATTGCGATGCAGTTGTCACTGTTGGATAGCTTAGGGTTTGACATAAAAACTGGGGTACTTGGTATCTTAATCTGATAATAAGGTTCCGTGCAATCGTTAAAAAACTATTTGACGGCTGAACGAATTTTGAAGAAATGTAGTATTTTGTACTTAGGTACTTTTGGTCCTGGAATAATATGTGTGGGCTACTTTTAAATGGAATGACCACGCGGGCAAAGCCGCGGGCACAGCTAGTATCCACCGTTGTACTAAGTGATAAGTAGTACAGAACGCTTGACATAGGAAGTAGTACGAAACACTCACATTGATATTGATAGTACAGTGGTCGGTGTCCTCCTCCCATACTGCTGAAGGCACCTCTACCATTGTATCCAACCAGTTGTCCCCTGCGAAAACAAACAACATTAACTCACACAAAGCAAAAAAGTTTTATAGTCATTGTTACTCGTAGTACTAAAAATTGCCACAAAAGTGCTCTCACTTAATAAAGAGACGAGTCACGAAAGTTAAAAGGCACTAATAACTTTTTTATCATTTCAGACATACCTACCTAATTTTCTGTTGGCGCTGTATATGTACGTACCTACTCTTTTACGACACGCTTATCAAGTAAAAAAAAACTGGACTAGATACAGCTACATTTCTACGG
Source organism: Alsophila aescularia (assembly GCA_946251855.1). NCBI lineage: Eukaryota > Metazoa > Arthropoda > Insecta > Lepidoptera > Geometridae > Alsophila > Alsophila aescularia. The sequence continues at coordinate 29,839,136 of OX276379.1, read as the reverse complement.
TTGTGCTTAGTAGCGGATAGAATAGAATAATAGAAGCGATGGTAGTGCCTAACTGCTCAATAGTGCAACATAGGATCCAACGATACCAGCCGTGCGAGCATGGATCTTATCGATCATGGATAAACTTACCGAACTTACCGAATTTCAATGTCAAATTTGACGCAAATATTTGATAAAACGAAGTCGGTAGCACGGAACGCACTTTATCGAGAACGACATAAAGTCGATAAGTAAATCATATCGAATATATCGATTTATAACGACAATAGGAAGCATGGATCTTATTTTTGACAATTGTTGTCGGTATAATTACGTTAATCTTACCGTATATATCGAATTTTATCGGCTTTCCAAAGTTACACGACAAACAAATATATTTTTGTTAAATGGATTTCGGAAATATACATTGAAAGCCGAAAGTGAGAGAGGGACCCGTCCCTCTCTCATCCCCTCCCCTCCGATAACCGCCACCACCCCTTGCAGGGCTCCCCATGCAAGGGGTGGCGGTTATCCCAAGGAATTTCAAAGTTTTTGAGAAAAAGCAAAAATAAATGAGGTTAAGTATGAAAAAACGTACGAAATGTATCATGTAGGGATAATTTGCTCTTCGCTACATGTTTTGACAGCTGTGGGCAGCTGTTTGTTTCGTTATTACAAGTATATTTAGCAAAATATTCATAGAATAATGCTTTTTTTTTTTGTATAATTTCAGTTCGTGTAATATACACTGTTAGAGGAGCTAGGCGAAAGCCCGACTTTTAGCTTTTTCTCACAAATTATGGGTTTCCGCCACCACCCCTTGCAGGGGAGGGTTAACCCCCTCCCTCTGCCACTCTACTTAGTACTTATAGACATATAATGATTCTAAAGTCCTTCCAACGTAATTCAAAATGTTTGAGTAAGGTAGAATTCCAAAAGTTTCTCCGTATTATGTCAAAAAAATAAGAATCTCCAATATGATGTCAAAAAATAAGTGTTTAGTCGATTAGTCGTCTATCTGATCTGTGGTACAGTCAGAGTTGCCATTTTTTAAATTGATAAACTCACGTATCATACCGAATCGATAAAATTTTACCGAGGTTAGAAGATCCTTGCTACCGAATTTCGATAAAATCGATAAATTTATCGATCTTTATCGATCGATAAGATCCATGCTCGCAGTGCTGATTCGGTTCTAGGCTCCGCAACAGTGTCTTTTCTATGTTACGTGCGGTTTTCCGTAGGTCCGTGCTTCGGAGGGCACGTTAAGATGTCAGTCCCGGCTGTTATTGATTGATAGCTGTCGTTAAGCCATATCAGGGGCCTTCGGGCGGCCTGACAAACTCTGACAACAGAGGCCAGCACATTCGACAAACAAACAAACAAACAAACGTTGTACTTCATGTGCTTCAACATCAAAGATAAAAAGACATAGACTGTAGCGCGAATGAGAGCTACATTGCTAGAAAGTGCTACACAAACACCACTCCGATTCTGACTAAGGCCAAAGAAGGCCAATATTTGTGTGCGTTGCACCTAATTTATGCGGTCAACGTTCGAGTGGCTGGTATATAATCTTCCCACTTTGAACGAAATCTATGTCTATACCTAGACCTATATCTCACGAAAGCTTTTATGTTGTTTTTTCCCATGTGGTTTCACTGTTGGATAGCTTAGGTTTTGACTTAAAAACTGGTGTACTTGGTATCTCAAACCGATGAGCAGAAGCCGAGCAATGGATAAAAAACTCTTGAACAGCTGAACGAATTTGGATTTTGTAGGTACTTTATTGCTACTTTTGGTCCTGAAATAATGTAACCTTTAACCTAGATACATGACCACGCGGGCAAAGCCCCGGTTACAGCTAGTATCATAAAAATGAAGATTAAAAACCATACAATGAAAAAAAAAAGTACTTAATTTGTACCAAAGTGTACCTACCTTGTACCTAGCTGAACGTAAAACAATAAAGTAGGTAACCTACCTTGTACCTAGCTGAACGTAAAACAATAAAGTGGGTAACCTACCTTGTACCTAGCTGAACGTAAAACAATAAAGACTAATGTGTCTTTTTAAGTACATAAAACAAAGGGTCAGTCAGGGTCAGGGTACAGAGTTTGATGTATAAATTTAAAACTTTTAACTCGCCCCTCTTGAATACATTTTGAAAGTTTCATTTACGTCCCAGACATCATAAAATTTTAATAATGTTCGCAATCCAATTTGATTTTAGAATCGAATAAAAAGTTTTAATTCAATTTATTGTCTGTTTGTAATTCAAACTCCTCCTTAACTTTATCTTTACCTAAAATAAAACTGTAACAGGTCCAATTCTATACATTCAAGATATTTTAAATTTCTTTTTGGAGGTTACTCTATTTGAGGTGACTCTAGCTGAGGTTTTTGTATGAGCCACGACAATGAGTGTCCAAGTACAAAACCAGCAGTCTAAACATATCCAACTGCGCAGGGGGATGCTATATCCCCGAAACTGTTCACTAATGCACTGGAAGATATGTTTACGACGCTGGATTGGAAAGGAATGGGCATTAATATAGCGAGAAATGAATATGGCAAGAATATTACACACACTTACGATTTGCCGATGATATCGTCCTAATGGCGGAGTCACTGCAAAGTACCCTACAAACCTAGATGATGCTTCTCGACGCATTTGTCTTAGAATGAACAAAGATAAGACAAAGAATCATGTTTAACGATCTTATTGACCCGGAACCGATTCTAGTCAATGGTGTACCTCTTGAAGTTGTCCAAAAATACGTTTACTTTACGAAGGAAGTCAACAGAAGAATTCAGCTGGGTTGGGTAGCATTCGGCAAGCTTCGTCAAGTCTTCACGTCGTCCATACCACAGTGCCTAAAGACAAAAGTTTTTAATCAGTGCATCCTACCAGTCATGACCTACGGAGCCGAAATGTGGACACTCACGGTCAAACTAGTCCACAAATTTAGGGTCGCTCATGGAGAGAACTATGCTTGGAGTTTCTCCAGGACAAGATTCGTAATGAAGATATCCGACGGAGAACCAAGGTAACCGACTTAGCTCAAGATAAGCAAGCTCAAGTGGCAGTGGGCTGATCACATTTGCCGAAGAACCGATAACCGTTGGGGTAGACGAGTTCTCGAGTAGAGACCACGTTTAGGCAAACGTAGTGTAGGATAGCCTGTGACCAGGGGAGTGATGACCTGCGAAAGGCGGCTGGAAGAGAATGGATAATGAGAGCTGAAGACCGAGCTCAGTGACATGCATTAGGAGAGGCCTACGTCCAGAAGTGGACAGATATAGGCTGATGGTGATGATGATGATCGGCAGAACTCATTTATGCTCCGGACGAGCAAAAAATTTTACAGCCTCTGTAAGGATAACCAATCCACCACTCAATTCTTTGATTAGTGTGTGTTAGTTAGCTTAGGTGCATGTTACTGATCTAATGGTAGTAGATAAGTTTGTGTGGGTTGGAGATATAGTTCGGGATGTACTTATCCCGAACTATTGTTTTTGATTTTACATCTCATTAATTTAAAGTGTATGCTTATGTTTTTACACGACTGCCCAAGAAAGGAGTGTAATGTTTTTAGCATTCATGTAGTTATGTTTGTATGTATGTGAGTTTATTTGTTTCACCATAACTTTTAAATACCTGAACAGATTTAGACTAATGGGGTATCGTAAGAATCCTTACATCCCCCCGAGTAACAAAGGCTATTTTATTTAACAAAATTCAATATTTCGGCAATATGGCTATATATATAATTATACAAAAGCGAAAAAAAATATTTTTCCTCTAATTTTACAATAGGGTATCAAATTGAAGACCTTGATTGGCACATTCCAACAGTATATAATTTATTGGCATAAGTTATTTTTTGGCAGAGCAGGCGTTTTTTTAGCTTTTAAGCTAGTTATTAGTTTTAATTATGTTTCTGGAGCGTATAATCATATTTCAACTTTATTACTTAAGCTGTTGGTCTTTCTATGAATAAATAAATAAATAAATTTATTTGGAGTTGGTATTCAAGTTTTCCGGTTTATATTTACTTTCGTAGTGCATCTCTAAGATACTCAAGGAATATTTCCTCAAAATTTCAAAACTCTGGTCTGGCTTAGGATGTGCGTCAGTCTGTCAGTAGGTATGTCACGGTACTGTTTCATAGACCAAGCAATGATGGCCAAGTAAAAAACATAGTGTCTTTCTGTTTCACGGTATTGTTTTTACTGGTTCTGTTTCTGTTTCTATTTCTGTTGTTGTGGTCGTTGTTGTTGTTTTTGTCGTTGTCGTTGTTGTTTTCGTTGTTGTTGCATTGTTTGAGTAAATTCTTATTATACTAAGCTGGTTTTATTTAAATACCTCGCATTGTTTGAGTAAAGCACTATACAAGCCTTGGTGCGCAATGACTGCCCTGCTGGCCACGCTATGATGGCCTCGAGCTTTGCTTAGTTAAGTTCTCGACCATCATCATCGCTGCCAGCAACGCAGTCATTACAGACCGCGGCAGTAATGTACTATATTTGCCTATTTCAAGGCTAGATTGTAATATTAATACACAATGGAAAGGCCTGGTAACTTACATATTTTTCACAACAATATACAGGGTCCTTCCAGCAAGGTATTAAAGTTAGAACTTTTTTTAGATTTCTCTAAGGTCAATGTTATATGTGTAACTGAGCATTGGTTCACGATAGGTACTTTGATACCATGCATTAGAAACTATGTGATTGGTAGTTCGTTCGATAGGAAAAAAGCTAAGCCCCATGGTGGGTCTTTAATTTATTTAGTGAATAAATGTAAATTTAAGGAGAGGAAAGACATTGTGGCGTTGTCTGTTGAACGGACTATTGAGTTATCATGTGTTGAGCTGGAGCAACATATAATTGTATGTGTATATAGACCCCCACTGGCTGATTTCAAAGTGTTTGAGTCTGTTATGGAGGATGTTCTGAGGAAATGTTCTAACAGTTCAAAATTCCTTGTTGTATGTGGTGATTTCAAATGTTCATTAAGCGATAACAACAAACAAACAATACTTATAATAAAGTAGTAAGTAACAAAAAGTCTGTACAAAGAAAGAAGATAATAAAAAAAAAACTAGAGTATTTATAATAAGCCACTGAACAAGCTTATTTTTAAATCGTGTGTTTTTTTACGCATCGCGTATAAACTAGGTTTTATATTAAAAATTGGTGACCTTGGTATCTCAATCCGGTGAATAAAAGCCGACAAATTGATAAAAACTATTTCAAAAATGAATAAATTTTGGTGAAATATAATATATTGTACTTTATAGGCACTTTTGGTACTGAAATAACACATTACTTTTTACTCAGTTAAATGACAAGGCGGGCAAAGCCGCGGGCACAGCTAGTTTCAATAAATAAAACAGAAAAAAACCTGTACAAATTGAAGTTAGATTAGATAGGTAGGAATGTTTTATCTCAAGCATGCTCTCCAATGTTTGCGTACCTACCAATCTGTTCTAAATAATACACAATGTTAGTAGTGCAGGTCGAGTAGTTTGTTAGAGTTAGATAACTTATGTAAATAGTTGTTTTTGCAGAACATAGCTAACTCTAACAAACTCTACTCTCTACTCTCTCTGTTGATTTGCAATTTATCTCAAGCATGCTCTCCAATGTTTGCGTCCCTACCAATCTGTTCTAAATAATACACAATGTTAGTAGTGCAGGTCGAGTAGTTTGTTAGAGTTAGATAACTTATGTAAATAGTTGTTTTTGCAGAACATAGCTAACTCTAACAAACTCTACTCTCTACTCTCTCTGTTGATCTGCAATTTATCTCAAGCATGCTCTCCAATGTTTGCGTACCTACCAATCTGTTCTAAATAATACACAATGTTAGTAGTGCAGGTCGAGTAGTTTGTTAGTGTTAGATAACTTATGTAAATAGTTGTTTTTGCAGAACATAGCTAACTCTAACAAACTCTACTCTCTACTCTCTCTGTTGATCTGCAATTTATCTCAAGCATGCTCTCCAATGTTTGCGTACCTACCAATCTGTTCTAAATAATACACAATGTTAGTAGTGCAGGTCGAGTAGTTTGTTAGAGTTAGATAACTTATGTAAATAGTTGTTTTTTCAGAACATAGCTAACTCTAACAAACTCTACTCTCTACTCTCTCTGTTGATCTGCAATTTATCTCAAGCATGCTCTCCAATGTTTGCGTACCTACCAATCTGTTCTAAATAATACACAATGTTAGTAGTGCAGGTCGAGTAGTTTGTTAGAGTTAGATAACTTATGTAAATAGTTGTTTTTGCAGAACATAGCTAACTCTAACAAACTCTACTCTCTACTCTCTCTATTGATCTGCAATTTATCTCAAGCATGCTCTCCAATGTTTGCGTACCTACCAATCTGTTCTAAATAATACACAATGTTAGTAGTACAGGTCGAGTAGTTTGTTAGAGTTAGATAACTTATGTAAATAGTTGTTTTTGCAGAACATAGCTAACTCTAACAAACTCTACTCTCTCTGTTGATCTACAATTTATCTCAAGCATGCTCTCCAATGTTTGCGTACCTACCAATCTGTTCTAAATAATACACAGTGTTAGTAGTGCAGGTCGAGTAGTTTGTTAGAGTTACATAACTTATGTAAATAGTTGTTTTTGCAGAACATAGCTAACTCTAACAAACTCTACTCTCTACTCTCTCTGTTGATCTGCAATTTATCTCAAGCATGCTCTCCAATGTTTGCGTACCTACCAATCTGTTCTAAATAATACACAATGTTAGTAGTGCAGGTCGAGTAGTTTGTTAAGAGTTAGATAACTTATGTAAATAGTTGTTTTTGCAGAACATAGCTAACTCTAACAAACTCTACTCTCTACTCTCTCTGTTGATCTGCAATTTATCTCAAGGATGCTCTCCAATGTTTGCGTACCTACCAATCTGTTCTAAATAATACACAATGTTAGTAGTGCAGGTCGAGTAGTTTGTTAGAGTTAGATAACTTATGTAAATAGTTGTTTTTGCAGAACATAGCTAACTCTAACAAACTCTACTCTCTACTCTCTCTGTTAATCTGCAATTTATCTCAAGCATGCTCTCCAATGTTTGCGTACCTACCAATCTGTTCTAAATAATACACAATGTTAGTAGTGCAGGTCGAGTAGTTTGTTAGAGTTAGATAACTTATGTAAATAGTTGTTTTTGCAGAACATAGCTAACTCTAACAAACTCTACTCTCTACTCTCTCTGTTGATCTGCAATTTATCTCAAGCATGCTCTCCAATGTTTGCGTACCTACCAATCTGTTCTAAATAATACACAATGTTAGTAGTACAGGTCGAGTAGTTTGTTAGAGTTAGATAACTTATGTAAATAGTTGTTTTTGCAGAACATAGCTAACTCTAACAAACTCTACTCTCTACTCTCTCTGTTGATCTACAATTTATCTCAAGCATGCTCTCCAATGTTTGCGTACCTACCAATCTGTTCTAAATAATACACAGTGTTAGTAGTGCAGGTCGAGTAGTTTGTTAGAGTTAGATAACTTATGTAAATAGTTGTTTTTGCAGAACATAGCTAACTCTAACAAACTCTACTCTCTACTCTCTCTGTTGATCTGCAATTTATCTCAAGCATGCTCTCCAATGTTTGCATACCTACCAATCTGTTCTAAATAATACACAATGTTAGTAGTGCAGGTCGAGTAGTTTGTTAAGAGTTAGATAACTTATGTAAATAGTTGTTATTGCAGAACATAGCTAACTCTAACAAACTCTACTCTCTACTCTCTCTGTTGATCTGCAATTTATCTCAAGCATGCTCTCCAATGTTTGCGTACCTACCAATCTGTTCTAAATAATACACAATGTTAGTAGTGCAGGTCGAGTAGTTTGTTAGAGTTAGATAACTTATGTAAATAGTTGTTTTTGCAGAACATAGCTAACTCTAACAAACTCTACTCTCTACTCTCTCTGTTGATCTGCAATTTATCTCAAGCATGCTCTCCAATATTTGCGTACCTACCAATCTGTTCTAAATAATACACAATGTTAGTAGTGCAGGTCGAGTAGTTTGTTAGAGTTAGATAACTTATGTAAATAGTTGTTTTTGCAGAACATAGCTAACTCTAACAAACTCTACTCTCTACTCTCTCTGTTGATCTGCAATTTTCTTTACCGCCAATATGTACCTTCATTTTCTCGAAATGAATGTGCGCGGAAATTAGACAAATTATCCGCACCAATATATAAAAGTGAATGTTGTCTGTTTGTTTGGGAGCTCTCACGCTATAACGGCTGAGCCGATTTGGATGAAACTTTGTAAACAGGTACTGTACAATATAGAGACCAACAAAGAAAACTTATTATCCCGGAAAATGGTAAGTTGCCACCGGAAAACTGGAAAATATCAATTACTCGCTGTAAGGCACGGAATGAGGTTACAGTGGAAACAAAATAATAACAAGTCTGTCAAAAAGCATCAAGAGCCTGTGCTATACTATTGCATTGGTTTTTAATATCCTAGATGAACATAGAATGCTTTTTTTCGCGATAAACTCGAAGTCGCTGGCGAAAACTAGTAACCAAATAAAAAATATTTTAGCAGCAAGATTTGGCTATAGGTATTAGATACAGCGTTTATATTGTAATGTTTATTTTGATAGTTGTCCCTATATTCATATAACGGGGGCAGGTCAGGAAGGTTTAGTCGAAATTGGACTTATTTGCAAAATGACCTATAGTCTGTAAGGAACTGTTCGCAATATGCCTTATTCTGCTAGTGCCATATTCGTACAAAGACTCATTCTTAAAAAGACTTATTCTTAACAAGTATTATTCTTGAAACGACTTATTCTTAAAGAGACTTATCCTCATTCCTATAAAAATGAAACGAGTCGTTTTTCCAACGTCTCGTTACTTTTTGACTTCTTTTGTATTGCGTTTATGTTAAAAGCTGACGGACAGTAAGCGAAAACGCATCGTTTTAAGATATTGGAACCGGCCATTATTCTTTAAAAGACTTACTATCAAAAAGACTAACTTGCAGATGGACTCTTTCTTACCGTTTTCATATAAGGAGGTTCTCAATACGACTGTTTTTAAGGTCATGAATCAGCGTGAGGATGATTAATGCTGCGTCAGGATCATCGATGTTGGTGTCCATAGTTGCGGGCGCTTTGTGTCTAAGTTCGATAAATCGTAGGCACTTGAAGGTGGTTATGAAAACACTCACTTGAATCACACCTTTAAACGAACAATGAGATGTCTACTAATTCCAAATCACAATAATTTGCTATGTAGGTAGATAAAATATTCGGAGTTGTGATAACGCGGTATACCCGACGTGCGCGTGCGACACGACCGTCCTTCTCGATGGACAAGCTTGCAACCATCGTTTGTTTACGCTCGACGTTCCTTCCTCATCTGCGACATATTTTATGTATTGGTAAAGGTACGCATTGAGATATGGTTAGTGTAAAGAATGGATCAAACTATTTGTGATGCTTTTGTATGTATTAAAAAACGTTACCTACAACCCTTTCCGAATTATGGAACTAAGTTCATGACGAGTGCAAACACGCGAGGGAACGATTATTGCTGTCTTGTTCTATGCATTCATAATCTATGAGAATTCGACTATGAGAGTTGACACCTTGTTGAGCGGGCTAGTCCAAGTGGTTCTACTATAGAGCAGATTGAGCACGTTATCGACAAATACCACTAGCCATTGATAATACAAACTTCTATCGTAAACCCTCCCCCCACCCCCTCCCCCTGTTAACTAATAGGACTTAAAATGATTAAAGGAAAAGTGTCATGAAGCCTAGATAAAATAATACAGAATAGTAGATGGCCGTTGGCCGACTAAACGCGTTGTTAATTTACTTGTACTAGTATTTATTCTGTGATTTAGCCTTGGTTTGCCTTGGTGATGGCTGATCTTTGAAGCTGCCTCAAAAATTCTAGAGATGAGTAGCCTATCTAGAACAGGTCCACAAATCCGACATGACGGATAGTGCGACGCTATTGTGGCGTACAGTGGCTGAAAGCTCATAACTGAGGTTATGGCAGGCGATATGAATCGAATACGCCTTCGCTATTTTTGTCAGTGTAATCTTTGACGCACATCGCTGTATGTATTGTAGGTACTAACATATTATATATTCTGCGGTACTTCTAGATATTACAATGTGCACACTGTTCTTGTCACGGTATATAATTACTTACTGCAAAATTGATCAATAGGAATGTTTACGCTAAGCAGGTGTTAACTGCTAAATTCATAAAAAAATACGAATAACCGATAAAATTAGTTAAAAGTAATAATTATTATATCTATTATATGGGCTCAAGAATATGCATAGAGATTTATTAGCAATAAATTAAAATTAAAATAATTTAATATAATATTAATTTGATTAGCAATAAAGGAAAACAATGGATCACGGACGGGAGTCGAACCCGTACTATCCGTGCCTTTAAGCAATTCGGTTACAGTGACCACACACTGCCATCCAAATTTATCTTTCAGTCTCTAAATCCATATTTTTTTTAAATCGTTAGCTTTTTCATAAAAGTATGTAACTTGAAACTTTTTAAGTTAATACGATTTTTTCACAATCCTTGAGTATAGACATGGTTTGATTATAAAATATCGGATATAATCGTTACAATTTGTACACAACTTATGTGCGTCGTTAATTGATAATAAATCAAGAAAGATCTGACAACAAATCATAAAAGCTACTGCAATGCTAATTCGAATACCCATACTTTGATAGGTATATTATTAAGTCCAGCGCACGCATATTCACTCCCGTCCATCGTCACGGTGCGATCTTTAATAAGTAAATCATCCTTCAACTTTTAATAAGTTGTAGCCATGCTTGAGCACACATTTTCGAGTCTTTGATTAGGTACTTTTATGAAACTTTTGCAGTGTCCGTGACATCGGATAAATATAATTTCGATCTTGAATGAAATATTAGAAAAATAATGTTAATTGCGAATCTTTTTTTTTACAGTTTGTACTTTTGAGTCAGTCATAGCTACTTATTTCTTTGTAAAAGCTCATTTCAATCTATGTGATAAAAGAAGCTCTAAATCAGAAAGCTTTGAGCTCATTTTATACTGGATGTCTCGGACACTTCGATAATAATTGAAATTACGTGCTCGGTATATGAATACAGATTTGTTCATATAGAAAATTGCATTTTTTTATACGAGTCAGTCTGGGGTTACCTTGAAATCCATTAGATACAATTAAAATTTCAACGCCAATGTCAATCCGATTTCAATCAAATCTCAACTTTGGGTTTAGGTCGGAATTGCGTCCTTATTTCAATAGTAGTTTATGAAATGGTTGCATAACAGGGGCTATTAAAATACGAGAGTGAGTTTAATATACTTTTTTCCCTTAAAAGCATCGGATTGGCTCGATCAACGAGGGTTTTCGCCATTTATCATTTATGGCGTCGCGTGCTAGATCGTATGCACGCGAATTCAAAAGTTTTATCCGTTTTATCATAATTAAAAATGTCCAAAAGCAATGTTAGTGAGGAGAATTTGACTCCACCTGACATCACGGAAACAGCAACGAACATGACGAACGAGAAAAAAAAGAAGCAAAGGCAAGAAAATATTACGACAATTTTTTGTCATTCAATTAAGTTCCTTTTGCATGAGTGTAGATAAAGTAGTGTATGAAACGGCACATAACTAGGTATTAAAACACTCGAGTGATACCTACTATTAAAAAACTCGCTGGTTTTTTATACTCACTCTCGTGTTTTAATAGCCCTCGTTATGCAACCGTCATAAATTACTAGTTTAGTTTAAAAAAACAGTATTATAATGTATTTATTTTCTTATTAGGGACGTGCCGTGCGTAAAGTATGTCATTATGCCACCATTTTTGAGTTCATGATCCGGATTTTACCATATGAGTGTAGATAAAAGCTTTTTCTTACCACCTGCTCGACAGTGTTCAATTACATATCACGCAACCTCAACGTAAAGCAAATCATTATATCACAGGGGATAAAATGTTATATGAAACTCCCAAGGGATATTGTGATTTGAATTTGGAACGTTAAAATTCGTATGACTCTTAGCTTAGCTCTTAGCATAGATACGGGCATTGTAAAGAGAGTTTATTCGAAAATTGAATTGGCTACCATAGGCAGACCACAAAAAAAAAAATAAGGCGCGATTGTAAGTAAATGTGAAACAAGAGACAGTGTTTGGTGTTATTTTAACAGTTATCATTTTCAAGTTGACACAAAAATGTCGTCGAGTGATAGTGATTTGACTCAGATGTTCAGGAGTTTAAATCAGATGATTTAGGGATTATTAATAAATCTACTACCGGAAAAATCAAAAGATAAATACGAAAAAGAATAACAATTTTATTCAATGGAGAACAACAAAAGGATTCATGGATGTATCCAAATCCGTCCTTTTAGTTTATTTAACTCGAAAGCCAAGCAGCTGTCTATGGTGCATTTATTGTTTTTATTGTCTTGCAGAAGGTATGAAAAGTAGAGTATTCACCTCGGGGATAAAGCCTGTCTTTTGTCACGGGCGGCATTTGGACCCCTCTCTTCACTCGGGACTCTAAACAACTCCCTCGCTTCGCTCGGGTGTTAAATTAAAAACCCCCTCGCTTCGCTCAGGGTCCAATATGTCGCCCGTGACGTAAGTCACTGCTTTATCCCTTTGATGCATAAACAACTATTATTTAGCTTCTCTTGTATGTATGTATCTATGTTGACGACCGGTTGGTCTAGCGACTAGAGATCCTATATAGGTACGAAATCGAGCGGTCGCGCGTTTGAATCCTGCAAGATGCAATCATTTGTGTGATGAGCAGAAATGATTGTTTCCGAGTCATGGATGTAATATTCTTATCTATGTATATTTATCCGTTATCTAGTGCCCATAGTACAGGGTATCCTAGTTTGGGGCTAGGTAATTGGTGTCGAATTGTCCTGAATATATTTATTTATTTATATTTATGTATGTATGTCCTGGAATTTTGCAATCAATATTTCACCCACTGAAGCTATCGGGCTGAAATTTGGCGCATACGTTTGGTTTTTTGACAATGCACGATTTCTTAAATTCCGCCATTTTTAATCCAATATAACGGAAGTTACAAAATAGCGAGTCATCATTTCCACAGCAACCCCTATGATATGGATATCAAATGTAAGGGCTTGATGAGCGACATTACATTGGCTGCCGTATAAAAGCTTTTATTTTATTTTATTTTATTTTATTTTATTTTATTTTATTTTATTTTATTTTATTTTATTTTATTTTATTTTATTTTATTTTATTTTATTTTATTTTATTTTATTTTATTTTATTTTATTTTATTTTATTTTATTTTATTTTATTTTATTTTATTTTATTTTATTTTATTTTATTTTATTTTATTTTATTTTATTTTATTTTATTTTATTTTATTTTATTTTATTTTATTTTATTTTATTTTATTTTATTTTATTTTATTTTATTTTATTTTATTTTATTTTATTTTATTTTATTTTATTTTATTTTATTTTATTTTATTTTATTTTATTTTATTTTATTTAAATATTATTGTTCAATTGTTCGTTTCGCCTTGCCTTTAACTCTTGTGCGTGATTTCTATGCAGAAGATTTGTATCAGGAGATCCAAAGGCGTCATGTTTTTGTCAATTGCGTAGATGAAACACCAAAAACAAACTTAAAAAATATAAGTACTATTTTTTTCTATTGATGGAATTACAATATTAAAATAATACGCAACTAATCATGACTCCAATCGCATCTCATCAGTAGATATCTATACACCCCTGGGGTTAATTAATTGACCGAGGGAGCGCGAAGCGTCTCCGTTTCAGCTTGGGCAAGAATTATTTCGTATGTCCGGATATCTGTCTGTCCGGATCTCTGTGCTCCTCTACAGGTCGCATTTCTCAACGAATCTAGACGAAACTTATTTAGTATTTTTTTGTCGTTGGAGATTCTCGATTGAAAAAGGGGCAAAAAGGCCCTTTACCTACTAGGTAGGGATTGATGGAGCACCTTGGTTATTACTGTTAGTTTTACAATAAGGTAACTAGATGACGCTACTGTGCACCGCTAGATTGTTTCTAAAAAAGTTTGTACTCGCGAGGTCTACAGCTCACAGAGCTACTAGTAATAAAACAATTTGATGCTAAGTTCGCATTTAAAAGCAATTATACCTACCTAACTACAGATCCATCGTATTTTTTACCCGACTTCGCGGTGGGTTATGTTTTTATCAGCCTATGTACGTTTGAGGCACTATATAGGCCAAACGCTTGGACTGATTTTAATGATCTTTTCGTCAATCGATTTGTCTTAATCTTGCGAGTGCTACTAAAGACATGACAGTAATCAAAATTCAATATGGCGACAACCCGACGCCATATTGTGAAAAAGAAAAAATGATAGTTGACAAACTATGTTAAATGGGGTACCATTGAATAAGTACTTGAAAATCATCAGTATGTTTCACTTATCATTTTTCATTTCGAATGACCATTTAGGATTGTACCGTTGACAAAACGCTACTTAAATAAAAAAACAATAAACCTATAACTAGCAATGCAAAGCAGCAGTTCGACAAGTAAAAGTAGGAATAATAAAGTTCAATTGATGAACACGGAGACAGGTGGTGACATCTACCGGAAATTTTACTTATCTTTGCATCGATTAGTAAAAGTAGGAATAATAAAGTTCAATTGATGAACACGGAGACAGGTGGTGACATCTACCGGAAATTTTACTTATCTTTGCATCGATTAGCTGGCAAAGCAAAAGGGCGCGTTCCGTTGTTCGGCACGGCCCCGCGATGTCAGCAAATAGAAATAAATTAAACAAAGCAATTAAATGCAACAAATGCTAAATTTAGGAACGTAGATTTTTTCCAAAGCAAACCCATACAATATCATAATTTAATAGTCACGATATATAGTTTTACGAGGATAGGACGGTGGCAGAGCAAAGAAACCGCGTTCCGTACCTTTCGTCTGAAACGGAAAGTTTTTATAGAATATAGTTTATAACAATTCTTGACGTTTGGCAGTTGTTTAGCTGTCAAAAGTAGTTGTAAAAAACGATAAATAAACAAATGTGATTTCTAGGGTGAGAAATTTAAAAATAAAAATAAAACCCGATTATTTGTCCAAAGCCAATGTGTAAACGCCGATAGGCTTCCTGGTGAAACGAAATGTATCCCCGATAGATGTCGTAAAGAAAAAAACTAGATCCGGCGAGACAGAAAGAAACCGGCAATGGAGACGTGTCCTTTCTTTTTGGTGCCGAAGATCCTAACAGGACAGGACAGGATTTTTCCCTGCATATCATAAAACCCGTAAAAAAAGGTGAGAGCATTTGTCGGTGTTATTTTCGCAGTAATGATTACGATTGTGAGATCACTTTTATCCATTTTTCGAGACGCCATTTTAGCGAGCCGAAAGCGTTTGCGTTTTGGCGTTTGCGGAGTCTCGAATTCTAAAAAACGTTGTGTCTATTGGTTCACAGCGGGTTCTCCCCCCGGGATTGATAAATACCACGAAGGAGGCTTCTTCCCCCGGATTTAAGTTGAAAAGGCGCCGCGTCGCAGTACAATACGTCGCGACACGCCGATATTATATCCAACGATTCCTGCCACGTTCTTGGAATGCGGTATCGTATTTTATCCATATATTAAATTAACCGGAGTGTTGAACTTTGGTTCCCCACCGACCTGCTGGACACCTGCAACGCCTGAGGGGTCTAGCCTGGCTACCTCTCATGCGAATTGGACATTGCTGAAACGTCGAATGGAAAATTACCTTCATCAACATAACGGCTAAACCCTATAGAAAAAGGTAAATAAGTAGACTATACTGCCGGCCGGCAAATTCATCAATGTTCTGTTAGAGTAAATGCTTAATTTTGTAAATTCTATATCGACCCTACTTATAGCAGGGTAATCTTAGATCTTGGTATTTCTTGGCTGCTGAGTTGGATCTGCAGGCTAGGATTATTTGCACCTTAAGTAAATAAGCAAGATTAAACCAAGCATAATAAATATTGTATTGGAGAATTTAAATTGCATGTTTTGTCTTCAACTTTACATGCTAGCTTGAGTGACCGTCCGACGTACCTACGGCACGGTTCCTTAGATTTTAAGTAAGTAAGCAGAATTATAACCAAGGATAATAAATGTTGTATTGGTGAATTTAAATTGCATGTTTTGTCCTCAACTTTACATGCTAGCTTGAGCGTCCGTTCAACGTACCGACGGCACGGTTCCTTAGATTTTAAGTACATGAGCAAGATAAACCAAGGTAATAAATATTATATTGGTGAATTTGAGTTGTATGTTTTATCTTCCACTATAGTACCCACTAGCTAGTACATTACCGAACGGTCTTGATCCAATAGTTCTTGAAGCTCGTTCCGGTCTAAGTTTATCCAGGTAATTTTATTAATTTCAAAATAGTAACGAGTATTTTTAGTTTCGAGTGATTCTGAAGAAAGGTATAGCGTCCTCGCGTACAGGGCGACCGAATGGGGCAAGAATCCCGACTCACCCCACTTTTGGTCCGACTTGCCCCAATTTATTTTTTGTTACCTTTACTTTCAGAAATCACCGTTACATCGTTTTATAGTCTTACAACACCCTAATTATCGTTAGAGGATCTATAACGATTTAAAGTTGGTTAGCAACCATTCTCACTTATATTTTTGCATCTTTTTACCTGACTGCACGGAGGGTTATGTGTTTGGGTTGTACCTATGTATATTTGTTTGTATGTTTCTTAGGCGAGTCCTACAGCCTTATCGACTTGATGGATTTTGTTAAATGAGGTATCATTAGATTTGTCTTGATCACGAGAGAGCTATAGGATAAATGAAATATCAAGAATACTAATATGGCGGCTTACAGCTGCCATATTGTATTTTCAACGGAAGAAAATATGACCAAAACCTATCGGTTATCAAAATGAAGGTACTTAAACGACCATTTCAAAAATATATTATAACTCTTGTAACTAAACAGTAGCAATTGTCTTTTAAGCTTCTAACAAAATTTTAAATTTTAGATTTTTCAAGTTAATGTAAATACTATAGTCTAATGTTGCAAATGCAAGTATTAAAGTAAAATAGGTAAGTAAAAAATAAAAAGTAAATTAATATCAATTCTAGCTGCGCCCCACGGTTTCACCCGCGTCCCTCAAGAACCGTGCATTTTTACGGGATAATAATAAGTAGCCAATGTGTTAATCCAGGGTATAAGCTACCTCCATAAAAAAAAAACAAATCTGTTCAGCCGTATAAGCGTGAAGAAGTAACGAACACACACACACACACACACACACACGCACACGCACACGCACACGCACACGCACACACGCACACGCACACGCACACGCACACACACCCACCAAAACATACATACAAACATTCGCCTTTATAATATTAGTGTGATTATTTTTGCGGACGATCAGCTTGTATTCAATAATTTTGTACGCAGTCGGGATTTTTGTTTTTTTTTTTATAATCATTTTGTTCGCAGATGGTTTTTGTAGTTCTTTCGATTATGTCTTGTTTCCAGAGCAGCTTGCAGTTGTTGGAAAGCTTGTAGTTTGACTTGACACTTTATTTCCGTCTGCATAATCTTCACTTATATTTTTTTCCCCAATCTGACATCCTTCCATCATATTGGCATTGGACTCTGACGAGCGTAGAAATAAGTATTTTTAGCGTCCATAACTTGTACCTATCCTGTATACTAAAATAAATTGGCACAGTTACTTTGATATATTTACGGTGTTTGTCTGTTTACTCAATAAAAGCTTTGATAATGGAAGGCCGTAAAATAAAAATACAGGCTAATAATAGACTCATCTTCGGACTCACTGGAAATATTTACGACGCTCGCTTCGTAAAATCTTTTGACACAGCATTTCGGGAGCATGTCCGAGTAACAATACCAATGGCTTCCGAAAATATCTAAAAATATCTTTATTGGTTGTGGGGTTATTTTGATTGGTTATGGAGCAGGACACAAATGAAACTATAAATATTATTTTTAATGGATACTTCGTGTGATCGTGTGGCTACAAATTGTTCCGATAAATTAGCTTCACTGCTACAGTGCTACATTTTTCTGATTAATTTTAAACATCACTACACTACAATAGAAACAAACTAGCATTTGCCCGCTACTTCGTTTTCGGGCTACAGTTTATTGCAATAGTATCCCATAATGTCCTTCCACAGGGTTCAAAATATCTCCATACCAAATTTCATCAAGATCAGATCAGCCAGTTTAGTTCAAAACATAAAAAACATACTTACAGACATCATCATCAGCCTGTGTTTGTCCACTGCTGGACATAGGCACGCCATTTGGCCCGATTTTCAGCTTTTCGCATCCACTTTCTGCCAGCAACCTTGCGCAGATCATCACTCCATCTAGCTGGTGGGCGTCCTACACTACATTTGCCAATTCGCCGTCTCCACTCGAAAACACGTTTAGCCCAACGGTTATCGGTTCTGCGGCTAATATGGCCAGCCACTATCACTACCACTTCAGCATGCTAATTCTCAGAGCTATGTCGGTAACTTTGGTTCTCTGCCAGATCATCTCGTTTCAAATTCGATTGCTTAGACAAACTCTAAGCATAGATCTCTCCATAGCCCGCTGAGCGACTTCAAGTTTGTGGACCAGCCGTACCGTAAGTGTCCACGTCTCAGCTCCGTAAGTCATTACCGGTAGGATTCACTGATTGAATACTTTTGTCTTGAGGCACTGAGGGATAGGTGACGAGAAGACCAGCTTCCTAAATAGTGCCCAACATAGCTGAATTCTTCTATTGGTTTCTTTCTCGAAATTGTTCTGGCCCAGTTGTAAGATTTGCCTTAAGTAAACGAAGTGTTGAATAATCAGAGCAGTGACGTTAACTGTAATTGGTAACGGAAGAACGTGCTCGCTTAGCATGATCTTGGTTTTATCCAAGTTCATTCCGAGACCGAGTTTCTAGGAAGCTTTAGCTAGGCTATCCAGCATCCACTGCAAATCCTGCAACAATTCAGATATTATGACGATGTCGTCTGCAAGTCCCAAGTGTGAGATGTACTCGCCGTTTATGTTGATGCCCTGCCCTGCCCAGTCCGATGTTTTAAACATGTCTTCCAATGCGTTAGTAAACAATTTCGGGGATATCACATCCCCTTTGTCACTCCTCGACGCAGGATGACATGTTTAGTCTGTTTGTTCTGAATTTGGACAGTCATAGTTGCTGCCAAGTGCTGAGATGCATTGTATGACACAAGCATCTCAGCACTTGGATATATCGCCAGTCTACTTGGCATCGTTGCAGAGATTATAGAACAGCCCCGGTTTCGATTGAGTCAAAAGCTTTCTCATAGTCCACAAACGCCAAACACAGGGGCCGATTATACTCCTCTGACTTCTGGATAATCTGCTTCACTGTGTGGATGTGGTCTATGGTGCCATATCCTCCACGAAACCCGGCCTGTTCCAGTGGCTGAAACTCATCTAGTTTCTGCGCTAAACGAATCGAGACAACTCTTGAAAATAGCTTGTAAACATGGCTCAGAAGTGAAATTGGTCTGTAATTCTTTAGAAGAGTTTAAACACCTTTTTTAAAGAACAATATAATGAAACGTCTTTGCCATGCCTCTGGAGTTCTCCCATTACACAGAACAGAGTTGAAGATTTCTTGAAATTCCTTGACTACTGTTTTTCCTCCTGCTTTCAGGAGCTCTATTGTGATTCCATCCTCTCCAGGGGCTTTTCCATTTTTAAGCTGTTTAAGAGCCATCTCGATTTCGTCCATGGTTATTTCTGGCAGCTTTTTAGTTTAATGTCGGGTCAGAGTGGCTCTGGAATCCTCACTTCTGGTGTCAGGTTGAGGCGAATGGGAAGAATACAGCTGAACGTAAAAGTTTTCCACTTCCGCATGGATATGTGGCTTAGAAAAGACAGTGCTACCACATTAGGTCTTTAATTTGGTCAGTTGACTTCTTCCCAGTTGCTGTACAAAGACTTTAGACCCCCGATTTTGCTCTATCGCTTTTCCTATTGTGCAAGTATTCCATCTGCGGAGGTCTCGTCTTACCAATTTTGAGATAGCCTTATTACGGTACCGGTCAACTGAAGATGTGGTTCCTGCGTCTTCCCGTCGTTTCTCCATAAGCAGCCATGTCTCCTGCGAAAATTTTGACTTCCTGCCTTTACGCTGCATCTGGCTAAATTTCGTGCCCTCTTCCTTTAGGACTCCAATCACCCGATCCAGATCCTGGCCAACGTCTTTTGTGGTTTCCAAGGCAGCGAATCGATTTTCCTGTTTTAATTGGAACGTTTCAGACTCAACCACGGTTTAGAGCATATTTGGTCGTCCGACTTCATCATGCGGCATCGTTCAAGCTTCAAGCAAACATCCAGAGTGCCTCAGACAAGTTGGTGTTCACTTCCGGTTATAAACATGTTGACTACTGAGACATCTCTATTTTTTTTGTCTGTGATGAGGAAGTCGATCTCATTTTTCATATTACCGTCTGGGCTTTGCAATGCCCACTTTCTTTGTTGTTGTTTCTTAAAGAAAGAGTTCATTAGAACAACCCCTCTTGTTAGAGAAAGTTGACAAGCATTTGCCCCCTAGGATTTCTGCAACCAATTCCGTATGGTTTTACTGTCGATTCGCTGCATGTCTGTACTGCCACTTTAGCGTTAAAGTCCCACATGACAACGTTAAAGTGAGCCTTAGTGGTGTAATGTAAGGCTTTTGATATGTCTTCGTACATATTCAACCTCATCATCTGAGTGTGCCGAAGTAGGTGCATAAACCTGCACAACCTTCAGGCTATACCTCTCGGTTAGCTTGATAAGAAGGTACGCAGCCCTTGAGATTTCAACAAGGTTGTCAGTAAGGACCTTATTAACCAAGAATCCGACACCTCCTTGGGATAGGTTGTCTCCCTCTCTGAAATACATAAATGACCTGATTCCATGGTGAAGGTGTCCTAACACTCTCATCGGACTTCAAACAACCCTAGAAAGTGCCATCTTATGTTTTGTCAAGTTAGACAAGATGTTCGTCTAGCCGTAACGTTCTTCCATTATAAGTTGCCAGGGTAAGTCATTTTTGGCGGCCTACCGTAACGCGGATATTCTTAGCACCCCCTGCCCTGCCGTTACCATAACCTCCACGGTAGTCAAGAATAGCAGGCGCCCGGGAACTAGTGGCCTTGGTTTTGTTTGGCTTATCATGTTTGGAGTTTAATGCCCATAATCGCCACGCTGGGCAGGTGGGTTGGTGATCACAGAACGTAGCTTTGCGGACCGGTGACGCTACTGCCCGACCCCTGCCAGTGTTATTTAGCTATGCTAAGTTTTGGAAGGTTATACCGCCATCAGTCGGTCGTCAGAGCCTCGTTTGTTGTTCGGCAGGATGTACCACGAGCACGTGTGGTTTATTTGGAGTACTCAAGTGTTATTTGTACTCCCTTACATCCCTTACTTTCGTTTTTATAATATCATTATGGATAATCCCCACATTAGGTTATGTTTTCGGTATGTATCTACTATTATTTATTCCGTGATATAGAGGATAAAGACGAGAAACTCCAAAAAGTTGTGGGAACCCTTAGGGAGGAAGGCACTAGATTTCAAGGGTTATTTAGCACCGTTCTTAACAGTGGGAGAACTCTAAAGATGCTTAGCAGGAGTTTAGCAGTAATCTTCTTTAAAAAAAGAGATAAAACCCCTTTAAAGAACT
Organism: Alsophila aescularia; assembly: GCA_946251855.1. Lineage (NCBI taxonomy): Eukaryota > Metazoa > Arthropoda > Insecta > Lepidoptera > Geometridae > Alsophila > Alsophila aescularia. The sequence goes on along the minus strand of OX276379.1, from coordinate 29,817,353 downwards.
GCCTTCCTACCGCGTCTATATGTTGTTTTCGAGGGTTATCTCAAATTGTCTCGCAAGAAGACTTGACGAATTCCAGCCTCCTGAACAGGCCAGGTTTTGCGGAGGATTTGCCACCATAGACCACATACACACAGTGAGGCAGGTTATACAGAAGTTTGAAGAGTATAACCAGCCCCTGTGTCTTGCTTTTGTGGACTATGAGAAGGTCTTTGACCCAGTGGAGACCCAGGTCACCACTGGGTCAAAAGCTTTCTGGATTCTGGAGTCTTTGCAGCGTTGTCAAGTGATGGTGATACATCGAAGTGCTGAGGTTTCTGTATGACGCTGCGACTATGAGTGTCCAAGTACAAAACCAGCTGTCTAAACATATCCAACTATGCAGGGAGTGAGGCAGGGGGATGTTATATCCCCGAAACTGTTCACTAATACCCTGGATGATACGTTTAAGACGTTGAATTGGAAGGAAATTAAAATCAATGGTGAGATTATCTCACCCTTACGATTTGCCGTTGATATCATCCTAATTCCACATTTTTATTTTTATCCTCATAATGGTGGAGTCGATGCAAGACTCACAAAGTATGATGACCAAACTAGATGATGCTTTTCTACGCATCTGTCTCGGAATTAACATAAATAAGATTAAGATCATGTTTCACGATTTTATTGACGCGGAACCGATTGCAGTCAATGGTGTACCTCTTGGAGTTGTCCAACAATATGTTTACCTTGGACAAATATTGCAATTAGGTAAGAAAGACTTTGAGAAGGAAGCCAACAGAAGAATTCAGCTGGGTTGGGCAGCACTCGGCAAGTTTTGTCAAGTCTTATCGTCGTCCATACCACAGTGCCTGAAGACAAAAGTCTTCAATCAGTGCGTCCTACCAGTCATGACCTACGGAGCTGAAACGTGGACACTCATGGTTAAACTAGTCCACAAATGTAAGGTCGCTCTGCGAGTTATGAATAGAGCTATGCTTGGAGTTTCTCTGAAGGACAAGATTTGTAATGAAGATATCCGACGGAGAACCAAGGTGACCGACATAGCTCTAGGATTATCAAGCTGAAGTGGGAGTGCGCTGGTCACATTCCAGAAGAACCGATAACCGTTGGGGTAGACGAGTTCTCCAGTGGAGACTACGTTTAGGCAAACGTAGTGAAGGATGCCCTGTGGCCAGATGGAGTGACGATCTGCGGAAAGCGGCTGGAAAATAATGGATGAGAGGGAGCTGAAGACCGAGCTCAGTGGCGTGCATTGGGAGAGGCCCACGTTCAGTAGTGGACAAATACAGGCTTATGATGATGATGATTATGATGATGATAGAGGTAGGTACATAAAAAACATAGCCGAACTGAACTTCTCCCTTTTAAAGTCGATTAGAAATGGTCACGGTTTTAATCTTAGTTTTGGTAAACAAACATTTTCAAATGTACCTAAGTTTGGCGAGTACTTTTAGCAAATTACACATCGGACGTAAACATTTTAGTTGCAGTGAAAACTATTTTGGACATTTTTACTGTAGCCAGTATTTATTTGTAAATAATCTGGATATATAACAGTATCTTCGAAATTAACTCTTGAGTATTTTCTAATTATCCTACTAATGCGAAAGTGAGTCGTTAAGAACCGAATGCTACCTTTTGTTTGTTATGCTTTCACGCCTTAACTACTAAACCGATAATTATGAAAATTTGCAAACACAAGTAAAGGAAATAAGGTATATTTCATCCCGATGTAAGAAAAAATATTTTTGCGAAAATATCGTAATTGTTAGTTTTGTATACCAACTAACTGGGAATTGCCACACCGATGTCAAAGTGGCAGGTGGCAAAGAGACAGGTGTAAAAGTGACAGGCGCCAAAGAGACAGGTGTCAAAGTGACAGAAGTCAAAGTTACATGAGTCAAAGTGACAGGTGTCAAAATGAAAGGTGTCACAGTGACAGGAGCCAAAGTGCCAGGTGTCAACGCGATAAATTATAGTCCGCAAGTACGAAGTCGCGGGCAAAAGCTATTTAGTTTATATAGTGGTGTAGTTCGTGTTCCACGAAATTGTGTTAGTAAATTTACGGTTTGAGGAGTAAGAACAAATAATTAAAGATCGCAAGATAATCGTTTTCTATTTTTGTGTCCGCATCTGCGTTTACCTAACAAATAAAACAACTACCTAGGTAGGAATCTACAAATAGGCTTTGCTTGATTTACGCACAAGCTGTAAAACGGCATTATCGCATACTGCGGCAGCAGAAAACAAACAGACAGTAGCAAAGCTTCAGTTATTATTAATTTGTAAGGCTTTGAATGCTTCCTTAAGCGACTAACCAACTGATACAGGCCAGCAGTGCGATTTAGCTAACAAACCGCAACGTGATCGCTGCGCGTTTGTTACTTTTCGGTGTGGCCACACTTAGAAAAATTCAAAATTGGGGAAATATGGGGGATGAAGGTTTGGGGAAGTGAAGGAAGGTGGGGGAAAGTGAGGGAAGGGTAGGGGGAAGTGGACGAATGGTGGGAGATGTCGGGGAAGGGTGCGGGAAGTGGGGCATATTGTGCGAAGTAGGGGAAGACTGAAAGGAAGGGTGGGTGCAGAGTGGGAGAAAGGGGAAGGGTGGGGGAAAGTGAAATTGTTGTCCTTCCACAACACACCGAAAGGTAACGATCGCACTGCGATCACGTTGCGGTTTGTTAGCTGAATCGGGGAGCTGCACTACCTCATAGGAAAAGCAAGCAAGCAACCATTTACAGTAGTCGCAGCGGAAGAATGTGTCTCGGAAGTTGTCTGCTAGTCGCTGCGCAAACTGCTATTTTTCTGGCACAATCCCCACGTTGAATAACTTGTATAACTGCTTCACTCACTCGCTTACTTTTTTCGCATATTCTATCTCGCTCTTACTTTATACTGTTTTATCCCCACGCAGTACCTGCGCAATCGTTCACAGAGCCTAACTTCATAAAAATATAGATTGGCTGCGACTACTGTAAGTTCCTACTCCACGAAGCCTTACTTGACTCTGGTTCTTGAAATTGACATCTTCCGCCACGATAAACTGTAGGTAGTTGTGATTCTACTGTGGCTACCCACAGAAAACAGCGGGTAGCTTCTCATTATTTATTCTGTGGTTTAGCGTCCGCTGGGTATTACACATACTACCTACAGATGATTTTTAGATGAACGCGGGAGGCGCGTAGTTTAGTTTAATGCTAGATTAGAATTTACTGTGACACTACATTTACCTTGTGATTTACGTGCAGTTTGAACGTTACTTTTACGACTTGTAATTTGTTGTAAGTTTGACCCCTGCCTCTGCAAGTCGGTGTGTTAGGGAAAGTCAATTAATTTCATGTCAATTTTTTTAATTGCAACAATTGCAACATTATTTAAATTAGACAGACTTTTGAAATCACACAGGAAAAGGAAATACCTACTTGGTAGAGTCAGAAGGGTATTTAATAATTTCCTCATTTGCCGCGCAGAGGCACGGAATGATGCGGGTTCGAACCCCGTCTGTGATTCAAATTTTTCATTTAGAAAAGTATTACATATGTTCCCGCTAAGCAGTTAATGCTAAAAATCATATAAACATCAGAAGGGTATTTCCTTTTTTAAAAGCTTTTATATTACTTCACTTGTATGTATGTATCTGTCTATGTATCTATGAATTTCTGTCTATCCTGAAATCTCGCAACTCAAATTTCGATTTCCGGATAGCTATCAGACTGAAACTTTCAGGGTAGCTCACAAATCGATGAAAATGCATTTAAACATGTTTTAATTTAAACATAAAAAGTGAAGAAGAAATTAAAAAAAAACGCAAATAAAAGCAGTTTTTTATTATTATTCTTATCTAGTGCGTGATTCAACTCTGAGCCTGAGGCGGAACATGATAGGGAAATTTCCTTTTCAAACTCAAAACATACTTAGTTTACCTAATTTTATTGAATTGAATCTATTTGTAATAATCTTTGTCTTTCTCTTTGTTCATAAGATGTTAAGTTTTGAATTGCAAAAGTGCTATTTTTTGCCTATTTACAATAAATACCATGACTTTGAAAGTCGAAATTCGATATTTCAACCTACTAAGACGGATGGAAGTTTATACCTACATGTAATTTCATCCCCGGGAGCAGCACATCCTTAAGTACCTACCTATTTAGTAAAAAATATATCATCATCATCATCAGCCCGTGTCAGTCCACTGCTGGGCATAGGCCTCTCCCAAAGCACGCCACTGAGCCCGATCGTAGGCTCTTCTCTTCCAACTGCTGCCAGCCACTTTGCGTATATCGTCACTCCACCTAGCTGGAAGGCGCCTTACACTACGTTTACCGAGCCACGGTCTCCACTCAAGAACACGTCTACCCCAACGGTTATCAGTCCTTCGACAAATATGACCAGCCCACTGCCACTTCAGCTTACTAATCCTAAGAGCTATGTCGACAAGTTTGGTTCTCTGCCGGATCACCTCATTCCGGATACGAACTTTCAGAGAAACTCCAAGTATCGCCCTTTCTTTCCATAGCCCGCTGAGCAACCTTAAATTGGTGGACTAGTCGTACCGACTAGGATCCGTATGTTATAACAGGTAGGACACACTGGTTGAAGACTTTTGTCTTCAAACTTTGCGGTATTGGCGACGAGAAGATTCGACGAAGTTTCGCAAATGCTGCCCAGCCCAGCTGTATTCTTCTGCGGGTCTCACTCTCGAAGTTGTTTTTACCTAGTTGCAAAGTTTGCCTCAGATAAACATACATACTCCTGAACAACCTCGAGAGCAGTTCCGTTAACAGCAATTGGTGCCGGAATAACATGTTCGTTGAACATAACCTTTGTTTTGTCCAAGTTCATCCGAAGACCAATGCTTTGAGAAGAATCAGCTAGGCTGTCCAACATCTGTTGCAAGTTCTGCAACGTTTCTGCCACAATGACGATATCATCTGCGAATCTCAAGTGTGAGCTGTACTCACCGTTAACCAGTCCAGAGTCTTAAACATATCCTCCATCGCATTTGAGAGCAATTTCGGAGAAATAACGTCCCCTTGTCTCACACCTCGATGCAGGGGGTAAGCTTAGTCTGCTGGTTCTGTACTTGGACGGTGATTGTTGAGGCATCATACAGACATCTTAACACTTGAATATACCGCCAGTCGACTTGGCATCGTTGCAGGGACTCCAGAACAGACCAAGTCTCGATAGAGTCAAAGGCTTTCTCATAGTCCACAAACGCCAGGCACAGGGGCTGATTATACTCTTCTGTCTTCTGTATAATCTGCCGCACTGTATGGATGTGCACTATGAAGCCGCATCCTCCCCGAAACCCGGCCTGCACTGTTGGCTGGAATTCGACGAATCTCCACGCAAGACGATTCGTGATGACTCTCGAAAACAGCTTGTAGACATGGCTCAGAAGGGAAATGGGCCGATAGTTTTTCAAAAGGGTCTTGTTACCCTTTTTTTAAAACTGGACGACCACACTCTTGTTCCATGCCTTTGGAGTTTGAAGAGAACATAATTAAACATACGCTGAAGCTCTTTAAGCATAAAAATATATATATATATATATATATATATATATATATATAAAGATCTGCATTATAAAGTTTTTATTCTTCATGTTTAGAGTAGATCGGCCGTTTATCGACGTTAACGACATTCACCGCTGGAATCTGGCTGGCACTGCTGTGGAGCATGATACTACTCATAAGATAGTACCTATTTGTTTCTGTTGTTTACGTACGTCTTCTGTTTAATTATTATTGCAAAGTTCTGATTTTGTCATCTATACTTATAATAAAGTAATACGGACGAAAAAGTCTGTTGTCCAATCACAGTTTGATTTAAAAAGCGCTACTATTAGCTACCTACTCTTGAATTATTACCTAGGTACCACTTGACATGCGAACATTACCTGTGTAACCATACTGTGCATAGCCTAGGTATCATGCTTACATAGAACAGAGAATACTTAATACAGAGTTTAATTATACGAAACTAATCCCTCGGGAATACTAGTCGAGACTACTATTTTAAGGGCCTTTTATTTTTTCTGAATTGATTCATTCATTCGGTTTTTCATTACTATTAAGTAATCATTTTAACGAGCTCATTTTATAAACATTCTTGGCGCCCATATTATAAGTGGCGTCGGGGCATTTGAGTGGTTAGGTACCTACTGACCCTAGGTATACCTATTGTGCCTTTATTAACTTACCTTGTTTTCGGCTCGCAGGAGAAGGCATCTTGAGCTTGGCTTTCCATCAACTGGAAAGAAAAGAAGACAAGCGAATTACTTAAAGCTGTTGATACAAACAAATTACAATCTCAATAACTGATAGAATACCTATCAATTCTTATAAAAACATATTCTTCATTGGATATTCATCAAGTTTGGATACCCAAATCATAATCTCAATAAAAAGATCATGTAGTATAAAAAGATTAGGGATACGACGTGATTTTATTCTCAAATTGTAATGACTTATTCAATTTATAGAATTATTGGAATTATGATTACTTATGACATACTCGTAGGTTAGTAGTACATAGAACCTAGGTATATAAAAACTTTTAATGACTTAACTTATGTAACTTAACTTTGAATAACATAAAAATATATCCTTGATGAATGACGCATGTATGCAAAGCAGTTTTCTAGTGTAACAACAAAGTTTACAAACTTAGCGCAGCAGCTTCCAACAATGGCTGTGGTTCTAACAAAGTGGCTCTACCCATTCTGCTGGAAAAGTTATTAACTTAGTTTCATCAGCAACTTGATAATATTGCTGCCAAAGTTTCGCAGGAGTTAGCTTACATTCAAATACAATGTGTTGGAACGATTAACTACTATACGATATTATAGAGAAACAGTTATAGTTATAGTAAACATTTAGAACCAAAGTTTCTGAAAGATATAGAAGCGCGTTACCATACTTATTATAGGTAAGTACCTGTTTTTGGTTTCTAATGACTATAAGCAGTATTTCTGACACCTTGAATCATCATTAAATTATAGGTACCACGTTTACAGTATTGTTAACAAAGCATTTTATTCATAAACTTTTGTGAAATCATGTAAAAATCTTCCAGAAGCCTAAATCTCCAATAAAATGTATTCAAATAATTCAAATTCCAGTTCCGATCTACCATGAATCTCATAAAAAGCATCAAAATGCGAATGTTATTGTAAATGAGTCTACACACTAGGGCATTAATCCCGGAATCTCGGAATATCGCAACTCCGGAATCTCGGAACATTACTTCCGATATTACAATTCCGATACTGCAATATCCCAATACCGCAACATCGGAATCAATCAAATTTTCTATTTGAGTTTTTAAATAAATATCTGTGCTTATAGAGATCCGACGTGCGTGGTTTAAACGGGGTATAACATTAAACTATTATCTAGCAAATTTGTAACACTTCTTGAGTTGTAAAAAACTAAATTATTTCCAAACGGACTCTTAACTCATTACTAGCCAATGCCCCGCGCAATGCAAAAGCTATGATGGTTTTGTCCCTCTTACTCTTTTAGTGCGTATTCTGTACGTCTCTAATATGTCTATGAAATAGATATCTATAACTCACCTATTATAGTTTAAAAGTAGTTTTAATTGTTGATTATTGCTATTTTAACTTACAGTATCATTATTGAGAAGTTTTATTGATAAGTTATTTATGAGTTTTATAATTTCATTAGTAGAGGATAATAATAAGAAATCTGTGATTCCTTACATGTATACTACATTCCGTAGGTAGTAAAGAAAAAAAATTTTTTGTGGCAAATTGTAAGGTTTTAGTTCGTTCAGTGAGACCTAGTGCATTTTAATCATATAGCATTTCTTACTGTCGTTGATTTTAATGCATTGGGTTGGACTCGGACACTCCTAGAGTAACAGACATTTCTTACTGTCGTTGGCTGCACCACGTTCGGTTGAACGAAAAAGTTATAATTTTGACGTTGTTTTTTTTGTATGATTAAAAGAGTTTGAAAACATTGTTTTTTGTATCCAATTCAACTTTTTAACAAATTTGTGCAATTCCTATATTAATATCGGAATTCCGATATTGAGATCTAATATCGGAAATCAGTCTCGGAATTCAAAATCTTCCGATATCACATACCTACTACACACCAAAGTCGCGACCCGCCGAATCAGCCCGAATTGTTGTTGGCGGGTTAGTCGGCGCGGGCGGCTTCACATCTTGTACAAGTTGGATAGCATTGTTTATGATTCGCCGACATGATTCTCTGAAATAATGCCGCCGACACCAACCCGGCTGTGTCGGAGGGATTGGGGACTTTGGTGTGTAGACTCCTTGTTGAGAGTTTAGCTTATGGTGGCTTCAGACTATCGTCCAACCCACCATTCCAACTGATCGTCTGGCTTCGATATGTGGAGAGGCGGTTCGTGCACGTTTGACATAGTTCGACCGATTGGACGAATGGTTAGTGACCCTGACTTTGAAGTCAACAGTCGCGGGTTCGCCTCGCTAAGTGCGATCATTTGTGTGATGAGCAGAAATGTTTGTTTCCGAGTCATGGATGTAATATCAGTATCTATGTATGTTTATCCGTTGTCTAGTACCCATAACACAGCGTGGCTAGGTATTTGGTGTAAATTGTCCCGAATATATTATTATTATTATTAGCTTTGAGTTGGCCCGTGATCGTAGTGGCGATAAATCGTCACCAAATCAAAAGAGCTTGAAAAAGTTCTCGAACTCGCTCGAACGTGCTTTTGTCACATCGAAGGTTGGACGATCAGTTGGAGGGTCGTATGAATTATTTTCGGATCTCGTTCAAAATGTATACAACATTTACGATGTATTGTTAAAATCCAATCTACGTTTAAGAATGTTTTTTAACTTTTAGTCTTTTAGTTTTGTAGTAATAAACTTGAATACTAAATTTAAGATACTGTTCAGACACAGCGCGGCCACAACCTATCAACTCGATGTTTGGCCGAACGTTTGAGGTTGTCAATTTCTATTCAATACACAATTCAATCTCGATTCGGGTAACTTTCATTCAATAATAAATGTTCAGAATAGGGGCGCAGATAATAGGAAACTCGAAAAATTGCTCCATTAGCATTGTGTATGATAAATACTTTTACAGTTAATTTACTTCCCAGAGTTTGATAACACTATTGGTTGGTGAATTTATGTTGTCTTTTTTACAAACCAACGGGTTAAATTTCCAGCTAGGGAAGTGTATATATATAATGCAGCGTCAGATGTCATCAAAAATTGGTATTTTACGAAGTAAGAGTAACTATAATTGAATTAAATAATACTTACGGTGGGATCGTGAGAGATTTCGGATTTGGTCATCCAAGCCTATATAAATGGAAGATGTAGGTAATCCTGTATATAATATCTTAAAATGTTCTTACAATCCTATTGAGTCGCATTTCAACTCCCTTCCAGTTCGTTGAGTTACCTAAAGTACTTACAAGTATAAAGGTTTGATTAAAAGCGGATAGAAAGCAAAGCTACATACCTTAAGCATATTTTTTAAGTCCACATAAAAATATATTGGGAAATAACATTAATCGAGTGTAATCTACATCAAAGCAAAGCTCACTCGGGCGGAAACGGGTTTTTGCTGACGATTCGCGTCCATTGCGCGTTTTCAAAAGATAATCTAAGTCCATTGATGCCCGTCGGTTGTTTTTAGAGATGTGCCTTCCTATAAAAGGTTCTACAAAAATATATAATAAACTAGCAGTGCCCGCGGCTTTGCCCACGTGGTCATTTAACTGGGTAAAACGTAACCTATGTTTTAATCCAGTACCAAAAGTGTATATAAAGTACAATGTACTACATTCATCAAAATTTGTTCATCCTTCAATTAGTTCTTTATCGATTGATCGGCTTTTATTCATCGGATTGAGATACCAAGTAAACCAGTTTTTAAGTCAAAACCTAGCTTTTACGCTATGCGTGAACAAACAAACAAGATTGTATAAATTTAGATTTGCTGTATTGTTATTTACTTAAATTTTAATTTTATTTTATGTTCAAATATAATTATTTTTTAGGTTAAGTAGTTGGTAAGATTCTTGTCATTTTGAACCGAGGGTGGGCGAATTGGGAAACTAATGCTCACCGACGGTATTAAAAAAAAAAAAAAAAATTTAAGAAAAACTTGTTCAGTAGCTTATTTGAAGTACCCTAGACCATTTTTTTATATTATCTTCTTTGTACAGACTTTATGTTTTAAATAGACAGATGCCCGGACAGTTTGAAAAATGTCCAATATGAAAGGGCAATATGATCAAAACTATTGAAAAAAAAATGACCGGGCTTTATGAATTCCCTTCACGTATTGGGCAGAATAATAAAAAGATGTGTTTTATTAAATTATTTTAATCATGCCTATAGAACAGTACCGTGACGTACCTTCGACTGACTGACTGCATGACAGACAACGCACTGCCTAAACCGATGGATCTAGAGATTTTAAATTTTGACTTCGGTTTTTCGGAGTCTTGAACATTATACGTGACGGACAAATGGTCCAAAGGTTATTGATGTGCAGTGGGCCCTTTGTATACCAACGGCACCGACTGATGATATCAGTCGGTGCCGTTCACCGCAGCAATACGTTTTTTTATCCGAGCTCTCTCCCCCCGCACTCCTTTTGTATATCGACCACAGGGTACATAATAAAGTTGGCCACACATCTTACTCGTAGCTAAGAAATCACTAAACTTAGCCTTATGAAAAGTTCAAATCTGGCTTATTTCAGACTAGCTGTGCCTGTGCGTGCTATTCTAGGACCAAAAGTACCTAAAAACATTTATTCAAAATTCGTTCAGTTGTCAAATAGTTTTTCATCGATTTCTCGGCATCTAATCATCGGATTAAGATACCAATTTTTAAGTCAAACTCTAAGCTATCCAATAAAGAAAACCGAATCGCAATCGGTCCATTAGTTTTTACGTGATGCGCGAACAAACATACAGACAAACTAACAAACAGACACAATTTTTTAAAATGTTATATTCTTGTTTAGTAGCTTATTTTAAGTACCATAGACAATTTTTTTAATTAACTTCTTTGTACAGACTATTTGCTTTATTATAAGGAAGTATAGATCATTGCATTGAGCACTGACACGAAAAGGCGAAGAAAAGCGGAATAGGATACCGATCATTACTGATTTTGAAAGATGGTGGCCGAGCGGTAATATGTGCGGTTAGAAATCCAACGCCATTGGGCTCGGACCTCGGCCATCGCTCCGTGCTTAGTGCGAGCCGTCGGTCCCAGTTGCTAACATTGATAGCAGTCGTGCCACGCCAGAGGGCCTTGGGCGACTTCACAAATTTTTTCACCAGAAGCACTATACACTTGTCGGCACTATGCGTTACCTTATTCGACATAGATAGTAAGTGTTAGAGATTACCTGTAATGAATACGAATGTACGACGTCATTTATTTCAGTGGTTATTGAATTTTGTTCGAACTGTAATACCATGCAAACGTCATAGACAGCACAAGTTGTATGTACTTCACTTCTTATTTTATGGCATTTGTGGAGTTGCCATTCCACAATTCCGCCAATGTCACGTAAGTCGTATTCCGAAAAATAAGGTTACATATTCGGTGGAATAACTCTAATGTCAGTTGTCAGTGTCGTATCTGTCAGTATGTAGTGCGTTTGACCGAGGTTCATCCACTGGTTCTCTAGACCAGGCGCCTGCGCCTGGTGTACCAATAGAAAAACATGGCGGACACCAACAACGAGCACGTGGATTCTATTCCATAAAATTCTGCGATATTTACAACCGATTAATATCTTCTCCAAGTCCTATAATTGTTTCTATCGATCTCAGCAATAAAGTAAGAATGTATTTTGTTAGAGCATTTGAGACATTTCTAATCCTGTCTCGGTGGAAACAGCCGACCCCCGCCGGCGCTAATCTTCGCCCGGAGACTCGCACTGCTGGGCTAATTGTCGCTTGTTACCGCAATAACCCCCTGTTACTCTAATTCATTAGCTGTTTCTTAGACATCGAAGGCACTGAGAGAATAATAGACGAAGATAAAGGCAGTAAAGCGTTAGCCGCTTCGGCAGGATATTACTGCAAACTGCACCGTACTAAGTAGATGTATTAGTATGTAAAATGTGTAAGTTTTAATAACTATCTGAGAAAAGATGAGAAGTTGAAGTCCCACGCAAAAAAGGACATAAAGGAATAGTAGATTGTGATACTAGTATATAAAATAAAGTCGTGTTAGTTACACTATTTATACTCAAGAACGGCTGAACTGATTGAAAAAAAAAAGGAAAAAAGAAGCAAACATTCTTTCTAAGTACCAGGAGAGCAGAAACACTTAAGAAGTTGGAGATACAAAATCTGTATAAATAAAAATGAATGTTGCTAAACGAATGGCTCGAGAATGGCTGGACCAATTCGGCTAATTTATTTTCTTGTATGTTCCTTAAGGTCCACGGAAGGTTTTAATAAAAAAAAAACAAGAAATAGGGGGAAAAAAATTATCACGTATTTCCTCCCATGAACATTATATTATGTTGTAATTATATTTAAAAATAAGTACCAGGAGAGCAGAAACACTTAAGAAGTTGGAGATACAAAATCCTACTTCCTACTAATATTATAAACGCGAAAGTTTGTAAGTATGGATGGATGGATGTATGGAGAGCAGAAACAGTTAAGAAGTTGGAGATACAAAACTGACAAATAAAGTTATTAAAAGTGAGTATTACCTCCCCATGAACTTCTACATGACGGGTGTCATCGAGATAACGCGCATAAAATTTCGTATATTTTACAGTCAAAATGTACCCCCAATACAATGTCGTACTTTATTGGTGTGACGGAAAGGGATGTTCAATTTTCATTGCTAAATCTTAATTATTTCTAAGTACCGGAGAGCAGAAACACTTAAAAAGTTGGAGATACAAAATTTAAGTTATTAAAAGTAAGTATGGATAGCTTATATTAGTAGGATAAACATTTCCATCATACATTACATATGTGTAAATCTAGCGGTTTTGGCAGCGCACGCCAGAATAGCACGCAGATGGTAGATTTTTTCCTACTTGCTTGACACTTATCATCATATTTTGGACAATTCACACAATATCTTTATAAATTGTAGCCTATGTGTTATTCTGATGTATAAGCTATATTATTGTAAAGTTTCATTAAAATCCTTTCAGTAGTTTTTACGTGAAAGAGTAACAAACATCCATCCATCCATCCATCCATCCATACTTACAAACTTTCGCGTTTATAAATAATAGTAGGAAGAATATTAATAGAACTATTAGAATTTGTATTATCTATGACTACATTATGCGATAGAGGTTTGAAACGGGACATAGGTTACTTACCTGTTAATTATAACGTAGTACTTCGTTTTTATTTAAAAAGCGCATACTAAGAATTATGCCGCGAAAGCGTAAGTCTAATATTTCCCAAAGCTCTAATAAAGCTCAAACTATGAAAGTATCTAGACTTAACGAGAAGATTCCACAAGCCGAAAAACGCGAAAATTTGTAAGTATGGATGGATGGATGGATGGATGTTTGTTACTCTTTCACGCAAAAACTACAGAACGGATTTGGATGAAATTTGGTATAGAGGTAGCTTATACCCTGGATTAACACATAGGCTACTTCTTACCCCAAAAAAATGCAGGGGTCCTGAGGGACGCGGGTGAATCTGCGGGGCGCAGCTAGTTAAGAATAGAAAAGCAGTGTGCAAGCTTTATGTGATTCCTATATCAAATTTTGGATTTCAGAGTGTTTTTCAGCATAGAATAAAATTATTGACCAAGTAAAGAATAAACATAGTTGATAGATTTAGGAGTTACTTTGCGTAAATCCACATTTAAAATGAACAAAATAAAAATAATGTAGCTTACTTCCGCCAAAACTGTACCTAAGTCAGACAAATGATAAATGGTAAAATTCATCTGCTATAATAATACTTATAATAAAACTGTCTAATTCTGTATCAAGTCTGGTCCAATTCTGTACATTGAAGAATATTTTGAATTTTTTTTTTTGACCTTACTCTATATTCGATACTGAAGCCAAAACTGTATTTTTTTTTCATTTTTGCCTGTCTGTCTGCCTGTATCTTGACTAGGCGTCACGCCGAAACTACTGAATGAATTTAAATTAAACTTGGTATGATTTCAGTTCATACTACGAGGTAGGACATAGGCTACTTTTCATCCCGAAAAATGAAAGGGTTCCCGCAGGATTGGGGTTGAAAGTTATTTCAAAAAACACTTACCACTCTGAAACTACCAGACGGATTTTGATGCAACTTGGCACAGTTATGTTAATATTTATGTAATAAAAAATATTTTTTGGATGGTTCTTTATATTCGATACTGAAGCCAAACTGTTTTAATTTTTAATATTGTCTGTCTTTTTGTCCGTATCTTGACCGCGCATCGCACCCAAACTACTACATGAATTCAAATGACAAAAATGCTCTTGGGTGCTTAAAAAAGGTATTGAACAATATATTTTTTTGTTAATCGTGTCTTTCTTTCTGTTTGTCTGTATGTTTGTTTGTTCGTGCATCACGTACAAACAACGCGACCGACTGCAATGCGGTTTTTATTGTTAGATAGCTTAGGGTTTGATTTAAATCTGGTGTAATTGGTATCTCAATCTGGTGAGTTAGAAGCCGAGTAATTGATAAAGTATTTTTGACGGCTGAAGAAATTTTGTTCAAATGTTGGTATATTGGTCCTGGAATATTTACTTACTTGGTACGTCTAACATCAATACCCGTACCCAAATTGAACTAACGTAAAAATAAATAAAATGAAAGACAAGGCCTGGAGGCCAGTAGGTATATAAGTGTTTTTTTTTTCATTTTAAAGAATAACAATAAAAAAAAATGATCTTTCGTTTCATCAATGCAACTTGATCGAAACGTCGAGGTAAATAAAAACAATTTTACACCGTTTAAATATAAAACATGTGTTTTTAAAAGTTACAAGAAATAACATTTAACAAAAATGTTTCTGTCTGTTTGTTCGCGCATCACGTAAAAACTACTGTACCGAATGCAATACAATTTTCTCTGTTGAATAGCTTAGGGTTTGGTTTAAAAACTGATGGAGTTGCTATCTCAACCCGATGAGTAGAAGCCGAGCAATCGATAAAAATCTATTTGACGGATGAACGAATTGTTGTATATTGTACCCTATAGGTACTTTTGGTCCTTAACATTAAAGGAAACTTTTATCCCAGAAAAATGACCACGCGGCAGGGCCGCAGTACTTAATGTAAGCACCTAATTACACAATACCTTCGCAGTCTTTAGATAAGTATCTAACGACGAATAAGTGTGCGTTCCTTGCTACATATTATACCATTGCATACATTAACACCACAAATCCAGTTAATTCCACACCTTTGAAGTTAATAAATAGGTACACTTCAATAATCAAAGGGAGTACCACAATAAAGAGCATTAAATTTATAGCCAAATCCTCGTGTTTCAAACTATTTAGTTTTACCACAGTGACATAATTAACTAATTTATTTGGCTACTTAAGTTTTTTAGTGCGGTCGGCTAAGCCGGCTAGCCGGGCCCGAGGTCACGGCGACAAGAGGCATTATCGATGGTAGAGTATCCTGCTCTATTATAGTGATCTGTAGAGAAAGCCACGCCACAGTAAATAATTAGAGTGACTATGTAAGGTCAAACAATAATCAACCACATTGGTATTTCGTAACCACTTACTTTCAAACTCAAATACTTCCTTCGGAATAAAAATGTTCTTATGCAATAGCAATTTGTCGAGATTAGATTACAATCCTAAAGTAATACAATCACAACATATACTAAGAATGGTATATCAGAGCCGAATACTAAAGATCAAGGTAGTCACCTTATTTTTCAGATTATAGGATCTGATACACTACCTAATTTTAAGTTTTAAAGACATCAATATTCTTACACTGGCTTGTCAATATATGTATATATGAAAACATACTGTATGTTCGGAAGAATATCAATGTCTTTGTTAATAATAGGGATGTTCATAATTATAATACAAGAAATAAAAATACATTGAAAGTGTCTGGATTTTGGTTAAAGAAAGTTAGTGGTTCATAAATGGGGAACAGTATACGCTTTTTTAATAAGTTATCTGGCGGCATTGGTCTATTATCAGTACCGTCAGGTAACTAAACTTTGGTTTAAAACTTTCGTTAAAGTAAATCTCATAAAGAGAGCATACTTACAATGTAAGTGATTATATTAATGACATAAATGCATGGCCTGATGTCTCCATGCTCCGTGATAATAATAAATGATCACATCTATCCACGTTAAGTGAGTAAAAAGTTCAAAGTACTATGCGAGATGTCTCATGACTACAACATGCCGTGAGATCATGACATGATGTCACTTTGTTTTATACAACATACTTAGTTAGAACTTTTACTTCATTTTTACCAGTTTATTTGACGATTGTGAGACACCTCATTGTCATTTTTATTGTTTATTTGTAATTTAAAAATGTTTTATTATAATTTCAACATTTGAGTAAATTATAAAGAATGAACAAATATGGAAAGAATTACATCCCCGTAGAGTTTCATGGAGCTCTCTTCTCTAACGGGCTATTTCCGAAACACCGGTAGAGTCAGAAGGGTATTTCCTCTTCCAGTGTGAGATTTAACGCTGTTGGCACATGAAAGGGAAATTTCCTGTTCAAACTCAAAGCATACTTAGTTTACTTATATTTTATTGATATGATTCATATCAATAAAATATAAGTCAAAGCATAGTTTACTTATATTTTATTGATATGATTCATACCAATAAAATATAAGTAAACTAAGTATGCTTTGAGTTTGAACAGGAAATTTCCCTTTAATGAGCCGACAGCGTTAAATCTCACACTGGAAGAGGAAATACCCTTCTGACTCTACCGGTGTTTCGAAAATAGCCCGTTAGAGAAGAGAGCTCCATGAAACTCTACGGGGATATTTTATGTATTTCTCCTTGTTCATGAGATGCTAATTTTAACTTGTAAAAGTGCTATTATTTTGCCTATTTACAATAAAATACTTTAACTTTGACTTTATTACATTAGCGATTTAAAAAACTTTAAAGATAAATGTAAGCTTATGTGGCTTTCCTTAGGTTCTAGGCTGGAATTAACCCACAGAGATCCACAAACCACATCATAGATTGGGCTCAGGGAACAAATTTCAAATTCAAGATTGCACTGGCTCTACTCATTTTTCAGCCAGCCTCCGACATGATAGAGAAATAATCGTCTGAATTCACACAAAAACGTGCAAAAATACAACAACGTAGTAAATTCGAGTAAAATGGAGTTTCAATGTCGATTTCAGCGTATAATTCCGTCAGCTATGTCAATATTGTATAATAAATTGTGCCAGAACACGACGTCGAGTATAAAACACATAAATAACGCCAAATTGTGTGGTAACAAGACATCTGTTCAAACAGCGACTAGTACGCACGCTGTAGGTACATAGTCCGTGTTTTCAATACACGACCGTAGTGCTATTATTTATTCTGTAACACGATAAAAAACACTACACTGCGGTACATGCATCGTCTTATATCTACGCTTGTGTTGTATTGCAAGAGTAGTGAATCTGTAAAAGTTTTTTTTATATAATTGGCAGTAACTATACAATGTATATAAAAAATCTGCAATGTCTATGTTTAAACAAACATACGCTCAGTCTAAGTATAATATCGGTACTCAAAGTCATCTCAGATCTATCAGATTATTAAGCTGTACCTACCTACAACTAACCACGAACTATAAACGACTATCAGGTCCTACAAATAAGCGTCTACCGAAGAGAGAATAAAACAAAAAATAACTTCTCTATGGTACCGCTAGCCGCTCTAGGCAAAGGTGAAGTTAGTCGTTTCGCTGCGCGATAGACAATTTAGTTTTTAAATATGGTTCTGCACTGACAAACGGCTAATTTCACATTTGCATAGATCGGCCGACTACTTGTGAACTTAGTTCGTCTAGTTGGTAATCTAAAAGTGAAATGCACCTCGACAAACGTACTCAGTACCGATGGCTGAACATGTGAAGATCTTATTGAAAGGGATAAGAAAAATCAAAGCGTCGATTATGGCACAGAATAAATAGTAATAGAGGTTATACTCGTAGCACGTTAATAGCAGCAACAGCGACTAAAAAAATGACGCCAATGCTCTACTGAACAATAATACTCATAATAAATAATAATAATTTATTGTGCATAAAGAAAAGGTAGTAGTAGTTTTTATCCCCAATCCAAGTTGACACCTTCTTACACGACTGCCCAAAAAAAGGAGTGTTATGTTTTTAGCATTCATGTATGTTTGTATGTAAGTTTTTTATTCTACCATAACTTTTAAATGCCTGAACAGATTTAGATGTATGTGGTATTGTTAGAATCCTTACATCCCCCCGAGTAACATAGGCTATATATTATTTTGAAAAGATTAAATATGGCGGCACCATACCCAAACTCGAAAAAAACTTGGAAATTTACAATATGGGTATCAAATTGAAGGTCTTGATAATCCCATTCCAACAATATATTATTTTTAGGCAAAAGCTCTTTTTAGGCGAGGCAAATGTATTTTTTTTAGCTTTTAAGCTAGTTTTTAAGTAGTTTTAGTTTTTCTTAGTTTTCGGAATAAGAAAATATATTTATATCGTTATTTAATTTTAAAGATAGGGTCCCAAATACGTAAAAAAACTGTGTGCAAATCTTGTTCTAGTTTTACGGGATATCCATCATAATCGACGTGAATTTAACTAAGTAAGTAACTGATTTGTGTGCAACTTTATAGAACCTGAGCATGATCGCAAGTATAAGTAGTTGCCGTACACGCATTGACCCTATTAAAATAAGATCAATGACACGCAAAAAATTTGTTTCCATAAATAGACTGTCAGTAGCATATCGAAAGGGTTTTTTAAAATCTACTTTCAAAACAGCCCTCTGTGTACGTTCAACTCTTATCAAATGTGTTTAATGTGCTGCTCCCCAAGTTACTGAACGTTGTTTACACCAAAAAAATGACTTTCGATCTAAAAATGTAAACAGCAAGATATTAGGTATAATCAAAGAGACAATAATTTGTCTTACTTCCCTACAAGTCGTCGTGTCGGCTCAACTAAACGGCGGCGTAATCCACCGTGGCTTCATTTCCCCCGGCATTAGGCACCAATATCCGCGTCTCCTCTCCTTTGTGGACTTTACTTACGAATTTCCATATCTAATCCACTTTGTGACATTCTCTGCGGCACCGGAGGTACAAGATTTGATTTAACAATAACAGGCAAAAGAAATAAAAGTGACTTTCGTTTCTTCTAGCCCACTGAACCCGCAAATAATGTACCATGTTTTCAGCAAAGAAATAGATAATATCATATCAACAAAGCTTTTAGCGTAGCAATGGTAATTTTCAGAAATAAATAATCATAATCATCAGTCCACATTCGTCCACTGCTGGACGTAGGCCTCTCCTTGTGAACACCACTGATCCCAATCTTCGGCTCTCTTCATCCAGCCAAGCCAGCCGCCTTTCGAAAGTCATCCTTTCAACAGCGGGTGCCATATACTACGTTTGCCTAAACGCGGTAACTCGTTTACCCCAACGGTTGTAGGTTAAATAAATAATAGGTAAATCAATAGATAACAAGGTACCTTGATGCGTATTAGTAGTTAAAAGGATAGGTAATATGGCTTAGAGCTAGATAGAGTTTTAATCTAAGTTGGAGGCCAGAGAAGTATAAAGAAACTTTTACACCCGCCATAAAGTTCAACTCGTACACCGCGATGATCTCATGTCATATAGCTGTTGTCCCCATTTATTTACTTCCTACTTTTTATGACTCTAACCCATTAGTTAGGGAGTCATTGTGATCTTTAGTCACTTGTTTTTCTGTATAAAAATGATTTGTAAAATGTTTCAAGACTTGTCCTCAAGAATAATCTATCTATACTTATAATAAAACTGTAACGGGTCCAATTCTGTACATTGAAGATATTTTGTTTTTTTTTTGACCTTACTCTATATTCGATACTGAAGCCAAAACTGTATTTTTTTTCATTTTTGTCTGTCTGTCTGTATCTTGGCTAGGCATCACGCCGAAACTACTGAATTAATTTAAATTAAACTTGCTATGATTTGAGTTCGTACTACGAGGTAGGACATAGGCTACTTTTCATCCCGAAAAAATTAAGTGTTCCTGCAGGATAGAGGTGGAAAATTATTTAATAGAACACTTAGCACGCTGAAACTATTGGACGGATGTTGATGCAACTTGGCACAGACATAGTTTATAAGATAGGTGAAAATTATGCATACATTTTGTCCCGAAAAAATTAAGGATTCCTGTGGGTATATGGGTCCAAATTCTGTACATTAAAGATATAGTGTTTTTTATGTTCTTTTATGAAGCTTATACTGTATGTTTTTTTATTTTTGTCTGTATGTCTGTCAGTCTGTATCTTAGCCGCGCATCACGCCGCCGGAACTACTGGATGAATTCAAAAGAAAGTTGGTATGATTTGAGTTCGTACTACGAGGTAGGACATAGGATACTTTACATATCGATATGTGTCCTACCTCGTAGTACGAACTAAACTATGAAAATTGAGGACACGTTTTATCCCGAATAAGTAAAGGGTCTCTGCGGGATATGGGTCCAAAGTTATGTTAATATTTATGTAATAAAAAATATTTTGTGGATGGTTCTTTATATTCGATACTGAAATCAAACTGTTTTACTTTTTAATTTTGTCTGTCTGTTTGTCCGTATCTTGACCGCGCATCGCACCCAAACTACTACATGAATTCAAATGAAAAAAATGCTCTTGGGTGCTTAAAAAAGGTATTGAACAATATTTTTTTTGTTAATCGTGTCTTTCTTTCTGTTTGTCTGTATGTTTGTTTGTTCGTGCATCACGTAAAAACTACTGAACCGATTGCAATGCAGTTTTCATTGTTAGATAGCTTAGGGTTTGATTTAAATCTGGTGTAACTGGTATCTTAATTCGGTGAGTTAGATGCCGAGTAATTGATAAAGTATTTTTGACGGCTGAATAAATTTTGTTCAAATGTTGGTATATTGGTCCTGGAATATTTACTTACTTGGTACTTTGAACCTAAAGAAAATAACATGCGTGCGAAGCCGCGGGTACAGCTAGTTTAATTATAAAAGGTTTTCCATTTAATTTTGACGTGAAAAGTCTTTAGTTATCACTCCGAGACTAAAAGAGCGACCGTAACGAAAAGTATAAATAGGTATACCGTCTCTCTTTTATAACTCTGTAACTATAAGCTCCAGAAATCTCATTATCGTTTATTTTTTTAGATTATATAGATAGATCGATGATGTAATATTAAATTTTTGTCAAAAGCCGAGGGGGAGAGGATAGGACCACAGAGCAAAATCAGCAAAATGAATGATTATGTGTTCTTTGATTTGGTCAGTAACTCGCGATTTGATACGAGTAGAGTAGCGTTTATAATTTCGGTGTCGTTGTAAAGATCTCGTTGAGAAAATTTGATGCAATATAAAAAAGTTTACAAAAAGTGTACGTGTATGTGTGTAAGTGTAAGTGTGTGTATTAAGTCTAAGTAAATTTCAAAATAAGGGTTGGAAAATATCAGAAAAATACCTGCAGCGCACGGAAAGTCCTGCTCAAACAAAGATTAGACACATTGTTGGAAAGAAGAAGTTCTGGAGCTCACAGCGGTACCCTAAACTTCAGCACGGAGTGAACGAGAGTTTTTTTTGTAGGAATAGATGTACTTACCAGCGATTTCAGGCAATTACCTCCTGTCGTCGAAAGAAGAAAAGTATAAAATATATAGATGGTTGTACTTTGTAATTAAGTTTAGTTTTTTTAAGTAATAATTTGTTAACTGCCTTTGTACTATTATATATAAATATAGAAATAGAAATATATATATAAGATATATATAAAGTATCGACGTGACCGTACAACCTGGCATGGGCGATATCGCTCCGACAGAAGTTATGTAAGTTTGGATCTTTCCGTTATAAATATTACATCCAAAGTCCTTTCAAACAGAATAAACCGCATCAAAATCGGTCCATTCGTTTGGGAGCTACGATGCCACAGACAAACACGTTTACACACAGACCCTTAACTTATAAAAGCCCTCTCTTTTCAAGTTCGGGGGTTAAAAAATAACTTTTCTTATATCAGTAAGTAACAAAAAGCCTGTACACAGAATATAATTAAAAAAAGTTTATGGCACTTAAAATAGGTTAATGGACGAGAATACACTTTTTTTTTATATATCGCTTCTGTCTGTTTGTCTGTTCAGGCATCACGTAAAAACCAGGTTTACAGTGGTAGGCCTCTTACGCAAGAGTCCCGCTGGGGAAGTACCACATCTTTCTCAGATATTCAACCACCAAGCAGTAGTGTGTAAACATTTCAGTGTTTCGGTTTGAAGGGCAATGTTTCCAGCGAAATTACTGGGCAATGAGACTTAACAACTAATGTCTCAGGGTGACAAGCGCAGTGCAGTGACGCGCAAGACTTTGCAACCAAAGTTCTGGGTGGCACTGCAACTGTTATGGACAGGCGTGACGCTTACCATCAGGCGAATGACCTGGCCGTCTGGTCATTTTGTTTTGTTGTTGTACTTGGTATCTCAATCCGGTGAATAGAAGCAGATCAATCTTTAAAAAACCATTGTCGGTTGAGTGAAATTTTGTACCTTATAGGTACTTTTAGTCCTGAAATAACACTTCTATCCCAGATAAATGAACTCGCGGGCAAAGCCGCGGGCGTGCCGCTCAGAATCAGCATAATAAATGTTTTTGTGATCTTTAATTCAGTATAACTCGCAATTTTTTCGTGGCGTAGACTTTTTACGACAAACAAGCGGCCGTGCGCCCTGATACAGTCCCACCCGCTTTTTAGTCTTATTTTTTCTGTTTTATTCAGAACTAGCTGTGTTCCGCGGCTTTGCCCGCGTATTCAGTGATAAAAGGTATCCTATATGTTACTCCAATATGTTTTAATATATTAGTGTAGTGTATGTGTGTGTGTCAGGTTTAGTGTTGATATGTTGTAGTCTGGTTTTTTTTTCGCTTTCCCTTAGATCTCGTATACGTTACGATACGAAATACTTTATTGCATACCAAAAAAAATAACAAATAATATAAAACTTAGCTATGTAAGTACAAAATTTCATCGAAATCTGTTAAGCCGTTTTAGTTTTACAATATTCTCGCGGAATTTTTCTATTTTCCGGGATTTCTGTTTTGACTTACCTTTTTCTGTGATGAATGTATGTTATGTTTATCTATGTATTGTACGTACGTATATGATCAAGATTGTATCAACATATGTTAAGCCAATTACGATTAAGCCGCGTATTTTTTTCCGACTAATAATAATTCTATTTTTAATTTGTCTAGAATTTTATATTAATCGGCGGCGTTTTGATGTGAAAGCGAGTAAAACCAATCTACCAATCTATCTGCGTTATCTTATGTTATGTTATGTATATTGTACAGTCTACCTATATTTAAATGTTCATCAAAGATAGCTGTTTTGGTATGACTACACGCTTGAGTTTAACCGGTTTATCCCGGTTATTAGTATGCTTCATTAATTATGCTCGATTTAGTAATCAAAATTTTCCCGTTTTTCCGTAGTAATTTTCCCTTTTCCTGGACAATTTTAAAAAATACCTTGTCTTAGTCTCTATTTTATACAGTATCTACATACAAATTTTGTAGTGAAAATTCCCCAAACAAACAACAGACAACGTTTCACTTTTATATATAAGTAAGGATGGGCCATTATCCATTACGCTGTCCCAGTTTGAGTTCAGATAAATCTGTGAAACCTGTGCTGCAGCCACGGAAGAGAACAAACAATATGCTGAGTTTATAGCTCTCCGATAAAAAGTTAGAATGCATGGCAGCGAACTTTGTACGCAGGTAATGAGTTGCTTGTTTTTAGTTGCTCTGTTGATTTCTGTGTTGCTGTGTACAGTGTGTTGTTGGAAAAAACAGTTTCTTATCTTATCTTATCTTATCAATTACGAACATCCATCCTCACAAGCAATTCAATACAAAGTGAAGAATAGCTAACGTGGCATATATCGCTATGAGTACCTACTCCAAGCAAGAATAGTTAACCACGTACCACGTCTCGTAATTACATTCTCTGTCACCTCCCTGTCTATTGCTTTTTATGTGACATACCATACATTTGGAGCTTTTTATGTATGTTTGGGAATGCGCGGAATGTTTGATTGAGTTTTTATGGCATCTTTTACATGATTGAATTTAATGTTACTACTTCGAAATGGAGTACATGGGGCCACCGAGTAATCTTGAAATTGAATGACTGTAGGTTTATAGGTTTGGATAGATAGATATACGTCCTACCTATACATTTATGTAGGCTGTCGGCGCAGGTTTGTTTAAATAATAACGAGATGCGATTCGATATTAAAGTTTATTGTTTTCACACAATAATTTCATACTGCACATATTTGACAATTTGTTATCGGCGGAAGCCGGAAGCAAAAAAGGTCAGTCTCATAATATAGAGATTTCATGCATTACAACAATTTATAATTCCAATTCTACCACATAGCACATCAGGTCGATAAAAATATAGAACCGAGCGCTATGCCACACGAAATTATTTGCAGAAAATGTATGATGTCATTACGACAATTGACGAACGATTCCACGAAGATAACGTAACGCGACGCGTTACAGTCAAAGTCATAGAGAATAAGGGCCCCGTTTAATATTGAATATAATGAAATATATGAATAATATGACACCCTAAGGTCCACTTACACGAAAACAAAACAAAGTATCTAGTTATTTAGTTATTCCAAAAAATCTTGTTATCTTATTCGCGCTACTGCCTGCGTATGTCTCTCTATCCTACTTGTCTTACATTTTTGGACACTAGCCCGGGGCTAAGACAGCTGTGCAAGTGGGCCTAAGAAGCACAAGCTGGTTGTAAGGCTTTGGGGAAAATTCAATCTAAATTTAAGGCCCGCCCTGTTAAGTAGTTGATAGACTCTAGCGTTACGTTGTGGAAATAGACAAAGAACGATAGTTCGAATGACTGTCGCTCTCCTTGCATCAGCACTTTACAAATCCGATTTCACGTCATCGATCAATAGTATTTTTTTAATAGGACCGACACAAAATGTTTGTCTATTTGACCGATAGCGAGAACCGAGAAGGTACCGGTGCGATATTGTGCCATTTGAATTTGTATGTCCGTCTATCTACGACAGCAAATACAAATACATGCATACATACAAATACATAGGCCGTCAAAAATATGTACACACAGCTTTATATGCAATAAATCTTACACCTTACCTTTTATGTTTTGCTCAATATACGAGATAATCTCGAAATTAAATAGCCGACAGCTAAGTATGAACGATAAGAATTTGCTCCTTTTGAAATGTACCTTATTTTCTACAATACTTGTTTTCCTTTGAATCACTGAAAACGCTCGAGCTAGAGCTTTAGCTCTAGCTCGAGCTTTAGTTCGATGAGAAATAAGATATCCACGAAAAAAAAAGTATTATACATAGCGAGTCTTACAAGCCTCCTCTTACAATACTCTCAAACTTAATCATGTCCTGTTAAGTAAACTAATTCTTCGCCCATAAACTTTAACACACCTACTGGTTGGGAAAGGTATAACACGAATTTAACAGTCTATGTTGTGGATGTTACACTATAGCGTCGCCCCTATTGGTCCAATTTTGACAAGCGAGGTGTCAATCGATTCGTCTTCAGGGGCCTGTTCACATAAACGTTGATCCGTCGAGGACGCACGGATCACCCGCGCGTACACTCGAAATCGTTCACGGCGTCGTCCGGGCGTTCGCCTGGGTCATCCGAAAAATAGTAGTGGAGGAGAGGAATAGTATGAAACTGACACTTGACAGTTGTCAATTGTATGTGGACGTCCAAAGTCGTTCACGATCTCCGGATGATCGAGCGATAATCGCACGGATGATTCGAGCGTGTATGTGAACACAGCCCAGGTATAGAGTGTAATAGGCTATTTTTTACCCGATCGTAGTTGGGTTTTGGTTTTTGAACTTATGTCTTGTTTTGTAACTAAGTTCTGTAGCTAAGTTTGTTGATGACAAACAATAACACCCTAACAAACAATAACACACTAACAAACAATAACAATATTCCGATGAAAAAACATCAGCATATAATTAAGTACGTCAATTGGATTGTTTGTCACGAGCGAAGTGCGTGTTGTGAAACTGCGAACTGGCAAAATATGGATCTAGAAACAATGTCTTGTAACTAGGATCAATTTATATAATAATTGAAGTACCTATACACATAGGAAGTCTGTGGTTGCCCGGGGTGGTTTACAAACTATATGCGGGTTTAATATTATAACTGGCTAGGACGTTTAGATGAAGAACGAGTCCACTTACTGTACTATTTATTGAAAAGCTTTTGTTTTGACAGCAATATTTACATACTTACAGATTTTTAAGGTTTACATTTTCTGTTCTTTTATAAAAAAACGTATTTCAGTTTTTGATATTAATCTGTGTGATAAAAGTATTCTACAATATATCATAGGTCTTTCATGATTGAATACTGTTGTAAGGCATTCCATTAGAGGTCTTTTATGAAAGAATACGGTTGTAAGGCATTCCATTAGAGGTCTTTTATGAAAGAATACGGTTGTAAAGCATTCCATTAGAGGTCTTTTATGAAAGAATACAGTTGTAAGGCATTCCATTAGAGTTCTTTTATGATACAAAACAGTTGTAAGACATTCCATTAGAGGTATTTTATGATAGAAAACAGTTGTAAGGCATTACATTAGAGGTCTTTTATGATAGAAAACAGTTGTAAGACATTCCATTAGAGGTCTTTCATGATTGAATACTGTTGTAAGGCATTCCATCATAGGTATTTTATGAAAGAATACGGTTGTAAGGCATTCCTTTAGAGGTCTTTTATGAAAGAATACGGTTGTAAGGCATTCCATTAGAGGTTTTTTATGAAAGAATACGGTTGTAAGGCATTCCATTAGAGATATTTTATGATAGAAAACACTTGTAAGACATTCCACCGTAGCTCTTTTATGAAAGAATATGTTTGTAAGGCATTTAATCATAGGTCTTTTATATTGGAAATTACTTAAACATACTTATATCTTATCGGTATACATAGATTATTACGATTTATGCACATACATCGCCTTCTGTACGTACATATAATTACTTGCAACATAATATTTTATTACGTGAATGTTCTATAGCGCATATTCTACAAAAATAAAGTACAATAAGTTGGTACTAGAAATCTGACCAACATAGAATCATGTTCTTTTTTTTCGTCGCAATGATTGATTTAATTGTCTCAATAATAAGAAAAATATAGGACATTCATTCCTAACTAGCATTAAAAAGAACATCGTCATAATCGGAGTATCGAAGACAACACGACAGCCGTCGTTAGATAACGAGCTTCGTGTTCTGTTTCTACGAATACGCTACGACACTCGTAGACCCTCTACGTGACTTCTACGCTTATGGTTATGACTAGTCACTTGTAAGCCATCCAAACAGACATAATTACTACAAACTATACATTATTTATTTATTTATTTATTTATTTATTTATTTATGAGAGTGTATACCTTTGGGTGGGCATTACAGTGGCCCAATTTGTCCACCCAAGGTCCAAAATACTAAAATTAAGTTAATTTAAATATATTATCTAGACAAATCACATATTAAAAGTAAAATAACAATATATACAAAATCCTATGTCTTTTGATAGGTTAAAGCTACAACCATAGCCGCCCTATGAAGCTCACTGGTTGTACACTCGAACAAATCCAGATCTCGAAACTGACTAAGCGCAGTATTGAGTAGACGTATCGCCCGCGGTAATGGCGCCTGTCTCCCTAGTCCGGTCCTGCATAACGGCTCCCCAAGCAGCTTATGTCGACGAGCTCTCACATAATTGTCAGGGACGGCAATTGCTATCCGTTCAAGAACGGATGGATTGGTCAATCGTCCAACAATTATGCGTGCCACATATTCCATCAGTGAGACCGCACGCCTCACTTCCAAAGTATTGTAGCCGACCATTCCGAGTAAGAACTCACTCGGATACAAGTATGGATATCCTACATAGTAACCATATTCTTTCTGGTATAGCCACCGAATAAACTTTCTCTGTATTTTTTCCACCATATGTATGTACTTAGCCTCGTAAGGATTCCAAATGTTTGCGTTACTTTCCAGTTTGCTTCTAACAAAAGAATTGTAGAGAGCTTTTATAGCCGGAATGCTATCTAAATGTCGAGCCTGACGCAGAACAAATCCAAGAGTTCTAAAAGCTTGGACACATATTTGCCTTACGTGATCCCTAAAAGATAAATCTTCGGTCATTAGAACCCCCCAGATCTCTTACCAGATTTGTTCGTGGAATAACAACGCCACCGAGACGATAATGTACCACCACTGGTTGCTTAGAACGAGTGAACGTAACAATAGAGCATTTTTTGTCATTAAAAAATAGCTTATTGCGCTCACTCCACAGTTTCACACTATCTGTCTCGCTGGAAAATAAAACTAAAGGAAAATCATCTGCAAATAATAGACAGCGAGCTGTGCTGACACTCTCCAGCAAATCATTTATCATCAACAAAAAATCTAAAGGCCCTAAATTACTGCCTTGACTTACATCTGAGAACGTATAGTACGGCTCTGAGACGTTGCCCTTATACTGCACGTACTGCTGGCGGTTACGCAAGTACTAAGCAAAGAATCGAAGCAACTGCGAACTGAATCCTGCCTTTGAGATTTTTTGAAGAAGTATGTCATTATTTACAGTGTCAAAAGCTTTCCGAAAATCGAAATAAGCAGCATCGACCTGCAAGCCAGTGTCGACGGCCTCCGCTGTGTATGACCAGAATGAAATCAGGTTTGAAGTAGTTGAACGACCAACTCTAAAACCATGTTGAGCGTCTGCCAACTGACTCTCCACTTGCCTACTAATTCGACACTGCAGAATCGACTCAAACAGTTTACCGAAAACTGACAATACAGCCACTGGTCTATAGTCACTTACGTCTGACCCAGAATTTTTCGGAACAGGCACTACACGCGACAGCTTCCAGACATTCGGATAAAATGCATTTTGGTAACAGAGTTTAAATATATGATGCATCGGTTTGGCCAGCACCGTTCCGCAATCTTTCACTATATAAGGTGGAATACCATCAGGTCCAACCGAGCGTTTAGGTTTAAGGGACTTGATCGCAAGTTCTACATCTCCTTCCAATATGGCAGATATGTGTATACGACTACTGCCACTATCAACCGACCTTATCGCCTTTTCTGCATCTAACTGTGGCGGTTCCGGCGAATACACTGAATGGAAAAATTCTGCAAAACAATCCACAGCTGGATCCTCCAATACAGCTTGACCTTCATAAAATAGCTTTTTATTTGATTTACTAGTTGCTCTTTTAGATGCCACATAGTCCCATAACGTTGACGGGTCTCTTTTTAGATCTTTATCCATGCGGTCTTTAAAACGACTAAAGTCATCCTTTATGTTAAGCTTCACCCTCGCTCGCCAATCCATAAAATCTCTTCGGCTAGATGGAGAACCGGTCGCCTTGTAGATACGGTGGTAGTGAGCTTTTTTCCTTATATGACTTATAGTTCGAGCTGTGTACCACTCCGGATAGACGTACCTGGGCTGTACTATTATGCTTGACTTCGACGGCACAAACTGATTAAAACTGGTAGTGTAGAAATAGTCAACAGTTTATTGAGGATCATCCATCTCAAACAGTTGTTCCCAATCAATTACCTAGCTTTCATAAAGTTCACAAAAAATAGCTTTTTTGAAATTCCACACCATTTGGTTACCCGCACACGACCTTAATGTTGGGAGCGCATACTCAAGCCATATCTCTACAGCAAGCGGAGGATGATAGCCATCTGGAGGAACCAGCCATTCATCTTCTCTCTGCACCGTTATGTCACTCAACAATGTACTCACCAAAACCAAATCAAATATTTTATCTGAGTTGTTCATAACTTCATTAACTTAAACGAGCTCACAGAACGACAATAGGCACTCTAATCTAGAAGAGACATTAACAGAGCTTGAATTTAAATTAAAATCCCCTATAATAATTACAGAACTATACTGAATAGTTACAGCTTCTAAAGCATCAAACATTAGAGCGTATACATCTTCACTTGTTTTAGGTGGTATAAACACACATATAGCAACTATTACTAAATTTTTACCCCGGTAAATACCAGCACATACCATTTCGCATCCTGTGTCAACGGTAACAGTCGAAGGCTGAATTTCCTTAAGTTGATAGCTAGGGGCCACCACGATTGCTATTCCTCCTCCGCGTCTTCCTCCAGGCCGATCCGCACGAACTATGGAGTATCCTCTTGGTACAACTTCCTCATCCGCTATACTATCCGTCAGCCAAGTTTCATAACGGAAACTATATACAAATATATACAAGAATGTGAAGCCGCCAGGGCAGTGGAAAACTCGTGCAACTTAGTTCGCAGGCCTCGGACGTTCTGCTAATAAACTTTAATAATCTTCGTCTTATTGGGTGCTGAACATTGATTCATGGCCGTCACACCCTTGCTCTGCCACTGGCTTCTTACCGGCGTTTCTCCTACGAAACCACTCATTGACCCTAGCATTTGGAGGCCAATTCTCTCCTAGCATGAAAAAGCTGAACAAACTCTCCGGCACTGTTATACTAAATGTGCATTTAGTACATTTAGCGCCATCTTGCGTCGATAGAAACTTCCCGCAACCTCCATACTTCATCATTACGCTGCTCTCATGTGGTACACCTAATCGATAATAGATCTCACCACTTGATCTTAGCTACTCGATACTACTCGGTTTGAATTTAATCGCTGACAAAGTCCAACCAAATTCTCAGAAACGACTATAAACAATCATGTAATAAAGAATGCAAGCGTATTATTTCTTCTTTAAGTAGAAGCGGGCCATTGTATGACTGATAAATAGTTCACTTGCATTGCAGCGGCTCAAGCGCTTCAAGCGCTTATTTTACCAAAAAGCCAGTCGCTCAACATGCATCTGGGGTCATTATAGATATAGTTTGCGATTTCACCCACATACTTCACAAAGATTAGAAATTATACACGAGTATTTAGTAGTGGTACTTCTACAAGAGTCCGCCTGGGGAAGTGTTTTTGTATTCGAATCGAAATGCACATTCATAAAATAAATTCACAACCCTTCCAAATTGAAGTCCCAAAGCCGGTCATCTAAATTTTATTTGTTTCTCTATTAGTATTTGTTCAAGAGGATTATTGCTGGATTCAAGAAAGGCGCAAAGCTGTGAAGTTCAACGAAAATATTTACATAATTTAACGCTTTATTTACTCCAAACAAAACATCTTGACTGGTTAAAGGATTGAGCTTTGAGAAGACTTAGGTTGACTTTCCACTGAATTCGAGATGCGCGGAAATGAACGAGGCTGACTTGCAGACAAACAATACTTACAGGGCGGATTTTTATGATGGAGCAGTAAGGGCAGTACCTTAACTGTTGTTGCTACAGGAAAACGTTGTTTAAGAGACTGTCCTTAACATTTGGAGATATTTTGACTGGCATTCACTGGTTTGGAAACTGGTTTTACACAAACACTTTTTTGATGCCGATCGATCCTGTTTCTTTTAGGGATCAAAAGTCTTTACTGGACCAACTAAGGTTTACTACAAATGTCGGAAACCTCTAAGTTTCCCTTAACATTTTGTTCGAAATTAACGAGGATGAATAAAATTAGATTCAAACATCATTCAAATACAAACTTTCCATAGTTTACTTTCACTAAGAAAAATATACTGGCCTAAGAAAAAAATATATTTAAGTCTGCTGAAAAGCCTTCTAAACGTTGTCGGTTAGCTGAGAAAAATGAGTCCGAACATGATTTCGTCATCATCAGCGTTCTCACTGGTCACTGGGACACAGGTCTTCTCTCAGAGAGAGAGAGAGAGAGAGAGAGATAGAGAGAGAGAGAGAGAGAGAAAGAGAGGAATTGACATAATTCAACACGTTGGCCCAGTGCCATTAAATATTATCATCATCACTGCTGGAGTTCTTCTCATTCAGTTTCTGCCAGCTGCCTTTTCTGCTCATCACACAAATGATTGCAGCTTGCGGGATCCAAATCCATCATCATCATTATAATCATCAGCCTATATATGTCCACTGCTAGACATAGGCCTCTCCTAATGCACGCCACTGAGCTCGTCTTCATCTCCCCCATCCATGTTCTTCCAGACACTTTTCGCAGGTAGTTACTCCACTTGGCCACAGGGCGTTCTAAACTACGTTTGAACGCCCTGTGGCCTACGTTTGCCTAAACGTGGTATCCACTCAAGAACTCATCTATCCCAACGATAATCGGATATCTTCATTACGAATCTTGTCCTTCAGAAAATCTCCTAGCATAGTTCTCTCCATAGCTCGCTGAGAGACCTTAAATTTGTGGACTAGTTTAACCGTTCGTGCACGTTTTAGCTCAGTAGGCACGCTGGTAGGACGCACTGATTTAAGACTTTTGTCTTCAGGCACTGTGGAATGGAAGACGAGAAGACTTGACGAAGCTTGCCGAATCTTGCCCAACACAGCTGAATTCTTCTGTTGGCTTCTTTCTCAATTTCGTTATTAACTAATTGCAATATGTGCCCAAGTTAAACATATTGTTGGACAACTTCAACAGTTTCACCATTGACTGCATTTGACTGCAATCGGTTCCGGTTCAATAAGATCGTTAAACATGATCTTGGTCTTATCTATGTTCATTCCGAGACCGAGTCGATAAGCATTAACTAGGTTGGTCAGCATACTTTGCAAGTCTTGTAGCGACTCCGCCATTAAGTCAATCTCATCGGCAAATCTTATATTATATATAGCTAAATCTTTACATCTTAGAACTTACCTTTTGCTTATAAATATAGCGGTAGCCCAATATCGTCTCGATGCATTTTATTGGAATTTAGCTTTCCCACCCACGAGTTCGTACGCGCGGACTACTGTTTATCGCAAAAAAAAGCATCCTATGTTCTTCTAGTATAATAATAACCAATGCAAAAGTAGGTATAGCACCAATGCTCTTGAAGTTTTTTGACAGACTTGTTATTTCGTTTCCATGGCAACCGTTCCTTACAGCGAGTAATCAACATTTTCCAGTTTTCCCGTAGTAAGTTAAAATTTTCCGATAAAAAGTATCCTATGTTTTATTATAGGGTATAAGCTATCTCTATTCCAAATTTCGTCAAAATACTTTTATCAAGTGAAATCTCCCCAAACAAACAAGCAGACAACGTTTCACTTTTATATATTGGTATGGATAAACTTTCCGACAGGTATGTATATCGTATACATGCACATTATATCTCTACTAGCTGTATCCGAGGTTTTGCCCGCGTGGTCATTTCTCTGGGTTAAAAGTAACCTGCGTGTTATTCCAGGACCAAAGTACCTAACGCTACTTTTTTCCCCGTTGTCCACCAGTGGTGGACAAAAAGTGGGGGACAACGGGAACAGACGTAAATTACAAGCATTTTATCAAAATTATTACAGCCATCAAATATTTTTTAATCTATTGCTCGGCTCCTACGAATCGGATTGGGATACAAACCACACCAGATTTTAAGGCAAAGCCTAAACTATCCATAAGCCGCACAACAATCGGGCCAGTAGTTTTTACGTGATGCGCAAACAAACAGACGCCATTTTTTAAATGTCACATGTTATGTAGCTTATTTTAACTTTTGCGATTCGAACACATATTTACATAATTAAACAGGCCTTAATCGCGCTTAGCTTTATATATGTATTTACGTCAACGTTTCGATAAATTAAGAGCGCGATTAAGTCCCGTTTAAATATTTATCTATAACTTATTTTAAGTCTAATTATCTTTATGGTACAGAATTATCTTAATGGTGCTTTATTATAAGTATAGATAACTTACATAAACAAACATGGCATACAAGGACGACAACGCGACAATGCGCGAATGTGCGTCCCAAAACCACCATGATCTTGTGTGTTCATATAGACACCATAAACATCGCTGGCTTTAACTCCTTGACTCATCTTTATATTCTTTACATAAATCAGCTTCAGTGGACTGTTCAAGGCTGTGAGATGTAAACAGTTTGTGTGAACGGGGCTCACAATGTTAGGCCAGCGCAAACGCTTAACACGTTGCATATTTGGAGCGGTTTGGTCTAAGAGTTAGATGTGTTCTATGGTAAGTGCCTGGTGACAGGTGCTGAGATGACACTGCTTAGGCGTACATTTTTCCAATTTCAATTTGATTTTGAATGGCATGCGAGATGTATTGAAAAATCGCTACGCAAAATTCTAGTTATTTTATGTAAAGATAGATTATTTTTTATTTGAAATTTTGCTAAGACATCTTTAGACAATATAATCTATCTATCTATACTTATAATAAAACTGTAACGGGTCCAATTCTGTACATTGAAGATATTTTGAAATATTTTTTGGACCCTACTCTAGATTCGATACTGAAGCCAAAACTGTATTTTTTTAAATTTTTGTCTGTCTGTCTATCTGTCTGTCTGTATCATGGCTAGGCATCACGCCGAAACTACTGAATGAATTTGAATGAAACTTGGTATAATTTGAGTTCATATTCATATTTCAAAACACTTACCACTCTGAAATTACTGGACGGATTTTGATGCAACTTGTCACAGTTATAGTTTATATGATTGGTTAAAATTGAGGATACTTTTTATCTCGAAAAAATTAAGAGTTCCTGCGGGATAATGTCCCAAATTCTGTAAATTAAAGATATTTTGTAATTTTTTTGGGGGCCGTTCTATATTCAATACTAAAGCCAAAACTGTATTTTTTGTCTGTCTGTCTGTCTGTCCGTCTGTCTGTCTGTACCTTGGCAGCGCACCACGCCAAAAATACTTAATGAATTGAAATAAACTTTTTATGATTTGAGTTCGTACTACGAGGTAAGACATACTTTACATATCGAAAAATTTATGGGTTATTATTTAGGGGTTGAAACTTATTTAAAAGAACACGTACCACGCTGAAAGTAATGGACGGGTTTTGATGCAAATTGGCACTGTTTTTAGTTATATGATGGGTTAAAATTGAGGACACGTTATATCCCGAAAAAATAAAGGGTTTCTGCGGGATATGGGTTAAAAGTTATGTTAATAATTAAGTAATAAAAATATTTTTTGGATGGTTCTCTATATTCGCTACTGAAGCCAAACTGTTTTACTTTTTAATTTTATCTGTCTGTTTGTCCGTATCTTGACCGCGCATCGCACCCAAACTAGTAAATGAATTCAAATGAAAAAAATGCTCTTGGGTGCTTAAAAAGGTATTGAACAATTTTTTTTTGTTAATCTTTTCTTTCTTTCTGTTTGTCTGTATGTTTGTTTGTTCACGCATCACGTAAAAACTACTGAACCGATTGCGATGCGGTTTTCATTGTAAGATAGCCTAGGGTTTGATTTAAATCTGGTGTAATTGGTATCTCAATCCGGTGAGTTAGAAGCCGAGCAATTGATAAAGTATTTTTGACGGCTGAAGAAATGTTGTTCAAATGTTGGTATATTGGTCCTGGAATAGCACATTATGGTACTTTGAACCTAAAGAAAAGAACACGCGTGCGAAGCCGCGGGTACAGCTAGTATAAAAATAAATAAGAAAATCCATACTAATATTATAAAAGCGAATTTAACTCTTTCTGTCTGTTTGTTACATGTTCATGACTGAACCGATTTTGTTGAACTTTGGTATGGACAATGAAATTTTGTAGTTTCTTTGGTATGGTGTTTAAAATCTGTTGAAAGATATAGGATACTTTTTATTACGGTATACTGCAGTCCGCGTGGACGAAGTCGCGGGAGAAAGCTAATATAATATAATCAAGTTTTCCCTAAAAAAATAAAAATAGTTTTACTGTAACTTATTTCAAAATATTTCGATAGATTGATTATTGAAACCGGCCGTAAACCGATCTAGACTTAAGCTGATGTAATGGAAGTTATGATGTCTACATCAACCATGATTATAATAATACTATTCCTGTTACCCCAAAAGCTACGCAATGTAAGTACCTAACTGATGATTATGTAACTGAAAACGATTATGTATGATTATGTACCATCATCATCATCATCATCATCAGCCTATGTTGTCCGCTACTGTACGTAGGCCTCTCCTAATGCACGCCACTGAGCTCGGTCTTCAGCTCTCCTCATCCATGTTTATCCGGCCGCTTTTCGCAAGTAGTCACTCCACCTGGTCATAGGGCGTCCTACACTATGTTGCCTAGACGTGGTCTTCACTCGAGAACTCGTCTACCCCAACGGTTATCGGTTCTTCGGGAATTGTGACCAGCCCACTGCCACTTTATCTTTGCTTATCCTTTGAAGTGCTTGCTCATTCAACTAGCGAAAAAACATATAGATAAATTTCTTACCTAAATATATGATCGTTACAGAACTCCGCAAAATATTTATACCCTCCGCAACGTGATGACCAATTTATATGTTTGTGACAAGCTAAGAAGGAAATTGCCTATCTTTGTTAGATACTTACTTGATGAGCGTAAATTAATAATATTAATAGACCCGCACCAGATAGGGAGAACAAAAGTAATTAAGCAGGACAACGGAAGGTAGTTTCCCAATTACCTTGCCTGAAAGTGACGGTTTTCCTTAGTTAGTCATCTCTTATGATGCCTTACCTCGTGACGTAATACTACCTTATATTCTGTAGTGGAAATGGTAGGTAGAGTAGGTACTTTGGACCCGAAAACGTCATGTTCATCATTGAATTTGAATATTGATTTGAATCATAGCGGGTTAAAACTTATATTGATCTTCAATCTTTGCTTAGGCTAAAATACGATCGTCATAAATTATCACAATGCAAAAAAGAGTTGTACATTGATAGAAATTGATTTGAATACTGGTTGCATGGCCAAGGGTCTAGTCATTCTAAATACGAAGTCAACGGTCGCGGGTTGAATCCCGCGAGGTGCAGTCATTTGTGTGATGAGCAGAAACGTGTGCTTCTGAGTCATGGATCTATTCGTACTGTGACGAGGTCCAAACCTCTTTCATAATAATACTCATTTGATCTCTTAATTCATTCATAATCCATTTCTTTTCATTTTTGATAGTTGGTCATCATTGATTCATTCTAAATACAAATAACCTGTCATTCGAATATTAATTTTTGGAAAAACCGAAATAATATTATAAAATTCATAAATAAGTTTATAACAAAAAGCAACGAAGACAGACAACGAAGTGACTGTGCAGGCCGAACATAGTCGAGCGCCGCAATCGCCGCCCACTGGGCCGCCCGCGCCACGCACGCGTCGTCAGTTGCGTGCTGACGTTCGTAGCGCTCGTCGCGGCTTGTCGGCATAACACTCCCAGATGAAGGATTTCAAAATAGTCTGAAACTGGTCGGAGTATTTCCGATCTTCTTTTTCGTGAGTTTTTAGCCGTTTTATTTATATTTAATATGAATATCACTCGCGTTAGTTTTCAAAATCAAAAAGTTTATAACAACTTGAATTACTCTTTAAATATTTATATGATAATACCTACATAAGAGATTATTATCACCACGAAATTCTCAAAGTGCTCCCTATTGTTCCTGTTCCTGTAATTCTGTGTCACTGAGGTTTGGGTCCTGGGCTAGTGGGACAAACCCAAACCCTGGGACCGCCTCGTGACAGTACTTAAGTATGTTTATCCGTTATCTGGTACCCATAGTATTCCAGTTTGGTAACTGGCGTAAATTATCTACAGTAATATTATAAAGCGGAGAGATTTGTTTTTTTTTGTATTTTTGTATGATTGTTTGTACCTAATGGATAAATTAAAAAAAATACTGAACTGATTTTATAATTATTTCCCCTTTGAAAGCTACATTATCAGCGAGTAACATGGACAGTAATTATTTTTCAAAAAATTAGAGATTCACTACGAATATTGCAATAATGTACCCCAGGATATCAAAAATTTGCAAAAATGACGTTTAGGTACTCATTTTCCAACGCATTGACATGTTGCCGTGGAAGCGAAATAATAACAATTCTGTCAATTACGTGAATAATAATGCAGTTGTCTATGGTCAAAAAGCACCACGATCGTGCCAAAGATTTTGAATTAAGCTTACTGGCTTTTTTTAGAAGTCACGGCGAGTATTAAAATGCTAAGAGTAAGAAAAAAAACACGGTGTGAACGCTACCCGTGCAAAGCCGGGGCGAGTCACTAGTCTTAAATATACAAAAAGCACTACCACACATTACAAAACAACAGTATATATACGGAGGGCCTCGCAAAATAAAAAAGTAGTTCACCTTCTAGGGATTGCTTGGGTTGCTCGGCAGCCCGACAATAAAAGTGAAGTGTCAATATCATATTTTTCCCTTTATTTGTTTACCACTAATCCTGCCAGGAGCTACGCCTGTTGTTTGTCTGTCTAGAAATAACATCAGTTGAACAAGCTTTGCTTACATATTTTAACATGTTTTTATGTCACTTTCTTGTTTGTCCTTCCGGGTGGAATCTTGCAACTCAAATTTCGAGCACTTCCCGATTAATTAGCTATCCAGCTGAACAGGGTAGGTGACAATGCTTTTAAAAAAAACTGTTTTTAGGTAAGTTTTTTTTAATTAACACTTGCTGCTTGTTAGTTTCCTAAATAATTTCTATAGCCATTCGAACTATTCGAATAGGATATCTCGTAGTTTTAATTATTGTTTAATTGCTGTCGTGCAATGATGTTATATATATATATTAAATTGATGTGAGATTTTTCTCAAGAAAATACATATATGGGCCGTAAGATCGAATTTATCAATCAGTATTTTTCATATTGTGTTAAATGATATAAAATACTAATTGTATAGAACACATTTTATCAAACCATTGTAGAAACTCCGGAAAAACACGGGCGCAGCCGAAGGAGAAACTAAAAACTAAGTAAACTGCTTCTAATTCCTACAAATCAGTCATCCTAGAGCAATAGTACCCTCACAGTTCAATAGTGCAACTTAGAACCCAATCAAAGCGTCTATGACTTTTCTAAGTTATGTGCGGTTTTCCATCGCTCCGATATTCGGAGGGCACGTTAATTGATTAATAGCAGTCATCAAGCCATATCAGTGGCCCTATTACAGAACTTGGCTACAATCGGATTATCACTTTTTTCATAGCAAATTCGACTCTATCGCAAGGCATTAGTGGTTGCGATACTGAGAATTCGATTGAAGCCAAGTTATGGAATCGGGCTACAGAGGCCCTCGGGTGACCTGACAAACTCTGACACCAGAGGCCAGCTCTTCCTCATACGATAAACAAACTATAGCAATAATAGAAGTAGTGGGTAATTATACATTCCACTAGGTCTGTATGGCATACCTATCAGAACAGGATAAACGGCTAGGAATTATCAAAAATCAAGCATTACATTGAAGCTAGATAAATACCTAGGTTTTGTCGGATTACTTTGGTCCGTAACTTCATTAGTACTGAACGAAATTAAATACCAAAGGTGCCGGGAGAATCAGTAAAATAAGTTCAATCAGACGTAATTCGATAAACAATAATAAATAATTAGATTTCGCAATCGCACGGACCGACCACAGATAAAAACGACATACGAAAGACTAAACGTCAAACACGGTAGTATATATTTGTCTCTTTTTTTTTGCTTGTGGGGAGAGAAATATGATAGAATGGATAGAAATATGTAGTGTGAAGTTCTTTCAATCGAGCTATTCGAAGATTGATATCGCGTAAACTTCATTCGAAAACATTAACTCGTAAACGAGCTCATCTGTACGCCTAACACTTTGTAACTACCGATTACAACCAAAATGGTTAGTTTAGCGAGCTTACGACAACTGTTGCCGTTTTTGTAATATGCAAACTCGTGTTAGGCGTACAGATGAGCTCGTTTATTTCAAGTACTTACTATTATAATAACATGGCGGTTACGATGACTAACCAGTAGTAGTAAATTCCTAATAGATTGGAAGCGGTAAGAAAATGTCCCCGGAGTTAGTCATAGACCACAGTGGGTAGTTGGACGTCAAGTACGAATTATAAGTTTATTAGTGTACCTATGAAAAATCATAGGTACACTCTATGATTTTTCTGAAGTTACTGGTAGTTCTTGGCCATTTTTATGATTGTTTAAGAAAATCAAGGATTCATAATTTATAAAATAATAATAATTTAGAATAATATAGTATATAATTTGGAAAAGGTATCATTTGGAAAATCATGTATTTGGATCCAATTGCTGACACCGCTGAAACGGCTGAATGGTTTTAGATGAAAAGTAACACATAGGATAACTTTTTATCATCTTGACCATCATCCAAGCGGGTGAAATCGAGAGGCACAGCTAGTACATAATACCGGGTTTCAATAGATTTGTGTCATGTGACGTGATTTCACGACATGTCCTCTTGGTGTAACAAGTTGTTTCGTAATTTTTGATATAGGTATTGAAAATAAGTTAAACATAAGTTGTACTTATTGAGTACTAGCTGTGCCCGCGGCTTTGCTCATCACTTCATTTAAAAGTAGCCCATACGTGTTATTCCAGGACCAAAAGTACCTATAAAATACAATATATGTACTTACCTACGTAAGTACTACATTCCTTGTAAATTCGTTCAGCCATCAAATTGTTTTTTTATAGATTGCTCGGCATCAAAATTAATTAAAATTATCTTCGATGTACAGAGTTTTTGGTACTTACTGCTTTATTGTAAGTATAGTAGATACAAATGATACCAAAAATGATTCAGTAGATAAAATATTAACTTAACATTGAATACAGTTTATGACTCTAGCATTATTGTATTAGTTGAGTAATTCACTGCGACATGGTTCCCCGACATGATGTACTTTTAAAGTGTTAATGTATGTTAAAGTGATAGTAATAAAATTGTTAGTACTCTACTATATCTCTAAATTCACTCCGAAGATTATATAGCAATTAGGTATAATGAAAAACTTTATTGCAATTTCAATAATAGTTACTAAGTATGTAAGTACTTACTCGTATATTAGTTACTAAGTATGTAAGTACATACTCGTATATTAGTTTTAAGGCGGTCCAATAATAAGATAAGATTCCCTAGCATAGTATTAAACTAAACATTATGATGAAATATCATTACTAACAATTCATAA
The DNA here is from genome assembly GCA_946251855.1 of Alsophila aescularia. Classification (NCBI taxonomy): domain Eukaryota; kingdom Metazoa; phylum Arthropoda; class Insecta; order Lepidoptera; family Geometridae; genus Alsophila; species Alsophila aescularia. The sequence continues at coordinate 29,775,985 of OX276379.1, read as the reverse complement.
ACTTAATTACAATAATAGACCGAGCGAGCGCGAAGCGCGAGCGAAGCGTCTCCGTTTCAGGTTGGGCAAAAATGCTTTCGTATGTCCGGCTGTCAGTCCGGATCTCTGTTCTCCTCTACAGGTCGCATTTCTCAACCGATCTAGACGAAACTTGGTATAGGTACAGGTTAAACGAATTTTTAGTTTTTTTTAATCGTTGGGGATTTTTGATTGGGGGGACTTCCTCCAAAAAGTCCTCAAAATGCAGAAAATCTCTCACTTTTAGGTTTCTACCAGTGGAATCAGCCCTTTGCCCACCACTAGCTAGAGATTGATGGAGCACCTTGGATATTAATGTTAGTTTTACATTAAGTTAACTAGATGGCGCGCTACTGTGTACCGCTAGATTGTTTGCAAAAAAGTTAGTGCGCGCGAGGTCTCCATCTCACAGAGCCACTAGTAATTATTCGGATTAATTTTGTAAGTCACACACACACACACACACACACACACACACACACACACACACACACACCGTCATGTTGGAATAACTGTAAATTTTCCTCAATTCCATTAAATACAAGGTAAAAATCAAAATAAGAAACCTTACTTTTAGACTAGTAAAAGTAAAATAAAAATTATAAAGAGGAACTCACCCTAATCGGCTTCCATTATTACCACGTCTACAAAACTCTAAAACTTCTGAAAACGTACATAAATCTGACACTCGCACTTCAGAAGATAACAAACATTCAATAAAACAAATAAGCAGTTTTTATTCGTTTTTAGTTAACACTGCATGCCGTCACAACTAACAAACCACTGAGCAGAGTTGAAAGGAAGTAATTTTACACGATTCGGTTTGAATTCGAAAACTTTTTAGTTACGTGCGCAACTTAGCGCGGGAGTAGACACGTATTTGTCGACCGAGCGCTTGTGAATGACTGAATCAGACTGAATGCTGAAAAGTTGTACCGATAACCGAACAGAATACACGACTGACGAAGGGAATCCGCGAATGTGCTTACAGCATGCCAAACGCACACATGTGTAGGAATCGTACGCACATGGTGTGAGACGATGCAATGTGTGGTTTTTGGGTGGATTTTATGGACCTATCTGAATGGTCGCTCGTGGTTGGTAAGTGTACAAATAATATTTGGAATTGTATGAGTTATGGATTTCAGCTTTTGTTTTTTTTCGTGTCAGTAAAAATTGGAATTGTATATTTACTGACACGATTTGGATTTAACATGCTGGCATAGAGTGATAAAATTAGGTACTACAAGTAAGTAAGTTGTAGAATATATTATGAGCTCTTGTCCTGTATCGTGTTCGTAGATAGTTAGGTATCTACTTATATAAGTAGGTAGTGTGTTTTTTTGTTTTACAATTGTTTTAGGTGGGTAAGGTCTACAAAAAATGATTATTTCATCTTGGCTCCAGCGTCCAGTTTTTTTAAATAACTAATACTTCATATTACCTACCTTATTTTTCCTTGCTTAATGTAATGCTTTTCCTAGTAGGTTTACTAGACAAATACTCGCAAAAGTTAATTATTTTATATTATTATTTTAAAAATAATGTGTCTTCACAACAAAAAAAGTTTTTTTTTTCAGTACAAAAAATAGTGTCCAAAAATTTCCCCGCAAAGAAAATATGTTTCAATTTTGAAGTTTTGTTTAATTCCAGTGACAATTAATAACATTTTATTAATACATAATGCGTATTTTTCAAAATTGCTAATTTTATACAGTATTAAGTTAATACTATTAACCAATAAAATAATGAAATTTGTGTACATTAACTTCGTGTCCTCGTGCTTTCATATCACATATTTAAGTGGCGATAATTTCTACTAAAATTTAGCAATTGAGCGGTAGAATTCGTTCTTGGCAGCACCGTTGTCTACCTGTCTATCACTCGTCGGCCATTTTTGTGGCGTGTGCCTTATGATTTTCGAGCCAAATTCAGTTAATTTTGTAGGAAGAAAAAGTTTTCAGCTGAATTAAAGGTTAATTAGTATTCTTTTGTTATATTGTATTCCATAAAATTTAAATGTTTTGACGAGAGGTCAGCTTTTAAGTGACGTTTTATGTTACAATTTCAATGTATTTTTATTTTAAATGACGTTACTTAAAAGTGATATATGGCTATCTTCACAATTAAACCTCAAGAGACATTTTTATTATGAATGAGTCGTAAGTGTGTAAATAGACAAAGAAATTTTTATTAAGACAAAGTTTTATAATTAATATGTGTAGGTAAGTACAAAGTGTATTACAGAAAAATACAAAATATATTAGAAAAGAAATAAAGCAAAACCACCTTTTGATCCACTTACAAAATTCAAAAATGAAATGAAAATGCCGCAAATTTAGAAGGTCCTCTGCGCTTTCCTATTAATAGTTGCAGTACTGCCCAATCAGTTTTCCAAGTTATTTGCAGTACTATTATTTATTCTGTGGTTATGTGTGGATTTCTATCGCTCCGTGCTTCGGAGGATACGTTAAGCTTTCGGTCCCGGCTGATATTGATTAATAGCAGTCGTCAAGCCATCTCAGAGGCCCTCGGGTGGCCTGACAAACTCTGACACCAGACGCCAGCATTACCTCGTATGACAAACAAGCAACTATAGGAATAATACTATTTGATCTTCTAAGGTAACAATATTTGATAATAAGGATAAGGAAAAAAATGGACCTCAACGTAGATACTTATAGATTCAAAATCGTAATGTTAGTAGGTACAACACATTGCGGTAACTTCCCCAAAAGGTTACGAGGCAGGAAGGAAAAATATAACAACATGTCATTATGTACATGTACTGCGGTAGCTTCATGGAAGAGCATTGTTACAGATTTATCTTTAAACACTAATTAATTATAGATTAAGCTTAACAATCACATAATACCTAACATACATAATAATGTAGGATCCTAATTAGGGCTACCCATTTGTAGAGAAACAAGAACTACCAAACACAGTTGCACAGAAAACAAATACCTACTTACAATAATTGGTCAGTTTGAAGCAGCTTATATCTTGACCATCGTTTATTCATTGCCATTATCGTAGTGTAGCTTCTCTCTCAGTCACACTTCAAAAGGATCCAATTTGGAGTGTGTGCGTAAAAATTGGGTACTCTTTTTTCCTTCCGATCAGCGAAATATCTTTGGTAGATCGTAGACATTCCGCCAATTCGAACTAAACGTTGTTTTCTGAAAATAGTACCGGACGTCTTCAAGGCCAGAGTGTTTGGGTATCTTGTAGATATGTGTACTCCATTTTCTGACAAGTCGTCGTTGCTCCATCAGCAAGTAAAACGAAGATATATTTCGTTTTCTTCCATGTACATTTTTTGACCCGTGGAGGGAATTAAACCCATATACATTACGGATCGAGGTGCCGCGGTCACCTAAACATCTATGTGAAGATACAGTAGGTATCTGTTGGTAGGTATGTAGAGTGGTCGCTCTCTAACATCAAGTTACTTATTGATTGAGAATTTTATCGCACATTGTCACGAGTTGGAGTACTTGTGCACTGCAGCCACGATATGTTCCCCTTGTAGCCTACCGCAAATAAATAGCAAGTATGTGATAAACAGCACAAAATACTAAAGACAATTGGTACTATTTGTTGCTATGGTAATAGGGTTCGGTTTGGACCCTTTGGGCACGGAACTCCAAAAATCATGGTCCCATTGTTATTATTAAAAAAAAAGGAATAATCAGGGACAAATATTAACATTTTCTGTCAGGATTACTGGCTGTAATAGCATTAAGTCCTCTTCTGTACACTATATCTGTGATGTGCATAAAGTATTATATAAATATAGCTTAGTTAGCACCTCGAACTCTGTCTCAAAGGTAAATCATAGCTGATCTCAGCACAGCAAGGTGGTACCTGGCTTAGTCTCTCATTACAAGTCTTAAAGGTAAAGCCGGATTACTCGGCTCCACTCAAGCGCTTAACATGTAGTAGGTATTCCAGTTTTCAAAAGATGGCGTTCACTTGAACCTTGGAATATTTATATAAGTACTTTTATTGTTTAAAACTTAGGTACTCTTGCATATGCAAAAACTCAAACTCAAGTGAATAAAATGTAAGGTTACGTACTTCTACGTTTTGAGTTTATTTATACAACCTAGCCATCAGTTACTGTTGATTAGAACTGATTCTGGCAATCTATACTTGTAATAAACTGTAATAGGTCCAATTCTGTACATTGAAGATATTTACTAAACATTTTTTGGAGGCTGTTCTATTTTTAATACTGAAGCCAAAACTGTATTTTTCTTATAATTTTCTTATAATGTCGGGTCAAACAGGTTCTTGCATCGCTAGTCGTGCTCTCCTAGCACGACTTTCAGTAGCTCTGTCGTTATTCCATCCTCTCCTGGTGCCTTCTTGCTCTTAAGCTGTTTGAGAGCCATTCTGATCTCGTATAGGCTGACGTCCGGGATATTTTGGTATAATGTCGGGTCAAACAGGCTCTTGCATCGCTAGTCGTGCGTCGTAACTTCTCGAGCTCACTCAAAATCTCTGGCTTCGAATAACGATGATGCCACAGCTAATCTATGGCTTTGACAAACGATGATGCGACAGCCGGTTTTCAGCTGCGTCAACAGGCTTTGACCATTAGACAGATATCTTGCGAACACTTTGGAGCCCTTGTTCCGCTCTATTACTTTCTTAATACGAACGCATTATAAGAACGCAAATCGTGTCTTATCGACTTGGATATCTGTTTATTAAGCAAGCTGTAACTTGACATATCCACTGAAGACTGCAGCTTCATCTCGCCGCGTTCGTCGTCCTGTGAACTGATTCCTTGTTTTGGTTCGACAAAAGTAATATAATTTAAATTGTACATTTTCAGAAGTTCACACATGAATTTGTACCTTATAATAAATACATAATATAAGTACGTAACACAATAGTACAGCAACTATTGTGTTACGTACTTATTTTAGCGATCATACGCTTGTGGCGATCTTTGTAAAGCTTCTTTCTAGATCTGGGGTGTTTTTCTTTTGGTTTACCCATTTTTTCATTCACTTACAAGCTCCAAGTCACAACGGATAATAGTAGCGTAGGTCCATCTAGCAACGCGGCTCGCCGCGGAATGACAGAATTGGCAGAGACCGCGAAGCAAAATACGTAGATTGCCGTGAAAGAGTAGTGCGGCACGAAATTGATATCGCTCCGAATTAAAGAGCGTAAGCTACATTCTAGAAAAATCCCAATTACACATAAATAATAGTACAAAGACACGATTTCTTAATATACAAGTAATATTTAGGTACAATATTATATCGAAATGCCATTAAATGTAGGATATATATACAGAATTGTTTATTTTCAGATATATGTTTGGCATTTTTTTTTCATTGAGCCAAATAAGTGCATTCATATTTTGGGGACAATGATATTGTTACTTATATCCTTGTGTAACATATATTTTAATTTCAGTAGGATACAGTGAGTAGTTTTTGAACAGGATCGGGATTACTTTGTGTCATTTGCCCATTTCTGCCCCTTAAGTCAGACCAACAACAAGCACCAGATGTATACTTATAATAAAACTGTTACGGGTCCAATTCTGTACATTGAAGATATTTAGATATATATTTTTTGGAGGTTACACTATATTCGATACTAAAGCCAAAAATGTATTTTTTATTTTTGTCTGTCTGTCTGTCTGTATCTTGGCTAGGCATCACGCCGAAACTACCGAATGAATTTAAATGAAACTTGGTATGATTTCAGTTCATACTACGAGGTAGGACATACGATACTTTTCATCCCGAAAAATAATGGGTTCCCGCAAAATTGGGGCTAAAATTTATTTAAAAAAACACTTACTGAAACCACTGGACGGATTTTGATGCAACTTGTCACAGTTATAGATTATACAATGGGTTAAAATTGAGGATACTTTTTATCCCGAAAAAATAAAGGGTTCTTGCGGGATATGGGTCCAAAGTTTTGTTAAGCATGAAGTATTATATATTTTTTTCGGAGGGTGCTCTATACTCGATTCTGAAGCCAAAACTTTTTTTTTTATTTTTGTCTGTCTGTCTGTCTGTCTGTCTGTCTGTTTGTCTTCCTGTATCTTAACCGCGCATCACGCCTTAACTACTGAACGAATTCAAATGAAACTTGGTATGATTTGAGTTCATACTACGAGGTATGATATTGGATACTTTTGATCGCGAAAAATGAAAGGGTTCCCGCAGGATAGGGGGGTTGAAACTTATTTAAAAGAACACGTATCACGCCGAAACTACCAGACGGACTTTGATGCAACTTGGCACAGTCAAAATTTATATGCTGGGCTAAAATTGAGTATATTATTTATCCTGAATAAATAAAGGGTCCCTGCGGGATAGGGGTCCAAAGATATGTTAAGTTTGAAGTAATAAATTTTATATTTTTGGAGGGTACTCTATATACTGAAGCCAAAACTGTATATTTTTCATTTTTGTCTGTGTGTTTGTCCGTCTGTATCTTGACCGCGCATAACGCCGCAACTACTAAATGAATTCAAATGAAACTAAGTATGATATGATTTCATACTACATTGTATACTTTTTATCCCGATATTTAGCATGGTTCCCTTGGGAGAGGGGATTAAACTCAAAAGTTTTACTTAGTTGTAATTAATTAACGACTAGTCCGATTCATTTTTTTTGTTAGTATGGAGGTACTTATTTTTAAATATTGTCATGTTAATATTTCAAGGTTATCGGGTTTGTAGTTCAGAAATTACAGACAGTACTCAAAGTATTATGTCGAAATAACTTGAAACCCAAAGTGTACAGGAAAGTTTGAACGTACGGCTAATCTTAAGCTGGTCTTCGCACTTTATCATATAGGAGTAACGGTCACCGTAGACACAAACATAACGTAGTGTGGGACACCCGCCGGCAAAGTGGAGAGACGACTTTCGAAAGACAGCTGGCAGCGACTGGATGAGAAAAGCCGAAGATTGGGCTCAGTGGCGTTCATTGGGAGAGGTCTACGTCCAACAGTGGACTGGTATAAGCTGATGATGATGATGATGATTATGTAGACACAAAACTCACGTTAGGCTTATTCTGTGGTTAGGTCGCAAAAATCTAGACCGTCCTGTTTTTAAGATGTTGTTATGATAGATTCCAGTAGAATAAAACTAAAGAAATACCTGAGCTAACTTCGTGGTGCTCGTAAGACATCGACATTTTCGGTCTTTTTTCAGATTTTGGCTTATAACTTCTTAAAAGTGCTTCACACGGAAAAGTTATACGCAACACATATAAAAAGAACTAAATTTTCTATAATTTGAGCCTAATCGCAGACCTGCTATTTTTTGAAAAACCTGCCTTCCGAGCAGAATATTGGCTATAATACTCATTCTACTAGAAAAAATATGAGAAAAAGTTGTAGAGCAGTTATTTAACTTTAACAACAACATACAACAAAAAGTACAAGTTTTAGTACAAGTAAAACTTTGTAGGACCAAAAGTTCCCCTGTAACAAAAAATTAAGCAAATCTGATTTTTCATGAAATGAAAATTGTTATTAATATTGCACAGTTATTTATTGTAATGTTATTAAAATTACATCACATTATAAATTTGATTTATTTTTAGTGTATTATACCTACATATAACATTTTTTTAAATCGTGTGTGTCTGTTAGTCTGATTATCTGCGTCTATTTGTTTGTTCGCGCATCACGTAAAAACTACTCCACCGAGTGTAATGCAATTTTCACTGATGGATAGCTTAGAGTTTGACTTAAAATTTGGTGTACTTGGTATCTCAAAATAATAAGTAGAAGCCGAGCAATCAATAAAAAACTTTTTGACGGCTGAAGAAATTTTGATTATATGTTGGTATTTTGGTATTTTAGATCCTGGAATAGTACTTAGAGTACTTTTAACCTCGAGAAATGAACACGCGTGCGAAACCGCACAGTTAGTGTAGATAAAAAAAAACAAATATAAAAACGTTTTTTTTTTACTTTGTATTGATTGTGAGCTACCCTGAAAGTTTCAGCCGGATAACTAATCGGGAAGTGCTCGAAATTTGAGTTGTTAGATTCCTACCGGAACGACACAAAGATAGTCAAACAAGAAAGTGACTTAATAAAATTGAAATTATTTTAATATCAATTCCATCTTATATTGTTATTGAATAATTATACTACTTTCTTCGACTTAGGGAAATGGAGTATTTTACAGATCTGTAAGCCACAGTCAGATTTAATCCTTCGTCAAGTGCCTCAAAGGTAAAATCCCCACACTTGAGCAACTCGGCACTCAAGCGAGCGTCCACTTGAGAACGTGCTAAGACGCTCGTATTCTATGCATTCTGATTCATTTCTCAGTGCTAACGGGGGCTTATCTTGGTGGGCTACTAATGCCTAGTTAATCCTCACCAATATATAAAAGTGAAAAGTTGTTTGTTTGTTTCTTTGTTTGGGGAGCTTTCACGCAATAACGGCAGGACGGATTTTGATAAAATTTGGAATGGAGACAGCCTTATACCCTGGAAAAAACATAGGAGACTTTTTATTGCGGAAAACGGTAAGTTTCCACGGAAAACTGTAAAATATTGATAACTCGCTGTAAGGAACGGTTGCCATGGAAACGAAACAATAATAATTCTGTCAAAAAACATCAAGAGCTTTACTTTGGCATTAGTTTTTAATATCCAAGAAGAACATAGGATGTTTTTACGCGATAAACTGTAGTCCGGGCGAATGAAGTCGCGGGCAAAAGGTAGTCTGAGTTAAGCCTGAGCCTGTTCCGTACTTCCGAATGAAAAAAAGGAACCCTTTTATAAGATCACTCGTGTCTGTCTGTCTGTCTGTCTGTCACAGCCAATTTACTCCAAAGCTACTGGGCCTATTAAATTGATGTTTGGTACACTTGTAAATTTCTGTGACACAAATACGGACACGTAACGAATTTTGAATTTTGAATATGGGGTCTCTTTTGGGTGCAAATTAGAAAATTTAAAAAAAAAGTTTTGTATATAATTTATAAATATCTATTATACAAATATAAATATATAACATCGATGACGAAGGCGGGAGCGAGGGTTGGACTTTCGCTTAGCGCCTCTAACGGTGGATAATGTAACCATTTTACGATGTGATCACTAATGTTTGACCATATCATGAAGTAGCCGTGCGTTTAGCTATTCATATCGTCAAACGCTAACCATTACCTTTTCCGGCCAAACCATTTCATGATGTGGCTAACCAATTCATAAAGTGATCAATTATTATTCTACGATATATCTATATATATATATATATATATATATATATATATATCTATATATCTATAAGTATAATATGTATATGTATGTATATATATATATGTATATATATCTAAGTATTCTAGAGACATGCCTATAGGACAAAAGCAGATAAGTAAATATAATTTCTTTATCCTCCGCTTATTTGAGGATATATAATTATGTTATGTGTGCTGTGGTATTACCTTGTTTGGTTTTCCTTCATAATTTCATTTAGGTTTTTGTATGTAGTCAGATTAATACACGTAATGTGAGAAGTGAAAAGAAATAGGACAGAATGCGTGGAATTTCAATCAAAAAGTGAATTGTTTGTGTTGCGGTGAACTCACGCAGACAGCGGAATGGGAACTATTTCTCGCGAACCTTTCCCGTGATTGGCGCCCGTTTCTATTATTGAAAGTAACATAAGTGGGGCAATGTTATTCTTTGTTTAGACCTTTCACTTTTATTTCACGTGTTCCAGAATAAATGTTATGTTGTATCTGAAAAAATATAATTTAAAACAATAAATTAAAAAATAAGCTTTTAAATGTTCTTTTTTTTGCTTTTCTTTTTTTTTATTGCTTTGTCATCGGTTTCTGAGCTGCCCTGAAAGTTTCAGCCAGATAGTTAATTGGGAAGTGCTCGAAATTTGAATTGCAAGATTCCAGGACAGACAAAATACATACGTAGATATATACATAGATAGATACATGGATACAAGTGGAGTTAAATAAAAGCTTTTAAAAAGTAAGCAAATCAAATATCCTTATAATAAAACAATGAGAACTAAAAAGTCTGTTAAAAGAAGATAATAAAAAAAATGATCTAGGATAGGTACTTAAAATAAACTACTGAACCTTAATATAACATTTTTTAAATGGTATCTGTCTGTTGGTCTGTTTGTTTGTCTGTATGTTTGTTCGCGCTTCACGTAAAAACCACTAGACCGATTGCGATGCGGTGTTCACTGTTGGATAGCTTAGGTTTGACTTACAAACTGGTGTACTGGGTATCTCAATCCGATGAGTAGAAGCCGAGCAATCAATTAAACCTTTTTGACGGCTGAAGGAATTTTAATCAAATGTTGGTATATTGGTATTTTAAGGTCTTGGAATAGTACATAGAGTACTTTTAACCTAGAGAAATGACCACGTGGGCAAAGCCGCGGGCACTGCTAGTTATAATGATATAGATTTTGATGTTTCTACGATATGCCCCTTACTCTCGAACACCATTCCGATTCAATCACGATACCAACAGTGCGATTCAGCTAGAAAACCTAACTGCACTGCAACGTGATCGTTACCTTTCGGCGTGGCAACATGTCTGACATCTTGGTTTAAAAAAATACGTAATTACTCCACTTCCCCACCTTTCTCCCACTTCACCCACCCTTCCGCCTTTCTTCCTACCCTTTTCTTATTTTCCCCTACCTTCCTCCACTTCCCCTCACTCTTTCCACACTTCCAACACCCCTTTTCACTTTCCTTCCTTTCTCCCATTCTGCCCCCATCCTTCCCTTCAGTCTTCCCCCATTTCGCACCACCTGCCTCACTTCCCGAACCATTCCCCGATATCCCCACCATTCGTCCACTTCCCCCTACCCTCGATGACATGTAAACTTTAAATATCTAGCTATTGCAACTATACTAGAAAAAAAATTAGTAAAGTAGATTGTGTAATATACAATAGGAAGCAAAATAATATTTTGACGGCTATTTTTAATATAAAGCGGAGTGAAGGATTCTTTAGTAGAATCCTGAACGTAGCGAGGGATTCAATGTACTTCGCCCGAGGAAAAATAATTTTGCGTCCGTGTGATACACTCTACTTTTCGTCTAAAAGCGCCTTTTATTTTATTTTTTCGTAGAAAGAAGGCTATGAGAAAATAAAATAAAAGGCGCTTTTATATACTTTACAAATCTTATACGTGTTATTTAAAAGGATATTAAATAGACTAAAAATAAGCTTCTCAAAATAAACTTAATAATTACTAACACTTAAGTAAAAAATTATATTCACTTTGTACTTCTTTGATTTATACTCCTTCAGACAATCTGTTGTAAATTTTTCGTAGATCTCGATTTGAAAGTAATTATTGGTACTGGCCGCCAACGTATGAAGGTTGCTTACATATGGGTAATTCTTGAAAATAGGTACAGGTTTCCGAAAAAGACTTCGCTTCTTTTGCATTTTCCCACTCGACAAAATTGTTATACGAAATCTTGAAGAGAAATGACCTACTTTGCTCCCTCTTTTCGAGGAACTAATCAGTGTTTTTCAAATAAATGGGATGATAAAACAAGTATGTATTACCAATTTTGTAAATGAATAGATCTGATGTTGGGGGTTTTAAACAACTCTATATTATATATTTTCAGCTAAATGCGTCCTTACTCTATTGCACCTGAATAACGACTGACAAACAAAGAATATAACTGACAAATGTCACACAGGTAGGGTGTGACAACGCTCTACGAAGCCGAAATTAGCCGAGTCTCTTTCCAAAGACCGATGTGCATTATTTATCGCCGGGTACTGTTCCTGCGACTACCGGCCGATAAACTTGATATATTTATGGTACATGTGATCAGTGACGATCGGTGTGGTGTGTTGCGGGCGGGGTGCAGAGTGCATAGCAGCGTTGCCAACCAAAAAAGCCACGGGCCGTATTTCACAGATGTGTGGTGTGGTGGGCCGCAAGTCGAACAAGTCGGTACTTTCAGTCGATATTCCGACCGGTGAGTAGCACCTGTCCGAGGGATTCTTTATGGTCAGTCAACTTCGTTCGTGATTCACTTGTGGTATACCGGTAAGGGAAATAAAACACAAGAAAAATAAAGTTCTACCCAACCAACACACAAGTGGAAATTGCAGCCTATTTTGTAACTTTAAGATGTATAATAGCGGCATTAGAGTACAGGAAGCAGTTTTAGGTTGCATAACTGCTTCCGCAAATTTCTGTAGGTACAAAATGTATCAAAGTGGCAGTATCGGAACCAAATACCACCCTTGTCTTTATAATAGTTTATTTTAGAACTAATTTACCACATACACCTTTTTATAGTGTCATGAAGAGCATTTGTCACTGAAAGTTTTATGAGGGTTTTTCTTGTTACTATTATACGCCGCTCAACTGCATAAGAGAGTTAATTGTCGGCCATATAAAGCAGTTATATGAGAGTTAACCACTCTTGTTCTACTAGAAGTTCCCTAATAGGGGTAATAATATACTCTAATAAAGACTTGTCCCAAAAAGACAATCGATGTAACTAAAAATCTACTTGAGGTCTTTAAAATGTAAAAAGAGCTACCTTGAGTATTACAATAGAGATTATTTGCACCATTGTACAGACTTAGTCAATTCGCCATTTATCAAGGAAAGTGACTTATTTACTTGCAAAATTTAGGCATTACAAAGATGTGTTTTATTGAATTAACCTTGTTGTTGACAATATACAAACGACATGCAGATAATAAACTGTCGATACGTAATAAAAATACGAAATCATTTTATTTGAAAAAGTCAATCATCATCATCATCATCATCATCATCATCATGTCAGCCTTTAGAAGTCCACTGCTGAACATAGGCCTCCCCCAAAGAGCGCAATGACGAGCGATCTTGTGCCAACTCCATCCACCGACTTCCTGCGATGGCTACAATGTCGTCGATCCATCGTGTGGGGGGTCTCCCCACACTTCGCTTGCTTGTTCGTGGTCGCCATTCGACAACCTTTATTCCCCAGCGGTTGTCAGTTCTGCGAACTATATGGCCTGCCCATTGCCACTTCAACTTGCAAACTCTGAGAGCTATGTCGGTAACCTTCGTTCTTCTACGGATTTCCTCATTTCTGATTCTATCACGTAGTGAAACACTTAGCATAGCTCTCTTCATTTTGTATGAGAACAATAGTTAGCGACCACGTCTCAGTGCCGTCTCAGTGCCGTCATCACTGGCAAAACGCACTGATTATAAACTTTCGTCTTGAGGCTCTGCGGTATCCGCGACGAGAAGATATGGCGTAATTTCCCGAACGTTGCCCATCCGAGTTGGATTCGTCGGTTGACTTCTTTGTCGAAGTTGGATCTACCCAATTGGATCGTCTGACTCAAGTAGACATAGTGATCAAAAGTCAATACTATTGAGCAAATATTTCATCCATTTTGACATTATTTCGAAAGAGCTTAAAAATTTACTGGAAAAACACTATATATATATATATATATATATATATATATATATATATATATATATGCACAGTAAACATGAAAGCGTTTTTATCCGCTTGTGTTTAACAAAATCATAAGGCATATATGAATTATTTACTGAACAATAATATTTTAATGATGGCCGATTACTATATTAATTACACTTCACCATTTTGACATACAATACATTCATTCATATTCGTTCACTCATTCACTAAAGTAGCATAATAAAAGCGTTAGTGTGGCGTTAATCATCCGTTGCAGCTCTTGAGGCACCATTTTACTACCCTTGTGCAGTTGTAATATAACTAAAGGCTACATAAAATTGTGCCCAAAATGGTTCTAGAGCCGCTGCATTAGGCCTCCAGAGCACGCTCTAGCACATACGTCTTAGCACCTTTGGGCATAATCAGATTGGCTCTAAAGCCATTATGCAACTAGTTTGTGTTGGTTGGGTATAACATGAATTTCTTATAAATTTGTCTTCAATTCGCTTTGTATTAACTTTGAAGCAAAATGCTAATTAGCCTGCATAAACTACACAAGGTCCGCTCGATGGAATGTATGCAATGCATTTTATGTAAAAGTAGCAACGAGTTTGTAATGAAGTAATTTAAATCCCAAACAACCTCTCATAACTTCGTTAACAACTCGTACACTTTTTTACTTTTATGGCTTTATAAAAGGTACCATGTACTAAAAAGCTCCATTTAAGAAATTAAGTCTATTTAGAAAATAGTCGTTCAAAGCGTAAGCAAAAAGTTTTTAAATCTGTGGCTCAAAGGTTTGTTCTGAATGTCTTATCCATACCAATATATAAAAGTGAAATGTTGTCTGTTTGTTTGTTTGTTTATTTATTTGTGGAGCTTTCACGCGATAATGGATACATGGATTTTGATGAAATTTAGAATGAAGACAGCTTATACCCTAGAATAAAACATAGGATATTTTTATCCCTGAAAATTGAAAGTTTCCGCGGAAAACTAGAAAATGTTGATTACTCACTGTAAGGAACTGTTGCCATTACAGAATGCTCTGTGGTTGGCATGGATTTTGCATTGGTTTTTAATATCCTAGAAGAAAATAGGATGCTTTTTTTCGCGATAAACAGTAGTCCGCGCGTACGAAGTCGCGGGCGGGAAAACTAGTAAGAAATAATTTATTTGTATGGGTACTTATTTATTAATAATAATTCTGTCTCTACTTTTGGATATTCCGTTTTTTTTTGTATAGTCCAACAAAACTAGTTAATTGCATGCTGTATACATTTTGAACGCATTTAAGTACGAGTATATAATTGATTACAATTCTGCCTGGCCGAGCCATCCCTACGGCAAAGTAATTCTGACCTGGCCGAGCCATCCCTGCGGCAAAGTAATGCTGACCTGGCCGAGCCATCCGTACGGCAAAGTAATTCTGAACTGGCCGAGCCATCCCTACGGCAAAGTAATTCTGACCTGGCCGAGCCATCCCTGCGGCAAAGTAATTTCATAAACAACCTACCTACCTAAATTGAACTCAAATAAAAGTCTGAAATCGTCCACAACGGAGATTTTCAAAAGGCAGATAGTTTTGCCTACACCATATAAAAATATAAAAAATCTAACAATTGAGCATAAATAGAGCTTTTGTAAAAGGCACGTACCAGTCTTATATCACACAGAAGACTATAATAATATCTCAAGCCGCGTATATTTAAACTTCTCTAAGTAATTCAAATAGGCATCTAGGTACAAATGAAAGCCACAAATTGCCTTTATTGTCTGCTCTAAACGCTCGCTTCAAGCACTAATTATATTCACTAGTTTCGCATAGGGTAAAGGTAGAATTATTTCGAAACAAAGCAGAATTCCAAACGTTTTGTGCTGCGACAACGGATTTGGAGAAAGGAATTCTTATGAATTCACCCGCGACAGTTTCACGCTTGGGAATTTAAAATGAACGGAGAAGGTAAATAGAAAATGTTTTATACCTTTGTACTTGCTCCTTTAATTGAGAAATATAGTATACCGCCTGCGACTAAATGACACGTAGGTAACTACTATATAACTACTATAGATAAGGGTACTTTTTTACCCGGCTACGGCGAAGTAAGGGAAGGGTAATAAGTTTAACAGTCTATGTATGAATGTTTATATGATAAACTTAATTGATATTATATGTATGTGGGTATATGGATGTTCCACCATAGCATCGCCCTATTGGTCCAATTTTGACAAGTGAGGTATCAATCGATTCATCTTCATTGCAAGAGTGTCAATGGCTATTTGTTACCCGACCATAATCGGGTTTTAGTTTTTGAACATATGTCTTGTTCTATGAATTATTTAACATTTTGGTACATGAACTCAAGACACAGCAAATCACTACAAGGAATGTAAGGGGTCTAACTTACAATAGCAACATTAACCAGCATCTGAAATCCCGATGGAGTGATTATCAGACAATTAGTCAACTACACTATCTCCAATTTACCACAGGTACAATACAATGTGATGCTACAATAATCCATAGGAGGTCACCGTGAGACTGGTGACAAGGTGGAGAATCTTTACCAAGCACAATCCGATCGTGTATTACCTACTGCTGGCAGCAGAGCATATAACAGTCCCAAGTACCAGCTCGAAGTTATAGTTTGATCAAAGACGTGCAAAAAGCTTATAAACGATGGCAAGCTGGTGGAGACCAGACTACAGCCTGGCGCGTCGTCGTGAAGTGGCACGACTATACAGTGGTTTATAGATTGCATCATCAGTGCGAGTCGTGACTCGTGCATTCAGTGTTCCGCACTTCTAATTATTTTCAAAGCCGTACCTAAAACTCATTTTATGAACTACATAATCAACTTGAATGATAATAGAAATAAAATTCACCTTCTTCAGCGTAGTGAAGGACGCCCGCCGGCCAGTGGAGCAACGACTTCGGATCGGACTCAGTGGCTTTCACAAGGAGAGACCTACGTCCAGCAGTGGGCATTCGGTTCATTTGTTCCATATACATGGTCTGATGAAGACGATGTTGATGACGACACCTCTGTGATATTATTTTTTCTTTAATTTCTCATGTAACTTTTCCGTTTACTTAGTCCTAATAAAATACACATTTAGGAGTTACCAGCCCGTGGCGGACGGAGAGACAGACAAATAGACAGCGTTGCCAAAGCAGTATGGTTCCGTTTGGAGCCATTGGGTACCGAACCCTAGAAAGATTTTTCATCCGTTCTTTATGTGATACTATCGCCATTTTATCCAGAGCGTCCCGAAGTGTCTGTATTGTATAGTCGTGTAGAGGGAGGGCAGTGAAGTCAGGTGTCAGTGTTTAGCGCATCACTACAACCACTTCGTTTTACTTGCGTTTTCGAGATACAGGGCTGCATCATATCCCAAAATTCAACATCTAAACGGCAAGGGACATCAGTGGTTTAGTTTAGGTCAGATGAGCACAATTTGACCTCTGTCACAGAATAAATAAGTACTCTGTGAAGTCTCGAAAACCAAAGTAACTTCGTAGAGGACAAATTGTAGTCAACTGGCTGGTGCATCAACCCTTAACGTTTGGATGTATTACGTTTCAAGGATCTTTACTTATAATTATGTATATGTCATGGCACTATCGTAAACGAGATCATTTCATGAAATGGTCGATAATTTAATCAAATGGTTCTATTTCATGAAATAAAACATTTCAAACCACATTAGGCCATATCATTAAATCTTATTAATGTAGGGTTTTCATGATACCAAAGGTGTTCAAACAGATAGGTTACCAAGGCCAAAAAAACACGAAAACTAAGGTGGAGCTTGCTATGCTTCGCTCCCGCCTTTGTCTTCTAACCTATCACGACCAAGTCGGGCTTCTGCCTAGCGTCTCTAGCGGTGGATAATATAGTAACTATTTTACGATATGATCACTAATGTTTGACAATATCATGAAGTAGCGGTGCATTTAGCTATTCATATCGTCAAACGGTAATCATTCATTCATCTGGCCAAACCACTTCTTGAAGTCACCGATAATTTCATGAAAAAAAACATGATGTGGCCATTTCATGAAATGATCAATTCTACGATATCGCCATGTCATATACGTTTCTAAAGTAACTATACCTCTATGCAATGTCACATCAAATTTGAATGAAGCTGATGAAATGCGAATAAGGCTCGCCATCTTGTAATCATACCCATTCGAAATATCGAGAACATTAATGTGACTAGACAGCTGAATTGCAATCTGAACAGGTTTTATGCGAGGCAGCCTTACTAAAAATTCACACATAAACATGTTCAATAGTAAATGTATTTCATTTAAAATAGGTTAGAGGCCTATGTCCAGCAGTGGACTGATGCGGGCTGGTAATGATAATGATTATGAAAATGATTTAAAATAGATAGTAGCCGAGTTAAAATCCAACAATAATCCAATAATAATAAAATCCACACATAACTTTCTTAATTATGTGTGGTTTTACATGGTCCCTTCTTCCGAGAGCACGTTAGTCGGTTTTGGTTGTTATTGCTTAATAATCGTCGTTAAACTACCTCATACGACAAACTAATTTAAATATATGAAAAACAAGCACAAATTAAAAAATATGAAACCCTCGACTTCCCACCCCCCATTATAGCTAAGAATCTCGATCACATCAGTTTTCAAACATAAAAAACCTCCTTAAGATCGGGTCTATTCGTTTGGGAGCTACGATCCTAACCCCTTTCTCCCCATTTCCCCCTCCCCCCATTATAGCTATGAACCATCTAGTTTAACTCAGCTTTCAAACATAATAAACCGCAGCTAAATCGGTCCATTTGTTTGGAAGCTACGATTTTCACCCCCATTTTCTCAGCTCCCCTCCCCCTCCCCATATATCTAAGAACCATCTCGATCATATCAGCATTCGAACAGAAAAAACCGCATCAAAATCGGTCCATTCGTTTGTGAGCTACGACGCCACAGACACACGCACTCAAACACACACACACACACACACACACACACACACACACACACACACACACACACACATATGCATACATACAGTGATACACACCCTAAACTTATAACACCCGTCTCTTTGTTCGGGGGTTAAAAAACTGAAAACTGAAACCTGAATCACTTAACATGACCTAAGTTCAAAAACTAAAACCCGATTACGTTCGGTATGAAATAGCCTATGACACTCTTGCGATGAAGACGATTCGATTGATAACTTGCTTGTCAAAATCGGACCAAGTTTTCAGTTTGAACACATAACCATTCCTTTGCTTCCCTGTAGCAAAAGAATGGTTATGTGTTATCTTTCTTTCTTATTTTCTTTCTTCCTTTGCTTCACCGTAGTCGGGTAAAAAAAGCCTATGACATTCTATACCTGAAGACGAATCGATTGATACCCCGCTTGTCAAAATCGGCTATGGTGGAACATCCACATACATACATACATACATACATACATACATACATACGTACATAGACCTCATTACCGTTCCCTTGCTTCGCCATGGTCGGGTAAAAACGATTTGAATCGAGTAGGTTGTATCTAGACATAAAACAAAGGCATCCTTTATTTACTACTAGCTGCGCCCTGCGGTTTCACGCGCGTGGAATGATACTAATGAAAAGTATCTCTATGTGTATAATTTAGATTTCTCAATACAAACTTTGCCAGTTTGTCACCTGGCACTTTGACATCTGTCACTTTGACATCTGTCACTTTGACATCTGTCACTTTGACATCTGTCACTTTGACACCTGTCACTTTGGCACCTGTCACTTTGTCACCTGTCACTTTGGCACCTGTCACTTTGGCACCTGTCACTTTGACACCTGTCACTTTGAAACCTGTCACTTTGATACATGTCACTTTGACACCTGTCACTTTGGCACGTCATTTTGTCAATTTCTTCTTAAGCTACAAAAGGCTTCAAAACGTTAGAATTTTTGACAAATTTGATTCAAACAAAAATGAATTAAAAGTAATATTTTTTTCAAACTATTTTTTGCCTTGTCGGGATCAAAAGTAGCCTATGCGTTAATCCAGGATATAAGCTATCCTGGTACCAAATTTCGTCCAAATCCGTTCAGCCATTTGAGCGTGAAGCAGCAACAAACAAACACACACACACAGATACAAACTTTCGTATTTATAATATTAATATGATAAACAAATTAATAAAGGATGCCTTTATTTACAGAAAAAGATATTATTATAAAAATAAGTATCAAATAATATGTTAACATTAAATTAAACGTACCTAGTCGTAGGTAGATTATTAACATTATTATTGTATGTATTGTATTGGTAGATTATTGGCAATCGTTAGACCACGATCTCACCTGATGGAAAGCGATGATGTGGTCGAGGATGTAGCACGCTTGCCTAGTAGATACCTATTCACTCTTGACTTGAACACACCTGGGTTATAATTTACCGGAAACACTGACGAGGGCAGGGCATGCCACTTCTTTGCAGTTCTTATAATAAATGAAGAAGCGTAACGCTTCGTTCTATCTTCGTTATATTATTGTAAATGTATCCCCCGACCCGACCAACCATTGTTTTTAACCATCATGTAATGTTAAAAACTCAATTACAATGTTTATTGATGGCACATATCCTCTCGATCCAGGTCTTCATGATGCACCCTCATCGGGCCCTCTGTAAGGGCGAAAAATGCCATTGAAACTGAACGTTTAAGCACAAACTCTTCGTTTGTAGCTGGAATAGTGCCCAAGATCCCTGAACAGATCCTTTTCAGAGCTGAATATTTGGGTAGGTAGGTGCGCCGGTATTTATTCTATACAGAGCTAAAAACCATCTATAACTCCAGCTTTAGTATAAAATAAAAACCGGCCAAGTGCAAGTCGGACTCGCGCACCGAAGGTCCATAAAAACTTCTGTTTTTTTGTGATGCAACTACTAATTTACGATTTTCGGATTTTTCCTTTTACTTGTGCTATAAGACATTGCTTTTTGCCAAATTTCATGATTCTAGGTCAACGGGAAGTACCCTATAGGTTGTGATTCCTTTGCGAGTGTCAAAATATGCGGCATAAACGGCCGTATCTTTTGATTGTGTTGACTTAGAAGTTATTTTTCACAGCTCCAAAGGTTTGCAGACCTGAGTATTTGATATTAATTTCAACTTGACACCTCCACGCTTTCCTGAGAAAAGGGACATACTGATGCACAGACAGACAAACGTCAAACTTATGACACAGGAAACATCAGGCAACCCTATCGTGAGTTGTTGAACTCGCGTAGCCCACTTCAAGTTTATGGTCGAAGCAATGAGGTGTTTCTGTCTGCAATGCTGTTATTACGTTACTCTGAAATGGTTCCCGTTTACCTGACGGTACTCGTACATGCACAGGTAACATTCTGTAGATTTCTACTATTTACAGCGTATTTAACGGTATCTTGATCAACTTTATGTAGGTGTACACATATGCAACAAAAGGGATTGTAGAGTAGCCAGCTACTAGAACTTTTTTTTACTTTGACTTCTTTGTGCAGCATTTTTCATACCTATTGCTTTATTATAAGTATAGATAGATGTCTGTGCCAAGTTGCATCAAAATCCGTCCAGTAGTTACAGCGTGATACGTGTTCTTTCAAATAACTTTCAACCCCTATCCTGCGGGACCACTTTAATTTTTCGGGATGAAATGTATCCACTGTCCTACCTCGTAGTATGAACTTATATCATACCAAGTTTCATTTGAATTCATTCAGTAGTTTTGACGTAATCCGTGGCCAAGATACAGACAGACAGAAAGACAAAAATGAAAAAAGAACAGTTTTGGCTTCAATATAGAATGCCGAGAAAAAAAACTTCTTTGTACAGAATTTGAAGCCATATCCCGAAGGAACCCTATTTTTTCGGATTAAAATGTATCCTTAATTTTACCCATCATATAAACTATGACTGTGCCAAGTTGCATCAAAATCCGTCCAGTAGTTTTAGCGTGATACGTGTTTTTATAAAAATCTTTCAACCCTTTAACTTTTCGGGATGAAAAGTATCCTACTTCGTAGTATACTACTCTAGACTCTCTTCTTTTTGGCATAAAATTCAAAACAAATTATAAAATAAATTATTAATATTTTTGTTAGATAAGTTTCTACCTAATTTTCATAGTAGAGTGCGATAGATATAATTAAATTATGTTATTGGAGTTATATAAGACATTTCCAATTAGGCGAGAGCAATTTTATTTAATAAATTAAAAAAATAAAAATACAAGAGCGTCCGGGGAAAGCACCCAATTTAGACCAAATGTCCGGGGTTTCCGTAATCTTTGTCCGGTTTCAGCAATATAGATGATGTCAGCCCTACTCGGGGGGATGTAAGGATTCCAACGATATCCCATACGTCTTAATCTGTTCAGGCATTTAAAAGTTACATGAATCCTAAAAACAATACACTTTTTTGGGCAGATGTGTAAAAAATGAAACGTATAAGCGTAGATTATATTCTATTCAAGCGATTGGCTAGTGTCAATAATCAAAAGATATCACCACAATTTAGGGGGTGGAAAGTGCTTTCCCCGAAAATACCAATTCTATCAAAAACTACTACTAAAACTCACTACCGGCGATAGAGAGAGTATATCGCTCATTTAAGGGATCGGGAGGAGGGAAGGAGATAGCAATACATTGATGAAATACCTACATTGCGTAGATGTCGTCAAGCGAATTTCCTCTTATGAACTTCTATTAAAATCTGAATGACATGAATACCTACTCGTATGAATGAATTCATTCAAGAAGGCTTTTCATAGGAATGTTGATGAATTTAATGATGCAGGTAGTGACGTTTCATAGAGGATGTCATTCAGTGTTGGACTTTGGACGTAAGTGACGTAAGTAAAATTATATGACTTTTATATCCACACCAATATATAAAAGTGAAACATTGTTTGGGGAGCTTTCACGCCAAAACGGTCCGATTTGATGAAACTTTGTAAACAGGTACTGTACAATATACAGACCATCATAGGAAACTTTTTATCCCGAAAAATAGTAAGTTGCCACGGGAAAACTGGAAAATGTCGATTACTCGCTGTAAGGAACGGTTGCCGTGGAAACGAAATAATACTAAGTCTGTCAAAAAGCATCAAGAGCGTTGGTGCTATACTTTTGCATTGGTTTTCAATATCCTAGATGAACATAGGATGCTTTTTTCGCGACAAATTGTAGTCCGCGCGGTTGGATTCGCGGGCATAACCTAGTTAATTAATAATTATGGTTTACCTATCTATTACTAGCTGCGCCCGCGGCTTTGCCCGGGTGGATATTTATCTGGAATAAAGTACCTTGTGTTATTCCAGGACCAAAAATATCTATAGAGTATAAAATACAAAAATAATTTTAAAAAATCTATCTGATCGCCTGATGATATGACGCGTGACTAAAATGCTGGTACTTATTGGGCTCATCGAATAAGCATTGCAATTACCGGGCAATGCCGCCGGCATGTTGGGTGCGCTGCCAACTGGCAGTGGCAACACTTCGACTACCTATAAGCCTGAAATGGCATGCCCGACCCTATATGTAGTAGTTAGTCAAATATATATTACTAGAGACCCGCCCCGGCTTCGCACGGGTGCAATTTTGAAATCACCATCACACTAATAGGTTGACGATATTTTTGTGTTAACTTGAATTTGATAAAATACAGAACTGTTAAAATAACACCAAACACCGCCTCATTTCTTAGTCGTGCCCACGGACCATATAGGAGATACGAGTATTTCGCGCCTTTTTTGTCTTCTGGTGGCTAGTTCAGTTTTCGAATAAACTCTCTTTACAATGCCTGTATCTATGTGACTTTTTATACTAACTTTAACGTTGCAAATTCAAAAAGCTCTCAGTCAGCTTGATTTCTTAATCTTGAACAATTGTCGTCATATATTTCAACAAATTAACACAAAACAATATCAAATTATACGTATAAACCTTCCTATCTATTGATGAAAACTGCATTAAAATCCGTTGCGTAGTTTAAAAGATTAAGCGTTACAGACAGACAGACAGACGGTGGGAAGCGACTTTGTTTTATACTATGCATTGAATGTTTGTACTTAATTATTGTTAGTTAATAAAGGCACTTGCCATGTTAAAAAATAGATAAGTAGTTTTAGTTACGTCAAGTCAGTGTGACGTTTGCTTACAGCATGACGAGAAGTACATGGATCAATTATTCGTCCATTGACAAACATGCATGGTATAATACCATAATGGGAAACATAGTAAGTAGGTATTGCTATGATCTGTTTTTCAGTGCCTACGTGATATAACTAACGTGTTTTTCAATGCGTGGTTGCATGCCTACGAGCGACGTAGCAGGCGATACCGCACAGCTCCTCTATTTAACCAACTAATGACTCGCCCCGGCTCTGCGCTTTGGCACTCACACCGCGGCATTTTCAAACCTTTACTTCCAAAAAAAACGCCAGTAAGCGTAATTCAAAATCTTTGGCAGCAACTATAGTGGTGTTCTAAGACCATAGACAACTGCATTATTACTCACGTACTTGACAGACTTGTTATTATTTCGTTTCCATGGCAACGTCATTCCGTTCTGTATTTTTGGTACATTATTGCAATTTTGGTACTAGTAAGTAGTAGGGATCTCTAATTTTTTTAAATGAATTACTGCCCATGTTACGATAGTGTAGTTGTCTATAGGTCAAATAATTTTTGAAATCGGTTCAGTTTTTTTGAGTTTATCCATTACAATTTTTTCCTGTTTATAATATTAGTGTAGATAGTGAAGATTAGTGTAGATAAGGCCATGGTGCCATGGGCTTGGAAGTCGAGCTTTTAGAAAACCATCCCGTAGACGGTTACATACATAGATTCCAAAACATTAATCCAATACATTATGTAAACTGAATATATTATTTTATCTGTCACAAGAAGCACACATATGCTTCTTTGTCGCTCGCTACAGACTAAACGCCGTGATAGATTGATGTTGTTGATTTGTATTCGCTGTGTGAGGTGTGAGTGACATGAACTCTATATAATTTGAAGAATTAAATATGGCTGGCGTCAGCTGCCTTTTTTTATTGCATTGTCAACAAACCGATGACAATGCAATAAAAAAAAGGGGAAAAAGACGTCAAAATGTTAAAAGTGAAAAGCCAAAAAGAACCCCCACATCAAAAATCCCTGACGACTAATAAATTCGTTAAGCTGTCAGTTGGTTGGTACTCCTCTACTGTAGATAATTACCAACAAACTGACAGATGAAAGCCAATTGATTGAGCTTTATCGATTGTATTGTATGTCGTCATCAAACAAGAGTGTTATTTTTACAAAGATTTTGAATTATGCCTACTGGCGTTTTTCTGTGATATTATATGACTTAATTAAATGATTAAATGTCAAAACTTCCTAGAGGAAGATTTGTATACTCTTGGAGAGGAAGTTTCAATAAAACTTAGTATTATTAGGTGTTCTGTGGTAAAACGTCCACCATTTTACTGATTCATGATATTGACAATTGACTGTGACGTGACGAAGACGATAATAGATACTTAATGCCGTCGCAGAAGCCACAAACATACAAAAAAGAAAAGAGATCTCTATCGTTGCTCTACACGATGATGTGGGCTTGATGAAGTGTTTCAGTTTCACTTTGACAAAATTCTACGCTTTAAGGATCGCTTATGGCGCGGGCGCGATAGAAAATTAGGATACGTACGAAATTTCGAAGGTCGTTTCTATTCATCGAATGCTTATATCCTCGAAGGGTCGTTTCTGCGAATGGTCAAAAAAACGTACGTTTGATTGAATGTTCAACATTGTGAAGGTTCATTTCTGCGAAGGGTCGATTGTTCGAATATTCTAATAAAAGAGTTAAATTTTCCACATCTTTTATTCCTGCGAAAACGCACAAAATGAGTTTTTGATGGATAATTGTAATTTGTTTTCAACAGAACTAACAAGTTTACTTTTAGGTAAAGAAAACGGTAAGTACCTAATGATAAACGAGTCAAATGGAATTTGATGTGTAAAAAACTCGTTTCTACTAAGTAAGTAGTTACCTAATTGTAATTTGATTTCACCGAAATAGTTACATTTTTTATCACCCCGCGTGGGAGCGAGCGAAGTGAGAGTTCATGGCCCAGCAGCATGGCCGTATAAATTCTAGTGAATTTATATGGCCTTTTGCTTTGGTATTTTTTTCTTACGGACCTCAGGCTTGCGGGCCTCACCAAGGTAGTCCACGGGCCGCATGAGGCCCGCGGGCCGCCGGTTGCCGACCCCTGATTATTAAAATGTCGAAATGCTGAGGTCCATACAACGTTAACTGTACACAATTTACAATCAAGGTTACCGACCTTACTTGATAGCTCGAATACTCAAGATTTTCAAAGCCCGTATACATTTGAACTGGATACATACATACATTATGTACTATGAAAGTTACATTGCTTTTATATTCCCGTACCTTACCATACATTTAATTGCCTACTTATGACAATTATAGGTTCCCTACTTACAAACAACCTTGTATTTAAGTTGTAAATAATGTAATTTTAATATAATTTCCTTTTACGGAGTAATGTCCACATTTTTAGCCTATTTTTTTTTATTCACTTTATTAACTTTTAAGATTCATTATGAATATTGACTTCAAGTCCCTACGTATTGCTTCTCAGTGCTATTTTACTTACTACATACTTTAATTATTTGGTACTAACAGTAGCTAATACCCTACTTGTTAGCTATGTATTTTTTTATATTTTACAAACATAATGTTCAGTTTAAAGCGAAAACAAGTTCTATATATTATTATTTACTATACCTACACACAAAACTTCCAACACTGAAAAGAGCGGCAAATGTGATTACTCTATAAACCAAGCCTAGGTCAGAAAACCAGAATTATCTTTTAGTTAATATACTATTACTACCTACCTTACTTATATTATTTTAACGTTCTAACACAACGTTTACTATGTACATACACGTACATACATACATGCTACAGGCACGTCCTACCCTAAGGAACGTTTAGCTATTTTGGCAAACTAATTGTATATAAATATACACATACATACATTTACACATCACACACCACACACATACACATACACACATACACTCACATAATCACCCTAATCAGCGGATAGTGACTGTATAAATAAGCCTACACTATATTGTATTGGTTTCAGGAGTAATATTTATATTATATAAGGTTCCTCTTTCTTATAAATGAGTTTTATTTCCAAAGAATGGGAATAAGACTATGAATGATTATGAATGAATGTGTGATTTATGAATTTGAATGCATCTAGGAATCCAATCAATTGTATATTGACATTGTAAATAAACATGTTCACCTAAAAATTAAAAAGACTTCTCAGCATTTCCATTATTTTATTTACTTATTTTACTATTTGAACTTTATTACCCTTATTATATATATTTTTATTATTAACTTCTACTATATTTTTTTCTTTTTTCTTTAAATTTTTTTTCTTCTTTTTTTTTTAAATAAACCCAATGTTTTGGGAACCCAATAACATCAAAAAAAAATCATACCATATTACAAAAAAAAAATTTTTTTGTTTACTAAAATAAAAAAATAAAAAAAACTCTTGGGAGGCGGGGTATTGTGACGAGGTCCAAACCTCTTTCATAATAAATAATAATACTCATTTGATCTCTTAATTCTTTCATAATCCATTTCTTTTCATTTTTGATAGTTGGTCATCATTGATTCATTCTGAATACAAATAACCTGTCATTCGAATATTGATTTTTGGAAAAACCGAAATAATATTATAAAATTCATAAATAAGTTTATAACAACTTGAATTACGCTTTTAAATATATATATGATAATACCTACATACGAGATTATTTTCATCCGTACTGTATCAACACGAAATTGTCCAAGTGCAGCCTATTGTTACTGTTCCTGTAATTCTGTTGTCCACTGAGGTTTGGGTCCTGGGCTAGTGGGACAAGCCCAAACCCTGGGACCGCCTCGAGACAGTGGGTGATGAAAAGTAGAGTGTATCACTCGGGCGCAAAATATATTTTTGGCTCGGGCGACGTACTTTGAATCCTTCGCTACGTTCAGGATTCTACTCTAGAATCCTTCAATCCACTCTGGATTCAAAATAGCGCCCTCGCCTACAAAATATAATTTTGCTCCCTAGTAATACAATCTACTATTACACGACTGACGAAAAAATAATAGGATTCATGTATTTTTGTATGTATGTATGTGAGTTTATTTTTTCCCCCATAACTTTTAAATGCCTAGGTACCTACAGATTATGATGTATCGGGTATCGTTAAAATCCTTATATCATCCCAAGTAATATAGCTATTTTTTATTAATATATATGGCGGCAGTCAATATCCAATGCGAAAAAAAAAATTTATCTTCCTAGTTTACAATATGGGTATCATATTGATGGGCTTGATGAGCACATTCCAAACTAAAAATTTAATAACAAGAGATAAATCCAATTGTCATTGCAGTCGAGGGACATCTTAGATTAAAAGTGTTCCGAACGTTCCCGCTGCAATTACTATTTGTTTTATCTCTTGTTTTGACTTTTTAGTTCGTTTTTGGCAGGGTAGCCGTGATTTTTATTTTTTTTAATTGTTTGTTTTACAATATGATTTTGATGTCTTATATAAAAGAGTCACAACTGGACTACCAAAATATAAAAAATCTTCTGAACAATAGTGCTAGTTTGGTCATAATTAATAAATTCGCGTGGAAATCTGGAGTTATGCGAAAAAAAAAGGAATAGCACAGGAAATATCGGAAATCGCGGAAAATACGACGACGGACTCGTGGTCACACCGTTTTGTCATACAATACATGGGGTTATTCGGGTGCCCCTGCGAGTGCTCTACTTAGGGACGTCCACTTATCACCACTATCTGGGACACTCTGAAACA
The DNA here is from genome assembly GCA_946251855.1 of Alsophila aescularia. Classification (NCBI taxonomy): domain Eukaryota; kingdom Metazoa; phylum Arthropoda; class Insecta; order Lepidoptera; family Geometridae; genus Alsophila; species Alsophila aescularia. The sequence continues at coordinate 29,747,560 of OX276379.1, read as the reverse complement.
AAAACAAACAATATAAGCATTACTGATAAAAATTAATCATGTAATTAATTTTAGAACAGATAATATATCTTAAAATCAAGTGACAAAAATATATGATGTAAAATAATTAACTAGGAATATTTTTAGGGGTCATTGTGAAAACGTGCAGATCCTATAGAAATTCTAAGCAAGTTTGAATTATTTTTTCCCAGGTTTTTATATCAGAAACATTAACGGCACTTCCGTTATATCTGAATAGAAGATTCTGTAATCTTAAAGCTGGTGTACTTGGTATTTCAATCCGATGAGTAGAAGCCGTGCAATCGATAAAAACTATTTGACGGCTATAAACTATTTCAATGCGCAAACGCATAGAACTTATTTATGCATGACAGACACGCACTTAGCCGTTTTATTTTTAAATTTCAGTGTAACCTTCAAGCTAGTGCCAACAACTGTAAGTATAAAATGTCAACTTAATTGGATGAACGATGCGCGACACAGAAAAAATAAATATTCATCTTTGTATTTATCGCAAGCCACACCGTATCCACTGTGCATAAATGTTGTGCATGTACGAGTACACACAGCCACTTGCCACGTATTTTTGCTTAGCAAAACGACGTGCTCTCTCCTTGGATGGGGCGGAGTGAGCTCGTGAGAGTAATAGTGTTCTGTGGGAGAGAGCTAAAAAGACGCGAGTGCGGCGGAAGGCGTCGCATCGTTTTTTCATAGTAATTTGTGTGGAGATTTCGGGCGAAAAAAACAGATAGTTTGTGTATTTTTTACACAAAACTGAAGTAGTGTTGTCACGAGGCGGTCCCAGGGTGTGGGTTTGTTCCACTAGCCCCGGGACTAAGCCTCAGTGGACAACATAAAAGGTCAGGAACTATTGGAGCATTTGGTGATTTCCATAAACAGTGGCTTCAAACAAAACGAACACTAACGACGGAATTATTATATATATTTACAAGTCTCCAGTTGTAATTAACTTATTTATGTATTTTATAATATTCTTTCGAAAATTACGATTTTGCTAATGCAATCAATGTCCGAATGACAGGTTATTTGTATATAGAATGAATAATGAACTATTAAAATGAAAAGAAATGGATTATGAAAGAAATAAGAGATCAAAAGAGTATTATTATTAAAGAGGTTTGGACCTCGTCACAATACCCCGCTACCCCGGAGAAAAAAATTTTTTTTTTGATAGTAAGGTTTATTTAAAAAAAAAATATGCTAAGAACAAAAGAAAAAAAATATATTAGAAGTTAATAATAAAAATATATATAATATGGGTAATAAGGTTAAATAGTAAAATAATTAATTAAAATAATGGAAATGCTAAGTCTTTTAATTTTTTATGTGAAAATGTTTATTAACAATGTCAATATACAATTGATTGGATTCCTAGATGCATTCATATTCATAAATCACACATTCTTTAATCATCATTCATAGTCTTATTCCCATTCCTTGGAAATAAAACTCATAAGAAAGAGAAACCTTATATACCAATAAGGTCACTCGTGGAACCAATACAGTATAGTGTAGGCTTATTTATATAGTCACTAGCCGCTGATCAGAATGATTATGTGAGTGTATGTGTGTATGTGTATTTGTGGTGAATGTGTGGTGTGTGATGTGTAAATGTATGTATGTGTATATTTATATACAATTAGTTTGCCAAAATGGCTAAACGTACCTTAGGGTATGACGTGCCTGTAGCACGTGTATGTACATAATAAACGTTGTGTTAGAACGTTAAAATAATATGAGTAAGGTAGGTAGGTAGGTAATAGCATATTAACTATAAAATAATACTGGTTTTGTGACCTAGGCTTGGTTTATAGAGTAATCACATTTGCCGCTCTTTTCAGTGTTGGAAGTTTTGTGTGTAGGTGTATTAAATAATAATATATGGTACTGGTTTCGCTTTATACTGAACATTATGATTGTAAATAAAATAAAATAGTATAACAAGTAGGCATAGCTAACAAGTAGGGTATTAACTACTGTTAGTACCAAAGAATTAAAGTAAGTAGTAAGTACAATAGCACTGAATAGCAATACGTAGGGACTTGAAGTCAATATTCATAATGAATCCGACAAGTTAATGAAGTGAATAAAAAAATAGGCTAAAAATATGGACATTACTCCGTAAAGGGAAATTATATTAAAATTACATTATTTACAACTTAAATACAAGTTTTTTTGTAAGTAGGGAACCTACAATGGTCATAAGTAGGTATTTAAATATATGGTAAGGTACAGGAATATGAAAGCAATGTAACTTTCATAGTACATAATTATAATAAAGTATGTAAGTAGAGAAGTGATGGCTAAGGTTAAGACGTACGTGGTATAGGTTTAATGTCTTTGACATGCCAACGGCCTAAGGGATTACCCGATAAATCACTGAGGTCGTAAATTAGTGGTGAAATTTTAGCTGCTATGATGCATTTTACAAATTTAGGAGCTAATTTAGCTGAAAAATACTTGCCTGATGAACTTATGGGATAATTACGTTTCCATATAATGTCACCTTGGTTAAATTCAAGGTGTTGATGATGTTTATTATAATATTTTGCGTTAGTTTCATGAGCGCGAAATAAACGTGCTTGAACTTAAGCAAATAAAGGGCTTAACTGACCTATGTTGTCAGCGTACTCATCGCGTGGAGCAAAAATCAATTCTTCACTTAGATCCGAAGCATTATATACAGAACCACATGTTACAAGTTCGCGACCAAATACTAAGAAAGCTGGTGTGAATTTAGTAGTTTCATTAACAGCTGAATTTATTGCAAATTGGATTTGATTTAAATATAAATCCCAAGTACGATGGTCATTATCAACAAAAGAAGCAACTGCTGTTATAATTGTTTTGTTGTAACGTTCAACAGTATTGACTTGCGGACAGTAACGGGGGGTGTAATGAATTTTTGGTATGTTGTAATATTGAAATAAATCCTGGAGTTCATGACTAATTAGTTGAGGGCCATTATCTAGGATTATGGTCTCTGGAATACCATAAACCATAAAGACTAAGTTCTCAAGTAGGTATATGTTTGATTACAGAAGAGGTAGCTCGCTTCATGGGAAATATAAGACAATATTTGGAAAAACAACATGTGATTACAAAAATAAATCTATTAAGTTTATGTGTCATTGGAAGTGGACCAACAATATCAATAGATATGCATTGGAAAGGACGAGAACAGTTCTTAGGTTTACCCATCAGACCAATGGTATTTTGATTCTGATGCTTGTAAGCGAGGCATGTTTCACATTTGGAAATATGGCTGGCAATGTCTTTGTACATTCCTGGCCAGAAGTATTTTTCTTTAATACGATGGTATGTTTTGAAAGTGCCAAAATGAGCTGCTGTTGGTAACGAATGGTTTTCGTCGATAATAGCTATACGAAATTCAGATGGGATTACTTCTTTCCAACTTAATTCTGAGTTTATGAGGGTATTAGAACGGGTGTACCTGTAGAGTTTATTGTGTCGTATCATATAATCAGGAGTTGATGTGGGATTTGTGCTACACTTGGAGTATACAGAAGTATACCACGAATCAGAAGTCTGTATTGGATCATAATTAATCACATTAATTGGTTTAATACGAGATAATGTATCTGGGACCAAATGTACCTTGCCACGTTTATATTTAATGTCAAAATTAAACATTGATAAGCGTATGCTCCAACTGGCAAGTCTACCTGTAGGATTATCTAACTGTAAGAACCATTGAAGTGCAGAATGATCGGTATAGATAGTAAACTTTTGACCATTGTCTAGATAGCAACGCCAATACTCTAATGCTGTTGTAACGCTTAAAAGTTCACGTTCAGTGATAGAATAGTTTCTTTGGGGACCTGTAAGTAATTTGCTCATGTAAGCTATGGGTTTTTCAACTCCATCGAAGTCTTGGGTAAGCATTGCTCCAAGTCCAAAAGCGGATGCGTCGCAATGAACAGCAAAGGGTTTAGAAAAGTCAGGGCAAGTTAGAATAGGAGTAAATTATTGATATTAAAGCTTGTTTGATTTTATTAAAAGCTTTATCAGCTTCAGAAGTCCACTTGAAAGCGGGAGCTTTCTTACTGGTAGACGTAAGTTTAGTGAGGGGAGCAGCTAATGTGCTAAGATTGGGTACAAAGCGTCTATACCAACTAGCTGTACCGAGAAACTTTTTCACCTCGCGAGCAGACCTGGGTGCTGGTATTTCTAAGATTGCTTTGACTTTATCAGGGTCTGTGTGGAGACCTTGATCATCAATTACGTAGCCTAGGTATTTAAGTTTATTTCGGAAAAATGCGCATTTTGGAAAATTTACTGTTATACCTGCTTTTGAAAGTTTTGCGTGTAATTTGTTAAGCAAACGTACGTGTTCCTCGTACGTTTTTGTGGCTATTATTATATCATCCAAATAATAAAAAAGAGAGTCGTTATTAGACTCATCAGAAAGAAGATTATCAATGAATCTTTGTTGCGTAGCTGGTGCGTTAGTAAGACCAAAAGGCATAACCTTAAATTGAAAAGATCCACGACCTGGAACGTGAAAAGCAGTCTTAGGTCTGTCTTCTAAACGTAAAGGCACTTCCCAAAAAGCTTTAGCAATGTCAATTGAACTCAGATATTTAGAATCTTTAAGGTTATCTATAATGTCTGATATGAATGGTAATTTATAAGCATCTTTTCTAGTTATGTCGTTAAGCTTACGACTGTCGACGCAAAATCTCCAAGTACCATCTTTCTTAGGGGTAATAATTACAGGATTTAGCCATGGGCTTTCACAAGGCTCTATAACATCAAGTTCTAGCATTTTATCAACTTCTGCTCGGAGAGCTTTCTGTTTTTCAGGTGATAATCGATAGCAACGTTGACGAATAGGTGGGTGGTCACCTGTATCAATACAGTGTTCAATAAGGTTTGTTCTTCCTAAAGGAAGTACGTCGGTAGAAATATTACGAAATTGTTCTACGACTGCATTAGCAAGAATCAATTGTGTATCTGTAAGTCTGTCATAAGACTGTAAGTAAGTATCATTATTATTGATGATAAACATGGGAGTATCTGAACTCTTGAGCATACTGACCGTATTAAGTATGTCTGGAGCCAGCTTAAAAGTTTTCCAGAAGTCGATACCTAATATGAAAGGTTGAGTAACAGCGGGTATTACATGGGCAGTAATTATAGCAAACTTATTTTTAAATAAAGTTGGAAGCTTAATAGTACCAATTGAATTGATTGTTTGACCATTAGCAACAGAACCTTTGATAATTTGGTCACGTTGTAGTTCCAAACCATGTTCAAGTAATAATTTATGTGAGTTATTACCTAAAATTGTAATGGCACTGCCACTATCCAGCAAACCGTTAAGGGTTAAATTCCCAACATTTACTCTAAGGTATGGACGTTCAGTGTCCGATGTATTATCAAAGAGGAGCGTAGAAACGTTGTATGTTTTGAAAAATATTGAAATAGTTTTAAGCCAATTGTTCCAATCATTTTGATCAAAGTTATTGTTAGTATTACAATTTTGTGTTTCTAGTTCCTCTCTAATTCGTTTTTTGAATTTTTTGTACATACAGGGCAATTGGTAAAAATTACGTCTTTTTTACCGCAACGAAAACAAACTTTATGTCTGTAGGGACATTGACTTATAGCATGACTGTCGTTACGACAGCGAGGGCAAAATATAGGTAGTGCAGTTTTCTTAGAATCTGCAGCAATTGAATGTACAGGGTAAGGTTGAGGGTAAGGGTGTGTTTGCACAAGTGGTTGTTGTAAGGTATTGTACGGATAATGTGGTATGTTAGGTGTAGCAGTGACTTTGTGTTGGGTATTAGAAGTCGAAGGCTTCGCTAAGTCTTGTAATGTAGAAGGGGTATCAGAGTTGGAAATTTCAATGCAACTTTCGTACCATTTGCACGATTTTAATAATGTTGCGACCGAGTCGAGATCGTCTGGTGATAACCTTTGACCGAATTCGGGTCGCAAGTTACGCCTAAGAATATCAATCTTGGCTTTTTCTGAAATAGGCTCACGTAATTTTGCAAATAATGATTCTAATTCGGTAAAATAACAAATCACACGCTCAGTTGTTTTTTGTTTACGAGCATCTATAATTTTACGCAGTTTATAGTCGTAGTCTGTAATTTCAAATTCATTTAGTAATGTAATTTTAAAAGATTCCCAATCCGGGATTGTTTGTTTGTGAGCTCGAAACCAATCTAAAGGAGTTCCTTTCAGAATATCGTATATATGATTGTATAGTTCAGTATGTGAAATATTTCGAGCAACTGCGAATTCCTCTACTTTTTCAAGAAAATCTCTTGGACAACTATCCCCCTTGTAAATAAACCGTTTAATTTCGTGACTTGATCTGTTGATCGAAATATTTTGTAGCTTTTGTGTCAGTAGGTCAAAATATGGTAATTGAGTTTGTTGTTCTGGAAAATGATCGTGTGTAGAAGAATTTTCTGTAGAAGAGCAGCTAGGATTTTCTAATGTTTCGAAACGTTTTTGTAAATCGAAGAAATTCTCTGAAACATTTTTAAATGTTTCTAGTTGTACTGTCGTAAGTTCGGTGGTAATATCCATGTTATTTAATCTATTTTTAATATGCATAATATAGGACGCATTCTTCTCCTTTCGTACCGGGTAAGCTATTAAACGTGCAGAAATAATGGTTAGACATTTTTGAATTTCGATTATATCCTGTTCAAATGTATACGGACTTTGAAAATCTTGTGTATTCGAGCTGTCAAGTAAGGTCGATAACCTTGAACGTAAATTTTCTGCAGTATCTGTTGTATGAACTTCAGCATTTCTACATTTTAATTCATATATCAATTCTGGTTTATTTAGATGCGCAGGGTCCATTTTTATTTAATATGAGACCAGCAAATAAAACTAAGTGTTTACTTTGTAGGTAACGTGCGTTTAGTGCGTTTAGTGCGTTAGTAACGCTTTAAAAATATATAAAAAAATAGCGTTAATGTAACTACGAGTTTAAAGTTTAGAGTAATTCGGAACTAGGTAGGCCGATAGTGAAATTTGGAATAAAGTACGTATTAATGAAAATGTCTTACTTACATGAATGACTGGAATGCAAATATAAAATACACTTGAGTATAAAAAACTGTTCTGGGTTTGCCAAATAATCCAATCCAAATTTAAATCAAGATGGCCTAGTGCCTTTTAGAATTTTGTCGGGGCGACTTAAAAATTGAACACTGATTTAAAAAAAACACGGAGAAATCAGGAAGGATTTAGGATCAGGAGGATTTGTAGGCAGGTAGAGCAGGCTGGGTACGGGGACGTTGAGGGCGCCAGTGTCACGAGGCGGTCCCAGGGTGTGGGTTTGTTCCACTAGCCCCGGGACTAAGCCTCAGTGGACAACATAAAAGGTCAGGAACTATTGGAGCATTTGGTGATTTCCATAAACAGTGGCTTCAAACAAAACGAACACTAACGACGGAATTATTATATATATTTACAAGTCTCCAGTTGTAATTAACTTATTTATGTATTTTATAATATTCTTTCGAAAATTATGGTTTTGCTAATGCAATCAATGTCCGAATGACAGGTTATTTGTATATAGAATGAATAATGAACTATCAAAATGAAAAGAAATGGATTATGAAAGAAATAAGAGATCAAAAGAGTATTACTATTAAAGAGGTTTGGACCTCGTCACAGTGTTATGTAAAATAGAAAGATTCGTAGGGTTCTTTGTTCTTTGTTGTTTATAATTATGTAAAATTCAGTAGGTCGTTCCTATTTACGACATATTATGGTAGTACGGCAGGGCTTTTTGCACGTTTTTAGTGTAATTCAAATATATTTTTACATTCGTCAACAAAGTTTATTCTCAATCTGACTTTTTTACGGTCTAGTGGAGTTCTTTAGCTATTAGGTTTTTTTTCATGGCTATTTCTTTACGTTTTCTATGTAAAGTTATGGTAATGCCATAACACGATTGCCTGGTAACGACCCTTGCATATAGAGATAAAACCAATCATGTCGATGAGTTTACACAAATGCCTATGATAATATCATTGCCATTTGTATATTATGATTGCCATTTGTGTAGTCTGTAAGCTACTTATCATAATAAATTGTATTTTATTTATGTCTGGCACTAGATAAACTTTTATTTAGGCCCGACATTTCGAAGGACAGCTTATCAATTTTCTTCTAGTAGATATGTCACAGGCAAATTGTAGAACTCGTCAATTTACCAACGGCTGGCGTCGTGTGTTCACAAAAATTCCTCGGTTCGCAAACTAAGTACTTTGTTTGATAATAAGGGCATAAAAAACTATGTAGGTTAGTTAGGTGGTCTCTTGGGAGTTCCGAGAAAGTGGCTCTACTAGTATGTTACCATCGCGCAATTAATGAAATGACTGATTGGTAGAATTGATAATATTTCTGAATGACAACTTCATTGATGGTGATTTCTGTTCATTTTTAAGGCCTGGTTGGGTAGTAGTCACAGCTACAAAACAGATTTGCGTGGATACTTCTACCGATCATTGAAACGACAATATTGTAAATCTGCTAAATCAACATTAATAATTCTGCGTTATTCCCTCCCCAAACAAACAAACAAACAAAAAACAACGTTTCACTTTTATGTATTGGTATGGATACCTATCCTAAAACCTCAAATAAACCAAAGAGTTATCTCTGGTAGAGAAAAAGCTCAAGTTGCTTACATAAGTAGGTATTTACAATACCTACTTAACTTATAGACGTACTAGCTGCGCCCCGTGGATTTACCCGCATGTACAATGCTGATGAAAAGTCCATTATGTCAGTCTCCGGAAGTGTACCTGTACATAAGATCACGAAGTTTGGACTCACATCAAACATCTGCAATATTAGAAAAGGTTTTAACCCTATTTAAGGCATAGGGAATATTTTCGCCTCCAACTTTTTCCGTGGATTCTATCAAAATATATATTTGTAGGAGTCTTTTTTTTTCTAACACAAAGAAATGTCTAACACTCTGACGTTTGAAAGTGTTATGATGTCACCAGCTGTATTGTGAATTATCGTATTTTTCTGAGTGTGAGTTTAATCTTCAAACATCTTTAGATTTTCGCATTGGTTAAGGTAAGATATTCATTTCATCATCATCATCATCAGCCTATATCTGTCCACTGCTGGACGTAGGTCTCTCCTAATGCACGCCACTGAGCTCAGTCTTCCGTTCTCATTCAGCATTCATTTTCTGCCAGCCACTTTTCACAGGTCGTCACTCCACCTGGCTATAGAGCGTCTTACACTACGTTTGCCTAAACGTGGTTTGCAGGTTATTCCCGTCAAAATGCTACTGAAGGACAACGCCATTGAAGAAACTTTAGAGCAGATTTGTGGAATTCCAGACAACTGTGACTCTGAAGATGGTTTAGAGTCTGATGAAGAGCAAGAATATAATTCCGAAAGCATGCGAATTCTATTAGAGGATGGTATTATTAGTTTTCCTGCTCCTGAACAATCCACTTCAAGCCATTTTCAAGTCGCAATTCAATAAGAGGCAAAAACTTCGTCCCAACCTACCTCTGTTGAACAATTGGATGATTAAATTAGTGCTAGGATTTACCAAGATTCAATAGTTTTACCGAGGAAGATTGAGAAGAGGAGAAATTCAATTTCAAATTCATTTATTAATAATTTGTAACATTACAGTAAGAACCAACGCGTTACAAATACCGTCAAAAATATTTAAAAGTCAAAAGCAATAAATTGCACAATTATTAATGTTATGTGTGATAATAATAATAATAAATTAATGTGTTAACATAAAAATGTGAACAAAAAACGTTACATTATATTTTTAGGATAATGCTATCCTAGTTATACAAAAATATATTAGGTCAAAATAAGTATACAATGTCAAATTATATTATTGTAAATAACTACACATTCACACTGGATTTCCTTGCATTCATCTCGCACATTCTTTTGCATTCATTCATCAGACAGGCTATCCCACTCGCGAACAGGTCGCAGTGTGGAGCTGAGGCGAGTACGGCGTTCAGCAGGGAGTGCGCGCGCTCCGCCGGGCTCTGGCGGCGCTGGACTGTGCGGCCCGCCGCGCGCGCCATTAGACACGGGGTGCGCGGCCGCAGGCGAGATGTCGTTAGTATATTTGGTACAGATAGCCTCAGGAAAACTTCTATGAGAGCTACGCAGTCTATTTTGCCTCTGAATAGTCCTAGAGCGAATTTGGCTAACGCGAGAGACCTTCTGGCCTCTAACGTTTCATATCCCAATTGGCCTTGAATAAAAAGAGTGGGATACATATAAGGGTAGTAACTGTAGGTCTTCTTGTATAAGCTACGCAAAAACCTCTTTTGTATTCGGTCCAGCATAAGAATATATTTATCCTCATGCGGGCTCTAGACTACTATATTCGTCTCCAGAATACTTCGCACAAGGGCAGCGTAAAGTGTACGTGTAGCGTCGACGGACAACGGGGCCGCGTTCCGGAGCACGAACCCCAGCCGGCGATGAGCCGCGTCCGTGACGCGCGCCGGGTACTCGCGTAGCGTTAGCTCGGGGTCGAACCACACACCGAGGTCGCGCACGCACTGCACGCGCGCCACCGGCGCGTTCCCTACCCGATACTCGTGGTGGCTGCGCGTGAATGTCATGGTCTCGCATTTATGAGGGTTGAAGTGGAGTCGGTTGGCTACACTCCACGTGTACACCGCGTCGATGTCACGCTGGAGCGCGTCATGATCTTCGGGGGTTCTGCACGCCTTCACCAGCTTGACGACATCAGCAAAAATCAGAACGGTCGCTTCGTGCACCACTTCCGGAAGGTCGTTTATTAGGAGCACAAATAGAAAAGATCCTAAATTAGATCCTTGGCTTATACCCGAGCGTGTTGGATAGTAATCGGATACGTGTGCTCCGTATTTGACAGACTGTCGCCTATCCGATAGGTAACTGGAAAACATTTTAAGAAGTCCGGGAGTGAAGCCCATAGAACCTAGCTTTAAGAGCAGCGTGTCATTGTCGACTCTGTCGAACGTTTTTTGGAAATCGAGGTAAACAACGTCTACCTGATTCCCACGGTCCATTTCATATGAAACGTGGTCTACCAATGTCACTAAGTTGGTAGCTACCGAGCGTCGCGCAAGAACGCGTGCTGTGCATCTGCGATATAGGGTCGGCACTGTGGGAGCAAGGGGTTGTGAAGAGCCGTCTCGAACACCTTGGCCAAAGCGCACAATATCGCAACGGGGCGGTAATTTTCGACCTTAGACTTAGGTCCCGATTTAGGTATGGGTGTTACCCTAGATACTTTCCACATCATCGGATAGTGACCGGTAACGAGAATAAGGTTGAAAATAAAAGTGATTGGTGCGACAAGTTGATCGAGACAGCCCTTGATTACGTACGCCGGAACAGCGTCGGGACCAGGTGATGTGGCCGGCTTCAACCGTCCGACGGCGACGCGCACGTTGTCTGGATGGAAAGCCTCCAGGTACACGCGGCGGCAGTCGGCGGGCGGCGCGGCGCTGGCAGCGGCGGGGTCGAGCGCGGGCCTACCCGGCAGGAACACCGAGCTGAAGTGCTCCGCGAACGCTCGCGCCGCACCGCTCCCCGAGTACTCCACGTCCCCGCGCGTCACTTTGGGTTCCACTCCACCTGTGCTACGAAGACTGTTTACGTATTGCCAAAACTCTTTTGGATTTTTACATAAATTATACGAGACCATCTTAGTATAATTTGTATGAGCAATTTTAACGTTTTCTTTAATTTTGGTCATCAAAAGCTCGAAATCGTTGCGACATTTGCTATCACCAGCTCGTTTCCACATACGGTGAGACTCCGCTTTACGACGAATATCGCGGATGATACTATGCGTATAATAGACTGGGTAAGTACGACTACACGACTGCTTACGTATTTTTTTAGGAATACAGTGGTCAAATACACCATAAATCGTCCGATAAAAAAGTCTAGAGCCTCTTCAACGCTTTTAGAATTACTAATTAAATTCCAATCACTATTTTTATCATGTAGTACAGAGTAAAAAAGTCTCCCTTCAGAAAATTCCAATCTCTTTCGGATGGAATGTTAGAAGGGTCCAGACGTAATACCTGTTTTGTAAATCTGTACCCAATTTCCACAACGAGGGGCGGGTGGTGGCCATCTACCTTGACTAGTTGTTCAGCCGGCTTGGCGGCGCGCACGCACACTGCACTGCCCAACTCCGCACTCGCCAATACCACGTCTAGCATTCTCTCATTCTTATTACTCACGCCATTATACTGCACCAGATCCCAGAGGGAGCTAAAACACTTAAAATAGTTATTAACGTTATTAACTAGCGCTAAACAAGTTCAGGTCCCCGAACACTAATATTTTTGAAGATGATTGTACAGAACATACACTTTCTACGCTATCAAACCATTTCATATATGTATCGTCACTCGACTTTGGCGGTATGTAAACAACGCATACGTATATAGAATGTCCGTGGAACAGAAACTTCGCCCATAGATCTTCTCCGTCCGACGTCTCGTATTGCGGGCGGCGCTCGAGGAGTAAGGTTGAAGAGGCAGCCAGCAGCACCCCGCCGCCGGTACGCACCCGCCTGTCCCGGCGCAGCACGGCCCAGGTTCCGCCCGCTCCGCACAGCTCGGCGTCACTCACCGATTCATCCGTATTTGTTTCTGTTGCTGCTACTAGTTGTAGGTTGTCAGATATTATTAGGCTATTTCGCCATTGACAGAGTTTGCCTTTTAACCATCTTACGTTCTGGTAGTAAGCCGTCAGTACACACGGTTTAGGTTGACTTTATTTCTCGCGATGTCGGTCGTTCGAGACGAAAAAGCCAACGCTCGGCTGAGAATCCTTTGGGCCAGAACTGTGGAGTTATACAATCCTCATATAAGTTTTCCGGGACACCGACTGAGCATAGCTAGTAGGTCGCTTGGATGTCATTTTAACCGCTGAGCAGGCCGTTGACTCCGCCTTGGCATTCAGGTAGCTAATAACATTAGCCTCAGTGGTATCGGGATGAGCGCCCCATACATGTAAATACCTTGTACTATCGGCAGCACACAGAGTATTGCTCGTCGCTCCGCTGCAGCGAACTACTCGCTTAATACGCCTTTGTTGGTTGTTTCGTTGTTTGTTGTTTTTTACCAATGTCCAGCCTTCTTTGTCTTCGTCATTGTGTGACGCTGGTGCCGGTGCCGGTGCCGGCACAGGTTTCTGCGCTGGCTTTGTAACCAGCGGCGGTACCGTCCCCGGTGCCTTAACCGGTGCATTATTTCCCAAATTTGGTTTACTCTGAGCCAGTGCCTTTATTGAGCTAGCGTGGCACGCGGAAAAAACATAACCAGCGCGCCATTTTCAATAAATATTTGTTAAAGTTTTCGTTGTGTGGTTAATTATTGTAAAAAATTACGACTTCACGAAGGGAAGAGGAGCAATACGTAGATTTGACTCCGCCGGAAATACTAATCGAGGCACGAAACGCGAGTGATAGCCTGTTGCCACCAAAATCTAGAGAGAAATGCCAACAAAAACTGTACCATTTTGAGAATTATACTTTCAGTAATTATTTCAATATGTAATTAAAAGTTAATAAAAGTACAAGTCTGTTTCTTTCCTCGCAAGTGTGTTGAAAAACGTCGTATGTAACGCGTGTGCATTGATCATTACACACTTGACTCCCTTAACGCGCTCGCCGTTCAATTTGCATTGATGTAATAGTACATTACTGACACTCGCTCAAGTGACATTTAGACACACTTGCTACACTCGAATTTTAGAGCCTTCGCTAAATCAGTAACTTTCCTCTCAATGCAGTAGTCTGCTATTAAATTCAATGTAATCTGCTATTACATTCAATGCAAATTGATACGGTTTGCGCGAATAATACCGTCTCGAGTATAATGACCAACTTAGCAAACTTGTATCATATTGTACTATTATATGTAGCTGTTTCTAATTTAAAACATTCTTCTTTGAAATTAAAACATCTGTCGTAGAGCCATTTATACATTTTATTATTAAATACATTCTCTTTCAGATTTCAATATTTAGTTAAAAACTAAACATTAGTTTTGTAAAACTTAGAGGACAACTAGACTTGATTTAGCAATTATTGCAGTGTAACTTTGTTTATTTATCCATTTTTTGTATAAAATGCAACATACGAGTATATTATGAATGGAATGAACATCGGCAACTTATAGGTAAATACATACATTTTGTTATGAACTACTTATACATATAGTGACGTCAAACTGATTAAGTTGTTTATGTTATTGTATTTTAATTCATATTTTTGGTATCATATGTTACCTGTTTGTTCCCTTGTGGAATGCAGATTGATAACAGATACATATACATTTTTAAATAACTACCTATTGAAAAATAGAAAACAATATTAATTTAGTTGAAATAATACCCGTGACGACAATAGCCACTAACAAGTTTTTCCAGATATACAAACAACTTTTAAAGTTTCTGGTTCATTTGAAATACTATTGGCATACTTTTGTCACAAAATAACAGAAAAAATACGAGGAAAATATCAGAAAAAATACATTTTAAAGTTCCTAGTACATTTGAAATACTTCCTTCGTACTTTTGACCCAAAATGACAGAAAAATACGAGGAAAATATATGAAAAATACTAGAAAAATATATTTTATTGTATCTAGTACATTTGAAATAATTTTGGCATCATTTGGACACAAAATATCAGCCAAGTACTAGAAAATGACTTATATAGTTTCTAGTACATTTGAAATAATACTTTTTAACCAAAATGACAGAAAAGTACTCGAAAAATATCTTTTATTGTTTCTAGAACATTAAAAATAATTTTGCCATAATTTTGACATAAAATATTAGCATAATACGAGAAAAAATATCAGAAAAAACTACAAAAATATCTTTTGATGCTTCTAGAACATTTGAAATATTTTGGCATACTTTTAACACAATATATCAGATAAATACGAGGAAAATATCAGACATATACAAGAAAAATGACTTTTAAAATGTCTAGTACATTTGAAATACTTCTATTATACTTGTCACGCAAAGTATCAGAAAATACGAGAAAAATATCAAAAAAAATACTAGAACAATTTATTTCAAAGTTTCTAGTCCATATGAAATACTTTTGGCATACTTTGGACACAAAATATCAGTAATATACCAAAAAAATACTACAAAAATATCTTTTAAATTTTATAGTTCATTGTCTTTGGCATACTTTTGTCACAAAATATCAGAAAAGAATGAGGAAAATATCAGAAAAATACTAGAAAAATATATTTTAAAGTCTCTAGTACATTTGAAATACTGTCTTCGGACTTTTCAACCAAACTGTCAGAAAAATACGAGGAAAATATGAGAAAAATACTAGAAAAATATATTTTATTGTTTCTAGTACATTAGAAATACTTTTGACACAAAATATTAGAAAACTACGAGAAAAATATTAGAAAAAAACAAGAAAAATATCTTTTGATGCTTCTAGAACATTTGAAATACTTTTGGCATACTTTGAACACAAAATATCAGATAAATACGAGGAGAATATCCGACATATACTAGAAAAATATGTTTTAAAGTTTTTAGTACACTTGAAATACTTTTGACACAAAATGTCAGACAAATACTCATGTTTTATGCAAATAAATAATCTTTATCTTTATCTTTAAAATACTAGAAAAATGACTTTTAAAGTTATATACTTTATAATAAAGCAATATTTCAGGCATTTAAAAGTTATGGTGGAATAAAGAAACTCACATACATACACACATACATACATACATACATACATACATACATACATACATACATACATACATACATACATACATACATACATACATACAAACAAACATACATGAATCCTAAAAACAAAACATTCTTTTTTTTCTTTTTTTTTTCATTTTTTACAAGACTGCCCGTCTTGTAAAAAACATCGTCATTGATGTCTTTGTTGGCATTGTCAAAATGATAGATTTCAGTATCGTATCTCCTTCTTATTTTGTGGATTTCAGTCTTCCTTTAATTTATAACACAATATCTCAGAGGTTCATGTTTCATCCTCGTAATTGACTTTGTCGATTGATGGCATAAATTTATTTAATTAATTAAATTATTATCGTGTTATTTAAGGACATTTAGCCGTTTCAGCGTTAATTGATAGCAAAAATAAAACACCACTAGACTTTTGCATTTCTCCCGCAAACTACTTGGACTCGAAGTAGCTTCACTCGGTGGTGTCGGTTTGCTGGCATACTTGCATCGACAATACTACGCGAGTTGTCTGTGACGATCTTAGTTTTAGACTCTGTCTGCCAAGTAAGCTATAGTACAATGTACGTACCTTAAATCACTCTTTTAATCTGTGCATTTAATGTAGATCGGATCAACGAAAGTTATCGTAGATATAACAAACACCGATTCGTCAAAGTTGCTAAGAAGACCTCGCTTCGCTGTGGTGTAACAAGCTGCTCCCGAAATGTCATCCAAAATAACACAAGACATGCATGGCCACAACATTCAATATAAAATGCAAACGATTTAGGAAATTAAATGTTGCATATATCTAACACTAGTTTACCCGTCCGCGACTTCGTACGTACGCGCAGACTATATATCGCGAAATAAAGCATCTTATTTTATTCTAGGATAATAAAAACCAATGCAAAAGTAGGCATAGCACCAATGCTATTGATGTTTTTGACAGATTTGTTATTTCGTTTCCGTGGCAACCACAGACCATTCTGTGATGGCAACCGTTCGTTACAGTGAGTAATCAACATTTTCCAGTTTTCCCGCGAAAACTTTTTCCGGGATAAAAAATCCTATGTTTTATTCTAGGGTATGTATGTTCTGTCTCCATTCTAAATTTCATCAAAATCGTGAATTTCCCCAAAGAAACAAACAAACAAACAGACAACGTTTCACTTTTGTATATAGGTATGGATTTGCCCGTGATTATGGCCGTGGCGGTCTCGGCTTAGAATAAGACCCCTCCCAATCCTCCCGTGGATGGGGGGTTACAATATGGGTATCAAATTGAAGGCTTGATAAGCTCATTCCAACAGTATATAATTTATTGGCATAAGTTCTGTTTTGACAGGTCAGGCATGTTTTTTTTTAGCTTTTATGCTAGTCTATTTTAAGATTTGAAGTAACCTCAAGAAATACATTTCTAAGCATAAACAAATAATAAATTTTGTCTTGACTTCGGAAGTGCTCTGAGCAAATCACAGTTGCTAAAGTAGGTAACCAGTCCGTTTCATTTCTTAGCAATCTAATTATTATCACACATCTTGACACGACGCTCTAGATCTTTAGGACGAATAGAAATTGTATTCATTTTATATTTAAGATCATTTAATTCATTGACAAAACTCCCATATTACTGGAGAAATCGGTATGCTGTTTTACTGACAGCACTGAATGTAAAATAATAGTAGCCAAGTTTTATCCGTTTTTATGTTATTTACACAGATATCAATACAAAAAACAATAAATTTACGTGTGAACGTTATTCCGCTTGCCCTATGTGTTTGAAATCGAGAATCGCACTCTTTCACTACATATTTACCCATTTTATCGTGAATAATTTCACGTTGACGTCACTGGCTGACATAAGGCCGGACATATATATGGCTGTGACATATATATATATATATATATATATATATATATATGCCATACGTGCCATAGTGGCAAGTTGCCACTCCACTGGAAACGCATTTGCACGGTAACTGCAGATCTAGTTACGATAGTAACATTTATATCAATACCACAGAATAAATGTCAATACTCAAAACATAAACCTAATTATTAATTTTTTGTATTACATACATCATCATCATCATCAGCCTATATCTGTCCACTGCTGGAAGTAAGCCTCTCCTAATGCAGCTCGGTCTTCAGCTCTCCTCATCCATTTTCTTCCAGCCGCTTTTCGCAGATCGTCACTTCACCTGGCCACAGGGCCGACATAGCTCTAAGGATAAGCAAGCTAAAGTGGCAGTAGGCTGGTCACATTTCCCGAAGAACCGATAACCGTTGGGGTAGACGAGTTCTCGGGTGGAGACCATATTTAGGCAAACGTAATGTAGGAAATACATACAAGCATAATAAAATGCCCAAATACATTTACTGTGTAAATAACTCGGGTCAGGCGTCACTTTAAGGAAAACAAATTAGCAATTTGTTAGAACAAATAAGAAGAAAGGCTGCGTCAAACTGAAAGTATATAGGTACTTGCTGTCGACACGACCTAACAGCGCAGTTCGTCTGTGAACTGTGATGCACTAATAGCCTGATAGTCCAGCCACGTCAGACTGAGCGGCAAAACAACAACATTGTGGAATCGTGTAGCGTCATCGTAACAGACATTTAGGTATAAAGCAAAGTCACCGACCGCGTCCGTATTTTGTGCAGATCTCGGAAACTACTGGCCGATTTTGTTCCCCGTTTTCACTAATGGTCGGTTCCTGAGAAAGGTTTTAATGTAGCTATAATTTATACACGTTTTACGTAAATTATTCAATCTTTGACGACTTTTTTATATCAGCCTCGGAAATGTTTTAACGGGCTCTACGTTTACCACCAGATATACTATATTTTTTTCTAATTTGATAGCCAGTTTTGATATATACAAAACAAGTCTTCCTTCATAACTAGTTATAAAAAGGTTACGAAAACGAGAAATTTATTGTTATTTGGTAGCCAGCAGCCCGGGGGGGGGGGGTAATCCGGGGCCTATGCCCCAGGCGGCAAGTTCAGAGGGCGCCAAATTCACACTTTACAGACGAATAGACTCATCATTAAAATTTACTTAACTTTGACCACAGAATAAATAATAGTGAACAAAAGCTCGAAGAGTAAAATTGTAATTTCAATTCTGAAATGCAATAATATATTTGATTTTTATTTTTATTACACATATTTTTATTTTAAATCCTATCTTGTGCTGAGTATAAAATATATATCCTACACGTTCATGTCTATATATCTGTAAATAAATAGGCTTAACACAGAAAGAATAGCGATGAATGCATTATTTCCGGAAGGCCTATGTCAAAATGTCAATTAATTAGTGGACATCTGATAGCTGAAATTATAAGGGTGAAATACCCTTGCCTAAAAAAAATTGAAGATCCGGGGCTGGTAGCCAGTAATGAAACAGTGAAATAAACACCTTTATAAAGCTACGAGTAGCTATCGCCTACGACTTCGCCCGTGCGGCCTACAGTTTATCGAGAAAACATAATCCTAAGTTCTTCTAGGACATTAAAAACCAATGCAAAAGTACTTGATGTTTTTTGACAGAATTGTTAGGTATTTCGTTTCTATGGCAACCGTTCATTACAGCGAGTAGTCAACATTTTCTTTTTTCCCGTGGAAACTTACCATTTTCCGGGATAAAAAGCATCCTTTGTTTTATTCCAGGGTATAAGCTATCTCCATTCCAAGTTTCAGAAAAATCCGTCCAGCCGTTATCGCGTTAAAACTCGTTAAAACCCAAACAAACAAAAGTTTTCACTTTTATATATTGGTGCGGATTGTGAAAAATTGTTATGAAAATTGCATAAAGGCCAGTTGGCTTACGGTTGCGGGTTCGAATACCGCAAGTTGCAATCAATAATTGTGTGATGAATAGAATTGTTATTTTCCGAATCATGGATGTAATATTTGTATTTATGTATGTTTATCCGTTATCTAGTACCCATAGTGCAGGGTATCCTAGCTTGGGGCTAGGTAATTGGTGTGAATTGTCCTGCATATATGATATTATTATATTATTACATAAAAATCATCCAATACAAATCCAATACAAAAAGCCTAATAATTAGGCTTTGCGCACAATAAAATATTATACCTACCTATGGTAAGAACAGTATAGTAGGTACTGTTCGTAAAACTTTATACGGTTGTTTTTATTAGGTAATAACCTAACAAAGAAATATAATTTTCGAATTTATTTTGAGAGCTTTTTGTTATAACTGTATCAATCTTTATGAAATTCAATATTATGTTGAACTTTTTAACACTGCATTTTTTTGAGGTTTTGACGAGGATTTTAAAATGAGGTGATGCAACAAAAATAATCGCGCGCTAGAGTTTTAATGGTTTCACGTAGTATTTTATACCACCATTGATGGTCGTACAATAGTTGGAATTGTATCTCTTGCAATACTTTTAGCTGCATTACGGTCCCGCGTGACATACTATGCAACGCAATGCTGCATAAGATATGTGTAACTGATTTACTTCTTTTGCTTTGCATATTAGTTAAAATAAGCACTTCGGCTCGTATAATTCCTTTTTTGTAGAACTAATACAGAGCCCTGCAGTGCTTCAAGATAGGGAATAATAGCTTTTTATAAATTAGGAGAACCTTGATGGCTGCCGTTTTATTTACGGCTTAAATCAATAATACCCGTATTTTATTTGTATATTTATTAGTAAAGGACACCACATAAATATACAAATAAAGTAAAGGACGCCACACATCTACAGTAGTTACTAATTATTTATGTGTAAAGAAAGAAACGTCACACACTTCATAAACCCATTGAAAATGTTATGTTATTTATTTATTAGTACCTGTACTACGAGTACTTCAGCTTTATAAGCAAGGGGTTTTAGTATTAGTTTTGCTGAACCCTAAATTATGTTAATTGTCTGTGTTTAACGTGTACTGCGATGCAGGTTTAAGCTTTATATGATATCAAATTCACACTCCAGGTTTCAATTAACTCTATTAGACATTATGTGGAGGTGATGGTTCTTAAGCTTATAATTTTGCTACTAACGTGGAACTAGGAGCTTTTTAGCTCTGAAAATTAGCACCCATTTCTAGTGAAAATTAGAATCCAAGGTTGCAATAGCAGAAACGTCATTTTGTGAGATAAATTCAGTATTTGTTCTTAAATTTTTGTTTATTTATACACACAAGCACACTCAAATATGATCTCGAACAACATGTTTTTGTTAGCCACAAATTAAGTAGTAATTTAGTCAGCGATAGTCTTGTCAAACTTATACATATATCATGCACACCAAATCTTACGTATACAAAATAAATCCACCTTTTTTTTCACGACGTCGCAGCTATTATCTAAAAACTGCAAGGTTCACCTTTTAAAAACACCAAAATCACACTGTATTGTGTACCAAATCGAGTGAATGATTAGCTAATTCGAGTGACGTTCGTTCATTCAGTTAGCGCCAATATCAGCTTTTTCACCGTGGAAGAAGCATCTGTCAAGCTCTATTTAGGAACTCTACTAGATCTGTTAAAATGGTGCTAGAAGGCGCCCCTTTAGAGCTTTAGCAGCTGCAAAAGGTCTACATAGCACGCTATATAAGTACCTCTGGGCAACTTTTAGTAATAATTCTATACGCTATACAGCTGCTCATAAACCTCTACTTTGTGCTTGTTGGGCGCGGCTGGCTTTCTTCGAACCTAAGTTTTAAGTATATAAGTTAGTCCACTAAACGATAAACCATGTTTATGCATATTGGTCTATGACTAAACTGTGGCACAGAATATATACCTATACATTTGTACTATTATTTATTCTGTGGCTATACTACGTCTACGTGAATTTGTGATGCCATATCTACAATCATATACTTTTAATAAAGCAATAAGTACGAAAAAGTCTGTACAAAGATAATTATAAAAATATGGTCTAGGGTACTAAAAATAAGCTACTGAACAAGTTTTTTTTTCATTCGTTTCTCTATGTTTCTTTGTTTGTTTGTCTGTATGTATGTTTGTTTGTATTGTTGTTCAAGCATCACATAAAAACTACTGGACTGATTGCGATGTGATTTTCACTGTTGGTTAGCTTAGGGTTTGTCTTAAAAACTGGGGTACGTGGTATCTCAATCCGATGAGTAGAAGCCGCGCAATCGATTTTGATCAAATGTTGGTAAATTGGTATATAGCACATAGAGTACTTTGAACCTAGAGAAATGAGCACGCGTTCTTAGCCAAGGGCACAGCTATATATATATATACTTGGCAATAACGCGGTCGGTAGATATCAATAAAAAAAACTAGGTTCATACGTAAGTCAGTAGTACGTAACATTTTAATTGAAATTATATATATGCTTAGAAAGCGGGCGAGATGCAGGTTTGTATCTTTTTTTTTTATTACCGACTAGGCAATCGTTTGACCACGATCTCACCTGATGGAAAGCGATGATGTGGTCGAAGGTGTAGCACGCTTGCCTAGTAGATACCTATTCACTCTTGACTTGAACACACCGGGGTTATAATTTACCGGAAACACTGACGAGGGCAGGGCATTCCACTCCTTTGCAGTTCTTATAATAAATGAAGAAGCGTAACGCTTCGTTCTTGTGCGAGGTATTTCAACCATGAAAGGGTGGCGCTTTGCTGATCGTCTGGTCGTACGGTGATGGAAAGGTGATGGGGGAATCAGGTTGTGCAGTTCTTGTGCACACTCTCCATAGTGCAATCTGTAGAATACCGCCAGGCTTGCTACCTCACGTCGATGCGCCAGACTTTGAAGCTTACTCTTTACCAGAGTGTCATCCCCAATGAGCCTGATAGCACGTCTCTCAATTGAATCCAAAGACTCGAGCTGATACTTGGCAGAACCGTCCCAGAGGTGGCAGCAGTACTCCATACAAGATCGGACCTGTGCTTGATAAAGATTCAAAAGCTGTCCCGGTGTGAAGTACCGCCTAACCTTAGACAAAATACCAAGTTTTTTTGCAGCTACCTTGGCTTTGGATTCAAGACCCAAAATTCAGGTTTGATGTGAGTTCGACACCCAAAAGCTAAAAATGGTCGCCTATTGGTATTGTTACACTTTGGAAAGACGGAGATCGGTGTAGAGGACTCTTTTTAGCAGAAAACAAACACGCTTGCGTTTTAGTAGCATTAAACTTAACCAGGTTAGCATCGCCCCAATCGGACACGGCTTCTAAGGCTAAATTTAAACGGTCTACCATAGCCTCTCTCTGAAACTGGACAGCGTAACAGCTGGCTTGAGCATTGGAAGTGTATCTCTCAACTACAGTACTGTCATCAGCATACCCAAAGGTACCGGGCTTCAGAAGGTCATTAATGTGCAGTAAAAACAGTGTAGCCGAGAGAACCAATCCCTGAGGTACACCGGCAGCCCTCTAAGACTACTCGAATAGATCGTTCCCTCAAGAAATCAACTATCCAATTGCATAAGCCAACAGGTAAACCATATGAGGGAAGCTTGTTTAAAAGGCCATCGTGCCAGACCCGATCAAATGCCTTCGATATGTCAAGGGAGACGGCAAGCGCTTCACCATGCATCTCTATGGCTTCGCTCAGTACGTGAGTGGCATACGCGAGAAGATCTCCAGTAGACCGGTTTCGGCGAAATCCGTATTGTCGGTCACTGAGAAGATCATTGTCTTCAAAGTATGCCAAGAGCCTAATGTTTATGACACGCTCCATACCCTTACAGAGTAAGGAGGTAATCGAGATGGGACGATAATTGGCCGGATCAGCACGACTACCCTTCTTTGGTACTGGTTGTACATTGGCAAGCTTCCAGCTCTTCGGAACTTTACCTGAGTGAAGAGAGAGGCGGTACAAACGCGTTAAGATGGGAGACATTTCGGGCGCACAGTTTTTCAACACAATCGCTGGAATACCATCAGGACCACTGGCCTTGTTCACATCTAGAGCTCGAAGCGTTTTGAGAACCTCCTTCTGGCGAATGCAAATTTCGGGCATAAAAACCCCGCAATGAGGATGGCAGGAAGGTGTCTTGCCAGAAGCATCTAGATGCGAGGCTTCTGCAAAAAGAGAAGCAAATAAATTCGCTTTGTCTCCAGCAGTGTGAGCTAGTGATCCATCAGGTTTCAGCAATGGTGGCAGTGAGGGGCGGTAGAAGTTTACTTCGACCGACTTGGCCAGGGACCAAAAAGCTTTGCTACCCGCGGTGTATGAAGCCAGTTTAGCCCCAACTCGACTTACGTGATCAAAATGGGCCTTCCTAAGTATCTTCTTGCAGGTCTTAGCGGCAACGTTAAATTTTCTCTTCTTAGTCCGAATATCAGAAGACTTGCGCTTTCGAGCATCAGCCCAGTATAGATATGCCGCACGCTTTAGAGCCACAGCATGACCATAGCTGGATCCAAACCAAGGCTGAGCTTTGCTGGAAAGAGTCTTGTCACTGAATGGAATGAAATATTCCATTGCCTGGCATATTACCTCTGTAACAGCAGACACCCAAATCACTGAGAAGTTAGGGTGCTCAAGATTTCGGAGACGCAGACAGCAAATGTCATCACGGGCGACAAACGCCGGCATTTGGGATAAATAGATGCTCCAAGATATAGCCTGGGTAATCCAAGTACACCGTATCAGCTGGACATCCTATCTGCGTCTCCGACAAGAAGAACACCACTTGTTCTTCTTGTCGGAGACCTTAGAGGTCTCCAGATGATAATGGACCGGTTGGAGATTGGAGTGAATCCCGCGAATATTAGCAAGATCCACTTTAAGTGTGAGGACGTGCATCTGCCGTTTTATCTTATATCTTCTTTGGACTTTTTTCATGATGTGTTTTTGTGAATAGGTTGGACGAGTAATAGCATTCCGACATGGCTAACCCACGTAAGTCAAGGCATAACTACGCCATTGAAGAACTTGCGTGGAGACCGCGGGGACGCCCGAACCCCCCTGAAATAATACATCAGTTCCTCACATCCGGTCGCCAGCCGGCCCAATGGATCATTTCAGGATTTTTCACAAGCGGTGGGGCAGCCTTTCGTAGCTGGCTAAACTACTACTTGGGCCCCCTACAACTTGCGGTCGGCCAGCAGAGAACACCGTGCTTCGGATCCCGCTACCCTCCAAAGCAAGGCCTCCGACGCAGAAACACCATGATTCCGCTCACGGTCCACCCTTCCAACACAACTGCATCCTACAACTCATCCGGACGGCTTCCCTGAACATCATGATGGAACACGACAAATCGTTTGGCATCAAGACTTTGTCCAGAGGGTGGTAATATAAAAAGCCGGCGGCGGAAGCCTACCACCAGGTGATTCGGTTGCTCTTTTGGCACCAACCGAGGGTCACGTGTAGGACATCGAGGGCTGAATCCTACGGACACGCGCAAACAATAAACCCTCAAGACAGTAACAGTAACAGTCTACGTAACAGTTAGGGTATATAATCAAAGGATAAGCCATTGAAGTAGAACAATTAATTATTCTGTGCTATTGGTTGGTTTTTTGACTTGCAAAAATAGGACATACACAATTTAACTTATTTTGTGTGTTAACTATGCGATGCCACGATTCACACTAGTATGACAAAACGGTGTGACCACGAGTCCGTCGCCGATGGGTCGCTAAAGCTCCAAATTAATGTCCTGTTATGTGTATGGTCCTTTTTCGGTTATTTGTATGCGCATAAAGAGCTCTCGCTTGGGTGTTTGACTAACCTAGATAGAGCTCCTAAAAATCATTTTATATTAGAGTGATCAAACAATGCTAATCCTTAATCAATCCTGACCAATCCTACCCAAGCACTTAAAATATGGGTCGACTGTTGATCGCGCGACAAAGATACACTTATCTCTTGCGTTCCTTTTCCACCATGACGTGTGCCGTAATTATAGGGCAATGAATAATGCAAATTACGTGGCTCCCTTTAATTTCATCGCCTATTAATCATCGGGTATCAGCCCGATATCGGAATCCGACGAGCCAGATACACGCATATCTTGCTGACGTCACGCGTCCTGGGATGAAACGTGGGCTGTCTCGTTGAGTTCGTGTAATGGTGCTATCGGTGATATATATTAGAGGGTTGCGAAGACCTTCCGTGCTTTGAGCATGGTCGTAAGCGCTATAGTTGCGACGAGGAATCCTCTATTTTTACACGACTGCCCAAAAAAAGGAGTGTAATGTTTTTAGGATTCATGTATGTTTGTATGTATGTGAGTATTCTTTTTTCAATAATAACTTTTAAATGCCTAAACAGATTTAGACGTATGGGGTATCGTTGGAATCCTTACACCCGCCCGAGTAACATAGGCTATATTTTTTCTTAAAAAAAAAAATATGGCGGCATTATGGCTCCATGAAATGCGAAAAACTTCACATCTATACTTATAATAAAACTGTAACGGGTCCAATTCTGTACATTGAAGATATTTTGAAATTTTTTTTGGACCTTACTCTATATTTGATACTGAAGCCAAAACTGTTTTTTTTTTCATTTTTGTCTTTCTGTCTGTCTGTCTGTCTGTCTGTATCTTGGCTAGACATCACGCCGAAACTACTGAATGAATTTAAATTAAACTTGGTATGATTTGAGTTCATACTACGAGGTAGGACATAGGCTACTTTTCATCCCGAAAAATGAAAGGGTTCCCGCAGGATTGGGGTTGAAAGTTATTTCAAAAAACACTTACCACTCTGAAACTACCAGACGGATTTTGATGCAAATTGGCACAGTTATAGTTTATATGATGGATTAAAATTGAGGATCCTTTTTATTCCGAAAAAATAAAGAGTTCCTGCGGGATAATGTCCCAAACTCTGTAAATTGAAGATATTATGTTTTTTTTTTGGGGGCCGTTCTGTATTCAATACTAAAGCCAAAACTGTATTTTTTTAAATTTTGTCTTTCTGTCTGTCTGTCCGTCCGTCTGTCTGCACCTTGGAAGTGCATCACGCCGAAAATACTCAATGAATTCAAATGAAATTTGGTATGATTTGAGTTCATACGTTGAGGTAGGACATAGGATACTTTTCATCCTGGAAAATTAAAGGGTTCCTGCAGGATAGGCGTTGAAAGTTATTTAAAAGAACACGTATCACGCTGATACTAATTGACGGATTTTGTTGAAACTTGGCACAGTGATAGTTTATATAATGGGTAAAAATGGAGGATACTTTTTATATTTTTATGTTTTTTTTATAGCAGTTAACGCCTCCTTAGCGTAAATATATATAATAATTTTCTAATGGAAAAATTTGGGTGACGGACGAGATTCGAACTCGCACACTGTGCCTCAGCGCAGCACATGCCTTTACCAATTCGGCCACCGAGACCTATGCGTCGTCATCCAAATCTTTCCACTAGCTTTTTTATCCCGAAAAATAAAGTGTTCCTTCGGGATAATGTCCAAAATTCTGTAAATTGATGTAATTTTTTTTGGAGTACGTTCTATGTTCAATACTAAAGCCAACACTATATTTATTTTTTTTTCTTTCTGTCTGTATGTCCGTCTGTCTGTACCTTGGCAGCGCACCACGCCAAAAATATTTAATGAATTCAAATAAAATTTGGTATGATTTGAATTCACACTTCGAGGTAGGACATTGGATACTTTTCATCCCGAAAAAATTAAGTGTTTCTGCAGGATAAGAGTGGAAAATTATTTAATATAACACTTAGCACGCTGAAACTATTGGACGGATGTTGATGCAACTTGGCACAGACATAGTTTATAAGATAGGTGAAAATTATGGATACATTGTGTCCCAAAAAAATAAAGGATTCCTGTGGGATATAGGTCCAAATTCTATACATTAAAGATATAGTGTTTTTTTTTTATGTTACTTTATATTCAACTAGCTGTACCCGCGACTTTGCCCGCGTGGTCATTTCATTTAAAAGTTACTCATACGTGTTATTCCAGGACCAAGAGTACCTATAATATACAATAATATACTACATTTTTTCAGCCGTCGAATAGTTTTTTATCGATTTCTCGGCATCTAATAATCAGATTAAGATACTAAGTAGCCCAGTTTTTAACTCAAACCCTAAGCTATCCAATAGTGAAAATTGCATTGCAATCGATCAAGTAGTTTTTACTTGATGCGCGAACAAACTTACATACAGACCTTCAGTAGTGACCCGACATGGCCGTGATAGGTTAGAAGACGAAGGCGGGAGCTCGCTAAGCTTCGCTCTCGCCTTCGTCTTCTAACTTTCACGGCCAAGTCGGGTTGCCACTGAAGGCTGTTGGCAGAAATCTATCTGTGTTACAATAGCAAATAAATAATTAATAGGTTGGTCTAATGGCTAGTGTAGTGACCCTGGGAACGAAATCAAACGGTCGCGGGTTCGAATCCTGCAAGGTGCAATCATTTGTATGATGAGCAACAATATTTGTTTCCGAGTCATGGATGTGATATTCGTATTTATGTACGTTATCTAGTGCCCATATTACAGGGTATCCTAGTTTGGGGCTAGGTAATTGGTATGGAATTGTCCCCAATATATTTATTATTATTTATTATGTACAGCCACCAAGACACTTTGTGGAATATAATAGAATAGAATAGCGTTATGTGGAGCGTTATTCGAGACTACCTATACCCGATCGCAGCTCGGCCAGTGACGTCATAAATGTTCGAAACCTTTACGGTGTACTTTCGAAGAATACATTTTTGCTTTCTGGATTTTAAAACATACTGGATGCCAACCACGAACCTCTACAGAGTCATGATGCCAACACGGTCTCTGACGTCAAGAGCGTTGTGTACGTAATGTATAAATCGAAATATTATGCAACAACGTCGGCTTTCCTTTAGTTAGTGCATCAGACAGTTCTGTTAGTACAACATGTAAAACATTAAGGATTCTGGCACAGAGTACTATGTATATACGGAAATAGAGGCCTATCTTCGCGCCCAATAGGGGTAAAGCTCAGTGGCGCCTCTGTATTTAGCTAATGGAACTATTGCTTCATGAAAAGTTTTTGATGAGTGCAAAAGTTTTTGAGGCTACTCGGATACGAACCTGGGAATGACGGCACATCAGTTGGGTACTGATACCACTGTGCCACAAAGGATCTTAAACACTGGCCGAAAATTTAGTGTCCGCTTCTGTCTTTTCACTTTGTTTGTAAACAATAAAAAGTGCGAAAAAGTCTTTGAGACTACTCGGATTTGAACCTGGGTTTGACGGCACGTAAGTCGGGTTCTGACACCAATGCGCCACGAAGGATCTTAGACATAAGTCGGAAAATGGGTGTCCGCTTCTGTCTTTACACTTTGTTTGTAAACCATACATCAGCAATATTACGTAACAAAACTTGACGGTTTACTTCAGGAAATTACATAAGCCTTAAAAAAATCAAAGAAAATTTCAAAAAACGCACAAAATATGTAAATGCTTATAAATATTGAGGCAAAACATTCATAGCAGCGCGTGGATTTGATCCATGTGGCTCTGGGTTGTGAGCCAGGCACCGCTACCACTGTGCCACTCTGACTTGTGGCATAGGTGCCGAATTTACGGTACCCTTTTATAAACGGATGTGCAATTATTATTCCTTTCAAATTAACATAACTGCGGGATATGAGTCTAAAACTCATATCCCGCAGGAATCCCGTATTTTTTCGTGATTAAAAGTATCATTCATTTTAACACATACTATAAACTTTGACTGTGCCAAGTTAATTCAAAATCCATCCGGTAGTTTCAGCGTGATATGTGTTTTTTTTAAATAACTTTCAACCCCTATCCTGCGGGAACCATTGCTTTTTTTCGGGATAAAAAGTATTCTAAATGTTAATCCATAACATAAGCTATGATTGTGCCAAGTTGCATCAAAATCGGTCGCGTAGTTTCAGCGTGATGCGTGTTCAAAGATATAGACAGACAGACAGACAGACAGACAGACAGACAGACAGACAGACAGGCAGGCAGACAGACAAAAAATAAAAATAAAACCTTTTTGCAATCCATATCGATTTTGAAGTTCATCTCAATTAAAATTTTCAAAAAATATTTAATGTACAGATTTAGCCCAGTTACAGTTTTATTATAGTACTACCTGTGCCCGCGGCTTTGCCTGCGTGGTTCATTTAAAAGTAACCCACACGTTTTATTCCAGGACCAAAAGCCAAACCACCACCAGACCAGTTGTAGGTTTGGTCCAGGTCCAGAGGACCAGGAGGACCAGGACCAAACCTACAAAGTACAATATTATACTACATTTCTTCAAAATTCGTTCAGCCGTCAAATAGTTTTTATCGATTGCTCGGCATCGAATCATCGGAATAAGGCACTGCCTTGCCTTTTTATAACGCATATTCTGTGAAGTACGGCACTCCGTACTTCACAGAATATGCGTTATAACAGTTAAATTTATTTTTTTAATTAATAAATTACTATTTTACTATAAATAATTAGCTTAATTTCGCTGCGCGTTTTACAACTGAAGTCGACTTATTCTATCAAAAAACACAAAAAACATCTCAATACGTTTTAAGAGCCTCTAAGGACCATAAAGTAAAAAAAGAAGAAAACGTGTTGCTCGAGTTCATTTAACGTTCAAACCACTTCGTAACAAACCGCTTGCATATTTTAAGGGTAGACAATGCCATCTAGTTTAAATGAAGTAACTTGTTATCATGACCGTCTTGTTATTGAGTAGAGAAAATTATCTCCGAAGGTAAGGTGGCACAGATTAGAGAGTAATTAAGGTGGTGAGGTAAATTAGATGGGGCATCAAGGGTAGGTCATTATTGTGAGGTCCATACGAACAAATTTTAATGCAACGAAACATTGTGTTCTTAGTACAAATTATTTTTTATGATGTTTCACAGAACGACGTACCTACTTACTGGCACTTTAACTGGCTCTTAATAATTACCTACCCTACCTACCTACTTTTTGAGCTTTTTCAACACGATATGAGGATTGATTTGAAAAAATAAAAGTTTTCTATACTTTCTCTATGAAGTGTACCTGTGTACCTACCTCTGTATGTACACATTTCAATACCGACAACTAACCATTTAACCAGTAAGACATTATGAAGAAACCTCCGATATAATTATATAATTATGTAGGTACGTAGGTAGTACATTATAATATCTCAATGGAAGAAACATAATAAAAAAACGTAGTACATATAATGTATATACTCAGAAAACTTGCAACGCTTCGAAGTATTTTTTACGCAAAAGCAATTGTGGTCTTTATTTATGCATACCCACGGATCAATTTCTTGCAAGTATTTTTTTACTTTCATTTCAAAAGAGCGATGGTGGCCTAATGGTTCTATAGTACAATTTAGAATCCAACGATACCGGGTTCAAAACCTAGGCTCCCGCACCAATGACTTTACGAAGTTACGTGCGGTTATCCATCGCTCCGTGCTTCGGAGGGCACGTTAAGCTGTCGGTCCCTGCTGTTATTGGTTAATAGCAGTCGTTAAGCCATGTCAGAGGCCCTCGGGCGGCCTGACAAACTCTGACATCAGAAGCCAGCACTACCTCATACGACAAACAAACAAACAATTTCAAGGCTTCAGAGTACTTTTTCACACACGCGATAGTGCTCCTTTTATATATAGAGACAAAGATCAATTTGCTATGCAAGTATTTTCTACTTTCAAGGCTTCCAAGTACTTTTATTTTGCAAACACGATTGTTCTCCTTATTTATATGACGGCAAAAATCAATTTCCTATGCAAGTATTTTCTACTTTCAAGGCTTTAATCTGTTTCTACAGAAAGAACTTGAAAGTATTTTGAACCCTGGTTTTTCGCCCTGGTGTTTGAAGATAGACGTACTTGAAAGCCCTGGTGCTGGATATTGCGAAAATGACCCATGTCTACGTGGAATTTGTTCGTGATTGATTCCAATTTCCACGCAGGCAGCGAGGAATTGGCGTCTTAAAATTAGAGAATTAGGCCCCTGGAGGTCGTGCTAGTGCTAGTGTGAGCCGAATCCCAAAAACCTGATAAATTTGAATTTACCGGCACCCTTGGTTGCAGGAATGAAATGATTGCGTGTTTTAAGGTCAATCAGCGCCATCTAGTTAAATCGGAGGGAGAACTTTGATGCCTTTGACTTATTCGCTTGAGTTGTTGATGCCATTGTGCCATCTTTACTCGTACCAAACTCGTACTATACCATCTCGATTACCTCAGCTTGCAAACATAAAAAACCGCACCTAAGTCGGACCATTCGTTTGGATAGATCCCATTATATATATTGTTTTCAAACAAAACTTGACGGTTTACTTCAGGAAATTACATAAGCCTTAAAAAATCAAAGAAAATGTAAAAAAAGGCACAAAATATGTAAATGCTTATAAATATTGAGGCAAAACATTCATAGCAGCGCGTGGATTCGATCCATGTGCCTCTGGGTTGCAAGGCGGACACCGCTTCTACTGTGCCACTCTGACTTGTGGCATAGGAGCCGAATTCACGGTACCGTTTTATAAACGGATGTGCAATTATTATTCCTTTCAAATTGACATAACTTTAGACTCATATCCCGCAGGAATCTCGTATTTATTCGTGATTAAAAGTATCATTCATTTTAACACATACTATAAACTTTGACTGTGCCAAGTTACTTGAAAATCCATCCGGTAGTTTCAGCGTGATATGTGTTTTTTTTAAATAACTTTCATCCCGTATCCTGCGGGAACCATTGTTTTTTTCGGGATAAAAAGTATTCTAAATGTTAATCCATAACATAAGCTATGATTGTGCCAAATTGCATCAAAATCCGTCGGGTAGTTTCTGTGTGATGCGTGTTCAAAGAGACAGACAGACAGACAGACAGACAGACAGACAGACAGACAGACAGACAAAAAATAAAAAAAAAACCTTTTTGCATTCCATATCGATTTTGAAGTTCATCTCAATTAAAATTTTCAAAAAATATTTAATGTACAGATTTAGCCTAGTTACAGTTTTATTATAGTATATAGAAGATAGATAGATTATGAAGCCTATACTGTATGTTTTTTCATTTTTGTCTGTATGTCTGTCAGTCGGTATCTTAGCCGCGCATCACGCTGCCGAAACTACTGGATGAATTCAAAAGAAAGTTGGTATGATTTGAGTTCGTACTACGAGGTAGGACATAGGATACTTTACATATCGATATGTAAAGTATCTTATGTCCTACCTCGTAGTACGAACTAAACTATGATGGGTTAAAATTGAGAACACGTTTTATCCCGAATAAGTAAAGGGTTTCTGCGGGATATGGGTCCAAAGTTATGTTAATATTTATGTAATAAAAAATATTTTTTGGATGGTTCTTTATATTTTGTTTTGTTTTTGTTAATCGTGTCTTTCTTTCTGTTTGTCTGTATGTTTGTTTGTTCGTGCATCACGTACAAACAACGCGACCGATTGCAATGCGGTTTTAATTGTTAGATAGCTTAGGGTTTGATTTAAATCTGGTGTAATTGGTATCTCAATCCGGTGAGTTAGAAGCTGAGTAATTGGTAAAGTATTTTTGACGGCTGTAGAAATTTTGTTCAAATGTTGGTATAATAGTCCTGGAATATTTACTTACTTGGTACTTTGAACCTAAAGAAAAGAACAAGCGTGGGAAGCCGCGGGTACAGCTAGTTTTACAATATGGGTATCAAATTGAAGGCTTTGATAAGCACATTCCAACAGTATATAATTTAATGACATAAGTTCTTTGTGGCAGGGCAGGCGTGTTTTTTTTAGCTTTTCAGCTAGTTATCTTTTATTTTGTTGAGAATCTTAATTTTACGGGGTTTCGTACTGGTTTCAGACACAGACAACAAAATAAATAATAGATATTACTTATCAGAGTACCCTATGTAGTTTCCTTTTACGTTGCGCGCATTCAGTAAGGTAGGTATATAATACGCGATAGTCCGAAAGTGTTTATTTTACTCAATTTCACAATGTTTTGCCAACAATTCCCGTCGTGGACAGTTATTCGTCTCGTGCAGACAGCACTTTTTTTATGTTGCTATGCGCCAAACTCGATTGATTAAACATCGACGCTGACAAAGACGTCGACGCTGCGGCTGTGGTGATAAATCAGACAGTGTCAACCATTCATCCGCAAATTGTATATTGGAACTAAAGTGAAAACCCAAGATGGTATTGGTCCGTTATGGACATAAATCATGATTATGATGCAATACTGGGCTTACTAACCTCTATTTACATAATAGTCAGGCGATCGACAAAACATTTTTGTGACTACGTACTCACGTATGTTCGCCATTTTTGGCGCTGTAAGCAGCGTTACAAAATGAGACTTTTACACTCGGAGAAATCACGACACGACAAGAGGGCTACAAAACGAAAATAGGGATAATGACGGCCCGGACTTATCTTTCCCGGAATATTCCTTCGAGATTCAATCGTGGGATTCGTGAGAACTCGTTTCGTCACAGACACAGAATAAATAATAGTACTATGTATAGTATAGGACAATTTCTGCATTTATTAAACACCTAGCTGTGCCCGCGGCTTCGCACGCGTGGTCATTTCTCTAGGTTAAAAGTACTATATATGCTATTCCAAGACCTAAAATACCATATGATCAAAATTCCTTCAGCCGTCAAAAGATTTTTTATCGATTGCTCGCTTACTACTCATCGGATTGAGATACGCGTACCCCAGTTTTTAAGTCAAACCCTAAGCTAACCAACAGTGAAAAACCTCATTGCAATCGGTCCAGAAGTTTTTAGGTTATGCGCAAACAAACAAACATACAGACAAACAAACAAACTATTTTAAGTAGCTTATTTTAAGTATCCATTTTTTTTTATTTATCTTCTTTGTACAGACTTTTTCGTACTTTTATTATAAGAGAAAGGCAACCTTATGTCCCGTTACTGTCGACACCAACTTTATTTTGCAGTCGGCTTTTTCTAGACCCTTGAGCGCTTGAGGAGTCACTTTTTTTTCTTCTTTTTTTTCGGTCTAGTCAATCGTTTGACCACGATCTCACCTGATGGAAAGCGATGATGTGGTCGAAGGTGTAGCACGCTTGCCTAGTAGATAACTATTCACTCTTGACTTGAACACAACTGGGTTATATTTTACCGGAAACACTGACGAGGGCAAGGCATTCCACTCATAAGCAGTTCATAAAACAAACGAAAAAGCTTAACGCTTCGTTCTTGTGCGACGAATGCATGTGTTTTTTTACATTTTGCGTAAAGAGATCCACAACATCTCAAACGCCTGTAATCGGACACAACATACATTCTGACATATTATATTACTAGCTGTGCCCACGGCTTTATCCGCGTGATTATTATATTAAAGTCCGCGTGGTTTTTTTCATTTCAAAGTAGCCCATACGGGATTGCAGGATCATAAACTACATTTCTTTAAAATACGTTCTGCCACCAAGTAGTTTTTTATCGATTGCTCGGCATCTAATCATTGGATTAATTGCCATTTGCACGAAGTACAGAGTGGCCACGACTTATCGGCCGTACTGTACGGCTGTTCTTCTCTATATTCCGTTTTCGTTATTTTTCAAAAAGGCGGAGTGAGATATGGGAGCTGAGAACTTAAAAAAAAACAGCCATGCGAAGACAGACTCGCGAGGTCTACAGCTCGCAGAGCCACTAGTATTTACTTATTACTAGCTTCCCGCCCGCGACTTCGTCCGCGCGGACTACAGTTTATTGCGAAAAAGGCATCCTATGTTCTTCTAGGATATTAAAAACCAATGCAAAAGTAGGTATAGCACCAACGCTCTCGATGTTTTTTTACAGACCTGTTATTTCATTTCCACGGCAACCGTTCCTTACAGTGAGTAGTCAACATTTTCCAGTTACCCGTTAAACTTAAAATTTCCGGGATAAAAAGTATTCTATGTTTTATTCCAGGGTTTCATTCCAAATTTCATCAAAATCCGTCCAGCCGTTATGGCGTGAAAGCTCCCCAAACAAACTAACAAAGAGACAACGTTTCACTTGTATATATTGGTATGGATTTAGATATTCATGTAAAGCAATTGTCCGCTTAATAGGCAATAGCCGATAGAATATTATCAAGCCTAAGGTTACTAGGTAGAGTACATACAGATAACCAAATTGGAAAAAACCTACAATCCTGCAACATACCTTAGGTATACCTGTAACGAGGTCCAAACCTCTTTCATAATAATACTCATTTGATCTCTTAATTCTTTCATAATCCATTTCTTTTCATTTTTGATAGTTGGTCATCATTGATTCTTTCTAAATACAAATAAGTTGTCATTCGAATATTATTTTTTGGAAAAACCGAAATAATATTATAAAATTCATAAATAAGTTTATAACAACTTGAATTACTCTTTTAAATATATATATATGATAATACCTACTTAGGAGATTATTTTCATCCGTATTGTATCAACACGAAATTGTCCAAGTTCACCCTATTGTTCCTGTTCCTGTAATTCTGTGTCACTGAGGTTTGGGTCCTGGGCTAGTGGGACAAACCCAAACCCTGGGACCGCCTCGTGACATACCTACTTGATTTTCTAAAACAAGTTGCTACGTTTGTAGACTAAGGGAGCTGTATGTACGTGAAATCACTGTTACTTGTTATTTTAAAGACTGTTTCAAAGACTATCAAAGCTCCTTGCAGAATATTACCAAGAACTTGTAGAATAAACTGGACACGTGTGAACGAAATCAGTCAATGCAATAACCCTTAACCGTAGTAGCAAATAGCGACTGCTTATACATACCTATATATTTAAACATCTATAACCTACAGTTATTACTGCCTCGGTGGCACCTGTGTACTTTACACTATTGCCCAAAACAAGGAATGTAATGTTTTATTAGCATTCATGTATGTTTGTATGTTTTTATGTATGTGAGTTTCTTTATACCACCATAACTTTTAAATGCCTGAACAGATTTAGACGTATGGGGTATTGTTAGAATCCTTACATCCTCCCGAGTAACATATATACAGTTAGTGACTATAGTTTTTTTTGAAAACTTTCAATGTGGCGGCAGTATGGCTCAATTTTCAAATACGAAAAATTATTTTTTCTTTTAATTTTGCAATATGGGTTGAAGGCCTTGATAAGTACATTCCAACAGTATATAATTTATTGGCAAAAGCTCTTTTTGGCAGGGCAGGCGTGTGTTTTTGGCTTTTAAGCTACTTATTTGAATCTTGGATTTATTTACAAAATTAGTATGCGCACAGCCAGGTGGCAGACTAGTCTAGACAAAGCGAAAAAAACAAAAAAAAAAACACATGCGAATGGTGGTCCCTAAGCTGCGCTCATTGCTATTGCATTGTTAAATGCAGCATATCATATGAACAAGAATAAAAGGGACTCATCGACATCCACACCAATATATAAAAGTGAAACGTTGTCTGTTTGTTTGTTTGTTAGTTTTTTGTTTGTTTGTTTGGGGAGCTTTCACACAATAACGGCTAGACGGATTTTGATGAAATGGTGAATGGAGGAAGCTTATCCTCTGGAATAAAACATAGAATACTTTTTATCCCGGTAAATGGTAAATTTTCGTGGGAAAACTGGAAAACGTTGATTACTCGCTGTAAGGAACGGTTGCCATGGAAACTAAATAATAATAAGTCTGTCAAAAATCATCAAGAGCGTTAGTGCTATACTTATTGGTTTTTAATATCCTAGAAGAACATAGGATGCTTTTTTTCGCGATAAATTTTAGTCCGCGCGGACGAAGTCACGGGCGAAAGCTAGTCCATACCAATATATAGAAGGGAAACTTTATTTATTTGTTTGTTTGGGGAGCTTTAACGCGATCACAGCCGGATGGATTTTGATGAAATTTGGAATGGAGATAGCTTATACCCTAGAATAAAACATAGGATACTTTTTATCCCGGAAAATTGTAAGTTTCTACAGGAAAACTGGAAAATATTGATAATTCGCTGTAAGGAACGGTTGCCATGGAAACGAAATAACAAGTCAAAATACTTCAAGAGCATTGGTGCTACGATAGTATACCTATTTTGCATTGTTTTTTAATATCCTAGAAGAACATAGGTTTTTTATTTATATTTGAGGTGTATAATATACATCTAATACACATTAAAAATGATATTGAACATAATAATTATAGATCTATTATTTGAAAAGCCATTATCTCTGGTTTTTGTTTCTGTTGATGAGTCGTTTTTCCCCTGTACTGTAACCCTTCATTATGTGTAATTTCATGCACACGGTGCCATAATAGCTGTACGCATAATGTTCTGCACTTGGCTTTTCTTCTTACAATTACTTGAAAATGCTTTGCAGAAGAATAAGTTATGATGAAATATGAACAAACAAATGTAGCCCGCAGTGCTCGTCGGTAGCCCGCAGTGCTCGTCGTGTAATCATCTAATCTCAAATTCCTCAAAGACATCTGTCTGAAACACGGTTCGAGCAATTTTTTGATGTTATTAGCCGTTATGACAAATCTATGGAGATATCTTCATAGATATCTGTATTTATTTATTACTTATCTACGAGGCTCGACTTGCACTTGGCCTTTTATTTCGAATGTTCCAACCGCTGCGTGTTTATTCCTTCATCCTTAAAGTCAAGTGACGCCAAGGGCAGACTACATAATAGTAGTTACCTACTACCATACATAATAGTAGTTACCTACTACCATACATAATAGTAGTTACCTACTACCATACATAATACTGCACAGTAAAAACAATCAAGTTTTTCTACGTACCTAAATAATGTATAGGCCAGTCATTGGGGGAAAATATGAAGCTTTGCCCTACAAATGGTGGTGTAGAAGATGTTTTGATTGAAATTGCTTAGTTATGAGGTCTTTACGAAAAAAAAACAATTGCGACCTCGAGTGGTTAGCCGCCAACTTTAATTGAAGGGGCCAAAATTAGTTTTTTTCTAAATAGTTCTTTATCAATTAACTTTATAGCAAAAGTGTATATGAAAAGTATAAAAAAGACAATATTTGCAACATTTTTTGCATTAACAGTAATTCTGTAAGTGTCTTATGTAAAAAGTTACAAGAAGTGAAAAAAAACATCTTTACTAAAAATGGTCCAATGCCGGAACAACATAGAATATGCTTTACCGCTGAATTTAGAGATTTGATATTTGAAGAGTATGTTTATAAAGAGGTAAGAACGTATACCAAAATAAGAATTTTGAAAAAAACACATTTCAATGCGTTTAAAAAGGGGTCATAGTTTTAAAACAATACCTTTATTTTGAAGACACTGTTGACATTAGACTGTTGAAATTTTGAATGTAAGCTCCCGAAAAGAAATTTCAATTTTTTTAGATATATATCTTCAGGTTTAGTTTTTCATCAAAAATCACAATTTTCTTATTTTTGTATGAAATAATGAGCCTGACCATTAATTTTTGAAACACGTGTAAGTTTATTTAGTGTCAGAAACTTACATTCAAAAGTTCGTCGGTCTAAACACACTGACAAAAGACACTGTTAACAAACAGTGTCCTACTATAGAGGTCAAAGTTTTACAGTGTGATACAGTGTAAAACTTTGACCTCCTTTTAAACCCCTTCAAATGAGTTTTTTCAAAATTCTTTGGTGTACGTTGTTACCTCTTTATAAACATATTCTCAAAATATCAAGTCTCTACATTCAGCGGTTAAGAATATACGTTGTTCCGGCATTGGACCATTTTTAGTAAAGATGTTTTTTCACTTCTTGTATCTTTTTACCTATGAGATTTACAGAACAACTGTGAATCCAAAAAATTTTGCAAATATTGCCTACTTTTCTTCATACTTTTAATATACACTTTTGCCATAAAGCTAACTGTTAAGGAAGTATTTAGAAAAAACTAATTTTGGTCCCTTCAATTCAAGATGGCAGCTAACGCTTCCACCCCCAAAGGTCAAAACTCGGATTTTTTAGAGTCTAGACCTAAACAAAACATGTAAAAATCATAACTACACCACCTTTTGCAAGGCAAATTTCTCTACTTACTGGCCTACTAATTTTACTTTCGCCCTTGTTTATCGTGGAATCGTATTTGTGGGATCCGATGCGAGCTACCCGAAATTACGATATGCGAGCGTAAAAAGCTTTCATTTGCATGTTCAGCAAACATTGGAAAACAATTGAAAATCGTAAATATCATCACTTCACACCATCATCGGCCCAAAGACGTCCTACATGACTGAACATTTTCCCACCGTTTTTGTCGTAATTACCAGCAGGCGGCTTAGTGATTGCTCAGCTGGTGATGATGCTCAGGACAATGATGCTGCCTATTACCAGAATTCTCACAGCACCCGTGGGAAGAGGAGGGGTGGACCGGACCTATTATTAAGATGGACCCGATAATCGTAAACATATAACTTTTGTAATTGCATCTATTGGTTCTTACGGCTATGGAGAGTTTGGAGAGTTACAATAATATAGTAAAATTAACAATTTTAGTGGCTGAAACTATTCTATCAAATCAAATCCAAAGTTACCGAGGTATTGTGCTCGTATCACCGAACGTTGAAG
Source organism: Alsophila aescularia (assembly GCA_946251855.1). NCBI lineage: Eukaryota > Metazoa > Arthropoda > Insecta > Lepidoptera > Geometridae > Alsophila > Alsophila aescularia. Next base: position 29,707,273 of record OX276379.1, on the reverse strand, counting down.
CTGAACAAATAAAATTGATCGAGTGTGTTTTCATTACTCTTCTGAACGTATCGGTTTTATTATTGTTTGATTTGTTTGATCGCCTGTTTTATTATTGGTGGTTCAGGTTTTTTCCCTAATCAAAACATTGCCTTGGAGAAAAAAACAATTTCCTTTTCACCTCACAAGCTCGGAAAGATTCTGTATGTCATTCGAAATCTGAGTGCAAAAGTGCATTTTACCCGCTAGCGTGGAAAGAGTTTTTAAAATTCGAACCTTTCTATTCAATATATTTCTAGACCGCCAATCCACTTACTTATATACTTTATGACTAATTTATATTACATTATTATCCGATTAGATTCTACTCTACTTGACTCTATTCGTCTCTATTCGCCTCTTTTTGACTCTACTCGACACTAATCGACTCTACTCGACTCTAATCGGCTCTACGCGACTCCACTCGACTCTACTCCACTCTACTCTTCTCTATTCGCCTCTTTTTGACTCTACTCAACACTAATCGTCTCTACTCGACTCTAATCGGCTCTACGCGACTCCAATCGACTCTACTCCACTCTACTCGACTCTATTCGTCTCTTTTTATTTTTAATTCTATTCTACTCTGTTCTACTCTGTTCTACTCTGTTCTACTCTGTTCTACTCTGTTCTACTCTGTTCTACTCTGTTCTACTCTGTTCTACTCTGTTCTACTCTGTTCTACTCTGTTCTACTCTGTTCTACTCTGTTCTACTCTGTTCTACTCTGTTCTACTCTGTTCTACTCTGTTCTACTCTGTTCTACTCTGTTCTACTCTGTTCTACTCTGTTCTACTCTGTTCTACTCTGTTCTACTCTGTTCTACTCTGTTCTACTCTGTTCTACTCTGTTCTACTCTGTTCTACTCTGTTCTACTCTGTTCTACTCTGTTCTACTCTGTTCTACTCTGTTCTACTCTGTTCTACTCTGTTCTACTCTGTTCTACTCTGTTCTACTCTGTTCTACTCTGTTCTACTCTGTTCTACTCTGTTCTACTCTGTTCTACTCTGTTCTACTCTGTTCTACTCTGTTCTACTCTGTTCTACTCTGTTCTACTCTGTTCTACTCTGTTCTACTCTGTTCTACTCTGTTCTACTCTGTTCTACTCTGTTCTACTCTGTTCTACTCTGTTCTACTCTGTTCTACTCTGTTCTACTCTGTTCTACTCTGTTCTACTCTGTTCTACTCTGTTCTACTCTGTTCTACTCTGTTCTACTCTGTTCTACTCTGTTCTACTCTGTTCTACTCTGTTCTACTCTGTTCTACTCTGTTCTACTCTGTTCTACTCTGTTCTACTCTGTTCTACTCTGTTCTACTCTGTTCTACTCTGTTCTACTCTGTTCTACTCTGTTCTACTCTGTTCTACTCTGTTCTACTCTGTTCTACTCTGTTCTACTCTGTTCTACTCTGTTCTACTCTGTTCTACTCTGTTCTACTCTGTTCTACTCTGTTCTACTCTGTTCTACTCTGTTCTACTCTGTTCTACTCTGTTCTACTCTGTTCTACTCTGTTCTACTCTGTTCTACTCTGTTCTACTCTGTTCTACTCTGTTCTACTCTGTTCTACTCTGTTCTACTCTGTTCTACTCTGTTCTACTCTGTTCTACTCTGTTCTACTCTGTTCTACTCTGTTCTACTCTGTTCTACTCTGTTCTACTCTGTTCTACTCTGTTCTACTCTGTTCTACTCTGTTCTACTCTCTTCTACTCTGTTCTACTCTGTTCTACTCTGTTCTACTCTGTTCTACTCTGTTCTACTCTGTTCTACTCTGTTCTACTCTGTTCTACTCTGTTCTACTCTGTTCTACTCTGTTCTACTCTGTTCTACTCTGTTCTACTCTGTTCTACTCTGTTCTACTCTGTTCTACTCTGTTCTACTCTGTTCTACTCTGTTCTACTCTGTTCTACTCTGTTCTACTCTGTTCTGCTCTGTTCTACGCTGTTCTACGCTGTTCTACTCTGTTCTACTCTATTCTACTCTATTGATTCTATTCTATTCGATAATTATTCGACTCTATTCTATTATGTTTACACATCTGCCAGGCATCCCGCGACGGCCAATTTTATATTTGATATATATATTATTTTAGCTGTTTTCTTGCACCTAGCATTTTCCTCGCTGTAGTGAGGTGAAAAGTTTTGTGTTGCGTACGGCAGCAAAGTTATTTGGCGTCTCGTACTTTTGAAACCCTCGCTACGCTCAGGTTTCAATATAAGTATTCTCACCAAAAAATCACTTTGCAGCCTTGCATAACAAATAACTATTTTCTGATGAGAAGCTTTTATGTCTGAAAAAGGTCTTTGGATTACGTTGTGGGTAAAACGACAAATGTGACAATAAGATTCTAGGATGCCCGCGTGAAAACTTTGCCTTCCCTAGTTTACCCCCCGAGGGATGGAATTTCAAAACATCATTCCTTATTGCACCCTTCGAGTATAGGAACAAATAATTACACCCCGCAATCAAGGAGAATACAATACTACGTAAGACCCGCAATAAGGAATGAGGAATGGGATTTGCACTTGTTTTTTTTTTGGTATGGGAATTGCCACTTCTATGTTAATGTGACAGGTATCGAAATGACAGGTGTCAACCCTAAGGGTGCTACAAGGAGAGCTTTTTGAAATTTCGTTCCTACATGGGTAACGGGAGTGGCATAAATTTTAAAAGCGTAAGGTTGTGTATGTCTGTATGTTTGTAGAGCGCTGTTTTATCATCATCGTCATCATCAATCCACGCGGGTGAAACCGCGGGATGCAGCTAGGGTTTCATATAGCAATCATTGATTGATTGATATTCATTTATACCACAATTATTCAATTAAAATTATCTCAAGTAATAAAGGCAAACACGATTCGCGCCGCCTCCATCAAACTGTCAAGTAACCTGCGAATAATTTATTTATTCTGTGGTATTACAGAATAAATAAATAATTTATTTATTCTGTGGTATTCTGTGGTATACAGTAGCTAGAGTATACCTACCTACTAGGTAACATAATACTGTAGGTATACATAATATATTCCTGTCTTCTGGAACATTACCCCATCTTTTAATATGGAAGTCTCCGCAATATTAAAGTCATTTGAAGGAGACATTATTGAAGTCCCGATGTTAGCAGCCATCAATCAAGCGGTGCTTTTATCGTATGAATATCAAATGTCATAGGCAGGGGCGGCGACCGGGTAAAGATACCGCGGCTAGGAACATTTCCCAACCTTTAACTTAATAATGGAATCAATGAACTTCTAATGGATTTACTAAAAAAAACGTCAGGTAGGTACTAATGACACTTATATGGGATCACACTGAAGATCTTCCCTTTCAAATACAACAATCGCCCAAGTACAAGTGTCGGACAAGTATAGACTAGGTCTTAGGTTTATAGAGTAGGTTCCGAAGCCAGGATCCTTGCTACCCAACTATGAAAACCGCATTACAAACGGTCCGCTAGCTTTTTCGTGATGCGCAAACATACGGTTACGGTTTACGGTTTGTATTATATTATTAATCATAAACTAGTTTTTAGTATTATTAGAAATTGGATTTACCTACTGTTTCCTTCTAGTATTTTTATATCATAGTGCACCCCGTCCTTCACGCTTGTGAAAAATCCTCTCCATCCAAAGGTTGCTTGGAAGAGATTACAATGGGCTTATCCATAAGCCCATTGTAATGTCCAGCGCGTCCTTTCCTGATCATCCGATGCCTTCGGCAGGAAAGAGGCCTGCTTTAAATAAAAATAACGACATATTTTCGCCACACACAATAGTGGTGGAATTGATATATTAGTGTCCAACGAATCAATAAGTATAACTTAAAAAATTAAATAAAAAAGCTATTACATACGTTTTTAAGTTGTTTTTTAATACTTCTTTTTTTATTTTTTTTTATTTCATTTTTTCTATTGCATTGTCATCGGATTGTGAGCTACTCTGAAAGTTTCAGCCAGATAGCTAATCGGGAAGTTCTCGAAATTTGAATAAATTCCAGAACAGACAAAATACATACATAGTAAATACATAGATACAAGTGAAGTTAAATAAAAACTTTCAAAAACGGATTTCATTGGATTAAATTGATATTTGAGAATGCAAATAAACACCATGTTTGTGCAAATGCAAATAAACAGCACATCCATAGATCTAGTTAAAGGGGGAAGTAAGGCACGATTTAATATCACTTAAACAAAAACTGGACTAGATACAAACACATCCCAATGTCGTACAAAAAAAGAAATACAATTTCAGACTGTAGCGCGAATGAGAATCACACGTGTTACACAAATGCAACTCCGATATGAAGGTCAAAATTTATTATTATTACACCTAAACTATGCGATCCACGCCCAAAGAGCTGGTACCTGATCTTCCGACTTTTAATTACATATATGGGTGGAGTGGCAGAAACTGGATGCCGAGAGCAGAAGACCGAGCTCAGTGGCGTGCAATAGGAGAGGCCTACGTCCAGCAGCGGCTGGTAACGATAAGTATAGGCTGACGATGATGATAATTATGATGATGTTGATGATGGGAGCATTGCATCTGATTTCTTTGCATAGCCTTATAACATCCTGTCCGTACAAACGCGCCTGGTGCCCCAGCTTTGTATTGAAGGTACCTACGTAGTACAACACTTTACGAAGGTACACTTAGCGAAAAAAAGGAGAGCCTGTTCGTGTCCATAAAGCTTTTTATTAGATTAAAACGTCACTCAAGTAAGTAATATTTTGTTGAAGGAAAGCGTTTTGTCCGCGTTATGTAGGTCAAGCCGCGACCGCGACGCGACGCGATACTTCATAGCTCATACTTTTTGTATCTATGGGTTTGACATTGCTTCAAACATTTTAAAACGGTTGGAAGGACAAAGCACACTGTGCTTACCGCGAAGTGTCATGATACCACAGCACGAAACTCAACAGAATTATTCCTCCCTCTGTCATGCTTTTTCATCGTGTTTTTAACGCATCGATTTGAATCTATATAAAACTAGCTGATACCCGCGGCTTCGCACGCGTGGTCATTTCTCTAGGTTAAAATTACTCTATGTACTACTATTTCAAGACCTAAACTACCTACCAATATGCCAAACGTTTGATTAAAATTCATTCAGCCGTCAAAAAGTTTTTATCGATTGCTCGGCTTATACTTCCATTATTTATATATGGCTTCTACTGATCAGATACAGATACCAAAACACCAGCTACCAACTACTGGACCGATTGCGATGTGGTTTTCACTGTTGGATAGCTTAGGGTTTGACTTAAAAACTGGTGTAGGTACTTGATATCTCAATCTGACGAGTAGAATTCGAGCAATCTTTATATCTTTATTATCGAGCGTTTTTATAATGCGCGAACAAACAGACTTACAACTTACTTAAACAGATTAGATCTACGTTTGTTTTCATTGTTCGTGGCGATCGTGCTAGGGTCGCGTTCAAACAATAATTCTATAAATCAAAATGTCTAGATCATATAGATTTACTAAAAAATGATAAGCTAATTTAGATCAAATACTTTTAGATCTACACCGGAGGCCTATATCATGCGCCCAGCGGTTTAACCCGCGTGGATGATTATGACGATGATGATGCTGAAAAGTATCCTATGTGTTATTCCAGGATCTAAAGTATCTACATACCAAATTTCACCAAAATGCGTTGAGCTATATCAGCGAGAAGAAGTAACAAACATACTCATATACTCATTAACTTTAATTTTTAATTTGAGTACGATTGCATGGAACTATTAGAAGGGTACTCTACCCTCTTAATGGCTTCACGGCTTAATTACACTGGTTACTGTCCTGTCTCTAGAGTTTAGGTACCGAAGTGGACCTGTCTCTACTCTCTAGCTCGAGTTAATGGCGATATGAGCAGCAAAAGCCCTATATTTGCAACTAGCTGTACACGCGGCTTCGCACGCGTGGCCATTTATCTAGGTTAAAAGTACTCCATGCACTAATCCAAGATCTAAAATACTAATATACCAACATTTGATCAATATTCCTTCAGCCGTCAAAAAGATTTTATCGATTGCTCGGCTTCTACTGATTGGATTGAGAAATACCAAGTACACCAGTTTGTAAGTCAAGCCCTAAGCTATTCAACAGTGAAGACCACATCGCGATTGGTCCAGTAGATTTTACATGATGCGCGAACAAAAGAATAATAATATATAGAATATATATAATTTAAAAAAAAAAGTTTCTGAATCTTATTTTAAGTACTCTAGACCAGTTTTTTTTATTATCTTCGTTGTACCTACAGACTTTTTCGTTCTTATTGCTTTATGAGAAGTATAGATTAATAAGTTAATTAAAAAACGTTATAAAAACAACCTTTTATGCAGTAGCCATGGTGAAACTTAGAACGGGTTATCACAATTAAATTCGCATACAACATTTCGTGTCTATGCTATGCCGTTAACCGTTGAGGAGTTCCCTAGTCAGAACCCAACCCTGAGTGCAGCAACCATGCCATAGTAATAAAATTATTATGATAGCAGTTTTTAAATATTACCATGAAATGGTTAAAATAAAAACTGTAAGCATTTTCGTTCCGTTGACCGTTGAAGAATTCCTTTATCTGGAGACCTTGTCATGATAAAATTTAAAAGCTACTTTCATCATAAAATGCGTACACAAAAAATCGTGCCTGTGCTGTTGAACGTTGAAGAGTTATTTTATCTGGAACTAATCCTGCATTTAAAATTCAGGTCATGCTTACCATACAAATACATTGTCATCGGAACTGAACCAACATGTAAAAATTCAACTCCGTAGGATAAGAAGAAGTGGTTCTAATGCAGCATGCAACTTCCAACTTGAAAGTATAAAATTATTAAAAGCTTTTATGTTTGAACCTAATACTTGAATACTAATATTACTAACAAATACTAATAATTTAATATTGAAAACTTGTTGGAACGCTAATATTTTGACATGTATTTCTCTAGACTTAGAATTATATTTTCACCTGAGAACACGATTACCTACACTATATTATCTCGATCAAAAGATTTTTTAAACTTTGCTCATTTTCTTTTTCATCTGCAACTTTGTCTTAAAGCAAAATATCCTAAAAACAAGTATGAATATCGACCCGGAATATGCTTTGGAAGATAGTTTTTAAGTTGATCTACTTAGATTCTTGTCCAGCGATTTTTCGATACATCCCGTATGTCTTTCAGAATCAATGAATTTATCTAAAAGCTGCTCCCGAGCTCCGTCTCCTCTCCCGGTCATCCTGGACAACAAGACCACAGAATAAATAATAGTAGTTCGGAAACTTCTAAAAATCGGTCGTGTGCTTGTCGGGTCACGCATCGAGTACGGTTCCGTAGACATGTCAATAGTGAAATAAATCTTGCAAGTTTTTTTTTTTAATAATTTGTTTTCGGTGTTGATTGCTTACTTTTGATTTTGTTCTGAGTTGACGCGGGATCAACTAGTTACGAGTTAACTTGGTCGGCTAACTTCTCGTGATATAATCGACCTGAATCGTGATACCTACTAAAAAAACTAGTACATAATAAGAACAATTTAAAAAAAAATATTAATAGTAGAAGCTTTTTTAATGAACGTCCCTTTTTTTGGTTGCTTTGTCACTTTTACGTTTTACCTACGTTTTCAAGGTTTTCATATTTCTTTCTTTTTTGTGCTTTTTCATCGTTTAGTGAGCTACCCTGACAGTTTCAGCCGGATAGCTAATCGAGAAGTGCTCGAAATTTGAATTGCAAGATTCCAGGACAGACAAAATACATAGATACATACATACACAAGTGAAGTTAAATAAAAGCTTTTAAAATACAAAGAAACCTAAAATAAGTTTTAAAAAAAGACGGAGTCCACACCGCCAAAATCAAAAGTGAAGCACGCAAGATATGCCGACCCACTCAAACGCACAAACCTCACGCACACACACACCAATGTTCTGACGCTCGGCCGCCACACCGCAACAAGGTCTCAGCCTTGTTATTCATGTTAATTCTGTCAAGTTGTCACGAAAATCAAAAACAATGCGTTTGTGAAGTAATTGTGTATAAACCACAAAACACCACAAATTATCCAATCACGCACACATACGCAGCCTTCATTTCCTATGCTTCACTCGTTTGTTGGGCGGTGTGAACTCCGTATTTTTGAACCTATATACTTTAGCTTAGCAACACACCAGAAACTATGTTACACACATATATATATTTATTTAAACAGGACTTAATCACGCCGAAAACGTTATTTTTTACCACGTTTTTATTAAGTCACTTTCTTGTTTGTCTGTCTGTCGTTCCGGTTGGAATTTTGCAACACAAATTTCGAGCACTTCCCGATTAGATATCCGGCTGAAACTTTCAGGGTGGCTCACAACTCGATAACAATGCAATCTAAGAAAAAAGTGTTTTTTAGATTATTATTTTAGCCTGCATTTCCTGCTAGTTTACCTCGAAGATTCGGTCAAGCATTGATCGAATCTCCATTCCAAATTTTATCGAAATCCGTCCAGCGGTTATCGCGTGAAAGCTCCCCAAACAAACAAACAAACAAACACAACGTTTCACTTTTATATATTGGTATGGATAGGTATCAACATAAAAAATATTTGTGACCTTTTAGTCGTAGCTACATTATGTCTAACACACTACTTGTGAGACTTTGCACCTTTAGGGCATTCTAGGTAATGACCCAAAGTGTATAACAAGTATAATCTTGGGACTTATTTATACTTATAATAAAGCAGTAAGTACCAAAAAGTCTGTACAATGAAGCTAATTAAAAAATAATTGTTCTAGCGTACTAAAATTTGCTACTGAACACGAATACTTTTTTTTAAATCTTGTGTGTATGTTTGTTCTTTCACGCATCACGTAAAAACTACTGAACCGATTGCGATGCAGTTTTCGTTGTCTCATAGCATAGGGTTTGGCTTAATTGATGTACTTGGTGTCTCAATCTGATAAGTATAAGCCGAGCAATCGATAAAAATGATTTGACGTCTGAACGAAGTTTGATGTGATATATTGGTACGTTTGGTTCTGGAATAACTCATAGGATCCTTATATCACAGAAAAAATAAAAAACGGGCAACGCCGCGCGCACAGCTAGTAATATATAAATCATAGCAAACAGAAAACGACTGGGCTTATGAGTGAATGTCTCAAGATATAAATATAATGGTAGCTGAGGTTACTAGCGCATTACAATTCAATAAAAATATATATTTTATTTTACCTTATCGTATAACGCGACCTCTTTCCTGAGATCGTGCCACAAAATGAGAAGAATAAACTACTACATAAAATATTTAATGTACCATACTGAACAACCTATTGCTTTGGATTTTACGACAAACATTAGTGATGCGCATAATTTCACACACGTTTTGGTCTAGGCGCTTATTCACTATGCCGCATAAAATTCCTTGTCGAAAACGTGTGACGTCAGTATGGCAATTGCCGTACTATTCCACGAATATTCGTATCTATGTATGTTTATCCGTTATCTAGTACCCATAGTACAGGGTATCCTAGTTTGGGGCTAGGTAATTGGTGTAGAATTGTCCCGAATATATTTATTATTTATATTTATTATTCTCTTGATTATTGGCATTGTATATTACCAGCAACAAGATATTATGGTTAGATTAGGTAAATACAACTATGTATGCGGCAGACTAAGCTACCTATAAGCTTATAAACACGACAGGCACAGGCACTTATAGAAAATATATATATATATATATATATATATATTTATTAAAATATTAAATATATATTTAATTTAGGTATATATAAGTATATCTGTGCATTATAAGACTAGCAGATCCCACTCAGACTATCCTGAATCCATGTGATCCGAATCGGCCTTTTAACCGTGTTTTTCAGAAGCCCCTACACAGAATAAACGCACATGAGTTGTCTATGGTTTAGCTATAGCCCAAAGATCTTGAATTACACCTAGGTACTGGCATTTCTCTAAGCTACGGCCTATAGCAAATACCTTCACCTTCGCCTTCTAGCAAGTATCCTTCTAGCTACACGATCGCCAATGTACTCGTATATAAAACGATATTGCGCCAAGTATATTCAAAGTAAAACGCCTAAAACTGACGTGTTGAAAATTAGAAAATATACTCCAGTTTCAGACTATTTAGAAATCCATTCTGTGGGAGAATGGATTTCTAATTTCTCTTGTTAAACCGGAGCACCTATATTATTCGTCTTTTTCAACCCTAACGTTTAGTTGCCTGATAGTTTTCAAACTCAAAAAATAGATAAAGGGACTCTAGAATATGGCTAGGTTTTGGGAACCTGTGGTATGCCGACATCCACTCCACCCAGGGCTCGGTCATATTCATGGCAACTAGTTGACAGCACTGACAGGTGTGTCGTGGCATATCGTAACATTGATCATTTCTTGAAATGGTTGGCCACATTACGATAAATTTGTATTTCATGAAATTATCGTTGAAATCATGAAACGGTTTGGCCAGATCAATGAATGATGTTCAATTGACAATATGAACAGCTAAACGCGCGGCTACATCATGATATGGTCAAACTTTAGTGATCATATAATGGGAGCGAAAGTCTCTACATGGAAGACATTACCACGACTTACAACCTCATGTCGACAAGACAGCGTCGAACGCGTGGCTGGAATGTGGCGAGCTCTTCCCTGAGACTGAAGCTTTCATGGTTGCTATTCAGGACCAAGTCATCGACACCCACAAATTGTGGGCCACAATTATCGAAAATACATTATCCGCCGACATAATACCAATGACACCTATAGGAGGTGCTGTAGCAGTTCCGAAACAATTTGTCTGTCTGTCTGTACGTTTGTTTGTTCATACATCACGTAAAAACTACTGGATCGATTGCGATGCAGTTTTCACTGTTCGATATGTTGATAACTTTAGAACTGATATAATATATTTGGTATCTCAAGCCAAGCAATAAATAAAAATCTTTTTGACGGCTGGAGAAATTTTGATCAAATGTTGGTATTGGTATTTTAGGTCTTGAAATAGCACATAGAGTATTTTTAACCTGGAGAAAAGACCACGCGTGTGAAGCCGCGGGCACAGCTAGCTTGACACGGCGCGTATAGTCAGGAGATTCCTCACTCTGCAGCCCTAGCCTAGTTTGGGCCCTGCTCCACTAACGGTGGTACCATAAGTTTAAGTTTTTTTATTTTAATAGAAATAATGTTAAAAAAAACTATGATATCAAATAAATAAAGTGGAATAATAATAATAACTATATTAACCAAAAAAGATCGGTAGTAAAGTCAAAGTCAAAGTAAAATTCAAAGATTTTATTGTAAATAGTCAAAATAATAGCACTTTACAAGTCAAAATTAATATCTCATGAACAAGGAGAAATACATAAAATATTATATTAAGATCAAATCAATAAAATTTTGGTAAACTAAGTACTTATGCTTTGAGTTTGAAAGGGAAATTTCCCTTTCATGTGCCAGCAGAGTTAAATCTCTCACAGGAAAAGGACATACCCTTCTGACTCTACCGGTGCTTCGACAATACGCCCGTTAGAGAAGAGAGCACCAAGAAACTCTTCGGGGATTTCATTTTTTCCATATTTGTTAATGTTTTATAATTTTTTCAGATTTTTTATTATTTATAATAAAACATTTGTCAAATTCAAATATAAAAGATAAAAGTGTCAATGAGATGTCCCACAATCATCAAACAATCAAAATGGGAAAAATTTAATAAAAATTGTAACTAAGTATATTGTATAAAACAACGTGACATCATTCATGATCTCATGGAATGTTGTAGTCATGAGCCATCTCACACAGTACTTTGAACATTTTATTCACTTAACGTTTAACATCGAAGTTCACTTATTATTATCATGGAGCTAGGAGACATCAGGCCATGCATTTCTGTCATTAATGTAATCATTTACATTGTAATATGCTTTCTTTATGAGATTTGCTTTAACAAAACTTTTAAACCTATGCATTGCTAATTGATCAATGCCGCTAGATAACTTATTAAAAAAGCGTATACAGTTCCCCATATATGAACCACTAACTTTCTTTAACCGAAATCCAGACACTTTCAGTTTATTTTTATTTTTGTATTAAAATACACATACATAGATAGATAGTACATAGGCAGCGATCCCACACTAGGCTCTAGGCCCGTGTCGTGGAAGCGTGGTCTTAATTTAATAACTCAATTTTATGGAGGCTTCAATTCCTGGCTAAAAACGAATACTACCTGGTTACTAATATATTATGATGTAACAGCATGAAAAAATATATGATCTTAAATTAAGTATCATAGTAGGGGGGGATGTATGTAAGGGTGTGAGGGGGTGAGTATGTATATGTATGTTAAAAAAGTCAAAAACAGCTTCTCACGAACAAGGAGAACATACATAAAATATTATAAAAAATATTATAAATACATCAAATCAATACAATTTTGGTAACCTAAGTAAGCTATGAGTTTGTAAAGGAAATCTCCCTTTCATATGCCAACAGAGTTAAATCTCACACTGGAAAAGGAAATATTTACCTTCTGACTCTACCGGTGCTTCGGAAGTACGCCCGTTAGAGAAGAGAGCACCAATAAACTCTATGGGGATGTCATTTTTTCCTCGACTTATTCATAAATATTTGATATGATCTACTTGGCCGATGGATTCGCAACTATTATTACACGAAAAAGTATAACCTGACAAAGAAACAACACATGAGTGAAACTTGATGCCTAGATCGTACTTAGGTTTAGACTTTTGAGTTTTGTAAAAAGTTATAAATGTAGTCTGTTTGTTATTAAGTGTAAGCAAATTTCGATCCAGCCATGTTGCTACTATATTAATGCCTTATTCTGCTAGACGAACATTTGCGTAAAGATATATTTTGCAAATTAAATCAATGAAAACAATAAAGTGGACTTTCGATTTTTTTCTATTTTGACAACAACTTATCAAACTGATTCGCACTCTCTTTTTAAAAACTGACAAGTGTGCTTCAAGGAGGTGGCGCGTCGTTTACAGTCTGCATAGCAAACAATATCCGCCCCAGGGATGGTTAGGTCTAGAACATAATTTATGTATACTGCGAAGAGGGGAGGGCCCAATGTACTACCCTATGGTACACTGAAATTTACAAAAGATTCATCACTAATAATCGAACCAACTCTAAGACACTGCTTACGACATGTAAGGTAGCTTTGGAATCATTTATGAGCTAAGCCTCCAAAACCTATAACGTCTAGTTTTTTTAAAAGAATTGGAATCGATACGGTATGAAAAACTTTAGTGAGATCAAGAAATACCCCTATACAACGCAAGTTTTGGTCCACGGCAGATGAGATTGTATTAAGAAGCACTGTTGCATCTTCGGCGAATCTGCCTTGCCTATATCCAAATTGTCTGTCAGATAGAAAGTGTTTTTTTTAAGGTAGTCTACCAATCTCTTAATTACGACTTTTTCCAACAATTTAGAAAAACACTTAACTAGGATATCAGTCGGTACTTACTAGGGATATTTTTTAGCGCTATCTGTGTGAATAGGAACTACTATTGCTAGCTTACAACTATCTGGGAGTTGACCACTTTCAATACTAAAATTAATAATGAAAGTGAGTGGCTCTAGAATATTACGTTTTATATATATATATTATTAAGTTAGTAGTGAAACCATCTATACCAGGAGCACTGTCTGACCTCAGGCCAGAAATAAGTATATCGAATTCGAACTAATCGGTTGGTGGTATAAATAATGAGTTCAGGGGTGAGTTTTGCGATTTTACAGAAACAGCCAAAGAGTTCCGTTTCAGTTAGTTTAGTTAAAATTTTAGCTGCATGTTCTTTGCCTACATTAGAAAAATACTTATTAAGCCTTGAGATAGGATTTTCGTGGTTTGCAATTAATTCTGATGCAAGACTTTACATTATCACAAATAGTGTTTATAGTTTTCCACAAGTTTTTAGGGTTGTCCTTATTTTTTACTAATTCATTCTTCTCATAATCAGTTTTAACACATATTAGTAATTATTTATAAAAAATATGATATCTATTGTATGTGGTTTGAATAATTGTGTTTCTAGGTTCTTTCCTTGCTTTTAGATGTAACAGGTCACGATTTTCTGACATTTAATAAGCTCCGGTGTAAGCCAAGGCTTAATATTGAAATAGGAGCGACTAAGAGTAACCATATGGCTGTGATCTGAGATAGTTGTAGTGAGAATAGAATTAAACTTTTGGTAGTAGCCTGGTTTACCTCTGGTTTGGATGTGTTAAGGCTCGCTACGCTTCGCTCCCACCTTTGTCTCCGTGTTTTTTTTGCCTTGAAAACCTATCTGTTTGAACGCCTTTGGTACCATGAAAATTCTACATTAATGATATTTAATGACATGGCCAAACGTGGATTGAAATACCATTAAACGTTGATGTTTCAACGATATATGGTCAGTTTTAACAGGCTATTTCATGAAATAGAACCATTTCATGAAATTATCCACAATTTCATGAACTTATCAATTCTACGATACCGCCACATGGAAATAACAAAATTAGAACTTTCTTCATGTGGCCAGAATATCAAAAAGAATTTACTTAGCTGTAGATGAGTTCCTAATTTCGCCCTGTCCGTCGTAAAGAGCCACTATTGCAAAACCACAGGTTTTCAGGGGGAGGTTTTTTCTAATTTTCTCTTAAATTTCTTAGAGAATGTATGTTTTATGGTATCCCTAACAATTAGATGATATAACGAGCATACAGTGATATATGTTTTTATTTAAAATCATCAGTTTTTATATATATTTTGTCCCTTATGACTGTATTCCGCGGAATTTTAGCGCATTTACATGAACTTAATCGCCATAAGGGCTTTATTCTACGGAAAATTACGTTACGTTGACGAATGTTAGGGTAAAATGCAATGAAATAACCAATCGACTCAACATATTACTTTACTGTATTGGTAATGACAAATAAATAATGTCATGTTACTCTTGCATGTTACCATTGTACATAGGAAATGTCTATATTATTTTATTAAGTAACTACTCCTAACAGACACACAGATATTACATTATTTATTAAAAGGTAACTTTTAATTAAAACTCCATACGTATAGCAAACGCGGTTATGCAGGAGCAATTATGTAATTAATATTGAATAATTATTCGTGTCATCATACCTTATAAATTGATATTAAAATGCAATATGATTAAAATATATAAAATAAACTATACAACATTCAAAATCAATAAAATAATTACTTAAGATTGACTATTAATTAATTCGGAGTTTTTTTTACTATATGGCACAAGTGAACATTTATAAAAATATGATATGAGCCGGAAGTATATTACAATGTTATATTATATTTCTATAAGTTTTATGTGCCGTGGTGGTCTCGGCTTAGATTAGGACCCCTCCCAATCCTCCCGTGGATGTCGTAAGAGGTGACTAAGGGAATACACATCGGAAGATGGGCAGCAGCGTCCTCCGAGTACACAATTGTAACACTGAGGTCACCAATCCACCTGCCAAGCGTGGTGACTATGGCAACCCCCCCAAATATATGATAAACCACCGCAAAGACTGCCCCCAGTCCCCGGCCGCTCCGTTATTCCTGGCACCGGTAGCAGCCATGGTAACGGCGGAGCAGGGGGTGCTAAGAATCCCCGGCAGAGACCCAGCTACCAACCCCCACGATCTCTGGACCGGGCAACCTATAACGCACGCACCTTGAGGACCGATAAGAAGATGATAGAGCTGGAAGAAGTAGTAAGTTAGTTGCGCTGGGATATTATAGGGTTATCAGAAGTCCGAGGAGAGGGAGAGGATACGATAAACCTCAATTCCGGCAACTAACTCTATTACCGGGTGGGCGACCAGCAGTATCAACACAGTAACGGGTTTCTCGTCCACAAGTCCCTCGTCAACAACATTGTGAAGATCGAAAGCGTTTCGAGCAGGGTGGCATACCTTATACTCAGAATAACGGAACGGTATTCGTTGAAGGTCTTAGAAGTGTACGCCCTACACTCGAAACATCCGAACGATGAAGTGGAGGCATAGCCTCCACTTCATCGTACTAATCATTACGTAATCATCAATCAGTACGTAATCATTCGTACGACGACATTTCCAATGCCATACATGCCCCGAAAACACACTTCACAGTGGTGATTGGGGACTTCAACGCACGGCTGGTTATGAGGAATGGCGATGAACTGAGAGTGGGGCAGTTTGGATTTGGACAGCGGAACCAAAGGGGTCAGTGATTGGCCGACTTCATGGAAAAGGAGGGACTCTTTATGATGAATCCGTTACCATGGCTGCTACCGGTGCCAGGAATAACGGAGCGGCCGGGGACTGGGGGCCGTCTTTGCGGTGGTTTATCATATATTTGGGGGGGTTGCCATAGTCACCACGCTTGGCAGGTGGATTGGTGACCTCAGTGTTACAATTATGTACTCGGAGGACGCTGCTGCCCATCTTCCGATGTGTATTCCCTTAGTCGCCTCTTACGACATCCACGGGAGGATTGGTAGGGGTCCTAATCTAAGCCGAGACCACCACGGCACATAAAACTTATAGAAATATAATATAACATTGTAATATACTTCCGGCTCATATCATATTTTTATAAATGTTCACTTGTGCCATATAGTAAAAAAAACTCCGAATTAATTAATAGTCAATCTTAAGTAATTATTTTATTGATTTTGAATGTTGTATAGTTTATTTTATATATTTTAATCATATTGCATTTTAATATCAATTTATAAGGTATGATGACACGAATAATTATTCAATATTAATTACATAATTGCTCCTGCATAACCGCGTTTGCTATACATACGTATAAGGTAACTTTTAATTAAAACTCCATACGGAGTTTTAATTAAAAGTTACCTTTTAATAAATAATGTAATATCTGTGTGTCTGTTAGGAGTAGTTACTTAATAAAATAATATAGACATTTCCTATGTACAATGGTAACATGCAAGAGTAACATGACATTATTTATTTGTCATTACCAATACAGTAAAGTAATATGTTGAGTCGATTGGTTATTTCATTGCATTTTACCCTAACATTCGTCAACGTAACGTAATTTTCCGTAGAATAAAGCCCTTATGGCGATTAAGTTCATGTAAATGCGCTAAAATTCCGCGGAATACAGTCATAAGGGACAAAATATATATAAAAACTGATGATATTAAATAAAAAAATATATCACTGTATGCTCGTTATATCATCTAATCGTTAGGGATACCATAAAACATACATTCTCTAAGAAATTTAAGAGAAAATTAGAAAAAAACCTCCCCCTGAAAACCTGTGGTTTTGCAATAGTGGCTCTTTACGACGGACAGGGCGAAATTAGGAACTCATCTACAGCTAAGTAAATTCTTTTTGATATTCTGGCCACATGAAGAAAGTTCTAATTTTGTTATTTCCATGTGGCGGTATCGTAGAATTGATAAGTTCATGAAATTGTGGATAATTTCATGAAATGGTTCTATTTCATGAAATAGCCTGTTAAAACTGACCATATATCGTTGAAACATCAACGTTTAACGGTATTTCAATCCACGTTTGGCCATATCATTAAATATCATTAATGTAGAATTTTCATGGTACCAAATGCGTTCAAACAAATAGGTTTTCAAGGCATAAAAAAAACACGGAGACAAAGGCGGGAGCGAAGCGTAGCGAGCCTTAACACATCCAAACCAGAGGTAAACCAGGCTACTACCAAAAGTTTAATTCTATTCTCACTACAACTATCTCAGATCACAGCCATATGGTTACTCTTAGTCGCTCCTATTTCAATATTAAGCCTTGGCTTACACCGGAGCTTATTAAATGTCAGAAAATCGTGACCTGTTACATCTAAAAGCAAGGAAAGAACCTAGAAACACAATTATTCAAACCACATACAATAGATATCATATTTTTTATAAATAATTACTAATATGTGTTAAAACTGATTATGAGAAGAATGAATTAGTAAAAAATAAGGACAACCCTAAAAACTTGTGGAAAACTATAAACACTATTTGTGATAATGTAAAGTCTTGCATCAGAATTAATTGCAAACCACGAAAATCCTATCTCAAGGCTTAATAAGTATTTTTCTAATGTAGGCAAAGAACATGCAGCTAAAATTTTAACTTAACTAACTGAAACGGAACTCTTTGGCTGTTTCTGTAAAATCGCAAAACTCACCCCTGAACTCATTATTTATACCACCAACCGATTAGTTCGAATTCGATATACTTATTTCTGGCCTGAGGTCAGACAGTGCTCCTGGTATAGATGGTTTCACTACTAACTTAATAATATATATATATAAAACGTAATATTCTAGAGCCACTCACTTTCATTATTAATTTTAGTATTGAAAGTGGTCAACTCCCAGATAGTTGTAAGCTAGCAATAGTAGTTCCTATTCACACAGATGGCGCTAAAAAATATCCCTAGTAAGTACCGACTGATATCCTAGTTAAGTGTTTTTCTAAATTGTTGGAAAAAGTCGTAATTAAGAGATTGATAGACTACCTTAAAAAAAAACACTTTCTATCTGACAGACAATTTGGATATAGGCAAGGCAGATTCGCCGAAGATGCAACAGTGCTTCTTAATACAATCTCATCTGCCGTGGACCAAAACTTGCGTTGTATAGGGGTATTTCTTGATCTCACTAAAGTTTTTCATACCGTATCGATTCCAATTCTTTTAAAAAAACTAGACGTTATAGGTTTTGGAGGCTTAGCTCACAAATGATTCCAAAGCTACCTTACATGTCGTAAGCAGTGTCTTAGAGTTGGTTCGATTATTAGTGATGAATCTTTTGTAAATTTCAGTGTACCATAGGGTAGTACATTGGGCCCTCCCCTCTTCGCAGTATACATAAATTATGTTCTAGACCTAACCATCCCTGGGGCGGATATTGTTTGCTATGCAGACTGTAAACGACGCGCCACCTCCTTGAAGCACACTTGTCAGTTTTCATGGTGGCCTTGCTGTACAAACACTTCAACTATCCGTTTTTGAGGATCGGAGCACGAATTCTATCCAGTTGCAAAAAAGGGTGATACAAGGAGACGTTATTTCTTCAAAACTGTTCACCTCTGCACTGGAAGATATATTTAAGCTTCTGTACTGGAATGGATATGGTGTTTACATCAATGGCGAATACATCACTCTATTCTTGGTCATCACTCACCTTTGATTTTTACGGACACTTATACGCTTCGCATGCTCCTCGGCCAGAGACTGCTTGTGAGGATTCAAGAGCCACGTTGACTTGCCTCTATACTGATGAGCTTCCAGACGTCAGCTTAAAAGAGATGGAGGTGGCCCTGTGATAATAAAATAGAAAAGCCTCCGGTGAAGATGGAGTTACATCGGAGCTATTAAAGGTAAACCTATTCTCAAGGAGTTTCAGGTCTTCTTTAACTCCGTTGTCAACTGTGCAGAACACGAGGCATGGCACAGGAGTATATGGTGGTACAATTATTCAAAAATTGTGATAAGACCTTGCTTAAAAGGTCTATAAAGTAGGTAGATTAGGTAGGTACCTAGGTGTTTTATTAACAAGCAGGTTAGATACCTACGTAGATTAAAGTCCCTGGATTAGGTTGGTACCTAGGAGATTTATTTGATTGTACATTATGAAGTCTGATGTTATTCAGTGAGTGCCCATAGATAGGTCTGAATATACCAAAGCAGGTACCTAATCCTGACGTCAGACCTGAATTTCTATTAAAATAAGTGCTACTTAACTGGTGTGGTTCAAAAATGATCTGTTTACTCACGTTCACGAAGTCTCTTCATTGTTTTAATTATTTCGCCTTGAAAAGTGCCCGTGGTCCACCCAGGTGAACTGAGCAGGTGGACCACGACCAATGCCCGACGCCTAGCAATTCCGCCGAGTAATGGCAGCGATGCGCTTATGACCTCTTCCGCCAACTCCCTGCACATATATTTGCGTGGAACATAGTCGCTTAGGCGACAGTGGCCGTTCTCAACGGAAAAAATCGGTTGCACTGGCGTTAGTGGCGGTATTCGTCGGAGAATATTGTTACGTGGCTGTTTGCGTAAAACAAAAATATATTCAATTTTTTTTTGCCTCTGTCGATAGATGCATATGCATTTTAAGATCCCAAAAATGCAATAAAAACATAAAGACCTAACAGCCTATGTAGCCCTATTCCACGGATAGGACGATTTGTCATTTTCCATTTCACTTTAGAGTGTAAACATCCTGCAAACGACATTGGAAGGTATCTATACTTCGTTTTTAATCGAATACTGAAACAAAAACCTGCCAGCATTTAACCTTTTAGAAGTTTTTTACCGAGCAGAACCATTTAATTCACACCGTCCTTATTCAACACGGGTAAAACATACAGGCTGCATATTCAAATAAATTCCTCCCTGAGGTAAATTGCAACGGTAAAAGTAATTAAGGGCAGAATGACTGCCTTAATGGAAAGCCGCCGCAGACAGTGTGACCAGGGACGAAGAACCACGCAGTCCTATTTTTTAGTGGCAACTGGTCTCTCGTATATCGTGAAAGATATACTGCCAGTGTCGAATAAAATTATTCATACGACAATGGAAAAAAAAACTTTACTTATATGTAGGTCAGAAGTCGAGTGGAAGACTAAATGTTCGTTTGACCAGTATAGGTAGGTAGGTATGTTATCCCGATACAATAATTAGCGATGATGCGTTCTACCTAGGGCATGCAAACCGGATACCCGAAAAACCGAAAAACCCGAATAACCGACTGATTTGAAACTCGGATTTTTAAGATTGAAAACTCGGGTTTTTCGAGTTTTTTCATTTATGATGGTTTATGTAAAATACTACCACCAGAACATTAATAATGAATCAAACTTCTCAAAACTTACTGTTTCCCTATTTCTACTCTATTGACTAAATAAAGTGGACAGGCTGATCACAATCTATAATAATTATTAGGTATTAGGGAGTAATATATTGTTACTTGTTAGGCTTTGGTCAGACGTTGAATGAGTGAGGCACTGCGAGCGAGCACTACGAGACTACGGGAGTCATCTGGTAACGGCGGATTTAATTGAACACTAGTTTTCCCGCCCGCGACTTCGTACACGCAGACTACTGTTTATCGCGAAAAAAATGACTTCTATAATATTAAAAATCAATGCAAAAATAGGTATAGCACCCAATGTTCTTGATGTTTTTTGACAGACTTGTTATTTCGTTTCCATGCCAACCACAGACCATTCTCTGATGGCAACCGTTCCTTACAGTGAGTAATCAACATTTTCCAGTTTTCCCGCAGAAACTTTCAATTCCCCGGGATAATAAGTATTCTATGTTTTATATATAGGGTATAAGCTATCTCTATTTTAAATTTCATCAAAATCCATGCCGCCGTTATCGCGTGAAAGCTCCCCAAACAAACAAACAGACAACGTTTCACTTTTATATATTGGTATGGATTTTGTTAGTTAGTTTTTACTGTCAAAGTAAAAACTTGACTAGGGTCAGAAAATGTTCAATAAAATAGAAATGGTGCAGATATATTATTAGGGTCCCTTTACAACTTGACAGAGGAACTCAATAATAAATTTGCACCATATCATATGTTAATTTTTTTTTTTTTTTTTTTAATTATTGCTGTTAGGTTTGACAGTAAAAAAACATCTCCATCCTCTTATTCATATTTCGCCAAATTATAACAAATTTAATGATTTATAAAAATTAAGTTTTATATTATTTTAAATAATTATTTAAGTGGGAATAAATCATTAACACCATGTTTTTACCTATAAGGGCGCGAGCGGCAGCCGCCCGGCCTTTTGCGGCGGAGTGCTTGTTAGCGCCCGCCCCCAAGACCGGTTCATGCTGTAGAGGCCGATAAGGCCAACATCATGGTTGTGTCGCATGTCGGCTCGCTCCGATCTACATTTTTGTGGCAAAGATTAAATAGCGCAGATAGCACATTCGGGCTGTTCATTTACGCTTGGACGTTGATAGTATTAGTAGTGATAGTTTGTTTGCGAGGGACGCTGTATTATTGTGTTGTTTATTGACTATCGTCTATTCTTGTCTTGTTGAACATTTGTACATTTATAAACATTTACAGTCATTTTTAGACAGCAACAGTGTGGAGCGCTATAATAACATTGTGGCTAAGTTTGTCGGTGGCAAAAGACTTAACTTCAGCAACAGCGGCTCTAACCAAGCCAGGTGCCATGCTGCTGTAGTGTCTTTTAACACACACAAAGTGCTGACAACTGTGTACAAATCCATAGCAGGGCGAAGTCCTCAAGGCAGTGTGAGAAAGTTATAAGACAGAAGAATAAAACGGATAACAGCAGTGAGAAGATTTCAGAGGAAAAAGAACAGAATATTATTTGCGTAAGCAGGAGATAACAATTATGGCGAAAATTATAAAAAGCCTGATATGTCTTTGAAAAATAAAATGAAACTTTCGTACAGAACTTGAAAAAGAGCAAAAGAAGAAAGGCAGAAAATTGAGCGAGACACCGTTTTACAAAGTTCTTGCTGTGAGTGGTTAGAGCTTAGGTGAAGCTTTTTTACTGCTTCAAACTTTGGGAGAGTGGTGAAAAGACGAATGAGCATAAGTTGTTCTAATCTCGTAAAGGATATACTGTACAAAGAAGCTATATCTCACGTTCATTCCATAAAGCATGGAAAAGACAACGAAAAAAAGCTTTGGAACTGCTAGCAAAACAAGAAAATTATGAATATTCACCTTGTGGGTTTTTATAGATGAAGTAATCCAATATCATGGAGCCACACCTGATGGCTTGATTGGAGACGATACCATAGTCGAAATCAAGTGCCCCATAACAGCATTTAATAAAAGCGTCAGAGAAGCTGTAGAAAATAAAAAAATACTATTCTACTAAGTAAATAATCAGGAAGAAATGGTCATAAACCAAAAGCATGACTGGTATTTTCAAATACAGGGACAATTACATATCACAAAAAGATCTCGTTGTTTGTTTGCCATTTGGATGGAAAGAATTCATTTTCTAAGATGATAACTTTTGGGCATATGACATGAAGGAAAAATTATGTACATTTTACACAGAATGTCTGCTTCCTGAACTGGTCGATCCCAGGCACCCTCAAAATCTGAAAATAAGAGATCCTCAGTTCATTCAAGAAGTGATCGATAAGAAACAAAAAAGGGAAAGCGGAAATATGTAGAAAACCAAGATAAACTGAGCAAGACAACAAAAGAAACAGAAAACTGAGGATAAATTTTTTTTTGAAGATAAACAGAAGTCGCAGTCGGAAAGAGTAGCAGATGAAACTATTGAGTTACCATCTATGTATGTCAGGGATTTGTATTTTAACGAGTTTTGAAAAGCTAAATAAAATTTGGTATGACAGTTGGATAACAAAAACTATCACTGTTAAGAGCTGTATAGTCATAAGTTAGTTTGTTTTTTTTTTGTAATTGTATTTTTATAATCTGTATACGTGAATAAATGAACTGTATACTGAATAAACGTGTTTTATTGATATATTTTATTTTTATTTGTCTCTAAGAACAACAAAACCAATGTTTCTTCATTTCATTCTAGAAAAGATATGCAATTTTTATAGTTTCTTAACTACAAAGCAAAGAATAATACAGTTAAAATCTGTTATAATGACATCGAAGGGACTACTCATATTAATTAGGTCGTAAAAACCAATAGTCGTGGCGACCAGCGATATTTTTGAGGTTAAAATAAAATGCAAAGTATTTTTTTAAGTGCGTCTTGTGTAGGTACAGACAAGTAGCAAACGGACTGAATAGGTATGAGAAAGTGGACTTTGATTTTATTTTCTCGAAATCAAATTGTTTCTGTGAATTACAAAAGACTCTAAACTAGACACGTGTTTGTTTACTTTTGCGATCATAATAGCCATTGGCCAAATTTTTAACAATACAACTGTTCGTTCTAACAGATACAATTTCCCGAAAATAAAGAAAAGAAATAAAGTAAATAAATAAAATAAAGTCGCTCGATGAGATACGTAGCAATGTCGTAGAAAGCAGTGTTTTTTATAAGGCGATCATATTCAATTCAGCCGGGACCTATGATTTTGGTCAATATAAAATAATAATAATAATAATCTTTATTTGGTCTTAATATTAGTTTCAAAACATCCCATGTACACTTTAAATTACTAAGTTACTATGTATGTACGTAGGTATCAATCACTTAGGTAAAAATAAGTAGTTAGGTAATTTTACATCTGTTGTTAAATTAGCTAAAACGTAACGTAACTTGGCTCATACAGATATAAATAACTCATACCATAGCTTTAATAACATAGAAACGATGCATTATAATAATCGAGTACATGGATGAGCACTAACTCCTAACTAGGTTACCCTGTGTTTAAGATATCAGTCCTCCCCAGCTTTCATATACATTGTGCACTGTTAGTTTGTTATGTAGGATTTTTACTTACATTTTGCTGCTAGATAGAATTAATACATGATGCTTTTATTGTACGAGTAGGTAGGATTAGACAAAAGTTGCGATCATAATTTCTATAAACATTTACAAAACAAAGCAAAAGACTAACCTCGATGCTAATTTGTTCACAAGTAGAAGATTAAAAGTATAGATTAGTTAATATGTACTTACGTATTTATTAATTTTAAATATTATTATGCTCCAACACAAAAAAAAAATTATAGTTAATATTTTTACATTTTCATAGATAAAACACTTGTAGACTACAATAAACATACACATAATCCCACTGAATATATAATAATACAAGATAATACACGTATCCGATTGATGCACTTTGAACCTTATAGCACACTATGTGTATACATAGGCACAGATAAGTAATAGTCACTACGTGCGAATTGGCGCGAAAATACATAAAATTTAATACATTCAAATAAATTGTGCACGTAAGTTTTAAAACTACCTTCGATGTATTTTTATAACAAGCTGCACAAGTCTGACACAGATCTTTCAATGTGCGACTACTAGAAGTGTCATTTTTTTAAATGATATCTTGTGGATAGAGTGTGAAAGATAAAAGCAAAATCTGTATGAATGTACGTATAAAGAGTGTCTGTCCGTATGTTGTTATACGCGTATTAATATTGTTAGGCATCAACTTAGAATTTGCAACAATTTTTCTGTTTCGCCATAGTATTTAATAAGAAGCCAGCTTCGAACTTCGACTTTTAGTTTATTTTTCGTCATTTCAAATATATTAAGCTGTTTGTTTATTTTGTTATACAAATAACCTGATAAAAATGGAATTTGAATTTGTGTTTATACGACGGTATTTGACAAACGTTATGTTTGAGTCTTTTGTGGCAAATTTCTTTTTGTGATTCAGCATAATCAATTTTAGTATGTTGTAGTAAGATCAAATTGAGTATGTACAGTTGTCTAACTGTTAGTAGTTTACAATCTACGTATAGTTGCTTGGTAGGATATCTATATGGTTTAAACAGCATGACTTTCAGAGTACACCTTTGAGCTCTTTCTAAACTAATCAGGCCAGGCATATAACCGTTATGTTGTTCTAAACGATGTCGTCGTCAATGGTTTTAACTGTAATTAACAAAGAATAATGAACAATATCGCAAAACAGTACAATAGCATTCATACTCACAACATAAATATTGTACGTATTCTCGATCTATCTGCACTCAGTAGTTAGCGTCATAAAACTGCCTAAGACAAAATTCGTCGCACGCCGCTTCTGCATGCATGCGCTACGACACTCGTTGACATCGGTGAGGTAAGCGGGCGCGCGGGGTGAGGCACTGGGTTCGCCTATGCTCCGCCCAAACGCTCAAGGACATTCGAGGCTATAATCGCCTTAAATAAATAGTTTGTATGTATGTCCGCTAAGGTGGACCACAGGAAGAAAAAATTGCCCTTGGTACAGACAGGTGAACTAAGGTGGACTATGAAAAGAAATAAAAACCCCTGGTACTCCCAGAAATCTTGAGGTGAACAACGAGAACAAAAAATGACCCCTGGTACAGCCAGGTGAACTAAGGTTGACCATGGAAAGAAATAAAAACCCCTGGTATACCCAGTTATCATGAGGTGGACCACGGGAAGAAAAAATGCCCATGGTATAGCCAGGTGAACTATGTAGGTGGACCACGGGCAGGGCGCGGTTTTGACTTAAAAACTGGTGTACTTGGTATCTTAATCCGATGAGTAGGAGCCAAACAATTTAATAAAAACTCAATTAATTTTAAAAGTGTGGTACTAAGGTTTGAAGGCCAGTGTACTTAGAGAAAACCTAGAGGATGTACAGGTCAGGATACGGTGGTCGTTTACCGACATGTCCATTTTAAGGCTATCAATAGAATGGTTGTTTCCCGGTAATAGCAGCGGATAATGTTAGATCTCTCTTTACCCTATTTTAATCAATCCGAGTACCAATTCACTCTTAAAATTTAAATTTATTTAGTTACTTGTACGAAATGCCGTCTTTTTTTACTATAAAATGAATGTCCAAAGATTATAATCAACTTATAGGAGGATGGGCAGAAATAAATAAGTTGTGGTGTGGGACCGCTCCACCAATTGCATTAATTGATATGTCAATAACTAGTTAGCTTAAATACTAAAAAAACTCGCCTGCCCTGCCAAAAAAGAACTTATGCCATTAAAATATATACCTACTGTTGGAATATGCTTATCAAGGCCTTCAATTTGACACCCATATTGTAAAATTCGAAGAAAAAAATTATATTTCGCCTTTGAAAGTGGAGCCATACTGCAGTTTTTTTTAAATAGCCCTTGTTACTCTGGGGGATGTAAGGATTCGAACGATACCCCATGCGTCTGAATCTGTTCAGGCATTTAAAAGTTATGGTGGAATAAAGAAACTCACATACAAACATACATGAATCCTAAAAAATTACACTCCTTTTTTGGGTAGTCGTGTAAAAATTGCCAATTTTACGTAGAACAATAATTGCTTTGACACCGTACCACAGAATAAATAATATAATATAGTAACCTTTGTCGTATGTTCGGAGTTGTACGTTATACTGTCATGAATATACACGTAGCTGATCGCCAATGTCATAACCTAGCTGCGCCCCGCGGCTTTGCCCGCGTTGACTACCTATGTCCTTTCGTTATAATTTTTGTTGTGTTCTTTGTTTATGTGAAAATAGCCTATGTCCTTCCTCACAATGCACGCCATTTTCTTGAAGCCAACTTTCGCTTTGATCAGGTGTCTCGGAAGCGCGTATGGATGCCTGTCGAGTAGCCCGAGGTTGAAGCTGAGCTTGGTTTTGCTCTGGCGTCTCGGAGGCACGTAAGGATGTTTGTCACATATAAAATTTTATATGTCAGATTCCTTCAAAATGCCAAAGCAACAATTAAATAGCCCATTGAATTTAAATTTAAACAAACGAAAACGAACATATTACATAGCAACTCATTGTTAACAACAAATTTAAATTAATTTTTTGAAACCATTACCATTCAAATCAGTTGGAACTTCGAACAATAAACACAATTCAGTATTAGACCACTATCAATTTACCATACATTCCATCATCATCATCATTTCAATATCCACAACAGTTATCTACAAACATAATGTTAGACCCTTAGATAGTTAAATTTTTGTACTCGAAATATCTTGTCACGGCAATTCAGAAAATTTGGCTTGTTTATCATCGCCATTTAATGTAATTTTTGGAACCAACCAATCTGTTAACAAAATATAAGTTCAAAAACTAAAACCCGACTACGGTTGGGTAAAAAGTAGCCTTTGACACACTTGTGATGGAGACGAATCGATTGTCAAAATCGGACGAAGTATTTAGTTTGAACACATAACCCTTCCTTTGCTTCAACGTAGTCGGATAAAAATAGCCTATGACACTCTGTACCTGAAGACGAATCGATCGATCTCGCTTGTCTAAATCGGACCAATAGGAGCGACGCTATGGTGGAACATCCACATAACCACATACATAGATACATACATAGACTTTTGAACTCATAACCCTTCCCTTGCTTTGCTGTAGTCGGGTAAAAAATAATGTTAGACCCAACTTTGTACCCGGAGAATCTTGTCACCGCGATGAAGAAAATACATCACGTGTACGTATACGTGTCGCCATCTAGTTTAATCGATTATCATCGACATCTAGGTTAATTTTCGAAGTCAAACAATCTGTCAAAAAATAATGTTAATGGTATAGATGGGTCATCTTTGAACTCGGAAAATTTGTCATCGCGTTTCAGAAAATTCGTCGCGTTTATCATCGCCGTCTAGATTAATTTTCGGACTCCACCGACCTGTCAAAAAATAATGCTATACCAATCTTTGTATTTTGAGAATATTGTCACCGCGATTCAGAAAATACTTCTCGTGTATCATTTTATAATTTAATTTTCGAAATGAACGAATCTGTCAAATATTAAGGTTAGACCAATATTTGTGTTTGGAAAATCTTGTAACCGCGATTCAGACTACAGATCTACTTTAATGTTTGGAATAGGCGTGGGCGTTATAAAGCATAGCTCGTTGTCCCAACGTTTTCAGTGAGCGACAACGCAAACGTTACGGGCGACTTCCACAACGATCTATTTCTCAAAACGTCTATTTTGTAGTTTGCTAAACACTTGGCGAGTAGCGGCAATCTGGCAACGCAGCCAACATAACGAACAAATCAATTGAAATGGAATGAGTTGAATTTGACGTCTAAAAATGGAACCATCTCTTTTGTACACGCGCTAGACGCGTTGGTTGGATGGTTACGGCGTGATCGTGCTTTCAATGTGCTTTTGCTTTGTGCATTTTAGTAACCTTTGAACATGCTACCGATGATACTGTTTATTATGAAAAAAACAACAAAGTTGTAATTAAAAAATGTATTTAAAACCAACCTGAGAAAATGTATATACTAGTGGCTCTGTAAGCTGTAGACCTCGCGCGTACAAACTTTTTTGCAAACAATTTAGCGGAGCACAGTAGCGCCATCTAGTTTCGTTATTGTAAAACTAATAAACCAAGGTGCTCCATCAATCTCTACCTAATAGGTAAAGGGCTGATTCCACTGTTAGAAATCTAAAAGTGCGAAATTTACTGCATTTTGATGAGGATCTTCACCAAATTTTTACGAGACTAACATAAAGTTAAAAAGCACCAAGAACCTTTCAAATTAAAAAAGAACTATCGATATCGAATTTAATATAGCGGAGATATTCAGTATCCCTCTTTTTACCCTTGTTTTGGGGAAGTACCCACTCAATAAAAACCCCTGACGACAAAAAAAAACTAAAAATTCGCTTAACCTGTATACTTTTTTTCGTATAGATCGGTTGAGAAATGCGACTTGTAGAGAAGAACAGAGATCCGGACTGACATTCGGAAGGACATAACAAAGCATTGCCCAAGCTGAAACGGAGACGCTTCGCGCTCGCTCGGACAAAAATGAACTTTTAAATACGCCTACATAATAATACTCTAACTACTACCTACTTTATTTATACAGCCAGTCTAAGCCTGGAAAAAATATGAAGAAATGTTCATATTATACACGCATTGAGTCGACATGAACATAGCAATCTAAAAACGTAACATTATTGTCAATAAATGTTTGTTAAAAACGTAAACCTCTATCATCTAAAACATTTAACGAAAAACGGACATCGTTTTGAGAATAAACCTTTAGGGACGGTTAGACGGTTGTGAAGTAGATCGTTATAAAAATAGACGGTTTAGAAAACGTTATCGAGAATCAAAACGCGTTTCGTTTTGTTATCTAAAAATCACACAACGACACATTACTACTTCGGAAGTGCGCACCATGTCAACAAAGAATGTTAGACCGATCTTTGTACGCGGAGAATCATGTCACCGCGATTCAGAAAATACGTCACGTGTATCATCGCCATCTAGTTTGATTTTCGGAACTAATCTGTCAAATATATGTTAGAAGGTAAAAATATCGTATTCTTTGTCGTCAGAAACGTCAAGTTTAATCCGTCAGTTCACATAATAAAAGAATTTCTCGTTTTCCCGCTTACCATTTTCCGGGATAAAAAGTATCCTATGTTGGTCTCTATGTTGGTACAGTACCTATTTACAAAGTTTCATCAAAATAGGATCAGCCGTTTTGATGTCAAAGCTCCCCAAACAAACAAACAAACAAACAAACAGACAACGTTTCACTTTTATATATCGGTGTGGATGTTGTATATTAGTATACATCATTATTATTAATGAAGTAAATAAAAAATAAAAATAAAAAGTTTACTTTAGAGTTTAACTCTCGAAGAAACACAAGTTTGAGAAAAAATACAAACTGAACTACACATTTTAGCTTTTCCACCCTAAACATAATCTGCCATGTTAATGAGACACACACTATAATATAACATACAATTATACAAACTATTTTTCGACATATAGAGCATGTAATAAACTTACCTATTAAGTACCAGGGTGGGGTATTCCACACGTGGGGTATTTTGAGATTTCGAAGTTTTTCATTCATGTATTTACGTTTAAAGTATTTATTTATTTTACGTCAGAGTGAAACATCTGAACGTTTGAGTAAAAGAACGAATTTTCTTTATTATTTTGTAAAAGGTGAATATTATGTTATTTGTGATTAGTTTTAAGTGCAACATAACATTGTCGTTAATATATATTCTTTAGCTATGATTAACACTTCTTACTCGAATTATGAGCGTGCTACAATAGGCTGGCTCGCCCCACATCTGCTTTCTCGGACTGGTGAACCGTCTCCAATCAACGGGCTATTTCTACCAGCGCGCAAGTGAAGAGAGGCCAAGCAACCTGAACCCGAAGATGGAGCTGTATGTATGTACATACCTACTTTTAGGTGCAACTTGACGGATAGTAAACAAATATTTAGGTTTGTCACAAATTTCTAAGATTTAAGTAACTTTACTTTTTTATGGGAATGTTTAAATACGATGTATTCAATCATTGCACACGTAAACGAATTTACAAGCTTGATCAATAAAAACCTGCTGCGTACTTATAAGGCTATTTATTGACACGTTGTATTATAGAGCAATAAAATTGGTTAAGCGATCTCAAAGTGCCCAACAATCTTTGTTGTTATTTGTGTTCAAAATTAACATGTCCATGTTGCCTGTCCGTCCTCTACTAACTGTAAGGTCTATGGTTGCCTCGAAAATGTTGCTCTTTAGCGATAAGATGTTTGTACTTTGTAATTGATAGGTATGTTGTTCTCTTGTTTGTATTATCTTTGGTGTGCAATAAAGTATACTTGTATTGTATACTTTATTGCCTACTGATTTACCTACGAGAAGCTTCGAAAAATAATTGGTTGACTATATTTTAATTGCCAAATCCTAAATGTAAAGAAATAATTCAGAAAAGACATAATTCTGTATGATAATAATCATGATATATCATCCCCACTAACATATAAAAGTGAAACGTAGTCTGTTTGTTTGGGGGCGCTTTCACACGATAAAGGCTGGATCGAATTTAATGGGTAATCTGTATAGTTGCTGTATGCCACAGTGACCAACATAGGATACTTTTTATCCTAGAAAATTGTACACGCGGGCAAAGCTGCGGGGCGCAGCTAGTAAATTATAAATTAATTAAGTATTTAAGTATACAATAACAAATCCATGACTAAGTAACCTACGTCAAAAACATTTCACGCTGTGTAACATCATATAATGTGTATAATAAATAAATATTATAGGACCTACTATATAAAATTACTTTTAATTAAAAAATAAGACGACCAAAGGTACAATACTTAGAAAACAAAACTCAGTAAAACAAAAAAAAACGAACATAGCTTGTAAAATAAAAATGACTGAAAATAAAATCATGCAAAATAGTACACTCGCTTCTCTGCCTATTTTTTTTTAAATAAGTATAACATCGTCAGAATCAGAGCAGCCGACTAGTTGATACAAGTTTTGATGAGAACACATAAGTTCAACCAAACTTGAATCAGATAGGAACTTTAACTTCACATCGGTCAGATTTAGCCATGACACCTATCTAATCTGTGGCTGGAACATTCGAAAGCCCGAATGTGTTATCCCGAATAACAAGTGTTATCGACTATCAACCGTTATCTGAATACGATAATGGACACTGCTTTTGAAAGCTTTAACTGGAATTTATCTTGTCATCCGTACGAACGTGATATTAGTTATACGGCCCAATAGAGGGAATGGACGAAAGACTATCTATCCGACCCTGTACAAAGAGGAAGGAGTCTTAGGAATCTTAATGTAGTAGGTACATAAAAACATCTGCAGGTTCAGGTTGCTTGGCCTCTCTTCACTTGCGCGCTGGTGAAAATAGCCCTTTGATTGGAGACGATTCACCAGTCCGAGAAAGGAGATGTGGGGCGAGCCAGCCTATTGTTGCATGCGTATAATTAGAATAAGAAGTGTTAATTATAGCTAGAGAGTATAATAAGATATTAACGACAATGTTATGTTACACTTGAAACTAATCACAAAAAGAGGAAGGAATGTTCCTTTTTGACGTAGCACAATTATTTATTCTGTGGCATTGTATAGAGGCTGTAGCAATACTGTGGTTTAGTTGTTGTAATCTAGACGTACCTACCGAGGATAAGAACCTTTTTTTTGTCATATTTTGTTTATTTTAATTGTATTCGTTTTTTTTTTTATTGTGTACAATTATTTGGATGTATTATGTATTAATAATAATAATAATAATTGTTTAATTTCTTTAAGTTTAGCGTTCTGACATGTTTTTTTTAATGAATATATTACTTTGACTTTGACTTTGTACACGTATCACATTATGAGTACCTACTTTATTTTATTTCGATTTTATTCTTTCAGGGAAACTAACAGCTAGGTACAGAAAACACTACACAACAGTGTTACCATACTAGAATATATATAAATAAACAGTAAGCTAATTAAAAAAAAAATACATAAGAAAATGGTAATAAAAGTTTGTTAACAGATAAATTAATTTAATGAATGAAATTACCGTGCTATACTACGCGAATACAAAAAAAACACAAAGCAGTCACTTAATAGGTATACTCTACCTAAATACGAAATTAAGTCTATTTCTTATCTTTTCACGACTTAACGGACCGATATTGGTGAAATTTGACAAGAAGATTGTGTACATGCACTAAATGCATTATGATGCATATATGACATCAAGAGGAAGGAATCATGTCCCAGAATAAATAATGTGTTTATTTTCACATTTTACCCCGGAAAATGATAATGCGGTCAATAGGGAGTCATAGGGAGCAGCTAGTAAATAATAAAAAAATAAAAAAATGTTATTATACAACGACAACGTGAATAGAAACTGCGTAGGTACGTCGATTAACGAAAGTCGGTTAAAATAGCTTTTATGAAGTCATCATAAAAGCTATTTTATCATGCGATGGTGAAACTTAGAACGGGCTATCACATTTAAATGGGTATACAACATTACGTGCCTGTGCTTTTGACCGTTGAAGGGTTCCTTTATCTGGAGATCATGTCATGCTTAAACTTAAAACCAACTATCATAGTAAAATGCGCACAAAAAAAAACGTGTCTGTGCTGTTGACCGTTGAAGAGTTCCTTTATCTGGAGCAGTTCCTGGATGTCGATTTAAGTCATGCTTACCATAAAAATGCATTGTCATCGGAACTGAACCAACATGTAAAAATTTAACTCCGTAGGATAAGATGAAGTGGTTCTATTTCAGTTTGCAAGATTTGACCTAATCAAACAAAAATACATAAACACGAACAAACATACATACATACATACATACATACAAACAAACATTGCAAATAAACAAAAGCTTTTAATAATGCATTTGTTTAGTACCTACTGTGACGGTGCCAGCTTTCTGTAACCGACATGTATATCAATAAGTGACCACCTCTAGGTATACAGGTCGGTTAATGAATACGTAAGGCACCCACTATGCATAGAGCATTATAATATATACCTACTACCCTATCGACCAATACGCAATAACTTCTATGTTCAAATCTTTACCTAATTAATTTATTGTATCCCTGACAATGGACCCCTACCCTTCAGTACCTATAGGTGCCTAACTACTGTCATTGATATAACAGATCTCTAAGGTTATACCCCTTATGTTCATCCAGAATTGCCTTCCCAACACTTATAAGGGTCTGAAGACCCTCGTAAGTGACACCTAGCTGACTTAGGTACTGCTTAATTAACTTCACTTGGTCTGGCAAAGGGTTCCAATCTAGAGACGAAGGAAAAAGCGAGGGTGTCGAAAAAGGTGCCCCTTTAACTCACTTTTCAGAAGAAGGCGTATTAAGTACAATTAATTAACCTTATCGTCGCCGAAGCGTTTAGTATTTATGCCAAAGTTGTCTATAGTTGACTAAGATTTTCGTTCCCTCTACGCCACGTCTATATTAGATGATAAAAGATTGTATAACGTAAAAAAATAAATAAAAATACTTGTTAAGGCCTTTGTTCTATTTATTGTGAAAAAAATACTTATAAAATTAATTAAAAAAATGTTATCGGCCATCAAACAACTTGTTTATATACAAGCGCATAAAGTAATATGATTTCAGCAATAAAGTTACGTTGATTAAGCGATGTAACAAGCAGACATATCAAAACCAAATAAGAATTTGTCAACTGTGTTATTATTTATTCTGTGACTGTGTCAAGTCAAGTTATTATGCCTATAATCTGCTGCTTTCTTGATGCCACCAAGAGCTTTATAACGTTTAACAAGTATTTTAGTGGTTCTAGTGATGCCAAGTGTTTAATTTTTATAAGTTAATTTATTTCGTTAAGAAAGCACCTTATTCCTATAAACAAGTATCTTCATTGATTCAAACATTTTCGATATCAGAATCAAACATTAATGTATTAACATTCACAATACTGTTTTTTTCGATGAATGAAAGTGCCTGTTTTTTAAAAGAAAATTGATTTTATGTTATAGTCATTTAACAAAGCACCTGATTATTTTATTTATGTATCTTTATTGATTTGATTATAATCAATACCAGAGTCAAATATCTCACTTATTTTAATGATAGGTACAAGCTATTGCCCGAAAATCCCTGGTTGGAATACTCATCATAATGATGTTCTGCAGCCTGCAGACGCGCTGCTGCAGACGGGCTGAAGCCGCAGACTGCTTTTGAGAAATCTTGATTATGTACCTATACCTATTTACTAGGTCCGAACACTTATAGCTAGTCAAGTCGGCAGCAGCTGATGTACTCCAGCTACAATACAATCATAACCGACCTTTTCACCTTTGAAGTCACTTTATGCAAGTTTAGGTCAATTAAGTGTGAACCGAAAAAGTTTTTATGATAGGAACAACAACAAAATATTCCCTTTTTTTAAAGTTTATTCTCAATACTGAAGAGGTATTTTACTTTGGAAAGATATTATTTTTTCTTTGAGATGACGCGAACTAAAACGGATGCCACAATTGCCAATTGAAAAGTAAAGGTGTGTATCAGGCATTCTCCGCTTCTTACCATCCCGCCTCTAATGGAGCGTTGGAGAATGCGGTGAAGCTCATCAAAACGGTAATCAAAAAGGTGCGTCGTGATGGTGTAGATCCCGAGATAGCACTACGGAGATTTTATTTGTATATCATATAACCCACCACACTGTGCGATAGGCGAAACTCCCGAGCAAATGTTACAAGGTAGGCGGTTAAGAACTCGGTTAGACATAGTAAAACCTAGTCACGGAAGTAAGTTACGGAACAAGGAACTTGTGACAGTTAAAGGTGCAAACAATGCGAGGCAGCTAAGTCCCGGAGATTCCGTATGGTATAGGAATTTTGCTTCGATGCCAAGTGGACTGGCAATATATTCAAGTGTGAGATGCCTGTATGACGCTGCTACGACGTTCGTCCAAATCCAGGACCGACAAACTGAACAAATCCAATTGCTTAGGGGAGTACGACAGGGGGATGTCATATCTCCGAAACTGTTTACCTACGAATGGGCATCAACATAAACAGCGAGTATATTTCAGAATTGAGATTCGCATACGATATGGGGGAGTCGCTGCAAGAGTTGCAACAAATACTGACCAGCCTATCAGATGCCTCCCGACGTATTGGCCTCGGCATGAACATCGACAAAACAAAATTGATGATAAATCAACACATTACACCGGAACCAATAGTCGTTAGTGGCATGCCTCTCGAATTTGTGCAAGAGAATGTCTACCTAGGACAAACTCTTATGTTGGGCAGAAACAACTTCGAGAAGGAAGCCGAGTTTATTATCCCGATTCAGCTGGGCTGGGCAGCATTTGGGAAACTTCGTCATGTCTTCTCGTAGCCCATCCCAGAGTGCCTAAAGACGAAAGTCTTCGACCAGTGCGTCCTACCCGTAATGACATAAGGAGCCGAAACGTGGACATTGACTGTGAGACTGGTCTACCAGTTTCAGGTCGCTCAGTGAGCTATGGAACATGCTATGCTCGGGGTTTCTCTAAGGGATCGCATCCGAAACGAGGTGTTTCGGCAGCCACGTCAGCGACTTCAGTTTGCTAATTCTTTGTGCACATTAGTCACATTAGTTATTTTGGTCATATTAGTCAAAGAACCGATAACCGGTGGGGTAGACGAGTTCTTGAGTGGAGACCACGTATAGGAAAACGTAGTGTAGGATGCCCTCCGGCCAGATGGAGTGACGATTTGCGCAAAGTAGCTGGCAGCAATTACATGAGAAGAGCCGAAGATCGGGCTCAGTGGCGCGCATTAGGAGAGGCCTTTGTCCAGCGGTAGACTAATGGAGGTTGTTGATGATGATGATGATGGGAATTTTGGAACGAGTACCAAGTGGTCGGAGAGTCAAGTCGTTTACCGAGAAGTAATTAAACGGTTGAAACTCGTGATGGCTCGGCAGCGCATAGCATATCGACCAGATAAAACGGGGGAGCAGATGTGTCTTCCCGTCTGAGGGTGCTGACACGGGCGTTGTGGCCAGGTCCGCGGGGTCCAGGCACTCGCCGCTCCAGGCGCGGCCCGTGACTGGGGCGTCTTCGATTATGTCAGGGCAAAAGGGTGTGATACTTGTCCGGAAGCAAGGACAGATAGTGGCGAAATAGGCCGCTGTTCGCAGACGTCTCTCAAGGCACCTCCCGTTACCGTACCAGGCGAAGGCCAAAGAGCAGAAGTTATTCCTAAGACTCCAAAGCGATTTAGGAAGCCAGAACGACCTTTCGCGTAAAAATGATTAAATTTTGATTAATCAGATATATAAAAAAATAATATATAATATATGCCGACACGCAGTGACGAGCGCTACGAACGTCAGCACGCTACTGGCAACGCGTGCGCGGCGCGGGCGGCGACTGCGGCGCTCGGCTCTGTTCGGCTTGCAAAGTCTCTTCGTTGTCCGTCGAGGAGTTTTATTTATATTTTTTTAATATGAATTTCGATTTAGTAATGTACCTACTATCATGTCGTTGTTCGTAGGTAATATGTTTGTCTACATAGAAGTACTGTTCTATGTTTGTCTACTTATCTCACAATATGTAGACAGTCCTATTAGGTATTGTGCGATAACTTCTTTGGAACTTGTGATAGCAATATGTCTCTACTTATTAGTTGTTCTGATTACTTCGAGACTGTATTATTAGAATTAAGGGCGAAGGATTGAGTATTAGTAATTAATTATATTATGAGGGTTCTACACAAAATAGAAATGTAGGTGCATCGCCTAAAACAATAAATAACTTTGTTGCTAACCATTTGTTTCGTTGTGCTCCCGAAATCCCAAATATGACCTATTCCCGTATTACTTACTACAAGCTACTGAACTAGAATATTAAACATATTTTTAATCGTCTGTCTGTTTGTCTGTTCGCGCATCACGTAAAAACTACTGGACCGATTGCGATGTGGTTTACCCTGGGGTAGCTTAGGGTTTGGCTTAAAACTGGGTTTCTTGGTATCTCAATCCGATGAGTAGAAGCCGATCAACGAGCAATCGATAAAAAACTAATTGATGGATAAACAAATTTTGAGAAATGTTGTATACTTATATCGTACTTTACAGGTACTTTTGGTACCTACTGGAATAACACAGAAATGACCACGCGGGCAAAGCCTCGGGCACAACTACATATGTATAGTATTGACGTAATAAGCTTAGACAAGAAAATAGATAGGTAGGTCTGTAAGTATTAGTTCATAATACCTATTATGTAGCAGTATTAATCAATAGCACAGAATAAATAATAGTACAATACAAGTACAGAAGGATAACTGAGTAAAGTCATTTAAATACATAGCGACTCTCGCTACAACGCAATAAAGTGCAATTTAACTCGTACAGCGCTGCGAGCTTTCAATTATATTTACCTAGAAGGCGCTCGCCCATTGCCTGCAGGCTAGAATGTACCGTATCACAACGCGCGAGAGCTTCCATTGCTCTAATCGTTTAAGAATCGCTCTGTCACTTTTATGCTCGGTATAGGGTTGTATCAAGATATGGCTAGGTACTTGTACTAGTAATTATTCTGTGATATAATATGACTTAGATATTGTAACCGAATAAACAATTATGTAAAAATGAATTATTTTATTACTTATTGTTATAAATGTTGATAGTTCTATTAACTATATATAATGACATTCTTATCAGTACCTCATTATTTGATTATATCATAATAGGTTACACTTTGATGAATAAAAGGTGCCTGTGTGACTTCGATGCTTAATAATAAATGAAAAAGAAATGGCTACCTACGTAATAAAATGTCGGTATGTAGGTATTTTACGAGATTTGACAGACCGAATGCTATGCAGTACCTTCTAGATTTCTCCTTGGTATTTATAATTAAGAAAAGAATAAAAGAACAATGGCGAACTCCCATACACGTCTTTATGTCAGTAAAATTCACAACGTCTTTACACAAAAAATATTGCTAGTAATTCAGCATCATTTCCTAAGATTGTTAGTCTAAGATTTATTTATTGGGGAGGCCAGGAATAATTGTTATTAAACTTCAAAGTTTTGTAGATTATGTAACTGTTAACGACGTTTGAAACAAGTCTTAGAGATTTTAATTATTTTATTTGCTTAAATTAAGTAGGCAATTAAGTACTTATTCGTAATAAATATAATGTTTTCATATATTGTACCTATTCAATTACCTACCTAGTGTAACAGACTAGGCTTTTGAATAATTAATATTTTCAATCTGTGACTGCCTAGCGAGATTACAAAACAATATGTTTAGATATGTTGCTGCTGTTTCACTGTGCAGGGAAACAGTTGTCCAATATTAGCACACATATTTTACAACAACTCCTTACTAGTGTAAGGAGTTGCAATACTTTATTTACACAAACCTTTGTTTATTTGTATTTATTATTAAATACTTTAAAGTTTAAACCGTACGCCCTATGTACTAGTATTTCTTTTACGACCTGGATGACTGGTAGATAATGCTGCTTAACATTAAGTCCTTCCTTGTACACTATTTTTGTACAAAATAATTTAATAAATAAATAAACATAACAACAACAATTCCTTACACTTCCTCCTGTAAACTATAATGAATTTTATTCTCTTTGCTATAATTTTTTGTTTATAGGTTATATAATGACGTACCATTTTGTCTATAGTGTTATTCTGTTTATCGCAAGGAGGTTTATTTACGCTTACTGTTAAAAGATTTAACGCCAGTAAGGGTAATTCAACCTCCTTTGGTTTACAAATCCGGGCGGGAAATAAACTGTGTTGACGATTTTGACGTCGGAACCGGAAACGTCATAGTATTATATATATATATATATTTTCACCCGTTGGGCAGGCAACAAGGCCGGTAAAACATTGTAGGTAGGAAATGAAGTTTCAATTTCATGTTTTTTTAATTGATTTGTTAACCAGGCTTTTCCTAGCTTACATGTTATGTTGAAAAAATGTAGAAAAATAATTACTTTAGTTCAGTAGAAATGATATTTGAAGACGCTGCAAGATTTATCGCATAAAATTTCACCCTTGTTCTTTGACAAAAACTTTACGTAAGTTTACGTAAGTAGGTACTTTATCGTTAAGCACACGGCACGCGAATCATCGAGCACACGCTTGACACTCTACTGAATGAACCCCAATATTACGGCCCCGAAGTTTCGGTATAATATTTGTACTTGTTGCGGAGTGCGACCGCCCTGCCAATAGGCAGCTATATACCTAGCATTAAATATATTTTTTACTAGTACTACACTGAATAAATAATAGTTTGTAATACACAGACTCAGGGGCAGGCAGTATCAGAGGCTAGTTAGGTAAGTACGTACCTAAAAGTTTTGTCATAATGAACACCTACTGCCATTTTTCTCATTATTTTTATTGTACGTTCTACGCTTTGTGACAATACCTACCTACGAGTAGGAGGACCCACTTACCAAGCTTCTATACAACTCAAACTTGATCACAACCTCAACACACATTTAGATAATTGATGTAAGATTCATTGTTTCAGAACAAAAGTGAGTTTTCCAAACAGTTTTTCGTAATATGGCACACGTCCTCTCGCTAACTTCATCAAGGTATAACTGGACTGGACTACCTCGTGCATTTGTGAAGAGTTACACAGATCACAGACCACCAGAACCATGACATAAAAGTTTTCTGATACAGAGCGTATATATCCTATACTAGCTGCGCCCCGCGGTTTCACCCGCGTCACGGATGATGATGATGATGATGAAAAGTTTCCTATGTTTTATTCCAGGGTATAAGCTATCTCTATTCCAAATTTAATCAAAATCCGTTCAGCCGTTATCGTGTGAAAGCTAATTAATAAATTTCTGGTAACCAAAGAAGTTTGCCCCTCAAATAGCACAAAACTATATACTTATGCTTCGTAACTTGCAGTAACGGTGACCACACAACTAACTACCTACTTACAGAGTGCTACCTACGTAACAAACAGGTGTATCCAACAAAGTTACATTAACAAGACATGAGTTCAAAAACTTAAACCCGACTACTGTCGGCTAAACAATAGCCTTCTTGCGATGAAGACGTATCGATTGATACCTCGCTTGTGTAAATCGGACTAAGTTTTTAGTTTGAACACATAACTTCCTTTACTTCGCCGTAGTCGGGTAAAAATACCCTATGACACTCTATACCTGAATACAAATCGATTGATACCTCGCTTGCCAAATCGAATCAAGAGGGGCGATGCTATGGTGGAACATCCATAAATATATATATATACATTCATAGACTGTTTAACTCATTACCCTTCCCTTGCTTCGCCGTACTTGGGTGAAAAGAGGAATGTTGCCAGACTAAAACCACGCAATGCATACCTACATAAGCTTAGGTAATTTAAATTTGATTGTTTACACTAAATGCCAGAGAGTAAAAAATAATTAACGAG
This sequence comes from Alsophila aescularia, assembly GCA_946251855.1. Taxonomy (NCBI): domain Eukaryota; kingdom Metazoa; phylum Arthropoda; class Insecta; order Lepidoptera; family Geometridae; genus Alsophila; species Alsophila aescularia. Next base: position 29,665,808 of record OX276379.1, on the reverse strand, counting down.
TTATGCGAAAATTTCTGAAATCTCCTAGTCTTACGAGCTCTGTGCTTTAGTGCTCAGGGGGAAGGTGTTCATCACCTGCGTGGCTGTCAACGCGGATATCACATTTTTACTATGTTATGTTATGTAGGTACCTACAGACAGCTTATAGCCTATTAGGCAAAGAAGATATTAAATACTACGCTATTAGGATTATTAACAAGATATAAGTTCACAAACTACAACCCGACTTCGGTCGGGTAAAAAATAACTTGCGATGAAGACGAATCGATTGATACAATGTCACAATTGAACAAATAGGGGCAAAGCTATTGTGGAACATCCACATACCCGCATCCATAGATACATACATAGACTGTTAAACTCATTACCCTTCCGCTTGCTTTGCTGTAGTCGCGTAAAAACAAATTGTATGAAGCGATGGTAGCCTAACGGTTCAATAGTGCAACTTAGAATCCAACGATCCCTAGACGAACGGATTGGTGTCCTAGGAACCAATTACTTTTCTTGCGGTTTTTCATCGCTCCGTGCTTCGGAGGGAACACAGAACCGTCTGTTATTAATTAATAGCAGTCGCTAAGCCATGTCAGATGCCCTTGTATGGCCTGACAAACTCTGACACCAGATGCCCTACCTCATACGACAAACAAACCAAACAACAAAACATAAATTCATAAATTAAAATCCGACCACAAGCGAGTAAATAATACACATTGACACTCTTGCGATGAAGACAAATCGATTGATACCTCGCTTGTCAAAATCGGACCAAGTTTTTACTTTGAACACATACCTAACCCTTTCTAGTCGGGTAAAAATAGCTTATGACAATGAAGACGAATCGATTTATACCTCGCTTGTCAAAATCGGACCAAATTTTTACTTTGAACACATATCTCTTACTTTGACTTGCAGTAGTCGGGTAAAAAAAATGCCTATGACACTGACTTATACTTTACGACGAAAATAAAATGGGTTTTTTGATGACGTTGTACTTTAGCTAAAAGATTGTTTCTATTTTTTGTAAATTTTTGAAAACTGGTGTATAATAAAGTATATCTATCTATACCTGAAGACCGTATAGGAATCGATTGACACCTCGCTTGTCAAAATCGAACCAATAGGGACGAAGCTATGGTGGAACATCCACATAACCACATAGATACATAGGTACATACATACATACATAGACTGTTGAACCCATTACCCTTCCCTTGCTTTGCTTTAGTCGGGTAAATAGTGTCGTTGCTCACGGAGCACTTTCGTTCGTATGTGAGGCTTTACAAAATTGGAGAAAACTACCGAAGGTTTTAGTTCTTGAACTTATTTTGAATAGTGTCGTTGCTCAAAATAATCGAAAAATAATCACATTTGCAAATCAAGCCACATTCATGTCGACCAGCACCTGACAGCGCGCGTGTCCACGACCACCACAGGACCTGTGGGTTATTCTACCGCTAACCTTTTTTTGGATGTGACGTGACGGTCCTTTCAACTACTTATTCAAGCATTTGAACATCTCTCACTTATGTAAAGTAAATATATATCAATATAAAAAATATATGCAAGACAATTCACACCAATTACCTAACCTCAAACTATATCCTAGTTATCCCTGTACTATGGGCACTAGATAACGAATAAACATTGTAGAATCCTCCAAATAGCAAAGGGTTCCTCTTGGCTGGGCAGCGCACCGCCACTCCGTCGGACATTGCCTGTAAGTGTCAGACGTGACGGCAAGCACTCAGATAAGTATCAATAGTTACAAATATTGCGGGAATCGAAGCCGCGACCGTTTGATATCATAGTTATAGTCACTAGCAAAAAAAAATGACGATGTAGTCGATGGAGCTATTAATAAAATAGGTTAGCTCTCCAGGACCACAGAAAAATGTATACCAGGCAGGACTACTTGCTTGTTTGTCTTATGAGGTAGGTGGGCAGCGCTAGCCTCTGGTGTCAGAGTTTGACAGGCCCGTAGGCCTCTGACATGGCTTAACGACTGCTAATAACCAATAACAGCCAGGATCGACAGCATAAAAAGACCTATTCACGAAAGGACCTATTCGAAACATCAGAGATGGATTCCACACAGCGCCAAATCGAGATTGAAAGCACCCAATATATGCCGATCCCTCGTACGCACAAGCCTTACACACATTTATACCATGTTACGCCGAATGTTAGTCATGTTAATTTTGTCAAGTTCCCACGAAAAATCTTAAATAACGCAGTCTTCTGTGATAAAATTGTTTATCAACCACAAATTATCCACTCACACACCCACACACACATACGCAACCGTAATTTGCTATGCTTCACTCGTTTGTTTGGCGGTGTGATATCCGACTTTTTTTAATAAGAATTATGTGTCAACTTTAAAAATCTGTGAAATATTATCTACACAATAATTATTCTGAAGCCCTTTTCTGTTGTAAAGTTCAAGCAGAAAATTAAATTAACTCAAAACGGAGTAACTCAATAAAATGATTTAATTGTAAGTAACTCGTTTGAGACATTAAGCAGGCGCTTCTACTCGGTGTTATTAGATATCTTAAAAATTATCACTCGGTAGGTTAGGTTTCTACTTTACCTACTTTAGGTCTCTTTTTTCAACTCTCTCTTTATACAATCTCAATATCTTAGGTAGGACCTATACATACGTAAAAGGTCTGTATATATAGGTCATCTTAATCTGTTCCATAAAATTAAGAGACCTACTGTTATTTAAATTTAACAGTACCTACTTACCTGGATAATTGAAGTCTTACTTTTACATTACATTACACACGGATACAGTGATACATACACACCCTAAACTTCTCTCTTTGAAGCCACGAAGGGTTAAAAATAAATATGACGAGTAACAAACACATGTTAAATACTAGGAATATTGAGCACATTAGGTAACATTTGCAAAATGACATTAACTCGGTTTTCCGTTTTTGTTGACGGGTGATTGCGGCAGGTAAACCCACACACAGTTACCTACCTGTAGGTAAATAAATACCAAAGATAACAATTACGGCATACGTTGTTTCAATTATACACGTGGTGCTATTTAAAATTATTGTCCTTATCCTCTAATCCCATTGGCAAAATAACATATCATCATCATCATCATCATCAGCCTATTCCTACATAATATCCACTGCTGGACGTAGGCCTCTCCTAATGCACGCCACTGAGCTCGGTCTTCAGCTCCCCTCATCCATTTTCTTCCAGCCGCTTTTCGCAGGTCGTCAGTTTCGCAATCTACCTGGTCACAGGGCATCCTACACTATGTTTGCCTAAACGTGGTCTCCACTCGAGAACTCGTCTACCCACCCCAACGTTTATCGGTTCTTCCGGAATGTGTCCAGCCTGCCACTGCCACTTAAGCTTGTTTATCCTAAACAGCTAGTTTGCTACTTCCGGAATGTGTCCAGCCTGCCACTGCCACTTAAGCTTGTTTATCCTAAACAGCTAGTTTGCTTCTTTGGAATGTGTCCAGTCTGCCACTGCCACTTAAGCTTGTTTATCCTAAACAGCTAGTTTGCTTCTTCCGGAATGTGTCCAGCCTGCCACTGCCACTTAAGCTTGTTTATCCTAAACAGCTAGTTTGCTTCTTCCGGAATGTGTCCAGTCTGCCACTGCCACTTAAGCTTGTTTATCCTAAACAGCTAGTTTGCTTCTTCCGGAATGTGTCCAGTCTGCCACTGCCACTTAAGCTTGTTTATCCTAAACAGCTAGTTTGCTTCTTCCGGAATGTGTCCAGTCCGCCACTGCCACTTAAGCTTGTTTATCCTAAACAGCTAGTTTGCTTCTTCCGGAATGTGTCCAGTCTGCCACTGCCACTTAAGCTTGTTTATCTTAAACAGCTAGTTTGCTTCTTCCGGAATGTGTCCAGCCTGCCACTGCCACTTAAGCTTTTTTATCCTAAACAGCTAGTTTGCTTCTTCCGGAATGTGTCCAGCCTGCCACTGCCACTTAAGCTTGTTTATCCTAAACAGCTAGTTTGCTTCTTCCGGAATGTGTCCAGTCTGCCACTGCCACTTAAGCTTGTGTATCCTAAACAGCTAGTTTGCTTCTTCCGGAATGTGTCCAGTCTGCCACTGCCACTTAAGCCTGTTTATCCTAAACAGCTAGTTGGCTTCTTCCAGAATGTGTCCAGTCTGCCACTGCCACTTAAGCTTGTTTATCCTAAACAGCTAGTTTGCTTCTTCCGGAATGTGTCCAGTCTGCCACTGCCACTTAAGCTTGTTTATCCTAAACAGCTAGTTTGCTTCTTCCGGAATGTGTCCAGTCTGCCACTGCCACTTAAGCTTGTTTATCCTAAACAGCTAGTTAGCTTCTTCCGGAATGTGTCCAGTCCGCCACTGCCACTTAAGCTTGTTTATCCTAAACAGCTAGTTTGCTTCTTCCGGAATGTGTCCAGTCTGCCACTGCCACTTAAGCTTGTTTATCCTAAACAGCTAGTTTGCTTCTTCCGGAATGTGTCCAGTCTGCCACTGCCACTTAAGCTTGTTTATCCTAAACAGCTAGTTTGCTTCGTCCGGAATGTGTCCAGTCTGCCACTGCCACTTAAGCTTGTTTATCCTAAACAGCTAGTTTGCTTGTTTAGCTTGTTCATCTCTTTTTTATTTATTCGGATCAATATATTTAATTCTTATATAATGGTTGTATTCCGGTGGTGGCGCCTGGGCCAAAAAAAGGAGTGTAATGTTTTTAAGGCTCCTGTATGTATGCGAGTAATGCGAGTTTCTTTATTCCACCATAAGTTATGCAACAGATTTAGATGTGTATCGTTAGAATCCTTACATCATTCCGAAAGACATAGGCTTTTTATTTTTAAAGTTCCTTTTTGTCAGGGCAGTCTAAATAAATATCCTGTATATTTTATTTAGAGACATTTTAAACTAAAATAATTATTATAAGACTTCATGTAAAAAGTTACATCACTAGATAGCTCAAATTGCGGAAAATAATCAAAACAAAATTGCCGAGTGGCGGTTGAGGGTTGTAAAGGGCTAAATGCCACCATAATGTTGCACGTGGTTCTACCTAACCCCCTTACCCTATGGCGCAAGTTGTGCCGAACATCCTATATAAATACATAATGTTGCACGTGGTTCTACCTAACCCCCATACCCTATGGCACAAGTTGTGCCGAACATCCTATATAAATACATAATGTTGCACGTGGTTCTACCTAACCCCCATACCCTATGGCACAAGTTGTGCCGAACATCCTATATAAATACATAATGTTGCACGTGGTTCTACCTAACCCCCATACCCTATGGCACAAGTTGTGCCGAACATCCTATACAAATACATAATGTTGCACGTGGTTCTACCTAACCCCCATACCCTATGGCACAAGTTGTGCCGAACATCCTATATAAATACATAATGTTGCACGTGGTTCTACCTAACCCCCATACCCTATGGCGCAAGTTGTGCCGAACATCCTATATAAATACATAATGTTGCACGTGGTTCTACCTAACCCCCCTACCCTATGGCGCAAGTTGTGCCGAACATCCTATATAAATACATAATGTTGCACGTGGTAACCTAACCTAACCCCCTTACCCTATGGCGCAAAGTTGTAAAAACTGATAATTTGTTGTATCTTTATGGGATACGGGAATAGACGGTTTGTTGTCTACCAGTGTTACTACCAGTAGTACCACGGATATAAAACAAGACAGTAAAATTGGGTTAGTCCAAGCTGTTCTACTAAGCAGTATGACATATTGGATCCGAACAAATTGTGTATTTGCCGTCCATGTTGTTCTACTATAGAACAGATTGGACAACAAAAAACAAACATTTGTTCTACTGAGTAGGTTGGCCCAAACAAAAATATTACCTTTTTACCAAGCCTATACCGCTCCTGCTTATAGGCCTGGCCCTAACCAAAAATCTGAATATAACGATTTATTTCCCCCTAATTATTGTAGTTACCGTCAGAATGGACGGTCACTAGTCGTATTTAACGTTGAAAAGGTGGAAATTTACGAAATTGCATATGTAAATATGAGTTAAATGATTAGCGATGACTAAGTTACGAACGGGGCTTCCCTTTAGACATATGTTCAGGAACCATTGAAGAAATAAAACTATTGAATGTATTTAGTAACGTCCATATATTCATATAAAGTATATAAATACAAGCGTCTCACATACGTACTCAGCATCCGCGCACTACAAAATGCAGGTCGGTAGAACACACAACATTCAAAGCCAAAAATGGCAACACTTATACTACAAGCAGTAACTCCGAGTGGCCAGCTCAAAAAATTAATATAACTAAGGCCATTTGTCCATTCGACTGATAACGAACTTGTCTGTCCGATATGACGGCGTATGTCGGCTATGCGAAATGTCGGCTTTCGGACAGCAGAATGCATCGCCAACGGTTAAGGTTAGCGTACAGTCAGCGATAAGTCCTTATGGTCCGGTTCTAGCACTTTTTCGATCATTTTTGAACGTCTGTATCTTGTTTTATAATTAACCCAGAACTATGAAATTGGTATCAAAACAAAATTTTACATATTATCTCGTACATTGTAAACACAGAAACATGATTAGTATGAATTCACTCGAGAGAAAATAAAATCAAAGGTAACACTACTTTATGCTTAGAACATTGATTGGAAAGAGACCCCGTCACTAAATGATATAAAATATATACCAAAAGAAAGTGCTTATTATGATTGAGAAAATGGCTTGACATTGTTTTAATACAAAACTAAAAACGTTAAATTTTACTCCCGAGATTAAAGCAGGTCGGTATCTTTTCCGCTCTACTTGATCACAGATGAGGGACAAAAAATTCACTGACACCCGGCCATAAACATGTCAAATCCAAACTTTCATTTTACTTACACGAAAAATGTTCAATATTTTGCTCGTAAAACTAAAATGAAAGCATGGTAAAAGCGACTCCTGCCGTTGACTGTACCGACATAACACGCGTCGATTGTCGATAACGATCCAATGGACATTCACCCTAAAATACAGTGTTGTCCGATAGATAGTGCTGTCATCCTTTACCGAAATGTTTATGTTTACTGCCGAATTTTGATGACAATTTGATGTAACATTTTTTTCTAATAATCATCAAACATTAATTTAATAATTGACACAAAACTTCTGCAAAGCGCACCTAGTGTATCGAACGACCGTGTATGTAAATAGACAATTTTTTTATAAATATATTCTTATTAAATTATAGTAAAGTCGAGAAAATATGTCCAGTAACACAATTTGATTGTTATTTATATTATAAAATATGTAGTACATTTATAATGAATTAGGTAATATCTTATTATTGTAAATTACGTGAGTTACCACAGCCCAGGCATTGCAAAAAATACATACAGCGCTTTTTTAGACACATTTCACCACATTGTGCTTTCACTTGATATCATCAAAATTAAGAAAATTATGATATTTACTGCAAACACTAAAATAGTATCATGATGGCTTTTACAATTTCTTACTTTTAGAACTTTACCGTTTTATTCAAGTAAAATAAATATATTTCTGATACATAGTGACAAACCGTTTAAAAGGTCTTTTTTGACTAGTTATATTTTTATGGAATAGCCTAGATGATTGACTAAATACGTATCGCACTCGTTTATGTACACAATTATTTAATCTAGAATATATTTTATAGAAAATAAATAAATACAAAAGAAAAGTAGTAGGAGTAGTTCAAAATAATACAATTTAGTTTGATGTAATAGAAATTGTTTATAAACAACCAAAAACTTAATTATTATTAGATCTCAGCAGCACCAAAATATACTAATCAAATATGTACAAACAGAATTAGTTTTTAAGCTATAAATATTCAATAAACTAATATATTTCATAACAACATTTAATTGTATTAATTAAACATTAATACCCTTACTTATAAAAAGTTATGCAATGAATAAGTAATGATTAAAAATACTGCGCAGTACAATATTGTACTGCGCGGAATTCCTAATCATTGCATAACCATTGCATAACTTTTTATAAGTAAGAGGGATAATGTATTAATACAGATAGAGCACATTTTCGTAATTACCTATTGTTTTATTACTGTGGCTTATTTGTTATTATTATTTATTATTGTTTTATTATTGTGGCAGTGTCCGAATATTAATAAATTGGCATTTTTACCTTGGCTTTTTACATATATGACATTTACTAGTTTTAGCTGTATTATACTTTTTTAACTCTTTGTAAATAGCCTTACAAAGAGTTAAAAAAGTATAATGATAAACCGTAAGCTAAGATTATAGATAATCTTTGCCGTAAGTAGTTTGTGAGTACTTTTAGAACTGTCGCTTTTCAAACACCATTTAAAAAGACCTTCGTGGTAACAGTTCTTCTTCCAACTAGGAACAATTTATATCAGTTCAAGTGTAAACTTTCTTTAAAACCAAATACAAAAAAAGTGCATTTGCAATGAACCATAAATATTGGCGTACAAGTTCTTTTCCATACATATTATATCTTATGAGTAGCGATTATAATATAAACTATGTCTTATTTAAGAAAAAATAAGTTAGTATAAAACCTTATATAAGTTATATAAAAAGCTAAATGGATACAAAGCGAGGTAACAGGTTAATCAGTTTGTAGATATAGAAATGTCAACTTCCTAGAACACCTACTGAACACTTAATTCAGGCGAACACTTAACTCGAGATACTCGTATGTCCAAGAAACTGGTAAGACATAGTAAAGTGAAAATAGCAATCCTTATGAGACATACATATAATGTTTTTTAATGTAACACTTTCGCCAGAGCGACGTATATCGCTGCAGCCCATACAAACTTAAGAGTGATGGTGTTTGTGTGTGTGACTCGTGTATTGGCAAGCAAAATTGTTTTGAGTTCTCGCATAAAATTGTGACGATGTGAAACCTCTTTCATAAATTCTTAATCCTTTCATGATCCATTTCATTCCATTTCATAGTTTGTCTATGTTAATTCAAAATTCAAATAACCTGTCATTCCCATATTGTTTTGGCTCATGTCGAGGTTTTTTACAAAACATCTGATAAAAAGTGGTAAATAAATTATTATTTTATCTACCTATATCTCGCAGTTTTAGTTACTGCATAAATTCCACCTACCTAAAATAGCGGGCGATAGAATGCCCACCAAAATGCTGACTTCTAGCTTGGGGCGTGTTCGTGTTCAGAAAGAAAGGACCAGCTCGACTAGCAGAGTCCTGCAAGCGTTGCTGATAGGCCAGCTATCTCTGTGCATGGTCATCTTCTACTACAACAAGCCCATGAAGAAGAAGCCGTTGTTTATGAACATTTCCAAGTGCTCCTAATTGTTCCTGTACTTTTATGTTGTCCACTGAGGTTTGGTCCCTGGGCTAGTGGAACAAACCCTAGGACCGCCTCGTGACAAAATTATAGTACAATAAATTACCAGGTTCTTAGACAAGTCGTCCCGATTTCGAAGCTAGCATTACAATTCATCTTATCTTCTATAAATATAATAATCTACATTCTATAAATATAACAATTTAAATTACATAAAATAATCAATTATACTGAAATTAATAACAGGTTATATATGAATAAAGATTTTAAATATAATTAATAAGATAATCAAAATGTATCACAAATTCTTATGTAAGTAAATATGTATATTAAAAATGTAATAAAAATCAACGTGAGATTCGTTTTTAGCCTTGCAACGAAAGTATTAAATTTTTTAGGTATGAGAATACCAACTAAGTTGAATGTCTATTATAAATAATTTGGGCGAATTTTAAGAATATAACTATGACTGCATGCTATTTCTGTAAAAATGTGACGTTTGTGGATCTATTTGAGGAGTTATATATTTATTGTAAAAATAGTCCATTCCATTGTAAACATGTTCACAGCTAGTTAAGTATAAAAAGTGTGTCAATCTCAAAAATAAGTATTCCCCGGACAAGTTAAAGTTCATCATTTGTATAGCGCCTCATACAACAAAAAATAATAATAAAATAGAGCAATTGGAAATACTACTTCACGCATTAAAAAAAGTTGGCGAATTTTAATGATTACCTTGGAGTAAAGGCGAGGTGTAAGGTGAGGTGACTGTTGTCTATAGATTTCTCTTTCCATCCTATTCACTATAAATATCTCTATCTCTCTTCACCGCTCTCTTACACATGTATTCCTTACCAAACGTATTGAGGTCTGTGATATGTGCGTGTGAATTATTAAGTACATAATCATTTGATATTATTAACAGATCGTCTATAACTAGCTTTTGAAGGAGCACCATCCAACAAAAACATTTAAAAAAATGCCTCAAAAACTTCTTTTTTTTCTTAATCAGTAATATAGAAGCGTAGGTACTCAGGAAAAATGTAAGTTACAAATGTCAAAGTAAGTTTAAGATCTTATAGATAAAAACACACGTAAAATAAGTAACAGGCTTTGGTTATCAATTATTTGTTTGGTGATAAACACTTAAAAAAAATGACTAAAAATTTGCACATTATTCAATTTTTAAGTCTTACCATTTAATTTGAAACAAATCTTTTTATAAAGACAACGATATAAACGACGTAGATTTGTCTACATATTATTTGCGAACGCGCACGTACCTGGCTATAATTGTAACGTATTAAAACAGGGTCGGATTCGTGTGTGGAGGTCCAAGCGCGACTACAAATGTGCGGGGCCAGATTAGACTACAAATGTGCGGGGCGGAGTTGGATGCGTGGTCCAAGGCGGGGTCAGATTTGGTCCTTAGGCAGGTAGAGCAATAGGGTACTTGACTGATTTTCGTAAACTAATCGATCGAGAGCAGAAGAGGCTTCTGCTTTAGCAAAAAAATACATTATTTATGAGAGTTACTAAATTGAATCGCGCCTAAACGACCATAGCTGTCATGGCGACCGTATGACGTCACTAAGTCTAAAGCGCTTGCCACACTGGAACAAAACAACCGCGAATTTGGAAGCAGTGACGTCATACGTACTGCGCAGTATTATTAGTCAAATATGGCAAAAAGTTACTATTTATTATTTTTGCTTTAAAAAATATGTTTTTATTTGTTAATTAATTAAGTTAAACTATCGGAGAAATATACTCTATTAATGCAATTAATCGTTTTCTTTCTTTCTTTTAATTTTAAGTACCCCAAGCTATCAATGTGACCAACGTGACCCCCAGATTCGTCCACTCATGCACGTGGGGACCAAATTCGCCTGAACAAAATGGGATCAGATGAGGCTACACATGCACGGGGTCGGGCTCGTCGTCCTTGGGCGGGTAGAGCACGTGCGTGCCGAGGTCGCGCAGGTCCTGGTGGTCTCCGTGCGCCGCCAGGTCGAAGTCCGACCCCGACAGCGACGCGATGTGGTTCCAGTTTGACTCTGTGGGGTCACCTGTATGTTGAAACAACTGTTAAAGTATTGGCATACAATAGTAGTCAATTATTATCTGCGGCTTCAGCCAGCACACAAGACGTGCGCGCGAGAATTGTTACCCATATGGTATGGCAAAAATGTCACAGACATTGACGTATAGATTTGTTAAGAAATAATGCATTTTTTCAGCACTTTTCGTCCTTGCTCTAGTCGAGCTAGAACGTCTCAAAGATCTTAGGGATCGGCTTGAGGTGAGGCGCGATCAGTACGGGGATGGAGACTGCCCCCTTGTGAATTAAAATTTATTGATATAAGGGGATACTTTCTTTCGTATGAAACTACATAGCTTATATTGATGAAGTAACACTTCAGAAAGACATCTTAATGCCTTCAAGCAGTCGCAGTTGGATGATCTGCAAAAGTCTCGTTCGCGATACACGGGCGCTAACCAACAGCTTGAACTCTGCACCCATTTCAACAGTCAACCTTTTAATTTAAAACATTTCGTTTCACCCGGTAATAATATCCTGAAAGCAACTGCTTATCTATAATTATTCTAGCCAAAAAACAAAACTGAAGGCTATTATTATGTGTTACTGATGTGTATAATGAACCAACTTTTTGACAAGCCAAGTGAATTTACTTTTCGATATGTAAAGCCGTATAAGAATCTCCGGCAGAGACCCAGCTACCAACCCCCACGATCTCTGGACCTGGCAACTTATAACGCACGCACCTTGAGGACCGATGAGAAGTTGATAGAGCTGGAAGAAGTAGTAAGTAAGTTGCGCTGGGGTATTATAGGGTTATCAGAAGTCCGAAGAGAGGGAGAGGATACGATGACCCTCAATTCCGGCAACTTACTCTATTACCGGGAGGGCGACCAGCAGTCCCAACATGGTGTCGGGTTTCTCGTCCACAAGTCCCTCGTCAACAACATTGTGAAGATCGAAAGCGTTTCGAGCAGGGTGGCATACCTTATACTCAGAATTACCGAACGGTATTCGTTGAAGGTCATACAGTGTACGCCCCACACTCGAAACGCCCGGACGATGAAGTGGAGGCTATGTATGATGACATTTCTAATGCCATACATGCTCCGAAAACACACTTCACAGTGGTGATGGGGGACTTCAACGCACGGCTGGGCATAAGGAATGGCGATGAACTGTGAGTGGGGCAGTATTGATTTGGACAGCGGAACCAAAGGGGTCAGCGATTGGCCGACTTCATGGAGAAGGAGGGACTCTTTATGATCAACTCCTTTTTCAAGAAGCGCCCCTCCAGGAAATGGACGTGGCTGCACCCCGGCGGTCATAAGCACGAGATAGATTTCATTTTGACGACCAATCGGCATTTATTCAATGATGTCTCTGTGATCAACAGGGTTAAGACCGGCAGTGATCACCGCATGGTAAGAGGCTCATTGAATATCAACGTGAAGCTGGAGAGGTCTCGTTTGATGAGATCTACTCTTCGCCCAAGTCCTGACCAAATCCAAAACCCAGAGAGCTTTCAGTTGGAGCTCCAAAATCGCTTCCAAATCCTTACCGAATGCGATACAATAGACGAACTAAATAACGGGCTGGTGGAAATTGTCCACGAGGTCGGGTCGGAGTTCTTTAAGACCCCCCGCAAAAAAAGAAACACAGAAACTCTCTGAGCATACACTCAAACTTATGGCAGAACGAGGCCAGATGAGGCTGCAGTCTTCAGTGGATTTGTCGAGTTACAGCTTGCTTAATAAACAGATCTCCAAGTCGATGCGACACGATTTGCTTTCCTATAACACAAGTAGTGTTATAAGAACGTAATAGGCGGAACAAGGACTCCAAAGTGTTCGCAAGAGTCTATTGGGCAAAGCTTGCCAGTGGCAGCATCGTTTCGTCGAAGCCAGAGATTTTGAGTGAGCTCGAGAAGATCTATGGACAATTATACACCTCATCGCGTAGTCCTCCTAGCAGGACTAGCGATGCAAGAGCCCGTTTGAGCTATAAGCTGTTTTCGAGAGTAGTTACAAACCGTCTCGCTCGTAGGTTTGACGACTTTCAGCCTCCCGAACAAGCTGGATTCCGGAAAGGCTTTAGCACCATAGACCAAATCCATACGCTCCGGCAGATTATACAGAAGACCGAAGAGTATAATCGGCCACTATGTCTAGCGTTTGTGGACTACGAGAAAGCCTTTGATTCAGTCGAGACCTGGGCAGTGCTACAGTCATTACAGCGGTGCCAGATTGATTACCCGTACATCGAAGTGTTGAAGTGTTTGTACAGCAAGGCCACCATGACAGTTCGTCTTCAGGATCAGAGCACGAATTCTATCCAGCTGTAAAAAGGGGTGAGACAGGGAGACGTTATTTCTCCGAAACTGTTCACCTCTGCACTGTAAGATATATTCAAGCTTCTGAACTGGAACGGATTTGGTGTTAACATCAATGGCGAATACATCACTCACCTTCGATTTGCTGATGATATAGTCATCATGGCTGAAACCCTGGAAGACCTAAGCACAATGCTCAGTGACCTCAATATTGTTTCCCAACAGGTGGGTGAATATGGGCAAGACGAACATCATGTCAAATGCCCATGTCGTACCCATGCTGGTTTATGTTGGGAACGATATTATCGAAGCTGTTGATCACTATGTCTACTTGGGTCAGACGATCCAACTGGGTAGATACAACTTCGACAAAGATATAAACCGACGAATCCAACTCGGATGGGCAGCGTTCGGTAAATTACGCCATATCTTCTCGTCGCAGATACCGCAGAGCCTCAAGACGAAAGTTTATAATCAGTGCGTTTTGCCAGTGATGACATACGGCACTGAGACGTGGTCGCTAACTATTAGTTTCATACAAAAGCTCAGAGTTGCGCAGCGTGCAATGGAGAGAGCTATGCTCGTGGAGAGAGCTATATTCACTACGTGATAGAATCAGAAATGAGGAAATCCGTAGAAGAACGAAAGTTTCCGACATAGCTCTCAGAGTTTGCAAGTTGAAGTGGCAATGGGCAGGCCATATAGTTCGCAGAACCGACAACCGGGGAATAAAGGTTCTCGAATGGCGACCACGAACAAGCAAGCGAAGTGTGGGGAGACCCCCCACACGATTTACCGACGACATTGTAGCCATCGCAGGAAGTCGGTGGATGGAGGTGGCACAGGATCGCTCGTCATGGCGCTCTTTGGGGGAGGCCTATGTTCAGCAGTGGACTTCTAAAGGCTGTCATGATGATGATCTAAAGCAGTCGTTATTGTGATGCAACAAGCTTCTTTCAGCATTAGAAAGCTGCCTAAGTACGGTACTCAAACATTTATTAATGCAACAAGCTTTTGCAAATATGTATTAGTAATTTTGAAGCCTGTAAATATATAATACTATTCATATATTGCAGCCAATCATTTACGAAACACGCGTGCCGCTGTACGTGTTATTAAAGCCAATCGGTGACGAATGAATGGTTCAAAATACAGATTTCTAAATAAATAACCAAACAAATTTTACTGATTATATGAGCATTTAAAGGGTGTGATTGTATTTGTGAGGTTTTAATGCGTGACTTCTTATATTTCAATACTTTATTAGATATGAATCTTAATAATGTTAGTTGTTACGTGTTTCCTTTGAAATGTGTGTTTTATCCAGAGATACCTTATACAAAGTATCTCGAATACAAAATACAAGATAATATTAAAATAAGTATTTCAGATACCAAATACAAGATACTTTATGGAATGGTATCTGAAATGCTAGATACAAGATACATATCTTCTAAATACTTTTTAAAGATAAAATACTTTATGAAACAAAACACAATTTTTTGGAGTAGAAGTTTACTAGATGAATTATGAAACATTTAGGGGCCAATTTAATACATGGCGACTGTCGCCATTTATCAAATTGGCCCTAGACTAAAGTTTCATCAAATGTCAATAGATGGCTGTTTATTTTTGCAAAGACAAATCATAGGTAATTATTATTAAAATTATTTCAGCAAACATAGTATTTACGAAATACAAGATACCAAACGAATGGTATCTAAATACAAGACAATGCATTTAAAAAAGTATTTTAGATATAAGATGGAAATACGTATTTTGTATCTTGTATTTGTATTTCAGATACTTGTATGTTAGATAAGTCACATCTCTGGTTTTATCTCCCATTATTAGACAAGGTTATGTACTTTTTGTAATAATTGTTATGCATATAATGTTTCTTTTAAATTAATTGTGTTATTAAAGTGTACATTCAAATAATAAATGTGGAAACCATGCTGTTAGAATAAACTCAGCGAGGACTTACATGTCGGCCGGTTGCGGAGCAAACCTGCATAACTTACGTTCTAGAATTACTTAGTCAATAGAAGCTTGCCTTAGTAAGAAAAAGTTACTTATAGGTTTTGCAAAAACTTCAATATATTGGCACTTTGATACAAATAAACCAAATCAAATGTAAATTAATTTAAAGGCTATGGCGAAAAAGTGTTACTGTAACATTTTTTCTTTTTTTTTGCAAAACCTTAATAAGACTGCATATTACGTGTATGATACATACTATCAATTTACCAGCATTTATATGAGGCTACTTATTACCTTTAAAAGTACAATAGACATAAGAAATGCTTTAAAGTTCTTCCAAACATTATTTCTTGGGGGATTTTAAAGCACAGGAGTTTTAGCATATTTTCCATTTCCAATACCAAGCACTAACTACATTTTACAATATTAACATAGTCTACTATTTCATTTTCTATTAACCCAAGAGTATCTCAGGTTATAGTGAAGGAATTTCAAAGTAGTAAGAAATCATCACACTGTTTGATTAAACGAGGTTAATACTATTCGTTCTATCGGCACAATCGTGTCAAAGTATCAAACACACAAAACACAGTCTTCGTGGCGTTACCGTTCACTGGTCAGCAAAGCTGTCTGAAGTACATATGACCAGAAAGTACAAATAATATTAATAATAATATATTCGGGACAATTTACACCAATTACCTAGCCCCAAACTAGGATACCCTGTAATAGATAACGGATAAACATACATAGATACGAATATCACATCCATGACTCGGAAACAAACATTTCTGAACATAACACAAATGATTGCACCTGGCGGGATTCGAACCGATACGAACCGTTGGTTCAATAGTCAGGGTCAGTAACCATTCGGCCAACCGACCGGTTCGCCGAATGGTTAGTGACCCTGACTAGTGACCCTGGTTCATTGACGCTTGTCAATGAACCACGATGACTTGACAGCTAGCTCCAAAAAAGGAATATATCAACGTACCTAGGACTATATAATTTATAGTGTTCGTGCTTTTGTGGGCGTATAGTATAAACAACACATAATAGGGTAATTGACAGTAAAAGAAAAATAACATTGCATTAATAGAATCGATAAAAAGAAGGCAAAAATCGACGCTACCAAAAAATATATGACGTAATTGCAATTACATTGGTTTCACAATGGTTTCCAATAGCAATATACTGTAGTATAATATTATTGTACCCACCTACATTTAATTCCTTCCTAGTTTTATACAGGTTAACTTACACAGCATGAAGTTAAAATAAAAAGTAATAAAAAAGAAAATAAACTGACTTCAAATCGTACAAAACTAAACCGAAATAAATATTTCTAAGGTCTGTGCTACGTTTAAAGAAATATTTCTAAGGTCTGTGCTACGTTTAAAGAAATATTTCTAAGGTCTGTGCTACGTTTAAACCAACTGTTTAAAGTTTTATACGGTTTGAAGATGTTTCTTTTTTAATTTCTTTTCAGTTTCGTTAAAGTAGGCCTAACAAAATGAAGAACTTATTCAGTTCGCTAAGAAAAATATATAGCGGAAACAGTTAACAGTCCATAACAGCTTTTAAACTACTGGGCAGACTTTCATCAAACTTAAACTATTCACCAAGTTGAAAGATACCGAAACTATTACAAAAATAACTATTGCAATTAGACTTGTAATTTTCGAGAAATACGTGGACAAACACACATACATAAATTCGTGAAATTTGGCATATTTTTTCAGATACTCATATAGACTAACGTATATTATATGAATATTAAGAATTTTGGACAATAATAATATACATACATACACGAAATTTGGTACATATACATACTTAGACACCCATATAGACTAACGTATATGAATATTACGTATTTTCAACATTACTACATACATACAGATCAACTTGAGAACCTATTTTTTTTAACTCGACATGAAGAACACAAATTAAATGTCGTTTAAACGGCAATTATTAACAAGTCCGACGTTTAATGCTAACGAAAGCTGATTCTTAAATCCTACAAAGCTTTCTCGACCAGTGAACGACAACGCTGTTAGTGTCAAACATAAAACAATAGAATGTAAGAAGCGTCGTGCTGCATACCGTAACCGCTACACTAAACGGGCGTGGAGTGCGCGGGCTCGCCCCGACCCGGGACACTGAGGCTCCGCCCCAGGTCGAGGTGACCTCGCCCTTGACCTTGACCTTGAGGCTGCGGGGTGGGGGAGGCGCGCGAGCGGGCGCGGGTCTCCTCCAGGATGAAGGTGTTGATGACGTAGGCCTCGCGCCGGATGCGGTCGCGCAGCTCGCCCGACATGTCGGGGATGGCCCAGCGGACGATGATCATCACCAGCGCTACCACGTTCTGTTTCAAATTACACATAGTTTGAGAGTGTCTTCCTAAGATACAGGCCTGCCCGAGTATATGCCCGGGGCCCACTGATTATTGCTTTTTGTCTGTGATTAAAGTATAAACAAACTGGAGTATTGTAAAATTGACATGTAACGATGTTAACGAAATAAAAAACCTGTATTATCGAAACAAATATTACAAAAAGTGCACATTTTACGAAGTGCTCATTTTGAGAAGTGCCAGTTATGAGAAGTGCACCTTCTGCAATAACTAGTATAAAGCTAAAAAAATGACGCCTGCCCTGCCAAAAAAACTGCTTATGCCAATAAATTATATATTGTTTGAATGTGCTCATCAAGGCCTTCAATTTGATACCCATATTGTAAAATTCGAAGTTTTTTTTCTAATTTGGAAATGTAGCCATACTGCCGCCATAATGAAATTTTCAAAATAAAATATAGCCTATGTTACTCGGGGGGATGTAAAGATTCTAACACCCCATACATCTAAATCTGTTCAGGCATTTAAAAGTTATGGTGGAATAAAGAAACTCACATACATACAAACATACATGAATGCTAAAAACATAACACTCCTTTTTTTGGGCAGTCGTGTAAAATATCGTGTTATTTTAGGGCCTAAAATATTCTCAGTATGTACTTACTAAATTACATGAAAATCCGTTTAGCTGAACGGATGTTGTTGTGGCAACAACAACATACATATTGGCAGCATTATGTACTTACATACTATCGTATTTGTAATATTACAAGTACAGATTGTAAACAATCTAACGGGAAAAACCGCGTTATGATCAGTACAGTAATTATTTTACGTGATTTTAAAATATACAGATTTACAAATGTGTGTAGTTTCGATTTTTCTTGAGAGCCGAAATGTCGGAAGCTCATAATAAAAGTATCACATGGTAAATGTCCCTAATATTAACTAAGTACAGTTTAATTCATGCTTGTAAAGAATCATGGGCATTTCTGGCGAAATAAACAATATAATTCTTATAATCTTCAACTAAAACTAAAGCAATTTTATTTCCGCTCCAAAAGCAGTCGGAAGTTTTTATCATTATATAGATTTGGCTTTTCGACCATACATCATCACCACCATCAGCCTATATCTGTCCACTGATGAACGTAGGCCTCTCCTAATGCACGCCACTGAGCTCGTTCTTCATCAATTTTCTTCCAGCCGCTTTTCGCAGGTCGTCACTCCACCTAGTCACAGGGCGTCCTATACACTACGTCTGCCTAAACGTGGTCTCCACTGTAAAACTCGTCTACCTCAACAGTTATCGGTTCTTTGGAAAATGTGAAAAAGCCCATTGCCATACATTTTCCCCCATTAAAAATTAATAAAGAAATCAATAATTAATTTAATTCACTCACTCTTTTATACACTCACATACACTTGCTTTCAAAACTAGTACCACACTTTAAATGTCTGTCTGTTAGCGTATCACGTTAAAACTACTAGACCGATTGCCATGCGATTTTCACTTTGAATAGTTTAGGTTTTGACTTAAAAACTGATGTACTTGTTATCTCAATCCGATGAGTATGGGCCAAGCAATTGAATAAAAAATCTAAATCTATTAATTTTAAAAGTGTAGTAATAAGTTTTGAATAAAACTACTGGACCGTTTGTTATGCGATTTTCACTGTTGGATAGCTTAGGTTTTGACTTAAAAACTTATGTACTTGTAATATCAATCCGTTGAGTAGGAGCCTAGATATTATTAATTTTAAAGGAGTGGTATTCAGTTTTGAAGGCCAGTGTATACTTAGGTTGAGCCAACAGGATCACCTCGTTTTCCTATCACGGCATATCGAAGCGATTCCATTGGTGGACTAACCTCGAACACGACGACAAAAGCAAGTCTGGCGCCGATGATGTGCCAGTACCAGTTGCTGTGCTCGTAGGTGTCGCCTTCTTTGTGGTGCCAGTAGCCCGGGTAACTGCAAACAGCATGTGTTAAGAACAGCGCCATCTATGAACCTACGTTCAAACTAAGAAGACAGAACCGATGGTGAATATATTACAAACTAGTGACTCGCCCGGGCCTCGCACGGGTAACGATCACTCCGCGGCATTTTTCTTACTTTTAACATTTTTATAACTTCTAAAAAAATACGCCGGAAAGCGTAATTCAAAATCTTTAGCAGCAACGATCGTGGTGTTTGACCATAGACAACTGCATTATTACTCACGTACTTGACAGGCTTTTTAATATTTCGTTTCCATGACAACGTCATTCCGTTTTGTATTTTTGATACCTTGGGTTACATTATTGCAATGTTTATAGGGATCTCTAATTTCTTAAACAATAAAATATTGCCCATGTTAGTCGCTGATAATGTAACTTTCTATCGGTTAAATAATTTTTTAAATCTGTTCTGTATTATTTGAGTTTATTCATTACATGCAAACATTTACAAACAAATCAAATCTTTCCTGTTTATAATATTAGTGTAGACAAAATTAGTTACTAAACTAGTCATCAGAGTGCGCTTTTCGACGATGCGACGGGTGACGGGTCTTTTTCTCGCTACACTCCAAATGTATGTAATGTACCTAAAATCCAGATTAGTCAGGCCAGCTTTCTATAATTCTACCTATCCTATAAAGATATCCAGACTAACTGACACGACGTTGCATGTATTCACGACAACGTCGACAACGTCGTGAATACATGCTCACAAAAATATCAAGATTTGCGGCTGGTCTGTGTTCCCTTCTCTTTAAAATGGTTGAGGGGGGATGGCTAATACACTAGTCATACTCTTGAAAGGGTGCTGCCTGTGGGGACTGATCCAGCCTAATTTCTGATTGTATTATTGTTATTATTTTAATTCCAGTTTTGATGATTGTGGGACATCTCATTGGCACTTCAAAATCGTCTGTAATGACTAATGAGGCATTAGAAAAACATATGACTTTAACTGAATAAATATTTCACCGTGGGGTTCCCCTAATGGGCGTATGTCTGAAGCACCGGTAGAGTCAGAAGACAGATCTTTTCTTGTGCGTGATTCAACTCTGGTTCAATCTCAAGGTATAGGAAGTTTATCTTATTTATTGATTTGGTCTATTTATAATACTTATTTTATTTTAAGTCCGTCCCCCCCTTTTTCATGAGACGTTAAGTTTTTTGACTTATAAAAGTGCTATACTGTTTTGTCTATTTACAATAACATACTTTGAATTTTTGAATATGCCGGAGGGCGTCCTACAGTACTTTTGCTAGTGGTCTTCACTCGAGGACTCGCAGGTTTCCATCGATAAACGGTCCTTCTACATTATGTGACCGACCTAATAATACTTCTAATTTGCTTTTCCTTAGAGCTATGTCATTATCATTCGTTTTTTTTCGGATCACTTCGGTTCCGATTCGAAACCTCGAGCATTGTTCTTTCCATAGCCGCTAAGAGAGTTTGATTGAAGCAACTTAATTGCCCAAGGCTACCATTACAATTTTTTTTTTATGATTCTAGCCGTTAACGCCTGCTTAGCGTAAACATATCTGATAATTTTCTAAAGGGAATTTTTAGCAGTGTTCGGTTGGTCAGTTCAAAATACTTCCAATAGACGGCATTACTGTTACCGTCCCCGTAAGACAGGGTGAAGATACTAAGAGACTTTGGGTAACGATGCAGTGGTCACGGTAGCCGAATTGTTTAGAGGGATGAGCCGCACAGAGGCATGGATGTATGCGGGTTCGAATCTCGTCTGTGATCCAGATTTTTCGTTTAGGAAATTATCAGATACATATTTTTTTGTAATTGTAGTCTACTTTTCAAGTATTTTTGTACCAAATTTCATGCAGTTCATAACTCTAGAAATTACGATGGTAAGAGCGATTGGAACAGACGGACAGACCGGACGATCTTACAAGGGCTTCTTCTTAGACTACGGATGCCCAAAACCGTGTGTGCGGCGGGAGGACGCATTACCTGCACATGGTCTGGTTGTACTTGGTGTCCATCGGCTTGTGCTGCAGCACGGTCGTGTTGAAATTTGCCAGCGTGTGGTTCACGTAGCCCCGCAGGCTTGCGTTCGTGAACTGGTACACCAGGCGCGGGATGAACTCAGACGTGAACGCTATTATGAAACCCTGCGGAGGGAAACAAGGGGTTAATAGTTTTTCAGTTATAGTTTGGTCTAACAACGGAATCAGATCAAAAACTAAACTGAGGAAATGAGTTCAAAGAATACGAAGTGAACTGAAAACTTACTACAAAATAAAACAAAACATAGCCAACTGCATTTTTTGCTGTAAACATGAATTGATTGGCAAATTCTCATATGGCAAATTGAAATTCAATAGGGCTCATGTTACATCTAAACATCTATCATGACTATAACAAGTAGTATATAGTTAATAGATTCACGTTAGTATGTAACGTCAGTGACACTCACGTTAGTGATGATGCTGAGCTTGCCAATGAGTCCAGAATGCGGTACCACACGTCGATGTTGTTGACTCGCTGTGGCACCGGCCGTCGATAGCACGTCAGGAAATTCTTGGCGTTGAGTTATACTCACGTTAGTATGTAACGACAGCGATACTCAAGGTAGTGATGATGCTGAGCTTGCCGATGGAGTCAAGGATGCGGTACCACACGCCGATGTCGTTGACTCGCAGCGGCACCGGCCGTCGATAGAATGTCCGGAATTCTTGGCGTTGAGTTAGACTCACGGTAATATGTAACGACAGTGACACTCACGTTAGTGATGATGCTGAGCTTGCCGATTTGTCCAGGATGCGGTACCACACGCCGATGTCATTGACTCGCAGCGGCACCGGCCGTCGATAGAACGTCCGGAACTTCTTGGCGTTGAGTTAGTTTCACGTTAGTATGTAACGACATTGACACTCACGTTAGTGATGATGCTGAGCTTGCCGATGGAGTCCAGGATGCGGTACCACACGCCGATGTCGTTGACTCGCTGCGGCACCGGCCGTCGATAGCACGTCAGGAACTTCTTAGCGTCGAGGCGCATCTCTAGTATGTTGTTGATGAGAGCGAACAGCGGGGCGAGGGGGAAGGCTGCTACGAAGATAGTCACGAAACCGTATTGGAGAACTGTAAATATAATAAAAAACGAGCGACCCTTACAGTATTCGCATATGATGTGTAATATCTGACCTCTCACCTTGGTATTAAGCAACGTTAACACACTCTAGCACCGCGCGCGCTTATTGGTCATCTGTGAATCAGCAACTACTTCATCTGACCTATCTGAACTTAATTATCGTCAGTAAATCTTATGTCTTGATAGCTGAGCCGGGAACCGTTCGGCTGATAGTCTGAAGTATCTGAGTTCTATTCCCGACTGACTGTTTGTTTATTTAGCAATATAACAAAAAATGTGATGGCTTCTAACTTGATAGCACCGCACGCGCTACCCCGGTTTCCTATTAAACTTCCGGTTTCACATTGACTAACAAATTTCACGAAATCACTCGAAATCATTCAGGAAAACGAGCGGAAAGATATAACACATAAAAAATACACTTTAATATGGCGAATTTTATCATGCAAAAGACTAATTTGTTACAAGGGCCCAATAACTTACCCATTTCCAAATATTCAGGGAACAGTCCCATGTTTCCAAAGTCAACTAGTTTGAAGTCTTTTACCCACTGCATTGGACTCTTTATCCTGTAAAATAACGAAACAAAGTAAATATTTGTTTATATTTATAGTATAAAGTATATATATAGTTATAGTACATTTATTTAGCATATGTTTAGTGTACAATAAAGAGATACAATAGTCGCAGCGGAAGTTTGTGGCTCGGAAGTTGTCTGCAAGTCGCTGCACAAACTGATATATTTCAGGCATAATCTCAATATTGAAGTTGAAGTCAGCATTGTCTAACTGCCTCGCTCACTCGCTTACGTTTTTCGCATATTCTATCTCACTCTTACTTTATGCTGTTTTATCCCCATAGCAGTACCTGCGCAATCGTTCACAGAGCCTTACTTCACAACCACAAACCTCCCCTGCGACTACTATATCTATCTATGTAATTTATCTTCTAAACTTTATAGATTATTAAAAAGCAAACCTTTTAGAGAATAGTCAATACAATTAAATAACTAACACAAAGATAAATACATCACACATTATAGAGCATAAACATCTAAGAAAGATTAATGACCATAAAATTACTTAAACAAAATAATCTTTCTCCATTTAAAAACCAATCGGTCGCCATGTAGTCCCGGCTTAGTAATAGGTCCACCTTTTCTCGTCTCACGGGTGTTGTTAGAACCAGCAAAGGGAATTCAGAAAATGGGTTCATACCCATTTTCATGCACCTGTGTAAGTATCCACATCTACGGCCAAGTGTAGTGACTATGGCGAAACCTCCCTATTATGGGAGGCCCATGTGCAGCGGCGTCTGATGTCTGGATAAACCCGTTGTCCGCTGTCAGTGCGAAACGCTGCTATTAGAGTCGTACCCTCATTCCTGCGGAGAACTTTAACGTAAACTTGTTTTGTAACTTATTCATAGCTCGACGTACGTACTTACACAATTACTAAACAGCCTATTCACTATTACAACCTTATCTTGCAAATTCCCAAAACTTTGCCTGTTTGAGTTGAGTAGTTTTTGTTCTAATTTATCAAACTGGTGACTCGCCCCGGCTTCGCACACACCGCACCATTATTTTTTTTCAGCACTTTTATAACAGTCTTAAAAAAACGCAAAATCAAAATCAAAACACGATCGTTGCTGCGAAAGATTCAAAATCTTTGGCAGCAACGATCGTGGTTTTTGCCCATAGTACGTACTTGACAGCCTTGTTATTATTTCGTTAGCGTCGTTATTTCGTTTTTCGTGGTTGCGTCCCTTGCAGCGAGTAATGATATTTTTTGCAAATTTTTGATACCTTTGAGTTACATTATTTAAATTGTCGTAGGCAACTCTAATTTTATGAAAAATAAAATACTGTCTATGCTACTCTCTGATAATGTAGCTTTTTATAAATGCAAGATTTTTTAATTTGGTCAGTATTTTTCGAGATTATGCATAACATACAAAGATACAAACATACAAAAAAAGAGCCGTCGCGGGACGCCTGGCAGTTGTGTGAACATAGTAGAATAGAATTCATTCGGCTTTACAATAGTAAGATGAAACTAAAACAACGAGCAACGTTATGCACCGCGCGCTCTCATTGGTCAACTGTGAATCAGCATCTCGTCATCTGATCTATACTTACTCTTCGTCAGAATACCGTTAGTCTGGTTGGCTAAGCGGAGACCGCTCGGACGCCAGTATGAAATATCGGAGTGCAATTCCCACTGAAGGTTTATATTTTGCACTTTAAAAACTTCGAAAAAAAATATTGTTGATTTGATTACTGGCTCATTAGATAATTATTGTGATGGGCTATGTGGTGGTGGCCAGCTTACTAATAAGAACCGCCCTTTCCCCCCTCCCCATCCCACCAACCACGTCGCCAGGCCGCCCGATCGCCACGCCTAGTCGGCATTACCCGCGTACCGCGCCATTAGATGTTTACACATCAAATGAAATCTGTCCTCTTTATAATATTAATGTAGATGGTGTTCTCACTTTTTCTTCCTGCCAATGGTCCTGATGACGTTCCACCACTTGAGGAGATAGGGCAGCATCATCTCGACGACGGTGTTGATGAACTGCTTGCCCACCATGATGATGGCCAGCTGGATGGATAGCTCCAGCAGGCAGCCTCCGGGGGCACACTGGGGAAATAGGGCAACTATTTTTTATTTATTTTTTATTACGGACTTAGCAATCGTTTAACCACAATCTCACCTGATGGAAAGTGATGATGTGGTCGGTGTAGCACGCTTGCCTAGTAGATACCTGTTCACTCTTGACTTGAGTCTCTGAGTTATAATTTAAATTAAATTAAATGAAATTAAAATTATATTAAATTTATTGTCACAGATGTAGGTATAAGGAAACACTGACGAGAGCAGAGCATTCCACTCTTTGCAGTTCTATTGATTGCAGACTATAAAAATGTATGTTACGCTTTTCACGAAATCAGAAATCGAATCTTAAGAAAAGCGCGAGGAAAGATGTTACACATAAAAACCAGAAATAAGGGAAGTTATTTCCAGATAAATGCATCTACATCGCTCACACCTCAATTCGCTTTTACAATGCCTTTGGTTCGCTGTCTGTTTGACAATGCCTTTAGTGTTATAATGACAATCGAACAACGTATAAGGTTTAAAATCTTTTCTTTAAACCTTCTTGGTAACAACTAGTTGACATGACATACCTCTTCTTGTCTATGCCCGAACAGCCTAATGAAATCCCCAGGCCGGCCCACAAACTTGCCCTTGAAGAATGCGATGTAGAATATGGACGCGTAGTAGTTGACGAACTGCAGTAGGTATATCTTGAGGGTGAGCGAGTCGTCAAACTCGGTCTGTGTGCGCAGGAGTTCCTTTTCCGTTAGCCATTCCGCTAGGTATTGGTAGATCTGTGGGGGGAAACGAGGTGAATATTTATGTGGTGATATTGTAATGCAGTTCGAATTGACCCCGGTCTGCACTAAAGTTCGAATAGGTAGGTAGGGATAAAGTTCCGTTTTTTTGCCCGACTGTAGACGGGTTTTAGTTTTTGAACTTGTCTTGTTTATGTTAGTTTAAATAAATTTAGTGTCGATACTTATCACGGAACCCTAATGAATAAAATATAGCTTACATACTGTTTACTTACAGTTGTTTGTTTGTCGTATGCGGTAGTAGCCTCTAATGTCAGTTTGTCAGGCCGCCCGGGGGTATCTGACATGGTCTAACGATTCTTATAAGTAGTAGAACTTTTGGAATCGTTTCAGTGATTTGATTTAAACGAGAGTATTGACTGCGGACGTTGCCATTTCTCCGTCCAAGTAAATTACGGAGAAGTACAAATTATTGTGAAAAGCGAAGTAAGATATCTAAAGTTTTATCTTCCTTGTCGTATGATGTTTATGAGGTAGCGTTGGCCTCTGTTGTCAGTTTGTCAGGCCGCCCGGGTGCCTCTGTGATGGCTTTACGACTACTGTTTATCAGTAACAGCTGGGACTGACATCGGGACCGGAGGGCGTGCATTCCGCAGAACGGAGCGATGGAAATCCGCACAACAGAAAAGTCTTTTACTGAGGACCGAACCCAATATCGTTGGATTCTAACGCGTACTAGTATACCGCTTGGCTACCATCGCTCTGGATGGTACTTTAATGTCAGAATCTAAAACAAATCCATACTAATAATATAAAACCGAAAGTAACTTTGTCTGTTATTACCTTTTCCCGACTAAACGGCAGAACCGATCTTGATGAAATTTGCGATAGAGATAGTTTGAACCCTGGAAAAGGACATAGGATACTTTTTATCGAACGAAGACGAGGAAGTCGCGGGCAAAAGTTAGTCTTTACTCACATAGTTGAAGATACAGATGAACACCAAGTTGATGCAGGCGGCAGTGGCGGTGGTAAACATGATCGGGTTGTAAGTGATGAGGTGGTCCTTCTGCCGCAGGATGCTGGCGCCGAGGATGGACATGCGGTAAAGCACCACGCCCAGCACCGTGGCCAGGGCCAGTAGGACCAGCAGCGACACCACGCTGAAAGACATCAGCGTCGCCGGCAGCCGCATGCGCCAGAAGGGCACCATGGGCTCGCGCTCGCCCGTCACCACGTTCAGCTGGGGACGGTTATTGGTCGTGAAAGATCACGTAAACAACCTATTGGAACTTAAAATTACAGTAGGTTAAATTCAATTGTCTTTAAATAATATGAATAACTATTATACTCCTATTTTTATGGTTATAATGCATCTTTAATAATATTAATTTTTATTGTACATTAAGCACATTTACATTAAATATTTTGTTGTGAATAGAACTGTCTTTGAACATCTATTCTTATAGCAAGATTAACTCTGTTCCTTCTGAGATATTCAAACGAGCGAGTAATAGTTTACTGTGATTCTTGCCAGGTCATCAAAAAATATAAAAGATATATATATTTTAAAATCTTTCTAATCTTTTTTCATATTTTTTTGTAAAGACTGTTAAGGATCTCGGTTTATTCCTCACTTGAAGAGAACCCTCGCTAGCGCCACGCTAGCCCGGAATTGAGTTTGGAAAGGAAACTATCCTAAAAGGACTTTCTCTCAAAGATTGTCAACTTTTCGGTACCAACGCGCATACTTTCGAAATGTACATCTCCTCCTGGTATATTTCATTGTTTTCTTTCATAGGACTCTGGATCATAGATGATTATGTCCTCCTTGACGTATACGTCAACGGCGAACCTTGCTATCTCAGGTAGTGTGAGCGAAGAGGACTTGCAAAGCCAAATTTGGTTTAAAAGGTCCTAATGCAAAGCGCACAGTGCAACAGACTACAAGAATTATTGTAGATGTAGGAAAGCTTGGGACGGTTCTTTTTGTGAAGGCGTTTCGCATCAAGATCTTTAAGTCGATGCTCTTCGAAAGTTGTAACGGCCTTATTAACAGAGTTGCGGCAGTGTTTTCTCTGTTGCGCAAACACTTCCCAACCGTCACAGGGTAAGTCACATGCCAGGATATGGCGCTTAAGAACTTCTCTGTAACGCAGGATTTGACCTTCGCAGGAAGTTTGCGCTTTCCCTCCTTCAGCTTTGAGTAAAAAATTGCTTTAGGCAACCTGGAGTAATTCATACCCACGAGTAGCCCGCAGCATCTCAGATGGCCTTTCATGAACATGGTAAATATTCTATGCCAAGCGTAGATACACAGGTCCACAATCGTTCATACAAGCGACGGAGTTATGTTTGATGTATTACCGTTCCTTTATTTAATAAAAAAATACTATGTAATGATATACTACTGTTAATAATGTATGTCGTTGCAGCACTCTTCCGTACTTATAAGATAACGTCAAACTTTGGGGTATGTTGCTTTTTCTGAATGTAAGCAGTGAAATGACGAGCACTGCGCAGTGTTTTTAGCCAATTGGAGAAAAGTGACTTTTATGATATTTGATTTTTAAATAAAATGTTTTTATTTATTTATTAAGTGAGTTACACAATTATATTCGTAATCATTATGATAAACTATATTAATGAATCGTTTTTTTTTCCGTTTTCTGTTTTCGAGCTATTGAAGGAAAGTACCTGCGTCCGCTTGACGTGAGCGAGTCGCGCGAGATACTGCGGGCGCGGATGCTCCTCGTAAACATCAAACCCGGTGAGGTCCCAGCGGTGCGTCATCTCGGACGAGTACCGCTTCCACAGCTCCAAGAAACATGCCGCTGGAAATACGAGTGGGTGACAAAAGTGAGGGAAAAAGTAAGATACTGTTAAAAGTAGAGTTGTACTGTATGAGTGAGTGATGTGAAAACACACCAATCACACTAATAATATAAAAGCGAAAATTTGTGAGTGACTGTGTATGTATGTATGTTTGTTAGTTATTCACGCTGAAACAGCTAAACAGATTTTGATCTAATTTGGTATATAGATACTTTAGCTCCTGGAATAACACATAGGATGCTTTTAATTATCATCACTATATTTCATCATTGTCCACGCGGGTAAAACCACGGGGTGTATCTAGTAAGTAATATAAAGGAAGATACAGTCATGACATTTTTTTTTACTGCTATACACGTGTGATTGTTATAACGACTAGCCTACAAAAGCACACGATCGCGAGGAATGGAAAGAAGGAAGAGAGGCCTTTGCCTTGAAGTGGGGCAGTCATGGCTGAAAATAATAATAATAGTTTACACGCGTATGGTAGGAATCTTTTCATTATATAAATTTCAAAAGCAAGATTTGTAGAGAGATTTTAGATATGTGAGGTAAGATAACAAATTAATGGTTACTATAAAACCATTAAAACCAAAACCATTTTATACGTACCCCGGAAGCTTATTAAGACCGCGAAGAACACTGTGGTAGGATTGTCGGAGAGGTAGGTGATCCGCGACTGCATGTAAGTGGCGCGCAAGTCCCACTAGTCGCAGTGGTAGTCGCACAAAAGAGACGTCTTTATACATACCCCAGAAGCTCATGAAGACCACGAAAAACACAAAGGTAGGATTATCGAAGATGATCGATCCGCGACTGGCATGCAAGTGGCGCACAAGTCTCAGAAGTCACAATGGTAGTCGCACGGTGGACACATCTTTATACATACCCCAGAAGCTCATGAAGACCGCGAAGAACACAGTTGTAGGAGGTAGGCGATCCGCGACTGGCAGGCAAATGGCGCACAAGTCTCAGTAGTCAAAATGGTAGTCGCACAGTGGACACATCTTTATACATACCCCAGAAGCTCATGAAGACCGCGAAGAACACAGTGGTAGGATTATCGAAGAGGTAAGTGATCCGCGACTGCATGCAAGTGGCGCGCAAGTCCCAGTAGTCGCAGTGGTAGTCGCACAGTGGACACATCTTTATCGTCGAGTTGTAGTTGCACACTTCTTCACTGAACAACAAACATTAATATAATATTGGACTAGGCCAGCGGGTCTACTCTAATTCGCTAAATCCGAAGGTTTCGCATATCACTTCGTGCAATAGGCGATATTATTTCTTATTGGATAAGGTCATTGAGAAAAACATTATTAGATTATTATTTTTTCGAATATACTCGAGATAGTATTTAATTAAAAAATATTATATTACCCTACGAGAAGATGATGGGTGGTTTTGAAGTGTTGCGACAAAAAATATAAACGAAAGACGAGATAAAATTCTATTAACACATTGCTGTCAATGTATGAAATGTAATGTGAGTTATATAATAAAAAAGCGATACGTACAGTATCGCTTTAAATATAATAAAACGCAATTCGCAATGTAATCTCACCTAGGTTGGTGCGTGTTAACTGTGGCGACAGAATAAATAAAGCAGATTAACCCCACGATCGACGCCGGTATCAGCATGTGCGTGTAGAATCCTAGCCAGGCGAAATATAAACCTGGAAAAAAACGTTACAAGCATTCAGTCAGAATAAAACTTATTATTTTATACTTTTAGGTATTAAATAATAAGTTTTAGATATAGGTGAAAGATACTAATTAAGTAGAAAATGATAATATGCTTACCTATCTTAACACCAAAATAATCCTTAACATAGTCGAGCGGCTGGTATTTTATACATTTGGATACGGCTGCCCACTCTGTATATAGTAAATGCCTCATTGAGCCAGGGGTTTTGAGATCACCCTGAAACAAAAACATTTCATATTTTGCACATTTACTTGCTTTAAGAGACGTTTGTCATCTTAGGACGGTTAGTTTAGACATTCCTGTCTCGTTGAGGTTCAGTGCAATGTAAGTATAGTGATAATGTAACTAACTTTGTCGGTCATACGCATACTTACGTCGTGCAGAGGATATGCGGCGCTATACGTGCCGTTGGAGATGAGCCGCGTGATGCCGAACGCGAAGTCGTCCGCTGTCGATGTAGAGAACTTCTTTCGGTCTAGGATGAACTGCACGATGCGCGAGCGAATCGACGGCGTCCAAAAACATTCCGCCGTTGTGTCGAATCTAGAAACAATGGTGTTAAATGGTGTTAGAAGCGTTGTCCAAACGCGGAATTAATTTTTCAATAATTTTACGATACATGTTGCGCTTCTACAAAATATACTTAGTTACGACCAATTTTACAGAGAAAATTCATTATAGGGCGAGGCTTAGGACTCGATATAAGGTAGCATTTAGAGTCTAAACTTTAGACTTTACAATACACAAAATCCATTGACAAAACAGTCGGGTGGAAGATGTTGATGGACGCTGCTTGGTCAGATTTGTTTGATCCTTTTTATTTTTTATAATCATAAACAGTTGAAGTAAACGCTAGTACTCACAAATACTCCTTATCCTTAGAATAAATAGCAGTCAGTCGGTGCTTCCTCTCAGGAAACAAGTCTTGGTCTACTCGAACCTTAGACATGACGCGGTCCCAGCACGCGTCCACTTTGTCTATCAGACTGTTCGTCTTATCGTGGACGTCCTTCAATGCTGAAAACTGTTAGAGTAGATAGTTTAATATATTGCCAGTTAAGTTACCAGGACTGGCATCGTACTAAACGTTCTACAATACACCACATTTTGCAAAAATAGTATGTGTACAGCCGAAAGTGGGTTTTACAAAGTTAAAATT
This sequence comes from Alsophila aescularia, assembly GCA_946251855.1. Classification (NCBI taxonomy): domain Eukaryota; kingdom Metazoa; phylum Arthropoda; class Insecta; order Lepidoptera; family Geometridae; genus Alsophila; species Alsophila aescularia. The sequence goes on along the minus strand of OX276379.1, from coordinate 29,633,588 downwards.
CCTTTTGACCATAGAATATTACTTCAAGTAGAAAAAGATGGCAACTCCAGAATCATCGTAAACAACCCGAAATTATTAGGTAGTATTTGAATGCTTTGAGATGCTTCATGGAGGTTAAATGTGATTGTGTATGAAGTTGTGAATTTAGCTTAGTTCTCTCAAAACCCAAGCTAGCGATTGTGTCAATGGGGGATTTTCTGACAGAAGAATAAAAAAAAGTTTACATAATGGCCCAATAGTCAGCAAACAATGAAGTGATAAAAAGCGAGTAGCCAACTGACATCAAGGCAGTCACTGTCACCATCCTCTTTGACTGTCACAGAGTACAATCGGTACCAATGCGCATATAGTTACCATCACAGACCTAGTTTTCTGTGACTACGTACGTATTTGCATTTTCAGCTTTATGGAAAGTAAGCGTTTCTATTTTAGTGCATAAAGCTACAACACATGGATGTGGAGCCATTTCCAAACAGTTTATTTATTTTATTGTCTTTCAAGAGAAGCAATAAACAAATCGAAAAATGATGACATTTTTATAGTCAGGATTTTTATTTTGACTTTGACATTAGACCATGATGTCTTACGCATCAAAAAGTGATTGTAAACGTCACTCAAATCAAAAAGATAGGTACTAAATAGGTTAAATTAAATGCTCGAAGGGTCACACTGACTTCATTATTTGTCTCAACCATCTATTACAATCTTTTAGTAAGTTTTCTTCTCTTTTTTGCGAGCTGTCGGAAAAAACAATGTCTTTGATCATTTGAGGAAATTTTGCAACCTGTTGAATACTTAGTTGCAAGCTTGATTTGAAATAGAAAATATTCAATGACAATAATAACAGAAAACAACCTGTAAAAAACATACCAGCAGTTGAGTTTTAGTATTTGTTTTAAAAAACAGACTTTTAGTTATTTAGTAAATACGATGTTACTAAATGAGGGTATTAGTAATGCGTAGCCAAATATCACATATTAATATATATCAAGTAATTAGAAAACACAGAATACTAATTTGATATCTCAAAGGGCACTTTACTAACAATGACTTGGGATATTACTAAAATAATTAGTAAATTCGAATGCAAAATGAAAACAAATTAATATACAAATTATTACTGAATCATATTACTTAGATTTTGATTATTTTAAGTATCAGACAAATCAAAATCACAACATTTATGAAATTAAATTCACAACACAGGTAACCCCACGTTCAAGCGCCATCTACTAGCGAGTTTTAACATTGGAGACATTCGTAACACCTTTTAACGATAGCTCTTTCTTTTCTCTCTCTAGCTCTGTTTCTCTTGAGACAAAATAAAATAAAACTTTAAATAAAATATGCGAGACTTGAACAAAACTTGCGGTCGCCACCTAAAAAGTCACCAATGGCGTGTCGGTCTGTTCTGAATTACCTCATATACTACTGAACCGATTTTGGTCTGGTTTTTATCTAAGCATGGGGTTGATTTCTGAGGATAGGTTTAAAGTATAATTGACCTACTCGTCCGAAGCCGGGTTGCATAGAAACCATTTTTTGCAACCTTCAAGCTTACGTTTCTTGACTTGTTTAAGTTGGCAATAAAAAATTGAAGTTCAGTTGGTGACATAGAATTACATTGATCATATATAATGTAAAGGTTTTCTAGCTTAGTAAGTAGTAAATTCTTCAATCTAACAGGGAAATCGATCAATGTAGAAGCCTACTTAGAAGACATTAAAAAAAGAGAGCCAGGTCAAAAGAAGTTACACAATTTCACCATACTGCATGTTAGCTAAGCGAGCCATGCGCCCTCTCACCACGACATACGCATACCTTAGACATATACATGGCAGCATTCAGTATGGCATTCGTCCGCCCACTTTTCCTTATTTTACTGCATTCCTACGAACACACACGAAGTTACTGTGCAACGTACGACACAAGAGTGAACAAGTATGCGTGGCATTATCTTTGGATGTTGTCGCACTCACACATTGATGAAGCGTATCCGTGGACAGATTATTAACAGAACTCTATGCAACTAATGTAGAAGAGTGACTAAGGTAGTGGTATGAAAGCATAGGACGGGCAGCGTAGCGTACCTACTACAATGTACAGATGATACTTAAGTTGAAGGTTATTTACTAAACCATCAGTGACTTTTATCCTCTTAACTTAATCTGTATTGTAAGAAAGACACGCTGCCCGATATCTGCCGCCCTATAAACTACAAATCTCATATGTATTTTGGAAAATAAAGTATATCTTCTCACACATACATTGATAATTTCTATATATGCAAACAATTAGCACAAAATTTTAACACAAAAAATAACAACCCAATAGAAAAAAGGGGATAAAAAGAACAGATTTGTTTAACCTGAAAAATAACTCGGTACATAATCAACACATTTTGTTAAAAACAATAACTTGGTTCCAATAGCGTTTGCGTTTTCTGTACTTACTGAACTTACGCAAAAGCCATATAAGATACAACGAAAGTTTTCACAATAGGACAAATATGTAATGGTCGCACACACTGTATGAGCAAAATAAGGACGCACTAAGCGATAAACTACGTCAAGCATGAAAGCACCGCAACGGGCGCGGCCGCTGTATGCCTCTCGTCTCCACCTATTGACGAGTCATATGAGAAAGAGAGACGAGTAGCCGTCTGCGAATTGTTGCGAGCTAATTCATGTTTTTTGTAACTCTCTATTACAGTAAGTAAAATAACAATCACGCAAATAAAGGCCGCATTTTCATTTACAAGGACATTAATATCTAATTAAAAGCGAAAGCCCTCGGGATACTATTTAACCATTTAATGAAGCCATAACACGAGTTTTGCAAGAGGGTTCTGATAGTACCTCATTTGAAACTGATGAAGGTTTCGACTTACCTTCATCGGCATTCGAAGTTTTAAAATCTCGCTGTAGTCTCTCAACACTGTTAAAGGTGCGTGTATCTGAAATTTAAATAAGTAAATATGATTGTGATGTAATATTTGGTTGTCTCTATTTGTGAGTTTTTTTTTTACATCCCCGAACCAATAACCAGCCAAAGAAGTTCACAATATAGGTACTTACCTATCTATACTTACTTATAATAAAACCATAAGTACGAAAAAGTCTGTACAAAGAAGATAATTTTAAAAAATGGTACTTAAAATAAGCTACTGAACAAGAACATAACTTTTTTTTTTAATCATGTCTGTTTGTCTGTATCGTTTGTTCGCGCATCACGTAAAAGATAATGGACCGCTTGCGATGCGGTTTTCACTGTTAGATAGCTTAGGGTTTGGCTTAAAAACTGGTGTAATTGGTATCTCAATCCAATGAGAAGAAGCCGAGCAGCCGTTAAAAATATTTTTGCCGGCTGAAGAAATTTTGAAGAAATGTAGATATATTGGTATTTTAAGTCCTGGAATAGCACATAGAGTACTTTTAACCTAGAGAAATGACCACTCTTGCAAAACCGTGGGTACAGCTAGTATCGATATAATTTTCAAACGTACCTTAACAAAATTCAATCCATACAAATGTTCAGGGCTCTCTCTCTCCAACTGCAGCCCTTCCGCCTCGAGGTTCGCCTCGAATATCTCCCGGTGCTTGTGAGCCTCGTGCCTGGCCTCTGGTTTGCCCGAGTCCTCCTTGTGCTTGTCCCAGACCAGCACGAAGTCTATGGACCGCACGCCGTCATTGAACGTGAGCGATGGGTTGTTCAGGATTCCGCCCATTATGATCCTAGAAAAATACATTTTTGGTCTCATGTATATCCGTTCTAGAGAAAACAGAAAATTGTTAACGTCTTCGTCTGTTTGAAACTAAATGGCTCAGAAATCATTTGCACTGATGATACTGTACCTATATGTGTTTGTTTTGACGGCCGGTTGGCCGAGTGGCTAGTGACCCTAACTCCGAAGTCAAACGGTCGCAGGCTCGAATCCCGCAAGGTGCAAATATTTGTGCTGTTTTTTCCGCGTCATGGATGAACATATATTCTTACATATGTATGTTTATCTAATATCTATAGTACAGGGTATCCTAGTTTAGTTTAATATAATTAATTCTCGATCTGGGTCACGAAAGTAACACTATATCAGTCTCACCTCTACTCACTACGCGGGACCGGTTTTATAAGTGGCAGAGATAACCGCTTTTGATCAGATACACCGGATGTACCTTCGTTTTACATAAGTACCTACCTACGGTAATTAAAATACCGGTAAAGTACAGAAAAATAAAAACTGGGTCGTTCTTAGTTGATGACCATTTTGGCAATTTCGTACATGTGAATCATATAGCTAATAGCTAATTATTAGGCAAATTAATACATAATATCATCTATTACACTATATATCAAAACTCGTCTCATTTTAATACCGGAAAAGTTTCAGTCTTAAAATAGTTACTAGAAGGCGATAAAACTATATAACTATATTGTTGATTGTAGGGAAACTACTTGAAGAACAAAATAGGCCCTGTGAACACACAGAGATATATGTTACGTAGTACATAATGATTGTTGATAGCACACAGGATTTCTCATACTTCTTACTGATTGTTGACCGATACCGAAGAGTCATGAGACAATTATAACATGATAAGAAGTTAGTGCATGCCATGCCTTTTTGCATTTTACTAGTAAGAGTTCATGCCAGAAACCCGGAAAATTAAAGATGGGGCATGAACGATGTAACCAATTCAAGACAGCTCACATAGACCTATTTTGTGGCTTACCTAGATACAAGCAACATTTAATGTAGATATTGCAACTGAAGCACCTACGAAGCGACAGCAAGCGAAGCGACAGTGAACGAAGCGCTAACGAGGTTTGTGTCCCAGTACTTCGACGCTTAATATCTTCCATTGCTTATTTGATAGCCGTGTTCTACAAATGTTGACTACTTGGGTTGCAGGTTGAATGTGATGTGCTCAGGTGCTCAGGTTCGTCCGTTACTCACGAGCAATGGTTGTCGGGCGGTTTGCCATTGCCGCTGGGGTTGACGGCCCCGTCAGGTACTCCGCAGCCGCACTCCTCGGCGGCCCGGGTCGACGCTTCGCTACCGTTGTCCCTGAAATTATTCTCTGCTTTGGGACATTTATCTCTAAACACAGACCCAGAAAACGGTCTGTCACTAAATATCAAAAAAATGGGCCATCGCGGGTTGCCTGGCAGATGTGTAATCATCGAATATGGCTGACCTGAGGCGGAAAGAGCTGACGAGCCACGAGCGCCGTGCGCGGCTCCACGCCAAGAGCTTGCGTTACCCCCGTACCGCGCCATTAGATGTTTACACATCAAAACATTTCTGATGTCAAATCATGTTAGGCAATAACGCAAAATACGGCAATCCAAAAATAATACTCAAAGAGTACTTTTTTATTTTTTTGTTATTCTGCCTTTTTTAAGCGACTTCACAAAAGAAGACGGTTATATGTTCGATGGTACGTATGTTTTTTTTTTGTTTCATAGATTGTATGAAATTAAGATGCACAATGCAGTTCATAATTTATAAATAAGTGTTAATACAAAGCAAAGAAAATTATAGTGCACGCTACTTGGAGTGAACAACACAACGATGCAACACAACAATCTCTATAAAATCGGACGACACGGACAACAAAAATTAAAAGAGAAATATGTATAATTTTAAGGACTTAAGCACATTTATAGGAACTCTTTTTGTCACACGTAAGAACCACGTCAAAGGTACTAAAGAGGACTTACATTAACATTTTGTTAAACAAAACATGTCCGTCGGAAAAATCAAGAGGGTGAAGCTGCACCCAGTCTGGGAGTATCTGGTCTCCAAGATACTGCTGTAATTCCTCGGGGTAAGAGCTATCTGCAAAATGTCACTCTCCTAGGTACCAAAGATAAGTAGCAATTTCACCAGCACCATCTTTCGTGGAGTAAAATGAATATTTTAGCTACATCATAATATATTGTCAGAGTTATTAAGTACTCTAATTAATAAACATTGATATACTTACATAGTGTTAAATGCTGAACATACAATGCTGTTGTTGTTATAAATTTTATCACATTGCAGTTTATAAAACATGAAGCTTTGATTATATCCGCGGATTGTTGTGTTACTGAAATGGCTATACCTACTACAAGTTTTCCAAATGAATACATTAAAATTAAAGCAAAATTATTATGTATTTTGATGTCTAACAGACATTTGCGTAGATGTCTAATCTAATGAGCAAAATGCTGGAAAACATAAACATTTCAGGAAACCATAAATTTAATTTCAAATATAGGAAAACTTAATCAAAATCACTGAAACGTATCGAAAACTGGTTTTAAAAAGTGCTACAGGTATACATGCAGAAATATATATTTATTAACGCAAATAGGTGTCAAGACAGGACTTGTAAGAGACAAACAACATTTTCATTCGTATTGGAAATGATACAGCCACTTTCTTCGTGAAGTTGTCGAAATAAAAGACTCATTACTGGCCACCACATTATTGGCCCGATCACAAATCAATTGGTCAATTGCGAATACTAAAACAAAGCTTGATACACGCATGATGTCACCATTCGAAGCCAATAAAGGCAGCTCGGGAAATTCTTCATGCCTGTACAAGAGGCATTTGTCATTATTATTAGTGTAAAATACCATCATAGGAAGTAAACAATGAATGACTAACATAATTGGAAAAATGCGTACAGGAATACTTTGCTGAAAACAGGTATTGGTTGCATGATTTAAAGGATTGGTCACGTCACAAAAGTAAACGTTATTTAGAATTTACGACTAATAAAATTAAAAAATGTAGTTTAAAATCATTGACATACGAATTTAAAATAGATATTATTGCTAGGTGCAAACATTGTAAATAGTTTAAAATATATGTTACTGTTAAGTGCAAATATAGTAAATAGTTTAAAATAGTAGATGTTACTGATAGGTGCAAACATTGTAAATAGTTTAAAATAGATGTTACTGATAGGTGCAAACATTGTAATTAGTTCAAAATAGATGTTACTGTGTGCAAAGTTTATAATTACTTCAACGGAATTGTGTTATACATATAGTTACTATTATGGATGGTTCTGCGTAGAGGCCCAATAACTACCAAAATGTCAAATATCACAACGTTAGTTCAACTTACAATTCGCATTTTCTGTGACATCACTAAAAATGCGCTAAATATATTATTATTAGTAGCCACAAAAACAAAGTTCCACGACACACACACACACACACACAAACATACAAGCACATCAAGTTGGCTATGTATACATACCTGGGGAGATATGACATAAGCATTTAGAACCACATACATAAACACAAATTCTCGCCTAATTTGTGATAAGCGCAGCTTGTAATACAAGTTAGTGAAGGTATCTGAGTATCTGACCTTTTTCAAAAGATAGAAGCAATGTTTAAGCTGTTGCTATTCATTTTGTAGCATCCAGTTAGTAAGTAAAACATTAATTTGTTAAAGTACTTAGATAACAAAAACAACAGCAGTTAAAGAACGTCACCCTGTGTCAAACTTCTACCTAATATGTATTCGAATAGCCTAACATGAAATAATTTTTTGCATCTATTGCAATCAGTAAACTAAAGATTCGATTAATATTTGCATTCTTTTGTTTGCATTATTTTGGAAACGTTTTTTCGGAGAAGTTATATCAGTATAAGAAAAAATACCTCGAAACGTAAAGATTTCTTCGTAAATAGATACATAATTTTGCAACGATTTAAAACTACCTGCTATATAATGCAAGATTTTCTGTGCCCATGTCAAATGATATAGTATTAATAAAAAAGCTTAGGAAACTATACCTAAATACACAAATAATAAATATATGACTACAATTATCACATTGTACCTAACTATAAATAAATTGGATCGATTGTTCACAGAGATGATAAGTAGGATATTTAGAAACCTTACCTAATGTTATACCAACAACTACAGTCTACCTATTTAAAGTAATTAATACCAGTTAAGAGTAGTAGGTAGTTGTAGTAGGTACAGTGTCCACCACAAATTTAAACCACGTGTTGTAACAACTTAGGATTTTTCTATTATTGCCAATATGTTAAGTTATTGGTTAACTGACCAGAATGTACTCCCCTAAACTTAGGAAGAAATTAGGTTGTACTTTTTAGTATCAGAGAGTAGTTATAGTACCTACTATATTTTATAATGTGGTTGTAACAACATGGGTGACACAGAGGTGCTTAATGCAAGGGCCACTCACCGGTCGGTATTCATGTCCTGGGAGAGATTGTCCTGATAGTTGCTTAGGACGGACATCGCGTGCAGGTCTCCCACCTTCTCCTGCGTTTCCCTCTCGGCCTGGCCGGAAAAAAAACACTTCATATACCCTAGTATACACTATCTTCAATGGTGTTGAATTTCTGGGAAACTACAGCATCTCTTAAAGGAAACTTAGACTTGGAAAATAATATAAAGTCTAAACGGATATCGGTTTCTCTCTCTGAGAAATGGCCAGGTCTGTTTTTTGTTTTTCGGAATTCGACGAAACGGCTATAAAGAATTGTTAGAGCAGTCTAAAGATTCCAAGCGTCCATTCAGGGCCCCAATTCTACTAAAACAATTGTAATGACAATTGTCAACAATTTTTGCAAAATTTTCGCTTTTACCTCTTAAGAGTGGTAGAAGCGAAAATTCCGTGGAAATTTTCAAAATAAAAATATAAAGAAAAGGAAATGCGAAAAATTTCATTTTTACTACCACTTAGAAAAAGAAAAAAAGAAAAAAAAACAAGGTATAAGAGGAAAATTTGCGAAAATTGTTGACAGTTGTCGTTACAATTGTTTCAGTAGAATTGGGGCCCAGGCTGTTTGTGTTTGGTCGTGCAATAGATGACCAGTAGGATGCTTCGGAATATCAAGATAATGGGAAACCCAAAATAATAAATTTACGTAACAAGAACATATACATAGTTACGTAAACGTAACATTAAGGTAACGCAGGTAAGATTTGAGAAGTCTACGTACTTACGAGTACGTTTAGCAACGCTAAACTTGCAAAGGTAACGTACTCAGCAATAAAAGGTTATAACTGCCTTTTTCTAATTCAATATTAAGAAGTCAATTTTAAGAATTTGTATTTAATGTGATTAAAATGCAATGCATTACTCCTTGAGGCTTGAATCCGTGGCATGATGTCATTGCAGTGAACATAATTTCACCGAATTCGAGTCGAGAGTCAGACACACACAATAAGGCTCATTTTTAGTTTGCATTTACGAAGTTAAACAAACTCATTACGCTCGTAATGCCGAGGGACTTGATCACTAGAGATAACAAAGAAATAATCAGTAAGAACACGTTACATTAGGTTTTCTGCATCTTCTACTATAGTGGCAGTGCTGGCCCGCCCTCGGCAAAGCGGCGTCGTAAGTGAGGTAGCACAACACTTCCACTATACACCGACCGATCATAATTGGCACTAGTCTCGAACACTAAGAATTTAGGAAAAAATGAGCATTACGTACCGAGCAACGACCTTGGCCAGCCTCCGCTACTCAAGACTGATTCATCCGGATTTCATTATCAATCAAAGAACTTTGATTTTGAGATAGCGCTGAAAACCTCACTACCGTTCAAGCGACATGATATAGTAACCGGATAAACGAAATCTTCATTATACATGGGGGAACTTTTGATATATTTAACTAGGACAGAGTGAAACGTTTGAACGTTATAAAGTGAACTAAACAACTAAAACGTTTTCGATAACGAATGTTGATTATGTGCGGGTAACCATTAACATTAATATGCAGTATCCACACGAGGTGTATTTTTGCCGAGTACGCGAACTTATTTGGCGCATTTTTCAACGCATTGAGATCAGAGCCAAGTGAAACTATAAAATATATGTACTGTGCTTACGTGGGTACTTTAACAAAATCCCAATCTATCTATGTGAACTTGGATCTAGAAAACCTGTGACAAACACACAAACATACAAAGATATTAGTATACCAACATGTTCTACCGACGCTTTGAAACATTATTGTCTGTGTTTGAAAAACCGAGTAAATGTCAAGATGTTACAAATACTGGCATGTATGGCTCTCAGTAGGTATGACGTCTGTATACTAGGCATTCATCTGAGAACCACTTGTATTGCATACAAGACTAATTAGCATTATCAACAGATTACTCACGGCTATGTCAATAGACACCAGCTATATTATATCGCCCGGGATACGTGTGAAATTTAGAATGACATTATTGCGACGGTCTATTCCTCGAAGTCTATTCATCGAATAATAACACCCACGTAAGGTCGTTTCTGTGAATAGTCAAAACTGCGAAGGAACGTTTTCTCGGATATTCTAATAAACGGATTATTAATACACATTTTATTTTTAATTACCTATATTTTTAGCTGTTCTTATTCAATACTTATTTATTCGTAAACTAGGTTTACACGTCAATCGTTTTTTATCAGAGTAGAATAATAATAAAATATATCGTATATTATTTATACAAGGTAAACAACGACACTCAATCAAATTCATCAAAATATGTCAACGATTAAAAATATGTCAATGGTACACTAACAAGTATAAAAATAAAATTACATAAGGTAAAAATAAAATAAGTCAACGACATCATTGAAATTATACAAAATAATTATAATATGTCAGTACCTAAGTTCAGAATTCGCCAAAGTAATAGAACGTTTGGTCGATAAGCCAGCGTTTCAGTCTAGTTTTAAAGCCATACTAGGAGCTGCGATTATATCTCTGGGAAGCCTCATATTGACCATTCGCACACTAGGGCCCATTACGTGAGTCAGCTTACTGGACTTGACAAGGGAGCGCGGTACTGCCGCGAGCTTGTTCGCGTTACGTGTATTATGAGAGTGCATGTCACAGTGTCTCCTATAAGAATCCAAATTTGTTCTCATGTACACTGCCACCTGAAGGATCACAAAGGCAGGTAACGTAAGAATTCCAAGTCCTTTGAAATAGGGTCTCACGGAGAAGTCTTGCGGCACTCGTACTATTGCCCTGATGGCGAGCTTCTGAATGCGGAAGACGCGTTCCCACTCTGCTCTGAGCATCTCCCCCATCTTACCTGTTAGGTTTTAGATTATACGTACAAAACAACAAAAAGTACCGGCAAACCCACAAAAAAGGAACTAATGGCAGCAAAGAGCCTTCGCAGTATTAACCATTCAAGCAAACGTACCATCGCAATTTTGACCATAAAAAATGACCCTTCGATGATGTAAGCATTCGATGAATAAACTTCGAGGAATAGACTTTCGCAATAACGGCATTCGGAGATGACTACGTATCCCATATCGCCCAACGAAGTGGGAAAAGATATAAAGGCTGCTGACAAAATTTTGTATGAAACCTAGTGTCCCTGTGTCATATTCGGACGATATATATCGTCTTAACGCCATTCGTAACTCTTAAGAATATACACCTTATTATGGGATATACGGATGATTTCCCTATGCATCTTTACGAACGGTCGCTTGTCGCTTTGCATGAATATGTACACTGAGACATAGTCGCGGCGTGCCTCTCTACTTTAAACAAAAAAGTTTTCATCTCTATGATATCGCAAGTGTGTAGAAGGTTTTACAATGGTTGAAACCACTTATCTTTATTAGTCTTATGCCTCGGGGATTAGTTACGAATAAGACTAATTTAACTATGACTGTTGGGCCTTATTTACCTCAAAACAATAAATTGTAGGTACCTAATGGCAGACAGCTGTCAAAGGAATAAGGTATGGTAAAATGAGGCTAGTACATAATTTGAAAAGGTAAGAAGAAATTAAAAAAAAAAACTTTCAAAGTAGAAATGATGAGGGTATAATTCATTAAATAAAGAAGATAAGAAGTAGTTGGTATCATCATCATTTACAGGCAAATGAATTCTTACTTTATGGACTCATGCCTGCTCTCGTACAACACTTAAGTTTAAAAACTAAAAGCCATCGGTCGGGTAAAATATAAACAATGACACTCTTGCGATAAAGACTAATGGATTGATACCTCGCTTGCTAAAAGCGAACCAAGTTTTTAGTTTGAAAACATTACCCTTCCTTTTCTTCGCCGTAGTTGAGTAAAAATATAGCCTATGACACTATACCTGAAGACGAATCGATTGACACCTCGCTTGTCAAAGTCGAAACAATAGGGGCAAACAAATGGTGGAACATCCACATACCCACATACATACACTGTTAATCACATTACCCTTCCCTTGCTTCGCCGTAGTCGGGTAAAAGTTAAGGTAGAACTCGTAGAGAACTAATATTAGATGTATTTATGTATTCTTTAGCACACAAAAACATAATGTATAAAGAGGACTTAATTAATGCTAAGTATTATTGTCTACCACTAAATCTGGACTTGCAATAAGAATGGTGGCGGTACATACGAGTATTTGGCGCATTTTCAAGACATTGGGAGCAGAGCCAAGTGGCGGCAAGTAAACAAAACTTATTACTGAAATATATGTGGGTACTTTAACAAAATTCCAATACATCTATGCAATTGAAATATTTTCACACAATACATAGCTAAACTAATAGCATTAGCATAGCTAATCATTACTGTCCACCAAAAGGTTGTCTGGAAGAGATCGCTTTTAGCGATAAGACCGCCCATTGTACCTATAATCTAAGTGTTTTTCCTGTCTGTATCGTTTTATTTTCTTGGTGTCAAAAAAGAGTTTATCTATCTATCTAAACTCAACCTTCTCCAAGTCAGACAAATTGTATTGTTCTTTGAATCGAAAAATAATTTCAATTGGATTTCCTAAATAAGTACTGAATCAATTTTGATGAAATTTATACTTATAATAAATTTCTAATGGATAAATTTGGATCACGGACGAGATTCGAACTCGCATACTGTGCCTCAGCGCGGCACATGCCTTTACCAATTCGGCTACCGAGACCTATGCGTCGTCATCCAAATCTTTCCACTAGCTTCTTTGAACCAGTCTTATGGGGACGGTAACGCGTATCTATTGGTAGTATTATGAACTACCAACCAAACAATATTGATTAACTTCGTGTCTGAAAGATAACGCCTCCCAAATCTATATTTTAAGTTTTTTTATAGCAGTTAACGCCTGCTTTTATATATATTTACGCTAAGCAGGCGTTAACTGCTATAAAAAAACCTAAAATATATTTATTTATAACTGCGCCCATGTCTTTTCACTATTACACCACAGAATAAAGTAATAGTAGCTTGACCCAAGCAGAATTGATGGAAATGCGCTCATCCAAAACATCATGATAACTCTCAAACTACTCGTCAAAACAGTATGGTGTGAATGACAACATTAATTTACTTGACATGAGGAAGACTATTTGTGATAAAAAATAATCAACGAGGCTTTTGCCAACTTTAGCTCTTTGTCGACTTTTTATTATTTACACACATTTCATTATAGCTACGCCGACTGTTTGATTTTTTATATTTTAACCTCGCATTTAGCCGACTTTTTATAAATAAATAAATTTCATAGTTCGGCCGACTTACTATCAATTTCCTATTTAACTACATATTTTTCCCGACTTTTAAGGTTCTATTACGCGAATGCCGATTTTCTTTTTAATTTTAATTTTCTGTTTAATTTTAAGTTTTTGTTTGTTTGTAAGTAAAGTTTTAAGTTCATGTCTGAATCTGCTGCAAAAATATAATGCAAGTTTAAGAATACAGTTTTGTTTGATTAAGTTGCCCTATCAAAAGCCAAAATTGATTGAAGTACTACTTACTTTAAAGTAGCTTTGCTACTTACCTACTATACAAAGTTTGCATTTGTACCATTTTCAATTATTTTTTTATTAAAAGTCGGCATAAATATAAAGTTATATAGGAACTTGAAAAAAGTCGGCGAAGTCTGAACTATGAAGTTTATTAATTTTTAAAAAGTCGGCTTAATATGAGGTAAATATATAAAAAATCAAAAAGTCGGCCAAGCTATAATGAAATGTATGTTAATAATAAAACGTCGACAAAGAGCGAAAGTCGGCAAAAGCCTCATAGACCATTTAATTTGCTAAGGATTAATACCATACGGTATTAATCCTTAGCAAATTAAATAAATCTAGAAAAATAAATACCACAAATAAATCTAGAAAATTAAGGAATAAGAAAAAGTTTTTTATGACTGTTTTTTTATTATTTTGGGCTTGTTTAGCGCTAGGGTTGATAAAAATCATGTCTTTTTGTTTCTGACTTTTTAAATTTATTTAAAAATTATAGATAAATAATGTTTTTTTTTTATTTTTACTAAATTATTCGTGTTTTTTTTTACTTATCTGACAACTTTCTAATAAAACTACATGTTTTTCTCTAGCAACAGGACAACAAAGCACAGGGATTCCCCATTCCCCAACATGTATTTTACCGTGCGTTCGAGATGCAGAGATGGCCTTTTCGTACATTATTAACAAGCCATACACTTTGAACTTTTTTAACACTTTTGCAATTTTTGCTACTAACAATCCTTTCCAACCCAAATGAAAAACGACTGTATTCCCTACGGACTGAAGTCGCTTTTCTTATGTCAAATTTAACTATCATCACAGAGTAAATAATAGTATGTCATGTAAACATGCCAATGAACGGTGATTGAAAACATTTGAGAACGCTAATTTCGTCCTCAAACATGCAAACCGAATGGCAAATGTGATGATTTTTGTTCACAGAGAATTTTCCACATTTAAGGTCAAAAAAATATTTTTGCAGAATCATTGAGGAAACAAATATTGTAAAATCAAAAATACATACTACTTATTTTAATCAGCATTTTTAATTTCTAGTCTCATAACATAGTCTCATAATGATTTTAATTAATCAATGAAATTTTATGAATAAAAAAACACTTGATTTAAATCATTGATTTAAGTCATGATTTAAATCAATCAACCTTGGTTATCGCGGACTTTAATGAAGACAAATATTTTCACAGTACATTTCTTTCACTTATATCAAAGCGTTTGGTTGCGCACCCGGTAAAACAGCCAAATAACCTGTTTTTTATCAGACTTGGATCAGAAATATTGTGATTTCTAGCTGTAAACTTATTATTATCGATATTTCTATTAGTTAAAGAATTTTCAAAATCAGATTAGTAGCTGCAGAGATTAGTGATGTGCAAGAAAACAAACAAACAGACAAACACCATTTTTTATTATCTATTATTAGTATTATAATTATTCATAGTTCAGAAGCTTGTTTTGTAACCTAGACCTATTTTTTTAATATCTTCTTTGTTCTTACTGCTTTATTATAAGTACATACTAGCTGTGCATGCGGCTTTACCCGCATGATAATGTGCTATTCCAGGACCTAACATACCAACACTCAAAATTCCTTCAGAAGAAAAATGTTTTTTATTGATTTACTCATCAGATTGAGACACCAAGTACACCAGTTTTTAGGTAAAACCCTAAGATATCTAACAGTGAAAACTGCCTTGCAATCTTTCTAGCAATTTTTATGTGATCGTAAACAAACTGACATCATTTTTTAAAATGTTAAGTATATTCTAGTTCAGTAGCTTAGTAAAAGTGCCCTAAACCCTTTTTTTAATTATCTTCATAGTACAGACTTTTTGTTACATACTGCTTCATTATAAGTATCTAAATATAGAAGACTAGCTGTGCCCGCGGCTTTGCCAAGTGGTCATTTCATTTAATAGTAGCCCACACGTGTTATTCCAGGACCAAAAGTACCTATAAAGTACAATATACTACATTTCTTCAAGATTTGTTCAGCCGTTAAATAGTTTTTATCGATTGATTGGCATCTAATCATCAGATTAAGATACCTAGTACCACAGCTTTTAACTCAAACCCTAAGCTATCCAACAGTGAAAACTGCATTGCAATCGGTCCAGTAGTTTTTACGTGATGCTTGACCAAACATACAGACAAAAAGACAGACACAAATTTAAAAATTTTATATTCTTGTAGCTTATTTAACCCTAATTTTCTTCTATTTTTTAATTTTTCTTTTTTGTACAGTTTTTTTGGTACTTACTGCTTTATTATAAGTATAGATATAGATACTAACCATCTGCAAATTCTTGCAAATTGTTCTGTCAATTTATCATCAGAATCTTGCCGAACGACACACATTTTATTTATTATTTGTTTAAATTGTTTAGGTGCTTGTGAAGTACTTGTGAAGTACAGATTATACTTATCGTTGTGTAATGTTAATTAATAATTATTATCATAACCAATTCATTATAAGTAGGTTGGTGATATGTTATCAAACTCAGTTGCAGTGTTAATAATACATATTTACTACCTACATTACATTTACATACCTACTGACCTCGCCCGCAAATTTTTTTGCAAACAATCTAGCTGTGCACAGTAGCGCCATCTAGTTACCTTATTGTAACACTAACACTAATAACCAAGGTGCCTACCTACCTATGTAGTAGGTAAAGGGCTGATTCCACTGGTAAAAACCTAAAAGGAGCTATTTTGCTCATCACGCCGAAGATCAATAGATCTTCACCAAATTTTTATAAGACTAACTTAAAGTTACTACCTTTCAAATGTAAAAAGAACCATCGTAACCGGTTTTAATATGGCGGAGATATTCAGTAGCCTCCTTTTTACCCGTTTTGCGGAAAGTACCCCCTAAATCAAAAATCCCCGAAGACTAAAAAGTTCTAAAAATTTGCTTAATTTTTTTTTACTTTCCCACTTTATTTTCTTTCTGAGTGAGTAAAGTGTATGTTACAGGTTACTTATTTTTTTCTTTACCTTAAAAAGGGGATCAATTATTGCCAATAAAAATGATTCAGTAACTTTGAATATTTTGTTTCTTGTATGATTATTTTCTACCTAATATTTAATCTCTAATTATGTATGAGTCATTCACACATTAGTTAAGGACCTATAATCATAATGATAATTGATATATTTTAGGATTATTTACAAAATGATGACTTAGCATTGACATACAGCGAGAAAACTTAGATATTAGCATGGTAGTTGCTATACCGTCGATTTTGGGGTCGAGGAGGGGTTAGGGGGGAGGTAGGAACCCCCCCCCTTTGAAGGAAAAGTTGCGCAGCCCTCCACTTCTGTTTTTTTTTGTCCTTCTTTACTTTAAAATTTGTGAAGTATCTATACCACTCAATAGAGTTTGTATAAATACTGCGCCTAAGTCTATGGTTGTTTGCTAGGCGATATGAAGTTTATAATATGTTGTCTGTGTGAGAAAAATATCTTTTAAAAATAATACTTGTGTTTTCTACTACATTAAATTAAAACAGGTTTACTAGTTCACGCACATGCTTTGACTCGTCATCTCCTTAATATTTGTTTAGAAAATTAAGGTGAGGGGTGAATCGGGGAGGTGAAAGGTTACCTCCTGCTAACAATGATGATGATTTACAATTTAAAATTAAAGATAATTTTTAATAAACTTAAAACTGAAATATCTCATAAACTAAGCATCTCAGCGGGGGGGAGAGAGGTACCAGGGAGTAGCCCTTCACCTCCCCCCTCTACCCCTACCTTTAATCAATCGCATTAGAAGTAAATTTGAAAGTAAGGAAAAAAAAACACTTGGACGTGGGAGGGCTGCGCAACTTTTCCTTGAAAGGGGGGTTGCTACCTCCCCCCTCCACCCCCCCAAAATCGACGGTATAGCAAGTACATTCCTGCCTAGTATTTAATAAAAACAAATTTTTATCACACAAAACATTTTTAGAAAACTCCAAATAGGTTTTTTTTTTTTTCCTCTTTATTTTGCATGGGAGTTTTATCAGCATTATGATAATGTCACCCCCGTATGGCAGATCATCTAATATTGTATACTATAACCCATAAATAGGTATTTATCTACCACCAAAAAGAAACAAGTACAATTTGAGCAGTATCCCGGCCCCCTCCGATGAAGGAGAAGCCAAGATACTGTTACAAAATCCCATCCCATTACTTAATACGAATGAGCTCTGACGCAACGCCTGGTTTCGAACACATTCCATCAGAACATGTTGGACGTCTTCAACAATACCATACGTGTTTACGACTAATCGGTATCATATCGAACCATGGGTAGCGAGGAGGTTCACATTGTATTGTTTTATACCATATTCCTTTAAATAACGACCGCTCATCAAAATATTCACGCCAACTGAGTTGTAGACTCAGTTGGCGTATATCCATATCAGTAGTATAGGCATATCCTTAACTTTAACTTTACCCAACAGTTCACTGTGTAATGGTGAGCATCTGTAGTGAATTCCATCATTAACCGCCTGTTTCGCCGCTCTGTCTGCCTCCTCGTTACCCATAATGCCAATATGCGAAGGTATCCACTGCACAACTATTGTTTTATTTAAGTCGCAAAGTTTGCAAATGGAATCTAGGATGCTATAGGCTATCGGGTGACCTCGAATGTTCGAGGTTAACGAAGCCAAGTGTAAAAGTGCACTTTTTGAATCAGATAGGATGACAAATTTGCTACTGCCAATAGTAAAAGCGTAAGACTAAGATTCTAAGATAGCTATTAGCTCACTATGCATTATCGAAATATCAGTGTCTATTTTGAATTTAGCATATGTTCCTATTTGAGGGTCAAAGAATGCCGCACCTGATCCAGTTTCATCAAATAGGTATGTGTAAGTAATAATAATAAACCATACTTAATTTTGAAACTCCAATGACCATCGAAAATACCCAATTTAGATACTACATAAAACCAATTAGAATGAGTTTAAATTAAAATAAAATATGCAGCCCACCAATTATTTTTTAAAGCTTATGCTTATAAATTATTCACATGATTTTAATAGAAAAGTATAGAGCTCACCAGAGCAGTACCGGCTACCGAATATCATTGTAAATTAACAGCAGGAAAACCAAGCCTTTATAATAATTGCAAATTGCAGTTGAAAAAACTTACCTCATGGAAGTCACTATCTCCATCTCCATTTTGGAATAGCTGTTGGAACGCGAGATCATTCCTCTGGGCATCTGATAAAAAGGACTCCGTTTCACCTGTGTTGGATCTCTTGTTGTGAAGCTTTACCCCTCCCGCGTAAATAGGTGTTGTTATCTTCGGCGTAAACACATTCTCTTCAGCTGTTGTCAATAGAGGCTTAGGTATATCCTCTTCGAGAGAAGGATCTCCGTCGGACATCACATACGATTATCACTGATCCTCTTCCGCTATAGTCATGACCAATAACGGTAATCCTTCTAAGTTTTCGAGATTAGTCACTGCCTGCTCGTTTGATCACCGCACAGAGTAAAGACGTTCACCGACCACCCTCCCCTGACCAAAATTCACTTTGGAAGGTACCTATGATAGCGTAGATGGATTGGAATATCCACAAATAAACTTATCACAGTAAGGATGTAAATTATTTAAGCCGAGGCTATAAAGAAGAGAAAATATGAGAAAAAAGGAAGGACAGAAGCGACGGAAGCGAAGGCCGAAGCGAGAGGCACGGATTTATTTTGGCAAGGAAAAAACGAGCGAGAAAGATCGTTTGATTACGGTTTCATTCGGCTCAGCTCAGCCATAGAGAAATATCGGTCGTTGGGCTCCTCAGCTGGCTCTGGCTGATAGTGACAGATAGTGACAGACGTAGTTTACTATTTATATCTATGATTTAGATACTCTTTGGTGACAGATACGGTAAGACTGACATGAAAAAAGCGCGGGAAACGTCGAATTAGGCGGTCGTGGTTTTTTTCAGTGAAAATTTATTTTCCTGCTTTATTAATATAGGGATCAGTAGAGTATTTTAGTGTAAATAATATTAAAATTTAGTGTATATATTTGGTTTGTAAGTTTATAGTTACCCGGGCTCGGTAAGATTTTTGTCATTTATGAACGAGCCGCCCGACTTGCAAGGCCCGGGGGGCATGGTCCCCCCGGCGGCTAATTATGTGACTGTAACAACGCATAATATCATCTCAAACGAGTCTGGTATGGATACGGACGGGTCTAGTACCCAGCGCACTGGTCGCAAAAGAAGTCGTCTTAGTAAGATTTGCAAAACATGCAATCTGAAAAAAAAGAAGCACGCTCAGGCGGTTGATGGTAAAACTAGTTGGCACTGCTTAGATAGTGACACTAGTGATAAAACTACTAATAATATTTTCAATCAACCTATTGAAAATCCTATTGCTATTCCATCCACATCAAATAATGGTCCCGTTCCCCAAGGATTTATTTCCGTTTCACGAACTAAATACAAACCCACAGATATTGCTCCATTTAATGTACAATGGGTAATGAAATCACCTAATGATGGAACTACTCTTCATCTAGTCTCATTCGGTAAATTCCTAAAAACAAACTCTTTCAATGGCATTATTGATGGTTCTTTGAAGAGAATAGGAAGGAATAGAATTTCACTTGCTTTCTCAGAATTTAATGATGCCAATACATTCATATCTAGCAAGAATCTAGCAACTAAGGATTTAAAAGCCTTCATTCCATCTTTCAATGTCACACGAATGGGTGTGGTTCGTGGAGTGCCATCGGAATGTTCACCAGACGAAGTGACAGAAAACATATCGCACCTCCGATAAAATAGGGTTACAAGTCGAAAAACCTGGATTTTCAGAAAAGCGAAAATAAACTCGCGTTTTTGTTAATCAGTCTTTATTCTTAAATTATTATTATTATGTGATACAAATTATACATATTTGTAAAGCTTACAAAAAATACGTTTTAATGGTATACGCTGTTTTTAAATTTTCCTGAAAACAAACCTGAAAATTCCCAATTGTAACAGTATTTTAGATAACTATTCGAACTTCTACTAACAAAAATATAATATGACAAATGTAACAATTCTTATTATAATAAAAATCAAGCAGTTCTTTAAACTTTTTTGAACTTAATAAGTATTCATACAGCTGTAGAACAAAAAACTTTAACAAAAACATTCAAAACTTCTAATTAATAAAAAATATAAACAATTCTAGCCATCACAATTTCAATGAATCACTTTACAACACAAGTTGAGGTAGTCTATAATTAAGCTACGCTTAAATAATATTTTTTTAATGTTCTCCTTAAAAAAATAATGTTAAATACTTTGTAGGAACTATAATCATCACTATAAAAATCAAAATCACAGATAATGTCTTAGTTACAGTCATTTCTTAATTAGGGCATATAATTTAAAAAAAATGTAGGTATTAGTATTAGGTAATTCAATATTCAATTACAATTGGTTGTAAAAAGGCGCATAGAACCGTGGTATATGATTACTATTAATCAAACTCATCAAATCAGCTTTCTTCCTCTCGCTTATTGAGAGCTGTCTGACGTAAGCAGGCTTTAGTCCAGGCAGAACCTCAGGGTGTGTTCGCCAAATTTTTGATTCCGAAAATCCTTCGTCTTCATAAGAATTCTTGTAATACAGAACACAAGGAGTTTCTTTCATGAATTTAACAACTCTGACGTCTTTCAATTTCATGTTACCCGTACTGAAGCGTAGTTCTGCATGTAATTTCTTCAGGGATAAAAAGTCACTATAGGAAACCTCATTCACCGAGTATGGGGGTCCAGTTTTTTTGGCTGTTCTTATAATTTGTGCATACTGAGAAGGCACGTAAATTGGGCCAGATTTTAAACTTCTTTTAATGCATTTCTCAATTACCGAATGAACCGAGTCGCCTTCATTTTGAGTATGTCCCGTCACCAAAAATTTGTGTGTAATAGATTTCAGTTTATCGTATTTGAGTACGCAATAGGCGTATAGAGCCATTATAAACTTGTTTTTATTTTGTCCTCCACAGTTGTCCGAATAAAAAGTTATATCAATGGCAGAACCATCACTGATTTGAGACAATCTTTTCTCTATGAACTGTAGGATACAACTTCCAATTTCATCTGAACCACGATTTCCTGTGCCCTCGTGCCAGAAGTACGATTCAGTTTTTTTTGTTGCAAGGTCGGACACCGTAAAGTTAAAGCAGTTTAATTTACTTTTGTAGTAAAAAACAGATACGTCACCTTTTGGAACTGGCAGAACAGCTTGCAGATCATAAACCGCTATTATATTTGTTTCAGAAGCGTGGTCTTTGTCGCACTGTTTTTCCTGTCTTGACAATTGCTTTTCCTTAAGGTGTTGATTATACTTCTGTTGAAGAAGTAATTTGTCCTCTGCATTTTCATAAGCAACACACAGCTCACAGCGATCCTTTTTTGGCACAAAAAAACCTAAATTGAACTCTGTGTTAAAAATTTTGGCATACATGACATAATTGCTGTGAGGTACACTATTGCGCTCACATTCTTCTACGTACTCACGATGAAGATCAGCTATCGTTTTTCCACCCTCGATGAACTCTCTTTCAGTTTGCTGTCGCAAATAATGGCTTTCGATGCGGGGGATTGAATTTATGTGTTTTCGAATGGATTCCTTTACACAATCAGGTAGTTTGTGATGACTGTGATGTTTGCCCCTCTTGTCCTCTTCAACGGAACCAGAAAATGTCCTCTTCTTGACTACAGTCTGTATTACTCTGTTATTGATGTCTATTGTATTCATGAAGAATGTCTTGCAGATTTGGATTTTACTTCCCATTTTTGTTAAGTAAAATGCATTATTTAATTGTCTTCCTTTTTGAGTAGTCGTGTATCTATATTTTCTTTTTATTGGCGCCATATGCCTGCTGACAAAATCTCTTTGGCGGTTAATATCTTTAAGCTCCCAGAATTCTTTAAAAACAGCTTCTCTATCTACTTCTGAAAATTTTTCCCTGCACTTCAACCGACAGCGTTCGCTACACGGTGGCTTAATTTTTCTAGCATCCTTTTGCACCTTTGTTTTTAGTGTTACGTAAGCAGATCCGGCATTTCTAAGGATTTTACATTTATTTTGTAACCATTCTGTCGGTTTAGCTACACGTTTTCTGCTTGGTTTTTTCGTGTCCGGTATTGGTGTGTCATCTGGATTTGAGTTCAACGATGGAAGTACGTCAACAGCTGGTCCTTCAGTTTCGGAATCGTCAGACATTTCAATGGAACGACGTTGCTCAATTTCAAAATCGGGGTCTTTCACCGAATCATCACTGTCCTCAATTGAAGTTGAACTGGAAGAGTCTGAGGAAGATGTACTTTCTGTATCTGAAGAAGAATCAGCTGAGGCATCAATAATAGGGTTGCGAATTTGCTGGGAGCTCTGTTCTCTAACTTCGATTGAACTTGTAGATGGTATTGCTTCAGTGTTATTAGCGGCAGAATTACTTATTGTTATATCTGTAAATGCAAAATTAAATCAACAATAATAATGACGACTCAACTTAGAGCCAACTTTCAATTAAATAAAATGAAAATAAATAAAACCTTTGTAGGTTTCAGCTTCGGTATCAGCTATGTAATCTTGATTGTCTCTGGCGAGGATACATTGGGGTTTATCGGCGCAAAGTTTCCCGGTTCGCAGATTTTCAATAATTTCAAAATCCGATTTTTCTCCTGATTCTGAAAAATTACAAACATGATAAAATTAAGTTGGTTACATAAAGTTACTAAAATAAGATCATCATTCAGAATAACTTAGCTATTAACTTTTAGAATGAAAAAGTTACCTGGTAAAAACAAGTAGGTAAGGTAAGTATAGTAGGCATCTTACCTTGCAAGTTTGATCCCCCAATCTTTTGACGATCATCGGCGGGTGTTTTTTCTTTATCACTTAGGGCTAAACGCAGAATTGCGTCATTACGTTTCATTTTGACCCTAGAATCATAAATCCAATTC
This sequence comes from Alsophila aescularia, assembly GCA_946251855.1. Taxonomy (NCBI): domain Eukaryota; kingdom Metazoa; phylum Arthropoda; class Insecta; order Lepidoptera; family Geometridae; genus Alsophila; species Alsophila aescularia. The sequence goes on along the minus strand of OX276379.1, from coordinate 29,609,848 downwards.
CAAGCAAATAATCCGAAAATACCTGAACGTTGTTATAAAACAAGATTACAAGTCGAAATATTCAGACAAAACATGCACATTTTTCGTCAAATACCGTTACAACGTGAAGTGTAACACTACATTACAATAAATCCTATCTAAAATACTGATACAATACAAAATATATCACTTTATTATAGAAATATTGAACTAATTTAATTCAATCCTTTAACAATAAACTGTAATAATTCGACTTGTAACGGTTTATTAGACAAATTGATGTAAGCAACAAGATTTTGCCTTTCTGAAACACTGTTATATTTTAATTTGTAACACTACTTGTCTCAACAAACGCACGTCCACCTTTCATAAAACTAAATGTAACACTAATTGAGAACATTCTGGAGTCAAAATGCTTTAGTCATGTAGTGTTACAACTCCATCTAGCGGCGAGTTTTAGAGTTACAGATGTAACCATTTTGGAGAAGATAGTTAATAAAATTTTAAGTATTTCTGTATATTTAACGCAAAATTCGACTTTTTCGAGTTGTAACCCTATTTTATCGGAGGTGCGATATCTATGCCCAGCGGATGAGGTCAGATTCTAAAGGTAAGAAGAATAAATTATAAGACTATGGTAGAAGGTACCCCGGTTTGGAAACCAACGCAGAGCGTTGTCCTTACATTTGACGGTCAAGTCCTACCTAAAATAATGTTTATTTGCTATAATTATCTGCCAGTTGAACTTTACATGTACCCAATGTTTCAACTGTTGTCGTTTTGGTCATACAAAACTTCAATGCCGCTCTAACCCCAAGTGTTACAAGTGTAGTAATGAACATACTGGTGATACTTGAAATGTGGATGAAGAAAGCGTTAAGTGTTGTCTGTGCTCAGGAGCTAATTTTGCAATTAGTAAATCATGCCCAGAATTCACACGTCAAAAGCAAATCAAGGTTACTATGGCAGAAAATAGCATCTCATATGGCGAAGCATCCAAATTGGTCCCACCAGTATCGAAATCTTATGCCGATGTTGTTAACTCTGTCCCTCAGCTCAGCTCAAATCAGTTTCATTCTAACCCACCAACTACATTTACTCAACGTCCATCACAAATTTCATATAAAAAAACAGTTTATACTAACCGCCGTCAAACCTCTAACCCATCAAAAGGATACGACCGAGCAGCTCACCAAAATATTATCAACGAGTATAATATTTCCACTCCACAAGACGGTTGCGCTCTTAAAATCAAACATAATCCATTAATGATGTCGACATCAGACATCAGATCGACATCAGATCATCATTCAAATCCTCATCGAGACATTGACCCAGTCAAACATTGCAGTACCGTCCATCGTTTCCCCTATAATTGACATGTTTAGAACACCTAAAGCCATTAAAAATGGCGGTCTTACAAAAGATAATACAATGGAACTGCAGAAGTGCAGTTCATAAAAAAAGTGAAATTATTCACTTAATAAACAAGCACAACACTTGTTTATTCTCACTTTCGGAGACCTGGCTTGAGCCAGGCTCCATTTTCAAAATCCACGGATTCTCTTGTTTAAGAGATGATAGATCTGATGGGTATGGCGGTGCCGCCTTGCTCATCAGAAATACTATCTCTTTCTGTCCTTTAACTCTTCCGACCTACAATCATTTTTCCGTGGTAGCAGCACAAGTGAATAACATTTGTGTTGTTTCTATATATATTCCATACCCTTCTTCCTTAGCTTTCCACTACTTAAATGATCTATTCTCTCGTCTCCCCAGACCTTTCTTAGTCTTAGGAGACTTTAATTCCCATCATACTTCTTGGGGATGTTCTATTTGTACTTACTGTGGTGAACTGCTAATAGAAAACTGCTAAACAAATCCCTTCCTTGCTTAGTTAAAATTTATATCAGATTTAAAACTTTTCACGCACCATCATCGATCTCCTAATCTAGATATGTTTAATTGTAAATATGAAACTTTAATGCATACGCCAACAGTTAATTATTGCTCATTATCCACAGCCTTTCTCGTCCCACTGCTGGGTATAGGCCTCTATTTTAATACACCATTCGCCTCGGTCCTGTGCCAATCGGATCCAGGTTCGACCCGCGATCTTAACAATATCGTCGACCCATCTAGTTGCTGGACGACCATCGCTTCTTAGTCCAAGCAATTATTGCTCAGATATTGATAAACACAATGCCAATGCTAACGCTTATTTTAATTACATCGTAGATGAAAAGTGGCATGGGTGGCATCATATTTACACGGATGCGTCAAAACATTCATCCGACAATTTTGTAGGAGTGGTTGTTTTTCATACCCAATATAAAGTAGTCCAAAAAATAAAATGTCCACCTGAAACGTCAGTATTTACAGGTGCCTTGGCATCGTTAAAGCAATTGAATACGTTCTTCTCTGTAAACTTAAAAATAGTATTATTATAAGCGATTCTATGAGTGCTTTACAAGCTCTATTTAGATTTCCTTTTAAGTCCAAACCACTTTTTCTTCTTATAGCAGAAGCTAGAACAAAATTACATTTGTGTGCTTTGAAAGAGTTTTCTGTCACATTTGTGTTGTGTTCCAGCCACTGTGGTATCAAGGGCAATGAAAAAGCCGATAGACTTGCAAATGAGGCTGTGATGTGTGGAGACCTAATTTCCTTTCAAAAAAAGGAAATAAGTAAAGCTAATAGCAAAATCGTGTACATAGGTACACGATTTGGCTACTCTTCCCAGATTTTATCTTCTGAACTCCTGGGATACAGTCTGGGCAGTAAGTGCTCAATTTAAAGAAAAGTCTTACTTCAGTATACAACCGCGAATTCGTCATAAGGCATGGTTTTCTATAGAAAAACTTGGCAAGATCGCCACTTCAATTTTGATACGAATGTGCCTCGGACATACCACCTGCCCAGCCCACCTTGCCAGGATTCATATTAAAGATAGCCCGCAATGTGAATGTGGACATGACTTTGGGGACCTGGACCATATATTTTTCTCGTGTCCTAACTATGACCTTTCTTCCTTTTTTGATGACTTGATATCCCTCCGTGTCCCTTTTCCAACATGTATAAAATCTCTTCTGTATATTAAACTTACATTTACAAAACTTTAGCTAAGTATATATGTAGTAATAATATTAAATTGTAAATAATTTATGTACCTAATTATTTTATAAGTTTTGTAAATATTTAATAGTTCTTTCCTTCTTATATTACTCCTTCTGATCCGTTTCTTTTTCCAAATTTTTCGAATAAGCTAATCCGAACCTACGTTCGGAGCCATATTATTACATATGGCATGCGTTCGTTCCGTGCCATATTATGACAAAAGGCAGCATTTTTGCCAGTAGTATACCTAGCCTAGGGGCCGTTCGTTTTGTTGCAAATGGCGAAAATAATGGTTAAAAACGCTAAATATGAACGCTACATTTGGCATTCGCTTTATACATTTGTGGGTGAAATTAGCTTTCTGAACCAATTTCGATTATCGTTCGTTGTTCAGATAATATGTTGACAATCTACATTAGTATACAACTTCCTTGAGAAAATCGACTTTATTCCGTTAAGCAAAGGGTTGTTTTTCATTCGGTTTAGAAAGGATCGGTAAGTGTTCAAAGCGAACGGTTTGTTAAAAATGTACAAATGTACTTTTTTTTTCATTATTGAAACTACATTTTTAACAACATTTTGCTCACAACGCCATCTCATCATCACGAACGCAGGGCTAGTCTGTGGTCTGCCAGGAATAGTTAATAGTTACTAACGTTACTGTAATGGGGCTGTTAGTTTTGATGCTAACTGATCGAAAATAACAGTTAAAACGCTAAATATGTTTCGATCAGCGTTCCCTTTGGGCATGACAGTTAAATTTGAGATCGGAAAAGCGACTATATGTCCTATGATATAAGGTCGTTTTTCATTCGGTTTGAAAAGGATCATTAGTGTCAAAAATGGCAATCGAAACAGCCCAAACGCCACTTCATCACCTCGAATGCAGGGAATAGCAGTGTGACCAGACTCAAATGTCAAATCCCGGTAGCCTGAAAGACAAAAACTGCTAAAACGTGCTAGACATTTTTCAATAATGCTAATTTACTGCTATCACAGATATTGCTTAAATACGTATTAGAAAATATGAATAAAAATGCCAATATGTAAGTTTAGAATGCCATTTTTATTAGGTTTCCGTGCCCAAAGGGTGTCAACGGTTAACTATTATTAAGCCTTCGCTGTCTGTCTGTCTGTCTGTCTGTCTGTCTGTCTGTCTGTCTGTCTGTCTGTCTGTCTGTTTGTCCGTCCTACCTTTTAACGACTGTATCTTTTGAGAGCGATGGTAGTCAAGTGGTATATTGTTGCGCCTTACAATCTGACTTTACCCGGTTCGATCCTCGGCCCTGTACCAATGACTTATTTAGTACATAAATAAGTTATGTGCTGTTTCAGTGCCATCGCTCAAAAACAGTGAAGGAAAACATCATGAGGAAACCGGTATGTCCAAGAACCTCAAAGTTCAGACATTTGACATTCACCAACATTCACTGGTCCAGCATGGTGGACTATGGCCCATCCTCTCTATCTCTGAAAGAAGGCCCGTGTCCAAGCAGTGGGAACATTGATAGACTGATAATCTTATGAAATCTTTTGAACTGCAAAAAAAGCAAATGTAGTTTGTCGAAAAGTTCACAAAACATGACTGTAATGTTAAAGTGGATTAACATGACTGTAATGTTAAAGTGGATGCCCTGCGCTCGTCAGTGTTTCCGATAAAATATAACCCTGGTGTGTTCAAGTCAAGAGTGAATAGGTATCTACTAGGCAAGCGTGCTATACCTTCGAGCACATCATCGCTTTCCATCAGGTGAGATCGTGGTCAAACGATTGCCTAGAAAGAGATAAAAAAAAAGCTGTCAATTTGTCTCCAAAAAATTCAGAAATGTTCAGTATGTGTTAGTTTGGCATCAGAGCTGCTTCCAGAAGCCAATAAACTCAAATATAAAGGTTTGAGCGGACTATGTACACTTTTGAGGCATTTTAAAACGCGTTTAATAAAGCCTGCCAGATTATTGATAGGTACGTTTTATTGGATACTGCTAAATAATGCTGCATGTCAAAAAAATGCTAAATCCTGCTATGAGCTAAAATGAGTCTAATCCTGCTAAAATCGCAGAATGCTGCTAAATCTGGTCACACTTTATAGTAGTGTTCTGTGACTTCAGCGGCCCGACCACATAACTTGGCTTCAATCGAATTCTCAATATCGCAACCACTAATGCCTTGCGATAGAGTCGAAACTGCTATAAAAAAATTGATAATCCGATTGTAACCAAGTTCTGTAATTGGGCCACTGGGCTGCGTTTCTAAATCTCGTCCGACGACTAGCGTTCGCCCTACGGCGTGCGACGTTCGTCATCGGACGTTTTCGAACGACACTGCGGAGCTGTCACTGAAAAAAACGATTTTACAACAAAAAAAAACATCTTTTATCGACTATTAACTGGCCATTATCAGTAAAAATCCTCCTTTCCTTATCTTAAGGCAGTTTCCATACCTCTCGATGAAAAATTTGCTCTCGATGATTAGTATAACCTCAAAAAATACTTTGTGTTGACAATCAAACAGTGTCATTAAAACGTCAGGGCGACTTTCACCCACCTATTTCGTGGGGCGACCGGAGCGTCGTCGTCGAGCGTCATTTAAAAACTCCTACGAGTGATAGCCGAGCGATTGCCCCGTGGGTTTTAGAACGCGTTTATGTCATCGAGCGTCGTCGGGCGACGTTTACGAACGTAGCCCTGTGCACAGCTTCTGTCTGTGGGTCTGCCACGCCGCAAGAAATGTCAATTTGCCTTGCCAGCGTCGCCGACTGAAAACCGATGGTGGATTAGGTTGCCGGCGAAATTATTTTCTATTTTCCCTTAATTTATTAAAAGTTCCAATATAAATTAGTGTTTTATGTGAAGAACAATACGTATCCAACATGAATGTGGAGGTGCAAAGTAAGGCGAAGCTGCCTCAGCTATCGTCTGATAAACAACTAACATTCATCAAACTGGCTGTTTTATCAATGGCAGCGATACTATGTACGTATATTCAGCTTATTTTCCCTATCCGCAACGTCCCTGCTGCATGAAAAATATACCACAGAAAAGTTTTATTAATAATAATATTTTTAACTTACGTGGTCCTATTTAAGTTGATGAACTAGGACGGCGCTACGGTGGGCTAAGTTGTACATTGCCGCCCATCGCATTGGGGATCCACGTTTGTTTTTTACTGAAAGGTTTCATTACTAAGTAGTCTTCACAGTAAGTTTTGTTTTCGAATTATAGTTTACAAGATATATTTTTCAAAATCGTAGAAATGTTACAATATTTTGTCAGTATCTGCCAGAGGCTAATATGGTTTTTACCATTTAACGATTTGTTTTACAAACTGTAAAGAAATACAATCCTTATAAATCCTTCAGGGGCAGATGCAGCTTGGTAGGTTAGAAGTAAGGATGCCAACCGTCCCGCTATACGCGGGACGTCCCGTTTCTGAGACACTTAACAAGACATCCCGCTCAGGGTGTGTGCGGGACGCTAAATATCCCGTTTTTTGGAATTAGCAATGCTTAAAGCTCTATGAGGAGTTTTGTACTGTGAAAGAAACTTTCAAGAAAGGCGAGCCAATGAAAGTACTCAAAAAGCGTCAGTCTATGACGTATGGCACAAAATATTGTCGGCATCAAACACAAGCAACTTGCTGATAATATTTCAATACATTGCATTCTAAGGCAGCAGCAGAGAGGGTCTTCTCAGTTTTTAATAACTCCTGGACCGATGTGCGAAATCACCTTCATGTGGATTCTGTTAAGTCAGAGCTACAAGTTAAGGCTAAACTATAGTAGCTATACCGTCGATTTTGGGGGTGTGGAGGGTGTAGTGGGGGGATGTAGGAAGTAAAAGTAGCGCAGCGCCCCCCTTTTCGAACTATTTTTTTTAATATTATTTCCATCCTTACTTTCAAATGTACTTCCGATGCCATTGATTTAGGGTGGGGGGGGGGTGGATGGGGGAGGTAGAGGGCTACCCCCTGCTACCTCTATCCACCCGCGGAGACCCTTTATTTATGAGATATTTCAGTTTTTAGTGTATTAAAAGTCGCCCAAAGACTAGGGTAGGTTAGGCTAGAACATGACTACACATCGTTAATTTACGGGTTAATAAACTTAAAACTGAAATATCTCATAAACTAAGCATCTCCGCGGGGGGATAGAGGTACCAGGGGGTAGCCCTCCACCTTCTCCCTCTGCCCCCCACCTTCAATCAATGGCATCAGAAGTAAATTTGAAAGTATGGATGGAAAAAAAAAAAAAGAAAACTCGGTAAGGGGGGGCTGCGCAACTTTTACTTCAAAGGGGGGGTTTCTACATCCCCCCACTACCCCCTCCACCCCTCCGCTTCCCCAAAATCGACGGTATAGCAACTACATTCCTGCCCAATTTTTCTTATACATGCAAAGATTTTTACAATTTTGTACATAAAAATAAAAAAAAACCTTAAAAGTGCCAAATCTCAAGTAAAATGCTGCTAAACTTTATTACTTTTCATAATATAGTTTAAAATACACTATAATGTCCCCGTTGAGCGAAAATTAACTACTTCACACTTTTATCGAAAATGAATTATGAATGTCACGCTTGTCACATTTTTTTTCTTTATTTTTCTATCTTACCACCATATCTCTAGCTCTTCTCATGACTGAGATAGGAAATTTCAAACTCACTAATTGCATGATTATTCTCCACATATGTGAGGACAAAATAATTAAATCATTTTAGTGATTATTACTTTAATAATAGATGATATCTAAAAAACCCAAGCGTACTTAGTTAGTTTTCCTCTGAAATATGTGATTAAAGTTTCCATTGGAATCCGAGAGAAAATTCACTAAATGATTGTAGTGACATAACATTACATGCTTAGAACAAATTGAGTAGAGCGAAAAGTAACTAAGTCATTTTAGTGAATAAATGAACATGTTTCTTTTGAATTTGAAAAAAGTTCCAATAGTAACAAATAATTATTATCTTCCAGTGAGTTTTCACTCATACCAATAAGTAAAATATATTTATTTGAGCATGACTAAAATTTCTTGCTTATTTTTCATTTACATGACAGAGCAACTTGGCAGAAATTTGCTAACTACCGCGATTTGGGTAGTTAATTAGTTATTGCTTTCTTGGAAATTGCCACAGCACGGACGGTCGTATTAGTTTATCTCTTACATAGCATCTTCAATACTGTTACGAGCAATTCTTCGTTCTCTGATGCCTGGAAGAGTGCCGACGTCATCGGCATTTACAAACCAGGAAAAAACCACCAAGCCCTCTAGCTACCGCCATATCAGCCTATATCGCTTCAGCTCTCGGGGGAAGATTTACGAGTGGCTCATTCTGAGTCACCTCTGGTCCATCCATAAATCTCATTCCCGACAAGCAGTTTGGCTTTAGAGCCATACACTCAGAATGTGCTTGCGGTGCACTTGATGGATGGGTGCAACCAATCAAGTGCACCACATTACGAAGCATATTCTCAATAACTTCAACAAGTATCCCAAACCCCAAACCACTAAAGCGGTCTTCCTAGACGTAGCTAAGGCTTTTGACAAAGTCTGGCACGCTGGGCTGATATACAAGTTGTATCAGCTTGAAGTGCCGGACCGCCTTGTGCTTATAGTACAGGACTACCTCAAGAGCTGCAGCTATCACTATCATGTCGAGGGAATCAGATCTAACCTGCACCCCATCAGAGCCGGAGTCCCTTAGGGCTCCGCGCTCTCTCTGCTTTTGTTGTGCTTATTATACACCAGCGACTTTCTGCCTATGAAAACTTTTTACAACTAACTTTTTAGCGACTTTTTGTCCTCGCAATGTAGAGATCTCCCTCTTGGCCGACGATACCGCGCGATCTATTCCACCAGATCGAAAACAACCCAACTTCGGAGCCGCATCCAACAAGCGATTATAGCTCTTGGAAAATTGTTCCGAAGGTGGCACATTTTGGTAAACCCTGAGAAAAGCGTAGCAATACGCTTTACTGTGGGTGCCAAACATTTCTTTCCATCCGGTCACATTACGATGTTTGACCAACACATCCCGTGGGCCAAATCAACCAAGTACTTAGGAGTCACATACACTAGTTGATTATCGACTCAGATTTGACAAACACGTCAAAACCATCCGGGACAGGGCGGCCATCTTCTAAGGTCATCTATACAATCTCATAGGCAAGCTTATTAAAATATCCATTAGAAATAAGGTGACACTTTACAAAGCCTGCATCCGTCCCGTCCTGACTTACGCGTCCGTTACATTAACGCATGCCCCCTTCCCCCCGTCTATCCTGGAACTGCTCCAGATAACAGAAAATAAATTCATCCGAAATGCAGTAGGTGTCCCCTGGTATCAGAGGAACGCCGACCTGCACTGCAAACATGGAAGCTTCTCTCGATCCGTCAATTCATGAAAGATGCCTCTCGCCTCTACTTTGATGCGACGCCCCATCACCCCAACCCCTTTATAGTTCAAGCCACAAACTACACGACAGCCCTGCGAAGACGCCCTTGTGATATCTTTAGCTACCCAGACGACGTCATCGCAGTGGTGGATTATACAAATTCCTAACACTGTCAAAGAAATCACTATGTATAGTGATACCAATTTATAGCAGACTTTCTAGTTCATTTAGTTCAGCGATCAGATAATGATTTGGAGGTTTTTAAGCAGAAATATCTAGTAAGCAGGCACACACCATACAGGTGGAATTCATGCACGGTGCCATTGAGAAAGAACAACGACATTCGCCAATCTATTCTATGATTGACTCGAAGTCTATTATGATGCGTGCAAGGTCTAAAAGACACAGGAACTCTGAACCCGCATATAAAGTTCATGAATTTGTCTAAAATGATAATGCTTGATGTGAGAGCTATAAATGAACCATTTGTCAAAAACACAAGTAAGGATGAAACTAAATGAAAATAATGTAGCCAAAAATAAAATGTCTGAGATTCGAAAGAAAACGTACCGGGATAATACAATGCCATTATTCTCTTGAAGAGCCTTACCTTGAACTGGATGTCTTGAAGACAGAGGAATTACAGGTGCGTACTACAAGAAAAAACCTCTTGTGGAGTTGACAATAATATGGAAGTACATAACAGAAACAGAGACACCATTACGACGAACTTAAAACAGTTCATTATTCCGAAGGCTTACATTAGTGCTCTTCCTATTTTGGAGGTCAAAAAGAATGACCTGATAGGTCTTTGTACTAGGAATTACTCCTCATAAGCAGCATCCGTGGTACTATTCCCTACCTACTAGCAAAACTGCAGTTGATCAAATAGGCGGACCAGCTCCCCGATTCAGAACAACAGAGTATGTTTTGATGAAACTGCTTTTTAATAAAGATAATGCAAGATTTTATTTTCTTTGTTTTATTTATTGTCTACTTACATCATTTATATTTTATCTATTAATTGAAACAGGTGAAATTCTAAGTTTAAATTTTAATTGATTATTAAATTAGTTGATAACTCAACATATAAATTATATTATAACACAAAAAAACAAGCGAAATGTCATTAACATGCCTTGATCACCATCATAGTTATGCAAATTTTTAGTAATATTTCACTAAAGGAACTTATTTTAGCTACAAATTCTAAATCATAACATTTCAAGTGAGCGAAAACTACTAACTTGTATTTGAATAAATTAGTCCTAAGTAAAAAGGTTTTGCTAAAATCTGATTTCACTAGACAAAAAAGACAGGTAATTGACATCCAAAATCATTAAAAAGTTTATTATTATTATTTTTCTTTTTTTGAAAACTTTGAAGTTACATTATAACGAAAGTCACTAATTGTTAGTTAGTTAATTTTCGCTCTACGGGGACGATAAGTTTATAGTCTATAATTGTTTTTTTAGTAAAAATTGAATATTATTAATCTAACAAGGCGTTTTATTCTACTTCTCATCTACATTTGCAAAGAAAGTTCACGTTTTTTGTATTCTAAACAAAATTAATTGAATCCCGCTTTTTAAACCCCTGTCCCGCATTTGAAATCATTATTTCAAAAATCATTATTGCAAATTCGTATTTTGAAGTTGGCAAGCCTAGTTAGAAGGTTAGTTCTTTGTTTTTTTTGCCTGTAAATTTTTTCCAGGCATTGGAGTGTTTACTAACTCTCTCCCCTACAAATCCCTCCTCCCTTTCACTCTGCAAATCAACATAAGATGCAGTGAATTCAAAAGATTGCTACAAAAATAAAATACTTGGAAGATCTGAAGCTTTTCCTTTAGTGGCTTACCACTGGGCCCCCTTCCCCTTCACCCCTATAACCTCGATGTGCGACAATGTACATTCTTACTGTACTGTGTTCTTAACAGTAAAAATGCATAGAATAAAATACAAAATAATCACTCTAAAAGTAATCTGTTACATAACTGATTCTCAAAAAAAAACATTTGAATGCTATGTTGTCATTTCAGCCTTTGCAACTCGCCTATTCTCCGTGCTACGCTTCGAGAGTGTTATCCACGAGTTTGATCCATACTTCAACTACAGAACTACTCGGTACCTTACAGAAGAAGGATTTTACAACTTTCATAACTGGTTTGATGACCGAGCATGGTATCCTTTGGGACGTATTATTGGTGGTAAGTAATAAGTTTTGTTGGATCTTACATAGTCTATCAAATGTTAAAACAATTCTTATTTTCATAATTTCTGTTCTGTTTTAGTATAAGTTTTGAAAAATCATAATGAATAGGATAATGCTAAGATAAGGGGCACTACATTGTAGATAAGCGATATTAACACATGAAATTAAATTAAATGAGATATTATTGATGTCTAAATTGACTAGATACGGTAGTCGCAGCCAATCTATATGTTTGTGAAGTTAGGCTCTGTGAACCATTGCTCAGGTACTGCTGTGGGGATAAAAAAGCATAAAGTAAGAGCGAGATATAAAATGCGAAAAACGTAAGCCAGTGAGCGAGCCAGTTATACAATGCTGTCTTCACCTTCAACATTGGGATTGCGCCTGAAAAATAGCAGTTTGCGCAGCGACTAGCAGACAACTTCCGAAACACATGCTTGCACTACGACTACTGTACCTATTGTAGTATTATTTTTTCTCTTTATCAGCATCTCATCCTTGAACTTTATTATTATTATACATAAAAATACTAAACTAATGTGACTAAATCACTTATTCTTCAGGTACAATCTACCCTGGTCTCATGGTGACGTCGGCCGCATTGTACAACATCATGCAGTTCTTCAACATCACCATTGACATAAGGAATGTGTGCGTGTTTTTGGCGCCATTTTTCTCATCTCTCACCACCATTGTGACGTATTTACTGACCAAGGAGCTTAAGGTTAGCAACAAATAATTTATCTTTGACAGGAGTCAAACCCTTCTGTGTGGCTCTGGTGTCAGTTTGTCAGACAGCCCAAGGGCCTCCTATTTCTTCCTATGTTTTGAACACACAGATTATGGGTTGAAAATCATATTTAAGTTGGGCAGGGAGAAGTTGTTTTACTGCTAACACTAAAAACATTACACTCTTTTTTGGGCAGTTGTGTAGTTAGTCATATTATGCACTGTTTTGTTAGGACTGTTAGCCATCTAGACATATATCTTGTTAAAATATATTTGTGTGTAAAGATACACCTGTTAAATTATGTTTGTGTGAATACACACAAACACATTATGTTTACACATTATGTTGTGTATTCACACAAACGTAATTTACAATTTACATAATTTACAAAGTACAAACAGTAACTTTGTATTATCTGTGTCATATTCTCTAGCAAGTGTATGTAGCACAAACAAGCACATTCAACATTCAACACCCAAACACCATTGTCATAACATAAAAGTCTAATCCAGCTTATCCCACCTAACATAAAATCCAGCAAAAGATCTTTCATATCTGTGAGTCACCTCAAGCCTCGGTTGACGAAGAGGCTGCGTTCAAACAGACCTGCGCCCGTGCCGTTTTCAATCAAATCAATGTAAATGAGATTTACTCATGGTGTATGAATGTAGCCTGTTTCTGAGTACATTTAGGCAAAGAATAAATAATAGTATGCTTTAGGTTCAATTAATATATTACTATTAATTGAAAGTGTGTACGCGAAACGGGCGCGGGTCCATTCAACTCAGCCCTATTTTTTATTACTATATTTATACTTAATAATAAAGCAGTAAGTACAAAAAAAACTGTACACTGAACTTAATTAAAAAATAAAGTCTATGAAACCTACTTGATGCGCAACATTTCGTTCAGCGTGCCAAATTCTATTTTTCCTGCGATTTTTGTCAATTGAGTCACCCAGTTGCAAAACTAGCCAACTTCAATCTAATGCATGCAATAGCAAAACTAGCCAGGTTGTAATGCATGCATTAGATTGAAGTTGGCTAGTTATGCAACTGGGTGACTCAATTCCAGCTCTATTACTCATGGTGGGTACATGAAAACTTATTTTGCGGCAATAAATAGGTTGTATCACGAAATTACGCCAACCAAAAAATGAAGGTGAAAGCTAGTATAAGTACATTTGTCAATAATCCAAGATGAAAATCCGCTTATTGACATTTGTAGCTAAACCAATATTATCTAGGTAATTATTTTAACAGTATCTTCTTGATACTACATATTTATTGGTGCAACATAAGTTTTCATGAATCCACAATGAGTAATAGAGCTGTAATTGACAAAACACGCAAGAAAATTTGAATTTGGCGCGCTGAGCGAAACGTTGCACCTTAAAACGAAACGAACACCATAACGGAGCATGATATGTTCCAGCGCAAACGCAATCCACGCGCGTGCAAACTCGACAAGTTAAATTGGCTACAGAAAATGTTTTATTTAAAAAATAACTTTTACGCCTGTTTCTCTGTATGTTTGTTCGCGCATCGCGTATAAACTACCGCACCGATTGCGATGCAGTTTTCAATCTTGGATAGCTTAGGGATTGACCTAAAAACTGGGGTACTTGGTATCTTAATATGATGATTAAATGCCGAGCAATCGATAAAAAACTATTTGACGGCAGCATGAATTTTGAAGAAATGTAGTAAGTATATTGTACTTTATAGGTACTTTTGGTCCTGGAATAACACGTGTGGGCTACTTTTTAATGAAATTACCACAGATTTATTATTATGCTCTTTGTTACTGACACAATCTCGTCAATACTGCAAGGCCGTAGTATAAAAATAAAATAATAGTCTAATCCACAAAGAACTCACTATGTACTTTCCACCCCACAGGATGAAGGTGCAGGCCTAGTCGCTGCCGCCATGATCGCCATCGTCCCCGGCTACATCAGCCGCTCCGTAGCTGGCAGCTACGACAACGAGGGCATTGCCATATTCTGCATGCTGCTAACTTACTACTTCTGGATTAAGGCTGTCAACACCGGCACCATCTTGTGGGCTACTTTAACTGCGCTTGCTTACTTTTACATGGTAAGTTACTAGAAAAACCATGCAACTTATTGATATAATATTGGGCTAAAAATGATCAGGGCAGCTGAAATGGTTGGAAGTTGGAGCATAAACTTCAAGCTGAGCCTTTGTTTTGTTGCTATATTGATTGACTTACTTGACCGAAAGTTATTAACTTTCACAGATATCTTTATTTTCCTTCCAGTTATCTCTCAAGTCAATCATAGATCAAGCAGATGAAAGCTTCACGTCAATAAGTCTATATGTGGCTTGTTGATTTTTGCTCTTTCATACAGATACATACTTCAAATTTAAAATAGCATACAATATTCGCTTGAAAATACCTACAAGTAATTTTATGTCTTATCCTAGACAAAAAAATAAAGACATCAGTTATGATTTGCATGCATTTGAACACATGTGCAAATAAGCACACATGTTGAAAAATAATATCTTTTTTTTAATTATATCCATTTGTTAATTAAATAATTATTTCTGTTAGGTTTCCTCATGGGGAGGCTATGTGTTTCTCATCAACCTGATCCCTCTCCACGTTCTGGCGCTGATGATGCTCGGCCGCTTCTCCGCGCGAGTGTACGTGGCCTACAGCACGTTGTACTGTGTGGGAACCGTACTGTCCATGCAGATCTCCTTTGTCGGCTTCCAGCCAGTGCAGAGCTCCGAACATATGCTGGTAAGATCTTCACCTACCCCAACTAGTATTATGCATAATGATAGGGTATCATTACGCCTAATACTAGTTGGGGTAGATGAAAATGATCCCACTTCTGATGTTAAATTAAACTTAATTTACTTGAATGTCTAGTTCCTTAAATAAAATGTTGATGTGTTGTAGTCTCTTCTGTTTTACTTGTATTTAAGTGTTTTAATTTACTTAAAATGAGGAATTTCCGAAGCAATTTGGGTGTTTTTATTATAGAAAGAGTATTTTAATTGGCAAAATGAAAATTCGTCCAAATTATCCATAACATTATTAAAACGACATAATATATCATTTTTCAAAGCACACGCAGTCATTTTACTATTTAAATGTTCAAATTTGTAGCGCTCTTAAATTCCACGTTCACTGCAGGCTCTCGGCACGTTCGGGCTCTGCCAGCTGTACGCCTTCACACAGTACCTGCGCGAGCGCCTCTCGCCGGCCAACTTCGAGCTGCTGTTCAAGGCGCTGCTGACCACGCTAGTCGCCACCCTGGGCACGTTCGTCGTCGCTCTGACCGTCACCGGTATGTAAACAAGTTAGTTGTAAATTCACATTTTTTATTTCGTTGAGGGACGAGTCGAGCAAGTTGCTCGCCTGGTGGTAAGCGTCCTGCCCATAACAGTTGCAGTGCCACCCGTAACTTTGGTTGCAAAATCTTGCGCATCACAGCACTCGCTCACCCGAGCGAGTGCAGTGATGCGCAAGATTTTGAGACATTGGTTTTTAAGTCTCATTGCCCTTCAAATCGAAACAGAAATGTTTACACACTACTGCTTAGCGGTTGAATATCTGACAAAGGTGTGGTACATCTCCAGGCGTACTCTTGCGTAAGAGGCGGCACTACAAAAAGTCTTCAACTAATTGGCGACGAAAAGCCTTGAAGCTTCGTTCCGGACATTATCCCCTCGAAAAAACATCACATTCTTGATGTGTAAAGTTCTCTCTGAATTGTACCAATTGTGAGGTTTCCGAGGACATTTATCAGAATGGAGTGTGTGCGGAACGAAATTTCTCGGACGAGTTGTTGCCTACAGACCGTTCACCGTAAGATGTCCCCTGCCGTGATGTTATCTATAAACTACTATCTATGGCAGGGGACATCTTACGGTGAACGGTCTGTAGACTTGAAGCAAGCAGGCGATTATAACAGCATCTTTTGTGGGAAATAGCTAAAATGTAGCAGCTGTATAAAATAGGTATGCAAATCTAGTTAATAAGTGAGTATAACCTTCGTGTTTAGCTTAAAAGATTGATACTAAATTACTATTTATTTTGCTTACTGAACAACAAAATCGTTATAAATAACGCTTGTTAAATAAAGAAAAAAAAGTGGTTGTTCAATTTTACAAGTAAAATGTATTTACATGGTAATATTAATTTTCAGGTAAAATCTCGCCCTGGACTGGAAGGTTCTACTCCCTGCTGGACCCGTCATACGCCAAGAACCACATTCCAATCATTGGTAAGTAAGTGAACACTTCATCAAGTACGCATTAATTAAGTAGTTACTTAAAACTTACATTGTGCGAGTAAAAGTAAATAAATTCAAAGTTTTTAATAACATCCCATATAACAGAATTCGATTCCTTTTATCTATCTTGTCCATTCATTGTCTAGTAGAAAAACCCATTGTCTCAATTTTCAAGTGATGTATTTTTTGTACGTGTTTATTGTGTTAGTGTCAAAAAGAATTATCTATCTAGCGCACTCTAGGCTCGTACCTCTAGAGGGCGTAATCTGCGTAATCTGGTTCATATTCATAGATTGTTTTGATGTGCGACTTACACCTAGGAAACTAATTTATATATTATTATAACAAATGCGCCTTTGTGGTAGCTTTAGTTGTTGATAAATGTGATAAAGGCGTACAGACTGGTGAAACGTATCATGCAATGTAACGTTCTAAGCGCATATCATCAGTCTGGATGCTTCGTGCGCACGAACCGCGCGTATACCTACTCGCGTCAGTGTCCGATGAACTTGTGCAACGTAACATACCACACGACATCAACTTTGCGATTCCCGACCACGCATCATGCTTAAGTTATTTTTTCTAAAAGTTTTCATTTAGTGGATTTCACAACATTTCTCGTACTCTAAACGCATCGATCAAATGAAGTGACTTTTCTTCATTCGACCCGTCGTCCGCTTGCCCCTGCTCCTCCGTTTCGTGCACGGGTGCGTCTTGAGTCGGATCGCTCGGAGCGTGCGCGAGAGATGCACGGTTCGCGCATGTAACACGTTCTGACTATGAGAATTTATTACATAACTAGCTGTGCCCGCGGCTTTGCCCGCGTGGTCATTTTTATTTAAAAGTAGCCCACACGTTTTATTCCAGGACCAAAAGCCAAACCACCACCAGGCCAGTTGTAGGTTTGGTCCAGAGGACCAGGAGGACCAGCAGCCTTATTGTCTAACTCTGGTGATAATGAAACTGACGTTCATTTACACCATTATGAACATGAATCTCCGAATTCGAATTGTCTAACTATCCACCGGTGATCTCCTTGGTGATCTTCACCGAGTCCCCACTATCAGCTGTTTTTAAGCGAAATGAATGAACGAAACATCATATTTTGACATATATTGGTATTGTCTAAATTTTCATCGCCACCGAGACATGTCAAATGAAAAAGGTTGCTCTGTCCTAACCTTTCGTATCAACTGGCTTTGAGTTTATGACGAAATTATAGTTTTATTGAATTAAAAGTTGACTGTTTGCGTAAGTTCAAAGGGAAGGGGTAATCTAGGTATCATAATTAATTGCGGTTTATTAATTTCAGGCATTAATTCTCCGAAAATTCGACTTCCAAACTTGCAAAAGTAAAAACAGAAAATTCACTGTTTTTTGTGATATATATATTTCGATACAAAGAGAATATTTCGATATTTACTTCTAGTAGCACTTATTTCAGTTTAACATAACTAATTTATTCGATTACAGGCACTATAAGTACCTAACCTACAAAAACATAAAATGAAGAATATTTTGATGGGCGAATTTGTAGCCAACTACAGAAAAACAACATCTCCAAACTAATGGACAGGCTCTCAAGCCCCCTGATATTGGTGCTGACCATGTGGCTATTATAATATCTATGGATGTTCAATGTTTAACAACAAATATCAACAAAATAGACCAATAAATTATTATCTCTATGCACTTCAAATCAGAAAAGTTTTGATAACAAGGTGGACAGTGGAAATTAAATATTTCCCAAGTAACATCCAGGTGGACAAAGGTAAGCTATTGTAAAAAAAAACTTTCCACGGTTCACCCAGGTGGTCGTAAGAGATGAATTGCCTAGTGCCCTGACTGAGAGTCAACAAATGGTTGCAAGTTCGAATCTCGCAAGGTGCAATCATTTGTGTGATGAGCACAAATGATTGTTTCTGAGTCATTGATGTAATATTGGTTTATATCTATGTATGTTTATTTATAGAATATTTTTGATGAGAGAATTTGTAGCCAGCTGCAGAAGAAAAACATCTCCAGAAGGTTTTGAGGAACAATCACAGGCCTATTTACACCCTAGACCATTCATTATGAAAGAATTTGCAAAAATAACAGTCAAAATGTATTAAAAGTATCGACAAAAGATACCAAGTCATATTAACAATTAAAACAAAATAAGTACAAAATCTAAAATGATACCTTTATAGGTAATCAGTTAAAATTTCATCGGGAACTGCCTACTTTCAACCCATATCTAATGCACCTTTTTTTTATTACGTTTTATGCAATTGTTTGACCATGATCTCACCTGATGGAAAGCGATGATGTGGTTGAAAGTGTAGCACCCTTGCCTAGTAGATACCTATTCACTCTTGACTTGAACACACCTGGATTCATTATATTTTACCAGAAACTGACGAGGGCAGGGCATTCCACTCTTTTGCAGATCTTACAATGAATGAAGAAGCGTAACGCTTCGTGCTTGTGTTTGGTATTTCTATCATAAAAAGGTGCCGCTTTGCCAATATTCTAGTTTGTACGGTGATAAGCGAATCAGATTGTGCAGTTGCTCACTCTCCATAGTGCAATCTGATAACTTGAATTTTGCACATTGTCATATTTGGCGTTCAAAAAGGAGGTGAAAAATTCATTTTGTCATTTACATTCAGTGCCACTACATTTGGCAACCAGTTGGCTGAGTGGCTAGTGACCCTGACTGAAAGTCAACCAATGGATGCGGGTTCGAATCCCGCAAGGTGCAATCATTTGTGTGATGAGCAGAAGTATTTGTTTCCGAGATATGAATGTAATATCCATGTCTTTGTATGTGTACTCGTATCTATTGTCTAGTACCCATATTTAGTGCATTCAGTGTATTTATGTCAGCGTACAATACATACAAAGTTTTATAAATTTTTCTTATTTGTCTCAGATTGAGTGACATGAATACTACTGGCATTTACTCTGGTTTGGAGATTGCTGTAAGCTATAAGACTGCCGATTGTGTTACCGCTACTTCTATATTATATTATGTACAATGTACGATTTACTTCTAAGTATATACAATAAAGAGTTATCTATCTATCTATGTTTTGTTGTTATTTTTTAACTGCAAATTATGATGTAAGTAGAAACATACATTGATACCTATGAAATAGTATGTCACAAGCGACATACCTACCAACTAATTCACAGATAACACACAGCCTAAACCGGTGGACCTAGAGATTTGCAATTTGGAGGAAATATTTCTTTAAATTTCGAACGAGGCTGGCAATGTTTGCACAAGAGCAAAGCCTCGGCATGCAGCTAGTTTTAGCATAAATACAGACTGAGTATGGATAAAGAAACAGAAAATTAAACAAATTTTATTAAATAGCATGTTTATTTTATTGTAAAAACCTTTCTAAAAAAAATATAACGGGCAAGTGTCTTTATTAAATAAGGACTATACATAAAACATTCTAAAAACTTACAAGCCATTACTGGCTCACTGGTAGCCCACTAATTACAATGTAATTATATAGTAATTCACAACAACAAAGTAAATATTTCCAACACACCATTTTATTCAAATGGTATAAAAAAGTGCAGTAACTAGGTATATATATATACCTACATATTATAATACAAATATAACAAGTAGATTTGAGAAGCAGCATCCTTTTGCATTTTATGGACATGCTATGAATCTCTTCCCGCTGCAATACGACTTGAAATGATCCTGTTTACTGTGATAGACAGGTACTGAACTGAATCTGAAAATAAAGATATAGCTATGATCATTTGTCATTATCTACATAACAAGTACTACATAGTCAATATTGTAATTCAATGATTGTTGTATTTGTTTATTGTATTTATTTTGTCAATATTGTCAATATTGACATTATTGTATATGCAGTATTACTTTTGTAGAGTTAGATCAAATTTGTAAACAATTCAAAAGAGAGGTTAATTTGTTGTACCTACAGCTACATCAGGCTTTGTGATAGTTGGAAATGTTCATCCTGACACAGGTGCAAGCTGCAGCCCATCTCCTTAACCCCGGCTGGTGCTCAACGCACACGTGGGGTGAGAAGGGATGGACCTATTATTACTCCGGGCCCACAAGGCACCTTACATTAACAGTTTCTTAAGGTGGTGTCTAACTGTGTAGCTAGAGTATTATATAGTCAATTAATTACCTATGTGACTAAATATAGACATATAGATAACTCTTTATTGTACACCAAAAATATACAATGTCTCGCTTGGGGGGTGTGTATTATTCATTTCTCCCTGCCAGCCTTTACCCAAGCCAGTCAATAATTATTATTAGGTATGTACCTACCTAGTTAATAAATATTATACAAAATATAGGTACCTACCTGCGGGACTACAGAAAGCTTGAGTTCTGTTGATGAATGTTTTCTTCTATTGGGGAATGTTTTACAGAAGTCAACATTGGTTATGCAGCAGTATCTTATCTGTATATCTCCTTCTTCGTTTGTGCTGTGAAGTAAAATGACACAAAACATAACCGATTATGTATGCATTGAAATGAGGTAAAAATCCATTATAATATGTATGTTGTTGATGAGCATTTGTGAAAATGCATATACCTAGTATATATGTCTATGTACCTAGTAGGTAAATTAAACTAGACTCGAATAGGTGCTTATATAATATTCATTAGTCCACCAAAATTCCTGTATGCCAAGCCAAAGACTGTTAGAACTTGCGATATATTTGTTCAAAGTTTCGATCTAACTCGATGACCAATTGTAGGTCTATGCAAAGACCACTTTATCAGATGACATTCTGAAATACAATATGGTACATAGGTACGTATTTGTTGCTAAATCAAGGCATATTTGTCAATTTTATATCCGAAAACGAACATAATCTCGACATACATTACATCTCGCACAAACTCACACAAATCTTGTGACTATAACCTACCTATTTTTTTATTTTTTTCATTTGATTTTCATTTCATTATTGAATGCTCTAATAAACAACAAACAAACACATACTTTATTGGTCCAGAATAAATAATAACTTGCGAACCAACGTTTCGTTCTATGCAACGTCAGGCTATAATATACTTGAATATTATTTTTTGAAGAATATCCTTTTATTAAACAGCATAACTAATAAAAATTAGATTATAATAAACAAATAAAACACTACACATGTTTATATGGCTAAATTAACATTTTACAACCATTAGTTCAAACTAAGCACTAAAAAGTGCTCAAAGCTGTTCTTCATGAAATGGAACGCAAGAGCATATGTTTTTTGTGTTATGTAGTCTGTGGAAAGAACGAAATGGCCTTCACTTTTTCAAGACGATTACCACCGAAAATATTAGACAATTCCCCTGGACGGCGAACTGGAACCGCCAATGGTAATGGTAATGGATTTGATTGCCATTACCACCAGAGTTAGACAATAAGGCTGCAGGACCAAACCTACAAAGTACAATATTATTCTACATTTCTTCAAAATTCGTTCAGCCGTCAAATAGTTTTTTATCGATTGCTCGGCATCTAATCATCGGAATAAGGCACTGCCTTGCTTTTTTATAACGCATATTCTGTGAAGTACGGAGTGCCGTATATGCGTTATAACACACTTGCACTTCTATGACACTTCATAGAAGTGCACGTATTGCAATGAAATGAACGCATATAATAAAATGTGAAATAAACGCTAGAATAAACGCACCGCGTTCCACTGCAAGGCAGTGCGTGCAAGGCTTAAGATACCAAGTACCCCAGTTTTTAAATTAGTCGCAAGGGCTTGAGAGCAGGGCCTGGATTCTATATGACCACTCACGCCAATTCCATCCCACCTGCGTGGAATTAGGGAAGGTGGGTATTTACGCAACCAGGTTTTGGCTTGTAAGTACGCCGCCCTGGTGCGGACCCGCAATACTTGCAAGACTTTCAAAGTATTTTACTCACCAACTCGCTCTTTCGCCCCGTCCGCACCTACATACTCGGTGGCGGGTTCGGCATGGCGTCGGCTGAGTTCGGCCGCACTCGGCCGGCCGGGTCGCAGCTAAGCTAGGTGGCCGATACATCGCTCAAAAAACTTGCAAGGCTTCGAAGTTTTTTTAAGCAAACGCAATTGTGCTCTTTATTTACATAAGCGCACGGGTCAATTTCCTATGCAAGTATTTTTTAATTTCAATTCCACTTATTGAGGATTGATTTGAAAAAATAAAAGTTTTCTATACTTTCTCTGTGAAGAGCAATACATGTACCTACCTCTGTATGTACACATTTCAATACCGACAACTAACCATTTTGCCAGTAAGACATTATGAAGAAACCTCCGATATAATTATGTAGGTACGTAGGTAGTACATTATAATATCTCAATGGAAGAAACAATCTATTTTGAAGTTCATCTCAATTAAAATTTTCAAAAAAAAATTAATGTACAGATTTAGCCCAGTTACAGTTTTATTATAGTATAGATAGATATCAAGGAAAATGTAAAAAATAACGCATAAATAATGTAAAAATCTTTTAATTATGGAGCAAAACATTTCTACAGCGCGTGATTTCGATCCACGTACGTCTGGATTACGCACCCATGCATCTGTCCAACTGGGCCAGTGGGCCTCGTAGCAGAATGACGAAATTCGGTACCAGTCTAGTCGTAAACGGATGTATGATCACTTTAAATTTAACACAACTTTGGACCCATAGGCTGCAGGAACCTTTTAATTTTTCGGGATAAAAAGTATTCAACATTTTAACACATTATATAAACTTTGTCTTTGCTAAGTTACATCAAAATCCGTCCAGTAGTTTTAGCTTGATACGTGTTATTTTAAATAACTTTCTACCCCTATCCTGCGGGAACCGTTGATTTTTCCGGGATAAAAAGTATCCTAAATGTTAATCCAGTACATCAGCTATGATTCTGCCAAGTTGCATCAAAATCCGTCTGGTAGTTTCAGCGTGAGTAAGTTGAAGTGTAAGTTGATGCGTGTTCAAAGAGACAGATAGACAAAAAATAAAAAAATAACCTTTTTGCACTCCATATCTATTTTGAAGTTTATCTCAATCAAAATTTTCAAAAATATTTAATGTACAGATTTAGCCCAGTTACAGTTTTATTATAGTATAGAAGATGTGTAACCTTCCATGTTATTTTGCAGCAATGTGGACATTGCGTGATGCGTTTCACCAGACTGTTCGCGGCATACACACAAAAAAACTACTACTCATTTCTTGAATTCTCTTAACTTCTCACAGCACCCGCGGGGAGAAGGGGAAGCTTTGGTTTTTGCCGGGAACCACACGGCCTAGCCAAATTACCAAATTTGGTTAAGATCCGTTCAGCCTTTACGTCTTGAAAATATAACAAGACAAGTTCAAAAACTAAAACCCGACTACGGTCGGGTAAAAATATCCTATGATAAAAAATATACTTACATGAAACGAATCGATTCATACCTCGCTTGTCAAAATCGGACCAAGTTTTTGGTTTGAACACTTGACCCTTCCTTTTCTTCGCCGTAGCTGGGAGAAAAAATAGCATATGACAAATGAAGACAAATCTATTGATACCTCGCTTGTCGAAATCGGACCAAGTTTTTAGTTTGAACACATAACCCTTCCTTTGCTTCGTCGTTGTCGGGTACAAAAAAGAAGCTTATGATCATATAAGTTATAATAAAGTACAAAAAAGTCTGTAAAAGATAGATTAGTAGTCAAAGAAGATAATTTAAAAAAATGGTTTAGTGTTCTTCTTTCTTTTTTTTTTTCTTTTTTTTTTAAATCTTGTTTATGTTTGTTCGCGCATCACGTAAAAACTACAGGACCTATTGCGATGCGGTTTTTACTTTTGGATAGCTTAAGGTTTGACTTAAAACTGGGGTAGTTGGTGTCTTAATGCGATGATTAGTCGCCGGGCAATCGATAAAAAACTATTTAAAGGCTGAACGAATTTAGAAAAAAATATTGTATATTGTACTTTATAGGTACTTTTGGTCGTGGAATACACACCACATATGGGCTACTTAAATGAAATAATCACGCGGGGAAAGCCGCGGGTACAGCTAGTGACACTATAAATGACGACAAATCGATTGATACCTCGCTTGTCAAAATATAACCAAGTTTTTAGTTTAAAAACATAATCTTTCCTTTGCTTCGCCGTAGTCGGGTAAAAATATAGCTTATGGCACTCGTGTCAGGCTATACATGAAGACGAATCGATTGGACCAATAGGGTCGAGGTATATGGACTTACATACATACATAGAATGTTAAACTCATTACCCTTCACTTGCTTCGCCTTACTAGGGTATTTTTTTGTTGATTTTGCATTTTTAAACTAGCTAAGCCCGTGGCTTCGCCCCCGTGCACACAAAAATGTCTTTTAAATATGTAAATAAGTTTTTCCTTATGATGTACACTACTTCATTGTCAAATTTCATCAACATCGGTTCTGCCGTTTAGTCGTGATAAGGTAACAAAGAGAGACACTAGTTACTTTTGTCGTGATAAGATAACAAAGAGAGACACTAGTTACTATTGTCGTGATAAGATAACAGAGAGACACCAGTTACTTTTGTCGTGATAAGGTAACATAGAGCGACACCAGTTATTTTTGTCGTGATAAAGAAACATAGAGAGACACCAGTTACTTTTGTCGTGTTAGGGTAAAATAGAGAGACACCAGTTACTTTTGTCTTGATAAGGTAACATAGAGATACACCAGTTACTTTTGTCGTGATAAAGAAACAGAGAGAAACCAGTTACTTTTGTCGTGATAAGGTAACATAGAGCGACACCAGTTATTTTTGTCGTGATAAAGAAACATAGAGAGACACCAGTTACTTTTGTCGTGTTAGGGTAAAATAGAGAGACACCAGTTACTTTTGTCTTGATAAGGTAACATAGAGATACACCAGTTACTTTTGTCGTGATAAAGAAACAGAGAGAAACCAGTTACTTTTGTCGTGATAAGGTAACATAGAGAGACACCAGTTACTGTTGCATGTATAATACTAGTGTGTTGTTCTGTTCCCCCAGCGTCGGTGTCCGAGCACCAGCCCACGTCGTGGTCCTCGTTCTACTTCGACCTGCAAGTGCTGGTGTTCCTGTTCCCCGCAGGCCTCTACTTCTGCTTCAGCAAGCTAACCGACGCCAACATATTCATCATCCTGTACGGCGTGCTCAGTATTTACTTTGCTGTAAGTGTTATGCCATTTTTATTTCATTTATTTTTCTTCTATATTTAGGTAAGGAAGGTTTTTTTATACCTGATTATTAAGAGTATCCTGTATAACAAAAATTACATTGAATATATTATTATCTACCTATCTTCTATCTATATTTATAATAAAGCAGTAAGTACGAAAAAGTCTGTACAAAGAAGATAATTTAAAAAAAATGGTCTAGGGTACATAAAATAAGCTACTGAACAAGAATATAATATTTTTTAAATTCGTTTCTTTCTGTTTGTTTGTTCGCGCATCACGTAAAAAATACTGGACCGTTTGCAATGTAGTTTTCTCTGTTGGATAGCTAAGGGTTTGATTTAAAAACTGGTGTACTTGGTATCAGCAAGGTACCAGGGGAGGACGGAATAACGACAGAGCTACCGAAAGCGGGTGGAACACCGGTACTTAAAGTGCTTCAGAGGCTGTTTAACTCCGTCATCCTCGAGGGTACTACGCCGGTGGCGTGGCACAGGAGCATAGTGGTGTTTTTCTTTAAGAAAGGTGATAACATAAGACCCTCTTGAGGAATTATAATCCCATTTCACTGCTGAGCTACATCGTCGACAGGGAGACGTTATTTCTCCGAAACTTTTCACCTCTGCACTGGAAGATATATTAAAGCTTCTGAACTGGAACGGATATGGTGTTAACATCAATGGTGAATACATCACTCAACTTCGATTTGATTTGCTGATGATATAGTCATCATGGCGGAAACCCTGGAAGACCTAAGCACAATACTCTGTGACCTCAATATTGTTTCCCAACAGGTGGGTCTTAAAATGAACATGGGTAAGACGAACATCATGTCAAATTCCCATGTAGCACCCATGCCAGTTTACGTTGGGGACGATATTATCGAAGCTGTTGATCACTATGTCTACTTAGATCAGACGATCCAACTTCGACAAAGAGGTCAATCGACGAATACAACTCGGATGGGCAGCGTTCAAGAAAAAAAAGCCATATCTTCTCGTCGCAGATACCGCAGAGCCTCAAGACGAAAGTTTATAATCAGTGCGTGTTGCCAGTGATGACATACGGCACTGAGACGTGGCCGCTAATTATTGGTCTCATACAAAAGCTCAGAGTTGCGCAGCGTGCAATGGAGAGAGCTATGCTCGGTGTTTCACTACGTGATAGAATCAGAAATGAGGAAATCCGTAGAAGAACGAAGGTTACCGACATAGCTCTCAGAGTTTGCAAATTGAAGTGGCAATGGGCAGGCCATATAGTTCGCAGAACTGACAACCGCTGGGGAATAAAGGTTCTCGAATGGTGACCACGAACAAGCAAGCGAAGTGTGGCCATCGCAGGAAGTCGGTGGATGGAGGTGGCACAGGATCGCTCGTCATGGCGCTCTTTGGGGGAGGCCTATGTTCAGCAGTGGACTTCTGAAGGCTGACATGATGATGATGATGAAACCTTATCGTCATTGTGCAGACTTTTTGGCACTTTTATTATAAGTATAGATAGATATTTTACTCTGGAACAGCGCTTAGAGATAAGCTAGGCCTATTATGATGATACCACGAAGCTGGAGCGTGTCGCAGCGATGTTGAGCTACCTCCGTTGACTCCGCGCTATGAACCTTACACTTTGATCGCTGACTACCCTCACTTCCTACCAACTTTCACGCATTAGCCAACAAACGCTGACCTCCCTGTGTACTGTCAACAGGGCGTGATGGTCCGACTGATGCTGGTGCTCGCTCCGGTCATGTGCATCGTGTCCGGAGTAGCAGCCTCAAGTTTGTTGAGCCTGCACGTGAAGGACATAGAGCCGAAAGTGGAAAAGCACGAGAAGAAGAAGAAGCATGAAAATAATTTGGTGTTCAGGTCTGAGGTAAGAGAAAAACTATTATTAAATATATATTTATGTGTTTTTCTTTTCTTTATTTCATTTTTAACACCCGACGCGAAAATAGATGGGTGTTATAAGTTTAGGATGTGTATCTGTCTGTGGCATCGTAGCTCTCAAACGAATAGACCGATTCTGATGAGGTCTATTGCTATCACCATAGGAAATTAATTGCAATATTAGTGTTCGATTGTTCAGTTCAGAATACTACCCAACAGATGGCGTTACTTTCCCTGTAAGACGGATTTAGAAACTGAAGGGAAAATTTGGCGGATGAGTTAGTGGTCACGGTAGCTGAATTAGTTAAAGGCACGTACCGCGCAGAGACACGGAATGATGCTGGATCGAGTCCCGTCCGTGATCCAAATTTTTCCTTTAGGAAATTATTAGGTGACAGTCCCGTTTGTTCCCAGGTGGGCGCACTGTTCGTGACCGTGCTTGGCTGCCTCCTGGTCTCGTACGTGTTCCACTGCACTTGGGTGACGTCGGAGGCGTACTCGTCGCCGTCCATCGTGCTGTCAGCGCGAGCGCACGACGGCGCACGGATCATCTTCGACGACTTCCGCGAGGCCTACACCTGGCTCAAGATGAACACGCACGAGGTCAGTACTCGTAACACAATTCTAATTTTCATCGCGCCATGTTCCGGAGGGCACGTTAAGCTGTCGGTCACGGCTGTTATTGTTTGATAATAGTCGTAGAGCCATGTCAGAAGTCCTCGGGCGGCCTTACGAACTTTGACACCAGATGCTAGCACTACCTCATACGACAATCAAACAAACATCGTCATCAGCCGTTATTTACCATACTCATTTACACACAGACCGCATGTCTGTGTGTAAATGAGTATGGCTTATGCATATTATGCGGGCCTTGTGTAAAAGAGTATGACTTTAGAATATTATGCTGACTTGTGTGAAGAGCGTTCGTGCCTTCTTATTATGTGGTCGGACCGCATAATCGGGGTTTTAGTATGAAAGTTCACCATTTAATATCTCTGTCCTTTTCGAGTGTATAGAAATTCTGACCAGAGAATTGTGTTGGACTGAGATAGGCTACTTTTCGTACGGTATTAACACTTCGCTAAAGCAACGGGAAAGGTAGGTCCGCATAACCTGGATTTTTGTAAAGGTCCGCGTATTATTAAAGCCGCGAACAAGGGTGTGTGTGTTTTGTGTGTGGGGGGGGGGGGGGGTGTCTGTCTATGGCATCGTAGCTCCCAAACGAATGGACCGATTTGGATGCGGTTTTTTATATTTGAAAGCCGAGGTAAACGAGAAGGTAGAGATAAGAGGAGGGTGGAGGGGGGGTGATGATCGTAGCTCCCAAACGAATGGACCGATTTTGTTGCGGTTTTTTCTGTTCGAAAGCTGATGTGATCGAGATGGTTCTTAGAGGGGGAGGTGAGAAAAGGGGGGTGGAAATCGTAGCTTCCAAAGAAATGACCGGTTTAGCTGTGTTTTTTTATGTTTGAAAGCTAGGGTAAACGAGATGGTTCATAGCTAAAAAGGGGAGATGGAGGAGGCGAGGAGGGACGGGGGGGGGGGTGTGAATCGTAGCTTTCGAACGAATGGACCCATTTAGCCATGTGATCGAGATGCTAGCTTTAATGGGGGGTGGGGAGTCGGGGGTTATATTTTTTTTCATTTATGCTTGTTGTACCGCTAGCTTAGATTTTTGATTATTCATAATTTTAATATAAAAAATTGTTTGACGAAAAAATGAAAAGAATGCTTGGGCGCACGTGGTGTATAAAAAATGTATGATAATCTGTATGACCAAATAAATAAATTTGTCCATTTCATTGAGATTCTAAAACGGTACGAGTATATTAACTATAGTTAGTACACATGGTATTTTCAGCTTTCAATTAAATAATATTGTATATTAAAGTTGATCGCGGTCTAATTGTCGTCAACTTATTATTTATTGTATCGTTTAATTTTTTGTAAAAGTAAACTTGAAAAGCCACTAAACTTACAAAAACACCCCTTTTAACGATAGTAATTTAGCAATAATCTGTATTGCTAAATTACTATGACCACCAAGAATGACTTGTGACTGCGGCTTTCCGGTAATACTCTGTCCTCTCTCAATGTAAGGAGTTAAAAGATAGCAGCGACGCATCATCATCAGCCTTTATTTGTCCACTGCTGGACGTAGGCCTCTCCTAATGCACGCCACTGAGCTCGATCTTCAGCTTTCCTCATCCATTTTCTGCCAACCGCTTTTAGCAGGTCGTCACCACCTGGCCACAGGGCGTCCTAGAACACTAGGTTTACCTAAACATGGTCTCCACTCGAGAACTCGTCTACCCCAACGGTTATTGGTTCTTCGGTAAATGTCACCAACCATGCTGTAATTTGAAAAAATATGTTAGACCCCTGAAAGATAAAATACTGATGTATTTCCAGGACGCGAAAGTGATGTCATGGTGGGACTACGGGTATCAGATAACGGCGATGGCGAACCGGACGGTCATAGTGGATAACAACACGTGGAACAACACGCACATCTCGCGCGTGGGGCAGGCCATGGCGTCCTCCGAGGACAAGGCGTACGAGATCATGCGGGAGCTCGACGTGGACTACGTGCTGGTCATATTCGGAGGGCTAGTCGGTTACTCTTCTGACGGTTAGTGGGAAATGAATGAATAAATATTATACTCTTGCAGGATTAAACTATATACACATTTAGGCGTGAGCGATAGATATAAGTAGTGAGGGGACATTGTAAGAATTTCTCTCTGTATCGTGACCGGATTTTAGTAAGTGATTTATTCGGTTTTCGCGAATTTAACTCAACTCCACCGCTGCACGTGCTGCGGAACTTGAACGCTGCTGCAGTGTTCATGTTCACAGGTAGACTGGATGACCGGTCACGATTTGTTCAAGATTTTAACCGAGACTTTCGCTATAGACAAAGTAGTTGCTCAGTGTCCAGAGGTCTTGCAGTTTTGCGCTAGTATTGAGATTTAATTGGCGTGGTATCTGCTTCAAAAAACTCTTGGATGTTGTAATTTTGTTTAACATTGTGTGGTATCATGTTCAAGATGGGGGCGGTCGGTTAGGCCTGCACTTAAGTCCCGCTGCGGGCGTAAAATATTTTACTAGTGGCACTGTGAGCTGTTGACCTCGCAAGCACAATTTTTTTTGCAAACAATTTAGCGACGCTCAGTAGCGTCATCTAGATACCTTATTGTAAAACTAACATTAATAACCAAGGTGCTCCATCAATCCCTACCTAGTAGGTAAAGGGCTGATTCCACTAATAAGAAACCTAAAAGTGAAAAATCGGCGTGGTGAGCAGATTAGAGCTGATCATCACGCCGAAGACCCTCATCAGATCTTCACCAAATTTGTATGATACTAACTGAAAGTTACTACCTTTCAAATAAAAAAAAAACCCATCGAAATCGGATCTAATATGATGGAGCTATACACTAGCCCCCTTTTTGGAGGAAGTAATCAAAAATCCCCACGATTAAAAAATTCCAACAATTATTTAAATCTGTTTACCAAGTTTCGTTCAGATCGTTTGAGAAATGCGACCTGTAGAAGAGATCAGCCAAATTTACGAATGCATTTTTGCCCAAGCTGAAACGGAGACGCTTCGCTCGCGCTTCTCGCTCGCTCGGTAAATAATATTGGATATATAATACTGTATTACGTTATTATATATTCAGGACTAGTTCAGGACTTACATAAGATGCTGAACGGCCTAGCTGATTCATCTCAACGCATCGGTCTCCGAATGAATTTGTATAAAACAAAGATTATGTTCAATGAATATGTCTTTCCAGAACCGATTGCTGTTTACGAATCTCCTCTTGAAGTTGTTCAAGAGTATACCTTACCAAACCTCATCTCATTTATGTTTACCTTGGGCAAACGCTGAATTTGGGTAAAAACTACTTTGAGAGAGATTCCTGTAGAAGAGACTTGTGTTCAGAATACAGCTGGACTTGACAGCCAGTGCGTCCTACCTGTTATGAATTATGGAGTTGAAACGTGGACTCTCACGGTACGACTAGTTCACCAATTCAAAGTCGCTCAGCGGGCTATGGAATGGGCTACGCTCGGAGTTTCTTTTAGAGATCGAATCCGGAACGGGGTGGTCCGACAGAGAACAAAAGTTATCGACAAGACAGGGCAGGATTAGCAGGCTGAAGTGGCAGTGGGCTGGTCATATTTACCGAAGGACAGATAACCGTTGGAGTAGACGTGCTATTGAGTGGAGATTGCGACTCGGCAAACGTAATGTAGCCCTCCGGATAGGTGGAGCGGTGACATACGCAAGATGACTGGCGGGTGGTTGGAAAAGAGGTGCCAAAGATGGGGCTCAGTGGCGTGCTTTGGGAGAGGCCTATGTCCAGCAGAGGACTGATGCGGTACTGATTTTTTTAATCCTGTCATCCAGTCTTTCTGTAACCATGAAACCCTGCAAAGTGCTCGACTTCTAAACAACATACAAATATAACAGCTTTAAGCAGCAAAGATTTTTGCAACTCGTCTCCCAGAGGTATGGTACCTGTCATTTATCCGTCCCAAACTCACAAGTACGCTCCGCCCAATCTCCCAGCCTCCTAAATACATGGTTCTACGAGTATATCTAATAATTTTCTAACCGTTTTTTTAAACTACCAATAGATGGCGTTACCCGTCCCCGTAGGACGGATTTAGAAACTGAGAGAAAATTTTGGATGATGATGTAGTGGTTACTTTTAGGAAATATTAGATACTAGCTGCGCCCCCCGGTTTCAATAGCGTAAAGATTATGACGAAAAGTACCCTATGTGTTATTCCAATGAGCTATCTCCATTCCAAATTTCATCAAAATCTGTTCAGCAGTTTGAAGTATGATGATGAAAAGTATCCTACGTGTTATTCCAGGGTATAAGCTATCTCCATTCCAAATTACATCAAAATCCGTTCAGCCGTTTGAGAGTGAAGTATGATGATTATGAAAAGTATTCTATGTGTTATTCCAGGTTATAAGCTATCTACATTCCAAATTTCATCAAAATCCGTCCAGCCGTTATCGCGTTAAAATTCCCCAGACAAACAAACGTTTTCACTTATATTGGTGTGGATGGTCTCCGATATGCTAAATGATAAAAACATTTTCGCACCCTTCCAGACATCAACAAGTTCCTGTGGATGGTCCGCATCGGCGGCAGCACGGACCGCGGCGCGCACATCAAGGAGGCGGACTACTACACGCCCGCGGGCGAGTTCCGGGTGGACGCGGACGGCTCCAGCACGCTGCTCAACTGCCTCATGTACAAGATGAGCTACTACAAGTTCGGGCTGGTCTACACTGAAGGCGGTGAGTCAACATTCACATTAGCTATCAAAGAGGCCGCCTACAAAGGGAATTCTTCGTGTGCTTATAATCGAACAACACCTTGGTTTTCGTCGTAGCTTCACACGGTCTCGGAACACTTTAATATCAACTGATGTTAAATATTATCTTTATACGAGTAAGTTGGAAATGTGCACGCTCGTGTGAAATTCATGCATATGATAGATAGATAGATAGATAAATTCTTTATTGCACACACCACAAACAAAATCAACAAAAAATAAACGAACAATAGCAGAAGAAGTTTCACAAAGGGCGGCCTTATCGCTAAAAGCGATCTCATCCAGGCAACCTTTGGATGGAGAGGATTTGTTATAGTTGTGAGGGACGGGGTGCATTATGATATAAAAATACTACTTAGTGAGAAATAGTAAATCATATTTCTAATTGTACTAAAACTATTTTATGATTAATAATAGATATATTACAATATACATTCAAATATAAATTTCCAATATATACATACATAGAAAAATATATAAATAAATATATATTATATGAATACATAAATACCCAAATATAATTATGAGATGATACAAAACAAAAAAAAAATACTAATACAAGCAACATGACAAACGTGATAATAAACATAATATTAGCTAGACTTCCAAGTAAAACCTCTTCACTTGACACTTAAAAACTTCCAAAGACGGCGCACGCCGTATAGTAATTGGCAGTTTATTCCACAGACGAACAGCTTCTACCGTGAAAGAACGTCCGTAAAAAGGCTGCAATGCAAAGGTAGCTTGAGGGTGAGATTTTCGGATGATCTAAGATGGAAGGTGTTGGATGTGTACAGGAAATCAAAGCGTTCTTTAAGATAGCTCGGGGTAAAAGGATTAAACAAGATATTATAAAGAAGGTTAAGGATATGAGCATTTCGGCGAAGGCGAATGGGTAGCCACTTGGGCTTTGCACGAAAGTGAGAAACATGGTCAAATTTGCGCAAGCCAAATATGAACCTTATAGCAACATTTTGTAAACGCTCAAGCTTATTCAGCTGTTCTTCGGTAAGATCGAGATAGCAGACGTCAGCGTAATCGAGAATGGGAAGCAAAAGAGATTGCGCGAGAACAACCTTAGTGGCAGTAGGTAAGACATTTCGAAGGCGCCTTAAAGAGGCTGCCGCAGCAAACATTTTGCAGCTAGTAGCTGGTACCTGAGGGCTCCAACTGAGAGATCTGTCCATTATAAGTCCAAGGTTCTTGACTGAATCGCTGTATGGTATAGTAATTCCATCAAAAATAATATTTGGAAGGGTTAGCCAGTTCACCTTAGAGATCATACGGGAGCTCCCTAAAATAATGATATGGTGCATGATGCTTCATAAAGGCATAAACACATCACTTTCCATTTCCTGTTCATTCTTCCTTTGTGCTTGCCATGCTTTGTTCTGTTGAAATTATTGTGTAAAGTGTCCGTTCACACAGACCGGCTCGGAGAAGACAGCAGTTTACAATCGCATTTAAACTATAGTTTTGGATCATGTTTAATTTTACATTTCACTTCTTTTGGACGGCTCTCAAGCATTCTTATATAACAAAAGAAGTTAAATGTAATAACCTTATTTCAATTATATCAACTCTTATATCCTTATTCAACTCTATTTTAACCGTGATTGAAAACACCTCTGCGAGCCGGTTTCTGTGAACGAACTCGAGTCTGTGCGGAAAGAGAACCGTCGTCGTAGGTTAAATGAGGGCGCTGCAGTGTATATTTACCATTTTTGTATCTTTGGGAACACTGTCATATTCACTTCTTCCGTTTATTGACTCCGCACTGTCAGGTTTAAGATTTCATGTATGTGGGTAGGCGCCAGCATTTAATAAATCAGTCAGCTTCTAACCACCGTCTTTCATTGATCTTCCATTGGCGACGAGCCGATTTCACGCGTTTTAATAAGTTTTCAGTGTTAAATCAACGTGGAAAATGCCTATCGGCAAATTAGAACCCTTCGACTTGAAATCCAAACAATGGCCCGCGTATATACGTCGCGTAAAACAGTATATTATGTTGAACGAAATCAATAAATAATTGTGCTTGTCGTTGTTAATTACTGTGGTCGGGGACAAGACTTATTCCCTGATGTGCGATTTATGCTCACCGGAGCACCCGGAATCTAAAAAGTTTGACGAGTTAGTGAAACTAGTTTCGGATCATTTAGAGCCCCAGCGCTCCGAAATTGCCGAACGTCATGTATTTCGTTTGCGAAGACAACATGGCGGCGAATCACTCACGTAATATTTGCAAAGTCTAAAACATCTCGCTACCACTTGCAATTTCGGATCGACATTAGAAGAAAATTTACGTGACCAGTTTGTCTCGGGGTTAGCGGACGAAGCGATGCGTTCGCGAATTTTTGCCGAAAGAAACATCAAATACAAAGAGGCGGTAGAACTGGCCCTGGCGCTGGAAGCGGCCGAGCGCCACGCGGAAATGAGCGCGGCCCCGGCAGCAGCGGGCGCAGGCGCCGCCACCAGTGTGGGTGGCGGGGACGCAGGCGAAGGCCTGCACCAGGCGAGCGCGAGAGGCGCGGCCTACAATGGAGGGCGCGCGGCGGTGGCAGCGCGGCTGGGGCTGAGCGGTGCCGGAGCGGCGGCTGCGCCCCTTCGTGGCTGCTGGCGGTGCGGCAAGCCGGAATGGAAATGCCATGTTCGAGGGGCCACCATCGGGATCAAACTGCGAGGAGGAAATACGCGCCTAAGAAGGAGGAACCTAACTACGCGCGGAAACGAGATATTGGTCGATGTAAGCTTTTATAAATATCGGATTAAAATAACTACACCATTACGCCTTCCGGGGGTTTGGAGGAAATCCATGAAGGGCATCTAAAAGTAAACAAAATGAAAAACGTACCTCGAAGCTGTTTACGGGCCCAGTTTAGACCAAGATATTGAGAATCCCTGCAGTTGGGTGACCAATAAAGGCCTCCCGAGCTTATCTTTAGATTTTAAGGACTATTGTAAGATAAAAACGATAAAGGCTGGTACCTTGTGACGCGATGCCAACGATTCTTTTAAAAACGTGGAAGGGGAGGAGAGGTCGTACAAGACGGATAAGGAAGAAGATCAGTCCATCACCAGGGATCAATTCCGGGCGCTCGCCGACGCCTCCTACCCCGCCACCTTTTTTTTTTAGTAAGGATATGTGGTGTTTGTCTATAACTGACCTCTACAGCGTCAGCGGTGGGGCGGACGCAAAAGCGCTCCGCCGCAATGCGTGACGCAGAAGGCGCACGCCAAAGTTAAATTTTTGGCCACTTACTCAAGGGCACCCAGGGGGTACGAACCTCGGCTTGGACAGTTGCCATTGATTACTTGGGGAGTATCGAACTAAACACCCCTCGATCTCTACCGTTAGGTAGTGATCGAGAGGGCCCTCATGATATGGCTGGAGCCCTTTAAATGAATTGCATAACTGACCACCGATTCGGAATACACCTTCGAGAAGAATCGCCAAGAAACTCGAAGGTGAATAAAGTCGACATTAATTACGGGACCTTCGACCTCGCGTCTGGTGAGGTCGGTGTCTGTGTCTAATTGTGTTGAAAGATGGTGAAGATGACGGAGTGGACGAATCAATCGCTGCCCCCAATGCGGGCCCCCGCCACCGTTCAGTAAGGGCTTATAATAGACCTAAAGTATGTAACTCAAGTAAATTGTAGTTGTTAATCACGACCCAGTTTGCCTAATGTTGCAATTAATAGCAAGTAAGTACTAGTAATACCGACTTCATGTTCCAGTCACGATAAGTTACAGAGTACCTATTAAATTTCCTTATATAATAAAGTTACTTCGCTGAAAGATTAATTTGTCAGAAAGTATATTTGATTATATCTATATATTAGGCTTACCATGTGCTAGTTTTAAGAAGGGAAAGATGTCAGGTTTAAGATTTCATGTATGTGGGTAGGCGCCAGCATTTAATAAATCAGTCAGCTTCTAACCGCCGTCTTTTATTGATCTTCCACGCACGACTAGTGCATTTAGCCAGCATCAACTAAACAGATATTAAGAGTTGTATGTTTTCACTAATTAGTCAAATGTAAGGTAGTAATTCACAGTCAAAGTCAGGATTCCGTAAAGTTCCTTTCCTTTACTGAAACATCCTAGGTCCACACCCTGTATAAGTTCTCGCTAAGCAGGCATTAATCTGTCCAGTACCGGGCATTTATATAACAAGAAAATAAAAATGTAAGATTTGAAGATAGTCAGTCGCGGTACGGGATCATAAAAACATTAATTAATATTGTGGTGCAGGTCGCCCGGCCGGGTTCGACCGCGTGCGCGGCGCCGAGATCGGCAACAAGGACTTCAACCTGGACGTGCTGGAGGAGGCCTACACCACCGAACATTGGCTCGTCCGCATCTACAAGGTACTATGTAATATTGTGGAGCAGGTCGCCCGGCCGGGTTCGACCGCGTGCGCGGCGCCGAGATCGGCAACAAGGACTTCAACCTGGACGGGCTGGAGGAGGCCTACACCACCGAACATTGGCTCGTCCGCATCTACAAGGTACTATGTAATATTGTGGAGCAGGTCGCCCGGCCGGGTTCGACCGCGTGCGCGGCGCCGAGATCGGCAACAAGGACTTCAACCTGGACGTGCTGGAGGAGGCCTACACCACCGAACATTGGCTCGTCCGCATCTACAAGGTACTATGTAATATTGTGGAGCAGGTCGCCCGGCCGGATTCGACCGCTTGCGCAGCGCCGAAGTCGGCACCAAGGACTTCAACCTGGACGTGCTGGTGGAGGCCTACACCACCGAACACTGGCTCGTCCACATCTACAAGGTACTATGTAATATTGTGGAGCAGGTCGCCCGGCCGGGTTCGATCGCGTGCGCCGCGCCGAGATCGGCAACAAGGAATTCAACCTGGACGTGCTGGAGGAGGCCTACACCACCGAACACTGGCTCATTCGCATCTACAAGGTACTAAAACACGGCCGTGATTGTCAGATAGTGCCGTTGTGACGAGGTCCAAACCTCTTTCATAATAATACTCTTTTGATATCTTAATTCTTTCATAATCCATTTCTTTTCATTTTGATAGTTCATTATTCATTCTAAATACAAATAACCTGTCATTCTTAAATTGAAATTGATTCGCTCAAGTCTGTGTTCTTGGACCTAGTTTTTAAAGAAACAGAATACACACGCTATATATACTAAACTAAATATATTTCATTTCAAAACCTAAGTTTGCTGAATATAGCTGAAGGAAACGTGTACGTATGAAGACTAGCAGCTACGAAGCCTCCGCTGCCCGTTGAAAAATGAAGGCTCGCACTACTAAGTACAATTAAATTATTGTGAGCAAGGAGTCCCTTTGAGCTGGTAGACACCCTCGGGGGGGGCTCCGGCCACACCGGTGTACGGCAATACACATTGATGCGCGAGCGATAGAGATAAGTAGTGAGGGTCATTGAATTTATCTGTGTATCGCAGCCGTGCTGTATCTAATTTTGATCTAAAGGGAACGCCCGCAACATGCGTGCCTCTGCGCGGCTCATGTTTCACCAGTTCAGCCACCGTGACACTCGCAAATTATCCATTTAGGTTCTAATACCTGTCTCACGGATGATAACGCCGTCTATTGGCAGCTTGCTGAACTAATAATGATATGTGGACCATATCCAACTGGATATTACGTGTATGTGACCCGACAAATAAAACTTCCGTTACATATCACATTTCACAATCATTTATACTATCCTGTGAGTCGGACTCTGGACTGGCAACATTAAATCCGTTCGTGTTCGACAGCTGTCAAACTCTTTATTCGTCTAATAACTTTGTTACATGTCACCCTGACCTGAACTATAAGTTATTTGAAACTATCTAATGGTTAGTCCTTTTTAGTGATTGAGAAACGCACGCAGTTTTTTTTATTACATACATTCCACTAACATAGATATTATCAATTTATCAATAGAAAAGGGATATTTATCATGTATTTTATTTGTTTTGAGATGTCGACGTTTCGGCGACGTCGCAGGCGCCATACGAATAGTCACAAATCTGGAACTCTACTGGGTCATTCTGAAACAGAACTAAATTGAATTTTGTATGACTTTAGGTGAAACCGCTCCCTAACCGGGGTGTATGAGAGAAGCCATTCTGATCGGTGAGGGGCCGCCCGTTCCTGCGAGCCAAGACGGACCAGCTGCACAGCCATTTGGAGATTAAGACGACAGAAGCGAAGGACAAGATCACCGAGCAAGTGATGATAAAGCATCACCACCATCAACACATTATGTGAATATTATTTGTGATGTAGTGTAAAGACCAAGTGGTAGTGTGGTGCGCTCATGTGGTTCTCGCGGTTTCAACCTTCACAATTGACTAAGTGTTATTTCAATGACGTATATGCACACCCCAACGAAAATACAACAGTTAAATCTTTTATGAAAGTACATTTAAATTGCATAGGGAAGTATTAGTGAATGAATAAATTAAATTTAATCCAATGTTATTAAATACTTATAAAATAAATCAGTACCTAGTTCCTGGTTTTCAAGAGTTATCCCAATTTACTGTATAGACATTTAGACCTTAAAACCTACAATCCGTGATTTTCATTAAATTCGTTAGTAGTTTCAGAAAAAACGGTTCTTTTCATTCTAGTCATTGAAATAATGCTCAGTTAAGCAGCTCCAGTGCCGCGGCTTTAATCGATCAGGTTACAAATTAAACAGAACTATTAAAGCGTAAGTAGGGAAATATAATGAATTTCGTAAAAAGGAAGTGCTCGTTTTTTAACACAAAATTTTTGGCCTTAGTGATGAATGCTTTTAGATTTATAAGAAGTCTTTCCAGTGATGTTTCGCAAATAACTTAGATTACATTAAAAGTGTGCTAAAATAGGATAATGTTCGTTTGGTATAAATACAGTGTTTTTCAACCTGTGGCTCGCGACCCTCCAGGGGGATTCAAGGAGGGAAGAGTCGCGAGCGCTTTATTGTTCGATACTTATAACAAAGCTTTTGATTGATGAATCAGATAAACTCCAGAAGAGATGTCATTTATTTAAACAGAGTGTCTTTGTATTTTGACATTGCTTGTTTTCATATCAGACATCCATTATCATCGGATATCCATTGTTATCCTTCGTTTTTTCATACATGTAAAAACGAAAATTAATTATTATGGATCTCACGAGGGTGAGAAAACAGTAAATATCACACTAAGTCACGAACAAAGCAGTGTAAAAGTGATTTTTAAACCATTCTGGGGTAAAGGTTTGAAAATGGATGCAAGGCACTTTCTCTGAAGTTTTAACTTCTAAAAATTTGTTTTAAATACCATTTATAAAGTGCAATGTGGAAGTTATGTTGATGTTATTTCTAATATTTTTTATATTCCAATAATTTGTATGTTTATCATGCAAGATGTGTGTTATAAATAATGAATTTGTTTTTTATCAAAGTATATTAGACTGAAATTGTTGTTTTCATAGTAAACTTTTGATTATTTAATTCTAGGCTCAGTAGGCTAGATGTAACAATACTATTTCACTTGGCACACTTGCGCATCTAGACTTAGACCGGGCGTGGCTAGCATGGGCTAAATAAGTCTTATAGGTCACAAGATATGCTCAAGCTACGTCACCATGCAGTTACAACCAGCGTTGGCTAAAATTGTGTGGCGATGTTGTCTTGAACATATTCACATTACC
This sequence comes from Alsophila aescularia, assembly GCA_946251855.1. Taxonomy (NCBI): domain Eukaryota; kingdom Metazoa; phylum Arthropoda; class Insecta; order Lepidoptera; family Geometridae; genus Alsophila; species Alsophila aescularia. The sequence goes on along the minus strand of OX276379.1, from coordinate 29,569,024 downwards.
TAATTGGCACAAGATTGAAAGCCTGTGTTTTTTAGTCCAAGCTAGCCACCTTATCCTCAAGGCTTGAGGCTCAAGCTCTAGGTATTTAGTATTGTATAATATAAAGCGCACAAAAAACTCTTTTTCTCACAAAATGTCTAGTTATCTAGATGCTTGTAAGTAATGTAATATGTAAAATTCATGACATTCGCTAAGTATTAGGGTCAAGATGTAAAAATCATTTTTATTTTCATGTGAAAATTAAATTTATTAATTCACATAGTTGTTTTATTCAAATTAAATAAACAATTTGGTCCTGAAAAAAGTATCTAGTTGACTTGATCCATATTTTAAGAGGGTAAATAATAAATTATCAATTATTATTTTAAATTTGTATCGGTTTGAGCAAGCTTTTATCCAAAGATCTTGAATTACGCTTACTGGCGGAATTTACCTAATGTCTTGTTTAGTTATGGAACTTATAATAAAGCAGAAAGTTTTAGTGTTAAAGTTTTCGTGAACCTGATACATAATTTAAAATATCACTACCGGCTATGACTCACGTGTATATAGTCGAAAACATCGACCTAGGTTTCGAGCGTATCCGACGCGACTCCTGCTGGTCGCCACCGCCAGCAGGAGTTCAATCTCCGTCGACGGCGGTGCAGAGCAGTACGAGCACCGAGCGTCCCCGTTCCCAGTCGCCGCCGCATCTCACGCGCCGCTCGCAGCGGGCCGCAGCCCGCAGTGCGCGTCGGGATCTCGCGGCGTGAAGTCCTGAGGAAGCGTGTCGGATACGCTCGAAACCTAGGTCGATGTTTTCGAATATATACACGTGAGTCATATCCGGTAGTGATACTTTAAAGCAGTAAGTCACAAACTACAATTAAGATAAATAAAAAAAACGGTCTAGAGGACGAAGCTACTGAAGAAAAATATAGCTTTTAAAACAGTAGAGTAAGTAGAGCCGAGCATTCGATCAAATACTTGATGGCTGAACGAAATTAGGTACTTATATTGTACCGTATTTAATGTACTTTTGGTCCTGGAATTAAATAGGATACTTTTATCCCTACGCAGGCAAGCTAGTTCTAATCAAGGAACTTATACCCAAACTGGAATGTGCACTTCCGACCAAAACGCGTTCCGAGGGAGATGCTGCGCGACCGCCCTCTGTCCTCTTTATGTACGGCGCCAACAATTTTTTGAATTATTGAGACATGCATTAATGATTGTAATAAGTATTCGACTAAATTGAGGAAAACTAAAATAGGTCATGTATTTATAATAGGAAATAATAAAATAAAAGCATATGGACAACATTATTAATTACAAAGAACATTCTTCATTTATTTAAAGTCAAACACAGAAGATTTTAGGTCAGAAATCCACATTTATTTACACATGGCTGAACAATACAGTTTTATGTACACCTTTGCCTTAATGTGGATTTCTGACCTAAAATCTTCTGTGTCTGACTTTTTCCATGGTTCATCAGACGACAAACAGATATACTTTCAACTATTTGCATGAAAGTATTTTCGAAGCTCGATATAAAACTCTTTCATAATGAGTAATATCATTTTCCTTTTATTAATTGTGATTCTATTCTACGATTAACATAAAAGTGTGATGTGTGTGTGTGGAAAATGAAATGGGTTTTTATTTTATTTTTATTACGTGTTTTTAATCATTTGACCACGATCTCACCTGATGGAAAGCGATGATGCGGTCTAAGGGAAAGAGGGCTCCGAGACGCTTTCTCCCTCGGACCGCGTTTCTCTCCAAGTAAGTCGTCCTTATTTCAATAATTGTAGAGATTAGTTTTATTTAATGTACAATTTTAAGTGCACATTCCAGTTTGGGTATAAGTTCCTTGGTTGTAATATATTACTAGGTACATCTTTATTTTTTTTGCAAACTACTAAAAAAACTGAAGTTGTTGAGCAACGAGGTTCAATATTGCTGATTTTCAATCCTATTTGTATTTGAAACGCATTGTATGATGAAACTTCTAATTATTTATTTTTGTTTACTGTGATTCAACTGTTGGGTTACAATACGTTGAGTTCGTGTTGGGTTGGGGTTACAATACGTCGACTTCCATGGTTGAGTTCGTGTTGGGTTACAATACATCGACTGCCATGGTCAAGTTCGTGTTGGGTTACAATACGTCGACTACCATTGTTGAGTTCGTTTTGGGTAACAAACTACTCCAGTCATTTGGGAGTTTTACCTGGAAAGTTTTACGCGAGTTTTGATAATTAGTATTTGTTTAGATTTCGACGATTTCTTGAGCACGTACGCAAGCAAATGACTGGCCTAAGCATCGCATCGCATTTTTTTAAAATTAAAACGGGCTAGGCAATCGTTTGATCACGATCTCACCTGACGGAAAGCAATGATCTGGTCGAAGTTTTATCACGCTTGACTATTCACTCTTGTCGTACACACCTGGATTATATTTTACCGGAAATACTGACGACGGCAGGGCATTCCACTCCTTTGCAGTTCTTGTAATAAATTAAGAAGCGGAACGCTTCGTTCTTGTGCGAGGTATTACAACCATAAAAAGGTGGCGCTTTGCCGATTGTCTTGTCGTGCGGTGATGGAGGAATCAGATTGTGCAGTTACATCAAATCAGTGTTATTTTCGAGATAGCCATTGTTAAAACATATGGTATGGCGTTTTCACTGATAAGTGCCGCTATTAGCTAATTCCGGTAGCTATTTGAAGTCAAAAAGCGTGCATGCTAAAATTCCGCAGTATTAAATTGACTTCTTGGCGCCGTATGACGAAATTATTATTGTAACTGTTTGCATTAGGTCAAAGCAACATCAACTCCGAAGGATGGTATAACTTCGGAGCTCTTGAAATGAGGGGGGAAACCCTAACTTCAGAAGCTTCAGGGGTTATTTAGCAATGTTCTTAACAGTGGCAGAACTCCAGAGGCGTGGACCAGCAGTTTGGTAGTACTCTTCTTTAAAAAAGGGGATAATATCCTTTTAAGGAACTACTCACCTATTTCACTCTTGAGCCACGTCTATAAGTTGTTTTCAAGGGTCATCTCAAATCGTCTCGCAAGAAGACTTGACGAATTCCAGCTTCCTGAGCAGGCCGGGTTTCGCGGAGGATTTAACACCATAGATCACATACACACAGTGAGGCAGGTTATACAGAAACCTGAAGAGTATAACCAGCCCCTGTGTCTTGCTTTTGTGGACTATGAGGCCTATCCGTTGAAACCTGGGCGGTTCTAAAGTCTTTGCAGCGTTATCAAGTGGACTGGCGATACATAAGTGCTGGTTTCTGTATGACGCCGTTACTATTAGTGTCCAAGTATATATCCGACGCATAGCTCTTAGGATAAGCAAGCTAAAGTGGCAGTGGGCTGTTCACATTTCCAGAAGAACCGATAGCCATTGGGGTTGACGAGTTCTCAGTGGAGATCACGTTTAGGCAAACGTAGTGTAGGACGCCCTATGGCCAGGTGGAGTGACGACCTGAGAAAAGCGGTCGGACGAAAATGGATGAGAGTTGAAGACTGAGCTCAGTGGCGTGCATTAGGAGAGGCCTACGCCTACGTCCAGCAGTGAACAGATTTAGGCTGGTTCAACTCTAAAGCGCGGTATCTAAGTGCAATTTAGCATGCACGCTTTTTGACTTCAAATAGCTACCGGAATTAGGTAATATAGGCACTGACGTTACATTCTACACTTGTCACGTGACCAAGTAATTTAGAGCAAACATTGAAATGAAATAATATGATTGATTAGTTTATCTTTATTTATACTTATACAAAATAATTAATATTACGAATACTTTTAAACAAATTACAGATAAAATGGTTTTTGAACATTTTTTAAAGCAGTTATCCTATTTGACCACAACAAATGCGCCATTGCCATCAACGAACGCTTCCTTGAACGCCTCGTGCAATGGCTTCTTCTTGAACACTATACACTGGTCTCTTAGAGCGTCGGCTGCTCCTTCTGGCATATCTACAAACAGAATCAAAATTGTATTGCATCAAATTAAAATTAATTTTACTTGAAAAGATGATATGAATAGTTGCTGAAGCTAGTAATAGATAATTTACTTGAGTGATATTTGGTCTGAGAAGATAATAAACTAGCACTAGAGGGAAAATTGGAAAAGCGTTAAAAATAATAAATTAAAGTTGTGGAAATTAAACTGAAGTGAAAAATAAACTGCTTTAATGTCAGATTTAAATATAAATAAACAGGTACTTAGAATAAAGCAGTAACTAAAACTCAGTACAATGAAGATAAAAAAATGGTCTAGGTACTTAAAATAACGTACTGAACAAGAATACAACATTTATAAAAATTGTGTCATTTTGTATGTTCGCGCATCATGTAAAACTTCTGAACTGATTGTAGTGCGGTTTTCACTGTTGGATAGCTTAGGTTTTTAGATAAAATCTGGTGTACTTGGTATCTCAAACCGATAGGTAAAATCTGGTGTACTTGGTATCTCAAACCGATAGGTAAAATCTGGTGTATTTGGTATCTCAAACCGATAGGTAAAATCTGGTGTACTTGGTATCTCAAACCGATAGGTAAAATGCGAGCTATCGACAAAAAACTATCTAACAAAAAAACAGCACCGCTAGTATTTATTAGCTTTTTTGTTTATTTATTTATTTAATACTTTATTGCACTAAAAAAGTACAAAAGGAGGACTTAATGCTAAAGCACTTTCTACCAGTCATTCACATTAAGTTAGTGTAAAAGTTAGTTACCTTACCGACTTTAAATAGGAGAACGAACTCCTCATATCTCTGGGATATTTGGATAATCCTTTTGTTTTCGATAACTTACCTCCAGGGTTGTCTCATATACACATTATATTCGTACATTGCATGAAAATTTGTTAATTATTTTTTTCAGTACTTACACCCTTGTATATTTTTTTTTGGTTCTATATGATAAATAGCAGTTTGTACATTACCTGACTCAATAAATGAATACTGCTTCGGCCTGATGTCGAAGACGCGGTAGTCCAGCATCAGCGTCACGTCCGCCGGCTCCTCCTCCGCATCGTGGTCGCTGCGGACGGCGAACGATATCTCCATGTGGGACCCGTCCAAGGTCTTGAACAGCCGAGCTTCCATTCCCACCATTTTCTGTAAGGTAAAAAAATAAAATAAAAATAGGCATTATTCTTTGAATAAATCAAATTTGACTTCAAACAGATTTCAGAAGTACTGAATCCGATACCGAATGCAATACAGTGGACGAACTAAACAACGGGCAAGTGGAAATTATTAACGCAGTCGGGTCTGAGTTCTTTAAGACGCACCGCAAAAATAGAAGACAGAAACTCTCTCACCATACACTCAAACTTTTGGCAGAACAAGGCGACATGAAGCTGCAGTCTTCAGTGGATATGTCGAGTTACAGCTTGCTTAATAAACAGATATCCAAGTCGATGCGACACGATTTGCGTTCTTATAATGCGTTCGTATTAAAAAAGTAATAGAGCGGAACAAGGGCTCCAAAGTCTTCGCAAGATATCTGTTTTGACGCAGCTGAAAACTGGCTGTCGCATCATCGTTTGTCGAAACCAGAGATTGGCTGTGGCATCATCGTTTGTCCAAGCCAGAGATTTTGAGTGAGCTCGAGAAGTTCTATGAGCAATTATACACCTCAGCGCGTAGGCCTTCTAGCACGACTAGCAATGGAAGAGCCTGTTTGACCCGACATTATACCGAAAATATCCCGGACAGTCAGCCTATACGAGATCAGAATGGCTCTCAAACAGCTTAAGAGCAACTAGGCACCAATGGAGGACAGAATAACGACAGAGCTACTGAAAACGGGTGGAACGGGTGGAGTCCTTCAGAAGCTGTTTAGCTCCGTCATCCTCGAGGGTACTACGCAACAGGCATGGCACAGGAGCATAGTGGTGTTTTTATAATTTAAGAAAGGTAATAACACCCTCTTGAAGAATTATAGGCCCATTTCGCTGCTAAACCACGTCTATAAACTGTTTTCGAGAGTAGTTACAAACCAGCTCGCTCGTAGGTTTGACGACTTTCAGCCTCCCCGGGCCTATAATTCTTCAAGAGGGTGTTATCACCTTTTTTGAAGAATAACACCACTACGCTCCTGTGCCACGCCTCTGGCGTAGTACCCTCGAGGATGACCGAGTTAAACAGCCTCTGAAGGACTTTAAGTACCGGTGTGCCACCCGCTTTCAGTAGCTCTGTCATTATTCGATCCTCCCCTGGTGCCTTGTTGCTCTTAAGCTGAGCTCATTCAAAATCTCTGGCTTTGACGAAACGATGCTCCCACTGTTGGTCTTCAGCTTCGTTAACAAGCTTTGCCTAATAAACAGATTTCTCGCGAACACCTTGGAGCCCTTGTTTCGCTCTATTGCATTCATAATACAATTAATATTATAAGAACACAAATCGTATCGCATCTACTTGGAGATTTGTTTATTAAGCATGCTGTCACTCGACATATCCACTGAACACTGCAGCCTCATCTCACCTCGTTCTGCCATAAGTTTGAGTGTATGCTCAGAGAGTTTCCGTGCTCTATTTTTGCGGTTGATCTTAAAGAACTCCGACCCGACCGCGTGAACAATTTCCACCAGCCCGTTGTTTAGTTCGTCCACTGTATCACATTCGGTAAGGATTTGGAAGCGATTTTGGAGCTCAAACTGAAAGCTCTCGGGGTTTTGGATTTGGGGGGGACTTCGGCGATGAGTAAATCTTAACAAAAGAATGAACAAATATGGAAAAAATTACATCCTCGTAGAGTTTCTTGGTGCTATTTTCTCTGACGGGTGTATTTCCGAAGCACCGGTAGATTTAGAAGGGTATTTATTTCCTTTTACATTGGAAACCTGGTATTTATTTCCTTTTTAACTCTGTTGGCACATGAAAGGGAAATTTCCTTTTCAAACTCAAAGCACTCTTAGTTTACCTAAGTTTTATTGATTGGATCTATTTATTATATTTTATGTATTTCTCCTTTCTCATGAGATGTTAATTTTGAATTGTAAAAGCGCTATTATTTGGCAATAAAATACTTTGACTTTGTGCCAATTCATTTTCTTTATATTTTTTTCATTTTATTATTTTGATATACTTATAATAAATTTGTTCATCTTCTTTGCTATTAACCAGAGCTACAAACCACAAATACTCGTACAAAGCAACCGACATCACCTGCCACCAACTCATATAACCATTGTTTACCACCTGCCACTATGAGTTACCACCTACCATCACCAGCTCCAACTTCTTACTACCTTCTATTTGATAATGAAGGTAGCCACCACATCTCAGTACCGAATACTTGCCGTACACCAACAACTGCCATTCCTTTATTATGAGACCAGCTCTTTGGTCACAAAAAATACTACTGTTTCATTCATTTTAATCGAGTTGACATTGCAATATGTATGGAATAGTATTTTATTTGTCATTTCAAAGTAAGTATTTTAGTATAAGTGGTTAATTATTATAATACCTATATACATCTTATACTTCTATACTAATCTATACTATATAATACTATAAAGAAGTAAAGTTTGGGAGTTTGTGAGGTTGTAGGGGGTAATCGCTGGATCTACTGAACCGATTTGGAAAATACTTTTGCCAATATAAGCCACGTTATTTGTGAGTGTCATAGGCTATATATTAAAATGACCACGCGTGCGAAGCCACGGGCATCAGTTAGTGTTTAATATTGTCACCTAATATTATTACACATTGTATACTAATATAAACAGATCTATTCCTACTAAATCATCATACTTTGATGAAAAAATCTTCTACCACCTCTCATTAAATAGTCACTAGCTAGTCAGTCGTAAATTTGCATATATATATCAATTTAACAAACCTTTACTACCATACGATACTACTGTGCTACTGCTGATCTGCTGTACTGTAGTTAATTATACGGTGTCATAAAAACCTGAGTTGCGAACCGAGTTCTCGTGTAGATGGCGGTTTACTACGTATATATTTTGAGAATATAAAGTAGTTTTCTTAATTCTAAATAGAGGGAGCTTGTGGACTAAGAACACCGTTTTTCGCTTATCGCGATTAATGCACGCAGGGAAGTGGGGGTGAAAATTGAAATCTCCGCGCGTCCATTCTGGGCCTTAATGTGTTATCATTACGGTTTGAAATGCGACTTTCAGGGAATATTTATGAAGATTTCATAGACTAATTCTATCTATCTTGTGTTCTATCAGAAGGCCCTTCGGTCGTAATGACTAGTGATCTAGTATATTGTAACAAAATACAGAAAGTTATTTTTATTGTTTACTAGCTTTCCCACCCGCGACTTCGACCGCGCTGACTACTGCGACAAAAAAACATCCTATGTTTTTCTAGGATATTAAAAACCAAAGCAAAAGTAAGTTTAGCACCAATGCTCTTGAAGTTTTTTGACAGAATTGTTATTTCGTTTGCATGGTAACCGTTCCCTACAGCGAGTAATCAACAGTTTCCCGTGAAAACTTGCAATTTTCCGGGATAAAAAAATATCTATGTTTTATTCTAGGGTATAAGCTATCTCCATTCCAAATTTTATCAAAATCCGTCCAGCAGTTATCGCGTGAAAGCTCCCCAAACAAACAGACAACTTTTCACTTTTATATATTGGTATGGACTAGCTGTGACCCCTGGGTCACAGCTAATGTGCCCCAGGGCATTGCTCGCGTGGGCAGTTTTCCGGGATAAAAGTACCCTATGTGTAAAGCGAAGGTCAAACCAACTCGTCCAGCTTGCGGTCGCGGTGGCGTGCACGGGACGATCAGTTAATGTAATTGTACTTGTCACGACGTGTTCATACCTAACTCGTCCAGCCAGCGGCTGGATACAGCGATCTGGGCCCCGATTCTGTAAGCTAAAGAACCGCGATAACGCAAGTCGATCGCTTGAAATTTTTTGAGCAATTTTCTTATTTACCACGTAAAAGTGCTGGAAGCGAAAATTTTGCTAAAATTTTAGCTTTTTGTTTTTTTTTGTTTTTTTTATTTTTTGAATATTTTCAACAAAAAACACTTCTAGCACTTTTAAGTGGTAAATAAGAAAATTGCTCAAAAAATTTTAAGCGATCGACTTGCGTTATCGCGGTTCAATAGCTTACAGAATCGGGGCCCAGTACAGAGCGTTAGCACGCGCGATCATCGGGCGACGCGATCTTTCGATTTTCACATGATTCGCACGCTGCATTCGAATAATGTCTAGTGTTGCAGACATTGCTGAATTGCAAAAACATTCAATATTATACAATACATATATTTTCATCTTCAATGTCACTGTATTCCATTATCAGGTTTCTTATCATAAAACTCAGTATAGTTGTCAGTGTAGTAGTTTGCTAGCAATAATTACAGTAATATAGTAGGTAGCTAGATATCAAACGCTTCGCCGGACGCAGACTAGCTGAACGGGTAGGTCGCGTAGTTGGTGTGAATGACGTTTGCACGCAAGTAGAGCGCTACCGCAGCCACCACCGTGAACGCAGATTGGACGCCTTGGTTTAAGTGAATCTTTATTCCACGATAAAAGCAGGTTTCACGCGGCTTGGCTATTTTGACATACAATTGCTTGATTTTTACAAGTGTCACTTGAGACACCTGTAAAAATACCATTCCCAGAGAATCTTCAATACTTTGCTCAGAAATTGATGGGTACGATTCTAAATTCCTGCATGATTGTAAAAGCTATCCGCCGTTTTTCAATAAGACCTTTAAAAATGTGCTTGGGCGGTAATACAAACTTTTCTGGAAAATCTCTGGGCCGGAATCGCTATGTGTATTTTGGGTTTTGAGAAGACGCGTGGGCCTTACGTGATTAAAACGCTGTCTGTACCGTCTATGACCATGAGAACAACTAAATAATTGAACTCGTAGCAAACATAATCAAAAAATTACTTTGAGTTGTTCGAACTGCCCTAATCTATCGTAGTATGCGACCAGTGCGTTCCTGACTGCGACCAGGCACTCCGGCAGCATCACATTGTCGAAGCTGTCCAGCACTGCAGACAGGTTGAACCCGAGCGGCAGAGAAGACTTCGACACCTTATTGACACCTGAAAATCAATACTAATATTATAGAAGCGAAATTAACTCCAGCTGTTACCTATTCACGAATTAAAGGCTGAATCAATTTTGATGAAATTTGGTATGGAGATAGTTTGAATCCTGGGGAAGGACAGGATATTTTTTATCTCGATAAACTGTAGTCCGCACGGATGAAGTCGCGGGCAAAAGCTTGTGTAAATAATAAATGTGTAGAAACATGGGGATTGTTAAGAAATATTTTGAAACAACTAACAAGACAAGCAGGTTATTTGAGTGATGGTAAACGCCCCACACCTGCTGTGCTACACTGAACTTTGAATTGCAATATCTATGCTGCGCTTGTGTTCCTTAAGTCTTTTATTGTCTTCAAAGAATGAGTGGCTTCATGAACATTAGTAAAATTAACATAAGTAGGTAAGTAAAATTTGATATAGTATAAGAAAAGCGCTTAAGTGGGTGTTGAGCTGTCGGGTCATGTATATGAAAGCATAGCTAAGAAAAGCAACATATTTGAGTATTGCAGTTATAGCTCAAACAACACGTTGCCAACAAGGGTAGGTGTAGCCGTCATCTGCCACAGACCAACAGCAGCAACTGACAACAGCTGTCTGCAGTTCTCCTGCTGATGGCAACGTGCTGTCCGCCTGTACAATCATTCTCATGCCACAACCAGGTGTTTGGATTTCCAACAGCTTCTTACAATTCACACCAGTTCGTCGGTTCCCCTTCTAGAGGGTAATCATACAATCCTTATTTCACCACTTTCTTCCAATGGTTGTTGGTTCTACGAGGTAAATGACCTGCCCATCGCCACTTTCTGTGAGCCACTTACCATTCTCCATATCAATCTTTAGGCCGTGTTTGAGCTGGTACTCAGTGTCGTGCTGCATGTGGTATACAATAGTGCAGTGCTCATCTTTTGCAAATGACTGCACTTCCACGCCTGATAACCATGACATTAGCTCAACCTTCTGTTTTAAAGTTTCTACTGAGTTTGTGAGAACTATTTTCTGGAACAAAATCAGATAGTAAATATTAAGTATTGACACCATAGATCTAATTAAAAGTGGAAGGATTACATACTAGCATCACGGGTGTGGACCACATAGATTAGGTGCAATGCACACAATTGGCCCTCTTTGCCTTTAGACACAATTGGAGTGAAGTTTGTGTAGCAAATGTAGCAGTGCTTCTCATTCGCGCTAGTCTGTGTATGTCTCTCTATCTTTAATGTTGATGCTCATGAAGCACAGCAGTGGGAATTTAGCTGTGAGGGTGTATTTGCCTGTTAGTTGTATCTGGTCCAGTTTTTGTTTACGTGATATTAAAGCATGCCGTATCTTCCCTTTTTACCTACGAGAGATCTAGACAGAGACAGACTCTGATTGAGACAGGCTAAGCACCTGATTTTGTTTCTGGTTAGTAGTTAGTCCCAAGAGGACTTAATAACATAAAACTAAAATATATTCCTATTAGATTCTGTCTTTTTTATCCCTGAAGATAATACAAATCAGGATTGCAATCCGGAAAACAGGTTCCAGAATTCCGTAGGATCCGGCATCACTAAACAAGTAAGTCGCATTATCGTCAATGCTTGAGTCAACAATTGTATCTTGTTTTTTATTATTTAATGACAACAAAGCCGACAAATGTAGAAGCTGAAAAGGACTTTTCGGCCGCTGGCTGTATTTGTAGCTCTATTGGAAGTCATTTAGCAGAAGACACAATTAACACTATTTGTTAATGATCGTTTTTTCAAAACCATAATGATTTTTTATATTATGTATACTTAAAATAATTATTTATAGTAAGTTGATTAAACTAAGGAGTATTTATTGTAATAATTGTGTCATTCAATAGACAGGACTCATTATAATTAATTATGTCTGTCCTAAATATAAGAATGAGACTTGCTAGCATGCTCAAATACCTAATTATTGTGATCTGAGCAGATTAAATAAAGTTGATTATGTTAGTGAAATTTAGTGAGACGGAACCACCAGTTATGTAAAAATTTAACTAGTTAACTACACTGTACTAGATTTATATTTTTTTGATTGCTGTCTAATCATAACATCGGAAATGAAGTTGATTTATGGCCGGTTCCTATATCTTAAAACAAACCTTTTTCACATAGTGACCATAGGCTTTTGACATAAACGCCATACAAAAAACGTCAAAAAGTAACGAGACGTTGTAAAGTCGTTTCATTTTTATAAGAATGGGGGGTTGGGGGTTAACTACCTATTTACCCTGCATTTGAGATGAGGACATGGCGTTGTGGGCAGTTTCGAAATGTACATTGTTAACAAGCCATTTGCGTTAACTTTTCAACACTTTTGCCATTTTGACACTACGAAACCGTTCCAAACCGAATGAAAAACAACCCAATGCCTGATGGATTAAAGTCGATTTTCCTATGTCATCATGTCATCAAAAAGAACGGTGATTGAAAACTTTCAGAACGCTAATTTCGCCCACAAATGTCCAAAGCAATTGTTTAAACAGTTACTTTCGCCATTTGCTACAAAACGAACGGCCCCATAATTCACTAACTGGATTCCTCATAAACAGAAAAGGGAAACTTATCCTGACTTGATTAATCCGGCTGGATCCAATCGTATTGGAAATGACACCGGATTGCAATCCCTAAACACAAATCAGCCCTTGCCTTTCAGTCTTTCATTGGTTACCTCAGTTCTTATAAATTTATCAGATTTCTTCTTTAAAGGAGCAGTTTTACGCCTGCAACTATTTCTCTGGAGCTGAAATAATTCATCCTGCTTTTCTTTAAGTTCTTGCTCTAACTGCTTAATATCTTCTTTTAGTTCCTCGCAATCTTCTAGAGGCTGAATCGCTAAAAATATTAAATGGGTAGGTAAATTGAATATAGAAAGATAGTTGAGAATGATAGTAGTTCTTCAACATTTTTCATGCAACAATATTTTGAAAATAAATTGCTTTCATTCATCTAAAAGTAAACAATCTAGGAGCTGCAAGCTTGAATTAACATCATATATTCACAAAAATCATTCGCGGCATAGTTGAAAATATTTATAAATTGGTGTACCTGTTGCTGCAAATAGCTCAGTAATTTTCATCTGCTTTTTTGATTTATTATTCATTGGAGCCCAGTGAATTGGAGCCATTTTCGGTGATTTTCGCCACAAAATTAAAAATTTAATTTTAACGAACGGCCAGGGTCAAAAAGTCACAGATTAAGTAGCATTGTATTGGTGTGCGGAATCGATTATCAAGATGATCGTTTGCCATCGATTATCATTTAGATAATCGATTACAATCGATTATTGGATGAAAACCATTTAAGTTATGGTAACCCTAACAAGAGGGAATCCCCGACACTAGTTAACAGTCTACTCTCATTCTCTGTCTACGGCCGCGGTCCGAATCGACTTTCATTGCTCAAAAGCGTTGACGGAAATAACTGTGATCCGAATCAAAAATTGCGATTTTGACAGCTCACAGTGCTGTCAGCTACTGTCAGCGTGATTTTGTATCGGACCTTTCTTTGATCGCGGATAATTTTACTCTTTGATGTGGACTCACTCAATTTAGCTCATTTGTCCTCTTGCAGCGTCAAACGGAGGGTGAACTGCTTCCCGGTTCTCCCGGTGCTCTCCTTCATCACCAATAGAGACTTTTTTCCATAATTCTAAACGCAGGCAGCAATAACCATATAGGAAGATATGGGGATGTAGTGTATGTTTTTTTAGTTTTTCTTATTTATCAGCACTCATGCTGATAGTTGGGTTTATTGTGTGTAAACTAATTTGGTGGTTTTTCAATTGATATCTTTGTTTGTATTATGGAATAAGGTTATGGTCCAAATGTTGGCACCATGCTGAAACCACATTTACCATTTATCGGCGTATTGATAGTGGTAGCGGCGTGGTAGTGTTGATAATTGGTTTAATTCTGTGCTAATAATTGTTTTCATCTGAACCCAACTTCTAACTTAAGCTCTTTCTCTGCTGTAGTTTTAAAAATGAAGCCAAAAATAAAAGAAACAACTGTAAAGAAAAGGAAAAATTATACGTCAGAAAAATTTAAAAATGCATTAGTCGCTGCAAAGAAAGGAATCTACAAAGAACTGGCTTCCAAATGGATAAATAATTGCTGTCAGTTTTTTTAAAAAGCAGAAATAAAAAAAACGGGTCAAAATAGTATGATCTTCATATGCGGCGTCATCCGGAGCTCAGTAAAAGAACACCTGGAGCTGTGAGCTGCGAGTGCAGCGTTATCAGAACAGGACATAAGAGGTCTGTTTTAAAAATTCTAAAAGAGAACCATTTTTTCTGATCTGAATCGAAGTTTTAATGGTGAAGAATCCAATTTTCAATTGTATCCAAAATATGGAAAAGTATGGTTTTGCCTTAGGAGACGAAAAAACGTTTATGAGGTGGATAATGCGGCTGCAAAAACTGCTTTAACATTTATTTTTACCTTTGATGCCAATGGAGACATCACACCTAGTAGTTTTTTCCAAATAAACGACTTCCAAAGGAGATCATATTATCAGTTTGGGGATTGATTCAGGTTGGATGAAAGCAGAACTGTTTTATGATTGAATAAAACATGTTTTCTATCCATACCTCCTGCAAACACACAGAAAATTCCCCGTCATAGATGTAGATGGACAGAAGATCCACCTTGGCTTGAAGTCAGTGAGTTTTGCAGGAGTGTTAATATTATCCTCATAGCACTCTACCCAAGATCTACAAGACTGTTGCAACCAGCTTATGTTGCAGCCTTTAGGCCACTTAAGGTAGCGTGGAAGGATAGTGTATTAAATGTAGACGGGAGCATCCCCTGGAGACAATAACAAACAATAATTATGTGCCCGTGCTTAAGGAAGCATTGGAAAGTTTAATTGTGTGATCTTGAGCTCTGATTTAACTCGTGTGATTTTACTGTTAAGTATGAATTATTTAAAAAAAATGTTTTTTTGAAGAATTGTGTAGGTTGTGCCTCAACTGTAACTTGTTAAGAAAATAAAAAAATACTAATAAATACCTACCTAAATAAAACTTGTTGGGAAATTTCTAAAAAAAATCTAATAGGTCTAATTCTAATATGGCCTATATTTTTAATAAATGCCCCATTCTAGAAGACTTTTATTTGCTCCAACCTAAGTGCTAGTAATTGGGCAATTGCGTGCTAATAACTGGCAACAAGCATGCCAACAAATGGAGATACGATCATTTTTCAATCTCTTTTAGTATTTTATTATATTGTTTACATTATCATTTAAAAAATTATGCAACTATAAATATTTATAAACAAGACATCTTATAATCACAATAATTTTGCTGATATAATTTGTTTTTAATATAAAATACCAATTTGAAATATGACAACCTCTTAAAGTGCTGATATTTGGGTCTGCACCCTAGATAAGAATATTACATCCATGACTCGGAAACAAACATTTCTGCTCATAACACAAATGATTGCACCTTGCAGGATAATATTTATTATGGCCTGATTCGGACCGCGCCGTACGAGTCTAGTGATGGGTAGTGCTCTATTTTAGGGGATATCCCGAATTATGTTGTTAGCATTGTTTTACGGTTTTAGGTTTTAGGTTCCTAAGTACATGAGATGTACAGGATCTCAGTCATATAAAAATAGTTTTCTTTTTCTTTCGACTTCAAGTTCTGAGTGGAAACTTTCGTGAATATAAAAATGAAACGTCGTGAAAGTATTTCTTATGTGTGGACACATTTTGACAAAACTGGCCAGGAAGCAACGTGTAGGCTGTGTATTTTTTTTATTAAACTCTGTGGAAATACTACAACTCTGCGAGAATACTTAAAGAGAATACATCTGATTGAAGACGAGAAATCTTCTACAAGCAGAAGCCCAGCTACAGGAGAATCAGAAATACCAAAGGTAGGTGAACATAGTGGAAAAAAAAATAAGCAGACACGTTTGTCTTCTACACTAACTGCAAAAGAATTAAACCAGTAGCAAACCCAAAATATTGACTCTGCTCTTTTGCAAATGGTTTGTCTAGATTACCAACCGTTGCAAGTATCTAAAAATAAAGGATTACTTAAATTTATTAGAATCTTGCAACAAGAGATTTGAGGCAGTGAAACGGTCTACATACCTCCGAGCATAAAAAAGTTAACACAGTCTATTTTATGCACACACTATGAAAAAGCAAGTGTACGTTTGAAAGTAATTTTGAACGATGTGGAATACATGGCTGCCACCACAGATATATGGACATCTGATTCTAATAAGTCGTATATTACTATCACTGGCCACTGTCTTTACAAGGATGAATTGCAATCATTAGTTCTTGCAACTAGAGAACTTCCAAGTCCACATACCGGAGAACACATAGCAGAACATTCGCGTAAAATATTTGAAGAATTAGGTATTCTACAGAAAATAGTTACAATAGTTTCAGATAATGCACATAATATGAAAAAAAGCGATAAATCAGAATCTTCCATAACACCACCATCCATGTATCACGCACACACTCAATCTGAGTGTTAAAGAAACACTTACTGGAAATCCAACTCTGCAAAATATAATTCTGAAATGCAAACGTATAGTTGCCAATTTCCGGCACAGCGCCAAAAGTACTGAGATGCTGTCTGCAAAACAAAAGCAAATTAATATGCCAATTTTAAAATTATAACAAGACATAGAAAACTAGATGGAACAGTATAAGTATTACGTTTGCGAGACTGTGTGAAGTTAAAATCCCACTTACGATTGTTTTAGCAGAAATTGATCTTTCACTGGAATCCCTTGATGAATAATGAGTGGAAAGTATTAGTGGACTGTGTGGCACTTCTGAAAAATATTGAAGAAATTACAGAACAACTATCTGGAGAAAAATATCCCACCATGGGAATGGCAAATCCAATACTACGAGGACTGCAGTATAACTTAAATGCAACTAACACCGAAACACTAACTGGAGGTCAAGTGAAAGAAACACTATTAAAAATCCTACAAATACGACTTGGTACACTAGAAAGCAACAAACATGTGGCAATAGCTTGTCTGCTGGATCCAAGTTTTAAAAAACTTGCGTTCGGTACAGACAGTAATGCAGAAAATGCCCAACAACGTTGTCTGGAAGAACTTACATATTTCAGAAACAGCACTCCAGGGACTATTGAGATTGTAATTAAACAGCCACAGCAACTTGAGCAAGTAACTGCAAATCCATCAATCTGGGATCATTTTGAGTAGAAGAAATCAAATTTTATCACAACATCTACATCTTCGGCTGAGAATATAACATTTTAGAATTGCCTATATTTGCTAGGATAAGCAATCCTCTACTATATTGGAAGAGCATGAAAACAAATAACCCGCATCTGTACAAATTACATTTAAAATAATCGTGCATCCCAGCCACCTCCGTGCCCTCAGAGAGAATTTTCTCCAAAGCAGGTCAGTTGACTAATTTGAGGAGGAACAGCCTGCTGCCAAAGCATCTTGATTATATAATTTTTTAAATGCTTACTGGACACTGAAAAAAAAAGAAAAATATAATAATAGTGATTAAATTCTATTATTTTTGTTTCATTTTTATAAACTCGAGATGAGACAATTTGTAACAATTTTAATTTCGATCTAATAATCGAACCAGATCGATTAATAATCGATAACCTTTGTTCGCATAATCGATTAGATAAATAATCGAATCGGCACACCATTATAGTAGTGTGACCAGATTCCAATGTCAAATGCTGCTAGCCTAAACGACAAAATCTGCTAAATTATGCTAGATATTTTTCAATTAATGCTAAATTACTGCTATTACAGATATTGTATAAACATTAGAAAATATGAATAAGAATGGCAATTCGTACGATTAGAATGTCATTTTCATTAGGGTTTCATACCCAAAGGGTGTCAACGGCAACTATAATATTATTAAGCCTACGCTGTCTGTCTATTTGTACGTCCTACCTTAAAACGACTGTATCTTTTGAACCGATACTGTATATTTTGAAAGCGATAGTAGCCGAGTGGTATCATGTTGCGCTTTACAATCTAACAGTACCCGGTTCGATCCTCGGCCCTTCACCAATGATTTATTTAGTACATAAATAAAGTTATGTGCAGTTTCGGTGCCAACGCTCAAAAACGGTGAAAGAAAACATCGTGAGGAAACCAGTATGCCCAAGAACCTCAAAGTTCAGATATATGACATTCACCAACATGCACTGGACAAGCGTGGTTGATTTTCGCCCATACTCTCTCTCTCTCTCTCTCTGAGAGAAGGCCCGTGTCTCAGCAGTGGGAACATTGAGAGGCTGATAATGATGATCTTTTGAACTGTAATAGATACTCTATTGAAATGTTTACAGTATATGACTGTAATGTTACGGTCGCACTAATTAAGAAATAATAATAATAAATAATGGGTTAAAAATATGTATACGGATCATACAACAAAGGTATTTTTATACATATTTTCTCTTTGCTCTAAACGGCGATACGTACAAGTGTCAAAGTCAAACTTAATTATGTATATATAAAAAAAGTGGTGTGGTAAGGAACCATCTGTGCGCGGCCCCTCTCGCACTTGGCCGGTTTATGTCTATTTACTACACAGTTCACTCGTCACTTTTCAATTTGTCTTCAGGAATTTTCCGTATCTGTTAGTTTGGCATCTGAGCTGCTTCCAGAAGACAATAAACGCAAATATAAAAGTGTACTTAAAACGCTCAACGTACTATGTGCACTTTTGGAGCATTTTGAACTGCGTTCAATGCATCCTGTCAGATTATTGCCACGTTTTATTGGATTCTGCTCAATAATGATAAATTTCAAGAAAATGCTAAAAATCTTGCTAGGAGCTAATATGAGAGTCTAATCCTGTTAAAATCGCAGGAGTCTGCTAAATCTGCAGGGCTATTACGCAGTGTTGATCATATCGGTTTCAAGCCGTCAAATTTATAAGTGCCTTGCCATAGAGTCGAAATTGCTATGAAAAAAGTAACAATCTGATTGAAGCCAAGTTCTGTGGTCGGGCCCCTGTGGCCGTATTACAGGACTTGGTTACAATCGTATTGTCACTTTCTTCATAGCAATTTCGACTCTATCGCAAGGCATTAGTGTTATTGACAATCCGGTTGAAATCAAGTTCCGTGGTCGGGGCCCTGCAGTGCTATTACGTAATGTTCATCATATCAGTTTCAAGCCGTCAAATTCATTAGTGCCTTGCGATAGAGTCGATTTTGCTATGAAAAAAGTCACAATCTGATTGTAGCCAAGTTCTGTGGTCGGGCCCCCTCGATTTTGGGCGTCTACATAGAACTGACAACTGTCAAGTGTCAGTTTCATACTATTCCTTCCCTTCATTTTTCATTCACAATATCGAATCGAATCGATTCGGTTCGTTATCGAAAGGTTCTGTCCCCGATTCAGAACCTTTCGATAGCAAACCGAAACGATTCGATTTGATATCGTGAATGAAAAATGTATTGAATGGAACGATTTCAAACCGAATAAATAATACCGTATCGATCGACAAATGAGTTTTCGAAGGGTTCTGAATCGGGGGCTGGTAAATACGCCGTAGATGTTTCACGAGAGGCAAACAGTCATGCGCCCCAACTCAGCTACACTGTTTTTATCGAAGTCCAAAGAGATTGTACATATAAATATAGTTGGCGGAGAAATTAAAAACTCAACACAAATGTTCGCCATCAATGCCATCACAGCTAGATAGAATTAATTATTGTCAAATAGTACCTTTCAAAGCGTTACACAGCGGTACATATTGATTGTCTTGTTGAAAAATCCCGTGTTTTTAAACGAAAATTCAAGTTGAGATTTCCATGAATCTGTGGCCCAATTCCATAACTTGGCTACAATCGGATTATCACTTTTTTCATAGCAAATTCGACTCTATCGCAAGGCATTAGTGGCTGCGATACTGAGAATTCGATTGAAGCCAAGTTATGGAATCGGGCTGCTGTAATACTTCTGTGGCCCAATTACAGAACTTGGTTACAATCGGATTATCACTTTTTTCATAGCAATTTCGACTCTATCACAAGGCATTAGTGATATCGATACTGACAATCCGATTGAAGCTAAGTTCTGTTGCTGGTCGTTATCTGTGGTACCCAATATATTTTTTATCCAGTTATTTTTTTCCAGACCCTTCACATATATATTTTTATCTCTCAAAATGTTCTTAATATACATTTTATGCTCATGATAGGCTACAAATCCTTCTTTCCAAAATATTTTTCTTTCAATTCTTTCAATCCAGCATACTTGTCTTCTTTCTGTTTCAGTTAATTCATAAAACGGGAAAGGCGGCTTAAATAGTATAACTATTATTTGAGTCCCAGATTTTAATGCTAATTCTTTTAATATGAATTCATTAGAATCGGTTTTAAATCCTTGCAAATCCAATATGACATTCATGATAATTTACGTGTAATGTTAGTTAGAGGCTTGTATTCTACAAGTCTATCATTCACAATCAGACAATAAGCGGCTGTATTATCTGGTATATCTTGAGAAGATTCTATTTCTAAGTGCACATCCACGGGTCCGGACTTTAAATTTTCATGTTGTCTCGAGCAGTCTATTATAAACAAAGGAGCTTTTTCTTTAAAATCGTTAAATTCAAGCAGATCCGTTTGCTGCGATGTTGAAGTATGACTGACGAAACTTGGCATACAATTCATATAATATACTGTATTTGTTCTGATCAAACCTTACATTTAATGAGTCATATGGATAATTTTGAGAATTTAAAAATAGCGTTACGTTTGTCAAATTACAATGATCAAAAATAGAGCTGTCTTTGTCTTTCTTATTTTTCCTATTTGTTTGTAAACCGAATATAACATACCTAGGTTTTTCTAGCTGTGAAGATGTTTTTACAGACCAGGAATGTTTTGAAGTTTTAGGTAGTAAAGGATATTCATATAGATCCCAATTTCTAAAAGCTATTTGTATAGGTTTATCCTTTTCTAAATATTTTAGAAGCGATAGCCTTTCACGATCGGATACTTTTATGTGTGGCATGCGCCATTGAACTCTTTCTATGTTCATACTAACACATTCATCTTTTTCAAGAAGTATACTGTCACGAGGCGGTCCCAGGGTTTGGGTTGCTCCCACTAGCCCAGGACCCAAACCTCAGTGACACAGAATTACAGGAACTATTGGAAGCACAGGAACAGGAGGAGATGATCAGACTTTTGTACTAACACGATTCGGATTAAAATAACCTCTTATGTAGGTAGGTATTATCGTTTATATATTTACAAGTGTAATTCAAATGGTTATAAACTTATTTATGTATTTTATATCATATTTCCCTTTTGCTCCAAAAATCAATGTAAAAAATAACAGGATATTTGTATTTAGAATGAATAATGACCAACTATCAACATGAAAAGAAATGGATTATGAAAGAATTAAGAGATCAAAACAGTATTATTATGAAAGAGGTTTTGATCTCGTCACAATACCCCGCCTCCCCGGAGAAAAAAATATTTTTTCGATTGTAAACAAAAAAAAAAAATTTTTTTGTAGTGAGGTTTATTTAAAAAAAAAAGAGAAAAAAATATATATGCTAAGGACAAAAGAAAAAATAATAGTAGAAGTTAATAATAAAAATATATATAATAAGGGTAATAAAGTTAAAATAGTAAAATAATTAATTAAAATAATGGAAATGCTGAGAAGTCTTTTTAATTTTTATGTGAAAATGTTTATTAACAATGTCAATATATAATTGATTGGATTCCTAGATGCATTCAAATTCATAAATCACACATTCATTCATCATCATTCATAGTCTTATTCCCATTCCTTGGAAATAAAACTCATAAGAAAGAGGAATCTTATATATATCAATAAGGTCACTCGTGGAACCAATACAGTATAGTGTAGGCCTATTTATACAGTCACTATCCGCTGATCAGGGTGATTATGTAAGTGTATGTGTGTATGTGTATGTGTGGTGTGTGATGTGTAAATGTATGTATGTGTATATATTTATATACAATTAGTTTGCCAAAATGGCTAAACGTACCTTAGGGTACGACGTGCCTGTAGCACGTGTATGTACATAGTAAACGTTGTGTTAGAACGTTAAAATAATATGAGTAAGGTAGGTAGGTAATAGCATATTAACTATAAAATAATACTGGTTTTGTGACCTAGGCTTGGTTTATAGAGTAATCACATTTGCCGCTCTTTTCAGTGTTGGAAGTTTTGTGTGTAGGTATAGTAAATAATAATATATAGAACTTGTTTTCGCTTTAAACTGAACATTATGTTTGTAAAATATAAAAAAAAACATAGTTAACAAGTAGGGTGTTAGCTACTATTATTACCAAATAATTAAAGTATGTAGTAAGTAAAATAGCACTGAGAAGCAATACGTAGGGACTTGAAGTCAATATTCATAATGAATCCGAAAAGTTAATGAAGTGAATAAAAAAAAATAGGCTAAAAATGTGGACATTACTCCGTAAAGGGAAATTATATTAAAATTACATTATTTACAACTTAAACACAAGGTTATTTGTAAGTAGGGAACCTACAATGGTCATAAGTAGGTATTTAAATATATGGTAAGGTACAAGAATATGAAAGCAATGTATCTTTCATAGTACATAATTATAATAAAGTATATAAGTAGACAAGTGATGGTTAAGGTTAAGACGTACGTGGTATAGGTTTAATGTCTTTGACATGCCAACGGCCTAAGGGATTACCAGATAAATCACCGAGGTCGTAAATTAGTGGTGAAATTTTAGCTGCTATGATGCATTTTACAAATTTAGGAGCTAATTTAGCTGAAAAAATACTTGCCTGCTGAACTTATGGGATAATTACGTTTCCATATAATGTCACCTTTATTAAATTCAAGTTGTTGATGATGTTTATTATAATATTTTGCGTTAGTTTCATAAGCGCGGAATAAACGTGCTTGAACTTCAGCAAATAAAGGGCTTAACTGACCTATGTTGTCAGCGTACTCATCGCGTGGAGCAAAAATCAATTCTTCAGTTAGATCCAAAGCATTATATACAGAACCACACGTTACAAGTTCGCGACCAAATACTAAGAAAGCTGGTGTGAATTTAGTAGTTTCATTAACAGCTGAATTTATGGCAAATTGGATTTGATTTAAATATAAATCCCAAGTACGATGGTCATTATCAACAAAAGAAGCCACTGCTGTTATAATTGTTTTGTTGTAACGTTCAACAGTATTGACTTGCGGACAGTAACGGGGGGTGTAATGAATTTTTGGTATGTTGTAAAATTGAAATAAATCCTGAAATAGTTCATGACTAATTAGTTGAGAGCCATTATCTAGGATTATTGTCTCTGGAATACCATAAACCATAAAAACTAAGTTCTCAAGTATATGTTTGATTACAGAAGAGGTAGCTCGCTTCATGGGGAATATAAGACAATATTTGGAAAAACAACATGTGATTACAAAAATAAATCTATTAAGTTTATGTGTCATTGGAAGTGGACCAACAATATCAATAGATATGCATTGGAAAGGACGAGAACAGTTCTTAGGTTTACCCATCAGACCAATGGTATTTTGATTCTGATGCTTGTAAGCGAGGCATGTTTCACATTTGGAAATATGGCTGGCAATGTCTTTGTACATTCCTGGCCAGAAGTATTTTTCTTTAATACGATGGTATGTTTTGAAAGTGCCAAAATGAGCTGCTGTTGGTAACGAATGGTTTTCGTCGATAATAGCTGTACGAAATTCAGATGGGATTACTTCTTTCCAACTCAATTCTGAGTTTATGAGGGTATTACAACGGGTGTACCTGTAGAGTTTATTGTGTCGTATCATATAATCAGGAGTTGATGTGGGATTTGTGCTACACTTGGAGTATACAGAAGTGTACCATGAATTAGAAGTCTGTATTGGATCATAATTAATCACATTAATTGGTTTAATACGAGACAATGTATCTGGGACCAAATGATCCTTGCCACGTTTATATTTAATGTCAAAATTAAACATTGATAAGCGTATGCTCCAACGGGCAAGTCTACCTGTAGGATTATCTAAGTGTAAGAACCATTGAAGTGCAGAATGATCGGTATAGATAGTAAACTTTTGACCATTGTCTAGATAGCAACGCCAATACTCTAATGCTGTTATAACGCTTAAGAGTTCACGTTCAGTGATAGAATAGTTTCTTTGGGGACCTGTAAGTAATTTGTTCATGTAAGCTATGGGGTTTTCAACTCCATCGAAGTCTTGGGTCAGCATTGCTCCAAGTCCAAAAGCGGATGCGTCGCAATGAACAGCAAAGGGTTTAGAAAAGTCAGGGCAAGTTAGAATAGGAGTTGATATTAAAGCTTGTTTGATTTTATTTATCAGCTTCAGAAGTCCACTTGAAAGCGGGAGCTTTCTTACTGGTAGACGTAAGTTTAGTGAGAGGAGCAGCTAATGTGCTAAGATTGGGTACGAAGCGTCTATACAAACTAGCTGTACCGAGAAACTTTTTCACTTCGCGAGCAGACCTGGGTGCTGGTATTTCTAAGATTGCTTTGACTTTCTCAGGGTCTGTGTGGAGACCTTGATCATCAATTACGTAGCCTAGGTATTTAAGTTCATTTCGGAAAAATGCACTATTTGGAAAATTTACTGTTATACCTGCTTTTGAAAGTTTTGCATGTAATTTGTTAAGTAAACGTACGTGTTCCTCGTACGTTTTTGTGGCTATTATTATATCATCCAAATAATAAAAAAGAGAGTCGTTATTAGACTCATCAGAAAGAAGATTATCAATGAATCTTTGATGCGTAGCTGGTGCGTTAGTAAGACCAAAAGGCATAACCTTAAATTGAAAAGATCCACGACCTGGAACGTGAAAAGCAGTCTTAGGTCTGTCTTTTAAACGTAAAGGCACTTCCCAAAAAGCTTTAGCAATGTCAATTGAACTCTGAAGATATTTAGAATCTTTAAGGTTATCTATAATGTCTGATATGAATGGTAATTTATAAGCATATTTTCTAGTTATGTCGTTAAGCTTACGACTATCGACGCAAAATCTCCAAGTACCATCTTTCTTAGAGGTAATAATTACAGGATTTAGCCATGG
Organism: Alsophila aescularia; assembly: GCA_946251855.1. Classification (NCBI taxonomy): domain Eukaryota; kingdom Metazoa; phylum Arthropoda; class Insecta; order Lepidoptera; family Geometridae; genus Alsophila; species Alsophila aescularia. The sequence continues at coordinate 29,543,840 of OX276379.1, read as the reverse complement.
GCTTTCACAAGGCTCTATAACATCAAGTTCTAGCATTTTATCAACTTCTGCTCGAAGAGCTTTCTGTTTTTCAGGGGATAATCGATAGCAACGTTGACGAATAGGTGGGTGGTCACCTGTATCAATACAGTGTTCAATAAGGTTTGTTCTTCCTAAAGGAAGTACGTCAGTAGAAATATTACGAAATTGTTCTACGACTGCATTAGCAAGAATCAATTGTGTGTCTGTAAGTCTGTCATAAGACTGTAAGTAAGTATCATTATTATTGATGATAAACATGGGAGTATCTGAACTCTTGAGCATACTGACCGTATTAAGTATGTCTGGAGCCAGCTTAAAAGTTTTCCAGAAGTCGATACCTAATATGAAAGGTTGAGTAACAGCGGGTATTACATGGGCAGTAATTATAGCAAACTTATTTTTAAATAAAGTTGGAAGCTTAATAGTACCAATTGGATTGATTGTTTGACCATTAGCAACAGAACCTTTGATAATTTGGTCACGTTGTAGTTCCAAACCATGTTCAAGTAATAATTTATGTGAGTTATTACCTAAAATTGTAATGGCACTGCCACTATCTAGCAAACCGTTAAGGGTTAAATTCCCAACATTTACTCTAAGGTATGGACGTTCAGTGTCCGATGTATTATCAAAGAGGAGCGTAGAAACGTTGTATGTTTTGAAAAATATTGAAATAGTTTTAAGCCAATTGTTCCAATCTTTTTGATCAAAGTTATTGTTAGTATTACAATGTTGTGTTTCTAGTTCCTCACTAATTAGTTTTTTGTTTTTTTTGTACATACAGGGCAATTGGTAAAAATTACGTCTTTTTTACCGCAACGAAAACAAACTTTATGTCTGTAGGGACATTGACATAAAGCATGACTGTCGTTTCGACAGCGAGGGCAAAATATAGGTAGTGCAGGTTTCTTAGAATCTGCAGCAAATGAATGTACAGGGTAAGGTTGTGTTGGATAAGGGTGTGTTTGAACAAGTGGTTGTTGCAAGGTATTGTACGGATAATGTGATATGTTAGGTGTAGCAGTGACTTTGTGTTGGGTATTAGAAGTCGAAGGCTTCGCTAAGTCTTGTAATGTAGGAGTATCAGAGTTGGAAATTTCAATGCAACTTTCGTACCATTTGCACGATTTTAATAATGTTGCGACCGAGTCGAAATCGTCTGGTGATAATCTTTGACCGAATTCGGGTCGCAAGTTACGCCTAAGATTATCAATCTTGGCTTTTTCTGAAATAGGCTCATGTAATTTTGCAAATAATGATTCTAATTCGGTAAAATAACAAATCACACGCTCATTTGTTTTTTGTTTGCGAGCATCTATGATTTTACGCAGTTTATAGTCGTAGTCTATAATTTCAAATTCATTTAGTAATGTAATTTTAAAAGATTCCCAATCCGGGATTGTTTGTTTGTGAGCTCGAAACCAATCTAAAGGAGTTCCTTTAAGAATGTCGTATATGTGGTTGTATAGTTCAGTATGTGAAATATTTCGAGCAACTGCGAATTCCTCTACTTTTTCAAGAAAATCTTTTGGACAACTATCTCCCTTGTAAATAAACCGTTTAATTTCGTGACTTGATCTGTTGATCGAAATATTTTGTAGCTTTTGTGTCAGTAGGTCAAAATATGGTAATTGAGTTTGTTGTTCTGGAAAATAATCGTGTGTATTTTCTGTAGAAAAGCAGCTAGGATTTTCTAATGATTCGAAACGTTTTTGTAAATCGAAGAAACTTTCTGAAACATTTTTAAATGTTTCTAGTTGTACTGTCGTAAGTTCGGTGGTAATATCCATATTATTTAATCTATTTTTAACGTGCAGAATATAGGACGCATTCTTCTTGTTTCGTACCGGGTAAGCTATTAAACGTGCAGAAATAACGGTTAAACATTTTTGAATTTCAGCTATATCCTGTTCAAATGTATACGGACTCTGAAAATCTTGTGTATTCGAGCTGTCAAGTAAGGTCGATAACCTTGAACGTACATTTTCTGCAGTATCTGTTGTATGAACTTCAGCATTTCTACATTTTAATTCATAGATCAATTCTGGTTTATTTAGATGCGCAGGGTCCATTTTTATTTAATATGTGACCAGCGAATAAAATTATGTGTTTACTTTGTAAGTAACGTTACGTTAAGTGCGATAGTAACGCTTTAAAAATATATATAAAAAATAGCGTTAATGTAACTACGCGTTAATGCGTCACGCATAATAACGCGTCAAAGTGTAGCGTAATTCGGAACTAGGTAGGCCGATGGTAAAATTCGGAACAAAGTACGTATTAATGAAAATGTCTTACTTACATGAATGACTGGAATGCAAATATAAAATACACTTGAGTATAAAAAACTGTTCTGGGTTTGCCAAATAATCCAATTCAAATTTAAATCAAGATGGCCTAGTGCCTTTTAGAATTTTGTGGGACGACTTAAATATTGAACACTGATTAACAAATTAAAACACACTGATTAAAAAAACACGGAGAAATCAGGAACTTGTAGGCAGGTTGAGCAGGGCTGGGTACGGGACGTTGAGGGCGCCAGTGTCACGAGGCGGTCCCAGGGTTTGGGTTGCTCCCACTAGCCCAGGACCCAAGCCTCAGTGACACAGAATTACAGGAACTATTGGAAGCACAGGAACAGGAGCAGATGATCAGACTTTTGTACTAACACGATTCGGATTAAAATAACGTCTTATGTAGGTAGGTATTATCGTTTATATATTTACAAGTGTAATTCAACTGGTTATAAACTTATTTATGTATTTTATATCATATTTCCCTTTTGCTCCATAAATCAATGTAAAAAATGACAGGATATTTGTATTTAGAATGAATAATGACCAACTATCAAAATGAAAAGAAATGGATTATGAAAGAGTTAAGAGATCAAAAGAGTATTATTATGAAAGAGGTTTTGATCTCGTCACAATACTATTCAAACTAGTGTTACTTCTGTTTAATATAAGTTCATGCTTGCAATTAATAATTATTTTGTTGTAATCTTCTGCAAACCCTAATATTTTATTAAGAGGTAAAACAATACTAAAATAACCATCTTTTTGTTTTAATCCATTAATATTCCAGCCCCATATCGCAGCTACTTTACTTTGAGCCTCATTTAATGAAACATATGATTTTAATGTTGAAGAAATTCCTACGTTTCTAATGCGATCTATTTCAACACCGTTAATTTCATATCGAATATCTTGAAAAAGAAATGACACATAATTATTTGTGAAATTAACTGTTTTTTTAACCAGTTTTCCTCCAACATCCTTTTCAGTCACTGTCGCATAACCTTCAATGTAGATAGAACTTGCCGAGGGAAGCACATAAATGTCTTGTTGATTAATAGATATTCGGATTTCATCATTTTCTTTATAACTATTGCTGTAAGGGTTATATGTATGAATTTCATAACCTTCTATAGAATTATCGAATTGTGGTAAATCATTTACTTGGAGGATACTCATATTTTAAATCCCAGAGCTCGGGAGTTTTTTTTTAGTTTTTTTTCGTTATTTTTTTTGTTACGTTAACACGTCGTCTTCGCCTGAATGTGTTTTTATGAATAGTATTTTTCAATTTTGTCTTTGTAGCTATATTTTGTATTACGTTTCGGTTAAACACAATCATTTTGTTGGTAATAAATGGAGACACATTTGAATATTTTCCTCACTAAAATCAATTGCACTCCCTTGTTGGTCTACAATATTTATGGTGATGGATGTTATATGTTGATTAGTAACCGGAAAATAAATAATGTTGTTAGGTTTTTCAAGAAATCGAAAACTCGGAGGCACGTCTGGTATGAACTCGTGAATAATGTGCGTAGGTGAACCGTTGGTGAATGATCCCTGAACTAGATCACATTCAATTCTTATCAATGACACTGGAAGAATGTTCATTGGATTTACTGAAACATGCAATTTATTGACTTCTAATCTCGCCTTTGGAAAACCTAGCAAACTGCCGATACTATTATTTATTTCAAAATTCACGCTTTTATTGCACAATAAAGAACACATTGACGTATTACTATTTGATTCAATTTGTATATCACAGTCTTTAATTTCACTTTTTATAAATTCTTGAATATCAAGTCTGTCATAAGAACCATTTGGAATTTTTATTTCATTGATCAAATTGTCGCCATAAACAAATAAGTTATTTCTCTCATTAACATTTGGTATAGCATAATAAACAGAGAAATATAGCAATCCACACTCATAAGGACCATTTAAATTTAAAGGTGGATTAAATAATGTTTCTAATACAAATTTATTGCCTAAAATCGTTAACGTGATGGACATCGTCCTTTAATAAAGCACAATTTCACAATGACAAAGCTAAAAGGAGTAGGAACACGGTATTTATTTAAAAACTATTCTTACACCAAAAACTTTTCAAAAATTTAAGACATAGATGTCCGCAATTGTACGAGTTATTTTTTTGAATTTTGTCATAATTATACTCGATCTTGAATTTTGCCATATATTCTATAAATTCTCTCGGAGGTCTCAAATTTCCATAACTATCAAAATATTCAACATTGTATTATTTTTTTACATATGCTACCCACTGTGACCCAGGATTTTTCGAACAATCTAAATTAATAATGCCACACTCTATAGGTAGAGGATTCTTTGGTAGCTCATCTCTCATAAATACACCTCGAAAATAAGGAATGTGTTTGGCATGAATTAAGATATCAATGTTAGAAAGGGCTCGTTTAGGCAAACGTTGAATTATACTTTCTTTTTTTTTTTGCTAAATATATACCCAAACCATTCCTATAAGGTTTAAGATGCAAACCCTTTCCAATGGATACTCCTATAGTTTTCTGGTTTTTCTTTTTTAATTCGGCAAGATGTTGTTTTGCAGCTTTATATTCATTATATGTTTTAATTAAACCAGATATTTCTCCGGCTAAGCTATCAGCAGCAGACAATCCTGCGAAAATTGGTATTAGAGGAAGAAAACCTCCTGATTTTGGCATAGGTATAATCCGAGGTAGTTGAACAGGCAGATCTTTAGCCATTTCCCTAGCAGCTGCAAAAGCCATTTCTATTGCCAATTTTTTACATTTAGGTTTCATTTTACGTATATGTTTCCTAGTATGAGATACAATGTTTTTAAATTTCTTTTTTAGCCCTGACCCTGAACTAACTTTAGCTAACATTGCTCTGTTTACTAAAGTAGCAGCAATTTTTTCTCCAACACTGGCATTAGAAGATGATATCCGTTTCTTTGCCATTTTAAGTAAAATTTTATCAGCTTTATGACGATCTTTTAAATTTAAGGATTTATTCTAAGATATATCGTGGTGCTTGCAGAATTCGTCCAATTTATTGATACCCTTATCTCCTCGAGCAAGTCTTTCCTTTAAACGAGTTCCTGGGCCACAGTAATTATATCCTGGTAAATGAAGTTCAAAAGGAAAACAATTAATTAAACTGTTGAGAAGACTATTCTCCTTCATAACTTATAACTGACTGATATAAAATTAGTGTTCAGATTCTTTTATAAAATAGCAGTTTTATCTATCCAACTGTTTTCACTAGATGGAAATCCTAATCCTAACTAATTTCAAGGGTAAAGTAAGAGGTCCATTTAACATAACATTTATTTTTCTTTCTTCTCAAAACTTTTTTTACAAGGTAGACATCTGGATGTTGTGTTTTTTGTAGTTCTTGAATGTAGAATGCTCCAAGTATGGAACGACCTCTAGCGTCTTCCAATAAGTAAGTAAAGGGTTAGTATTTAGAATTTTATTAATTTTAAATATTTCTGTAGACCAATTTGGCGTATAACTTTTTCCAAATGTTCCTTTATATTTCCTATACGAACGAAATCATTAACTTTAAGTTTTTTAGCTTTTTGAGTATGTTACTCATACATATATTTGTATCTGTTCAATAAAAGTACTTTATTGTTTTTATTGACTTGAGCTGGTGTTAAGTCTATTGTTCTATGAACAGTTTGGTTATATGTTTCAACCACTTTGTATAACAAACCATCTGTCCATTTATACGCCCCTTTCAAACTAAACTCCTTGTACAGTTTGGATTTTAGAGTTCTTATGAACCTTTCGACGATTGATGCTTTTTTTGTAGAATATGTAGAATAATGATTTATTTTGTAGTTATTTAACAATTTCTGAACCTTTTCGTTGTAAAATTCTGTACCTAAGTCAGTTTGTAAATTTTTAGGAATGCGACCTTCCTCCATTAACGATTGAAAAGCTTGTGCTACACATTCCTTGCTTTTTTGTTTAAGTGGATATACCCATGCAAATTTTGAAAATGTATCAATGATAGCTAAAATGTAATTATAGCTCAAGTTATGTTTTGCATAAGATTGCATATCAATTAAATCGGCTTGCCAAAGGTCATCTATGTCTTTTTATCTATTTCTAGCGTATTTATGAATTTCATTTACTACGCTTTTTTGCTCATTTTTATAACGTTCAAGGGATTTTTCAAAATTATTAATTTTATTATGTATTTCTGAAATTAAAGCGCCATATGTTAAAATTTTATTTAAAAGATCCTGCAATGATTTGTCAACGTAATCTTTTGTTGCGCTATCATTCAAATCTATAGGATTTTTAAGACTAGAAAGTATCTTGTTTTGACAATCCAGACTTCCATCAATATTTTGTTTCAAATTACATATATTTTCCACACAACTTTTTGTCTTTCTTTCGTGTTTGTGAACATGGAGTCCAAATTTATTGACGTTCATATTTGAACAACGTCTATTTAATACTGAATGGTTCAAGTAAATGTTGTTCAATTTATCTTTTAAACTTAATTGTAGGTCTATATATCTGATATCATTTGATCTGAAATTTAATCCTTAATTATATCAGCTTCTTTCAATTCTTCAATTATTGATATAATTTCGTTGTCATGATTACTGTTGCCAGCATCTTTTGATGCTATTAGTAGCATAAGCCTTTCAATTAGCTCATTGGGATTATCCCAATAAATAAAATCGGTGTCCTTTTTATATGGTTTTTTAAAAATCGACAAGCCAAGTCCTTTTTTAATGTTTGAAGCATGCGATAGCTCTGATTCAAAAAATAAAGGATTAATTATTCGACAGTACTTCCTTCCCTTGTCCCCTTTAATTTGGCCCATACTTTGAAAATCTCTCTTATGAGCATTCGTGTTGCATAACATTTCTTTATAAACAAGTTTATCTAATTCAGTGACTATTTCTATGTTTGGTTTTTTTCTTAAGCAAAAGTTATTTTAAACCTGCAATCATGAAATGATTGCAGGCTTAATCTTTATCACCGACAGTAATAGTAGACATATAGGGCTGTGCAGATATTATATCGTTATCGGTTTTGAAAGAAATTGGCAAGTTCCTCATCATCAGTTTATTGTTTTCACGTCGTATTCCAAAAGGAATATTAAAGAAATTGAAGTCATCATCAAGTAAATTCTCTTTTGCAATCATCGTCAAAAAAGGAGTATCTAAGTTTGTTACACATCGTTTTCTTTCAATCGACGTTCTTATACCTATATTTTTATCAGGTATAGTAGATACTGTACTTGAACGAGCACCTTCCAAGGAGTCTTCACTTTCACTTTGAAAGTCCTGACCAATTGAATAATCAGATTTTAATTCATTTAAAGATTTGACGTAAAAAATATTGTCATTATCATCGGAATCATATTTTGCATTATATTTATTTTATTTTTTTACCTAATTCAACTATTTCTTTCAAGGGTAAAGTAAGAGGTTCAAATACTCGTTTCAAATTTAAGTTCGTCGTGTCGTCTTCATCTTTCAGTTGTTTTATTTTACTCTTAATAGCATTAAAAGATTTAATTATTTGTTCTTTCATTGAACGCCCCATTTTTTTGTCTACTGTGTTACGTTAACAACCGTTGACATGTAATAAAGAAACTTGAATAAATGTCAAAATACCTCTGTTTGGCTTTTAAATACCAAATTTAATCGAAATTGATGAAAGTATCGAAACCTGCTCTGTGCTCTGTGAATTAAACAATGGTAGGTACCATTGTTTAATTCACAGTCTTTGTTAATAATTAAAAACGTATGAGGATCTTTCCATGTTTCTGAACATATTTGTTTAAATTGTACCCAAATCATATCAGAATTAACATGTTCGTTGTATATATGCTTTAAATTTATCTCATCTTGTTTGAAAATAATTAAAAAGTTAGAATTATCTCGAATTAGTTGTTTTGGTATTTTAGAATATGTTTGGGATAAATAAAAACAATCTATGTTTTTATGTCTACCCATAGAAAAGTAATTGCGAATGTTCGTTTGAATTTCACATACTATATCATCAAAAATAAATACAGAATCTGGCAACGCATTTTCAGCAGGAATTACATCTTTATTATTATTAAACATATAAAATTTAACATTTGGAATATTATGAAATACTTCATTTAAAAAGCAATATTTTGGTTGAAAGATTGTTTTTGAATACAAATAAACGTTTCTAAATTTAAGACCATTTTTATGCAATAATAAACTAATCATTACGTTTGTTTTCCCACAGTTAGAGGGCCCGCAAATAATACAACAAATTGTATTAGGTAACAATATGCTATGCCTGACAGGGTTTTTAGGTGTTTTTATATCTATATTATTTATTTCTAGTAATGTGGGTTGCTTGATCAACTTCATGATGAATACTAACATATTTTAACGATTGCATTAAAGTTAAATAGGTTATATTACATACGATCAACAGCTTTTAAGTAATCTTAAACCATTTTTTGAGCTATGTTTCTAGACTTAAAATATTAAGCTTTAGAACAAATTCATATACAATGCTTTTTTTTGTAATGTAGTTTTCATTACTCTTGTTTGTCTTTTGTATATTTAGATTGTAGATACGTGAAAGTTAACATGGTCAGTATGTTAACGAATTCGTGTTCTAACATGTTAGAACATGCTTTTTTACTTGACCGGTCGCTTCTTGTTTCTGTTGATTCTGATACTTGAAACCATTTGACGCAGCAAATAAAAAGCCTGTTATAACATGTTCAATTCACTGTATTGATATTATTTTGTTTATACGACAAATATACTTATTTCATTAAGATAGCATCTTTCAAAGTTGCCGCAAGTCTTATATATCATCATTTCTGTTCAGTCGGTAAGTTACTTATTAATTTACCTGTCAGTAAATTATTATACATAGTATACCATGGTGGTTAAATTGTATTTGTTATTAATTTTAATCAAAATAAATATCTATGAAGTTAAGGATCCTGAAGATGATAATTATAGTGACAGTGAAAGTGCCATTGTTAGTGCTCAGTATGCAGTAGATGAAAATAATAATTATGATATTATTTTGGATGCTACAAATGATCTTATTAAAAAAATAGGTCAAAAGTTGTACGACTTAGACTAATTCAAAATTTTAAAATTAAACCTATTATAAATATTTCGTTGTTTTATTTGTTTGTATATTATAGTTACTATTCTAACGTTCGCGTTCGACCCAACACATAGTTATTGTTTAAACAATGAACCGTTAACTTTACATAACTATACATTTATTCAAATTGTGTTCATTTAAACAATGATTATTTGTTGATAAACTCGAACCATTGTAGGATTTGTAAAAATAAAAGAAAATGCATTTCAAATTTTAGAAATTCATTTTAATGATTTATTACACATTAGGTACAATATACACAGTGTAAATTATAATTGTTGTTTAATTACATTTGTATGAAAAAGTAACTAACATTAATATGATACAATTAGTATGATACAATAACAATAAAATATCACGCTAATTCTATTAATATATTCTATTCTTAAAATAATAAAATACAGGTCATATAATGTAATTTTAATACACATTTCATTTCTACTAAAATACAGTTTTATAATGTCCCCAAGGCAATGTTGAGCAACCATCGACCATTATTTGTCTCTTGTCATCGTCTCTGCTAAGTACAAGTTTATTAATTTTTTGGGTAAAAATATTGTGTTGTTTCGATCTAATGATACACATATTTTCCCTCATACATTCATTATATCGTAAAGCTCTTTTATAATGTAGTATATCAAGTTTTTTCGTGACAGACTTTTTTATTCCTTTAGCTTTTTTTATTGAAGAGGCAATCGAGTCTATGCAATACAGTTTTGCTCTTAAACCTACAAATTCAGATATTACATCACCACCCATTTCATCTTTGAAATATCCTGGTATTTTGCAATTTACTTGAGGTATACCATATCTGTTTCCATGCTGAAAGTTACTTGTATCAAAGTATTTTAAATTGTTTTTCATATCCTCATAAAAGTCATCAGTATATATTAAATATTAGAGACTATCCGTATCGGTATAACAAAGTTTAATATCGTCTTTGTACATTTTTTTGATCACGGAATAGTGAAACCGATACAAATGACTCTTGGCTAACTCCAAAGTCGTGAATCCGATATAAATAGGTCGGTCAAGTACGATTTTCGTTTGTTGTAACTGAATAGCAACTAAGGATTCTGGTAAGACGGACAAATTCTTAAAGTTAGGAGCGCTTATATATTTTTCTACCGCATAAACTTTATTTGTTCTATTTGAGACATCCTTCCAAACATTAACTAATTTAACATCTACTTGTTTTCTCTTGTTCTCGATTGTTTTGCCGAATATAGAATTATTTTGCTTCTTAAAAAAGTCTCTCTCGAAATCAGAAGTTGCTTTTTGTTTGAGCTCCGTATTTAACATAATATACGGAGCTAAAAATTATTTTTGGTCAAATGCTAGTATCCTATAAACCTTGAGTAAAATAATACCTTTTTTCAGACATTCTTTTAGATGACCATAATGAATAACATATTTATGTTTGTCATTTAAAATTGCAAGTAGTTTTTTGTTTTTACTATCGGGAGGGACATATTTTTCAACAGCAAATGGTAAATCAGAATGTAAATCATGAAGTTCTGGAGGATAGTATAAATCACCTTCCAGAATAAATCCTGTACTACTATCAATCATAGTTTTCATCACATCAAAATGTTGTACTTCAAATTCATTTAGAAACCTAAAGTTTCCGATTGGCAACTTCTGCATCATTGCAAAACCATAAAGATTTACACAATCTAAGAAAATTAATTAATTAATTCTAACATTTGATATATTTCAATGTCTGAAATGAGATCCAAATTAATATGCGTATATAATAACATGGCATGCCAACTCAATGATGGTGACGACACATAAAAACATGGGTCTAGGTTATAAAATTTTAAACTCATAGTGCGAAATTTTTCAAAAACATCACATAAGAGAAGTACGTCACATCTGAGATATATTGTCCTAAATTAGAAATTTCAAAAGCATTCCAAACATCTGTAGCATGTTCATAATCTTTATCTGAAACAGGTTTAGATGTAAGTTTATTATAAAAATGCGTTCGGTTAGGTAATTCTGTATCTTCATTGCGCTTGAATGAATCTATATAGTCATAGCAGTATACCCCTTTTTTGCTGACTAAATCAAATATTTTTTATCTCTAAAAAATTTGTGCATAGTTTAAGTCTTCAGGTCTCATTGATTTTACTAAATTATCCAGACTGGAGCTCATAAAATTAAAAGAGTCAATAAATTTTAGCTGAGCCTAATTTTTTTCGTCAATAGGGATGAATTTCGTAAACGAGATATACTTTTCTTTATTTTTTGGAATTAGATTAATACGTCCACAAACAGCTGCAAGTTCTTTTATAAACAAATGATAGTCACAGCCTGACAGATCATGAAAAATGATCGGGATATATGAATATTTTTTTGCGCTTAAATTGCATTTTTGGTGCGTTGCTCCAATAAAGGAAGCTGAAAAATGATCATCATGGGCTACAATTATATCTGTATTAGTAAACTCCTTTTTACATATGTGACATATTTTAGCATTTTGAAAAGACTTAGCTCATTTTCACTCATAATCAAAGGCATTATCTCCGACATATAATTATAAAGCCTTTTTACATCTTTGCTAATGGAATCAATGAATTTTTTGGAACAGCTTGGACCTTTATATGATACAAATTTATTTAGCTCAGCTTTCGATTCACAATATATGTAGTACGCAAAACAACTTGCTTCATGAATTTGTATATTTTCAACGTGTGCGGTTCGATTTTTATCTGAATATTCTCTTAACAAGCTTTCAAAATCACCATAAATAACGATAGGGATAGGATAGGAAAATACAAAACTCTGTTTTCCGAATTTTGAGGGAACGCAACGGATCGTTCCCTCAAAATTCGGAAAACAGAGTTTTGTATTTTCGTTAGGTAACACAGTTTGAACTCTTGCACAACTATGATTAATAAGTTTTTCTAAAGAGTCGAAATATGTGAAACATTCATCGCATAAATGTATTTTAGACCTATGTTTGGTAAGTTGTTTGTGTACCAGTTTATTGAAATTTTTTATTAGGCAGAAATGACTTTTGTCACCCTTTTTTACGCAAAGTAAGTTGATATGCGTTAATTTCCGTTTCAAAGTTTTATATAATGGCCCTGTCACTTGATTTTTACTGTCTAATCCATAAATATTAACACTTAAAGTTGGATTCAAGCGTTCAAATAATTTTATATCGTCCAAACTCGGAGGAAAAGTCATGTTCGATGATTTCAAGACGTGAGAATAATGTGGATATGAATTTATTCTATTGGGATTTCTTTTAGCGGGGTATAAATGTGCTACAATGTTCCATAGAAAACAATGACTGTCCTCGTTTCTTAGATTTAAACATGATTTAGTTTTTTTTACCTTTTCTGGCAACGGTATAAATGAACCGGATCTTAAAGGACTAAATGACTTATCGACTCGATTGTCCATCCGGATTCGCAAAGCTCATATTTGGAACATTTAGTAATCATTTTTTCTACTAATGTTGTATAAATGGCATTTATATCAGAACTTTGAACTAAAATATCATATTTTGTGTTAAATGATTTAAGACTCGTTTCATCATTCTTAGGTAAAGCATAGAAAATAAATAATTCTAAATTAACTTTAACTGAAGCATGTTTTTTTAATGATTCTTTAATAAGTGAACAAGATGTGTCTGAAACATTTGATAAAAATAATTCTGGCGAAATAGTAAAACTCTCTGGATTTATTCTGTAACTAACTATTTTGTTTTTAAAAGCGCAATTTACAAGGCGAACATTACTAAACTCAGTTTGTAACAATGAGTTAGATTTATGGATATTGGACTTTTTATGAGCAGAAAAATTGTTCACAATTAAATTACAAGCTTGACAAAAAACATGTTTAAGTAGAATCTAATAAATTCATTTATTCAGCTTTATTTTTTATGTGGAAATGTATATTCTTTTCTGCTTGATATATGCATTAATTATTGATAAGTACTAATATAAATTTAAATATTGTAATTGTCTAATATAAAGTACCTATTTGGTATAATTATTTGATTCAATAGTTTTGATATTTCGAATAGGAATATTTATATTAAATTTTATCTACGAAGTAGATTCTGTAAGGAAAAATATTCAGGTTAAAGAATCAGAAAAAATGGGTGCTTTCAAATTCAATGTAATTTATCATTTCAAGATTAATTTTATGATTTCATATTCATATTTTATCTACTAAGTAGATTCTGTAAGGTATAACAACAATCCAAATAAAATATTCAAGTTGAACAATCAAATAAATGTGTGCTTTGAAATTCAATGTAATTTATCAGTTCATGTTTCATTTATGATTTCATAATTTATATTTTTAGATTCTGTAAGGAATAAAAACAATCAAATTAAAATATTCACGTTAAAGAAAACAGTTCATCATGTCAGATAATAATTAACTTAATATTAAGGTAAAAATATAGAGATAAACCAAAGACGAGAATAAATCTGTGAAATACAAAATTAAATAAGGTAGGTATGTACTTAATCAAAAAACCTCAAGCATTATTTTGACTGTATAGTATTGGACGAATACCACGATAATCATTCTTGACAGCCGTCACCAGCTGTTCCACCGCTTTCCAGGTTGGAGTGGTATCGTCCACAGCCGTTTTTATGCTGAGGAGGGAGTGCTTCCACCTGTTAGAGTTAAGCGCCTCCAACTCTCGGCTATTGGAGACACGCACCTCTATGTAAAAGTTTCCATGCTTAGTAGGATCACTTTGAATAGTATATCCTGATCCTACTCTGCGTGAAAAGTAGCTCTTCAGTTTGGCAGCCTTTATAGGTTCGTCTTCCTGAAACAATGTTAAAAATCTCTATTAGGAAACTATCATGTTTAAAAGCATAGAGCAATACCTTAACTCAATTATTATTGAACAATAACATAAGCAACTAAACGAATATCGTACTCAACATACAAAACTTATGTATGTTTCTATAGCCGTCGCTATATAATGAAAACGTAAACAATTAACTCGCAGACTTCATGTCACCATGAGCGAACGAATTGTATAAGATTCTAAGTAACTGCGATGAATATTTTTACCTATAAAAACATTTTCTAAAAGTATTATACGACAAATGTAGTTTACTAATATATTATGTTCAAAAGTTTGTATTATCTGAAGATATTACGTATTCGAGTCATTAATGAGTAGAGTAGGGGTCTTCTAGACAATGTGTTATATTGTACACTGCATTGTCACATAATATCAGGACAGAAAGTGGTCAGCTATTTTGTAAACAAGTTGCATTCTGTATTTCGACATACCTCTGAATCTGGGAAAACTTGAAGTTTCCTTTTTTTCCTTGATGCCACAGCCGCAGCCGACGTAGTTGGCTCGTCGCTTTCAGATTCTGACCCAAATAAAGGCGCAGGCGTTGGTTTCTTGCTCGACGGTTTCGATCGAGATTTTTTCGCAGTCTGCTGCTTAGTAGTTTTCTTCCGCTGTGAAGTTGACGGTACTTTACTGTCCGACTCAAACGGATTGTTGGAAAACCTGACAACAAAAAGGTAAGTGTCATTATTTACTAATCATTATATCAATTATTTATAAAGACAAAGAATAAGCCTGTTGATACTTAGAACAAGTTGCTTCACATTATTAACTCAGAGTATCCACAACCCAGTACTTAATTATATATATATATATATATATATTTATTATTATATAATATGTTGTTACTTACATACTTTTATCGGTCTTTGAAGATAATCTCTAGTGGAGGAATGATCACTGCTGGCTGCCGTTAAAATAACTGATGGTGATTTATTGAGATCGGGACTATTTATAATGCTAAATTTGTAAAGCGAAGACGTATTAAATAATTAATGTGAAAATAATCAAGTTGATTAGTGGAGCACTATAACCCCTATGTTCAGTTCTTATAAGATTTATAATTCCTTGTCTTCTAAATATTATCCCCAATCAATATGTGACCAATACCTTACTCACTTTTTTAGGGATCCTATGACAGGCGCCGCGATGTTGCTATCATTTGAGACGAAATTTTTATATGGTCATCCTATGTACTGTGCAATCAACGAGTCATTGATAGTGATGTTTCATGTTATATTGGTTATATACGGTATCTTATCATAGATCCAATAAAAACAGAGCTATGCTAAAATCTAAAAACCAATATATTAAATAAAATAGGTTATTATTGGACTAATACGGTAAGTAATTTGATTTATCACAAAATATTTTTGTAAGTGATTTTTTTTGTTTTTTTTTTATTATTATGTTTTTTTGATCAAGATATATTTATTTTGCATACCTATATACTAGATCATAAAGTATTTTTTGCAATGAATCTACATAAGTTTAACTCATTTTGTTTTAGTGTTTTTTATATATTTAGTTTTTTTGTGTCTTATAGGTTAGCGTTTGACCACAATCTCACCTGATGTAACGAGGGTGTTAACACACTATGCTTAAATTACACTGGCTCTCAAGGATAGCTGCTGGAATGGAACACCTTGGTGACAGATTTTTCCTACTTGGGTGAGGGTGGTAAACTAGGTATAGAGTAGCAAGCCAGGCGAGCATGAGATAATGTCCTACCACCATGGATTTCGTAACGATGTTAACTTCACCGAAAGCTCAAGCTTGTGATAGGATTTTGAAACCGCGACCTCCCAATCGGTGGCCAGGACCTTTTACCACCGAGCTATTATCGCTTCAAATTCAATAAAGTATAATCGTATTAAATAGTTCCAAATATTTTATCACTCAATTCATTCCAAAATATTAAATTTTAATTATATTCTCATAAAGGTAGATGCATTTGTTGACGATCATAAGCATGTAGCTTATGATCGTCAACAAATGAAAAAAATTATGGGAAAAAAATACAGTACTCAAATATACAAACAGTTATTACAGTTATTTAAGTATTTACCCATATTGTAAAATGTATTCTTGCAAATAAACACTATGATTGATTGATTGATTTAAAAGACTAAAAATGTTAGATTTCGTACATAATGCAATATTAATAATTATTGTTTAATTAAAGTAAGTATCCGTAACCAATAAGTCTTATAGACATTTCCGCGTTTATTTATGGACGCTTACAAACTTAAAATCAAATAATATTATAAATTCAATTTTTTCTATTTTTATTCTATTTTGTATTTTATTTCTATTTTGTACTTACAATCTTACTAATTTAGCTTATAGTTCAGTACTTTACTAGTGTAAGCAAAAGTTTTTCAACTAAGTTAAGTATATTGTAAAAATTGTGCCCTACAATCCTCAATCCACAATAACGAAATAAGGGGGATTTATTTCCCCCCCCCCTCAAGATTTTCAATTATTTAGGGAAGTGGCGACCAATTGTTATTCCATTTTAGTCAATAAAATTGACTAATGAGGTTAGTATATTTTTTTACCGTGATAAATTCTAACATTATGTAGGTAAGGTACTCGAGAGTATAACTAATAGTAGAGATTAAATTTAATATTAGTTGCGTATTTCATACGGACCTATATTTTGTAAGTTATCGAATAAATTCATGCGTTATATTAGTCAACCTATAAAATATAATAAAAAAGGTTTGTAGTTTAATTACAGATGTTTGCTAATGATGTGATAAATCTCAAACAAGCTGCTCACCCTCAATTTGCCTTGGAAACACTACGTTTCCAAAGTTTCAACACATGGCCTCGAGAAATGACCCAAACACCTGAAGAAATGGCTGATGCGGGGTTTTTTTATGTAGGGGAAAAAGACAAAGTTTTATGTTACTTTTGCGGTGGAGGCTTAAAAGATAGGGGCCTCAAGAATATACCAGCGGAAGAACACGCTCGTTGCTTTCAAGATTGTATATATATTATACTAACCAGAGAAAAAACCATCAGCTCCGAAACGTTGTACCTTCTCCGACTCGAGATGCTATTTCAATTATTAATACAAATAGTATAACAAATATATTGAATTGTAAAATTTGTTTAACAAGACAGTTGTGTATTTGTTTTATACCTTGTCGGCACGCTATAAGCTGTGCAAAATGTGCTTTATCATTAAATAACAAGTGCCCTATTTGCCGAAAACATTTTTTCAAATTAATATAATTATTCTTTTAATATTAACATATACCTACGAATTTTATTTCATTATTCTTATAATACAACTCCGTCAGTGAATATCAATGACACTGTCATGAAACAATATATTTATTTGTTTACATTTAAAGTGTCCGTTGATATGCATAAAATAATGAGCAGCGTTGTGAACTTAATTATTTAGAGGATCGTACCATACACTAGGAAAAGTTGTATTTTAGCAAAAAGGTCGTATAAATACGATTTAAATCGTACGGTTGCAACGGTGGCGCGGGGAGCGGCGCGCGCATCAAGTACCTATACCGTTGTTCGTAGACATTGAGATAATAAATTGAATTCTTTATGGGAGTCTCGCTTAGAGAGGATGATAGAGACCGCATTTAGTTTATAATAGTTCATTTAACGAAGAGACAAGCACTAGTCTGCACGCCTGATCTGGCGCAAAAATAGCAATACGATATTAATAACCATGTTATAAAATGAAAGTCGCTACCAGAGCATAAATCATCAGTTAATCTAACGCTAGTACGTCTACGTACTAGCGTTGTTTATGAATTCGATGTCATGTTTTAAGAGATCAAGTAACTGATCTCAGTCATGCATGAGTCGCGATAGTTAGACTAATCGGAATGAACACTTCGCATTTTTGTATTAAGTATGAAGTGCTTGCATTTAGAATGGCTCGCTCACCACTCCAACTGATCGGATTTGCATCTCGCTGTTTATTGGGTGGTTTTGCATCGCTGCTCGAGCAAAGCGAGAGCAAGTGATGCAGAAGCCCCAATAATACCCTACTTATGTCAACTTTAAAATTAGTCCGTCAAATGTTGCAGCATGCGAGGCGTTTAAATTTAAGTTTTATCATCAAAAAGTTATTAACACTCTTTTAGTTGAATCAATGCTACACTATTAAAAAGTAACAAGTACCTAAACATAGCAATTTAGGTGATTTTTTGACTGCGATAGTACTTAGCCTAACTACATAAGTATCTACTTTCAGAGATATTAGCTGTGATATTAGTCATAGAGTATATAAACACTATGTTATATATTAGTCAAAAGGAGAAAGGTCTGAACATTTTCATGGATTTTAACATAACCGAATCAGAAGAACAAGCAAACTAATCAGTCTCATCGCATCCTAACATTTTAAAAGAAAACGGTAATGAGGTACAAGAAATAATCTAAATCAGTTTTGCACTGCACTGTTACAAGTGACAGGGCCTTCGCTTCGCCTACTTGTGGTCACTGCTACCTAAATTATCACTTGTACATGACTATAGAACACTAGATAAATAAAACCATTGATTTAATAAAGAATATATGTATTAAATCAGAACTATTATTGAAATCCCATCCCACCTTTTCTGTGCATGACAACATCAGACAAGCAGCAGGAGTGATGTGGAACAGAGTGGTGGCTCAGGAAAGACATGAATGGAAAAGGTTGGCGGAGGCCTTTGCCGATTGGCAAACAGATCTACAGAAAAGAAGCAAATAGTAGATATACAACAACATACTTAATTCTCATCTATTATAATCTTTATACTATGTAAATAATAGAACTGAATAAAGGGCTATATTATTATTATTTAAATAAACAAATTTATTGAAAAGAAACTTCCAATCTCTTTCATTCTTTTTTCTAGGTACAATAAGGCAAATAAATCTAGTTACTGGTACAGTTGTTGTAGGTACATATTTAATAATAATTGGTGCTTGTAGGGAGAAAGGGATGGGCTTTCTCCCTTTGACTAATTTGTCTAAAAGTAGGGAAGTAGCTAGTTAGGTACTTATTAGTGGTATGGTTTAACTTTAAAAGACCCACTGTACCACCAGGGGTACAGTTATATGTCAGTCTCATAGTATACACACTAGTTTCTAACCGCTTTTGACCAAACTGCTGTGCCAGATGTTTGCGCAGCTAAGATGCTCTGGAACATACCCACATCAAGTTGGTTTACATTTACCACCATAAATAATTCCTCTCTCATAGGTGCACTCCGGACTTATTCATTCCATCAGAAAATGGTAGACATCTTTCGAAATACCTCTTAGATCACAGTTGGGGCTGTTGTTTTTCTTCGTTAAGTGTTTAAAGGCATATGTCAAGTGCAATCTATGAGTAATCACAATTAGTTTCCTACTCAACTTCATATCGGCACACCATGGTATACGAGGAGGCTCACTTTGCATTGTTCTGTACCATATTCATTTTCTCGAGAGACAATATCAAAATACTCATTCTAATGGGATGTAACTTTTGTATTGGATAAGTACTTCGGATTATCTGCCTCCTCATTACCATGTGTGCCTACATGTGAGAAATCCTGCAATCTTAGGGTCGACTGCTCCCCTCTACAGATACTTCAATAAAACCATTGAATTAATAAACAGTATATGTATTTAATCAGAACTATTACATAACTAACAACATTTATTAAAACTTCTTTCAACAAACAAGTGCATCATCATTCTTCTTTCTATTGTTTGAGAAGGCTTCCATTCATTGTTCATCAGGGATCGCCACCACAATAGGTTGGCTTGTCCCCAGGTGTCCCGATCTGAAACATTAAATAGGGAGGAATAAATAAGAGATACCTGTTCAAAACTACTGGGCCTACATGTCTTCGGGTGACAATGTCTTCGTCATCAAAATTATAACTTCTTTCATATTTTATCACCGTCTCGGTAGAGAGTAACTATATTCTTTGATCACCGTACTGTCCACACATATACTTTTATGTCATTCAGACATTGTCTTTAATTGGCAAAACTATGTTTTTACCTATCCTTGTACAAAATTTAAACGAAATGAATACCTAATTATAATACATTTAATTGTAAAATCAAAGTTTACTGCACGTAGTTGAAGGAAATGTGTATATAATAGTATGCAATAGACAGAAGCTATGCCATGTAGCAATGCAGATGTTCTATGAAGACTTGCAGCTGAGAAGCGTCCACTGCCCATTGAAGGAAGAGCTGGCACAGAACTTGGTGTTTTTTGTGCACTAGGTGTTTATTGGTTTGTTTGGTAGACTCCTCCGTGTTCCTGTACCATATTATTGTTTGATGACAGTCGCCCCCTTGAGCTAGTAGGCCATACCCTCGGAGGACCGCCTTGCAGCAAGCTCAGTGCAGTGCTGTGCAAAACTTTACAGCTTGATATCCTAAGTGAAAATACAACCATCATTGGCAGATGTGATGCTTAGCATCAGGTGAATGAGTTGCTTGTCACATTACTTACTTTTTGTGGTGGAGCTTGTTCATCATATGCCATTTTTCCTCTGAACTGTCCCCGGTACCGTCACTTATGTTAGCATGGGTTTATTAGTGTATTCTATGCTATGGCTGTCAGCTGCTTTCACTTCTCTTGGAGGATGTGTCGGCCATGAGATTCCATAAGGGATTTGGATAAATCTCCATGTCTAGAACATAAATTCAAATAAGTAATTACATTTAGGAAACACAACCTACCTACCTACTTACCTTTTCTATAATAAGGGAAAGTAATATGGAAAACAAAAAAATACTTACTTTTCGATGATTCCAATCCAATAACATCACGTTTGGGAGTGGCTTGTTAACAAATTCGGTAGTTCCGAAGGCGCTTAAACTAATTTTAATAGAGAGAAATAGATTAGACTTTAGCTTAAAAACAACGAGATCCTCAAAAAAAGGGAATGACCGAATGAATTCATATTTGTGAAATAAATTCGAAACCAAATTATGTCAACCAGTGTTGCCAGTATCCGATAGTCAAAAGTAACACGAGACAGTTCAAAAAGTAACATTTTCACGAGAAAAGTAACATTATCTTATTTTATGTAGAAAACGTCTTTGTCAGAGTAAAATAAAAAAATAACCATTAAAATCAGATCTAATAAGGTGGAGACATTCAGTAGCCCTCTTTTTGGAGGAAGTAAACCCCCCCCCCCCTTCCCAATCAAAAATCCCAAAAAAAACATGCGTTAAACCTGAATACCAAGTTTTGTCTAGATTGGTTGGTTCTAGTTATCCTAGTTGGTTAATAGGTTTTGTGCAAGAAGGTTATTATAGTATTGTTTGTTCAACCTCTTTATTTACTCTTCTTTCTTTTATAAGCATATTCGACTGTCACTTGTTTCTCTGCTTGAAAACTGCTACACAGCTCATTACAATGTTTTAGTAATTTCTTCGTTTTATTTGGAAATATAACAAATTTCAAATCTATTTCATCCTTCACTCTCATCATCTCTCACCCTGCATGGAAAACAATAATAACAACATAGACATATATATAATAACAAGCATAAATATCAGGATAACATCCACAGACATCATTGTTACCCCAAACCAGTGGCCCAATTCCATAACTTGGCTACAATCGGATTATCACTTTTTTCATAGCAAATTCGACTCTATCGCAAGGCATTAGTGGTTGCGATACTGAGAATTCGATTGAAGCCAACTTATGGAATCGGGCTGCTGTACTGCTATTATCTGTCTTGGTTTCAATCCGATTTTCAATATCACAATGACTAATGCGTTACGATAGAGTCGAAATTGCTATGAAGAAAGTGACAATCTGATTGAAACCAAGTTCTGTAATAGGGCTGCCGGGAAACTTGCATTTATTTTTAACTATTTCCTTGGATATTTTAGTTGCTTAGATTTTTTTAAATAGTGGAGGAGACTAATTCCCACAACACAGGTTGTCCTAGTGTGGGGCTCAGTGGCCCAATTACAGAACTTGGCTACAATCGGATTATCACTTTTTTCATAGCAATTTCGACTCTATCGCAAGGCATTAGTGATTGCGATATTGAGAATTCGATTGAAGCCAAATTATGTGGTCGGGCTGCAGGTATCACTGATATTTAATACTAAATTTTCTGAGCCTACTTATTAATTTTAACGCATAAGATCTTCCTTCGGTGACTCTTATTACGAAACTAGCTGTGCCCGCGGCTTTGCCCGCGTGGTCATTTTATTTAAAAGTAGCCCACACGTTTTATTCCAGGACCAAAAGCCAAATCACAACCAGACCAGTTGTAGGTTTGGTCCAGGTCCAGAGGACCAGGAGGACCAGGACCAAACCTACAAAGTACAATATTATACTACATTTCTTCAAAATTCGTTCAGCCGTCAAATAGTTTTTTATCGATTGCTCGGCATCTAATCATCGGAATAAGGCACTGCCTTGCCTTTTTATAACGCATATTCTGTGAAGTAAGGAGTGCCGTACTTCACAGAATATGCGTGATAACACACTTGCACTTCTATGACACTTCATAGAAGTGCACGTATTGCAATGAAATAAACGCATATAATAAAATATGAAATAAACGCATATAATACAATGTTAAATAAACGCTAGAATAAACGCACCGCGTTCCACTGCAAGGCAGTGCGTGCAAGGCCTAAGATACCAAGTACCCCAGTTTTTAAATCAGCGCAAGGGCTTGAGAGCAGGGCCTCGATTCTGTAAGACCACTCACGCCAATTCCACGCCACCTGCGTGGAATTAGGGAAGGTGGGTATTTACGCGACCAGGTTTTTAAACCAGGTTTTGGCTTGTAAGTACGCCGCCCTGGTGCCCTGGTCGCCCCATCCGCACCTACATACTCGGTGGCTGGTTCAGCATGACTTCGGCTGAGTTCGGCCGCACTCGGCCAGCCGGGTCACAAGAAGCTAGGTGGCCGATACATCGCTCAAAAAACTTGCAAGGCTTCGAAGTTTTTTTAAGCAAACACAATTGTGCTCTATATTTACATAAGCGCACGGGTCAATTTCCTATGCAAGTATTTTTTACTTTCAATTCCACGCTTCCAAGTACTTTTTTCGCAAACACGATTGTGCTCCTTATTTATATGGACACGAAGATCAATTTCCTATGCAAGTATTTTCTACTTTCAAGGCTTCGGTTTACAAAGCACTTGAAAGTATTTTGAACCCTGGTTTTTATAATGAAAGATTCATGACATGAATGAGTAAAATTTATTTTTTGAATTAATAAGTTACTATTTTGCTATAAATAATTTGCTTAATTTCGCTGCGCTTTTTATAACTGAATTAGACTTATTCTAAGTATCAAAAAACACAAAAAACATCTAAATACGTATTAAGAGCCTCTATGGACCATAAAGTAAAAAAAGAAGAAAACGTGTTGCTCGAGTTCATTCAACGTTCAAACCACTTAGTAACAAACATCTTGCGTGTTTTAAGGGTAGACAACGCCATCTAGTTTAAATGAAGTAACTTGTTATCATGAACGTCTTGTTATTGAGTATAGAAAATTATCTCCGAAGGTAAGGTGGCACAGATTAGAGAGTAATTAAGGTGGTGAGGTAAATTGGATGGGGCATCAAGGGTAGGTCATTATTATGAGGTCCATACGAACAAATTTTAATGCAACGAATCATTGTGTTCTTAGTACAAATTATTTTTTATGATGTTTCACAGAAAGACACAGAGACACGCACTTACTGGCACTTTAACTGGCTCTTAATAATTACCTACCCTACCTACCTACTTTTTGAGCTTTTTCAACACGATATAAAGATTGATTTGAAAAATTAAAAGTTTTCTATACTTTCTCTGTGAAGAGCAATACATGTACCTACCTCTGTATGTACACATTTCAATACCGACAACTAACCATTTTTCCAGTAAGACATTATGAAGAAACCTTATGAAGATATAATTATATAATTATGTAGGTACGTAGGTAGTACATTATAATATCTCAATGGAAGAAACAATAAAAAAACGTAGTACATATAATGTATATATACTCAGAAAACTTGCAACGCTTCGAAGTATTTTTTACGCAAAAGCAATTGTGGTCTTTATTTATGCATACCCACGGATCAATTTCCTATGCAAGTATTTTTTACTTTTATTTCAAAAGAGCGATGGTGGCCTAATGGTTCTATAGTGCAATTTAGAATCCAACCATACCGGGTTCAAAACCTAGGCTCCCGCACCAATGACTTTTCGAAGTTATGTGCGGTTTTCCATCGCTCCGTGCTTCGGAGGGCACGTTAAGCTGTCGGTCCCGGCTGTTATTGGTTAATAGCAGTCGTTAAGCCATGTCAGAGGCCCTCGGGCGGCCTGACAAACTCTGACATCAGAGGCCAGCACTACCTCATACGACAAACAAACAAACAATTTCAAGGCTTCAGAGTACTATTTCACACACGCGATAGTGCTCCTTTTATATATAGAGACAAAGATCAATGTGCTATGCAAGTATTTTCTACTTTCAAGGCTTCCAAGTACTTTTATTTTGCAAACACGATTGTTCTCCTTATTTATATGACGGCAAAAATCAATTTCCTATGCAAGTATTTTCTACTTTCAAGGCTTTAATCTGTTTCTACTTTCTACAGAAAGCACTTGAAAGTATTTTGAACCCTGGCTTTTTGCCCTGGTGTTTCAAGATGGACGTACTTGAAAGCCCTGGTGCTGGATATTGCGGGTATGACCCATGCGTACGTGGAATTTGTTCGTGATTCCAATTTCCACGCAGGCAGCGAGGAATTGGCGTCTTAAAATTAGAGAATTAGGTCCCTGGAGGTCGTGCTAGTGAGGGCCGAATCCGAAACACCTGAAAAATTTGAATTTAGCGGGACCCTTGGTTGCAAGAATGAAATGATTGCGTGTTTTAAGGTCAATCAGCGCCATCTAGTTAAATTGGAGGGAGAACTTTGATGCCTTTGGTTTATTCGCTTGAGTTGTTGATGCCATTGTGCTATCTATACTTGTACCAAACTCGTACTATACCATCTCGATTACCTCAGCTTGCAAACATAAAAAACCGCACCTAAGTCGGACCATTCGTTTGGATAGGTCCCATTATATATATTGTTTTGAAACAAAACTTGACGGTTTACTTCAGGAAATTACATAAGCCTTAAAAAAATCAAAGAAAATGTAAAAAAAAAGGCACAAAATATGTAAATGCTTATAAATATTGAGGCAAAACATTCATAGCAGCGCGTGGATTCGATCCATGTGCCTCTGGGTTGCAAGCCAGGCACCGCTTCCACTGTGCCACTCTGACTTGTGGCATAGGGGCCGAATTCACGGTACCGTTTTATAAACGGATGTGCAATTATTATTCCTTTCAAATACATACACTTTAGACTCATATCCCGCAGGAATCCCGTATTTATTCGTGATTAAAAGTATCATTCATTTTAACACATACTATAAACTTTGACTGTGCCAAGTTACTTCAAAATCCGTACGGTAGTTTCAGCGTGATATGTGTTTTTTAAATAACTTTCAACCCCTATCCTGCGGGAACCATTGTTTTTTTCGGGATAAAAAGTATTCTAAATGTTAATCCATAACATATGCTATGATTGTGCCAAGTTGCATCAAAATCCGTCGGGTGGTTTCTGCGTGATGCGTGTTCAAAGAGACAGGCAGACAGACAGACAGACAGACAGACAAAAAATAAAAAATAAACCTTTTTGCACTCCATATCGATTTTGAAGTTCATCTCAATTAAAATTTTCAAAAAATATTTAATGTACAGATTTAGCCCAGTTACAGTTTTATTATAGTATACTAGCTGTGCCCGCAGCTTCGCTCGCGTGGTCATTTCTCTAGGTTAAAAGTACTCTATGTGCTATTCCAAGACCTGCAATAAACATTTGATCAAAATTCCTTCAGCCGTTTAAAAGTTTTTTATCGATTGCTCGGCATCTAATCATTAGATTACGATACCAAGTACGCATCGCAATCGGTCGAATAGTTTTTACGTGATGCGCGAACAAACATACAGACAAACAAACAGACAGACACGAATTTTAAAAATGTTTTGTTCTTGTTCAGTAGCTCAGACCAATTTTTTAAAATTATCTTCTTTGTACAGACTTTTACGTTATTATTGCCTATAGCTGTGCCCGCAGCGTTGCTCGCGTGGTAGTTTTTTTGGGATATAATGATCCTATGAATTATTCCAGTACCAAAAGTACCAATATAGGTACCTACCTACCTGTGTTAACAACCTTCAGTGGCAATCCGACATGGTCGTGATAGGTTAGAAGACGAAGACGCGAGCGAAGCGTAGCGAGCATAAAGCCCCATTATAGCTAAGAACCATATTGTTTACCTCAGCTTTGAAACATAAAAACCCGCAGTTAAATTGGTTCATTCGTTTGAAAGATACGATTCTCATCCCCCCTTTTTTTAACTCCTCCCAACCCCCCCCCCCTCCCTTTTAGCAAAGGAACATGATAAACCATCTCGATCACATCCTTTTTAAAACATAAAAAACTGCATCAAATTTGGTTTATAAACTTCGCCATATTTCCCCCCCCCCCCTCCCCCCTTATTATAGCTAAGACAAATCTTGTTTACCTCAGCTTTGAAACATAAAAAATCGCAGCTAAATTGGTCGATTCGTTTGAAAGGTACGATTCTCACCCCTTTTTTCTCGAAACTCCCCCTTTTCTCCCCCCTTTTTTCTCGAAACTCCCCCTTTTCTCCCCCGGTTTTTCTCGAAACTCCCCCTTTTCTCCCCCCCATATGGTTAAGAACCATCTCGATCAAATCAGTTTCAAACATAACCCCCATACCCATCCCCCCCCCCCCCCTCCTCCCTCCCATTATAACTATGAACCATCTCGTTTACCTTAGCTTTCAGATATAATAACCATTCGTTTGGACGCTACGATTCTCACCCCCTTCCCCCCCCCCCCCCCCCCCCCCCCCCGCCCCCCCACCCCATATAGCTAAGCTAAGAACCATCTCGATCACATTAGCTTAGCTAGAGCTTTTTTATGAGGATGCCACAAACAGACATACACACACACACACAAACACACCCTCTCACACAGTGATTCACACCCTAAACTTATAACACCCGTCTCTTTGTTCGGGGGTTAAAAATGTAAAACAGTAAGCAGTTTAGTTAACAATAAAAAAAGCCGCGAGTAAATTGACAGAATTCTTTTCTGTTTTTGAGTTTTTTCTAAATTATCTGAATTTGAATTATTGTGACCTATTTTGTTGTAACAATTTGACGGTTTAATTCAAGAAAAAAAAGGCATTGAAATTGTAAAAATAACGCATAAAATATGTAAATGCATAGAAATACGGAAAAAAAACATTTCAATAAGTACGTGATTTCGATCCACGCACGTCTGGGTTGGCAGGCAGAAATACTCCCGCTAAACCAGATAGTATAGTGGCGAGAGGGTCGAAATTATGGTACCGTTTTAATGTTTTATTTATATTACATTTAAATTACCATAACTTTGAATACCTATCCCGCAGGAACCCTATATTTTTTGGGGATAAAAAGAATCCATAATTTTAATACATAATATGTACTTTGACTGTGCCTAGTTACATCAAACTCTGACCAGTAGTTTCAGCGTACTATGTGTTCTTTTAAATAACTTTTAACCCCTATCCTGCGGGAACTCATGTTTTTTTTCGAGATAAAAAGTATTCTAAATGTTAATCCATAACATAAGCTATGATTGTGCCAAGTTGCATCAAAATCCATCTGGTAGTTTCAGCGTGATGCGTGTTCAAAGAGACAGACAGACAGACAGACAGACAGACAAAAATTAAAAAAATATCATTTTTGCACTCTATATCGATTTTGAAGTTTAACTCGATTATAATTTTCAAAAAATATTTAATGTACAGATTTAGCCCAGTTACAGTTTTATTATAGTATAGATAGATAGATAGATGACTGAGCCAAGTTGCATTCGTTTGAAAGATACGATTCTCATCCCCCCTTTTTTTAACTCCTCCCAACCCCCCCCCCCCCTCCCTTTTAGCAAAGGAACATGATAAACCATCTCGATCACATCCTTTTTAAAACATAAAAAACTGCATCAAATTTGGTCCATGGAGCTATAAACTTCGCCATATTTCCCCCCCCCCCCCCTCCCCCCTTATTATAGCTAAGACAAATCTTGTTTACCTCAGCTTTGAAACATAAAAAATCGCAGCTAAATTGGTCGATTCGTTTGAAAGGTACGATTCTCACCCCTTTTTTCTCGAAACTCCCCCTTTTCTCCCCCCTTTTTTCTCGAAACTCCCCCTTCCCCCCCCCCGGGTTTTCTCGAAACTCCCCCTTTTCTCCCCCCCCCATATAGTTATCCTAACCCCCATACCCATCCCCCCCCCTCCTCCCTCCCATTATAACTATGAACCATCTCGTTTACCTCAGCTTTCAGATATAAAAACCATTCGTTTGGACGCTACGATTCTCACCCCCTTCCCCCCCCCCCCCTCCCCACCCCATATAGCTAAGCTAAGAACCATCTCGATCACATTAGCTTAGCTAGAGCTTTTTTATGAGGATGCCACAATCAGACACACACACACACACACACACAAACACACCCTCTCACACAGTGATTCACACCCTAAACTTATAACACCCGTCTCTTTGTTCGGGGGTTAAAAATGTAAAACAGTAAGCAGTTTAGTTAACAATAAAAAAAGCCGCAAGTAAATTGACAGAATTCTTTTCTGTTTTTGAGTTTTTTCTAAATTATCTGAATTTGAATTATTGTGACCTATTTTGTTGTAACAATTTGACGGTTTAATTCAAGAAAAAAAGGCATTAAAATTGTAAAAATAACGCATAAAATATATATATGCATAGAAATACGGAACAAAACATTTCAATAAGTACGTGATTTCGATCCACGCACGTCTGGGTTGGCAGGCAGAAATACTCCCGCTAAACCAGATAGTATAGTGGCGAGAGGGTCGAAATTATGGTACCGTTTAATGTTTTATTTATATTACATTTAAATTACCATAACTTTGAATACCTATCCCGCAGGAACCTTATATTTTTTGGGGATTAAAAGAATCCATAATTTTAATACATAATATGTACTTTGACTGTGCCTAGTTACATCAAACTCTGACCAGTAGTTTCAGCGTACTATGTGTTCTTTTAAATAACTTTTAACCCCTATCCTGCGGGAACTCATGTTTTTTTTCGAGATAAAAAGTATTCTAAATGTTAATCCATAACATAAGCTATGATTGTGCCAAGTTGCATCAAAATCCATCTGGTAGTTTCAGCGTGATGCGTGTTCAAAGAGACAGACAGACAGACAGACAGACAGACAGACAGACAGACAAAAATTAAAAAAAATATCATTTTTGCACTCTATATCGATTTTGAAGTTTAACTCGATTATAATTTTCAAAAAATATTTAATGTACAGATTTAGCCCAGTTACAGTTTTATTATAGTATAGATAGATAGATAGATGACTGAGCCAAGTTGCATTCGTTTGAAAGATACGATTCTCATCCCCCCTTTTTTAACTCCTCCCAACCCCCCCCCCCTCCCTTTTAGCTATAAACTTCGCCATATTTCCCCCCCCCCCCTCCCCCCTTATTATAGCTAAGACAAATCTTGTTTACCTCAGCTTTGAAACATAAAAAATCGCAGCTAAATTGGTCGATTCGTTTGAAAGGTACGATTCTCACCCCTTTTTTTCGAAACTCCCCCTTTTCTCCCCCTTTTTTTTTCTCGAAACTCCCCCTTTTTTCCCCCGGTTTTTCTCGAAACTCCCCCTTTTCTCCCCTCCATATAGTTATCCTAACCCCCATACCCATCCCCCCCCCCCTCCTCCCTCCCATTATAACTATGAACCATCTCGTTTACCTCAGCTTTCAGATATAAAAACCATTCGTTTGGACGCTACGATTCTTACCCCCCCCCCCTTCCCCCCCCCCCCACCCCATATAGCTAAGCTAAGAACCATCTCGATCACATTAGCTTAGCTAGAGCTTTTTTATGAGGATGCCACAAACAGACACACACACACACACAAACACACCCTCTCACACAGTGATTCACACCCTAAACTTATAACACCCGTCTCTTTGTTCGGGGGTTAAAAATGTAAAACAGTAAGCAGTTTAGTTAACAATAAAAAAAGCCGCAAGTAAATTAACAGAATTCTTTTCTGTTTTTGAGTTTTTTCTAAATTATCTGAATTTGAATTATTGTGACCTATTTTGTTGTAACAATTTGACGGTTTAATTCAAGAAAAAAAAGGCATTGAAATTGTAAAAATAACGCATAAAATATGTAAATGCATAGAAATACGGAACAAAACATTTCAATAAGTACGTGATTTCGATCCACGCACGTCTGGGTTGGCAGGCTGAAATACTCCCGCTAAACCAGATAGTATAGTGGCGAGAGGGTCGAAATTATGGTACCGTTTTAATGTTTTATTTATATTACATTTAAATTACCATAACTTTGAATACCTATCCCGCAGGAACCCTATATTTTTTGGGGATAAAAATAATCCATAATTTTAATACATAATATGTACTTTGACTGTGCCTAGTTACATCAAACTCTGACCAGTAGTTTCAGCGTACTATGTGTTCTTTTAAATAACTTTTAACCCCTATCCTGCGGGAACTCATGTTTTTTTTCGAGATAAAAAGTATTCTAAATGTTAATCCATAACATAAGCTATGATTGTGCCAAGTTGCATCAAAATCCATCTGGTAGTTTCAGCGTGATGCGTGTTCAAAGAGACAGACAGACAGACAGACAAAAATTAAAAAAATATCATTTTTGCACTCTATATCGATTTTGAAGTTTAACTCGATTATAATTTTCAAAAAATATTTAATGTGCAGATTTAGCCCAGTTACAGTTTTATTATAGTATAGATAGATAGATAGATGACTGAGCCAAGTTGCAACAAAATCCATCCAGTAGTTTCAGCATGACACGTGATCTTTTAAATAACTTTCAACACCTATCCTGCGGCAACCCTTTAATTTTTCGGGATTAAAAGTATTCTATGTCCTACCTCGTAGTATGAACTCAAATCGTACCAAGTTTCATTTAAATTCATTCAGTAGTTTCGGCGTGATGCCTAGCCAAAAAACAGGCAGACAGACAGACAGACAAAAATGAAAAAAATACAGTTTTGGCTTCAGTATCGAATATAGAGTACCCTCCAAAAGGAAATTTCAAAATATCTTCAATGTACAGAATTGGACCCGTTACAGTTTTATTATAAGTATAGATTTATAATTATTATAGTTTTCTAATCAGCTTCTGGTAGCTAATAATATTGTATATTTATTTCTCCATTTATCATTTGTCTGACAGTTTGGCGGAAGTAAGCTACCTACGGTAGTCGCAGCGGAAGTATGTGTCTCGGAAGTTGTCTGCAAGTCGCTGCGCAAACTGCTATTTTTCTGGCACAATCCCAATGTCGAAGGTGAAGACAGCATTGTATAACTGCTTCGCTCACTCATTTACGTTTTTCGCATTTACTATCTCGCTCTTACTCTATTTTTGAGCTGTTTTATCCCCACAGCAGTACTTGCGCAGTCGTTCAGAGCTCTATAGACTAGCTGGGACTACTGTACATATTTTTTACTTTGTTAATTTTTTAGCATGTAACCATAAAAGATAACTAAACTTCAGCCATTTTGAAAAAAAAAACTATTTCTCGGCCATTCATGAAACTTGAATCGATAGAGAAAATTACTTGAAACAAAAAGTGTTAATCGCCGTGATATGTATTTCCTAGACATCGTATTTTTTTCCTAATATATTTATTTCAAAATGGCGGAAGTTTAGGTATACCAGGTTACATACAAAAAGGTTACATGTTCATAGCGCTCCATTCTAGGTACCAAACAAACATCTATCGCCATAATACATCTCTTACAAGTCATAAATACGAATACGTATAGCAAAATTAAAGAGATCTCGGATTAGGATGACAAGAATTTCATACATGAATTAACATAATATTATTTTAATAAATAATTTAATTTTTACAATCACCATAATATACAAATTTCTAACATTTTTCTTTCGTATTCGTGCTCATCTTGCCAATTTCTTCCTTCTTGACTTCTCGTAGTTTCCGTGCTTGATCACCATTCTTTAACGCCAATGGACTGCAGTTGTTCTTTAGATAGCCTTCCTTCGTTCCATTTTACACGCAACCTAAAAATGTAAAAGTAACATTGATGGGTGATGATACCTCGTATTCACTAGTCCAGTCTTAAAAATATCCTCCAATGCAATTGAGAACAATTTCGGGGGAATAGCGTCCCCTTGTCTCACTCCTCGATACAGGGAATATGCTTAGTCTGATGGTTCTGTAATTGGACGGTCATTGTCGGCCGCGAATTATTGGCCGTAAAATATAAGGGACCTGAAACACCACTAGTGTGTGTACCTGTCAATGCTGTGGTTGATGGACCAGAGGTCGGGCACGTAGCGCGGCCGCATGGACGTCAGTAAGTGTGTCTGCCACATCACTTCGAGCCGCAGTAGTCCGCGCGGATCGGACAAGATGTGTTTCACGACGCCCTGCCCGTGCGACTCCATGTTGTAATGTACCTGTCCATGGTGTGGTTGACGGACTAGAGTTCGGGCACGTAGCGCGACCGCATGTACGTCAAGAAGTGTCCGCCACAGCTCCTCGAGCCGCAGTAGTCCGCAAGGATTCAACAGGTAATGTTTCACGACGCCCTGCCCGTGCGACTCCATGTTGTAATGTACCTGTCCATGGTGTGGTTGACGGACCAGAGATCGGGCATGTAGCGCGGCCGCATGGATGTCAGGAAGTGTGCCCGCCACAGCTCCTCAAGCCGCAGTAGTCCGTGCGGATCCGACAGGAAGTGTTTCACGACGCCCTGCCCGTGCGACTCCATGTTGTAATGCTCGTTCTCCACCCTAGTCACACAATCATAATAGAAACGGACACTCCTGTCACTGGGCGAAAAGCGGTTAAATATTTAGGCAAAGCAAAAGCAAAGATAAAAACAATTCAGAAATGTTTATCATTAATTAATATTTTATAACAAAGCAATAAGTAACAAAAACCCAAATACGATAAAAAAAAACTCTAAAAAAAGTAGAAACAGACTTCAAAATTAATAAAATAATCTGATATGCCGTTATTTGGTTTGATTTAATAAAATTGGGCACCGACTTCCATAACTGTTTCCTACAAAAGATTATTTTATTCATTTTGAAGTCGGTCTTTACTTTTTTTTTAAGTTTATTTTATATCCCTATTTTAAGTGGCGTGAACAATACATGAACATGCGATTACAGCAATCGGAAGTGACTTGCTGTTATCCATTGAAGAGTTCCTTTGTATCTCCGAAGGTCTTCATCAGATATTCACCAAACTATAGATATGGGACCATACATACCTACAGCATATCCTATTATATAAAAAAAAACTTCAGAATCGACCCACGTTTGACGGAGATATCGCGTCATAAAGTGGGTGAAAGTTAATAAAATTATGTCATACCACAATTTTCCGCCCTTAGAGATGGAATATTTATCATGAAATTTAAATGGGACTCTGAGGCATACCATTTCCATAAAAAAAAGGATTTTTGAAATCGATCCACAATTGCTGGAGATATCGCGTAACATACGTACAAAAAAAATATACGGGTCGAATTGAGAACTTCGTCTTGAAGTCGGTTGAAAAATAGTTTTAGGGGACTTAAAATGAGTTGATAAATATCAAACGCCAAAAAGTCCACCTCACAATAGTTATTTGTTATGCAAGGCTGCAAAGTGATTTTTTGGCGAGAGTACTTTTATTGAAACCAGAGCAAGCGAAGGATTGAAATATAGAAATATAGTATATAGTTATATATATAGTTTCAAAAGTACGAGACGCCAAATAACTTTGCTGCCGTGCGCAACACAAAACTTTTCACCTCACTACAGCGAGGAGAATGTTAGGTGCAAGAAAAACAGCTAAAATAATATATTATATTAGTGTTTATAATAATAATAAAAAATGAGCCGTCGCGGGATGCCTGGCAGATGTGTAAACATAATAGAATAGAGTCGAACAGAATCGAATAGAATAGATTCGAAAAGAGACGAATAGAGTCGAATAGGGTCGAATAGGGTTGAAAAGAGTCAAATTGAAACGAAAAGAGTCGATTAGAGTCGAGAAGAGTCGAGTAGAGAAGAGTAGAGTCGAGTAGAATAGAGTAGAATACAGTAGAATACAGTAGAACAGAGTAAATAGAGTATAATAGAGTAGAATAGAGTAGAACAGAGTAGAACAGAGTAGAATAGAGTAGAACAGAGTAGAATAGAGTAGAACACAGTAGAACAGAGTATAACAGAATATAATAGAGTAGAATGGAGTAGAATATAGTAGACCAGAGTAGAACAGGTAGAATAGAGTAGAACAGAGTAGAACACAGTAGAATAGAGTAGAACAGAGTAGAATATAGTAGAACAGAGTAGAATAGAGTAGAATAGAGTAGAACAGAGTAGTACACAGTAGAATAGAGTAGAATAGAATTGAAAATGAAAAGAGACGAATAGAGTCGATTAGAGTGGAGTAGAGTCACGCAGAGTTGCGTAGAGTCAAGTAGAGTCGAATAGAGTTGAGTAGAGTCGAGTAGAGTCGAGTAGAGCCGATTAGAGTCGACTAGAGTCGAGTAGAGTTGATTAGAGTCAAAAAGAGGCGAATAAAGACGAATAGAGTCAAGTAGAGTAGAATCGAATCGGATAATAATATAATATAAATAAATTAGTAATAAAGTATTTTCAGTGAATTGTCGGTATAGAAAATTATTGATTAGAAAGGTTCGAATTTTAAAAACTCTTTCCACGCTAGCGGGTAAAATGCAATTTTGAACTCAGATTTCGAATGACAAACAGAATCTTTCCGAGCTTGTGAGGTGAAAAAAAATATGTTTCGCCTCTCAAGCTCGGAAAGACTGTTTGTCATTGAAAGCCTGAAAGCCGCTGCTACAACGTACAATTTATGAGACAATCAGACTTCTTTGGATTTTCAAAATTTTGACCACTCACTTCATCAAAAGAAATATTGCAGTAGATAAAACGTCGTTTGCATGTAACAGTATTTTTATGAAAGGTTCAATGACGGGAGTTTCAAATACATTTTGAGCAAAGAGGAACCGTTTCGGTATTTCTCCATACAGAGAAGAGGGAAATCGACAATTTCCCTAGCTGAAATCGAATTGCCATTAGCATAAAACGAACCTGTTATCATTGATGTATTAAAATACAAAGACATCCAGGATCCTCTGCTATTTATCGATCCGATATATCACGATTTTTACAAATCATTGCAACACAATCAATATCAACTCATCAATATATGAGTAACAGCGAGGATAATTTCGAAGAGGCGTATTATGATTATTTTATAATTAGATTTATAATAACAATATTATGAAAGGTTATAACTTTTGGACGATGATTTTGAAAGAGCGATGGTGGCCTAACGGTTTTATAGTTCCTAGGTTTTGAACCCGGTATCGTTGGATCCTAAATTGCACTAGAATCCAACGATACCGGGTTCAAAACCTAGGCTTCGCGCCAATGAATTTTCTAAGTTATGTGCGGTTTTCCATCACTCCGTGCTTCGGAGGGCACGTTAAGCTATTGGTCCCGGCTGTTATTGATTAATAGCAGTCGTTAAGCCATTTCAGAAGCCTTCGGCAGCTTGATAAACTCTGACATCAGAAGCCAGCACTACCTCAATCGACATACAAATAAACAAACTTTTGAACTGATTAACAATATTTACTAGCATTAAGTATATAGGCCACCATGACAGTTTTTTCTTCAGAATCAGAGCACGAATTCTATCAACGTGCAAAAAGGGGTGAGACAAGGAGATGTAATTTCTCCGAAACTGTTCACCTCTGCACTGGAAGTTATATTCAAGCTTCTGAACTGGAATGGATATGGTGTTAACATCAATGGCGAATACATCACTCACCTTCAATTTGCTGACGATATAGTCATGATGGCAGAAACTCTGGAAGACCTAAGCACAATGCTCAGTGACCTCAATATTGTTTCCCAACAGGTGGGTCTTAAAATGAACATGGGCATGATGAACATCTAGTGCAATGCCCATGTCGTACCCATGCCGGTTTATGTTGGGAACGATATTATCGAAGCTGTTATCACTATGTCTACTTAGGTCAGACGATCCAACTGGGTAGATCCAACTTCGACAAAGAGGTCAACCGACGAATCCAACTCGGATGGGCAGCGTTCGGGAAATTACGCCATATCTTCTCGTCGCAGATACCACAGAGCCTCAAGACAAAAGTTTATAATCAGTGCGTGTTGCCAATGATGACATACGGCACTGAGACGTGGTCGCTAACTATTGGTCTCATATACAAGCTCAGAGTTGCGCAGCGTGCAATGGAGAGAGCTATGCTCGGTGTTTTACTACGTGATAGAATCAGAAATGAGAAAATCCATAAAAGAACGAAGGTTATCGACATAGCTCTCAGAGTTTGCAAGTTGAAGTGGCAATGGGCAGGCCATATAGTTCGCAGAACCGACAACAGCTGGGGAATAAAGGTTCTCGAATGGCGACCACGAACAAGCAAGCGATGTGTGGAGAGACCCCCCACACGATGGACCGACGACATTGTAGCCATCACAGAAAGTCGGTGGATGGATGTGGCACAAGATCGCTCTTCATGGCGCTCTTTGGGGGAGGCCTATGTTCAGCAGTGGACTTCTAAAGGCTGACATGATGATGATGTTGATGATGAAGTATATAGAAAACAGAGAAGAAAAGTGTTTAAACATGCTGATAAGAGACAGAGATAGTAACAAATTAACATTTTGTTATTATTATTTGTTTACTGACTAATAATAAAAAAAAAACCTCATTAACATAGGACGAAGGCAGGAAAGTGAAGGGTTGATGTTTCATCAAATGTTGATATGTACATCATTTTGATTATTTAAAAAAATAACTCTTTGGTACAAAGTAGATACGTAACACTAATTAATAAACCATGCCATACTATAATATTATTTTTTTGTGGGTTAAAAACCTACGGACAGTAAATAATAAATATCATCAATTCGTTTTAATAAGTGTTCATTCCGATTTGTAGCAATTTTTTCAAGTTTGAAATGCTCATATGCTCATACTGTAAAATCAGATTTTTGGACTTAACATTTATATACCAGACATCACAGATATACATTAAATAACACATTAAAAAACTTATTCTCTTTATTTTATACCTTTTTTTAGGCATATGTAGCGTCATTGGAGTTTAGTTTACAATATTTTTACCTGTATCTACTTATTTTGTAGGCTCAATCACCGCGGTCGCTGTGGCAACCAAGACTCACTACAAAAACCGCGCACGGTGTATTGAACCTACAAGAGATTTTTAAGATGTGTGACTTTCAAAGTGCCTTGAGCAAAGTCGATAGTATTTAGTAGGCTCCCAATTTCTCTTACCAGTAGCTAAAACTCATTTTCTTTTTATTTCCGAATCAATTGGAAAACAGAAAACAAAAATAAAGTTGAAGATACATACATACTTACCTAAATGTAAATTACTTAATTGTACGAGTATAGTTATTCTCTCGCCATAATTGTAAGCGCGGAGATCGGACCTTGGGTAAAATAAAACTTTAGCTGGCAATTCGCAAAGTCACATTGTCTGTTAATAAATTTTATGCCAAACTACAAAGGTAGCTACATCTCTTTCTTACAAGTGCAAATATTATATAATGCGTCTATTATCTTCTCTGTTTACGCATCGTATGTATGACGTAGGCAGAAATATTTCGTGTTCAGTGGCCCAATTCCATAACTTGGCTACAATCGGATTATCACTTTTTTCATAGCAAATTCGACTCTATCGCAAGGCATTAGTGGCTGCGATACTGAGAATTCGATTGAAGCCAAGTTATGGAATCGGGCTGCTGTTCCTCATTCCGGGGCTGTGTTCACTTACTACGCTCGAATCATCCGTGCGATTATAGCTCGATCATCCGTGGCCCAATTCCATAACTTGGCTACAATCGGATTATCACTTTTTTCATAGCAAATTCGACTCTATCGCAAGGCATTAGTGGCTGCGATACTGAGAATTCGATTGAAGCCAAGTTATGGGATCGGGCTGCTGTTCCTCATTCCGGGGCTGTGTTCACTTACTACGCTCGAATCATCCGTGCGATTATAGCTCGATCATCCGTGGCCCAATTCCATAACTTGGCTACAATCGGATTATCACTTTTTTCATAGCAAATTCGACTCTATCGCAAGGCATTAGTGGCTGCGATACTGAGAATTCGATTGAAGCCAAGTTATGGAATCGGGCTTAGTGAACGACTTTGGACGTCCACATAGAACTGACAACTGTCAAGTGTCAGTTTCATACTATTCCTCCCCTCCCCTACTATTTATCGGATGACCCAGGCGAACGCCCGATGACGCCGTGAACGATTTCGGGTGATCGCGCGGATGATCCGTGCATCCTCGAACGTAGTAAGTGAACCGTCTATTCCCGTTGTCCCCCACTTTTTGTCCACCACTGGTGGACAACGGGAAAAAAGTACTACTACTACTACTACTAAATTATTCCCGTTGTCCCCCAGTGGTGGATTTCGAAACTAATGTGGCATTGTCCCTAACTATATAACTATTTTATTTTCATGTACATAGTGACAGGTGTCAAATCCACACCTATACCATCATCCAAAACGAAGATATCGATGAGACCTATCACTTCTGTAAAGAAACTACTAGTCTAGGATCGTTAGTTTCAAAGTTATAGGCATTTTAAGTTTGACAGCTGTCATCCAAAATAAAGATTTCAGTGAGATCTATAACTTTTGTAATTAAACTATTAGTCTAGGATCACTAGTTTCAGAGTTATAGCCCTTTTAAGTTCGACAGCTGTCATCCAAAATGAAGATATTGATAAGACCTTTCACTTCTGTAAAGAAACTACTAGTCTAGGATCACTACTTTCAGAGTTTTAGCCCTTTTAAGTTTGACAGCTGTCATCCAAAACGAAGATATCGATTAAATCTTGTCAGGTGTTGACGTATGACTTTGAAGTTTGACATGTCACTTTGACATCTGTCACATGTCACTTTGACATCTGTCACATCTGTCACTTTGACGCCTGCCACTTTGACACCTATCTCTATATTCATGAAACAGTAATAATAAAATAGTTATATAGTTAGGGACAATGTCACATAAGTTTCAAAATCCACCACTGGGGGACAGTGCAACTCATTTCTTCCCGATGTCCACCACTGGTGGACAACGGGAATAATTTAGTAGCGTTGTCCACCACTGGGGGACAACGGGAATAGACGAAGTGAACGCGCCCCGGTATTACGTCTAGGTTGCGTATATGCATAGATAAATTATAGAAGGATCCTTCTATGATCTTTGGTATAGGTGTGGATTTGGAACGACGGGGATTAGGTAGAACCCGTGGAACGATAATTTGATATTTTAGGATTAGGTACGTCCTAATCTCGCGAAATACCTAATCCCTGGACCTAATCCAATATTTATGCCTCACCTCAGCAGCCATTGTGTTTTCAAAACTGATCATATTTTGACATCGTTCTACAGTTTTAATTCAGTTTAATTTACTGAAAATGGACTCAAATATCAAAATTGGCAAACCTGATAAAGCCAGGAAACGACAGACTAAAAAACCAGGCAAAAGAAAGCGGAAAAGAAGCAGAAATTGTAATTTTACTTTCTTTCTATCATGAAGCTTAAACTTTCGTTGAGCTTAGGGCTGACCAAACCTGTGCTATGATTTGGTGCGTGATTCAAATGTCGAGATTAATTTTAATCAAATTCAAATATATCCAGCCATATATTTTTTCAAATTCAAGTACGTCCATAGTTTAGGTCAAAATCCAATATGTCCAAACTGGTTTTACCGTTTTCGCGGACATGAACAGTAAATCGTTACAATTTAAATGTGGCCATGTATATAATTACCTACCAATGCATAGAAAAAAACTTTACGTCTAGGAAAACCGTCGTCAACACATGCAAATGAAAACACTATTATCGCCTCTTCACATAACAAGGACATATTGGCGTTTGACATTTATAAACTCAAATATGTTACTGAACAAATTTTATTAATTGTGTTTTTGCTGGTCTGTTTGTCCGCGCATCGCGTAAAAACTAATGGACTCACTGCTACGCTGTTTTCAGCGTAGCAATGAGTCTGTCGCTGTTGGATATTGGATAGCTTAAGTTTTGACTTAAAATCTGGTGTATTTACTTCCAACAAACCGCCGAGCAATCGATAAAAAACTATTTGACGGGTGAACAAATTTCGATGAAATACCTATGTACTCGTACAGTAGTCGCAGTAATTTATATCGCAATTTATATGTTTGTGAAGTTAGGCTCTGTGAATGATTGCGCAGGTGCTGCAGTGGGTTGGAATAAAATAGCATAAAGTAAGAGCGAGATAAAATATGCGAAAAACGTAAAGCGAGTGAGCGAGGCAGTTATACAATGCTGTCTTAACCTTCAACATTAGGCTTGCGCCTGAAAAATAGCAGTTTGCGCAGCGACTAGCAGACAACTTCCGAGATACATACTTCCGCTGCGACTACTTTAGTAAAATGTACTTTTGGTACTGGAATAACACACAGCACAGCTAGTAAAAACAAAACATGGTTAATCAGTACTTACAAGTTTTTAAGACTATTTAATTTAAACATCGGTATTGCAGCCCATTAGCCGGTAAACCAGCGTTTAATTTTATCGAAACAAGCAATCTGACAAAAGTAGTTAATGAGCTGCCATTTGAAGCTGGTAGTAATTATAGCTGCGAACAACCGCGTAGCCTGCGTTGACATTTTCAAGGTGTAAAAAGGGTTTGAAAATTGCCCATGTACTATTATTTATTTAGCCTATGGCTTGTACTATTATTTATTCTGTGCCTATGGCCTTCCATTTGGTATATACTCGTAGTACTAAGGTACTTTTGGTACTGGAAGAACTTAAAAGTTTTTTTTTTTTTTTTTAGGAAAACTACAGCCACGGCTAGTACTTAGGATAAAAACTATGGTTATACATGCAGCTTACAAATGTTTCCACATATCTACACTAATATTATAAAGAGGAAAAATTTGATTGTTTGTTTGTAATGGATATACTAAAAAAAACTGAACCGAATAAAATTTGAGATCCCTACGAAACTTGCAATATTGTAACCCAAGGTACCAAAAATAAAGAACGGAAATTATGTTGCCATGGAAACGAAATAATAACAAGTCTGTTAAGCAGGTGAGTAATAATGCAGTTGTCTATGGTCAAATTAGACATTTCCTTCGCCATTGATAGTCAAGAAACACTGCCGGCAATGATTTTGAATTACACTTACCTACTGTATTTTCTTTTAGAAGTTACGACTTGTACGAGTATATGAAAATCCACAACAATAATATAAAAGTGAAACGATGTCTGTTTGTTTGTATGGGGAGTTTTGAGGCGATAACGGCTGGACGGATTTTGATGAAATTTAGAATGGAGATAGCTTATACCCTGGAATAAAACATATGATAATTTTCATCATCACCATCATCATCAGCATACTTCACTCTCAAACAGCTGAACGGATTTTGATAAAATTTGGAATTGAGATAGCTTATACCCTGGAATAACATATAGGATACTTTCATCATCATCATCATCATACTTCACTCTCAAACGGCTGACAGGATTTTGGTGAAATTTGGAATGAAGATAGCTTATATCCTGGAATAACAAATAGGATACACTATCAACATCATCATCATTATACTCAACTCTCAAACGGATGAACAGATTTTGATGAAATTTAGAATGGAGATAGCTTATACCCTGGTATAACACATAGGATACTTTTCATCATCATTATTCTTCACTCTGAAACGGCCGCACGAATTTTGATGAAATTTGGAATATAGATAGCTTATACCCTGGAACACATAGAATACTTTTCATCATCATCATACTTTACCATCATCATCTTCATCATCATCCCTCACGCGGGTGAAGCCGCGGGGCGCAGCTAGTTCTTGATATATTTACTTATCATAAGGCAATAAGAACGAAAGAGTCTGTACAAAGAAGATTATTTTAAAAAAAAGTCTATGGTAGTTCAAATAAGCTACTGAATGAAATGACCACGCGGGCAAAACCACGGGAGCAGCTAGTATATTATATATGAATGACAGATCTGCAGTTGCACGCCGCTTCTCTAAAGGTAACAAGTGATGTTTTTTTGCAGTTTACAAGGTAGTCACTTAAAAGCAGTCTTATTTTAAATTTAAAGTTAAGTTAACGCAAAAACTTTTTCTGGATCTTCTCAATCTGGTTTATATACAGACAGGGTTGATTTTTGAGACGGGTCAGTAAGGGCCGGTACCTTAACTGTTTAAGATATTCTGATATTCACAGATTTAAAAAAAAATGTACGTCAGCAAAAAAATGGTAATTTTACACAAAAACTTTATTTGATGCTAATCGATCCTGTTTTTTATAAGGATCAAAAGTCTATTGGACCGACTGAGGTTTGAGTACTAGAAATGTCTGTACTGAAAATCTAGCTGGATTCGGGTGAACCAAAATGACAATGTGTTTGCTAGCCGCTGTTTTATCTCTGTCTTTTTCTTATATTTAGAAACAGACAAATGCTAACAAGGCGCCAGCATGACGGCGTAATATCTACAGTCCCTCACGTATTGTCTATTTCTATTGAATTAGAGTTAGCCAAACTCTTAATAGAGCTTAAAGATTTATAGTGACTAATAGTTCCGCTAGTTGCACTGCGCTGGATTTCATACAAAAATGTTACGATACTCGATAGCGCGTATATATTTGAGCGTTTGATTGAACTTATAATAGAGGTACAGTACTTTGAGAGACTTAGCAGACTTGAAATGTTTGGTAATACGAAAAACAAAGCCCAAGAAACCAGCATTACGCCTAAGTCGACAACGGTGCTTTACCTAGAGAGATGCTGGTTATCAACCAGGTAATCAAAAATCAAAGGGCTAGAACCCCTACTAAAGGTTATCACATTACATTTAGAAATATTTAAATCGAGTTTGTTGGTATTACAATAATTTACCAGCCTATCCAAATCCTGCTGCAACAGTAATGTGTCAGTTAGTGATTTAAAAATCTTCATAGCATCTGCAAACAGTAGAAAGTCGGAGTTATGGAAATATTGGTAAATTTTATTTATAAACTAGTTGTGCCCGCGGCTTTGCCCGCGTGGTCAAAATTCATGGGTTTTATTTTTTTGCGCCGAGCATAATAATAAAAAAAAATTACTGCTTATAACATCAGCTGTCTTCCAGTGACAGTCCATCAAAATCGGTCCAGCCGTTTCGGAGATTAGCGGGAACAAACATACAGACAGATAGACAAAAACTCAAAAAAATGAGTTTTTGTTGGAAGTACCGAATATACTTTCATATCCATTTAGTAAAAAGCTGTTATTTTGACATTAAAAACAGACACTTCAATTTTATTTATTTGTCTGGATATCTAGACTAGATTTTATAAATAACGTAAAGAATAGCGGACCCAATATTGATCTCAAAGCTAAAATTCTTCTGATAATCTCTAGCGAATTGTGAATTATGGCGATCCTATAAGAAAAATAAAATTGGGACAAGATAAAAATATGTATAATTTTTCGCGGTCATTCATACCCAGTGGCTCTGTGAGCTGTAAACCTCGCGCGTACAAACTTTTTTGCAAACAATGTAGCGGTGCACAGTAGCGCCAACTAGTTACCTTATTGTACAACTACATTAATAACCAAGGTGCTCAATCAATCCCTACCGAGTGAGTAAAGCCGATCAGCCGATTCTACTGGTAGAAACCTAATAGTGAGAAATCTACTGCATTTTGAGGAGTTATTCTTATATGAATTTAATGTTACTACCTTTCAAATAAAAGAAGAACCATCGAAATCGGATCTAATAAGGAGGAGATATTCAGTAGCAACCGCATCAAAAATCTCCGACGTCTAAAAATTATAAAAAATCGTTTAACCTTGTACAGGTTTCGTCTAGATCAGTTGAGAAATGCGACCTGTAGAGGAGAACAGAGATCCAACCCGACAGACATCCGATCATAAC
The DNA here is from genome assembly GCA_946251855.1 of Alsophila aescularia. Classification (NCBI taxonomy): domain Eukaryota; kingdom Metazoa; phylum Arthropoda; class Insecta; order Lepidoptera; family Geometridae; genus Alsophila; species Alsophila aescularia. The sequence continues at coordinate 29,499,332 of OX276379.1, read as the reverse complement.
ATACGAAAGCATTTTTGCCCAGGCTAAAAAGGAAACGCTTCGCTCGGTCAATTAAGATTTTCCTGGACGAAATTTAGTCAATTTTCAACTATATGTTTTTCTGGAACTATACATATCCGGGAGACGTTATTTCTCCGAAACTGTTCCCCTCTGCACTGGAAGATATATTCAAGCTTCTGAACTGGAACGGATATAGTGTTAACATCAATGGCGAAGGCATCACTCACCTTCGATTTGCTGATGATATAGTCATCATGGCAGAAACCCTGGAAGACCTAAGTACAATGCTTAGTGACCTCAATATTATTTCCCAGGTGGGTCTTAAAATGAACATGGGTAAGCCGAACATCAAGTCAAATGCCCATGACGCTCCCATGCCGGTTTATGTTGGGAACGATATTATCGAAGCTGTTAATCACTATGTCTACTTAGGTCAGACGATCCAACTTCGACAAAGAGGTCAACCCACGAATCCAACTCTAATGGACAGCGTTCGAAATTGCGACACATCTTCTCGTCACAGATACCGCAGAGCCTCAAGGTGAAAGTTTATAATCAGTGCGTGTTGCCAGTGATGACATACGGCACAGAGACGTGTTCGCTAACTATTGGTCTCATACATAAGCTCAAAGTCATGCAGCGTGCAATGGAGAGCTATGCTCGGTGTTTCACTAGGTGTTTCACGCAGTGATTGAAGAGAGGAGGCATTTGAGCGACTGGCAGCGGGCGTTCAGTCGCTCGAGGCTTTTGGAGTTCCCTGAAGGTGACAGAGAGAGTATTTTCGACCGCGAGACTGGGAGTACCGACAGCGGTACTCCCTCGTGCCAGCGGTGGCTGAGGGGCAGCCGAACAAGTTCCGTCACAGCTACGCCGAGCACGTCCCCCGCGGCAGACTCGGGACAGTCCGACCATATTGAAATGCCATAATAGATATTAAGATTTGTGATCAGTTTAAGTGTTACATAAAATTAAATTGGCGTTTCATAAGCTTTTGGTGTTTTCTTCAGCTATAATGTAAGAGCGACAATAGGCTAGCATAGCATATAATAAACATTTTGGGTTGTCACAAATTTTTAATTTTTACTATTGTATGGGAATTTTAAATACTATGTATTCAATCATTGGACACGTAAACCAATTTACATGCTTGATCGTAACAAACCTGCTACGTAATTATAAGGCCATTCAGTGACACGTTGTATAGACACAAAGTCAGAAAGAAAAAGCTTCATATTTATATGATACCGGCAATCTGTATAATCCGCTATTCTAATCTAATCTGCAATGTATAGAATACCGAAAACATTAAGGTTTGTTCGTTTTATACTTTGCCTAGGTATCCTATACAATACTGAATCCACAGCCGGCAATGTTTGTAAAAGACGATAGCTGGGAAGGGGGAGACGTGCGGGCAGGAAAAAAAGAAGGTTAGGTTATATAATTTTACGTCCCACATTTTATACCCACCTAGACTTTTTAGGTGGGTATAAAATCGCCCTATCCGTCGATATGAGCCACTATTGAAAACCACACGTTTTCAGGGGGAGGTTTTTCCTAATTTTCTCTTAAATTTCTTAGAGAATGTATGTTTTATGGTATCCTAAACGATTAGGTGATATAACGAGCATCCAGTGATATATTTTTTATTTAATATCATCCGTTTTTATATATATATTGTACCTTAAGACAGTATTCCGCATAACTTTAGCGTATTTACATGAACTGAATCGCCATAAGGGCTTTATTCTACGGAAAATGACTAGCACGCGTAAATTTTAAAGACGTTAGGACTTTTTTCGACGGAAATAGCAAAGTGGTGGCTTTTTACGAGCAAAGCGTTAAGTTAAACAGCATATTTCCGTACACAAAATTAAAGAAAAAAACTTTTATTTCTTGTATGATCGGACTGATTTATATACTATTGATTTACTTCCAGTAAGTATACTGATAAACAAATAATTATCATTGTATTTTATTTTAATAGGCATATTTAACTTAAAATAAGGATTGTACATATTGTTTATAATATACAACAAACCGGTGAGATTTTGAGAGAGCTCAAGAAGTTTTATGGGCAATTATACACCTCATCACGTAGTTCTCTTAGCACTGCTAGCGATGCAAAAGCTCGTTTGACGCGACATTATACCGAATTAAACCGAAATTATTCTGGTTGCTGTGCCCAACAGGGTCCATAATGATCTGTTACTTTATTAGTTATGTTTACCACCTTATTTGTACATTATGGAATGCAATAAACAATTGAATTTGAATTTGAATTTGAAGATTTCCTGGACGTTACGGACGTTTTCTGATACGAGATCAGAATGGCTCTCAAACAGCTTAAGAACAACAAATCACCAGGGGAGGACGGAATAACAACAGAGCTACTGAAAGTGGTTGGAACACCGGTACTTAAAGTCCTTCAGAGGCTGTTTAACTCCGTCATCCTCGAGGATATTACGCTAGAAGCGTGGCACAGGAGCGTAGTGGTGTTGTTCTTTAAGAAAGGTGATAACACCCTCTTGAAGAATTATAGGCCCATTTCGCTGCTGAGCCACGTCTATAAGCTGTTTTGGAGAGTAGTTACAAACCGTCTCGCTCGTAGCTTTGACGACTATCAGCCTCCCGAACAAGCTGGATTCCGGAAAGACTTTAGCACCGACCACATCCTACGCTCCGGCTGATTATACAGAAGACCGAAGAGTATAATCGGCCACTATGTCTAGCGTTTGTGGACTACGAGAGAGCCTTTGATTCAGTCGAGACCTGGACAGTATTACAGCAGTGCCAGATTGAATACCGGTACATGGATGTGTTGAAGTGTTTGTACAGCAAGGCCACAATGACTATCCGTTTTCAGGATTGGAACACGAATTCTATCCAGTTGCAAAAAGGGGTGAGACAAGGAGACGTTATTTCTCCGAAACTGTTCACCTCTGCACTGGAAGATATATTCAAGCTTCTGAACTGGAATGGATATGGCGTTAAGATCAATGGCGAATACATCACTCACGTTTGTTTTTTACTACGGATATTTATATGCTTCGCATACTCCCCGGCCAGAGACTGTTTCTGAGGATTCAAGAGCCACGTTGACTTGCCTCTATACTGATGAGCTACCAGACGTCAGCTTGGAAGAGATGGAGATGGCCCTGTGATAATAAAACAGAACATCGGAGCTCTTAAAGGTAAACCTATTCTCAGTGTTTTAGGTCTTCTTTAACTCCGTTGTTAACTGTGCAGCACACTCGAGGTAGCACAAGAGCATACGGTGTTTTTTTTTTTTCAAAAATGGTGATAAAACCTTGCTTAAAAGGGCTATAAAGTCCCTAAATTATAAATATACCTAGATACCAATAATTAGGTTGGTATCTAGGTGCTTTATTATCAAGCAGGTTAGATACCTACTTAGATTGAAGTACCTGGATTAGGTTGGTACCTAGGAGTTTTATTTAATTGTACTTTAAGAAATTTGATGTTATTCAGTGTGTGCCTGTAGGTAGGTCTGAAAAGATTCCTACCTAAGCAGGTACCTAATGCTGACGTCAGACCTGAATTTCTATTAAAATAAGTACTACTTATCTAGTGTGGTTCAAAAATGATCTGTTTACTCACGCTCACGAAGTCTCTTCGTTGGTTTAATTATTTCGACTTGAATAGTGCCCGTGGTCCACCCAGGTGATCTGAGCAGGTGGACCACGACCAATGCCCGACGCCTAGCAATTCTGCCGAGTAAAGGCAGCGATGGGCTTATGACCTTTTCCCCCGACTCCCCGCACACATATTTGCGTGGAACATAGTCGCTGAGGCGACAGTGGCCGTTTTCAACGGAAAAATTCGGATGCACTGGCGTTACTGGCGGTATTCGTCGGGGTATATTGGTACGTGGCTGTTTGCGTAAAACAAAAATATATATATTTTTATATCAAAATAAGGTCATTTTTTTGCCAATATGAATAGATTCATATGCATTATAAGATCCCAAAAATGCAATAAAAACATAAGGACCTCATGTAATGTACTTACATAAAATTGATAAATACAGGCCAAAATCTATTTATTTTACACATTGCCGGTTGACCAGCAGGTACGCTATACAATCCCTTGGAATTGTATACATTACCACAGAATAAATAATACTAGAAGACATTACTTAGGTAAAGTATATAATGGACAATAGTAGGTATTTATAATATTTCATACATTGCCTACACGCCCCGGGTATTCTACACATTACCTAGATATTGTGTAGAATACCTGAATTATACAGATTGCCGGTAACATATACATTATTTTTTTTTGTATCGGGTCCCTTTCGCCATTTAAAGAGTAGGCTTCAGTCCGGTGCAACTACGTGAGGTCGCAAGCGTAACAAGCACGTCGTCGTGTGCAGCATATTATAGATTGCTCTACGTAGTCTACGTAGAGAGTGTAACAAGCACGTCGTCTTGTGCAACATATTATAAATTGCTCTACGTAGTCTACGTAGAGAGTGTAACAAGCACGCCATCGTGTGCAACATATTATAGATTGCTCTACGTAATCTACGTAGAGAGTGTAACAAGCACGTCGTCGTGTGCAACATATTATAGATTGTTCTACGTAGAGAGTGCACAAGAACCGCCCAATCTGATTCCCGCATCATGTTATCATCGCCGTACAACCAGACGATCGGCTAAGCGCCACCCTTTTATGGTAGAACTGCCACGCACAAAAACGATGCGTTACGATTCTTTATTTATTGTAAGAACCGCAAAGTTATGGAATGCTCTGCTCTCGTATTTGCGGTAAGTTATAACCCAGGTGTGTTGAAGTCTACAGTGAAAAGGTATCTAGGTACTAGTACTAGGCAAGCGTGCTATACCTTCAACTCAACATCAGGTGAGATCGTGGTCAAACGAATGCCTAGTCCGTAATAAAATAAGTAAAAATATATTGAAGTTAAACCATTTTATAGGTAATAAAAGCTACAATATAAAAAAAACGCGCTTTAGCTTTATTTATCTTTTAGTACTTACATATAAAACTGTTGAACTTAAAAAAACAACTTCTTTTATTTTCAAGTTTTTAGTATTTTAGTTATTTTTATAGTGTACTGTATTGTAATTGTCAAGCCCTTTCATTTGATACCCATACTGATGGGACTAAAAAAAAGTTATCCGCTATTTTGTGGTGACGGCCATCTTGGATTTGGAATTGTCATGGTGTACAGTATTTTACTAGAAAAGCTCTTTCATTTGATTCCCAAAGGAGGATGCCAGCTTTCGGCTTCCAAGACTTTAAATGCCGCGGACACGAAATCTATCTACATTATTGACTATTTAAAATAATTTAATTCATTCTTATTAAAACAATAACATTCTGGAACTGTTATTAAAATAAAAACAATTAATATGAATAGAAATGAACGGAAATAGCTGTGCAAGACTTTTAAAAGTTAAATGCTGCGGACACGAAATCTATCCACATTATTGACCATATAAATTAATGTAATTAATTCTTAGTAAAATATTAACTTTCGGAAACAGTTATGAAAAAAATAAGAATTAAAATGAATAGAAATGACCGGAAATTGGTGTGAATTGATACTAATTACGAATTATAGTGTTGACACCATAACTTGTAATTAGAGCAAATAAACTATTAATAAATCGATAAACAAAATCAATAAAAAAAACTACAGGCCATCTTAGTTTATTCTAATAGGAATCATTTCAGTATATTATTTTAGGATATTAGAAATAAACAACTATAAACGCATTCGTATTTTTTTTATTCTGCTTAAACGTTAATTAGTTATTCGTTAATTTCGTTATTTTTTTTGTGGTTTAAGTACCAAGCTCATGACAAGAGCGGAGAAGGCCTAGGGTTCGATTCTCAGATTGAATACCTAAGTGCCTACTACTATAGCAGGTATAGGTAGGTAATAATACTTTATAAATGATATTAAACATGATCGTAAAGTGTAGGTACCTACATAATATATCAGTTTTATATTAGATTTCAATAATTATCTTGGCTATATTATTCCTTTGACCATAGACCGTGTCATAATGTAACGAAAGTCACATAACCACAAAGTTAACTTTATTTCCTCATAACTTATTTTTGAAAAGTTCCCAGAAAAAACTAATAACACACAAAAGCTTTAAACATAATGCTTTAAAAATAAAAATACTATTCAGTTGTGTCCGCGATAATTTTACATCGAGCCTAAGTCACTTTGGAGATCTGGCATAGTCCTTTAGGGGGTTGAAAAAAAAAATGAAATCTGTCATTTTGTAGCGGCGGCCATCTAGGATTTACAATGATATTGAACATAGGTACATAATTTAATAGTCACCAGAAATAAAAGCGTGTACCAATTAAGTTAATGAATAAAAAATAGTAATTATGTCCTTTTAAAATTTGGATAAAGTCTATTACACATCTATTTAAAATAGTTTGGAAAAGTTTGATGATCAAAATCAAAGTATGTTTAGAAAAAATAATCTTTTTCTTCATCGTTTTCACGTCCGAACGATTCGACAGCCGAGCAGTGACAGCGTCACTGTAAAATTTTGCTGGCATAGAAACAGTATAGTTTGTACAACATAGCTTGATCTCTAAGACAGCTGCCAGAGTGATATTTCTAGGGTTGGAGTAGTGTAGGAAAAAATCGATTATCGAACGATGTTGAAAAAAATACAATATATATATTGATGATATATTGCTCACATATGTTCTATATTATTTTTGTGTGAATCCAATAATGTTTAGAATTTTTGTCTGTCTGTCTGTTTGTTTGTGACTTCATCACGCAAAAACTACGGGATGGGTTTTGATGATGTTTTCTGAACTGTATTTCTTAGAATCCTACGGAGGTTTTTATCTTTGTTTTATTAAAATCGGTTCATCCAAAAAAGGAGTTACAGATTTTTTTAAATATACTTGCGCCACAGAATAAATAATATGGAAGTACTTCTTGAGGTTGTTCAATTTTAAGATCCCTTAATTCCTCTTGTAGGTCTGTCTCAATTCTCAATATGCTGTAAAATATCTTCGCATGATGAAATGTCCCCGACATCAGACTCGGCAAAATCTCATGATTTGTTTTTTCCAGAGTATTTTTACCCAAACTCGATAGCCTTCATAATCGTTGTAACCAATAAGCATATCTTTTTGTCTAATTTCATGCGTTATGCCAAAATGCCAACCAATACAAGTGGCTCTGCGAGCTGTAGACCTCGCGTGCACAATTATTTTTTCCTACGTGTTTTTTTTTACTTGGGTGCTTAGAGAGTATAGACTATCTAGACCAAATAAAACGTGACATTTTGCTAGAACAAAATTAGAATAGAGCGGAATCTATTTTACGCCTGTAAGCGTAATTCAAATCTTTGCATTTCACCACAACAATTAGATTCAAATTAGCTTGTGGAAACTTTTTTATGAATTTATTACGAATAATCAAATAACGTTATTTCGATTTTCATAATCGATTATTATTGTTTTATAGTCTGTTATTAAAATGTCGCAATGAAAATTGAACATCCCTTTCCGTCACACCAATAAAGTACGACACTGTTTTCGGTACATTTTGACTGTAAAAAATACGAAACTTCAAGCTCGCTATCGCGATGACAGCCGTCATGGAGATCAAGCTATAAAAATCAAAGTATACTCTCGTCTACGTTTGCTGGTGTTTTTGGTAAAAAAGGCATTATTTATAGATTGTAATAATTATTTTTAATTAACTTTTGTTAGCATACTTTCTTGTAATATTGCCATTCAATAATGAATTTCAATAGATTACTTAATAGGATGACATCATAAATCATCATAAAAACAGTTTTAAATACGTGAAAATTAACTATATTTGAGTTAAAAATTAAATTCAAAATGTTGTTTTGAAAAAACTTCTCAGTGCCTATTAAAGAAGAGGATTTTGTGTTACTTATGCGCGAATACAATTTTTAGTTTATTGTTTACAGACACGTACTAAGAGCACGAACACAACTCTAAACGCTGCACGGCGCTGGATTGGTATTTAACGTATTTATTAAAAACTATTTAACGTTTGATTTATTTATGAAAAACCATCTAAATTAACGTAGTAAAAAATACTCAGCTGTTGCATATGTTACGTATGCATGCAGTAAACATATTTGATGTAATTGCTTTACTTTCTTAGAGAACTGTTGATAATAGAACGAGATTCAATTTTGAACCGGTCCACAACCAAACAGTAAGCCACAACCACAATGTGTACTTAGTACTAACCTTATAAAAACATTTCATAATTTACTAGTTTTGTCTAGTCTACAGGGACTTCTGAGAGACTCCAATGACACGGAAAGATTTGTAAAAAAAACAAAAAAATGTTATTAGCAGGTAAGGAAAAATTGATTGTCTTTTAACAAACCGTCTGCCTAACATCCTGTATAACGCTACGTTACTCACATGACAGACAAATGCATGGCCTGTTGCAGCAAGTCCCCGGTGACCTCAGCGCGGTCCCTGTAGTACCCCAGCACCACCGCCTCCAGCTCCCGGCGGCGCGCGGCCGGCAACATGTGCTTGCCGGCGTTGTAGTGTAGCGCGCGCGCAGCCATACGCACTTTTCTAAACCAGTACAATGTCAATTTAATAATCTAATGACACATCAAATATTTAAAAAAAAATGCACCCGACTGCGAACAAAACTAAAAAGAGGCAAACAAGCTTTAGATTCTTCATTTTGAAATAATTATAAGATGTTAGTTTTATAGTTTCGTTCGCAGTCGTTTTGTTTTTTTTATAATAATTTACTGTAATTTTAAACTTGTAGTTTCACTTAAATATTTTTGGCATGGTCTTTTAAAGACCTTAACTTTAAGGACTCACTAGATAGGTTTTGGTAATTTTTTGTTCCGTCGGAAATACAATATGTGACAACGAATCAAAATCTCATTTATCAAAACACAACTAGCCATTTAGGCTGTAGGACTCGCCAAAGTAACATACGTACGTACAGCCTAAAAACATAACCCTCCCTCCACAGTCAGGCAAAAAGTACCCGGGCCCAAGAATAAAAAAAAAGGTACCTAATTTCCGTAATTAGTAATTTTGACCCGTTTTGCCTGATTATAAGCGAATATTTGGAGCTCGTCGTAGTAGGCACTCATAGAAAAATAGAGATTAAAAGAAAATATACTGTCTTATTTAACTGTTATATGACAAGTTTTTTTTTAATTGTACTGTTTAATTTATAATTTATATATTTATTTTGATTATTTTTTGGTGTGCAATAAAGTGTATTTGTATTGTATGTTATCTTACAATATATTACAAAATTTAAAAGAAAGAAATAATTCAATATATTTTTGAGGTCTGTGCGAAGCCCGACACTCAACGGTAAACTGCTCAACTACAGAACGGCCCAGGCCTAAATTTCTTTTTTAACTTTTGAGAAGAAGAGAGCCCTACTGGAAACAGTTAACAGTCGATATACTTTAAACAACTGAACCGATTTTAATGTAACTTGAATTATTCCATAAGTTGAAAGATACTGAAACCATTACATTATTACAATCCAACTTGTAGTTTTTGAGAATTAGGTGGACAAAAATAGATATACATCCCGAAATTTAGTACATTTGTTTAGAAATGAAACAAATGTTTTAGAATTGATGTGAATATTATGTATTTTCACATCAATTTGAGTACCTATTTTTTACCCGACTACAGCAAAGCAAAGGAAAGGTAATGAGTTAACAGTCTATGTATGTATGTATGTATCTATGTATATGGGTATGTGGATGTTCCACCATAGCGTCACCCCTATTGGTTCGATTTTGACAAGCGAGGTGTCAATCGATTCGTCTTCAGCTCGGAGCTAGAATCTAAGTCTTCAGGTGTCATAGGCTATTTTTTACCAGACCGTAGACGGGTTTTAGTTTGTCTTGTTTGAAGTCAGTTTATAAACTATCGCAAATACGCATCAAGATAGGCAAACTAGAATACTTGGTATCGGGCTCCTCCACAGTCCTGCCTTGATTCTTGTTGGGCAGCGGCGAGCAGCACTCCACGGCAAGGCGCTCGCGCATCGTCTGGTCGCGTATGTTGCTGCGTTGGTGGCAGCGGCCGCACAGCAATACCACATCGTGAGAAGAATGGTCTTTTATAATGTCTGAAATTGACAAGGAACAACTTTGAATGAGAAGACGGCTTCGTTTAAATCTTGCTTCGTGGGCAATTGTTTGTGGGATTCTTTGTCTATTCCCAAACGACGATGGGCACTTAATTAGAAAATTAGAAAATTAGAAAAAACTTTATTTGCGACAAACAACACAAAAGAAAATAAAAATTTGTATGAGTAAGTCACAAATCGGCCCCAACTCAGCATAATGCTAAACATGGAAAATGATAATCGATAGACATGGTAAAATACAACTCAAGTTGACCAAAATTGACAGATCTATATATTACTTATAATAAAGCTTGAACGAAAGTCTGTACAAAAAGAAAATAAAAAAAAATAGTCTAGGGTACTTCAAATAAGCTACTGAACAAGAATATAACATTATTTTTATATCGTGTCTGTCTGTTTCTTTGTCTGTATGTTTGTTCACGCGTCACATAAAAACTACTGGACAGATTGCCATTCGGTCAGCTGGATAGCTTAGGGTTTGCCTTAAAAACTGGGGTACTTGGTATCTTAATCCAATGATTAGATGCCGAGCAATCGATAAAAAACTATTTGACGGCTGAACGATTTTTTAATAATAGTATATTGTACTTTGTAGGTACTTTTGGTCCTGGAATAACACGTGTGGGCTACTTTTAAATGAAATGACCACGCGTGCAAAGCCGCGGGCACAGCTAGTACTAAAATAAAAATGAACAAATTTAAAAAAAGCGATGCAATGCGGGCCTTTACTTTTGCCGAAGACCAGCGCCGGTGTTCAGATAAAGCCCAGAGGGGCAGAATACTATTAAGATTTGACTATTGGATCACCTTTCAGCAAAGCTCCTTGCTTATTTGAATGCTCTTAAGTTTAACTTAGAATGACGCCTGCATAATATACTTAAATAGGGAAAAAAGGTCTTCCAAAGTGTTTCCACCCCGTGATAAGCTCTATGTTGCGTGGTGACTGGTAAATGGGGTGACGGCACGTAATGCACAACATCTTTGAGCAAAACTGAAACAATTAATCCTAGGCATATCAGGTGTCCGAGATGAGAACACATAAAAGGAAGACCTTGAATGAATGACATGTATTGAGAAAAGCGCTGACTAGCTAGACCCTTATTAATTGAACAAGCAACTGGAAATCACTTCCGTTGTTGCTCCCGTCGCACGACGCGACGATGTTCTTTCAGATGTGTTGGTCTCGCCACACAAAAAATATAGTTCACCTTGTGCTGCTGATAGTACTTGCCCACGCCCCGCACTCGGAACGGGCGACTCTCACTGCTTTAAACAACTCACTATTACTATCTATTCACCAAGCACTGTTGTAAACTACACACCAATCACTATTGTAAACTACTCACCATTTACCGAATGGTCACAGCGGAAGACCAGCGCTGGTCGTTTTACGACCAGCAATATGCTGAGCTGGGGCCATTTTGCAAATAGTTATATTTAGACGTACTTTAGTGTTAAGGTTTTTTTTTATTATTTATGTCTGTGTTCAAAATGTTATTTTTTGCAAATAATTTCAATTCAATTTCAAATTATCTTTATTAATAATGAAGAAAAAGTATTGTACATTTCAAGTGTAAGTATTTCCTAGAGAAGACAAGTAATAATGTTATTATTTCATTTTACAAGCTACTACATAGCTTTCATAAATCTATATGCATGGTATGTATATCTTATAATTGTCCAAATCAAATAAATGTAATGTACCTATTAAGCTACTATCTTACTAATTACTTCTGCATGTTTTGGTTACAACAATACATTAATTGACTTGAATTAAAAATAAATAATAAACCTAGGGCGGTAAACAAAAATAAAGTGCAAGCGCAAAGCGCACAGCAATAGGCAGTTAGCAGCAAGAACTTTGTTATGCATGTTGACTATCCCTCGAAAGGAGCGTGCGCGCCGCTACGTGTCGCGCATTCCATGTCCACTCTTCTTATCACTAGATAATACGGGCGAGTATGGCGCGCGGCAGCGACGAGTGGCGCGCGCACACCGTTCGCGGGCGACTGTACCTATTCATCGCAGGCAAGGAATAAGTGGTGAGGTAGTTTGTAACGATTATATTTATCGATAAAGGTAAGATCTTGTTTAGGTGTTTTACAAATGTTTCTAATAAATTTGTTCTTGTTTTTAGGGTTACTGTATACATAAAATCTTTTCGATAATTAAATGCAAAAAAAAAGATTTTCTTCTTCTTCTTCACCAAGCAATGTTATAAACTACTCACTAGGCACTGTTATAAACTCTTGCCAAGCACTGTTGTAAACTACTCATTAGACATTGTTGTAAACTACTTACCAAGCACTGTTTTAAACTACTCACCAAGCACTGTTGTAAACTACTTACCAAATACTGTTATAAACTACTCACCAGACTGTTACTACTCACTAGGCACTGTTGTAAACTACTCACCAAGCAGTCTTGTAAACTACTCACCAGATTCTGTTATAAACTACTCACTAGACACTGTTGTAAATTACTTACCAAGACTACTCACCAAGCACTAATGTAAACTACTCTTCAGGCACTATTGTTATCTACTCACCCGGAAAGTACTTCCGATACTCCCTTGGCACGACGTTCTTCCTGATATAAGAGTCAGTCTCACCGCACACAACGCACTGGTTCTTTTTGTGCTGCTGGTAGTATTGTCCAACCTCTCCTACGGAACGCCCGGCCGGCTCGAACCGAAGCCGCACGGTCAGAGGCTCTTGCTCTACGAGGTCGCCCAGACCTCTGTCTATGTACCTGGGAGATAGAAAACTGAAATGATTTCCTTCTGTAAAACCGGTATGAAAAAGTCGTCCTATATCTTGATACAGAGAGCAATTCACACGCCGTAGTAATACTGATATGAAAAGGTCGTCCCATATCTTGACACAGAGACCAACTCACACAATGTAGCAATGCTGATATGAAAAGTTCGTCCCATATTTTGATAGAGAGATCAACTAACACAATGTAGCAATACTGGTATGAAAAGGACGTCCCATATCTTGATAGAGAGATCAACTCACACGATGTAGCAATAATGGTATGAAAAGGACGTCCCATATCTTGAGAGAGAGATCAACTCACACGATGTAGCAAAACTGGTATGAAAAGGACGTCCCATATCTTGGTAGAGAGATCAACTCACACTATGTAGCAATACTAGTATGAAAAGGATTTCCCTTATCTTGATAGAGAGATCAACTCACACGATGTAGCAATACTGGTATGAAAAGGACGTCCCATATCTTAATAGAGTGATCAACTAACATGTATGTTCAATACTACTTCACCGTGAATCTATACTTATAATAAAACTGTAACAGGTCCAATTCTGTACATTGAAGATATTTTATTACTATTTTTTGGAGGCTGTTTTATATTCGATACTGAAGCAAAAACTTCTTTTTTTTCATATTTGTCTTTCTGTCTCTCTGTCTGTATCTTGACCGCGCATCACGCCAAAACTATTGAATGAATTCAAATGAAACTTGGCTTGATTTGCAGCGGCCGCACAGCAATACCACATCGTGGGAAGAATGGTCTTTTATAATGTCTGAAATTGTCAAGGAACAACTTTGACAAGTATGAGAAGACGGCTTCGTTTAAATCTTGCTTCGTGGGCAATTGTTTGTGGGATTCTTTGTCTATTCCCAAACGACGATGGGCACTTTAATCGATAAACATCATTGGTAGAATACAACTCACGTTGACCAAAATTGATCATCATTATCAGCCCGTGTCAGTCCACTGCTGGACATAGGCCTCTCCCAAAGCACGCCACTGAGCCCGATCTTCGGCTCTTCTCTTCCAACTGCTGCCAGCCACTTTGCGTATATCGTCGCTCCACCTAGCTGGGGAGCGCCCTACACTACGTTTACCGAACCACGGTCTCCACTCAAGAACACGTCTACCCCAACGATTATCAGTCCTCCGACAAATATGACCAGCCCACTGCCACTTCAGCTTACTAATCCTAAGGGCTATGTCGACAACTTTGGTTCTCTGCCGAATCACCTCATTCCGGATACGATCTTTCAGAGAAACTCCAAGCATAGCCATTTCCATAGCCCGCTGAGCGACCTTAAATTGACGGACTAGTCGTACCGTAAGTGTCCACGACTCGGCTCCGTATGTCATAACAGGTAGGAAATACTGGCTGAAGACTTTTATTCAAACTTTGCGATATTGGCGACGAGAAGACTCGACGAAGTTTCGCAAATGCTGCCCAGCCCAGCTGTATTCTTCTGCGGGTCTCTCTCTCGAAGTTGTTTTTACCTAGTTGCAAAGTTTTCCCCAGATAAACATACTTCTGAACAACTTTGAGAGCAGTTCCGTTGCGAAGCAATTGGTTCCGAAATAACATGTTCGTTGAACATAACCTTTGTTTTGTCCAAGTTCAGCCGGATACCAATGCTCTGAGAAGAATCAGCTACGCTGTCCAACATCTGTGGCAAGTCTTGCAACGTTTCCGCCACAATGACGATGTCATCTGCGAATCTTAAGTGTGAGATGTACTCACCGTTAATGTTAATGCCACATCCTTTCCAGTCCAGTCTTAAACATATCCTCCAATGCATTTGAGAACAGTTTCGGAGAAATAACGTCCCCTTGTCTCACACCTGGATGCAGGGGGATATGCTTAGTCTGCTGGTTCTGTACTTGGACGGTCATTGTTGCGGCGTCATACAGAAATCTCAACACTTGAATATACCGCCAGTCGACTTGGCATCGTTGCAGGCACTCCAAAACAGACCAGGTCTCGATCGAGTCAAAGGCTTTATCATAATCCACAAACGCCAGGCACAGGGGCTGATTATACTTTTCTGTCTTCTGTATAATCTGCCGCACTGTATGGATGTGGTCTATGGTGCCGTGTCCTCCCCGAAACCCGGCCTGCTCTGTTGGCTGGAATTCGTCGAATCTCCGCGCAAGACGATTCGTGATAACTCTCGAAAACGGCTTGTAGACATGGCTTAGGAGGGAAATGGGCCGATAGTTTTTCAAAAGGGTCTTGTCACCCTTTTTGAAAAATAGGACTACCACACTCTTGTTCCATGCATTTGGAGTTCTCCCAGAGAAGAGAACAGAATTAAACAAACGCTAAAGTTCTTTAAGCAAGCGTGGGAGTACCTCCTGCCTTCAGGAGCTCTTTTTTTCTTTTTTTTTTATTACGGACAAGGCAATCGAAGAGTATAATCGGCCACTATGTCTAGCGTTTGTGGATTACGAGAAAGCCTTTGATTCAGTCGAGACCTGGGCAGTGCTACAGTCATTACAGCGGTGCCAGATTGACTACCGGTACATCGAAGTGTTGAAGAGTTTGTACAGCAAGGCCACCATGACAGTTCGTCTTCAGGATCAGAGCACGAATTCTATCCAGTTGCAAAAAGGGGTGAGACAGGGAGACGTTATTTCTCCGAAACTGTTCACCTCTGCACTGGAAGATATATTCAAGCTTCTGAACTGGAAAGGATTTGGTGTTAACATCAATGGCGAATACATCACTCACCTTCGATTTGCTGATGATATAGTCATCATGGCTGGAACCCTGGAAGACCTAAGCACAATGCTCAGTGACTTCAATATTGTTTCCCAATAGGTTGGTCTTAAAATGAACATGGGCAAGACGAACATCATGTCAAATGCCCATGTCGTACCCATGCCGGTTTATGTTGGGAACGATATTATCGAAGCTGTTGATCACTATGTCTACTTAGGTCAGACGATCCAACTGGGTAGATCCAACTTCGACAAAGAGGTCAACCGACGAATCCAACTCGGATGGGCAGCGTTCGGGAAATTACGCCATATCTTCTCGTCGCAGATACCGCAGAGCCTCATGACGAAAGTTTATAATCAGTGCACGTTGCCAGTGATGACATTCGGCACTGAGACGTGGTCGCTACCTATTGGTCTCATCCACAAGCTCAGAGTTGCGTAGCGCGCAATGGAGAGAGCTAAGCTCGGTGTTTCACTACGTGATAGAATCCGAAATGAGGAAATCCGTAGAAGAATGAAGGTTACCGACATAGCTCTCAGAGTTTGCAAGTGGCAATGGGCAGGCCATATAAGTCGCAGAACCGACAACCGTTGGGGAATAAAGGTTCTCGAATGGCGACCACGAACAAGCCAGCGAAGTGTGGGGAGACCCCCCACACGATGGACCGACGACATTGTAGCCATCGCAGGAAGTAGGTGGATGGAGGTGGCACAAGATCGCTCGTCATGGCGCTGTTTGGGGGAGGCCTATGTTCAGCAGTGGACTTCTAAAGGCTGACATGATGAGGCAATCGTTTGACCACGATCTCACCAGTTGGAAAGCGATGATGTGGTCGAAGGTATAGCACGCTTGAATCCAAAGACTCGAGCTGATACTTGGCAGAACCGTCCCAGAGGTGGCAGCAGTATTCCATACAAGATCGGACCTGTACTTGATAAAGATTCAAAAGCTGTCCCGGTGTGAAGTACCGCCTAATCTTAGACAAAATACCAAGTTTTTTGCAGCTACCTTGGCTTTGGATTCAATATAAGATCCAAAATTCAGGTTTGATGTGAGTTCGACACCCAAAAGCTCCAGATGGTCACCTATTGGTATTGTTACACTTTGGAAAAGCTCCGTTGTGATTCCGTCCTCGCCTGGGGCCTTTCCATTTTTGATCTGTTTGAGAGCCATCTCGATTTCGTCAAGGCTGACTTCTGGCAGCTCTTCGGTATAGTGTCGGGTTAGAGTGGCCCTGGAATCCTCCGTATCGGGTTCGGGTTGCGACGCGTGTGTGACGTACAGATGGCCATAAAAATCTTCAACTTCCGCGAGAATCTCCGGCTTAGAAACGAAAACTTTCCCGCTTGATGTGGTCAACTTCGTCAGATGGCTTCGACCAGGCTTGTACGAAGACTTTTTACCCCCGATTTTGCTCTATCGCTTCTTCTATAGCGCTTGTACTGGAGCGTCGGAGGTCTCGCCTTACCAGCTTGGTTATTTGCTTATTCAAAGCCCGCTAAACTGACGAAGTGACTGCTGGATCTTGGCGTCGTTTCTCAATGAGCTGCAGAGAATCCATCGAAAGTTTTGATTTCCTGCCTGTACGCCGTATCTCGCAGAACTTCGTTCCCTCTTCCCTCAGGATTCCTACCACTTGGTCAAGTTCCTTGTCAATGTCAACGTCAATTGTGCTTTCCAAGGCAGCGAATCGGTTCTCCAGTTTCATCTGGAATGTTTCAGATCCAACAACGGTTTGGAGAAGGTTAGGTCGGAGCGTAGACTTCATCAAAACTTTCAAGCTTGCAATCAATATCCAAAGTGCATCGGACAAGTCGGTGATCACTCCCGGTTTTAAACCTAGCAAAAATCATATCTTTGAACCTAGTGATCACAGAGACATCTCTGAATATGCGCTTTTTGTCCGCTCTCATATTTCGTCACACGATCGGGACTTTGACAAGTCCACTTCCGTTGCGGCTGCTTTTTAGAGAATGAGTTCATTAAAAACAGCGCTTCTTTCTCGAGGAAGTTGACTAGCATTTGCCCCCTATGATTTCTGCTGCCAAACCCGTGTTGTCAAACTACCGACTCGCTGCATGTCTGTACTCCCACTTTAGCGTTGAAGTCTCCCATGACAACATTGAAGTGAGCCTTGGAGGTGTTGTGCAAGGCTTTAGATATGTCTTCGTACATATCCTCTACTTCATCATCCGATTGTTTCGAAGTTGGTGCGTATACCTGAATAACCTTGAGGCTATACCTGTCCGTTAATTTAATTACGAGGTACGCAACCCTATTCGAAACACTGGAGATTTCTACAATGTTGTCAGAGAGGACCTTATTGACAAGAAACCCGACACCGCCTTGGGATTCCTGGTCTCCTTCCCTGCAATAGATAAGATGGCCCGACTCTAAGGTTACGGTATCCTCTCCCTCTCTTCGGACTTCACCTAACTCCTCTTCCAATTGCGTCAGATGTTCGTCGAGCCGTAACGTGCGTCCGTTATACTTAGCCACAGTCAGTCGGTTTTGGCGGCCTTCCGTAGCCTGGGGATTCTTAGCACCCGCCGCCCTGCAGTGACCATGACCGCCGCCGTGGCCAGGAATAGCAGGGCTGCCGGGAACTGGGGGCCGTATTTTATTTGTGCTTAACATGGGAGGTAATTCCCAAAAATGATAGATCTATCTATATTTATAATCTACTAGCTTTCCCGCCCGCGACTTCGTACGCGGACTACTGTTTATCGCGAAAAAAAACATCCTATTGATGTAGCAATACTGATATTAAAAGGACATTCCATATCTTGATAGAGAGATGTAGCAATACTGGTATGATAAGGACGTCCCATATCTTGAGCGAGATATCAACTCACACGATGTAGCAATACTGATATGAAAAGGACATCCCATATCTTAACAGAGTGGTCAACTAACACGATGTACGATGTATGCTCAATACTACTTCACCGCGAATCTATACTTATAATAAAACTGTAACAGGTTTAATTCTGTACATTGAAAATATTTTGGCTTTTTTTTAGGAGGCTGTTCTATATTCGATATTGAAGCAAGAACGTTTTTTTTAATTCATATGAAACTTGGCTTGATTTGAGTTCATACTACGAGGTAGGACATAGGATACTTTTCATCCCGAAAAATTAAAGACTACCCGCTGGATAGGGGTTGAAAGTTATTTAAACAAACACGTATCACGATGTAACTACTGGATGGATTTTGATGCATGTTCCTGCGGGATAGGGATCCAAATTCTGTACATTGAAGATATTTCGTAACATTTTTTTAGGCTTTTCTTTATTTGATACTGAAGCCAAAACAGTTTGTATGTCTGTCTGTATCTTGACCGTGCATCACGCTGAAACTACTGAATGAATACAACTGAAACTTGTTATGATTTGAGTTCATACTACGAGGTAGGATATTGGATACTTTTTATCCCGAAACATTAAAGGGTTCCCGCAGGATATTAGTTGGAAGTTATTTAAAAGAATACGTATCACGCTGAAACTACTGGACGGATTTTAATGCAACTTGACACAGTCATAGTTTATATGATGGGTTAAAATTGAGGATACTTATTATCCCGACAAAATAAAGGATTCTTGCATATAAATAATATTTTTTGAGGGTACTCTATATTTGATACTGAAGCGAAAACTGTTTTTTATTTTATTTTTGTCCATCTGTCTGTCTGTATCTTGACCGTGCATCACGCTGAAACTACTGAATGAATACAACTGAAACTTTAGTATGATTTGAGTTCATACTACGAGGTAGGATATTGGATACTTTTTATCCCGAAACATTAAAGGGTTCCCGCAGGATATTAGTTGAAATTTATTTAAAAGAATACGTATCACGCTGAAACTACTGGACGTATTTTGATGCAATTTGACACAGTCATAGTTTGATTTATGGGTTAAAATTAGGGATACATTTTATCCCGAAAAAATAAAGGATTCCTGCGGGGTAGGGGTCCAAAATTATGTTAATTTTTAAATAATAAATATCTATACTTATAATAAAGCAATACGTACGAAAAAGTCTAAACAAAGACGTTAAAAAAAATGTGGTCTAGGGTACTTAAAATAAGCTACTGAACAAGAATATAACATTTATTTAAAACATGTCTGTCTGTTTGTATGTTTGTTTGTTCGCACATCACGTCAAAACTAATGGACTGATTGTGATGCAGTTTTTATTGTTGTATATTAGCTTAGGGTCTAACTCAAAAACTGGTAAAATTGCTATCTCAATCTAATGACTCTAGAAGCCTAGCAATAGTTACAAATCTCTTTGACGGCTGAAGAAATTTTGATCAAATGTTGGTATATTAGTATTTTAGGTCTTGGAATAGCACATAGAGTACTTTTAACCTGGAGAAATGACCACGCGTGCGAAGCAGCAGGCACAGCTAGTTTTTAATACGTGCGCTTATTGCATAGTGAGACGTCACTTTTGAGCAAATCACTTGACCTGTAGCTATTACGAGATGGGAATACCTAGCTTTACTTGATCATGTATTAATTTAATTCTCTCAAGGCTATTGAGTTTGATTGACATTTTACATTGAAACTTAGTTACCAATTGGCCTTCTTAGTGTCGCAAGTGTTCAGAAGCTGTCCGTCCGGCGCCTGCAACAAACAATTGTCGTAGAATGGCTTGGAGCGCTTTAAGTGAGGGTACCGCTTGCTCTCCAAAGAGATTTCTTTTGGTTTCTTCAACTTCTTGCTGCTTCTGGAAGAAGAAGATTGGTCTTAACTTGTTATTAATCATTTGTATGAAGAAATGAGCCCTTACTCACCCTCCCTCTTTTCTCTCCAGATTGATATGCTTGTAATTGAAGTCTGCATACGTAGTGCACACGTCGTCTAGCACATCCCAAATGTGATCGTGGCAGTTGGGTAGGCACCAGGAATGTCTACGAGCAGGCTTGTTCAATTCATTGATGAGTTTGACGAATATGCGGATGGCTGCGTGTGCGTCGGACGCAGCGTAGTGTAGCTGCGCTGGCGTTAATGTCTCTGCGTCCCAGTCACTGCAACGAACCTGTGGAGTAACATTTTAATAATTTGTAATGTAGGTGAGGATGATTATTGGTACTAGCATGGCATATACAGGTTGGATTTTTAAGACGGTTCTGTACCTTAACCATTGTAGCCACAGGAAATCTTTCTTAGGAGACAGTCCTTAACTTTTGGAGATATCTGAACAGCATTCACAGATATTGTAAGAAAAAATAGTCAACAAAAAACTGGGCAATTTACATAAAACATTATTTTGATGCCAATCGATACTGTTTCATCAAATGTCTCTAAAAGACCAACCGATATCTCAAAAAGTCAAGGAGAGTCTCCTAAGCATGTTTTCCTGTAGCTACAACAGTTAGGGTGCCTCTGCCTTTAATGCCCCATCTCAAAATAGGGATAGTGTTCCCCTGTATAGACAGTTTAATGTCAACTAAGTTTGTGATACCTTTGAGGTCCTGGGCTGCAGAAGCAATTACAATTTAGATTTGCACCAAAATTTGGTTGAACATTTGGCAATACCTTGTACTGTACTATTAGTATATATTCTGTGGTCATACTGAAATTCAGCAGCTTTATTTTTAGTACTGCCCAGCTGGTTGGTTGAATAAGCTGCATTGACTTGACTTATGGCCAGTTCCTATATCTAAAAACGAACGTTTTCGCTTACTGTCTATCAATTTTGATATAAATACCATACAAAAAAACATCATTATTTTTTATAGGAAAGGGGGGGGGGGGCGTTATAGTACAGATGCGAGATTTAAAGAGTCAAGATCTAGATTTAACCACTAATTTATATGCAGATTTGTCATAGCTCCGTACTTCAAAAGGCATGTTAAGCCATTGGACCTGGTTGCCAACAGTTGTTAAGTCATGTGCCCTTAGGTGGCATGACAAACTCTGACTCCAGATGTACTCATTTAACATACCTAAATAATATGTAAAAGCCTTTTACCTTAAAACTCTTGTTCAACACAACACCAAGCAATGTCTCGGAGAGGTGTGCCAGTCCTCCCACACTGTACCCACACATCTCTGCAAAATGCCTCAAGTCCACTGTAGATGTGGTTGTGATGCCATGGTCGTGGTTGAGGTAGTTCGCATCGTTCAGAGGGGCAACCCCTACTTTGTAAATACTTATGTCTTCTAATAATTTCTGGAAAAGAATCAATACACATTGATAAAACAAAGTCGCTTGCCGCCGTCTGTCTGTCTGTAACGATTAATCTTTTAAACTATGCAATGGATTTTAATGTGGTTTTCATCATTAGATAGAGTGATTCAAGAGGAAGATTTATACGTATAGTTTTATATTGTTTTGTGTTAGTTTGTTGAAATATGACTAGCATAGATACGGGCATTGTAAAGAGAGTTTATTCGTAAGCCGAACTGGCAACCATAGGCAGAAGAAAAAAAAACGCATCTCCTATAATTATGGATTGTGGGCGCGTATTAGAATTAGAATGTGGAACTGAACTAGAACTGAAGATGGTATTTGGTGTTTTTGTAACAATTCCGTATTTTATCATTTTCAACACAACAGAAAAATGTCGTCAAACTATTATATCCCAAAGTGGAGTGAAGGTTGAGTGTGCGAGAACTAGGTACATTTATCACCTCATTTTTTTCTAATTCAAACCTGTGCGATGCCGGGTCTGGTTGCGAGTTAAAATATGTTACTTAGTAAACAACACTGGGCGGTGGCACTATGTGTGTACACAGTGTGATGTTAATACAATATCAGTATGCTGCTGGTCTATAACCTAGAAAAGTTTTTTTTTTTTTTAACTCGGTCTGATGCCCCGGAAAAAATATCCACAAGGACAGCCACGGGGCACAGCTAGTATTCATATACTTATTACGAGTGTTAAGCAGGATAACTTTCTTTTAGACTATTTCTTAGCTTACTTTTAATGACGGAGGCACGGTGTCCATGAGGTTCAGTCTGAACAGCACGCAGTAACCGTCATGAGTGGACAGCTGCAGCAATGCCACGGGCTTCCTACTGCCCCTAGTTACCCACTCACAGTCAAATCCTATGGCATTGTAGTCCATACTTCTCCTGTTTATACAAAAACATAAATTACAGTTTAATCTTTGTATTTATGAAATTATCTTTGTTTTAACCAAAATGCTTTGGAATGTTATCACTAGGGGACAAATGTAACGCAAAACATGTCAATAGAACTCACTTCTAAGAACAATACGGCGATCTCGCTTTCGTATGTCCGGATTTCCGGCTGTTCTCCTCTACAGGTCGCATTTCTCAACCAATCTCGACGAAACTTGGTATACAGGTTAAGCAAATTTTTTAGTCAACAGGGATTTTTGATTTAGGGGTATTTCCCCCAAAAACGGGTAAAAAGGGGGCTACTGAATATCTCCACCATAATAAATCCGATTTCGATGGTTCTTTTTTCATTTGAAAGGTAGTTACTTTATGTTAGTCTCATAAAAATTTGTTGAAGATCTGATGAGGATCTTCGGCGAGATGAGCGTGATGGCGTGATAGCTCCCCAAACTGCAGTAAATTTCTCACTTTTAGGTTTCTACCAGTGGAATCATTACCTACTAGGTAGGGATTGATGGAGCACCTTGGTTATTAATGTTAGTGTTACAATAAGGTAACTAGATGGCGCTACTGTGCACCGCTAGATGGTTTGCAAAAAAGTTTGTACATGCGAGGTCTACAGCTCACAGAGCCACTAGTTTAATATTGATTTAATATTAGTCTTTAGATGATTTAAGTTGTCTCAGAAGTAAGTATGTTAAGGCCCTTGGCAGGAAGTGGGGGCACTTTGAAGGAAAAGTTGTCCCCCCTTTCCGAGTTTTTTTTCTTTTTTTTTCCATCCTTGCTTTCAAATTTACTTCTGATACCATTGATAAAAAGTGGGGGTTAGAGGGGGCAGGTGGAGGGCTACCCCCTGGTACCTCTCTTCCCACGCGGAGATACTAAGTTTATGAGATATTTCAGTATTAAGTTTATTAAAAGTTAACCTTGTAACTTTGGCACTTGCAAGCCGCTGCCGCGGCACGATCGCTTCGCTCGCTCAGCTCGCACTATGTATAGTCATGTTCTATCCTAAGCTACCCTAGTCTTTGGGTGATATTTAATAAACTTAAAACTGAAATATCTCATAAACTAAGGGACTGCGGGGGAGGGGGAGGTGGAGGTGGAGGGGGAGGGGGAGGTGGAGGTGGAGGGGGAGGGGGAGGGGAGGGGGAGGTGGAGGGTGAGGGGGAGGTGGTAGCAGGGGGTAGCCCTTCACCTCCCCCATCCACACCTCACCTTAAATCAATGTCATCAGAAGTAAATTTGGAAGGATAAAAAATATTATTAAAAAACTCGGAATTGGGGGGGGCTGCGCAACTATTCCTTCAAAGGGGGGGTTCCTACCTCCCCTCTTCCCCCTCCACCCCTCCCCACCCCCAAAATCGACGGTATAGCAACTACAGTACTGCCAGGCACTTTGCGAGAATCTAATATTTACTTTTTAAAGTTCATCATCATCATCATTTCAGCCTTTAGAAGTCGACTGATGAACATAGACCTCCCCCAAAGAGCACCACGACGAACGGTCTTGTGCCGCCTCAATCCACCGACGGCAGGAATGTACTTGCTATACCGTCGATTATGGGGGGCGGAGGGGTGGAGGGGGTAGGGGGGATGTAGAAACCCCCCCTTTGAAGTAAAAGTTGCGCAGCCCCCCCCTTTCCGAGTTTTATTTTTATTTTTTTTCCATCCTTACTTTCAAATTTACTTCTAATGCAATTGATAAAAGGTAGGGGGTAAAGGGGGGAGGTCAAGGGCTACTCCCTGGTACCTCTCTCTCCCCGCTGAGATGCTTAGTTTATGAGATATTTCAGTTTTAAGTTTATTAAAAATCGGCATTTCGCGCTTGCCGGCCGCTACCGCAGCACGCTCGCTTCGCTCGCTCGGCTCGCGCGATTTGTAGTCATGTTCTAACCTAACCTACCACACCTTAAATCAATGTCATCAGAAGTAAATTTGACAATAAGGATGGAAAAAAAAAAAAAAACTCGGAAAGAGGGGGGCTGCGCAACTTTTCCTTCAAAGGGAGGGGGGGGGGGGGGGGGTTCCCACCGCCCCACCCCCAAAATCGACGGTATAGCAACTACAGTTTAGCCCCATCGACTCCTCTCCTTTTAAAGTTGCTTGTAAATAATCCCAAACTATTCTAAAGACATGAATCGCAGAGTACTTGTAACACAAGACAAACAATGTTCGAAAGTCAACTTTGAATACCCATAATTTGAGTATTTTTACCTGCGTAGCTCAAATACCTGCAGCTCGCTCTGTTCAGAATTCGAAACAAGATTAATAAGTAGCTTAAATGCTTCAGTTGCGGGAACAGTTCGACGAGTTTTTAACCGTTTATATAAGAGGAAGGCTACATATCCACAGGTTACAGTGAACGCTGCAGCTGTTACATAAACCTTAGCATTAAAAAATACTGTCATTTCTATAATTGAGAAGGGAAAATAATTATTAAAATTTAATTCAAAAGTTTTCCAACTTCTTAGTCAAAAACCTAGGGTTTGGTGACAGTGACACTGATCACACTGACAGTAGTGACAGAGGAACTTTTTTTGGTCACAGATCATAATTCAAAATCTTTGGGCTTGTTCACATAAACGTTCGAGGACGCACGGATCACCCGCGCGTACACTCGAAATCGTTCACGGCGTCGTCCGGGCGTTCGCCTGGGTCATCCGAAAAATAGTAGTGGAGGGGAGGAATAGTATGAAACTGACACAGTTGTCAGTTGTAAGTAGACGTCCAAAGTCGTTCACGATCTCCGGATGATCGAGCGATAATCGCACGGATGATTCGAGCGTGTAAGTGAACACAGCCATTGTCACAGACTTGTCCTGCATTCAAGATGATGCAGTGGCGTTTTGGGCTGTTTAGATTGGCATTTTTGACAATAAGGATCCTTTCCAAACCGAACGAAAAATTACCCTAAAACCAAGATGATAAAGTCACTTTTCCTATGTCAAATTTAACTGTCATGTCCAAAGCGAACGCTGATATTTAGAGAAAGATATTTAGCGTTTATAACTGTTATTTTAGATCATTTACCATCAAAACGAACGGCCCCCGTACATGGTGGCATAAACATTTCTTACTGTCGTTGGGTGCCACAAGCTAACAAGAGGGAGACGCCAGTAGGCGTAATTCAAAATCTTTGGAGCATACATACACTGCGTTCGAGATGATGAGATGGCGCATGACGTTGCCGCATTGTTGTGGGCAATTTCGAAATTTACATTTTTAACAAGCCGTTCGTTATGAACTCCTCTTCAAAATACTCAGAAATAATGTAGATTGCCCTCAGCTGCTCAGTTATTTCAATTTTAAAGTACCTAGAGAATATAATCTGCGTAAACCCATTGTTCCCCTTGTTTCCCCCTTTCGTAAGCTCGGTTCCAACTCTCCAGTACCCAGATTAAGTAAGTCACTTAACAACTATAGTGATGTAATTGATATTTTTTCAATGTCGTTATATAATTTTCGCAAGCAGTTATTGAATGCAATAACTAATTAAAATTATCTTGTCATCATACATCAGTGTTATTCAGACCGTAATATCAACATGAAAGTACTTAAGTATAAGTGCTTCTTTCTCTTTTCTTTATTTATTTGTACTTGCCTAAATTAATTAACAATATATTCCAATCTCCTATACACTCCTTTTTTGTTTAAATTTATAAGGTAGTTTTATCTACCAAGTGCACAGCAACAAATGCCCTACCTTGCCTTGCTTAGCTATCTTGTATTGTTGGTTAACTGCACTTGCTAAATTATTGATTATGTGTGAATTGTATCAAATCTCTGGTTGTGGTTGGTGTCAAAGTTAACTTTGATTACCTTTCAATTGTGCAAAGATAATGTAATTTCTACCTGCGTATTTGTCACACATTGTTTACTCCTTCGCACAATTTTTATTTTATTTTTTTTTTTTAATTTTTTTTAATAAAGAGTTAACGATGACAGTATTATAGCCAGAGACGAAATATGTAGCTCAGTCTTATACCTACCTATTTTTTTTTTTTTTATAAGTTCATTTTGGATATGCGGTGTTCACCTTT
Organism: Alsophila aescularia; assembly: GCA_946251855.1. Lineage (NCBI taxonomy): Eukaryota > Metazoa > Arthropoda > Insecta > Lepidoptera > Geometridae > Alsophila > Alsophila aescularia. The sequence goes on along the minus strand of OX276379.1, from coordinate 29,472,517 downwards.
AAGTGATTGTGCAACTAGCTCATAAATTGTATTACTTTTTTCGGTGTAAGTATTGTTGTAGCAATCGTTGGTAGACCATATTAATAAAATAAAATAAATAAGAGGCCCAACCTCTTGTGTGAGGGGGTGGAAAATAATGAAAAATAAAACGCAAACAGAGTCGCAAGGTTTACAGCTCGCACTTAAACCGCACGTTTCGCGCGATCTCCACTCCCACTATCACATAATATTAAATCTTTCTAAAAGTATGTACAACTGCCCCCCGATTCAGAACCATTCGATAACGAACCGAATCGATTTGATTCGATATAGTGAATGTAAATGTATTGAACGATTTCAAACCAAATCCACAGAATAAATAATACCATATCAATCGACAACTGAGTTATCGAAGGGTTCTGAATTGGGGGGCAGAACGCTACATTCGACCTCAAATGTCCAAGACTGTGGCGTATAGGTGTTATTTCAACTCGAACGCACCATTCATCAAGTGTGTAAAATGACAATGCCGCTGTCTATCTGACAAGACAGTGACAATTCAATTAGAACATAACTTCACGCTTGAGCCATTGGGAGATGCAATTCAGTACCGTGAATTTAATATACAAAGGAATGACGCTAGGTCATTGATTTCTTTTCCGGGACCTTCAAACAGTTACAAGATATAATCTGAAAGTCTACCAATGGGTCAGGGTGAGTATAAAATCCAGCAGCCAACCATTTGCAATGGTATTAGTTATAGTTGTAGAATAATCTTACTTCGTATGTACTATTGTCCAACGCAATAAATTGTGTTAAATGATTCTCTTATATTATTAAGACATCCTTTAGTATATCCAAACAATAGGGTTAACGGGTAATCATCCCCCTTAACCCTATAAAGACGAACGCCAAATGTTAAAATGATCAAACTTAGCGTTCTAATAGTTATTTTCGCTATTTGCTTTAAAACGAACGGCCTCTTAACTCCGTTAACTCATCATCACGAACGCAGGGTCTGTGGCAGGGTAATCTGTGATTTTATCCCCTGCGTTCGTGATGATGAGATGGCACACTGTAGGCAGTTTCAAAATGTGCATTTTTAACAAGCCATTTTCTTTGAACATTTTCAACTCTTTTGTAATTTTTGCATCTTTCTTTTGTCACTACCGATCCTTTCCAAACTGAATGAAAAACGACCCTTTTTCTGACGGAATAAAGTCTATTTTCTTTTGTCAACATGTCATCGAAACTTGCAAAGCGAATGGAAATCGAAAACATTCAGTGCCCCGACCACAGAACTTGGTTTCAATCAGATTGTCACTTTTTTCATAGCAATTTCGACTCTATCGCAATGCACTAATGAATTTGATGGATTGAAACCGATCAATACTGCGTAATAGCACTGCAGAACGCTAATTTCGCCCACAAATGGCCAAAGGGAACGCCAATTTTGATCATATATAGCGTTTTTAACAGTTATTTTCGCCAATTGTTACAAAACGAACGGACCCCTAATCAACTGCATGTTGTATAAGCTGTCAAAGTCAAAGCTTTACATATTCTGTGTCCAGTGTCATGGCAAACAAAAATTTATTTTTTGGTTTGGTGCACATCTGCAATTTTGTTTGTTCTTGTACTTTTCTAATCCTAGTGCAGACATAATGGCACGGGACAGAAGTCCCGAAAGGCGACGGTCTCGTTCACGCGAAAGGCGCGACAGAGAACGAAACGAAGACCGTGAATCCCATCGAGACAAAACCAAGCGTCGAGAAAGGTCTCGCAGTCCTGCCAAAAAGGAGCGTGAAAGATCCAGGAGCCCTCGAAAAGACAGGGACAGAAGCCCGCGAAAGGATGCTGATCGTGCCCGAAGTCCCAGTAAAAAAGAGCGCGGACGTTCTCGCAGCCCTAAAAAACGGGACGGCAAAGATAAAGACAAACGCCATGACGATAAAGAAAAGAGTAAAAGCAAAAAAGAAGATACTAAGAAAGAAGAGGACCACGACGGTAAGGAAGAAGACCCTAAACCCGTTAAACGTGAACCTCTGTCTCTAGAAGAGTTACTGGCCAAGAAAAAAGCAGAGGAAGAAGCAAGGAGTAAACCTGTTTTCCTAACAAAAGAGCAAAGAGCAGCTCTAGCACTGGAGAGGCGCCGTGAACAAGTGGAAGCAATGAAAGCAAATGTGGAACGTCCTGCCATTACCACTATCGATCTTACAGTAAATAAAAAAGATGAGGAAAAGAAACATAGAGAAGAAAGACAAGAAAAAGAACGAGAAAGGAGAGAAGAAAGAGAAAGAGAGCGGGAGAGAAAGTATGAAGAAAGGAAAGCTAATATGCAGAATGATCGCCGAGGAGGAGATGACAAAAAAGATAAGAATGAAGAAGGTTCCAAAACTAAAGATAAGGAGCGAGAAGAAGAAGCAATCAAGGCGCGATATCTAGGTATTGTGAAGAAGAAACGTAGAGTGCGACGCTTGAATGATAGAAAGTTTGTTTTCGACTGGGATGCATCAGAAGACACCTCTAATGATTACAATGCTTTATACAAAGAACGGCATCAAGTGCAGTTCTTTGGAAGAGGACATATCGCTGGCATTGACATAAAATGTCAAAAAAAGGATCATAGCCGGTTTTATGGCAATCTATTAGAGAAACGGAGAACTGAGTTGGAAAAGGAACAAGAGAAATTACGTCTCAAAAAGGTTAAGAAGAAGGAAGATAAACAAAAATGGGATGACAGACACTGGTCTGAGAAAGACCATGATGAAATGACGGAGAGAGATTGGCGGATTTTCAAAGAGGATTACAATATTACAATCAAAGGTGGAAAAATACCAAATCCAATACGTAATTGGAAAGAAGCTGGTTTCCACAATGATGTAATGGAAATTATCAACAAAGTAGGCTACAAGAGCCCTACTCCAATTCAACGACAAGCCATACCGATCGGCTTACAGAATAGAGACATTATTGGTGTGGCTGAGACTGGTTCAGGTAAAACCTTGGCATTCCTTATACCGCTGCTCACTTGGATTCAATCACTTCCAAAGTCAGAGCGTATGGAGGATGCTGATCAAGGTCCTTATGCCATCATTTTGGCACCAACACGTGAGTTGGCCCAACAAATAGAAGAGGAAACAAGTAAGTTTGGTACACCATTAGGAATAACATCCGTCGTAGTAGTGGGTGGTCTCTCGAGAGAAGAGCAAGGTTTCAAACTAAGATTAGGCTGTGAAATCGTAATTGCAACACCAGGTCGTCTCATTGACGTGTTGGAAAACAGATATCTGGTTCTGAATCGTTGTACTTATGTAGTCTTGGATGAAGCCGATCGTATGATAGACATGGGCTTCGAGCCAGATGTACAGAAAATTCTTGAATTCATGCCAGTTTCTAATATCAAGCCAGACACTGATGCTGCTGAAGATGCTTCAGTCCTCTTGGCAAATTACAATACCAAGAAGAAGTACAGACAAACTGTGATGTTTACAGCTACTATGCCACCAGCAGTAGAGCGCCTGGCTCGAACATATCTGAGAAGACCAGCTATTGTGTACATTGGATCTATTGGCAAGCCAGTAGACAGGACTGAGCAAGTAGTGCTAATGGTTGGAGAGAATGAGAAACGCAGGAAGCTGACCGAGATACTCCGGTGTGGTGTCGAGCCGCCAATTATAATCTTCGTCAACCAAAAGAAAGGAGCCGATGTTCTTGCGAAAGGCCTTGAGAAGTTGGGCTTCAATGCCTGTACGTTGCATGGTGGTAAAGGGCAGGAGCAGCGAGACTTTGCATTGTCGAGTCTCAAGAACGGTTCCAAAGATATTCTGGTGGCGACAGATGTCGCCGGTCGTGGTATCGACATCAAGGATGTCAGTATTGTCATCAACTATGACATGGCTAAGAGTATCGAAGACTACACGCATCGTATAGGTCGTACGGGCCGTGCAGGCAAGACTGGTAAAGCCATATCATTTGTGACTAAAGAGGATTCATTTTTGTTCTATGACTTAAAGCAGTACTTGCTCCAAAGCTCGGTTTCAACCTGTCCTCCTGAATTAATGAACCATCCAGAAGCCCAGCACAAGCCTGGCAGTGTGGTCACTAAGAAGAGGCGTGAGGAAATGATATTTGCGTAAGAGTACCCAATGTATACATTTGAGCAATAAAGATTTTAGATCACAAACATGACTTTTAGCATAAATGAGAAAAAGTTGTAAAAATATAATTCATTTATTTGTAAAGAAGATATTTTAATAACACTGTATCAGACTAGCTATCAATAAATAAGTTATTTACTAACACAACATCTGCAGTTGGTTCACTGCAGTAATATGGACCTGAAACAAAAAATAACATTTCAATTCCAAGATGGGGAGAAAGGCCGTAATTTTTTTATTTTTCTCTTTCTCCCCAGAGTCGGTGGGGAGAAAGGGAATTACCCAATTTTTTGCAATTTACTTGGTGTAACAGTGTGGCTTGAATTTTAGAACAATTAAGAGCAATTAAATTTAAGAATACCAAATCTATAGATGTTTGTTCTCTATATTTTGCCATATATTATTTTCTGAACTGCATATTATGATCACTAGTGTTGGTTCTAGGTACCTATATAATTGAAAACTCACTTGTTAACTATTTCTTTTTTAATTGTCTTCCAATTCGTCATCCAGGGGAGCTTAAAAATAATAAGTTAATTTATTAATAAATATTATTATCTGTGCTTATCGCAATAATGAAGTGAAGCATTTAAAACAACATTGACAGTCACAGTCGATGTAAAAAAGGGCTTTTATTAGTGGCATAGTATACGGCGGCCATTTTGAAATAAATGCGAAATGGCGGCCACTCAAACTTATAAACCGAAAAAGCATGTTATGAAGGAAAGATGCTTCGAGCAAGCAAACAGAGTTGGTTGTTTGCTCGAATGAAGGATTGGACCAGCAAGTAGAAGCAGTGTTGGTAAAAATCTACAAATAGGATTGCTTCATTAATACAAGATAAAATTATGAATGATCCCTTGGTTGTTTTATTTCCAGCTACCCACACCCACCTACATAGTTACGATTTAATCCAAAAACTATTAGACTTAATTCTATATTTTTCCAAGTATTAGTTTAATTTTCAAACTTGTTTTTTTTTGCTTTATATTTTGACTCAATATCGCTATGTTTGTGAATGAACGATAAAATTTCAATAAACTGGAACTGTATTGAACTCAGTGTACCTATACCATAACAAGTTATTTTTTATTTGATGGGTAGGTAGTGCAGTAACAATGATGGATGGCATCTAAATTTTAAAATTACATTTACAAAAACAATAAACAACAAAAAGTATTTAATTGGTCGCGCGGATTACATGGGTAGACCACGGATTTTTGAGCTTGTGTCGTAACAACGAACGGCCGGCACTCCTGCTGTCCGGAGCTTGTCCGTCAATAAAATTATCAACTTACAGCACACAGAGTACCAAAGAATTGGCTTCATTTTGCAAGGATGATTAGATAACATGTAATCCACGCGACCACTTCAGGGTTAAATAGTGCAATGACCTATGACAATGTTTTATAAGTGCTGGCTTACTAATAACTACTTAATATTTTATTCAATTATTTATACTTATAACAGGGCAGTAAGTACCAAAAAGTCTGTAAATTAAAGACAATTTAAAAAAAATATGGTCTATTGGACTAAAAAAAAGCCACTGAACAAAAATATCATGTTTTTTAAAATCATGTCTGTCTGTTTGTTCGCGCATCACGTAAAAACTACTGGACCAATTGCGATGAGGTTTTCATTGTTGGATAGGTCAAGGTTTGAAATAACAACTGATGTACTTGATATCTCAATCCGATAAGTAGAAGCCAAGCAATCGATAAAAATATTTTTATCGTCTGAAGCAATTTTGATCAAATGTTGGTATTTTAAGTCCTGGAATAGCACTCATAAATTTTAACCTAGAGAAAGTGCTTAATAATGACCTACTTAAATGAAACTAAGCGGAGATGCTTTAGCAAATCATCCCTAGCAACAAAACATGCACAAAACCCATGCAAAAACACAAAGCACTAAACACCACGCAGCCACCACCCAAACTCTACCTATTGTTTCTTTTCCGCCAGTTTGGCGTCGAGCTCGCCCTTAGAGGGCGGCGGCATCACGGCCTGCTTCACCGAGGAGGCCAGCGAGATGGTCATGTCAACAAACTCCGATAAGTCTTTGGGGAAAGACAGCTCGGGGAATTTCACCTCCAGTTGTGGGTCACCGGGCTTTACTGGTGCAAAGTACGTAACATTTAGTACCTAGCATTATACTCGTGTTTATGTAAAAGAACACGCCAACCTTAAGAGTTCGAACATTCTAATTTTGATGTCAAAATAATGAAATTGAGGAAGAGGTTCTCACTTCGACTGTTTTTTTTTGTGTATATTCCCTCACAGATATTTCTGAACAGTTTTTTTGTGTACGTTCCCTCATTGAGATTTCTGAAGAGTTTTTTGTGTATGTTCCTCATTGAGATTTTTGAACAGTTTTTTTGTGTATGTTATCTCACTGAGCTTTCTGAACTTTTTTATTTTAATAGGTGCTTACTTTTAGACATAAATTTCATCAGAATTGATTAAGTAGTTTTTTTTGTGTAGTAAAACATTATAAAATCTATTTTCGGTCTCAGATTTTGAGTAAATACCACTTTTTACTAAAAATAAGTATATGTACAGAAATTTATCTATGAAACGCCATGACGATAAAGAAAAGAGTAAAAGCAAAAAAGAAGATACTAAGAAAGAAGAGGACCACGACGGTAAGGAAGAAGACCCTAAACCCGTTAAACGTGAACCTCTGTCTCTAGAAGAGTTACTGGCCAAGAAAAAAGCAGAGGAAGAAGCAAGGAGTAAACCTGTTTTCCTAACAAAAGAGCAAAGAGCAGCTCTAGCACTGGAGAGGCGCCGTGAACAAGTGGAAGCAATGAAAGCAAATGTGGAACGTCCTGCCATTACCACTATCGATCTTACAGTAAATAAAAAAGATGAGGAAAAGAAACATAGAGAAGAAAGACAAGAAAAAGAACGAGAAAGGAGAGAAGAAAGAGAAAGAGAGCGGGAGAGAAAGTATGAAGAAAGGAAAGCTAATATGCAGAATGATCGCCGAGGAGGAGATGACAAAAAAGATAAGAATGAAGAAGGTTCCAAAACTAAAGATAAGGAGCGAGAAGAAGAAGCAATCAAGGCGCGATATCTAGGTATTGTGAAGAAGAAACGTAGAGTGCGACGCTTGAATGATAGAAAGTTTGTTTTCGACTGGGATGCATCAGAAGACACCTCTAATGATTACAATGCTTTATACAAAGAACGGCATCAAGTGCAGTTCTTTGGAAGAGGACATATCGCTGGCATTGACATAAAATGTCAAAAAAAGGATCATAGCCGGTTTTATGGCAATCTATTAGAGAAACGGAGAACTGAGTTGGAAAAGGAACAAGAGAAATTACGTCTCAAAAAGGTTAAGAAGAAGGAAGATAAACAAAAATGGGATGACAGACACTGGTCTGAGAAAGACCATGATGAAATGACGGAGAGAGATTGGCGGATTTTCAAAGAGGATTACAATATTACAATCAAAGGTGGAAAAATACCAAATCCAATACGTAATTGGAAAGAAGCTGGTTTCCACAATGATGTAATGGAAATTATCAACAAAGTAGGCTACAAGAGCCCTACTCCAATTCAACGACAAGCCATACCGATCGGCTTACAGAATAGAGACATTATTGGTGTGGCTGAGACTGGTTCAGGTAAAACCTTGGCATTCCTTATACCGCTGCTCACTTGGATTCAATCACTTCCAAAGTCAGAGCGTATGGAGGATGCTGATCAAGGTCCTTATGCCATCATTTTGGCACCAACACGTGAGTTGGCCCAACAAATAGAAGAGGAAACAAGTAAGTTTGGTACACCATTAGGAATAACATCCGTCGTAGTAGTGGGTGGTCTCTCGAGAGAAGAGCAAGGTTTCAAACTAAGATTAGGCTGTGAAATCGTAATTGCAACACCAGGTCGTCTCATTGACGTGTTGGAAAACAGATATCTGGTTCTGAATCGTTGTACTTATGTAGTCTTGGATGAAGCCGATCGTATGATAGACATGGGCTTCGAGCCAGATGTACAGAAAATTCTTGAATTCATGCCAGTTTCTAATATCAAGCCAGACACTGATGCTGCTGAAGATGCTTCAGTCCTCTTGGCAAATTACAATACCAAGAAGAAGTACAGACAAACTGTGATGTTTACAGCTACTATGCCACCAGCAGTAGAGCGCCTGGCTCGAACATATCTGAGAAGACCAGCTATTGTGTACATTGGATCTATTGGCAAGCCAGTAGACAGGACTGAGCAAGTAGTGCTAATGGTTGGAGAGAATGAGAAACGCAGGAAGCTGACCGAGATACTCCGGTGTGGTGTCGAGCCGCCAATTATAATCTTCGTCAACCAAAAGAAAGGAGCCGATGTTCTTGCGAAAGGCCTTGAGAAGTTGGGCTTCAATGCCTGTACGTTGCATGGTGGTAAAGGGCAGGAGCAGCGAGACTTTGCATTGTCGAGTCTCAAGAACGGTTCCAAAGATATTCTGGTGGCGACAGATGTCGCCGGTCGTGGTATCGACATCAAGGATGTCAGTATTGTCATCAACTATGACATGGCTAAGAGTATCGAAGACTACACGCATCGTATAGGTCGTACGGGCCGTGCAGGCAAGACTGGTAAAGCCATATCATTTGTGACTAAAGAGGATTCATTTTTGTTCTATGACTTAAAGCAGTACTTGCTCCAAAGCTCGGTTTCAACCTGTCCTCCTGAATTAATGAACCATCCAGAAGCCCAGCACAAGCCTGGCAGTGTGGTCACTAAGAAGAGGCGTGAGGAAATGATATTTGCGTAAGAGTACCCAATGTATACATTTGAGCAATAAAGATTTTAGATCACAAACATGACTTTTAGCATAAATGAGAAAAAGTTGTAAAAATATAATTCATTTATTTGTAAAGAAGATATTTTAATAACACTGTATCAGACTAGCTATCAATAAATAAGTTATTTACTAACACAACATCTGCAGTTGGTTCACTGCAGTAATATGGACCTGAAACAAAAAATAACATTTCAATTCCAAGATGGGGAGAAAGGCCGTAATTTTTTTATTTTTCTCTTTCTCCCCAGAGTCGGTGGGGAGAAAGGGAATTACCCAATTTTTTGCAATTTACTTGGTGTAACAGTGTGGCTTGAATTTTAGAACAATTAAGAGCAATTAAATTTAAGAATACCAAATCTATAGATGTTTGTTCTCTATATTTTGCCATATATTATTTTCTGAACTGCATATTATGATCACTAGTGTTGGTTCTAGGTACCTATATAATTGAAAACTCACTTGTTAACTATTTCTTTTTTAATTGTCTTCCAATTCGTCATCCAGGGGAGCTTAAAAATAATAAGTTAATTTATTAATAAATATTATTATCTGTGCTTATCGCAATAATGAAGTGAAGCATTTAAAACAACATTGACAGTCACAGTCGATGTAAAAAAGGGCTTTTATTAGTGGCATAGTATACGGCGGCCATTTTGAAATAAATGCGAAATGGCGGCCACTCAAACTTATAAACCGAAAAAGCATGTTATGAAGGAAAGATGCTTCGAGCAAGCAAACAGAGTTGGTTGTTTGCTCGAATGAAGGATTGGACCAGCAAGTAGAAGCAGTGTTGGTAAAAATCTACAAATAGGATTGCTTCATTAATACAAGATAAAATTATGAATGATCCCTTGGTTGTTTTATTTCCAGCTACCCACACCCACCTACATAGTTACGATTTAATCCAAAAACTATTAGACTTAATTCTATATTTTTCCAAGTATTAGTTTAATTTTCAAACTTGTTTTTTTTTGCTTTATATTTTGACTCAATATCGCTATGTTTGTGAATGAACGATAAAATTTCAATAAACTGGAACTGTATTGAACTCAGTGTACCTATACCATAACAAGTTATTTTTTATTTGATGGGTAGGTAGTGCAGTAACAATGATGGATGGCATCTAAATTTTAAAATTACATTTACAAAAACAATAAACAACAAAAAGTATTTAATTGGTCGCGCGGATTACATGGGTAGACCACGGATTTTTGAGCTTGTGTCGTAACAACGAACGGCCGGCACTCCTGCTGTCCGGAGCTTGTCCGTCAATAAAATTATCAACTTACAGCACACAGAGTACCAAAGAATTGGCTTCATTTTGCAAGGATGATTAGATAACATGTAATCCACGCGACCACTTCAGGGTTAAATAGTGCAATGACCTATGACAATGTTTTATAAGTGCTGGCTTACTAATAACTACTTAATATTTTATTCAATTATTTATACTTATAACAGGGCAGTAAGTACCAAAAAGTCTGTAAATTAAAGACAATTTAAAAAAAATATGGTCTATTGGACTAAAAAAAAGCCACTGAACAAAAATATCATGTTTTTTAAAATCATGTCTGTCTGTTTGTTCGCGCATCACGTAAAAACTACTGGACCAATTGCGATGAGGTTTTCATTGTTGGATAGGTCAAGGTTTGAAATAACAACTGATGTACTTGATATCTCAATCCGATAAGTAGAAGCCAAGCAATCGATAAAAATATTTTTATCGTCTGAAGCAATTTTGATCAAATGTTGGTATTTTAAGTCCTGGAATAGCACTCATAAATTTTAACCTAGAGAAAGTGCTTAATAATGACCTACTTAAATGAAACTAAGCGGAGATGCTTTAGCAAATCATCCCTAGCAACAAAACATGCACAAAACCCATGCAAAAACACAAAGCACTAAACACCACGCAGCCACCACCCAAACTCTACCTATTGTTTCTTTTCCGCCAGTTTGGCGTCGAGCTCGCCCTTAGAGGGCGGCGGCATCACGGCCTGCTTCACCGAGGAGGCCAGCGAGATGGTCATGTCAACAAACTCCGATAAGTCTTTGGGGAAAGACAGCTCGGGGAATTTCACCTCCAGTTGTGGGTCACCGGGCTTTACTGGTGCAAAGTACGTAACATTTAGTACCTAGCATTATACTCGTGTTTATGTAAAAGAACACGCCAACCTTAAGAGTTCGAACATTCTAATTTTGATGTCAAAATAATGAAATTGAGGAAGAGGTTCTCACTTCGACTGTTTTTTTTTGTGTATATTCCCTCACAGATATTTCTGAACAGTTTTTTTGTGTACGTTCCCTCATTGAGATTTCTGAAGAGTTTTTTGTGTATGTTCCTCATTGAGATTTTTGAACAGTTTTTTTGTGTATGTTATCTCACTGAGCTTTCTGAACTTTTTTATTTTAATAGGTGCTTACTTTTAGACATAAATTTCATCAGAATTGATTAAGTAGTTTTTTTTGTGTAGTAAAACATTATAAAATCTATTTTCGGTCTCAGATTTTGAGTAAATACCACTTTTTACTAAAAATAAGTATATGTACAGAAATTTATCTATGAAACCTTCTTTTTGATCTTTTTTCGGTGATAAATTAGTAAGATGGGCATGTTCTTCTGCATATCGTTATTATTATCAGCCCATATGCCCATATGCCCTCGTCTGACTTACGTCAGACATGCCCAGTCCCTTTTAATCATGGCTGCTTTTTGAGCTACGTCGGCGATCTGGGTCTTGGAATGTATATATCAGAATTTCATAAACTAAGTTAGAGTTGGATTTTAGAATGTACTTGTTATTGAAAAATTATGAGATTTTACCTCCGTACAAGAAGTTGTAAGCGATATTGATGTACTGCTTGGCGAGGCTGGAGTTGTTCTTCATAATCTCTTTTGTGTCTTCAGGGAAGCAGACCAGCCCCATGCCGCTGGTGCCCAGGCCGGCGTACAGTACCCTCTGAAAATACAAAATTGTCAAGTGGCCTATTCTAAGACATGACTTTGTAACAGATGACATCCCCGTAGAATTTCTTGGTGCTCTCTTCTCTAACGGGCGTATTTCCGAAGCACCGGAGAAGGGCATTTCTGTTTTCTGTGCGAGATTCAACTCTGAGTTGGCACTTGAGCATACTTAATTTACCTAATTGAATTGATTTGATCTATTTTATAATATTTAATGTTTTTCTCCTTGTTCATGAGATGTAAAGTTTTTGACATGTAAAAGTGCTATTATTTTGTCTGTCCTTATAATAAAGCAGTTAGTAACAAAAAGTTTGTAAAATGAAGATAATAAAAATAAACGGCCAAGTGCGTGTCGGACTCGCGCACAGAGTGTTGCAAAAAGGGGTTAATTTTTTTTTCTGTAACTCACGGCTTCTAGATCACTAAAGGTTTTCGGAGTTTTCCCTTCACTTGTGCTATATGATATTGCTTCTTAGCAAATGGTCAGTGGGAAGTACCCTATAGGTTTCGATTCCCTTGCGGCATAAACGACCGTATCTTTTGTTTTTTCCACAGTTCTAAGAGGGATTGCAGACCTGAGTATTTTATATTAATTTCAACTTGATACCTCCACGCGTTCCTGAGAAAAAGGGCCTTGACCAACAGAGAAACAGACAGACAACGAAGTGATCCTATCTATTGCCTTGCTTGTAACCGCTTTATTCCGGTTCCTGTTTTCCTTGTGAGGTACGGAACCTTAATTATGGTCAAGGGGACTAAAAATAAGCTACTGAATAAGTATCTTATAAAGTGTTGAACAAGAACATAACTTTTTAAATAATATCTATCTATCTGTCTGTATGCCGTTTTTACTGTTGAATAGCTTAAGTTTTAACTCAAAATCTGGTATGCTTTCTGTATCTCGATCCGACGAGATTAAGCAGAGCAATCTGGCCTATCCCAATGAACTAGCCCGATCTTCGGCTCTTCCCATCCAGTTTCTGGCAGCCGCCGTCCGCAGTTCGTCATTCCACCGGTCGGTCAGCGTCCTACACTACTTTTGCGATGACGCGGTCTCCTCTCGACTACACGTTTACCCCAGAATTTTGATTAGAGATAATTATCTCAAAATGAATAAATTTTCGTTTTTTTTGCTTTGATTTCGAAATGTATAGGAAACGACTACCTTTTGTAATGCTGGTTATTCTGTGGCAGAGAACTCACGAGCCGCTTCCCAGATGCTGCACAAGTGCATTTTCCAATGAAGTTACAGTACAATACGCTGCACAATACATACCCTAATTGAGCCGCCTCTCAGTCCAAATATGAATCCCGTGAGCCCGCCCATGGCGACCGCACCATAGCGGACCTGTTTGTTCTCCTCCTCACGAAGGTACTGGAAAATCCCTGAAAACAGAAATCAGGCAACATAATGAGGAGATGCATAGAGTAATGAGTATTTAACTCAAACTTGTTCATATTATTATTCCTTATAGGCGGTAAGGCCTGCAATGACGTCTCGGCTTGCGTTTATCGTGCATTTTCCCCTGCCATCCCAACCCTTTTATGTAGCGGAGTGTGGTCTTGGGTCGCTGGCACAACTGCTCCAGTGGCAAACATGCTTGTATATTATGGTTGTTTTTCTTCATTCAAGAAAATTGGCCTTGTAGGTGACAATGTTTTTACTCGCCGTGTCGTCGGCAAATGGTAGCCGGCTTTTTACTTAGTAGCCGGCAAAGTACAATCATCATCATAATCTGCTTGCATGATGCGCGCATTGCATTCCGTCGCTTGATACAGGAAACGTAACAGCGTTAAAAAAATTACCCAACAAAAGTCGTGCCCAAGTAGGTGGGGCTTAAAAGTCGTGTCCAGCGCGTCATCAGTCGGTCATTTTTCATGCAAGCGAGCACACGTCATATCTTCTCGTACGTTTTAGTTTTTATCATTGTGAACTACTGCTGTGAATCATCATGCCAGCATGTGTTGTGAAGTGGTTCAGGAGCCATACAAGATTAAAATGTCCAGGGATCACTTTTCACTAGTAAGTAGTTGCAAAATTATAATTATATTCAAAGACTAGCTGTACCAGCGGCTTCGCACGCATGGTCTTTTTTGTAGGTTCAAAGTACCATAATGTGCTATTCAATCAATAATGTTCATAAACCAACATTTGAACAAAATTTCTTCAGCCATTAAAAATACTTTTATCAATTGCTCGGCTTCTAACTCACCGGATTGAGATACCAATTACACCAGATTTATATCAAACCCTAAGCTATCTAACAATGAAGACCGCATTGCAAGCATTTTTTTCATTTGAATTCATTTAGGTTTGGGTGCGATGCGCGGTCAAGATACGGACAAACAGACAGACAAAATTAAAAAGAGAAACAGTTTGGCTTCAGTATTGAATATAGAGAACCATCCACAAAATATTTTTTATTACTTAAATATTAACATAACTTTGGACCCATATCCTGCAGAAACCCTTTACTTTTGCGGGATAAAACGTGTCCTCAATTTTAACGCATCATATAACTTCCACCCATTAGTCTCAGCGTGGTACGTGATCTTTTAAATAAGTTTCAACCCCTATCCTGCGAGAACCCATATTTTTTTCGAGATGTAAAGTATCCTATGTCCTACCTCGTGGTATGAACTCAAATCATACCAAGTTTCATTTGAATTCATCCAGTAGTTCCGGCGGCTAAGATACAGACTGACAGACATACAGACAGAAATGAAAAAACATATAGTTTAGGCTTAATTATCAAATATAGAGTAACTTCCAAAAAAAAACACTATATCTTTAATGTACAGAATTGGGACCCATATCCCACAAGAACCTTTTATTATTTCGGGACAAAATGTATCCATAATTTTTACCCAACTTATAAACTATGTCTGTGCCAAGTCGCATCAACATCCGTCCAATAGTTTCAGCGTGCTACGTGTAATTTTAAATAATTCTCCACTCCTATCCTGCAGGAACACTTATTTTTTTCGGGATGTAAAGTATCCAATATGATTTAAAGTCCTACTTCGAAGTATGAACTCAAATCATACCAAATTTCATTCGAATTCATTGATTATTTTCGGCGTGGTGCGCTGCCAAGGTACAGACAGACAGAGGGACAGACAGACAGATAGACGAAAATTTAAAAAATACGGAGTTGGTTTTAGTATTGAATATAGAACGGCCTCCAAACAAAATATATATATATATATATATATATATATATATATAATATCTTCAATTTACAGAATTTTGGACATTATCTCGCAGGGACACTTTATTTTTCGGGATAAAAAGTATCCTCAATTTTTACCCATTATAAACTATGACTGTGCCAAGTTTCAACAAAATCCGTGTAGTAGTTTCAGCGTGATATGTGTTCTTTTATATAACTTTCAACACCTACCCTGCAGGAACCCTTTAATTTTTCGGGATGTTCTACCTCGAACTCAAATCACACCAAATTTCATTTGAATTCATTGAGTATTTTCGCCGTGATGCACTTCTAAAGTACATACAGACAGACGGACAGACAGAAAAAAATAAAAAAATACAGTTTTGGCTTTAGTGTCGAACATAGAACGGCCCCCAAAAAAAATTACAAAATATTTTTAATTTACAGAATTTGGGACATTATCCCGCAGGAACTCTTTCGCCCGCAAAAAAGAAAAAGTTTGAGTTTTTGGTTTTTTCCCGCAGGATTTTTTTCGGGATAAAAAGTATCCTCAATTTTAACCCTACATATAAACTATGACTGTGCCAAGTTGCATCAAAATCCGTCTAGTAGTTTCAGAGTGGTAAGTATTATTTGAAATAACTTTCAACCCCTATCCTGCGGGAACCCTTTCATTTTTCGGGATGAAAAGTAGCCTATGTCCTACCACGTAGTATGAACTCAAATCATACCAAGTTTCATTTAAATTCATTCAGTAGTTTCGGCGTGATGCCTAGCCAAGATACAGACAGACAGACAAAAATGAAATAAAATACAGTTTTGGCTTCAGTATCGAATCTAGAGTACGATCAAAAAAATATTTCTAAATATCTTCAATGTACAGAATTGGACCCGTTACAGTTTTATTATAAGTATAGATGTTCAAATACGTTATCAAACCGAGATGGTCAATGCTATGCAAAATGAAGTCAGTCAATTTTTGCATAATAAAATAAACTGGAATACTGTTACTCGACAAACAGTAACAGTATATAATAACTCCTTGAAACCAGTGACCAAAACTCAGTCCAAAACTGGATTTCTAGGAATCCTCATGATGTATTTCAAGTTTTAAATTACTTTTTGCACGGCTAGTAGAGGTACAAATATTGAAATTTATTTTACCATATAAATTTAGCCAAGATCATATTGAGTTGTTTTTTGGAGTGATCCGCAACCACGGCCGTTGCAACAATAACCCAAACGCCCGACAGTATATGGGAATATATAAAAATAATTTACTGAAATTGAACCTCAGCTGAAAATTCACAGGCAACAGCATACCTTTAGAGGACATTCCATTTTCAATTTCTCAGAATCCGTCTTCACTACATTGCGAAGAAAGATTCTCTTTGAATGTCTTCTAGACAAAAACTAAATAAATTAATTATATTTCGCGGGACATAGAGTTCAATGAATTGTAAAAAGTAAGCCAAAAAAAAAAACATTGTACAATAATATTGCTTTATTACTGACTTGGTCCGGTCCCGGGTCCACTTATTGCATAACATCGTCCACGCCGCTATGACTCAGCTGTCATAGCATACATTGCAGCACTCCGGAAGCAGACAATAGTGTTCTCTACCACCATCGCAATGTAACCATGGAAGTGGCACAGTTCCAAGAGAGCCCCCATTGTCTGGGGAAGACTTCATTTCCCCAGCTGAAGTCTTCAAAGCTGTGAGGAGGCTCCAGGGTAAGAAGGCACCCGGACAGGACGGGATATCGAATGCCGCCCTGAAGCAGATGCCGGCGAGGGGTTTGGTATGTCTGTCCAGGCTATTTAATGGCATACTGCGCACTGGCCACTTTCCTATGGCATGGAAGACCGGAAAGGTAATTGTTTTGCCCAAGTCGGGAAAAGATCACCGCCTGCCTGCCAGCTACAGACCCATCACTTTGTTGCCTCACATCGCGAAGTTGTTCGAGCGCCTGCTGTTGCGGAGACTGCACCCTCACCTCGTGCCAAGGGACGAGCAGTTCGGTTTCCGCACGCGGCATTCCACCACGCTCCAGCTCACGCGTGTGCTCCACCTTCTTGCTGATGAGCACAACAAAGGAAGAAGAACAGTGGCTGTCTTCCTGGATATCGAAAAAGCCTTTGACAGAGTGTGGCACGAAGGCCTCATTTGGAAGATGGTGAAAAGGACGACCCACCGGCGCTTATTAGAATCGCGACGTCGTTCCTTGCCAACAGGAGCTTTTATGTGTCCGTGGAGGGTGTAGACTCAGGACACCGTGCCATTGGAGCAGGAGTACCACAGGGGAGCTGCCTGTCCCCAGCCCTCTATGCCACCTACACAGATGACATTCCGGTCCTGGATGAAGATCGCCGGCTGCCAGGAGAACGGGGACGAACTGGGCCTCTTCGCTGACGATAGCGCCTATTTTGCCTCCTCTAGAAATGAGTCCATATCTGCGAGCAGAATTCAACAGGTCCTAGACATTCTGCCTGAATGGCTAGATAAGTGGCGGATGGCCGCCAATGTGGGGAAGACGGCCGCGCTACTAACCGGTGGACAGCGTATTCTGCCTCCTCCACTGCAGTTTCGAGGTCAAGATGTCAAGTGGGAAAGCACGGTCAAATATCTGGGCGTCAACATCGACCGGACGTTGAGGATGCGCTTCCAGGTGGACCACGCCGTACGTCAGGCGAAGGCCGCCCGAGCGCTTCTCCGTCCAGACCTCCGCTCGAAGCTGCCACTGAAGACCAAGGTCGGAATATACAAGACGTATATCCGTACTAGGCTAACCTACGCTGCACCGGCATGGTACGCACTATGCGCAGAAAGCCAGAGGAGGCGACTTCAAATCGTCCAAAACGTCACCCTGCGGATGTGCACGGGAGCGGGCCGATACGTGCGCAATGACGTCATCGCCCGCGCCGTTAGAATGGAGTCACTAAAGGAGTTCGTGGTTCGGTTGGCGCGGGGCATATGTGACCGCGCTGACAACGGACCACACCCCCATCTGCAAAACATTGCGCCACTCCACACACGGCCACCGGACGTCAGGTCGCGACGCGCGCTCCCTCGCGAAGTCATCCCTTTGGACGGCAGCGAAGAGGGACGAGATGCCACCGAGTGATAGCATGTGACCTCACCCAGAGTCGCTGAGAGGCCACCTGCATGATGCAGGGAGGACATTCAGCGCTCGAAACGTTCCCCAGGGTTAGTTGCCCCCGGCGCCCAGCCACGGCAAAGGGAAAGATGGCCCGAAGCCGCAACCTACCACGCCGTGAATGGTGGTGGAAGATTGACTTGACTTGACGCGCGTGAACCAATCCCTGCTTTTGTTCTGAATTAAAACCAATCACCAAGCATGTCTATTTGTAACCTCGGAAGTGATTCGTATTTTGAATCATACGTCGTTTTGGTTTGAAGTAGGGGCACTTTCTATGTGGCATTTGTTCTGAATTAGAGTTCCTGCTTGACGCTAAATAAAATAAAAAAGGGCGGCAAATTAAAGGAAAGACTTCTTGTTTGTTTTTCTTATTTCCTTTATTTTGACAAAAGCTCTTTTTTGGCTAAAAAGGCAATGGCGGGCCTCCGTTTTTATAGACGTCTGATAAAAATTCTAACTTATTTTCGACCTATTCTCACATTTAATAGTAATGTACCTATTATTAGTACCCAATTAGTACCTTTTTTTTAAATTTTTAAATTGCTTTTGTGGAGTAAGTACCGTAAACTGGGGTATATGTCAAAGCAGCCCCCACTTTGACATATAGGTAATTTGTAGGTTTTCATTTGTTTTTATTATTTAAACTAGCTGTACCCGCGGCTGCGCACGCGTGGTTATTTCTCTAGGTTAAAAGTACTCTAAGTGCTATTCCAGGACCTAAAATACCAATATACCAACATTTGATCTCTCCTTCCGTCCCGTCATAAATATTTTTAACGATTGCTCTGCTTTTACTCATCGGATTGAGATACCAAGTACCCCCATTTTTTAAGTAAGACCTTAAGCTATAACCGCATCGCAATCGGTCCAGCAGTTTTTACGTGATGCGCGAACAAGCAGACAGACAGACACGTTTTTTTTAAATGTTATATTCTTGTTCAGTAGCTTATTTTATGTACCCTAGACATATTTTTTTTATCTTCTTTGGACAGTCTTTTTCGTACTTATTGCTTTATTAAACTTATAGATATTTTTCACTTTCAAATTAACATACTTTAGACCCCTGTCCCACGGGAACGCTTTAATTTTTCGGTATAAAAAGTACCCTCAATTTTAACCCATCCTATAAACTATGACTGTGTTAAGTTGCATCAAAATCCGTTTAGTAGTTTCAGCGTGATACGCGTTCTTTTAAATAACTTTCATCCCCTATCCTGCGGGAACCCTTTAATTTTTCGGGATGAAAAGTATCCAATGTCCTAGCTCGTAGTATGAACGCAAATCATACAAAGTTTCAGTTGAATTCATTCAGTAGTTTCGGCGTGATACGCGGTCAAGGTAAAAACACGCAGACAGACAGACATACAAAAAAGAAAAAAAAAGGTTTGGCTTCAGAATCAAATATAGAGTACACTCCGAAAAAAATATTACTTCATGCTTAACATAACTTGGTAACCCGTATCCTGCAGGAACCCTTTATATTTTCAAGATAAAAGTATCCTCAATAAAATTGTCCCATCATAGAAACTATGACTGTGTACAAAATCCGTCCAGTAGTTTCAGAGTAGTGTTTTCTTAAATAACTTTGGACCCCTATCCTGCGGGAACCTTTTCATTTTTCGGGATGAAAGTATGTCCTACCTCGTAGTATGAACTCAAATCATACCAAGTTTCATTTAAATTCATCCAGTAGTTTCGGCGTGATGCCTAGCCAAGATACAGACAGACAAAATGACAAAAATGAAAAAAAAAATTTTTGTTATTTTTCCAGATTACGCAGATAGTTAGAATTAATACTAATAATAAAATTGAAGAAACATTTATGTAAGAACCACAGAATGTATTATACGGAGTGACGGAAGGAAGCGTGTTAGGGCCATAACTTTTTCTTTGCTATATAAATGATCTTCCAAACTGTACTAAACACCCAATGGTATTATTTGCTGACGATAGTACTGTGATTATTAAAAAAGAAGATACAGACTACAGAACTGAAATTATTGACACTGTAAAAGATATTATATATTGGTTGGAAATTAACAATCTGCAAATTAATTTGAATAAAACTAAAGTGATGCATTTTCAACAAAGAACCGCAAATTTGATTTTGGACATTAATTATTTAAATGAATCCATAAATGAAACTGAGACGACAAAATTCCTAGGATTACATATAGATAAGCAACTGACATGGAAACATCATATTAATAATTTAGTTAAAAGAATTAATAGTTTGACATATGCTTTGCATCATCTTTCAAAGATAGTCAACAGTGAAACTGCATTGACTGCATACCACGGAAGTGTTGCTTCTATATTAAGGTATGGGGTAATTTTTTGGGCCAATTCAACTAATAGACAGGACGTATTCTTAGCCCAAAAAAGGTGTATTAGAGCTGTAGCTCATATAAAGCCCATCACATTTCAGATCATTTAAAATATTGACGGTACCATGCATCTATATCTATGAGGTTGCGCTATTTGTGAAGAACAACCTCGGATATTTTCATTCTTTCAATGAAGCTTACAGGTTCAATATGAGAAACAAAGACAGACTCTGCTTAAGGCCGTTCAATACATCGCTAATGCATAACAGTGTATTTTGTATGGCTCCGAAAATATATAATAAATTGCCAAAGAGCATAAAGCAATGTAATTTAATAAGCTTCAAACATAAATTAAAATTATTTCTTGTTGACAAATGTTATTATACGATTAATGATTTTCTTAATGATAATAATTTGAACTGTATTTAAATTAATTTAAATGATCAATGGTAAATATTATTTTGGAATTGGTATTTTATTTGGACTTGAATTTTATTTTATTGTAAGACATTTTAATTTAACCATATTGACATTTTATTTTTTAATGTATTCAATTTAATAATTTGCATGCCTAATGGTGAGAATGTATAAGGGAAATTGTATATTTAAAGTATTTAAACTAACATCTTCAACTATTTTACCTACATTCTGACAAATAAAATGATTTGATTTCCTTTGATTTGGCTTTAGTATCAAATATAGCGACCCTCCAAAAAATTATATCTAAATATCTTCAATGTACAGAATTGGACCCGTTACAGTTTTATTAGAAGTATAGATATTAGGTGTTTTCATTGTTCTAGATTATTAATTAATGAATAATAGATTAAAGAAAATCGCAAATATGGTTAGAAATTATTAAAAGACGATATGACAGCAGGTGTACAAAAATTAAAGTCAAGATGATCTCGACAAGGATGTTGCAGAAGTTAGGTCAGGAAAATTGGCTCCAAAAGCCGCAGCAAAACCCTGCATATGAGTACGAGCGCTGCGAGGGCTCCGAGTGACATTTTATTTTTATATTAATTTTATTGATTTAGGGTGATGAAAGTTCCTTAAATAATAATAATAATATTTATCAAGCCAAATAATGTCAATGTGCATAATATAGTTAAGAAGAAGTTATTTGTTAATTTTGTATGCCCATTTTTGTAGTTCTAGGCAAAAGAAACATTTATTTGATTTTAATAAATCCGTTGATTTCCTTCATTTTTTTGTGCTTTTGCACCCTTTTATGGTCTCTTGAACTAAATAATATAAATAACCTTATTTTTCAGGTGTCCCAAGAAAGCCCGCGGTTACAAAACATTAACTTTTGACGCAATTAGACGTCATGTAAAAATCAGCCGGGGCTACTTCGACATCAAATTAATAAAAATATATAACTACTAAGTTTGGGTCCAAACCAAACGTCCTGGATTGCTGCTAAACTTGTACCTAAAACACCAATTGTTTAGAATAGAAAGAAAAAAAACTATATTAGAAGACTTAAAAAAGTTCTAAACCTTCCAAAATATGTCTAAGTAGCCCCGGTTTTCGGTAGTTATTTTTACTCTACGTCGCCCATATAAATTTAAACAAAATTATTAAAAAAAAAAACAGTTTTTAGTCGATTTTAATTTAAAGAATTATTTAAAAATGAAAGTCACGCCAACATGGCAGGAGGCACTTTTGAATAAGTAATAAGTGTACATACAACCAACATAATATTTTAAAAAAAACATATCAATTGGAAAATTGATAGTCCATCTCCTTCTCAACAGTGGCCTTATCGCTAAGCAGCAACCTGTTCCAGGACTCTCTTTTAACAGAGGTTACTTACATTCGCTTTTATCCTGCAGGACATGGTAGTGGTCCTGGACTGTGTGTTTGATGGAGTCCGTCTGGTCGAAAACCACCTGGACCTGTTCCCTCACCGCCCGCACTGGTGTCAGCAGCTGTTCTTTTACGTAACTGTTCTTCTGCGATTTTGCGGTCTCTTTTTCGAATCTGGTGAAATAAAACCAAATGAAAAAATTAAATGTTAAATAATATTTATAAGATTGACTATTCATACATTCGTACATTATAATTATTGTATGTATGTATTGAGACAGTTATTTGTTGATTTAGAACCGTGAGATATTTTTAATTAAATATAGTTTAGGTGCTGTTCATGTTTTTTTTCCTCTTAGTACACGACTGCCCAAAAAAAGGAGTGTTATGTTTTTGGCATTCATGTATGTTTGTATGTGAGTTTCTTTATTCCACCATAACTTTGAAATGCCTGAACAGATTTAGACGTATGGGGTATCGTTAGAATCCATACATCCCCCGAGTAACATAGGATACATTTCTTTTGAAAATAGCAAAAAGAATATTTTTTCTTCGAATTTTACAATATGGGTATCAAATTAAAGGCCTTGATAAGCACATTCCAATAGTATATAATTTATTGGTACAAGTTAATTTTTGCCAGGGCAGGCGTGTTTTTTTAGCTTTTGAGCTAGTTATTTTATAGTACTAGCTGTGCCCGCGCCATTGCCTGCGTGGTCATTTTTCTAGGCAAGAAGTAAAGGTTCGGCCAAACCAACGAGTCCAGCTTGCGATCGTAGTTGCGTGCAGGTAGCGATCAGTTACTCCAATTAAGCAAAAAAAAAAAAAAACTTGTCCTGTGGCTGGACACTGCGGTCGAAGCGTTTGGTTTGAACACGTCGTTACTACTAGTACAATTGCAGTAACTGATTGCTACCGTCACATCACCCCGATCGCAACCTGGACGAATCCTAAAAATATTAGCTATGTCCTTCCTCATGGTCATGTCATGAAGCACACTATTTCCTTGACAAATTTCATCCAGATCGGTTCAGCAGTTTAGTTGTGAAAAAGTAACAAACAGACAGTTACTTTTGCATTGTTCACGGTTTCTCCCGCATGGATGATGATGACGATGACAGTATGTTAACAAACACACACACAAATCCTCACAACTGCTCACAAACTTTTGCATTTATAATATACTAGCTTTCCCGCTTGCGAGTTCGTCCGCGCGGACTACTGTTTATCGCGAAAAAAAGCATCCTATGTTCTTCTAGGATATTAAAAACCAATGCAAAAGTAGGTATAGCACCAATGCTCTTGAAGTTTTTTGACAGACTTGTTATTTCGTTTCCATGGCAACCACTCCTGTTTTCCCGTGAAACTTACAATTTTCCGTGATAAAAAGTATCCTGTTTTATTCTAGGGTATAAGCTATCTCCATTCCAAATTTCATCAAAATCCGTCCAGCCATTATCGCGTGAAAGCTCCCCAAACAAAAAAAAAAAACAAACAAACAGACGTTTCACTGTTTTATATTGGTATGGAAATGTAGTCAAATTAACATAATCAACAACTTTTTTTAATCAGTTTCATAAAATAAATATTTCAGTGATGAACTTGACCTTAACTATTTTCCTCACACCACAGAATAAATAATAGTACAAGTACAGAAGGCTAACTGAGTAAAGTCATTTAAATAAATAGCGACTCTCGCTACAACGCTATAAAGTGCAATTTATAGCGTTGTAGCGAGAGCGTTGCAATTTATAGCGTTGTCTTTCAATTATATTTACCTAGAAGGCGCTCGCCCACCGCGTGCAGGCTAGAATGCACCGTATCACAACGCGCGAGAACTTCCATTGCTCTAACCGTTTCAGAATCGCTCTGTCCCTTTTTCGCTCGGTAGGGTTGTATTAAGATATGACTAGGTACTTGTACTACTAATTATTCTGAGATATGTTATGACTTAGATATTGTAACAGAATAAATAAGTAATAATGTATTATGTTATTACTTATTATTATAAATTAAAATGTTCTATTACATACAATGACATTCTTATCAGAATAGACCTACTACCTCATTTTTACTACCTACCTATCCCGTTTTCAGACCGCCGATAACTTTAGTGAGATACCTACCTACGTGTCGTTGGTTGATTATGATTATATCCTATAGGTATTGCACTTTGATGAATAAAGGTGCCTGCCTGAATTTCATGCTTTTTAATGAGTGAAAAATAAATTGCTACCTACGTAATAAAAGATATTAAAAGTAGGTAGGTATTATACGAGACATATATTATATAAATTCCTAATTAGTTGTAGGCTACTTACTAAGTCAGCACAGTAATTCATTTTCCGATCAACAATACCTACTATAATCAATTATAAAATTACGTTGATTGATTTAATAAACGACTTTATTTCTGCACGGAAAACCTTAAATATGCGTAGCTTCGGTATGGAACACAAATGAAATAACATAAAACTATAGGAACCTACGTAATAAAAAAATATCAATATCTAACTACATAACTAGGGCCTATTATATGTATTACAATTTATTACCTTTCAATATCCTTTGGAAACGTATCCGTTCTATCACTATTCAAACAGCCGAATGCTATGCAGTACTTTCTAGCTTTCTTCTTGGTACTCATAATTAGAACACGAATAAAGTTTGTCAATAACTTTACGTAAGTAGGTGCTCTATCGCTAAGTACAAGGCGCACAACTAATCGAGCGCACGCTTGACACTCGACTGAATGGACCCGAATATTGGGTCCTCAAATTAATTTGTACTTGTTGCGGAGTGCGACCGCCCTGTTCACACTTGCTTTCCTCCCATGATGGCTGCAGTATTAAATGCTTACATGCATTCTTATTAGATTAATGTCATAACCTACATGACTTAAGAATTAAAGTCCTATCAAACTTTTTAAATCTAAATAATATCGTACAGTACAGATATTTTAAAATTGTTTACAAAACATTTTTTATTTACTACTAGCTGATGCCTGCGGTCATTTCTCTAGGTTAAAATACTATAAAATATGTACTATTCCAATACCCTATAATACCAATATACCAACAATGTTTTTATCAATTGATCCGCTTCTACTCATTGGATTGAGATACCAAGTACCCCAGTTTTTAAGACAAACCCTAAGCTATCCAACAGTGAAAACCATCGCAATCGGTCCAGTAGTTTTTACGTGATGCGCGAACAAAAATACAGACAAACTAACAAACAAATAAACAGACAGACACAATTTAAAAAAAATTTATGTTCTTGTTCGGTAGCTTATTTTAAGTAGTTACAGGCTATTTCGTTCCTATTGCTTTATTATAAGTATAGATTATATTCTAGCTGCACTACATCTTTCCCCAAAAACACAATAATACAAAGTATCCTATGTGTTATTCCAGGACCTAAAGACCCTAAAGTATCATATCAGATTTCATCAAAATCCATTCAAACATTATACAGGCTGGATTTTTGAGACAAGACAGTAAATGCAGGTGGGCACCTCAACCGTTTTAGTTACAGGAAAACGTTCCTAGGAGACCTCCATAACTTTTTGAGATATTCTGAACTGCATTCATAATTTTTTTTGATGCCAATCGATCCTTTTTCTTATAAGGATTAAAAGTCTCTATTGGAGTCCAAGTCCAACTGAGGTTTGAATACTAGAAATGTCAGAAACTGCAAATATCTTTTTCCATACATATCGTAGAAAATTACCTTAACCATATTAGCTAGAGGAAAACATTGTTATGAGGCTGTCCTCAACTTTTGGAGATATTTTGACCTGGATTCACAGATTTTGTTAAAAATGTTCAGTCATAGAAAAAATAGGCAATATACACAAACTTTTTTTAATACCTATTGATCCTGTTTCTTACAAGGGTCATAAGTATCAACCGAATCAACTGAGGTACTAGAAAAGTACTAATAGGAAAGTCAGAAATTGCAAAAAAACTTTTTCCATAGTTATTGTACGAAATGAATAAAATAAAATTCTAACATCGTCCAAATATTTTTTTTCAAAAATACTGGTTGCTCTAACCTCCGTTGGTCCGATAGAGACTTGATCCTTATAAGAAACAAGATCTATTGTTTTTTTTGTGGAATTTCCTTTTACTTGATGACTGTAATGTTTTTCCAAAATCTGGGAATGCAGGTCGAAATATCTCTAAAAGTTAAGGAGAGTCTCGTAAGAAAGTTTTCCTGTAGCTACAACGGTTAAGATTCGAAAAAAAATGTATGGGAATGGTTTTTCGCAATTTCTTACATTACTAGTACTCAAACCTCAGTCAGTCCCGTAGAGACTTGATCCTTATAAGGAACAAGATCAATAGTATTCAAAAAAAGTTTTTGTGTAAAATTACCTTTTTCTTGCTCACTACATATTTTTTTCAAAATCTGTGAATGGAGTTCAGAATATCTCAAAAAGTTATGGATGGTCCTAGGAAAGTTTTCCTTTAACTATAGGGGAGAGTAGGTAGGATTTGTATAGAAGGAGCATTCATTACAGTGGTGATAATACACTATTCTATATGTTGACGCGTTCATGTTTGTGTGTGTGACACTTGGTCATACGCATAGGCTTACCACGCGGGGCGGAGCGGCAGTGCGTCTGCCGACTTTGTTGGAACGAGTTGATGCGTGTTTTCGCTCCGCGTAAGTATATAAATAAATCTTTATATTTTGTATAAATGATATTTTCATCACTGTGTACGGATGCTCCTCACCATGTACGAATCTGCCCCACACTAAGTACAAATCTACCCAGCATGTAGGGCGCTTTCATACGTCTTAAATTTTTGGGAAATCCACCATAGCTCTGCTCTGTTGCATCATATCATCACTATTATTTAAGCCAGATATGTAAGCAATAGCAGCATAGATACTAGTTATTTTTTTACAAAGCCTAGAGTAAAAAGTGTACAAATCATACCTGCTCTCCCCTAACCGGCTAAGGTACCTGCCCTTACTGTCCTGTACCAATTGAGTCATAAATAAAGTTTGAGTGAAGTAAAAACAAGGAAAGTAGCAGTAATACCTTTGAGTCTATGTGTGGTTTTTTGTACTTGTCTGGATTTGGTACTGTTAGCACCATCAATAATGCACGGATCTCTTGGATTTCTTATGTTGCAGACAGCATCAAAGTTTTCAGTTTACAATCATGTTTTAGAGAACTCTGCCCAATTTTTATTTTTTCCAGTCTATCATATTCACAATACCAGCCAGCTAAAAGCAAACTCAGCTCAATGTAGAAGCAATATCGTTGATTTTAGGGGGGAAGGGTGGTAATAGCCCCCCTCCCCCCCTCCTCTGAGTATTTTTTTTATTACTATTTTTTGTAAATTCTTATAAGAATTATTGTATCCACACAACCACATTTCAACAAGTTTTCTTGTTAATGTTTTGGAAATCTGCCTGTGTTAACACCCTACAGTGTATGACTTGGCCATGATAGGTTAGAAGGCATTTGTCCTCATGGTTATTTTTTTTTAGTTTTGTAAATCTATCTGTTTTGACACTTTTGGGGCACCCCCGGGTAAGTTAGGATGCGGGATAGGCTTGGGAGTGGCCCAAGGGCATCGACTATATGTCCAATAAACAAGCAAAAAATTAATATATATATATGGAGGGAATCTAGCCCCCTCCCTTTCAAAGAGGATTTACTAATCCCCTCCCTAAAAACGTCGGTAAAGCTTGGTAGTGCCTGGTTCAAGCTAAGTCAGCTTAGCAGCTGACATCGTACAACGAATAATTTTGTTTGGCATCTGTTTACTCACTCTCCGTAAGCAGCATGAGGAGCTTCGTATATCGGCAAATCCGACGGCCTCATCGGCGGCGGACAAACTGGGTCCCGACTCGCCTCCGGCAGAGGTGCGGCCGCGTTCACCGTCGGGATCAATGCTACCCCGGCTCCGAACGACCCTATCACCAAGTTACGGAGCATCTACAATAAAAAAAATATATATAGGAAAAGAGTTACATAAATGTTGCATAAAAGTGTAGGTATTTTTAATTTCCTGACCTCGAAAGAGATGAAATTCCGTTATTTTCGTTAATTTTTTGGTTTTATTTTCAGATCAGCTGGCTCAGCTGCTCTTCTCGGTACGGTGACAGACTTACAGACAGTGTGACCAGATTCAAATGTCAAATACTGCTAGCCTGAATGACAAAAACTGCTAAAATATGCTAGACATTTTTCAAATAATGCTAAATTACTGCTTTCACAGATATTGCTTAAACATTAGAAAATATGGACAAAAATGCCAATTTGGACGATTAGAATGTCATTTTTATTAGGGTTCCGTACCCAAAGAGTGTCAACGGTCAACTATAATATTTTTAAGCCTAGGCTGTCTGTCTGTTTGTCCGTCCTACCGTTTAACGACTGTATCTTTTTAACCGATACTGTATCTTTGGAGAGCAATAGTATCCGAATGGTATCATGTTGCGCTATACAATCTGACGGATTATGGCCCATTCACTCTCTCTCTGAGAGAAGGCCCGTGTCCCAGCAGCGGGAACTGATAACGATGATCTTTTGAACTGTAATAGATATTAAAATGTTTATAGAATATGACTGTAATGTTATGGCGGATTAATTAAGAAATAATAATAATAAAAAAGGGGATCCCTATACAACAAAAGTACTTATTACGTATTTTGTCTTTGCTCTAAGTGGTGATAAGTACAAGCGTAAGAGGCAAACTTGGCATGATTACACACTCTAAAGTAAAATTATAATAAGAAAAATAAAAGTGGTGTGGTAACGCGCGCTTAGTGCGCGGCCCAACTCGCACTTGGCCAGTTCATTCCTATTTACAACACATTTCACTCGTCACTATCACTGTCCTTAGCAAATCTTTTGTATAATGATGATGAGTTAAGAGATAATTTTAACATATTTTTGTCGGCTCGAAATTCACACACCCATTTTCTCATATATGTCCTTTTTGCGTTTTTGGAATGCCGAATTCCAGAATCGTCATGTTTATTTTTGAACCGATTTCTAAGCTGGATTTTTATATTGTTAATCAGTGAAATGATTCGTTCACAATAAGTGTGTGGCATTAGTAAAATCATAATAGCCCACGCAAGATTCACAATGTTGGGTTTACCAATACCATTACCATTACCATTATTATTTATATTTACCACCATTACCATTACCATTAAAATTAAATAAAATTCATCGTTTCAATTTGTCTTCAGAAATTTTCGGTATCTGTTAGTTTGGCATCAGAGCTGCTTCCAGAAGCCAATAAACTCAAATATAAAGGCTTGAGCGTACTGTGTGCACTTTTGGGGCATTTTGAAACGCGTTCAATAAATCCTGCCAGATTATTGCTATTATTGGATGCTATTATTGGATGCATTATTGGATTCTGCTAAATAATGCTAGATTTCAATAAAATGCTAAAAATCCTGCTAGGAGCTAAAATGAGAGTCTAATCCTGCTAAAATCGCAGGAACCTGCTAAATATGGTCACACTGCTTACAGAAATGACACTTGTAATTGACAGTAACAGTTACCTATAGTCCAATGTTTTTTGACACTTTTCTTGGCTCTTTCGCTTTCGGTTAGAGATGAAGAAATGGCTTTTTAGGCAGTTTCAAAATGTACATTTTTAACAAACCGTTCGCTTTGAACATTTTCAATACTTTTGCCATTTACGATCCTTCCCAAAACGAATGAAAAACTGGTGGTTAAATAGAATTAAAGATCACTGGGTAAGAAAAAAAGGAGAAAGGTGATGATAGCGACTGACTCCCGCGTGCAGCCCCCGATTCAGAACCTTTCGATAAATAGCCGAATCGATTCGACTCGATATTGTGAATGAAAAATGTATTGAATTGAACGATTTCAAACCGAATCTACAAAATAAATAAAACCTAATCGATCGACAATCAGGGGGCTGATCTTGATATATCTTCGATGGATATCTAGTTCTGGTGCGTCAGGCTAATTTATCTTCCATTCTTAGTTGATATGCTGATTTTCTTTGGAGGTTTGTTTCTTGATGCTTGCCGAATAATAACGCGGTGAAATAAGCTATCGAAGCTCATTGATCGGCTATAATCTAATATTATTCGATAACCGGCGTCAATGGCAACAATGGCAGATCATGGTCGCGCAAGCAATGTCATAACGCCGTGTCGCTGTTCGTTCAGACGTTGGAAGGAAGGTGGTACCCCCCCCCCCCATCCCCCCCTCCCCCAACGCAATTAAATGAGTGGTTTTTCAAGTGTCATTTAGCATTATTCATCTCTCGCTAGATGGTGTTGGCTATAGTTTTGGTAACAGTATTTTGGGAAGTTGTGCGTCAGTTTTGTAACAAATTCATTACTTGTAGTTTATCGTATTCATTAGTAGTATTTTCTACCTTCTTGATATTCTATATTATAATTTGCAGCAGATCAAAAATGGACCGTTATATTTAGTTTTATTTTATATGCTTTAATAAAGGGGTAAATAAAATCTGAATATGTCAACACGGCCAATGTCATAATAAAAAAAAAAAACAAATTTCACAACACAGACCACAGCCTACTTAGAGATACTACGTCACAAACAACTTGTAGTTTCATTTGGTTCGCTCGTCGTTTGTGTATTTTTACGGTAAAACGCTGTTTTTACCTGCTTTCGATTACGACGTGTAGTTGAGTAAATAACAAAAGTTACACGAGTGCAATCTCTTCACGATGTAAGAACTAAACTGACAATGCCTCATGGAAAACTAATCATTGCAAAGCAAATCTTCGATGATAAAGTTACAAGTTATAGATGCGTACGGCCAGGTACAGATTATTTGCAACACAACATGTAAGGTAATATGCAATGCAACATTTTTCATACATTTTAATGTGTTCGTGAACGCACTGCGCGCCTGATGCGTGCATTCGTAGAGCGCTCATTGGTTCCAGCCGATTGTCGGTTTTTATACGCTTTATCGCTTCACTTGTATGTTTGTAACCGAATCCTTTGGACGCTATTTTGACCCACTTTAAACGGTCAGATTTCATTCAAATTTTGCACACCTGTCAAAGACCGATGACAATGCAATAATTTGAAAAAAAAAAACTAACAAGTAGAAAATAAATAATAGTTTAAAAATACTAAAAAACACGCTTTATATAGAAAACCAAACTAAAAAATAGGAAATAAATTTTAATAGTGTAAATAAGAAAAAAAGTTTTGTTTAAAAAATAGCGTGGGGTGCTCATATCTATCAATGAAATATTTATAACTATTGACCCATGCACCCCACGATTTTTTTGATATAAAACATTTTTTTCATATTTACACTATTAAAATTTATTTTCTATTTTTTAGTTTGGTTTTCTATATAAAGCGTCTTATTTAGTTTTTTAAAACTATTATTTTTGATGGACGCTTTGAGTGCGTGCATAATTTGGACAGTCATTCGTGACAGTGCTGCGTGCTACGAACAAGCACTTGGGATCCATTTTGATAGAAGATTAAAATGGCAGACGAAGACGACTGGGATGAAAAAAAATCCTTTTGTTGATCTGAATCTGCAAAGAAAAAAAAGCTTTTTCTGGTTTAAAACTAACCTTTGTGTTATTTCAGGACCAAAAGTACCATATACTAAATTTCACTCAGCCGTCAAATAGTTTTTTGTCGATTGCTCGGCTTTTATTCATCGGATTAAGATACCATGTACATCAGTTTGTATGACATGATTTAAAAAATGTAAAGTACCAATATTATTGTTCAGTAGCTTATTGTATGTATGTTAGACCATGACCATGTTTTTAATATCTTATTTGTACAGACTTTTTGTTACTTACTGCTTCATAATAAGTATTTTCAATCACCGTTAAGTATCACCATCTATTCCAAAAACCCCTCTTTCTCGCTCTGTACTGGAGTTTAAAATACCTTTCTGAGCTCCCTGAACTTCTTCTTTCCAACAATATGCCTTAACTTTATTTTAGTACGGACTTTCCAGGCTGTGCAGACACTTTTTTTTTTACTTTACTAAAGCACCCAAATCAATACGCTACTCTATACAAATCACGAGATATACCGAGTTAAAGATTACATACACATTACTTTTTCTCTGTGCGTCGTGCCTCCTTCTTCTCTATTACATAATCAGCTGACTGTATAAGCTGAATAAGTACAAGTACAAGTAGCTGGTAGTAAAAACTTAAAAAAAAAACTTTTATGCAGTAGCCATCATCATCAGCCTATATCTGTCCATTGCTGGACGTAGAGCTCTCCTAATGCACGCCACTGAGCTCGGTATTCAGCTCTCCTCATCCATTTTCTTCCAGCCTTTCTTCCACTTTTCGAAGGTCGTCACTCCACCTGGCCACAGGGCGTCGTACACTGCGTTTGCCTAAACGTGGTCTCCACTTGAAAACTCGTCTACCCCAACGGTTATCGGTTCTTTGGGAAATGTGACCACCCCACTGCCACTTTAGTTTGCTTTTCCTTAGGGCTATGTCGGTTACCTTGGTTCTCTGTCGGGTATCTTCATTACGAATCCTGTTCTTTAGAGAAACTCCAAGCATAGGTCTCTCCATAGCTTGCTGAGTGACCTTATATTTGTGTTCTAGTTTGACCGTGAGTGCCCACTGCCCACGTTTCGGCTCCGTAGGTCATGAGTGGTAGGACGCACTAGTTTAAGTCTTTTGTCTTCAGGCACTGTGGTATGGAATGGACGACGAGAATACTTGATGAAGCTTGCTGAATGCTGCCCAACCCAGCTGAATACTTTTGTTGGATTGCTTCTCAAAGTTGTTCCTACCTAATTGCAATATTTGCCCAGGGTAAACATATTTTCGGAAAACTTCAAGAGGTACACCATTGACTGCAATCGGTTCCGGGTCAACAAGATCATTAAACATGATCTTGATCTTACCTTTGTTCATTCCGAGACCAAAGAGTGGTGAAACATCATCTAGGTTGGTCAGCATGCTTTGCAAGTATTGCAGTGCCTCCGCCATTAGGACTATTTCATCGGCAAATCGTAATTGTGAGATGTACTCGCCATTCATATTAATGCACATTCTTTTCCAATCCAGCGTCTCAAACATATCTTCCAAGGCATTACTGCAGTTTTGGGGACATAAAATCCACCTGTCTCACTCCCTTGCGCAGTTGGATATGTTTAGACTGCTGTATTTGTACTCATAGTCACGGCATCATACAGAAACCTCAGCACTTCGATGCATCGCCAGTGCACTTGACAACGCTGCAAAGACTCCAGAACCGCCCAGGTTTCAACGGAGTCAAAGGCCTTCTTTAGGACCACAAAAGCAAGATACAGGGGCTGGATGTACTCTTCAGACTTCTGTATAACCTGCCTCATTGTATGCATGCACGGTTCCTCTCCACGCACGGTTGTCTGGATGAAATCGCTTTAAGTGATAAGACCGCCATGTGTAACATGTTTTTGTTAGACTAACTTTTTTAATTATATATTTCTATATTGTGGTATATTTCTATATTGTGGTGTTTTAATAATGAGTACATCTATCTATCTGTCTATCTATGTGGTATATGGTGCTAAATCCTCCGCGAATCCCAGCCTGTGCTGGAATTCGTCAAGTCATCTTGCGAGACTATTTAAGATGACCCTCGAAAACAACTTAGAGACGTGGCTCATGAGTGAAATTGGTCGGTAAATCTTTAAAAAGGTTTTATTCCCTTATTTATAGAAGAGTACTACCAAACTCCTGCTCCACGCCTCTGGAGTTCTCCCGCTGTTAAGGACTGTGCTAAATAACCCCTGAAGCTCCCGAAGTGCGGGTTTACCCCCTACCTTCAAGAACTCCGAAGTTATACCATCCTCACCGGGGGCCTTCCCATTCTTAAGTTGTTTGAGCACCATCTCAATCTTATCTAGGCTGACGTCGGGCAGTTCGTCAGTGAAGTGGCTAGTCAGTATTGCGCGGGAATCCTCTGTGCTGGGTTCGGGTCTAGAAGCATGCGAGTCATACAATCGGCCATAGAAGTCCTCGATATCAGAAAGGATCTCCGGCGTAGAGATGACGGTTGAGCCATTATTGGTCTTGAGTTTCGTCAGAGGAGATCTACTCAATTGCTGGACGAACACTTTTGCTTAATT
Organism: Alsophila aescularia; assembly: GCA_946251855.1. Lineage (NCBI taxonomy): Eukaryota > Metazoa > Arthropoda > Insecta > Lepidoptera > Geometridae > Alsophila > Alsophila aescularia. Next base: position 29,438,017 of record OX276379.1, on the reverse strand, counting down.
GCCTTTTCTATCAGGCGTGTATTTGAGCACCTGAGGTCATGTCGCACCTATTTGAGCTACCTTTTTACGGACGGTCGGTTGCGTCGGAGCGTAGACTTCACCAGACGGCATCTCTCAAGCTTGTTCAAGTGTTTGATATTCAAGAAGCCTCGGACATGTCGGTGATCACCACAAGTATTGAACCTTGCAATCACTGAGACATCCCTGTCAGGCGAGTCAGTATTGCGCGGGAATCCTCTGTGCTGGGTTCGAATCTAGAAGCATGCGAGTCGTACAATCGGCCATAGAAGTCTTCAATCTCAGAAAGGATGATCGGCTTAGAGATGACGCGACGGTTGTGCCTTTATTAGTCTTGAGCTTCGTCATGGGATCTACTCAATTGCTGGGCGAAGACTTGACCCCCGATTTTGCTCAAATGCCTTTTCAATTCGGCGTGTATTTGAGCATCGGAGGTCACGTTGCACCAGTTTACTGTCTTTTTTCTGACGGTGTGGCTTGCTGTTGCTCCCGTTGCTCGTCCATAAGCCGAAGGGCCTCATCCACGATTTTAGACTTCTTCCCGTGCGCTGCCGCTGACAAAATTTAGTGCCTTCCTCCCTAAGGACTCCCACTAATTTTTGGAGTTCCTCGTCCACGTCATTTGTGGTTTCCAAGGCAGCGAATCGATTTTGCAACTTGAGTTGGAACTATTCTGATCCAATAGCGGCCTGGAGTAGTTTGGGTCGGAGCGTAGACTTCACCAGACGGTATCTTTCAAGCTTGTAGTCGATATTCATGGAGCCTCGGACAAGTCGGTGATCACTACCGGTACTAAACCTGCTGATCACTGAGACATCCCTGAATATGTGCTTATTGTCCGTCATGATGAAGTCAAACTCATTTTTAGTCACAGTGTCGGAGCTTTGTCAAGTCTACTTCCTCTGGGGCCGCTCTTTGAAGAAAGAGTTCATCAAAACGGTCCTCTCTTTTTCCAAAAAGTGAACTAGCATTTGCCCCCTGTGTTTCCTGTCTCCATAGCCGTGTGGACCTATTTTCGATTCACTGCAAGTCTGTACTCTCACTTTGGAGTTGAAGTCTCCCATGATAACGTTGTAATGGGCCCTTATGGTGTTATTTAGGGCCGAAGAAATGTCATCAAACGTGTAGATAGATAGATAGATAACTCTTTATTGCACTAAAGAAACTTAAATTATGGCACATCAACAATGACCTTAAAAAATAGTACAATCGGCGGCCTTATCAATAAGCAGCGATCTCTTCCAGGCAACCTTAGATTAGAAAGCGAGAACATGAACATGAATGAACGATAATGTGCATATGCAAGTATACATTTACTCAAATGAATAAATTTATATTATTAGAATAAAACTACGATAAAATATTACATATAAATACCATAAGTACAATATATTAAATATGTATGTATGTATGTTTATATATATGTAATATTTATACAATACATACATATAAACATATTATAATACAAACTAAAATAAATAGGAACCTACACACAAAACACGTATTTTCTACATCATCATCCAAGTGTACCAAGGTCGGTGCGTAAACCTGAACGTCCTACCTTTTGGTCAGCTTAAGAATCAGGTACGCTACCTTGGTCGACACACTGGATATTTCTACTTTATTGACGAGGAACCCCACGCCACTCTGAGACTGCTGATCGCCCTCTTGGAAGTAGAATAGGTGGACTGATTCCGTTATTGTCCTCCCCCGTTCTTCGAACTTCACTTAACTCTAGAATGTGACAACTGCCTCCCGAGTCAGAACAATTCGATAACGAACCGAATCGATTCGATTCGATATAGTGAATGAAAAATGTATTGAATTGAAATAAGACGCGAGTATGAATTGAACTATTTGAAATCGAATCCACAAAATAAATAATACCTAATCAATCGACAACTGAGTTTCAGAGGAATTCAGTAGCAATGAGTTTTCGTCAACCCGGTGCGCTCATTGCATTTACTATCTAACAGTGTTTGGTTAGTGAAGATCATTGATAATGCATAGTTACTATGAAACTTATAGTTCTAACACCGGGTACACTTTGTTTCATGTTTTAACGTGCCATGAAATTGTGTTGTATTTGTGAAAGTTAGGTTTAATGACATGTATGTATGTGGTATTTCACAGAACCTACCTAACTATTTCATAGCTAGAGTAGGATTTTAACCCTAAAATAGAAAAATACCTACTGCATTTAAAATCTAGTAGTTTTCTTACAATGCCTAATGATGTGAAGTTCTCTAACAACGAGGGGTCAATGCAAATATAAGCAAAAAAAAAGTATTAAATATCATGTAATAATGTTATAATTTTCACATAAATTGAGATTTACACTATACTATGAGCTCGGAAAGCGTAGATCTATACATTTCTATGAACTGCAGTTCTGTGTGCATCCACCTGAAACAAATGTATCATATTATTAGTATAATTAAGTAGATTCAACATAGTTAGGTACTTGTCTATCAAGGCCTAGGCTATAATTAACAACTGTCGAGCTCCAATTTGTCCTTGATCATTTTTGTGAATCTACAACTATACCTACATAAGACCTATGTAGATACAATACACTTCTATATAGGTACAAAGCAAAAGATTTCATCTAGAAATACATTTCTAAATCGCAAATATATTTTTTTCTTCGGTTTTTGGCGTTTTAATTATTTATTGATTAAATTGTTTTGCACAAAAGTAGTGTACAAGGAATGACATGTTTTCATTCACAGCATTTTTACTCAACGGCAAAGATTATTTTCAGTTGAAGTTTAACTTTACCTGAGAAGCACTATAGTCACTATGCCTATAGGAACATGGTATTCTTAAATAGGAAGTCGTAATAATTATTAGAAGTAGGTAAGTACACTTTTGCTGAGAAATAATATCAATGTTTAGATTTTCTTTCAGAGACGTACAATCTACAAAAAGGTTATTGGCATATTATTAGATCACTACAAAGCTTACGATGCTAATTAACTTTTAATTATACTTAATATCTACACGGGAATAAAATTTTAGATAGACTAAAAGCGAGAGATAAAAAACAAAATAAATTCAGACGATGATTGTTGGAGGGTGATTGCCGCTCGATTGCAGCCATTGGTTGCCTGGCGCGCTACCCACAGATAATCACTCGAACATAAAACCCGGCAAAATTTGAAATGTCCTATTTCTGGTAGACGTATTTGTAGGCTAGGTTTAGCTTAATTCTGCTGCATAGCTACCGGATTCCCGCAGCCCGATTCCATAACTTGGCTTCAATCGAATTCTCAGTATCGCAACCACTAATGCCTTGCGATAGAGTCGAAATTGCTATGGAAAAAGTGATAATCCGATTGTAGCCAAGTTATGTAATTGGGCCACCGGTATTAGTGTTGATGGCAGGTGCTTGACGAGTGCGCGTTAACTGTTTAGTAAATTCTAAAACCTTCACGACCTTCAAGCGCACCCGCAATGGGTGCTCGGTGGCAATCACTCAACCTCAATCCATAGGGAATCAGCCTCCTGAACCAAAAAGCAGAAATAAAACTCCGTAGGTTAAGAGGAAGTGGTTCTAATTCAGTTTGCAAGATTTGACCTAAACAAACATAATTTCGTACAGACAGACAGATATACATACATACAAACATTGCAAGTGAAATGAAAGCTTTTAAAAAGTAGGTAGGATGTTGGGGCGCACGGCCGTTGTTATGTTTTGTTTTTCACCATCAGCTTCATAAATAACGACCTACCTAGGTTTAATAGGGGACCTCTTTGGTTGGCATGTCATAATTTTATTTTATCTGTATTTGAAAATAGTACGTCATATCCGTTTAAATCGTTTCCGTTACATGTCCACTTCTAGTCATAGTACCCCGCAGGGGCGGCCTTTATGGGTGGCGAGAAAAGCAACCGCCCAGGGTCACGCTCTCACAGGGGCCTCGCGCACTCGCACTACAACCGTAGTAGAAAAACATTAGGTACTAAAAGCAGTTACGAACAATTGAATTTCGCATCTTACGCCGTGCATTACTAAACTCACGACACGCCACGCATAGAGTAAAATCAGCAAAATTGATGCTTTTTTATGTATAATTTGGTATAACTCGCGATTTAGATAGGGTAGCCTATATTGATTAATGTTGTTGTAAAAATGTCGATGACAAAATTCGCTTCAGGATGAATAAATTCGCAAAAAGTCAAATTAAGACTACATAAATAAATAGAAATAAGGTGAGAACAGTAAATAACACAAAAGTGGCTGCAGCACCAGTAAAATCCGTATTTAAATACAGATTAGGCACATTGATGGAAAGAAGAAAATCTGGAGCTCACAACGGTATTTTAGACAGAGCGAACCAGAGGGTTTGTGGCGTAGTCGTTTCATTAATAACAAACAGCCGTGCGCCCTGACACAGCCTCAACCAGTTTTTTATTTTGTGTCATTTGACTTCCCTCGTGCACGCCTTGTGCACTTTAGCAAACATCTACCCTGCATTCGTGATCATGAGATGGCGTTGTGGGCTTCGAAATGTACATTTTTAACAAGCCATTCGCTTTGAACATTTTTAACACCTTTCCAAACCGAATGAAAAACGACTATTCTGACGGAATAAAGTAGATTTTCACATATCAACATGTGACCTAAACATGCAAAACGAACGGTGATTAGAAACGGTTCCTCACGCTAATTTTGCCCACAAATATCCAAAGCGAACGCCAAATGTAAATGCTATCTTCATTAAGCCCCAATTTCAATAAGCGACATTATTGACCTTGTCACCCGAGACGAATTCTACGTGTCGGGCGATGTCACGTGTGACATCGCCTGACATCGCAGGCAACATCTAAGTGTCACGGGACTTGTCACGAGTCAACGCTCGGAAAGCGTCGACCTTGCGCCATGACAAGACTGCTCGCGACATATCTCTCGACATGATCAATGAAAACAAAAAAAGTGACTGTAGCGCATAGAATCAATCGAGCGGTTAAGATTCTAACTGTTAAAGATTGTCTATGGTAAGGAAGTTGAAATGACGGGGTCTTCGGAGCTTGCATTTTTTTGAAAAATAATTTTTAATTGTAATAAAGTGGTCAATCAGTTAAATCTGTAAATAATATTCATTTAATCTATTTTTTTCTTATTTATTAGTGTACATATCTTTTGGTAAGTCTCTTTGCTGTTTTTTGCCAGAATGGAGGAGCCCCCCGATCCGGGGGGTTCACAAGTTCCTCCGGCGTCATGTTTTGTAACTGTAATGTCTAATGAGTCGGGCATGGAGACTGACGGCTCCGTGATCTCTGTACCAGGTCGTCCAGTAAAACGTAGTCGTACGAGCAAGACATGCAGGAATTGCAATAAGCGTAGGTGTAAACGCAACTCTTCAGAGCAGAGAGATACTGATTGCATCTGTGATTCAATCGTTACTATTAGTGAGAAAAGTACTGCCTCTGTGGTTACCAATACTAACCCACTTCCTGAAATGGCCCCCACTATTATTAATGACACCACTCCATCACAACCTCTTCCCACTCCCACACCGGTAGGCAGAACATCTTATGAAGCTACGGATGTGGCTCCTTACATTGTACATGTGCAGAAAGTGCTTATCAGTCCAGAGGACAACATAACCCTCCATCCTATTGCCTTCGGTAAATTCCTCCAAAAGCAAGGTTTTAGAAATATTGTAAATGGCAGTCTAAAAAGAATAGGACGAAACAGGATTTCGCTTGCATTTACTCATACTGAAAATGCGAATGCATTTATAAGCCATAACAGTTTAAATAAACAAAAAATTAAAGCATTCATTCCAACTTTCCATGTAACCCGTATGGGCCTTGTACATGGAATCCCAGCTGAATGATCCCCTGAGGAAGTTACAGAAAACATTAATGTGCCCATATTTTGTGGAAAGATCCTTAAAATCAGGCGGTTAAATTACAAAACAAATGAAGGAAGAACCCCTACTTGGAAGCCCTCACAAACAGTAGTTATCACTTTTGATGGACAGGTCCTAACAAAAAGAATCTACGTATGTTACAATGCACTATCAGTTGAGCTCTATAGTTATCCAACTATTCAGTGTTACAATTGTTGTCGTTTTGGTCACACCAAAGTCCAGTGCAGGTCCAAACCTCGCTGCTATAAGTGTGGCCAAGCACACATTGCTGACAGTTGTAATATTGAAGGAGATTGTGCATCCTGTTGTCTTTGTTCTGGGTCTCATTTTGCAACTAGCAAATGTTGCCCGGAGCTTGATAGACAAAAGCGAATTAAACAATCTATGGCTGAATGTTGTGTATCGTATTCTGAAGCAAGTAAACTCCATCCACCTGTTTCCAAATCATATGCAGATGTAATTGCAACCAGCCAACCAAACCCTATAATAGATAAAATGCCCCCTCCATCTTCATCCAATATGCCTTGTAAAAAAACAATAATGTTGAAACCACCTTCACCGCGTCAGTCCTCCAATGGATATGACCGAGTGGCCCACCAAGAACTTATAAAAGAATACGATATGCCACCTCCAGCCAATGGATGTGCGTTACAATCAAGTTCCTCTAACAATGAGGGACAGTCTTTGACTGATATCATAATGTTGTTAATTATTTTATTTTATTTTGTTGTATTCGGAAAACTAACAGCTAGATACAGTAATAAGTAGAAAGGACATTTAACAGATGGCCACTTACAAGTTTTCACTGGTATGTTATAAATTATACAATAATAAAGAGCACGCAAATTAAAATAAAAAGTTAACAATCAGATACAATGAAATAAGAGGGTTAAATTGTATGAATACTTACAAAAAAAAAGTTATGTTGTGAAATAATTGTTGTTATAAAGTCTTTTAAATTTAGATGCGGAAGTAACAAAAAGATCCACATCTAGTACTTTTGAGAGGTTGTAATAACACCTGCCAGCTCTGATAGTGTGGTAGCTATTTTTCCTGTAGTTCCTGCGTTTGACTCGGGGAGTGTACAGTAGATTAGGTCTTCGAGTAAACACCGTGGGGGCACGCAATCCTATCTCTCCGAGAAGCTCCGGACAGTCAATTGAACCATTTGCCAAACTGATGAGAAAAGAAATATCTGCTGCCTGTCGTCTCTTGTCTAGGGGGAGTAAGTGGAATTTTCTACATCGAGAGTCATAATCCGGCAGAAATTTCTTAGCACGAAATTGTAGATGACGCAGAAATCGTTTCTGGAGACCTTCAATACGGTTGATATAGATTCCGTATTCAGGGTTCCATACTTGGGAAGCATACTCAAGATGGCTTCGAACATACGTGCAGTATAAAATTTTGTAAGTTTTAATTAAGTTAAAATCAGCTGACATCCTCAATACAAAGCCCAATGCTTTCGAAGCTTTATTAACCATGGCGTTAATGTGCATATCAAATAATAGTTTTGAATCAAAGGTCACTCCCAAGTCTTTGATTATGGACACACGTGTTAGTTGCGTGTTTTGAATTTGATAGTTACTAATAATTGGATTAGGTTTGCGAGTGAAAGAGCAAACATAACACTTAGATACATTAAGATCCAGTTTATTAAGGGAACAGTAGTTAATAAAACGGTTCAAATCATCCTGAAGCAAAACAGTATCATCCATAGTTCTAATAGGGCAAAGAATTTTCATGTCGTCTGCATAAAGAAGAATTTTCGAATAATAAAAATGACATGAAATATCAAGCACAAATACGATAAACAAGAGTGGTCCGAGCAGCGATCCTTGGGGTATTCCCGAGGGAATATACATAGCATTAGACGTAAAACCATTGAGTACGGCTTGACATCTGTTTTGCACATACAACGAGAACCATCTAAATAAACTGCCACGTATACCCAATTGTTGAAGTTTACGTAGTAAAATGGCATGATCTATCCTATCAATGCACTTAGTGTAATCTGTATAGACAACATCAACTTGCGCAGGCTCAGAAATATGTTTAGATATGTATTCACTACAAAGTAGAAGATTGGATGTAGTGGACCTGCCTTTAAGAAACCCATGCTGCTGATCGCTAAGCGAATGCTTAAGTGAGGAGAACAACTGCCTATAAACTATTTTTCTAAGACTTTGGCAAACACACATAACTTCGAGATAGGTCTATAGTTATCTATATAATCCTTTGGACCTTTCTTGTGAATAGGGGTTATGTATGCCAATTTCCAAAGTGTGGGCACTACGCCTTCGTTCAAAGACCACCTATAAATAAGGGTGAGAGGCACCATGAGACTTACAGCACATTTCATAATAAAGATTGGAGGTATATCATCCGGGCCGGCTGTTTTTTTTAGGTCAAGTGATTTAAAAAGTTTTAACACTTCCGTCTCTAAAACTTCAACATCTCCTATGTCAGTGGTAGTATTTGGTTTTTCCAAGTTATATGGTGAAAGTGTACAGTGAGGCGAAGATACACAAGGGGCAAGAAAGGTGGAGTGAAAATATTGACTGAACATATTACATATTACTCCACCCTGACCTGAAGACTCATTGCCAAGTTTGAGAACAGAGGGATAAGCATTTGATTGTTTTTTATTCTTAATATAAGACCAGAAGGCTTTTGGGTTTTGTCTAATATTATTTCGTTGAGCCTGTGAATCCACTTTACCCTGTTGTAAAATACCAGTTTTTTGTCTTATCTCTTCCGTGGCTGCACAATGCAAAAGCACATGCTCCAGTCTCCTCCTCCTGCATACATCCACGGCACAGAGGACTGTCTGTAGCTCCAGTTTTGTGCAGGTGGTAATTTAGGTTGCAATGACCCGTGATAAGACCTACCATGAGACGAAGGTCTTGCCTAGTCAGCCTTAGCAGATTGTTTGTGATTTTCCTGTTAAGGGATGGAAACATAACTTTTGCATTTCTGCAATGCGTTTTCTTGTTCCACCAATTTTGATGCTCTCTCTCTGTGTATTGAACAAGTAGGTTTGTTACCTCCATTGCGGTGGGTTTACAGAGCTTTACCGCATCTTTTCCAATATGTTTCTTAGCTCCTTCCTTGGCAAGCATGTCTGCCTTGGTATTTCCTGGACATGAGCCGTGGCTTTTCGTCCACTTGACTTTAATTTTATACCTTTCAGATAAGTTTTGTAGGGTCTCATGACATTCTGAAACTACCCTCGACCTAGTTATAGGTTTCCTTAGTGCATAGATGATGGCTGCACTATCTGTGATGAAAGTAAGGAGTTCACAGTCACTATTTGTACTAGGTGAAGGTACATCGAGCGTAGATATTGCTCTTGCCGCCAACAGTAGTCCCATAGCTTCTGCCTGAAATACTGATGTGGTTTTGTTGAGGGCTTCCGATTGTGCGATTCCTAGCTCCAGAAAGTAAAAACCACAACCAACCCCCGTCTTGTTTTTCGCACCATCGGTGAAAATATTGTAAATGTTATGTGAACACGAGAGATCCTCTGAAGCATTGTCTTCCGTAACCAGCTCATACAACTTTTTATCTAGGTATATGCTAGCTACCTTGTCCGTTCCCTGACATGCTTCTGGGATTATTCTCGTTGCTTTGTCTAATACTTTTGAGTGGTTTGTAACGGGCCCGGTGCCTTTCCACTGATTTGTAGATTTGATCCTTAGTGCTGAAGCCATCGCCTCCTGCTGGATATGTAAATGCAGCGGGGTCAGACCCAGAATAATGTCTAAAGAGGCTGATGGAGTTGATTTCGTACAGCCGCTGATTAGAGAGCATGCCAATCTTTGGACTTGCTGTAGTTTGGTGATTGTAGTCACCAGATTTGTTCTCGGCCACCACACTACGCATCCATATGTGAGGACCGGTCGTACTATCACAGTATACAACCAACGACACAGTTTAGGTTTCAGACCCCAGTCCTTACCCACTGCTCGGGTGCATTGCCATAAAATATTTATTGCCTTTGTGGTTATATGGTCTAGTTGTTTCGCCCACAACATCTTACTATCCAGCCATATGCCAAGATATTTCACTTCCTTGCTGAGTGAAAGTTTTGTTCCAAACAGTGTAGGAAGTCGTACATTAGCTGTTTTCATCTTTCGAGTGAATAAAACCATCTCAGTTTTTTGTGGATTTACAGATAGAGTGTGGCGTTCACACCATCTCTCGACCTCCCGAAGCGCCTTCTGCATTTTTTCGCATAGGGTTGCTTCGAAAAGTCCGGAGACCATGATAGCCAGATCGTCTGCATATCCTATGGTTACTATACCATCCCTGTTTAATAGTTCGAGAATTCGTTCGCCACTACTACCCATAGCACCGGAGATAATACGCCTCCCTGCGGACAGCCTCTCGTGACCACACATCGCGATGATTTGGCAGTCTCTATGCTAGCTGCTCTATTAGACAGCATTGTTGTGACCCATTTATTCACTCTTTCGTCCACGCCTTGATTCCTCAGCCCACCTTCAATACTGGGGAACGTTGTTTTATCAAACGCTCCCTCTATATCGATAAAGGTTACAAGGCAAGATTGCTTGCTTTCCAGTGCGGATTCTATCTTGTGAACCACCTGGTGGAGGGCTGTTTCTGTAGATTTGCCTGATTGATAGGCGTGTTGATTTTTGTGTACTGGTTTGTCAACCAGTGGCCCACTGCGAATGTATTTGTCGCATAGTCTCTCTAGTGTTTTTAGGAGAAACGAGCTAAGGCTTATTGGCCTAAACGACTTTGGATTTGTGTAATCTGATTACTACTTTAACTTCCCGCCAAGCCTTTGGTATATACTTCCAGGCAAGGCATGATCTAAAATAGCAGCAAGATGAGACTTGATCTTAATGAGACTCCAATGCAGGAGACCTGGAAAGATCCCGTCAAGCCCCGCGGCTTTGAATGGTTGGAAGGTGCTTACCGCCCACAGAAGTGCTTCTTCCGTGACGATTGAATTTGCAAAGTTCCAGTCACTTCTTGAAGGTTCACTTGATGTCGGAGTTTCCCAAACGACTTCATTGTCTAGTATACAGTCTGGGAAATGGGTTTTAAGTAGGAGTTCAAATTGCTCCTGATCTGATGTGGTATATGTACCATCTGGTTTCTTTAGAGTACCAAGTCTTACCTTTGTATCATTGGAAACCAGTTTTCGCAATCTTGCGGTCTCACTTACCGATTGGATCGAGCTACTGTATTTTTTCCACGAACTGTTCCGACTTTTGCTTACCTCTACTTTGAGTCGGTGTCGAGTTTTCCTGTACTCTTGCCAATCTACCTCCAGGTCGGTGTTCATGGCTCTGTTGAAATGGTGTCTCGTTTTCTTCCTCAGTTTACTGAGTTCCTTGTTCCACCATCTATCTTTTTTAAGCAATATTTTGCTGGTTTCCGTTTTTAGAGGACATGATCGTTCGTAGCTTCCTTTCAGAATGCTTACTACACACTGTATGGTGTCTTCTATCTCCTGTGGTATAAGCTCTTTGGTTGCTTCTACTTGTGGTGCTTCTGACAAACTCCTATCAAGAGTTTCTCTGAATAGAGTCTTGTCAGTCTTCTTTGGATTTCTATAGGTCCGAGGTTCTTGCTCTACCACATCCAATCTGAACCTGATTCTTCTGTGATCTGCACAAGAGATCTCATCCGTCGCCACTCGCCAGTCGCTGATTGTCTCGGCAATTTCGCTGGTGGCTATTGTAATATCAACTATTGTCTTGGCCCAAGACGTCACAAACGTTGGCTCTGAGCCTCGATTTAGTATATTGAGGTTATGTCTTAGAATGAAGTCCAGTAAATCCTTTCCTCTTTCGTTTGAGTCTGGACATCCCCATACCGTGCAATGGGCGTTTGAATCGCAATCTATCACACATTCCATGTTGTTCAGCATGCAAAAATGCATTAACTCTTCAAGTGCCGGAGGAGGCACCTCGGCCGTAATGTCCATATACGCCGATTCTAAAATGATAGTGCTGAGTTTCCCCAGCAGACCTGTCTCCAGTTTTACTACCGTAAGGTCGTCGGTGCACAAATGTGTCACCAACGACGCTTTAAAAGGATTTGGTACATATATAAATGTCCGTGTTTTGCTTTGCATGGGGGGAGCAAAGACAGTGTCCCGAAGGGCGTTCAAACCACCAACCTTTGTACGAGTTAAATAGGGTTCCTGGACCAGCGCTATTGTGTTTGGTTGCTCTTCCAGGGTTCTACGCAGGGCAGCGAAACCTGTGACGCTGTGTTGGATGTTGGCTTGTATGATGTTAATTTTAATTTTGATTATTATATTATTATTACTACGTAGCCTATGATTATTACCAACCACGGTGGCGTTTTTTTTGAGGACTTGCGATTACAGTTTTTATTTTTTAGTCCATCCATTTTTGTATTCCTAACTACTTACTACTATGTGTTTAGTGCGGGTGGTCTGAAAAACCCGCCCGCCTTACTCGGTTACGGTTTCGACGGAGGAGGGTCCAGCCCGGTCCGCGTCCATGGACGACGCCGGCGAGAAGATATTGAGGCCCGTAATGTCCCCTGCAATATCCTCCACGCCGTCATCGCCCACTTCCAGCAGACGGTCCATCTCCTCCTTCGTCCAATCCGTGTTATCGAGGTGCACTGGGTTGACGTCCATGGGTGTCACAGGCTCGCTCGCACCGCACACTGCGGAGTCAACGACCTCCAACTCCCCCGACACCGCCATAACCCCCGCACCCCTCGATTAAATCCCTTTATCTTGACGTAGACCGTCGCTGACGTGTAGTGCAGGCGGAAGTCTAGGCGTTTTAGCTCTTCAATGTCCTCCGGCGGGATTCCCATCACCCGGACATAGTTGTAACATTGGCCTCTCTGGCGCACCAAATGCTTAAAGATGGGCCAAAGTGTCATGTCCAGACCCCTGAACTCATTTTGCTCAGCCAAATAGTCTCTCAGGACGAAAGGCCATTTGACGAGGTCTTCTTTTTCTTTGCCGAAGTCCGGGACATATATGATGCCGGTATGATACCTAGGCAACTCGCTCTCCGGGATGACTCTGTGCCCTTCCGACCCTTCCCACAGGCCAGGCAGCTGCTCAACCGTGGAAGATAGCCAGGCAAGTGAATAGCCATCCAGGGGGCACATTCTGAGACCACCGCGAGTCAACCTTGATAACTGTGTAAACGCGGGCAGCCTTCGCTTCTCTTCCCTCGGCTTACCGCGATTACTCACGTATTGTTCCCATTGGATATCGTCCAGCGTCTTTCGTAATACGGTCGCCCGGTGCTCGTCCATCTGAGCGCCTCCTTTGTCCAAAACTACCATGCAGTAAGTTTTGGTCGCGTCGGCGTACGAGGACGGACCACCCTCGCCCTTCTCTACCACAGGTCTGTCATTCTGCGCATTCGGTTTTGCAACAGCCGCAGCGGTCCCTCCTTCCAAGCGCAGCTTCTTATCCGCTGCTATGCAGCCAGTGGGCGACACCTGGTCGGAGCTACGCTGCCGCTTCGCGCCTCGAATGGCATCCTCTCCCTGTCCTTTATTATGCCCATCCTCTTCGGCGGCGGTTGCTCCTTCAGTACCGACACCGGTGCCCTCACTCTCCTTTCGACCCTTCCCTACACCTTTACCCTTTGACAGGTCGGTCGCCAGTTGGGGCCTAATCGGGGGAGGCACCGTGCACGGCCCTGACGAAACCTTCGCCACCTCAAATTCGGCATTATTTTGTTTCCCCTTTGCGAGGTATTGTTTGTTTTCGGCCTTTACCGTATCTGGGCACTTCTGCCGCTCACTCGGTACCCAGCCCTGTCCTCCAGCATTCGTCGACACCGGCTGACGCCCGCGCTCCATTACGGAGGCGGCGATGGGCCCGACGTGTGACTCCTCCCCTCCGCGCGACCCACTCTCCCTTGCAGGGGCGGTCGCATACGGAAGGGTTGCTGTCGAACAAGGACCCTCTCCCTCGTTTACGACAGTCGCGCCGTTTGGATCAACGCGAGCCAAACATGCCACCACGGCTGGCGCAAGTGCCGATACGCCGGGCAGCTGTAGCACGCCTTCCCGCTCCTGACTGTAAAAGGCGTTTACGCGCTCCTCCTCCCGTCTCATACGCTCTTTTATATTTTTTCGGCAGTTTTTACCGCCGTCTTGATTTTTATTTGGCGAGGCAACGTTGGGCCTTGTGGGCTTTCCTCTACCTCGCCCGTTACGTCCATCCAGCACAGCGCCAGATGACATGGCTGCCTCGCGCTCGCGCAGCCGCTTCTGCTGCCACCTCTTTCGCGTGTTGAAGCGCGCTCCGTGTCCTGGGTCCGTCTTCTGCGCTGGTCCAGTGGCCCAATTCCATAACTTGGCTACAATCGGATTATCACTTTTTTCATAGCAAATTCGACTCTATAGCTGCGATACTGAGAATTCGATTGAAGCCAAGTTATGGAATCGGGCTGCAGGTCCCGTAGTCGTCATCGGTCCAGTAGTAGTCGCGGCCAGCGAGGCCTGGGACTCCACCCCGCCGTCGCCTTCGATCACCAACTTCACATCGTCCAGCCCGGATACCAGAGGGCGCCGGGCGCTAGCCGGGTCGCATGGCACAACGTTATCACTTTTATTGTACTCCATTTTTAAATTATTTTATACGAATAGCTCTGTGGATGGTGATATTAGTGGGCGTACAGTGATGGAGGAAGTAGTTGCCCACACTACATTCCCTACCGTCTTTCGCACATTGATGGCGAAGAAGTCATCCCGAGAAACACAAGCGACGGCTTCCTCTCCATCAACACGCTGGCCACGGGCTGCCACAAGGGAAGATTGGAAAGGACATAAGGTAGGAAATAAGGATTAAATGGAATTAGGTGGACTAGGAAGTCTAGAATTGCGTCTGTTGTTTTAGTTACATCTGTTCCTTAAGGGACCAGATCAAGAACAGGGCGGCACCACGTGAAGGTAACAAATCAGACTTGCTGCGGATGTCTACACGACCTGCGCTCCTTTCCGTAGCCATTACCGAGCCTGCTCACCGGACAGGTGGCCAGGTTAGGGTTGATCTGGGCTACTTAAAAGCGTATCTAAAACCCCTCCCCTTCCTCAGCTGAAATGCAGAGAGATTTATGGTGGGGGTCTTCAGGAACTAATGGGCTATAAGAGTGTGTAACTGAGACAACGTCGTTGGAAAAAAACAAATCTAAAATTCTATTATTTGCATTTGGAACATAATTATATTGAGATAGGTTACATAAGGAGAAATTATCAAACATATCGATTTGATACGCTCCCTGTATATTGCATGGTTCAAGCGAACTACTGTCACTCGAGGGTATCCATGTAAGATTTGGCAAATTAAAATCGCCAAGAACAAGGAATCGATCCAATGGGTGGCCTAAAATGATGTCATTGAGGGTTGAAAAGTTAGATATTTGCAAAGTCAACGAATTGCCCAAGTTTTGATTGCACAAGTAAACCACACAAATATGCAACTTGTAATTGATTTTAGGTCTTACGTGTTGGAGAGATATTGTCACCCATAAGTCCTCAGCTGAAGAAGACCAGTCGAGGTGACCCTCGGCAGCGAGGTCTCGACGCACGGCGACGAGCACCCCTCCGCCGAGGGACTGCCCGGTAGCCTGGCAGTCCCTCCACACCAGGTATCTATCATCCACCAATTCCGAGTTCGTTATCCCATCGTGCAACCAACTTTCTGTAAGACAAATCACGTCATAACTATGCATGCATACATTTCTGTAAAACTCACTAGTTTTAGTACGCAAACCGCGTACATTCTGACAAAATATTGTTAACGGAGCCATTTTACATATAAGTGAGTTATAGCATCTGAATATTTACTCAATGAGCACAGTACCTGTATGGTTAAACGGAACCTATAGAAGCCTAATTCCTTGGTAAGGCAATAATGGACGATTATAAATACCTTCATTGCACGAAGTTGAAGTGCAAGAATGTATTTGTTACTATGGAGAGGAATATGTTTATAAAAGCAATATACAAACGTATTAAATGACAAAGCAGGAGCAAAATAAGTGTAGCGTGAAATAGTAGGCAAAGAAAAATAACACACAACCAGCATTAGTTGACCGTCGATCGGCCGCCACGAAGCGATAAGAGAGCAATAGGGAGGGCGTGCGCGACGACTGCACTGAGCACTCACAGCCGCGCCGCATGCAAACTAGTTGTAAGGTATAATATAGGTTACCTAAATTTAAATTTAGCAACAGTAGACAAAACATACATGACTTTCAACAATTTGATAACTTAATAAGCTGTGAAACATACTCGTACACGGTGAGGACATTATGATAACTTTTTTAGATCTAACTCGGATTTGATCACAATCACTGGGGATGTAGGGTTTTTTCGAACAAAGATTTTGCATGCCTTGACCCAGACATAAGCGAACTCCCGTTCCTTCGCGATACTCTTCGCTTTATTTAGCAGCGATTTATTATCCAGTGTGAGATGGTCGTTAATATAAATTCTGTTATCTCCTTGCAGGCCGAGATCCACCGGAACTATAGTACGCTTCTTGGCCAAGGCCACAAAATCCTCCTTCGCATATCGGTTATGCACTGAGACTATGATGGTCTTGTTATGCTTCTCGTTGCGCATTGGAATCCTCGCGATGTAGTTAATGTTATTTCTCGGGATGTCGCAGTTGATGTGATCACCCAGCTTATTGAATATCTCAAAGAGATTCTCCGAAGGAGATATCGGGACTCCCTTAATCTCGATATTATTAATGCGAGATCTCTGGTCGTAGTCCCGCGTAAATTTCTCGATCTGGTCAACTCGCTGTCGAAGAATCTGCACCTCTTCATTTGACTTGAGTAGTCTTTGGACCTCCTGATTTAATACTGTTGTCCTCCCGGAGAGAGTTTCCATACCATGCTGAAAAAATTCCATGGAGGCCTTCAAGTCGGCTATTTCGGGCTTCAAAAGTTTTAAGTCGGCAATGTCGGACTTCATCATACTCAAATCCGCAATATCAGCTTATCACGCTGCCCCTATGATTGAAATGTTGAACATAATAATACAAATCCATAATGGATTTACACCATCAAATAGTAAATCACAATAATCACTCTTTGGCGGTTCCACTGCACTACCCTCACGTGGTGGTGCAATGGAACTGCTGAAGTGTGGTTAGTAAAAAATATGAAGTTAGTTACTTAGCCAATAAATATGAGCCATCCGTAATTTCTCTGACTGAGACCTGGCTTAAACCAGGCTCCGTCTTTAAATTAGGTGGTTACACCTGTCTTTGTGAAGACAGAAGTGACGGGTATAGTGGAGCAGCTTCACTCGTCAAAAAAAAACTGTATATAAAACCTATTCTTCTTCCACAATATTCAGAATTTTGTATTGTAGCAGCTCTTATTGTAGATATTTGTTTTGTATCTATATATATTCCCTACCCATCTTCTCAAATACTTCAGCAGTTAAATCAGATACTTAACTTACTCCCAAAACCATTCCTTACATTAGGTGACTTCAATAGTCACCATAGTTTGTGGGGTAGTATAGAATCCAATAGTAACAAATAGTAGATCTATTAGATCAGCACAATCTTTGCATATTAAATTCAGGTGTTCCAACATGTCGTACAGGTCCTACTGAAAAACCTAGTGCCGTTGACCTGTCTATAGTCACTTCATCATTAGCATCATCTCTTTCTTGGCATACCCTTTTATCTACTTTTGGTAGTGATCATTTTCCTATCCTTATATCCTTCCCTGGAAATAAAATTAAAAAAATGCTTCCTAAACCTCGTATGAAATATAGAATAATCACTGATAATTGGGCTAAATATAGGGAACATGTTGAAATTAATCTTCATAACCTACCAGACACAACAAGCAATAACCAACAACGGTCTTCAGCATTAACAAAACTAATGTTAAATGCTGCTGATGTCTCCTTTCCAATTAAAAATGCTTTCAATGGAAAACTACCTTCTGCACCCTGGTGGGACAGTGAATGTACAGATGCTATTAAAAAAAGGAAAGTGGCAGAGGTAAATTATAACATAAATATGTCTGAAGAAAACTTCAAAAATTTATTAGATTTAATAGCTAACACAAAAAAATATTTAAAGAGAAAAGATTCCTAAAATGGAGACAGTACTGCACTACCATTGCTCCATGAACACCATCCTCAGTGATGTGGACCAAACGATTCCGATTAGGTATTTCTGATACATACGACGTTCAGCACACTTCCACTAATGATGGCTCACGAGTTCTTAAATAATTTAGCTCCTTCTTTCGTTCCTGAAGAAGAAATAATAAGTCCTCCTCAGTTGTCAGTAACTAGTTGTAATGATTTGTTCATGAATTCGCCTTTTACTCCAAGCTCCAAGGTGTCCTCTCCGGAGTCAGAGATTCTTCCCCTGGCGAGGACGGAATACCATATTCCTTTTTCTCCAATTTAGGAGAAAATAGTTTACGTTACTATTTGGAGGTTATAAATTCTGTAATAGTGACAGGAGACATTCCGTTGTCATGGAAATCTCAGATAGTGTTGCCTGTTTTAAAACCAAACAAAAATCCATCAGAAGTTACTTCTTACCGCCCCATAGCATTATCACCCGTGGTAACAAAAATAGCCGAACATTTAGTGAAAAATAGATTGGAATGGATTCTAGAAAGCAGAAATTTACTGGCTGGGTCACAATATGGATTCCGAAAACGTAAAAGCACCTTAGACAGCATTGGCATATTGATTTCTGACGTAAGACTGTCTTTTTCAAACAAAAAGTCAGTTGTAGCAGCATTCTTAGACATAAAATCAGCATATGACATTGTAAGTTTAGCAATTTTAAGAAAGAAGTTACAGTTATTGGAAGTACCAGATAACCTAGTAAGGTTTATTTTAAAATTAATGCCTGGACGCTCGATTAAATTGGATTCATTAAATAGGATAATCTGGAGAGGACTCCCGCAGGGCTCAGTACTAAGTCCAATCCTATACAATGTCTACACTTACGACCTAGAAAGTGCATTAAACGGAATTTCAAGTATCTTACAATATGCAGATGATGTTGTCATTTATAGTTCAAATCAAAGTGTCGATAAAGCCTGCTCTTCACTTTCAAATGCTCTAAAACACCTTAAAATCTGGTTGGACACTAATGGTCTAGAACTGTCAGTGTCCAAGAGTTGTAAACTTTTGTTTACCAGACTACTTATGCCCCCACCTATATTATACAACGGAGAGCCCATTTCTATTAAAACTGAAACTAAATTTTTAGGGTTAATTCTAGACTCAAAATTAACTGGATTACCACATTGTGAATATATTGCTAGTAAGTGTGAACGCTCACTTAATGTACTTAGGTGCCTGTCGGGTGTTTGGTGGGGCGCACATCCCTTCTCTTTAAAGTTGGTCTACAATGCTCTGATTAGAAGTATTCTTGATTATGGGACTTTCTTGTTAGAGCCCTGTAGCATGGCTGCGAAGAAGAGATTGGATGCCATCCAGACTAAAGCGTTCCAAGCGAATAAGTGTTCCAACTCACCGTACACCCAATCTTGCATTATTTGAAACTAACCTAATTTCGCCAGATATTCATTTTAACATAAGTATTGTAAAGGGTGATATAAACCATATGTAAACACGTATTTTAATTCGGTAATTGAAGAACGTTGGCAAAATTGGCATCATATTTATAGTGATGCTTCGAAACATTCCAACAGTGATTGTGTTGGTGTAGGCCTGTTTCATCAACAGTATAACTTAGTCGAAAAAATAAAATTTCCTTCACAAACCTCAATCTTCACAGCTGAGTGCTACGGAATATATAAAGCCTTAGAATACATCGTTATAATGAAACTTAAAAATTCTGTAATTTTCTCTGACTCCATGAGTGCATTACAAGCCCTTTCTAAATTTCCCTTCAAAAGGAATACTGTCATTTCTCCTGTAATTGTTATGGCTCGAGAAAAACTTTTCAGCTGCGTAAGCGAGGGTTATTCGATTTCGTTTGCCTGGATTCCGAGCCATTCTGGAATTAAAGGCAACGAAAAAGCAGATCAACTTGCTAATGAGGCGATAGAGTGTGGAGACTTGTTTTCTTTCAAAAATTATACCCACGACCTCGCTGCTCTTCCTAAACTTCATCTCCAACAATCTTGGAGTGAAGCATGGAAGAGTAGCGCCCGCTTAAAAGGAAAATATTATTGTACCATACAACCCGAAATTCAACTGAAGCCTTGGTTCTCCAAGGTAAGACTTAGTAAGAGAGCCACATCCGTGCTTATACGTATGCGTTTGGGTCACATGTGCAGTCCGGCACATCTTTGTCGAATTCGAATTAATGACTCTCCAAAATGTGAATGTGGAGAAAATGTTGGGGATATTAACCACATCATATTTAAGTGCCCCTTGTACGATAAAACTACGTTTTACAAAGACCTGGCAAAAAACTTGATTCCTTTTCCTACAAATATACAATGTTTACTCCATAACAACTATATTCCTATATACAAAGTCTAAGCTTCATTTATTGAAGCTAACTGCACCTAACAGCAGTTTTTTATTATTAGTCACCGACATTGAAGAACATTGACAACTATTGACAGAAAGTTTATAGTAGGTTTTATTTTAATAAAGTTTATATTTCTCCTCTTTGGTGTCAAGTGATTATTTTTGCGCGAGTAGGTAAGCCTAATTCAATCTCCTTGGGCGCTATGGTTAGGGGGGTAAGAAACAAGGTGAAAAGGCTGAGGAATATGTCAAATTCAAATTACCCTTCAAATTCAAATTATCTGTCAAATTCAAAATTAGTAAGTTATCTGTGATAAAATAAGAGCATTTTTTTTCTTCTAAGATTTCATGCCGTGACGGGTATGAAGAGGAGTGAACAGTGAAGACCTCTTCCTCTTTGGGTCAAGGATCTCTAATCAAGGAGGTTTAGAATCGCAGAGGAACGTTGAGTTATGACATAACTCTTAAAGAAGGACCAAAGTTGCTAAGGAAATGTGAGATGTTGAATTATGCATAGACATTTCTTACTGTCGTTGTTCTTTAGCAAGTAATTCAAATCTTAGGTCCTTGGTCCACGGCTAGCAGACTCCTTAGAGGGTTTCTACGTCTACGGTTCTAGAACTCAAAGAGGTAGGTCAAAAAATGATGTTAAATTTCGCATAGGGCCCACGATGTACTATGTCTATGGGAGGATGCATAAAATAATACGGTTTAATGGAAAGGAATTTTGAATTACGCTACTGCTTAAAATCGGATTAATTCCTTTTGACAGTTATTTAATTATACTTGAGGCAAAATAAATATAACTAGTCTATGGCTAACAAGGTTTTAGGTAGTCTGTTGGTCTTCTTTGTCATTTTAAGTGGGCTTTGACAAATGTCACGTCAAGTAACAATCTATGAAAATCATAGAGTAACAGCAGTGCGATTACGTAATGTTGATCATGACGGTTTCAAGCCGTCAAATTCAATAATGCATTGCTATAGAGTCGATTTTGCACATATGACGCACGGATCCTCCGCGCGATCACTCGAAATCGTTCACGGCGTCGTCGGACGTTCGTCTGGGTCATCCGAAAAATAGTAGGGGAGGGGAGGAATAGTATGAAACTGACACTTGACAGTTGTCAGTTCTATGTGGACGTCCAAAGTCGTTCATTAACTCCAGCACTGCGATTACGTAATGTTGATCATGACGGTTTCAAGCCGTGAAATTCAATAATGCTTTGTGATAGAGTCGATTTTGCTATGAAAAAAGTGACAATCTGATTGAAGCCAAGTTCTGTAATTGGGCCACGGATGATCGAGCGATAATCGCACGGATGTTTCGAGCGTAGTAAGTGAACGAAGCCCTGGCGTAGGTGTGTCTATGCCCAATATAAACTGCAGTGCTATTACGCAATATTGATCATATCGTTTTCAGTCCGTTAAACTCATTAGTGCGTTGTGATAGCCAAGTTCTGTGGCTGGGCCCCATGGTTTGTCAGGCCGCCAGAGGGCCACAGAACTTGGTTTCAATCAGATTTTCACTTATTTTCATAGCAATTTCGACTCTATCGCAAGGCACTAATGAATTTGACAGCTTGAAACCGATATGATCAATACTGCGTAATAGCACTGCAGAGGCCCAGCATTACTCATACGACAAACAGTGTGATTTTGAGATAGTTTGATTAAAATTTAAAGATTTCGGGAAAAAAAAGTGTGAAAAAAATTGGTAATATTAACAAAAAAATGGAGTCCCCTTTCCTTTTATGGACCAAAAGTCTATATGAGATTAATATTACTTCGAGTAGGTACTAAAAAATGTCAATAATGTTGAAAGGTTATTCCCATACATTTGAGTACAAAATGAGTTTAGAAATTCGAAGTGTAACAAGTAAACATAGTAGAAAGAAAAACGATCGTGGAGTCCCTCCGCGCGGAAGAAGTGAAACTTCGTAATGTGGAAATGAAAATAGGAAGGCCTCCATGGTAGCGTTAAACGATTAACGCAACCTTGTTGGAAGTCGAAGTTTCACTTCAAAAACTGATCACTATCAATGAGACCGACCAGCTATATTCCTATCTAACTTATTGCAGTTAGACAGGAAGAGAGCGAAATTAATGATTTTCATTATGGCCGTATTTTTGCAATGTATTCGCCGCGACACCGCGTTCTTATCTTGACACGCATTATTTTAGACCATGGTCACCATAATGTGGCATGTCACCAGTATGTACGTACAATTTTGCATCAATGATACACCATATTTAATCTATTAATTTTACGCTGAGAATAGCCCACCATTGAAGACAATGGTATTATTATACTGTAAGCATGTTCAATACAAATTGTTTGGAGAAATTGTAAAAAAAGCTTTCTGACGTTTCAATTACCCTTATCCATATTAGTCCCATAAAGATTAGATCTTTTTATGGAACGAGATCGTACAACACATAGAATTATTCAAAATCTCAACTTTTCTTACTGACTTTACATTTTTCGTAAATCTGTAATGTCTCTATAACCCATCAATAGCATATAATATAATTTTAAATCTGGGATTGCTTAAAAGCATGGTAAAAGTTTTGATATGGCAGCACACCCACCTATCGTTCTATCTCACAAGTGGCACGACAACGGGGCCGTTCGTTTTGTAACAATTGGCGAAAATAACTGTTATAAACGCAAAATATGATCACAATTGGCGTTCCCTTTGATCATTTTTGGGCAAAATTAGCGTTCTGAACGTTTTCGATCACCGTTCGTTTTGCATGTTTCGATGACATGTTGACATAGGAAAATCGACTCAGGATACGTCAAGGATAGGGTCGTTTTTCATTCAGTTTGGAAAGGATCGGTAGTGTCAAAGTTGCGAAAATTATAAAAGTGTTGAAAATGTTCAAAGAAAACGGCTTGTTAAAATGTACATTTCGAAACTGTCCACAACGCCATCTCATCATGTCGAACGCAGGGAACAGTGTGAAATGTCTATTGGATTATCTGTCAAGTCAAGTCAAGACAATTTTTGTTGTCAATTGTCAATTCTTTCATGGCCTTGGCCAGAAGTGGACGTAAAAAAACTAATATGAATGTATTGTATTGACTAGAAGTGGACGTTTTTACCTACACATTCTTTCGATCGCCTATAAAATAAATTAATCGTTATTTCTGTGCATGTTCTTAGGTATATCAGAGTTTACTTGTAAAAATAAATAATTTTACGTTTCGAGTGTTGCGCGTCAGAATATAACCAACATTCTCAATTTGTGTTGGTTTGGTTGAACAAATCAAACAATGGTGATCGTGCGTACGGTTATGGAGTTTACGAATCAGTAGGACTGTTGTGTAACGTTTATTTGGCTCTGTGAAAATACAAAAAAGTTACGAGATGTCCGGGCTAATAGCTGGTCGCGTTACGAAACACAGGAGAGACGTAAAAAGTCGTTCAGGTACGCAGTGAGGAGCATGAAAATAACGTAGAAAAGAGGTTGATTATCTTCTGCTTGGGCATTTATTTATATAGGCTGGTTTCTTTTTCAATGGGCAGTTCATATTATTATCATTATCACTTTTCGCCAACCAGAATCCATTGCATTGCAAGAAATGGTTGCAAAATGAGATTAAAATTACAATCTTGTGACAGTAAAAATTTCAAAACAAAAAGAATAAATTTCAAAATTGTTGTGTAACTTATTACAAATGAACAGACTAATATATTACCAAGGATATTTTTAAATCAACCTTCCAGAAGGATACATTCTAAATTTAACCTTTCAGTTGCTATTGTACTATGTTGAATATTGCTTGAATAATACCTGCTTGGATGCTCTTTGGAGATTGTTTGGATGATACTGAAGTGTCTTGGATGAGTACTAACAATAACTTGCATTACTACAGGACTGTGAAGTGCATGATTAGCCTCCAGGTTGTCATAAGTCACCAACAGCGGAGGATATCTTTGGGATGAAATGGTACATACATCTTACCATATTTATTTATTTCTCCATTAAATAAGTGATGTTTACACTTTGTTAAGAGTGGGAAATGCATGTAACAAGTTAGTGTGCAAAAAACAAAAGACCTGTTCCTGATTCTCTAGACACAGAATACTAGAAATAAACTCTTCATTGAAATAGGCACTGCATGATAAAAATTAAAAAAAAAATGATTCAAACTTATAATTAAGTGTCACAATGGGCAATCTTTTCGCTCATAACAATCTCTTCCAGATAACCTAGAAACAGGTAACAATAAATTGCTAATGGCTTTCACTTCTAAATACCTACGAAATTCGAGTAACTTAACATGTAAGAAATAAACTTATTTATTTATGTCCACTTGCTCTATGCAACATAATAATAAATAATGCCCTAATTTGATTTTTACTTGCACTTAACACTTGCACTAAAAACAAATAAAAGTGTAAACTGAGCTACATGTTGACTATTCTGCCATTCTTAGTCAAATAGCCATTAATGTATATATGTATAATTTTTTTTTCTTCTTTGTACAGTTTTTTTGGTACTTACGTACTGCTTTATTATAAGTATAGATAGAAAGAAGATTGTAAATCTGAATATGACTTACATTTAAATGATGTTGTACACAACATAAACCCTTTTGAGTTCCACCCTGTGACTCGTTGTCACATTTTACATTGTTTTTCTATTGGTATAAAAGTGAAGGATTAATTATATTTGGTTTTTATATCTTTACAAATGAGTTCTAATTGCCTGTTCGGTACGAAGCATTCTAGAATGGCAGGATTAATCAAGTTTATTTCAAGACTGTTGTAGAGCTTGTTTTGCTTTAAAAAAAAATTGTAGACAACTAGTACACATTGACATAGGCCGCGGTCCGAATCGACTTTCATTTCTCAAAAGCGTTGACGGAAATAATTGCGGTCCGAATCAAAAATTGCGATTTTGACAGCTCACAGTGCTGTCAGCCACTGTTAGCGTGATTTTGTATCGGACCTTCCTTTGATTGCGGATAATTTTACTTTTTGATGTGGACTCACTCAATTTAGATCGTTTGACCTCTTGCAACGTCAAACGGAGGGTGAACTGATTCCCAGTTCTACCGGTGCTCCCCTTCATCATATTCATCACTAATAGAGACTTCAATTTTCTCCAAAATTCTAAACGCAGGCAGCAATAACCATATAGGAAGATATGGGGATGTACGTAGTGATTTTATTCTTTAATCTCAACTCAACTTAGCTTGTAAGGGCTATTTTCTCTTTGCATTAGTCCACAAAACCGGCGATGTATGGCAGAAACGTCAAATTTGACATAAGGCTCACAATGATTTCACGCAGGAGCATAATCACGGTAAGTTCAATATGGCGGCAATAATGACGTCATCTATGACATCACATGCGATATTGTCAGTCTGTCGTTGGCGACCTTACGCTGAATTGGAACGCTCATGAGCGCGATAATATTGATTATGGCCTGATTCGGACCGCGCCGATAGTATACAGCATTTGTATTATGTACGCTTTTGCTTGTATGTTTCAATAATTTTGACCTGAATATTTTTTTGACTATATTATTAATATGTTTTAGACAAAGCAAGCTCTTTATATTAGTAGTGTTTATATTTAAGTATTGATTTCGTTTCTATATTATTTTACTTTAAAACCTGACAGACTCAAAATCATGTCACCATATTTTATTTTCTGGGTACTCCACATTCAGATTTTTCTTTGAATGCATTGTACACTCACAATCAGAAGCAATGGCATCTAAAATTCCAAATTTTCATGTATAATTTAACTTAATATATTGCAAATATTTGCTTAATGTTCTGTTCTAATCTAATAAAATTGTATCAAAACTGTGTACACATGTTTACCAACAAACTGATGCAGAATGTATACTTTGATTTGACACAATTGGACAATTATTTTATTTTGAACGGAACTTTGTCCACTTAAACAATACTCATATTATTATGGAATATTATATGTAAATGTTTACTTAAATTAAAACATCTGTATGGTGACTGTATAAATTTGTAGAAAAACTTTGTAGCCTTATTTATTTGGTGTTGGCATGATTGCTTTTGGTTATGAAGAAGTTAGTGTTTAAAAAAAAAACCTGTGCTGCATGTACAAAAAAGAAAACTTCACGTTTTTTTTTAATTCTGGCCTACATCAAGAAGAAACAAGTGTTTTAAAAAAAAACCTGTGCCACATTTACAAGAAAGAAAATATACAATTTTTTTTATTCTGGCCTCTTTCAATTTAAAGCCATTATTGAACGAAATTTAAATTATTCTTTACATCACTGCTATGCTCTAGCAATCACATCTTATAAAAAGACACTTAGTACTTTGCTTTATACTGTTATCCTTGTCACAGTATGCATTAAAATGCTGCCTTCGAAAATGAATGATACATAAAATTTATTTATTGGGACATGGCGATAAGTGTTTTCAATGCATTGAAGTTGGCTGTACTTTAGTGCCTGCACTGCAATTACGTAATGTTGATCATGACGGTTTCAAGCCGTGAAATTCAATAATGCTTTGTGATAGAGTCGATTTTGCTATGAAAAAAGTGACAATCTGATTGAAGCCAAGTTCTGTAATTGGGCCACTGGTCTCATCATTAGCATAACAATAGTCCGTTGTGCTGACGGGTGATGACACATTTGCAGTTTATAAAGCCTTAGATAACCAATTACTACATGGACTGGATGTTTGACTGGATTTGCAGATAGGTCAAAGGGAATACGCTTCCCATTGTTGCTATGGTTTTAAAACTATATTCTCTAGTAGCTAGTGTTCTTTGAGAGGTTGCCTACACTGCAAACCTTTAAAATAGTTTGGTTTGCTTAAAAATTTATATCCTGCTTTAACAGCAGCATGTCACATTGAGTTGTTCATACTTAGACAAAGCATAAAAAAACTTTATTATATTTTAGTACATACATGGAAAGTTACGTTTTTTAAACACCTGTAGCTGTTGGGTATAGTGTTAATAATGATGGAAAAAAATGTCTGTGACATACATACGGACATGACGAAAATATGAGGGTTCCTTGTCCGTCATAATAGAAACAGATCTGTATTGACTACAGATCTGTTTCTATTATGACGGACAAGCCAATTCCTAAAAAAATATCAATTTGAAAGTTAGTTATTTTTATTCTGTGTAAAATATTACATGTTAAAAAATGGTCCCTTCAATCTTAAGATAGATCTTAGGTTTTTTTTAATGGTCTGTTTGTTCTTGCATTACATAAAACTACTGAACCAAGTGAAATGCGGTTTTCACTGTTGGGTAGCTTTAGAAACTCAATGTAATGAATAGACCCAGCCCCCCGATTCAGAACCCTTGGATAACGAATCGATTCGATTCGATATAGTGAATGAAAAATGTATTGAATTGAACGATTTCAAACCGAATCCACAGAATAAATAATACCGTATCGATTGACAACTGAGTTATCAAAGGGTTCTGAATCGGGGGGCTGGTACCCCGCGGTAACGCTCAGTTTTTTATAATCGTTCTTAGTGTATTTGTAACGAAATGCAATTTCCAGGAGCATTTGAATATGTGGGAGTGAGGAGGGGGTGGAGGGGAGGCGGGTTGCCCCTCGGTATCCCTCACTTACCGCGGAGATGCGTAACCTAACCTAAATCATCCCGAGAATTTTGGTGATATTATTGTGGAGTATTTGTGTCGCCGTGATGTATTGCGCTACAAAAAAGATCCATTTACAGAGATGTTAAAAGTTGAAATAAACTAGGATAGGTTAGAACATGTCTACAACTAACTTAAGATTTTTAATAAACTAAACTATCTCATAAACTAAGCGTCTACTAAATCCTGCCCCTCAATTTTATATAATTCCCCAGTTTAGCACAAAGTGCTCTAGAAAATAACGCCGCAAGTAACGCAATTTTTTATTAAAGTTTTAATTAAAGGAAGAAATGGTTACTGTGAATTCATCGTAACACATAGTGTTATGCCATCGCGGAGCTTTCTGTAGGATTTTAGAACTACAATTCTCTAGTTCATAATTTTTATGTATCTCTTAGGTTTAGCCTACGTAAGTCATGTAAATTTATTTATCGGCTTCTAAGTTGCGTAATATTGTTTTTTTCTACTTTCTTAAAAACTTAATTAGGTTTTAATATATATATAAACATATATATATATATATAAACCTTGCGTGAAAAATTATCTAAATGATTGTAAAAACCGAATCAAAATCTGTTGCGTGGTTTAGGAGTTAGCGGCTAAACAGACAGACGCGGAAAGCGACTTTGTTGACCGACTGAGCAGGGTTATGTGTTTGGGTTGTATGAATGTTTGTATGTTTGTACGTTTCTTAGGCGCTTTCTACAGCCTAAACGGCTTGATGGATTTTAATAAATGAGGTATCATTGGATTCGTTTTGATCACGAGAGTGCTATAGGATACATGAAATGTCAAGAAAACTAATATGGCGGCTGATAGCTGCCATATTGTATTTCCGATGAAAAAAATAGAAACCTATCGAGTGAGGTATCAAAATACAGGTCTTAGAAGACGATTTCAAAAATATATTATTCTTATAACTAAACAGTAGCAATTTTAACTAAAATAAAATATGTAAGTAAAAAAGAAACATTAAATTTATATAAATAATTGCTGTGACGCGCTCAGTTTCACCCGCGTCCGTCAGGAATCGTGCATTTTTCCAGAATAAGTAGTAGCCTATGTGTTAATCCAGGGTATAAGCTACCTCCATATCAAATTTCATCCAAATCGGTACAGCCGTTTAAGCGTAAAGAAGTATCAAACATACACATACATACAAACTTTCGCCATTATATTACTAGTAAGATTATTCTTGTGGGCGGTCAGCTTGTAGTCAATAATTTTGTACGCAGTCGGGTTTTTTGTATTTTTTATAATAATTTTACTTGTATACTATGTAGAGATAATAAAATGTACGACATTATCTTTTACCACCTTCATAAAATATGTAATACGTAATACCAACTCAAGTTCACAGAACATGACGACAGTACCTGTACTAAATCATGCTAGGCAAATCGATTTATTGTTTTCGTCACTGCGCGGCCTCGTCTGTTGCCTCTACAATTCTACGGGGGCTTAGCAGCCTTGACTGCGAAATTAAATTAATTAAACAAATTAATTACCCATTCCGAACAACAGGTAAACAATTTAGGCAGTTTCACGCGATAAGGCGTGAATAGTTACTATAAGGTTCACTGAACGTGATGAGAATGTAAATATGTACTCAGGGGTAATTAACATGGCTTCGCGTCTGCGTGAATTTGTTTGGTACACACGATAAGCTCAACAAAGGATACGCCTGAAGGCGATAGTCGATTTCAAGCAATGATATATCGGGTTTCGAATGTTCATTCACAACTGAAAACTTGCCACAGGTCGTTAACCTCTCAGAACGGGTTAGGTTATTGCGGATAGACAACAAGACATAACTTCAAAAACTAAAACCCGACTACGGTCGGGTAAAAATAGCCTATGACACTATGAACACGAATCGATTGAAACCTCGCTTGTCAAAATTGAACCAAGTTTTTAGTTTGAACATATAACCCTTTGCTTCGCCGTAGTCAGGTAAAACGCTACTGCAACAATAAAGAGCAACCAAACAATGTTGGGTACACCTTATTTGGTCCGGTAGATACTTTGATCCCTATAAGAAACAGGATAGTATGGCATCAAAAAAGTTTTTATGTAAATTGCTCAAATGATTGAAGACTACAATTTTTTTCAAAATCTGTGAATGCAGGTTGAAATATCCCAAAAGTTAAGGACAGTCTCTTGAACGTTTTCATGTAGCTACAACGGTTAAGTTACTTGCCCTTACTGCCCATCTCAAAAATCCACTCTGTATACTCGAATTCGAATTCAAACTCGACTTGTGTCACCTTCAACTCTCGAGAAGATGTCTTACGCCAACCGCTCTTGAGCAAAATCTTGAGACCTAGGTCAGTCTGCGTGCCCTGCCCGACCCAAGCTGAGAACCGAGTACCTACCTATGTCGAAATCTTTCGAGCGAACGAATAGATGAACATTTCATTCATTTTCATTTTGCATATCAGTGATTTTCTGCTAAAAATAGAACACGCATTTTGCCTTAGTACCTGAAACACGTAGATCACTAAACCGCGCAATATCAAACTGTAGCCACCCGTCGAAATCTATGTGAATGCACCAAATATTGAAGGTGAACCTTGACCTGTGTCTCTGACGAATAATTATGAATTTCCAGTGCTGAGAATGATGGCAATAATGCAGGACAGGAATAGCAAGGAGGTACCCAAGGAGTTCCTCGAGACGGGGCGGACGGGGCGCCGGAACGCCATGCCGGACATCCTGCACCCGCAGGGCGCCGAGGTCACCACGGCGGACCTGCCCTCGCGGCTGCAACAGCTGGCCACTACAGGCAAGTCATCATGTTCATACCATTTAGATTCGAGTATTTCCTGATAATTTGCTGATGTTATGAAAAATTAAAAATAGAAGCTGCTCCACTGTTATCAAACATCTGCGAGTTACTCCTACTAATTATGCAAGGGAAAATTCAATGTAGCAGAAAAACTGGACATGATAGCCCTGATGGTACCTCAAGAAGAAGAATCCTTGAAAAAGATGGGATGACTTCAAAATGTATTTGGGAAAGAGGAAGCTGAAAACCTCCTTGACAAATGACTTCTTCCTTTCGGAAGAAGGTACTTCTTCCGAAAATAGTGAACAAATAAACCAAATGTCAATGAAGTCTTACATACCACAGTAAAAATGAGATCTTCCTGTATTTTACGTAATGCAGAAGCACATCTCTACCTAGAGTATTTTAGTAATCACGACCTTAAAGAACGAGGGGTATTGGGATGTTATGAGTTTGACATGGATAACTGGACCATGTGTTTTTGTTCGAAAGAGAAATAAAACTTTTTCTTAAACTATTCCGGTCTGAAATTACTATTTATTGTGTAACCATTTTAACCCAATTAATTAACCCAGCAGTCTGCTCCGACAAATTTCAATCAACAAGAGCTATGGAGTAACTAATGAGTCTACATTACGGTATCGAGGATGCCAACAAACTTATACTTCAGTCAGTATATACCTATAGAGAGTTCACAGGTTACGTAATTATTTTGTAACGTGCAGCAGCGATAATTTATGACGATGACCTCTAAAGCGTGCATATTATGTGACGTCGCGCGTAACGTAAACGCATCGCATTGCCTTATCTACATAATGAACACCTGAGAGGACATCTAAGTTTTGTTTCTAGAGCTCTAGCTGTTCCGTAAAGGATTTGGGATGTCCGATAACTGCCAAACTTGTGACTTTGCAATTAACATCGCGGCTGCCACTACGCACCACAAAATTTTCGCACTTATCTATCTATACTTATAACAAATCAATAAGAACGAAACATTGTACAGAAATGTTTTTTTTTTAAATGGTCTATGGAACTTAAAATAAACTACTGAACAAAAATATAACATGTTTTTAAATTGTGTGTGTCTGTTTGTTTGTCTGTATGTTTGTTCGCGCATCACGTGAAATCTACTGAACCGATTGCAATGCGGTTTTCACTGTTGGATAGCTTAGGGTTTGACTTAACTGGGTTACTTGGTATCTTAATCCGATGATTAGATACCGAGCAATCGATAAAAACAAAATGACCGTTTTTTTTTTTTTTTAAGAAATGTAGTGTAATTTTCATTATAGGTACGAGTACTTTTGGTCCTGGAATAACACGAATGGGCTACTTTTAAATGAAAGACCACGCACACGGCACAGCTAGTAGAGTATATAACAGGTAAAATTCCCCATGGGCCCGTACCTGACTAGTAAAAACGACACATATTAATTATGTACCACCAAACCTACAGTTAACCCTATACCAGGCACCCTTTACAGTAATTACTTCATTCTCACGCCGCGCCGGCTGAAAGCACCTCGATTTATGTAATTGCTGCTATCACTCTTTCTAATGGAATGACAAGTGACAGATAAAGGTCAATCGCACGAAGATAACAATAAGTTTCTATGCTGTACGTTGCAACACTAATCCTTGAATAACTATTGACGTACTTACTATACTTTTATCTACTTATCTAAACACGCAATAAAATAACCATGGTGCGGTCTAATTCGTGGATTTAGGTCAAGTTGAGGAAGGGGTAAAATGACGACCTCGGTAACACAAAATACAAAAAGAGGTCTTTATATTTTACTTTGGAGCATGGCATTGATCAAACCTTAACAAATCGATACATACAAAAAAAAATGAGACGTCGCGGGACGCCTGGCAGATGTGTAAACATAAAAAAAGAAAATAACTAAAACAACGTGTAAAGTTTTGCACCGCGCGCTCTCATTGGTCAACTGTGAATATTCATATGATCTATACTAACTTTTCGGCCTTATACCGTAAGTCTGGTTAATTCAACGGAAGAAGATAGAGAGATGGTGGCATAACGGTTCTATAGTGCAATTTAGATCCAACGATACCGGGTTCAAAACCTAGGCCCCGCACCAATGACTTTTCTTGAGTTATGTGCTGTTTTTCATCGCTCCGTGCTTCGGAGGGCACGTTAAGTTGTCGGTCCCGGCTGTTATTGATTAATAGCAGTCGTTAGGCCATGTCAGAGGCCCTCGGGCGGCTTGACAAACTCTGAAATCAGAGCCAAACTACCAAACTACGATAGCACTACCTCATATGACCAACGAAACGAACGGAAGAACGTTCGACTGCCAATCTGTAGTACTGGAGTTCAATTCCCAACTGGAGCGTTTACATTTAAAGGGAAAACATCTAAAAGCACAAGTAAAGGGAAAAATCTAAAACAATAAATTTGTAATAACATAACAAACAATTCGTTTTTTTTACACTCCTTTTTTGGGAAGTCGTGTAATAAGATGAAGTCTGCTCTTATTTCCCAATGAAGTATCGCCAAGATATTTGTTCATCATTCAACCATTAAGTTGTTCATCTTGAACATGATTATTCCTTTTTTTCATCACACCATTGTGTCCGATCCGCCGCGGTTTCATCATTATTAATATAATTCAAATATGACGACAATAATAATCATTGTAAGTACAACTTGTAACTCACGATAACCTTAGAAGTAGGTAGGTACTATAATATCTTCTAGAAATTCCTTGAAATGTAATCATATCAGATCTGTCAATATAACGAAGCCATCGCACTTCGGCTGACCCAGCAAATCTTGGCAGCGTTCCAAAAGTCCACCTAAGGAAATTACTACAAATAGTTCTGCGAACAGTAGACCTCATGAGCACAATTTTTTTATGCTTGAATTAATATATGTACCACTTACTTCTAAAGTTATTGGGATATTTACGATGCTTTTTTTTCACATAACTTTAGTAGTGAAAATAAACAATATCAGTTTGAAATTTAATAATTAATATACCTATCCAACATTAAAAAGAAAACTAATAAAAGCAAGGCAAGGTGCAATCATTTGTGTGATGAGCAGAAATGTTTGTTCCCGAGTCATAGATGTTGATATTCGTATTATGTATGTTTATCCGTTATCTAGTGCCCATATTACAGGGTATCCTAGTTTGGGGCTAGGTAATTGGTGTGGAATTGTCCCGAATAACCGAATATATTATATTATATTATTATTAATAAGTGACGACCTGACGCTATTCTGCTCATCACGCCGAAGATCCTCTTCTCATAATGTTTATGAGACCAACTTAAAGTTACTACTCGTACCTTTCAAATAAAAAAAATAACCATTGAAATCGGATCTTATAAGGCGGAGATATTCAGTAGCCCCTTTTTGCCCTTTTTTTGGAAGAAGTCCCCTCTAATCAAAAATCCCCGACTACAAGAAAAATATATAAATTCGTCAAACCTGTACACCAAGTTTCGACCAGATCGATGGTAAAATACGATCTGGGGCCTAATTCACTAATTTTAAGACGCCGATTCCACGCAAATTCCACGTCGCCTGCGTGGAATTTGTTCGTGATTCCACGCAGGCAGCGTGGAATCGGCGTGGAATTCGCATGGAATTGGCGTGAGTGGTCATACAGAATCCAGGCCCTGTAGATGAGTACCAATATCAACAAACTGACAGAGGAAAGCAAACGGAACATGAAGCAGAGACGCTTCGCTCGCTCGCTCAATTACAAATTAAACGAAACGGGTTAATAGTTTCAAGCGGTCAAGTTGCCGCTAAATTTGACTGATCGTAAATTATTTATTACCGATTGGCTTATCTCGATCCACCTGTCACGTTATAGCCTAAATTGGTGATACATATCGCGCGATGACGTCTTTTACCGCGTGGTTATTCGCCGATAGCGCGGGGTTATCTACCTCTGACGTGTTTAGAGACATTATTAATTAGGCTGCGATTAGAAATAAGCCGATTGGTAGCCGGGGTGTCTCGGGCGTGCCCTTGACGCGCGCTGGTATCCATGCCAACGCGTTGTGGATACCAGAACTTGGTGTTTATGGTGCTTCTAAACGGGCCACATTGCACTGCAATGAGAGGCTGCAATCAGCTATGGCTCGGCCATCACATCTATATTTTGCTGTAGAATGACTGGCAAAATGTATATCTCGGCCATATAGTCTTCAACAGTATGGCCCACAATCAAGACTTCTACACGGGCCACAATCAGGTTAAAGAAGGTTATTTTCTCAACGAGAAATTATTTAACTTATATGAGAAACAAACTTTACAATGAGTGCAATAATAGCTGATGAAACCATTCGTATTGCAGCTGCTTTTTTTCTGCAATGAATACAAAAACAAACCGTTGCATGTGATCACGCGGATCACTACGACAAACTCTGAAAGAGATGCAAATATTCCGATATATGTGAAACAACAGTAAAGATGGTCGGGCAATATTGCTGTATTTTCGATTGCAGAGCGGTCGAAAATTACATTGGCACAACTATTGCAGTACATATGCAGTGACCCTAATAGGGCCCGTTTAGAAGCCCTTTTAGAATATCGCACACAGGATATCAACAACAACAATAAGTAGTATAAAACAGAAGCACAGGTTAAATAATAGTTTTAACAGAAGTGCTTGGTTGCTCATCACCGCTCCGTCACACATTTGTTGTGTAATGTGTCAGCAGGTCTTTCTCTTTCTCTCTTTGTCCAACTAGGTATCACTTCCTGGAACGATGAGTAGGTATGTTTACGTTAAGTCGTCCCTTTGATGTCTTACATTGCGTATGATTAGACTTCTTACCCTGAGCCTAATTGATAGCGTAATCTGTAATAGTAAGCGGATTAGTAACAAGGAATGTTATATTGAGGCTTTGAACGTCACAGGGATGTATCACAAGACAAGTCTTTGATGTTTATCGTCGAAAATAATTATAGCACAGTATATAATATGCATAGTACTTCTTTATGGGAATCCGTATCTCAAAAGGAAATAGGAACCCTTATAGGATCCCTTTGTTGTCTGTCCGTCTGTTTGCCTGTCACAACCCTTTTCCTTTGTATGGCGTTTATGTCAAAAGCCTACGGACAGTAAGGGAAAACGGTTCGTTTTAAGACATAGGAATTCAACGCAATCAAAAGATACCGCCGTTTATGCCGCATATTTTCGAAACTCGCAAAGGAATCAAAACCTTTAGGGTACTTCCCGATGACCTAGAATCATGAAATTTGGCAAGAAGCAATGTCTTATACTCGTAGTTATAACACAAGGGAAAACATAGATTAAAAAAAACGTTGAGTCGTGATTCCCGTGACGGACGCACTATTTACATACCTACATGTTTGTACGGAACCTTCAGTGCGCGAGTCCGACTCGCACTTGGCTGGTATTTTTTCTTTTACTATACCCATATACAGTATGGATTTTTGAGACGGGACAGTGAGGGCAGGTACTTTAACCGTTATAGTTACAGGAAAACGTTCCTAGGAGACCATCCCTAACTTCAAAAAAATCTGTGAATGCAGGTCAAAATATATCCAAAAGTTAAGGACAGTCTCCTAAGAACGTTTTCCTGTAGCTACAACGGTTATGGTAAAATCGTACAAAATGTATGGGAAAAGTTGTTCGCAATTTATGACATTTCTAGTACTCAAACCTCAGTCGGTCCAGTAGAGACTTGATCCATATAAGTAACAGGATTGAACAGGCATCAAAAAAAGTTTTTTATAAAGTGTCAATTTTCTTGCTGACTGTATATGTTTAACAAAATCTGTGGATGCATGTCAAAATATCTCACTAAGTTGAGGATGGTCTCATAAGAACGTTTTCCTGTAACTATAATGGTTAAGGTACCTGCCCTTACTGTCCCGTCTCAAAAATCCACTCTGTATATACAGTGGAAGTCAACTAATTAAGGACAGATGAAAATATCTAACAAAATAATTGTTCAAGTTTCTGCATTTGCTAATTGAAACTATTTTCATTTTATATTAGAACATAGTGATATCTATGTTATGTACACACAACACATTTTTTTAATTACGCTATGGTTTTTTGACCGAGCGAGCGCGAAGCGTCTTCATTTCAGCTTGGGTAAAAATGCTTTCGTATGTCCTTCCGGATGTTAGTCCGGTGGCCCAATTACATAACTTGGCTTCAATCGAATTCTCAATATCGCAACCACTAATGCCTTGCGATAGAGTCGAATTTGCTATGAAAAAAGTGATAATCCGATTGTAGCCAAGTTATGGAATCGGGCTGCTGATCTCTGTTCTCTTCTACAGATCGCATTTCTCAACCGATCTATACGAAACTAGGTATACAGGTTAAACGAATTTTTTGTTATTTTTTTGTCGTCGGGGTTTTTGATTGGGGTGGTACTTCCCCCAGAAAGGGGCAAAAAGGGGGCTGAATATCTCCGCCTTTTAGATCCAATTTCGATAGATAGGTAGTAACTTTAAATTGGTCTCATAAAAAAATTGTGATGAGATCCTTAAAATGCAGTAAATTTCTCACTTTTAGGTTTCTAGCAGTAGTGGAATCAGCCCTTTGCCCACTAGGTAGGGATTGATGGAGAACCTGGGTTATTAATGTTAGTTTTACAATAAGGTAACTAGATGGCGCTACTGTGCATCGCTAAATTGTTTGTAAAAAAGTTTGTGCGTGCGACGCGAGGTCTACACACAGAGTCACTAGTATTATTATGGACTAGCTGTACCCGCGGCTTTGCACGCGTGTTCTTCTCTTTAGGTTCAAAGTACCATAATGTATTCCAGGACCAATATACCAACATTTGAACAAAATTTCTTCAGCCGTCAAAATACTTTATCAATTGCTCGGTTTCTAACTCACCGGATTGAGAAACCAATTACACCAGATTTAAATCAAATCCTAAGCTATCTAACAATGAAAACCGCATCGCAATCGGTTCAGTAGTTTTTACGTGATGCGTGAACAAACAAACATACAGACAAACAGAAAGAAAGAAAAGATTAACAAAAAATTTATGTTCAATATCTTTTTTAAGCACCCAAGAGCATTTTTTTCATTTGAATTCATTTAGTAGTTTGGGTGCGATGCGCGGTCAAGATACGGACAAACAGACAGACAAAATTAAAAAGTAAAACAGTTTGGCTTCAGTATCGAATATAGAGAACCATCCGAAAAATATTTTTTATTACATAAATAACAACATAACTTTGGACCCTTATCCCGCAGAAACCCTTTACTTTTTCGGGATAAAACGTGTCCTCAATTTCAACCCATCATATAACTTAAGAGAGTGCAAAGTTGCATCAAAACCCGTCCATTACTTTCAGCGTGGTACGTGTTCTTTTAAATAAGTTTCAACCCCTAAATAATAACCCATAAATTTTTCGATATGTAAAGTATCCTATGTCCTACCTCGTAGTACGAACTCAAATCATACCAAGTTTCTTTTGAATTCATCCAGTAGGTTCCGGCGGCATGATGCGCGGCTAAGATACAGACTGACAGACATACAGACAAAATGAAAAACATACAGTTTAGGCTTCATAATCGAATATAGAGTAATTTCCAAAAAAAAACACTATACTCTTATCTTTAATGCACAGAATTTGGACCCATATCCCACAGAAACCCTTTATTTTTTCGGAACAAAATGTATCCATAATTTTCACCTATCTTTTAAACTATGTCTGTGCCAATTTGCATCAACATCCGTCCAGTAGTTTCAGCGTGCTAAGTGTTCTTTTAAATAATTTTCCACGTCTATCCTGTATGAACACTTAATTTTTTCGGGATGAAAAGTATTCAATGTCCTACTTGAAAGTATGAACTCAAATCATACCAAATCTCATTTGAATTCATTGAGTATTTTCAGCTTGATGCACTTCCAAGGTACAGACAGACAGACGGACAGAAAGTCAAAAATTAAAAAAATACAGTTTTGGCTTTAGTATTGAATATAGAATGGCCCCCAAAAAAAATACAAAATATCTTTAATTTACAGAAATTGGGACATTATCCCGCAGGAACTCTTTATTTTTTGGGATAAAAAGTATCCTTAATTTTAACCCATCATATAAACTATGACTGTGCCAATTTGCATCAAAATCCGTCCAGTAGTTTCAGGATGGTAAGTGTTTTTTGAAATAACTTTCAACCCCAATCCTGCGGGAACCCTTTCATTTTTCGGGATGAAAAGTATCCTATGTCCTACCTCGTAGTATGAACTCAAATCATACCTATAATGAATATAAAGTTTTATTTAAATTCATTTAGTAGTTTCGGCGTGATGCCTAGCCAAGATACAGACACACAGACAGAAAAAATGAAAAAATAATAATTTTGGCTTCAGTATCGAATCTAGAGTAAGGTCCAAAAAAAAATTTCTAAATTTCTTCAATGTACAGAATTGGACCCGTTACAGTTTTATTATAAGTATAGATAATACAATCCATCATTCGGATTGACACAGATTTTAAGACCTGGACATCTAATTATGGACATTAAAAATATATTAATTTTCAATTTCAAAAAAATATCGTTTTCTATTTTTTATTGCGTATAAATTTGCCGCCATTCTTGATCAATGGAAATATTTACCGTCACTGATTTTATGTGTGCAATAAAGATGGGCACAAAGAAAAGTTGCGATGTGACAATGAGGAAAGTAATAATTACTTATAATGAGCGCGGCGTATCGCAATATTGCAGAGCATTTAAAATGTTTCAAATCAATGGTCTCCAACGCGGTTCAACATTTTAATAGGAATGGGTCGACTAAAAATGTGCCAAGAAAGAAAAGACAGAGAAAAACCAGTCCGCAGGAAGATAGAAGGATAGTCATCGTGTCTAAATGAGACCCATTTAAAGGTTCCGTTCCGTTCAAAGGCGAAGTATTTGGGTCAAAATCGTCGGCTAGCGTGTCTTCGAGGACCATTCGTCGAAGACTGGTGGAAGCAAAGCAGTTTGGAAGAGTAGCTCGTAAGGTACATTTAATGAGAAGGGAGCACAAATTTGCACGGATAGCGTTTGCCAGAAAGTATGGACATGTTCTCAATGGAAACATGTCCTGTTTTCCGATGAGACAAAGGTCACAATGATTTCATCTGATGGCATGCAATACATACGACGTCCTGCAAAAGCAGAAATGAACCCGTTGTACACCAGAAAGCAAGTTAAGCGTGAAGGCAGCAACATGCAAGTGTGTGACCTGTTCGAAAAATTGAAGCCATTATGGATCAGCACCAATACAAACAAATTTTGGAAGAAACCATGCTGCCTTATACCGAGGAAACTCTGCCCATTATTTGGACTTTCTAACATGACAACGACCTGAAACACACAGCGAGGTACGTGAAAGCGTTCCTAACCAATCAATTAGCCCGCATACAGCCCAGACCTAAAACCTATAGAAAATTTATGGCACGAAGTAAAAAAAAAAGTATCGGAACAGCGCACCACCTCCGCAAACCAGCTTTATGAAGCTTTTTCAGAAGTTTGGAATAGCATTTCTAATGAAACCTGCAACAAACTCATAGCGTCTATGCCGCGCCGGTGTCTAGCTGTTCTTTCCAACAACGGCAACCCTATTGGATACTAAATGCAAGAATACTAGACCAAATGAAACATTTCTAAATTGATTTATTTTAAACAGCTTAAAAAACTCTATTCTTGGTTGTTATTTTGTCCTCTGATAATTATATGGAATTTTATCGTAAGTGTCCTTAATAAGTTGTCCAGCTCTCGGATAGTACTCAGGAGAACTGATGTTTTAAGTTTTCATAAATTAAGTAAGTTGTAAAGTTTTTTCGTGGTTTTATTATACTTATACTTGTAGCAGCAACGTATACCTACATGGCAACATAGACTTGACCAACAAACTCTCGTAAATAAAATTATTATGCATCAAATAGGAAAATATTTTAGTCATTTAGAACTTTGTCCTTAAATAGTTGGCCACCACTGCATATACATGTTTGTTAGTTGGCCACCACTGTATATACAGGATTGTTTACATGGCACACCTTTATTAACTAACAACTAATAACTATAATACAATATAAAACTAGCTAACTACTACATTAAACATTCTGACAACCTACAAGCCATTACTGGCTCACTGTTGGAAACAACTGGCCTGTGAACTGCCAAGCCATCCTATGGCAAGTATGGTAATCACTTAACTGGCTACGCACACAACTGGGCCGCTGCAGAAGTGACATGTGCACCAGAATCACCACGTCACTACTACAACCAGAGCCAAACGGACTTCGTGAAATAGAATATCTGTAACTGTTTCTTGAAGTTTTATTTATTCTGATAATCTGTTGTATATTTTTATTGACATTGCGTAACTGTTTCGCCTACACATCTCCGTTTTAATAGGAGGAAGGTTTAGCTCATTAAGGAAAAAAAATAACGAAGAAAAACGATGTAGCCTACATCCACCGAACTAAGCCGAAGTAATGATTGGAAAAATAAAATAAATAAGCAGCCCACGTTAACCAAACCTTCATCAAAATTTAACTGACGTCAAAGTTACAAAAATATAAGTTCAAAAACTAAAACCCTACGGTCTCAGTGGACTAAAAAGTCACGAGCAATAATCTTTAGAAAGAACAATGGCGAACACCCATACATATTTTTATGTCAGTAAAATTCAAGGCGTCTTTAGACAAAAAATATCGCTAGTAATTCAGCATCATGTCCTGAGATTTTAAGTCTAAGAATTTTTTATTGGAGAGGCCAGGAATAATTGTTATGAGGCTTCAAAGTTTTGTAGGTTATGTTACTGTTAATGACTTTGAAACAAGTCTTAGAGATTTTTAATTATAGTATCTGCCTAACTTATGCGTGATAAATATATTGCTTAAAGACAGTTTTTTTTTTTTTTTTGTTGTTGTTTTTTGTTTTTTTTTTACCTATTCTATTACCTACCAAGTGTAACAGACTAGGCTTTTGACAATAATTATTTTCAATCTGTTACTGCCTAGTGAGATTACAAAACAATATGTTTAGATATGTTGCTGCTGTTTCACTGTGCAAGGAAACAGTTGTCCAATATTAGCACAAATATTTTGCAACAATTCCTTACACTAAATAGGTACTTTATTTACACAATTAATCTTTGTTCCTTTTGTATTTATTGTTACAATATGTAGACAATGCTATTTAGCATTAAGTCCTTTTTCTTACACTATTTTTGTGCAAACAATTAAATATATAAATAAACTTAACCTAATAACAATTCCTTACACTTCCTCCGTAAACAATAAGGCCCTGTCCGCAATGCGATATTTCACCCCGCAATTTTTATTCACGCGTATTATTCCGTGATCGGGATTACACTTATTACTCACTGCGAATAAAATGTCATACGATTTTTGACAGTTTGTGATGCTGTTCCCTGCTGAGACAAACGTCTAAAATGAATAACAGTATTTTTTTATTTACCTGATACTAGGGCGGCGCCAGGACAGACCCATCAAAAGATGTCATGAACATTGGACTCACCCATTTACAGTCTTGAGACCGATGAAAGGATTTTTCTACATAAAACATCAAGAAGCCTTAGACTATATCTATGTCGTCATTTTCTGGTAACACATGTGCGGCCACCTATCGGGCAGGAGACGAAGCTCGCGATATCCTACCAATAGCACCGGTGCACGATTGAGCGAATTATTTTGCAGTGCGGCCATAGCCATAACTACTTTATACTGTACAAAACATTCGCGCGGAAATAAATTCTCACCGCATCGCGTTCAATTTGCATCAAATTACAGTTTTTTTCTGCGTGAATTTTTAACCACCAGTGCGGCTACTCCTATAAGATTCAATGTGTTACAGAATTGTGAGAAAAAAAAAAGTTTGGCGAAATATCGCAGTGCGGACAAGGCGTAATATCTATGCAATAATGGTTTGTTAATAGGTTTTATTTTATATAGAGTATTATTTTGTTTATCGCAAGGAGGTCGAATTAGGCTAACTGTTAAAAGGTTTAACGCTAGTAAGCATAATTCAACCTCTTTTGGTTTTAAAAACCGGGGGGAAGTAAGTGCAATTCAACCTCCTTTGGTTTAAAAAACCGTATATAGGTGGTATACTCTGTTGACTATTTTGACGTCCAAACTGGAAACATCATTGTAGGAAAGAAATGAAATTCAATTTCATGTCTTTATAAATTGATTTGTTAAGGTGCAACGTTTCGCTCAGCGCGCCAAATTCAAATTTTCTTGCGTTTTTTGTCGTTTACAGCTTAATTACGCATCGTGAGTTCATGAAAACATTATTTGCGGCAATATATAGGGTGTATCAAGAAATTACTGTTAAAATGATCACCTAGATAATATTAGTTTAGCTAAAAATGACAATAAGCTGATTTTCATCTAGATTTTTGGTTTATTGACAAATTTACTTATACTAGCTTTCACCTTTATTTTTTAGTTGATGTAATTTCTTGATACAACCTATTTATTGCCGCAAAATAAGTTTTCATGAACCCACGATGAGTAATAGAGCTGTAATTGACAAAAAACGCAAGAAAATTTGAATTTGGTGAGCTGAGCGAAACGATGCACCTTAACCAGGCTTTTCCTAGCTTACATGCTATGTTGAAAAAACGTAGAAAAATAATTACTTAGGTTCTGTAGTAATCACATTTCAAGTTGCTGCAAGATTTATCACCTAAAATTTCGCCGTTGTTCTTTAAAACTTTAGAGCCGGGGGAGTGCGCTTTACCTACTTGGTTAAATGATAAATGTGTATGTGGGCGCCATAATTAAATTAAAGGTGACGTCACATAGCCTATAACCAGCGGACGCTTCCAACGATGATGAGTAGTTTAGAAGTTATGAGGGAACAGGTGAACATACATACATACACACATACCCACCCACATACATACATACATACATACATACATACATACATACATACCAGTTAAAATAATAACCCTCTTTTTTGCATCATCGTAGTCGGGTAAAAAGATAAGGCTAACAGGCCTTATCAACCTATATTACTTCCTTCCCAATATAATTAAACCTAACTATATACAGGCTGTCCTGTAATGAGCGGATAATCCTGCAGGGTGTGTGGAGGGGAGCAAGGTAAAGCAGAAAATAAAATAGTGGACCTTTGTAATTATTTGTAAACTTGAGAAATTTCGTTCCCTTGTTCACAGTTTTGGGTTTTTCTTTTTGAATGTTAAGTTTGAGCATTGTGGTGCAAAAAAAATGTATGAGATCCTGGGTGGCCAACTACTTTAAAATCATGTTTACTTCAAGAGGATTCTAAACTGGTACTTTCTTTTAGTTTTTTTTTTCTTTTCTTGATTTGTCGGCCTTGCCCTCCACTACAAGTACCTGCAGGATTATCCACTCATTACAGGACAACCAGTATAAAACAAAAAAACATGAACCTCTATCCAAGTTAGATCTCGACGAGTCAACTCCTGAGGATGCCTCGTGCCGAGGCGAAACACTTATCGTATTGCTGTCAGACAGTGCTATATGGAAACTTGGATAGGTTCATGTTTTTTTATTCTGTTTCATATTTTGCGTATAAGGCCTGTTGACCAAATCTTTTTTTTTTCAGTTTTGATAAAGGGTTGGTTTTTGTGGGTTGTATATATTTTGTTTTTTTTTTTTCATCTATCATTAGTTTGGCTTACACTTTGGCGGAAGTAAGCTACATATGTTTTCTTCGTTCATTTTAAATATGACTAAGAGTCTATCAACTATCTTATTAGGGAATCTAGTATTGAATTTACAATATTTGTAATAGAATCTATATTCGTTTACAGACCCAGACAGCCCACAACCTGGACCGTCGAAGACAGATCTCGATCAGAAGAAAGCAGGCGACGCACCGGCTGAAAAGAACACATG
The DNA here is from genome assembly GCA_946251855.1 of Alsophila aescularia. NCBI lineage: Eukaryota > Metazoa > Arthropoda > Insecta > Lepidoptera > Geometridae > Alsophila > Alsophila aescularia. The sequence continues at coordinate 29,393,300 of OX276379.1, read as the reverse complement.
CAGTTGAGCTGTGTCTCCCTCACGGTCGCGCAGACCCGCATTGGACTTGCCCAAAGCTAAAGTAATCTCAACCAGGTATAGTATTACAAGCACTGAGTAGAGTGGCCCACCTTATTGTATTGTGGCCCCCTAATTGTAGTGAGGTGAACAAAATGTAGGTAATGACGATATGTTAACGGTTAGGTCAGTAGCCAAACAGTGTAGATGCTCTAAGCTACAACGCTTGTACAGCTTACTGTCTAAGAAATAGTGATGCGCTAATGTTAATAATTAATGTTAATACTTATGGCCCGAAAGTCTAGTGCCATTCCAAAGTTGCCACAACTTCAGGGACTGAAACCCACCAGTGACGCCAGCTAATACCAAGCCTGCGCTAATATTACTCACTGAAATGAAAATAAATGATACTCAAGGCTGTACATGACAAGGGCCCTATTTCATAAAACTATAGTAGACTGACAAGTGTCAATTGACAAATGTCAGTCAAACTACCGAAATGCGTTTCATAAAATCCCGACAATTCATTCAATGAATTGTCAAAATATTACTAAATGTGTTTCATAAAACAATAGTAGTTACCGGCAGTCAACCGACAATTGTCTAACAAATGTCAATAGAAAAACGTTTTATGAAACGGCGGTTGCTTAAAAATTACCACGATTTGTAGAATTGTCGTGACAATTGTGACAGCCGAAGCTCTACCCATCACACTACTATGACTGGCATTGTGAAATGCAATATGACTGACAATCATCAGTCCTGTCGTGATTGTTTGTTATATGAAACGCAGGTTTGGCGTAATTGACTGACATTTGTAGTTTTATTATGATTTGTCGCTTTATGAAATAGGGCAAAGGTTACCGACTCCGACACATGAATGCACTTCTTGGCTCGGTGATAAAAAATTATAAACACATCCCTCCTCAGTCCTTACCACTGAAAACAAACATTTGTTTATAATTTATTAAGAAATAATTTCATTGAGCATTTTTTTCGAAAAGACAATAATTTATGTGTAAATAAGAATGTTGTCTCTTTTTCATGCCATTCATGTCGTTACAGCGCGTGCTAATATGGACGTTAATTTAATGAGGATTCTTTCGATATTGGACCGATCCGCATTCAAGCTGCGTAGCTCACCGAGTTTCTGGGCCTTAATATACCTCTATCGATGACGAAATACTTGAATCGTTGCGCGCACGTTGTTTGTATGACGCACGCGTACACTTGTGTGCGGAAGTCGGATCGAATCGCTTGTGTCTATACTGTTTGTCTACTGTGAGAAAGGAGTGCCACAATGCATTTTATTCACAGTACTCGAGTTTGCAAGGCAGCTCAATTCGTCCCAGTAAATTTGGGTTAAGTAAGGTGCTCATTTTGAAAACGTTTCCAAGTTATTGTACTGTTATTACAATAAATAAGCATTGTGGTACCACGTTCGTATCGAAGCCGGGCCCGTTTGTCGAATTTATGTTGCTGTGTGTTCCAAACGCAAGATACACTAGCTTAATAATATATTGACGGCACGTTTTATGCAGTGTACTACAGTACAAGGCCCACTTGCGCAGCTATGATGCCTGGACTAAAAAACTTTGCCTTTCCATTTTGCGACAGTTAAGTCACGTGATATATTCATGACTACCCATGATGGCTGCTCACTGCATGGTCACGTGACTTCTTAAATGTCACAAAAGATGGACAGGCGACGCCAGTAAGCATAATTCTACCTCTTTGGACAGACGGCGTTTTATTTAGCCGATGCTAGCCCGGGCTAAGTAGGCAGAGATGCGCAAGTGGGCCTCAGCCTAGTACAGTATTTCTACTAGCAAAAACTGGTGCTATTTCGGGTCGCAAAACTGTAAGGTAACTTGAGATGTGAGCTTGTTAAGAATGTTTGTTGAATATGTTTTGTTTATATATAATAAGTTTTATGCTAGTAGATACACTTGTATGGGATGGATCCGCCAGCATTGTAGTGTTACCGAGTGCAATTAAATTGAAACTATTAGGACTAAGTTAAACAATGAAAAGCAGTGTGTGAAGATACGAAAATTGTGTACATTCGTGAACATTAATATTATTATTGTGACTATTATATAGGGAGGTGCAGCTGAAGTTTCACATAAGTTTGATATTCGAAAGATTAAATTAGACAATACTGATGTGTTAGAATGTGTAAGTTTTAGCTGTAAAACAATATGACCGATAACACCAACTCTAGTTAAACTCTAGTTTTGTGGGTTTTTTCTTGCATTAGGAACATGTTCATCAAAATGTAGATCTCTCTCGATCGAAAAAATATATGAAGAATGTCAAGAAAGTAGATACATAAGTACCTACTATAGTGACATAATACTTATTAACTGTTTTTAATATATATGTTTTTCGTTATTAAGTTTGCAGCTGTTCAGGTAGCTAAAACTGAAATATTATTATTTAGTTCAAATTTTATTATTATTTATTGCACACATTACAGTAAGTACATTTTAGAACAGAATATGTTCAATATCATTGTTATTGAGATTAGGGCCAAACACACGATACGACGTCGCATCGCGACACGACATCGCAACGTGCCACGATGCGACGTCGTGTCGTGTGTGTTGTGTTTTGGCCATAAAAGAGTTTTATACCAACAAACCCTCGAAGAAACAGAACGTTCAAACAAGCAAGTAGGTTTTAATGAAAATGCTTTTACGCTTAGATTTTTTATTTATTTAACGTTAGATTTAGTTTAAAATACGTAATTTTATTTAGTGAAAAGTACAATATTGTTTTAATTATAAACCTGTTTTACAAACTTATCTGTATTTTATTTTGTTAACATAAACAGGGATAAAGAGATGATGAGATAAAGGCATTTACACAAAATTTTGGCTATCAGTGAACGTTATTTAGTATGACAGAGGCTTTAATGTTTTTGGGTTATGAATACACGGACAGGGTACATGAAGCAGTCGATACAAAATGTATTTTAATGTTAAATGCAACATATTTTTTAAAAATATAATATCCAAGTCCATGCAACTCATGAACCATTTGAAACAGACTGCTTCATGCTGCTTCTGTTACTGACCTTATGCTCTATAATAAAATCAATCAGATATTGTAAAACAGGAATTTAGTGTGATATTTTTAAGTACCGAATACTTCGGTATATATGGTGCTGCTATTTTGTTATATTTATTTCCTTTCTGCACTATAGTAGCATACTTTATGTACACTTTTTACTTCGCTGTATCTGATGCACCAAAAATCTGTAACTATGACCTCAAACAGTTCTCACTTGTTGCTAAGTTCTTATTATGTAATTTACTATAATGCCTAGTTGACGCTAACTGAGCACTTGACTAGATACTGGCCCCAGTACTCGCTGGCGATGTGGCCATGCAAATATTGTTGCTGCCTTTAGTTTAATTAACCGTTTTATGGGGACTGTAACGCCTATCTATTGGATAAGTACTGAATTGTTGTACTTCACCAATGGCAAATTTCGTATAGGTGTATAGTAGTCGCAGCGGATCTTTATGGTTGTGAAGTTAGGCTCTGTGAATGATTGCACAGGTGCTGCTGTGGGGATAAAACAGTATAAAGTAAGAGCGAGATAGAATATGCGAAAAACGTAAGTGAGTGCGCGAGGCAGTTATACAATGCTGTCTTCGCCTTCAACATTGGGATTGCGCCTGAAAATTAGCAGTCTGTGCAGCGACTTGCAGACAACTTCCGAGCCACTAACTTCCGCTGCGAGTACTATACGAAATTTGCCATTGGTGAAGTACAAAAATCCCCATAAAATGATTAATTAAACTAAAGGAAGAATTCGGATGACGAGATATAGGTAGTGCCTTTAGTAGGAACCAACATCCATAGGCTCGTGACCTGGTCAGCCACCAGATCCCCACACCTCAAAACTTTATGGAGATATTTAAAAAAAAAGTAAAAAGAAAATTAACATTGGTTCAGCAGTTATTGAGCGGGAAACGGAAGACTAATTGCTCCATAGGTTTCCTAGTACATATGTGGCGGCCAATGAGAGTTGTGACGACACACCGCAGTAGAGCCGCGAGCTATTTTGCTTTCGAAAAGGCTGCAGCGAAAGTTGAATAACTTCATCAATTTACAAGATATTTAAATAATTCCTTTACCAGGCTTCATTGCAAGCTTCGTGTGATTTTTACATAACCATAAAAAATTAAAACTTCTTTATTGGTATAGAGCATGTGTCGGGCTTAGGGATGATCCAGGATCTAGAAAATCCGATGAAGCCAAAATGTTATATAAGTTGACAGATTTAGGCTTAGCCAAATAAGTTGAAATGTTGTTATTAATATTTTTAAGTTAATTTTATTTTCGCGGACTTAACGGGACGATGTGGTCGCTCAGCGACAAAGTCCTTTAAATTAAATTAAAAAAAAAGAAAAAAAAGGATCTAGAAAAAAAAGGTTTCGCTAAGCAGGGGGGTTATTGCTAAAATGAAATAGTACATTCAATTATCTATTAGTTCAATTCACAGTTTTTTGCTAGTACTTAGGTGCGTTAGCATTATTCTGTGACCTTGGTCACTGGAAACATTGGTGCTAGGCTACCATTACCATTACCATACCATTTTTAGGAATCCAGTTTAGAAGATCAGATTTCTTGGATAGAAAATATGCTTAGGGGTCTTTCAGTGGTCATACTATCCTAGTCGAGTCCTCAGCTCGTGTAAATAAGACTATTAAATAAGAATGTGTACGTCAATTGTAGTCTTCAACGTATCTCGAGGCTGTTTAAGCGATTCTAGCGCTTCTATCTTTATTGCACGTGTTTGTAAACTTTCAGGCCGTTTAGTAAAATGTGATGAATTCAGGGAAATATGAGATGAATCTCATGAATGCTGTTGGCTATTGTGTTTTATTGTTGTTGTTTTATTCGGCAATGTAAGGGAAAAAAATCCAGCAAGTGAATATCTTTCTCTCCTCTCTTGTACGGAGATTAAGTGTTTAGTTTCACATAGAAAAAAAGCTGAGTAAGGTTCAGGAATATATAAAAACAAGCTAGAATACGTGGAATACGGCTTACATTTTTACGTTATTATTTTTTATTCCGTTATTAGAGCACAACATATACAACGCAACTTATTGCCTTAACATCTTGTACTTTGTTTATTAGAACATCGACAATATTAAAGTATTTTTATCTATTTCTCTTCAGAACAACCTAAATGTCGTAAGTGACTAGTAATCTATTGAACTTACTGTAGACTGGCTTTAGACTGCGGATTTCGGTAGTTCATGTCGTATTTTATACCTATTCTTGTACTAGTAACCAGTTTATGCCTTTGATAAACAAAAAGTTTAATGGAACAAGACAAAAACACTTTAAAAATGGAGACAGGTGAAACTTGATAGAATCGCCAAGGGTTCTCAAAATAATAATTTGAAATTTGAGTTTTTTTTTATTAAACATGAATTTAATTCGTGAAATTTTTAAAAGTTCTGATGTTCCCAGTTCAATGACATCTTAACAACCAGTGCAACGTCTTCTTTTTTGATTTATTAAAGGCACAAACGTATACATCGACTAAACTTGTTCTAAATTAGAGGTAAAAGTTTTTTATGAATGTCTAAATATCTCGTTCTACGTAAACTATGAACCAGACTTAACTTTTATATACTATCTAGGTAATATTTAGCTCTTACCTATCCAACAGTGTTTTTAATTCAATCACAAAACGTCAAAACTAGAAGGCAAAGCAAAGTCATAGAAATGGAAAAATACACTTAAGTACAACATTGTAATGTATCAGTAAATGATGAAAATACACAGCCTGATGAGCTGTGTATTGAAGTGTACAGGCTTGTTCAAATTCGCCATACAATGCTCCCTTATAGTTTAGTTGTCTCGCTATTGTTTATATTTGTTGTAGATGTAATTTAGCTAAAATCGTCTAGGTGTATTGTATGATAGGTTTTGTACGTTTATAAAACGTGTGTATCCTATCCTTTTACACAATTTTAATATACTCGTGCGTATAGATTGTCTAATGTAAATCGACCACCTTCCATTACGTTTCTTACCAAATACTTTTGCAAATATAAATCATGTATTTATTTATTGACAAAACCAACAGCACAATAATATGGTACAATAAGCACACATATAGGTACAGTGTAGAACAGCCAATTAGACGTCTCCATAATAATAGCAAAATTAAAAAGCTCCTACATTATTACTAGTCCAGCAAAGAAAGTATAGTCGTAATTAAATACAAAAAAACAAATGATTGTGTATCATTAATTAATACAGGGATAGCATATAATCTACAGGAATTGAAGGAATCTACTAGGTTGTGTGCTACACCCCGGTAAGTCACAATCTACTCGGTTACAATTACAACCGAGTAGATTCCTGCGGTCGTGGAGCGGTGCGGGAGGGACATGTTGACCGTCACTTGAATTTCCCCTCCCGCTACTTAGAGGATTTTGGAAAGGCGTCAATATCACAATAGTGTTAATCTAATCAATTATTATACACACTACAGCTACACAGTATAATAGCAAAGATACTTTGTAAAACCGCTGGTCTAATATACACCGCTTGCGTATAAAAATCTCACTCAGATTGATTTCCAAAGTTTATAAGTCGAGGAGCAAAGAAGTGGGATTTCATTGGAATAAGCCAAAATGTTGCTAACAGTTGTATATATGTGTGCTACTAAAGTAACTGTTGCGATAGACAGATAAATTCGTACAGTGACCCCTCGCTACTAATCTCTATCACTCGCGCTTAAATGTGTATTGCCGTCTCACTCGCACATATGTGCGAGCACAAAATAGTGAGGGGTCATTGTACGAATTTATCTTTATATCGTGGCCGTGCTTTAGCTACTATCCACACAAAATGGCAGTAGATTATCTTAGACATTCTTAAATTGCACACAAGGTGGCAGTAGTGTCGCTCACATATCATGTAGGTATTTCTCATCGGTAAATATTCCACTTGGTCAATTATTATAAGTTACTTATTAGTAGCATGTCAAAACTTGTACAGTATTTAGTAATTGAAAATCGGTTGCTGCGCAGATTTATATAGAATAATATTGTAATAACGATGCCTTAGCCGTTTTGAGAAGTCATAAAACGTTATCGTTGTTTTAATAACATTATACTCATACTACAGAAGTTGACCCTCGAAATAACCAATATTGAGCAAAATTGTATAAAAATAACATTGCTTTAAAATTTGAATGTTATTTTTGATTAAAAAAAAAACAGACAGGGCTTTAAGGTCGAAGGTCAAACCCATGTCATTTTGTTCGTAAAATGGCCAGCTTACATCAACCCTGTCGCCGGAGCTCCCCCGATCGTGTGGCCACCAGCTCAAGGGACAATCGGCAGAAACAAAAATCCCAAGTAACTATTGGCTACTCAAACCGTGAAATAAATAAACTTAAAGGGTGTTGTATGCTTTTAGTATTTTAGTAATACCTGTTTTTTACTACAGACCAAAAACCTACTTTGTAATAATTGTTGTTTTATTATTGTAATAACTGTTACCTATTGATCTAGCTATTCAAACTGTTTTTGAAGCCACAACCTCACTATTTCAAGGTTTGAACAAAATGTTTGAAGTTTTTCCTAACAAACGAGTGCAATAGGTAGGTGGAAATAATTCTCTACAATTTGCTTCTGTATTCTCGTATAGTAGATTTCTTCCTTACAAGTGGTACAATTATTCTCATTGTTTAATTTATAAAGGCTGTGTAAATAGGTATTAAAAGTGCAGAATGTTTTAGAAAATATCACACAATAACATGACCCAAACCCCAAAGAGGCCTTCTATCCTTTGTAGGATGGCAGCTAATTTAAAAAATTTACGAAAAGTCGCTGCCACTGATCAAACCTTGATAAATCGATAAAGGAATTAAATTGAAATGAAAAATGTTGCCGCGACTATTTGCTTTATTCACATAAGGCAATGCCACACTTCATTTTATTACAATATTGTATAATGTGCCGGCAAGCCTCAAATGCATTTGCAGGTGCAGGGCCTGAAAAAAATACATAGACAAAGAGACTAGGCATTCTAAAATTCTTCTAGCACCACTCACTCGATATCGCACATTAAAGTAATGTGCGATACCGAGTGCGCGGTGCCTGAAGGATTAAACCTGTGCCCCACTATCTTAACGTGACTCAATGACTGCGATGGTCACGATTTTAACATAATAGTATGGAGAGTAATAAGTAATAGCTTATCTTTTATGAAAATAGAAAAATATTGTTATGCTAGTGAGGGGACTGGAGAATAGTATTTATGGATTTGTATCATTTTGTATCTAGTTTGTTGTAAAGCAAACAATGGTAATAAAAAAATACACAATAAATAAATAAAAATGTTTACTTTTACCTACTCCCTACTGCACTGTTACCCTGCGTTCGAGATGATGAGATGACGTTGTGGGCAATTTCGAAATGTACATTTTTAACACGTACACATATCCAAGGCCTGAGAGAAATTGTATTTCTCTGAGTCCAAGGTGAACGCCAAATTAATGTGATCATATTTAGCGTTTTTAACAGCTATTTTCGCCATTTGCTTCAAAACGAACTGAAAACTTAATCGCGCTGAACACTTATTTTTTATTTACCATGACGTTAAATATTTTTTTATTTCCACCTTAGAATATTTAGACGCTCTATACTCACGGTACCTGTGGTATCCAAAACTCAGTACAAAAGCCGGCTTATGCGCGCGTGTATGTACTGAACCTTCTAAAGGTAAACAAACAAAATCGGCTTGGCAAGTTTATTATCACGACAGTAAGAGTAGTTAATTCAAAATTTTTGTTTTTTGCCAAAAATAAAAGACAGACGCGCAGAATAATGAAGGGTTGTTCCCATTCTCCCCGCCAGCTTTGTCCCACTAGTGGGGAGAAAGGGGGGAAAAAATGGCCTTTCTCCCCACTATGGAATATATTATTTGACAGTGGGGAGAATGGTAATAATAGAAAAGTATAATGTCCCACTAGACTTGATATGAAGCAAACATTATTTTCAGTAAGGGCAATTATGGAGATATACGGAGCTCAATAGAAATGGTTGGTTATGCTGTAATTTCGTGATATAGATGATCGGACGCGCTTTATTACATAATCACAGAATACATAAAGCTACAAAGAGAATCACAGTAGTGCTATTAATAGCACTACAGCAGTCAAATAATTTTTCGATTATTACATTTCTCCCCACTGTCAAATAATATATTCCATAGTGGGGAGAAAGGCCATACATTTTTTATTTTTCTCTTTCTCCCCACTTGTGCGCGTGCGCATAAGCTGGCCTTTGTACTGAGTTTTCGTTACCACAGGTACCGTGCGTATTGAACCTCTAAATCTTATAAGGTGGAAATAATTATTTTTTTAGCCTAAATAAAAAATAGGTGTCCAGTGCGATTAAGGGGCCGTTCGCTTAGAAGCAAATGGCGAAAATAACTGTTAAAAACAATATATATGATCACATTTGGCGTTCGCTTTGGACATTTGTGTACCTATCCGCGCGCTCCAGAAACTTCTCGTAGGTATCTACGCACCACTGGTGTGTACCTGTAGATGTAGGTATTGCGTCATCCAGCCGTGGCTTCTCGAACATTTTGTTACCTATTGTTTTTCTTAGTATCGACCGGCGTCCCTGCTAAGACATGCTCGTCCCGAGCAGTGTAAGTCCCGTAATATTGGGCCAGTCGATCAAAATTTGAACAATTTTAGGGAGCAATTCTCTGGCCCCTTTGAATCCAGTACGTGACGTCATTGATTTTGGTCACAACACGGTATGATCCGTCCCATTTCACTTGCAATTTCGGAAACTTTCCTTTGCTGTTACTGGATTATGTAACCAATCAAGTGAACTGGCGTCAAATCCCAGATTATTCATTTCCGGTCAGATCGGTCGGGTCCTCATCTTCTCAGACACCCGCTGCCCAGACCGTTCGACCAGCCTACAAACTTCACCCAATTTCATGTACCTAGTAGATCCTACTATTACTATTAGCCTGTACTGTCCCATTGTTGGGCAAAGGCCTCCCAACATGACTTCCAGACATTGTGATCTTTTGAAAAATTTGCCCAATCGTTCTTAAAGAGGTCAAGCTCGTCCCGCCATCTCTTCCGAGGTCTTCCTCGACGTCACCTCGTTGTATCAGGGCTCCACTTTGTTGCTATTTTGGCCGACAGCTCATCCGGCATGCGGCAGTCGTGCCCTGCCCAGTCCCACTTCAGCTTAGCGGGTTTTATAGCTACGTCAACTAATTTAGTTTTGGAGCGCAACGCTGTCTTTTGAACTTGATCAGTTAACTTTACACCTAATATGCTACGCTCCATTGCTCTCTGGCAAACCTTGAGCTTGGACTTTTGGATATTTATCAAAGACCATGTCTGAGAGCCACAAGATGGGAAGGATACACATGTCCATGAGTTTCCGTTTCATTAACATTGGAAGGTTTCTCTTCATCAGCTCCTTCATGGACCACTAACTCCTCCAGGCATTATCGGTGCGTCGTGCAACTTCTTTATCTTGTCTTGCCGGAAGGAGACTATTTGGCCCAAGTAGATGTATTCATGAAAATAATGTATTACCTCCCCATCTATAGTGATTCGCCATTCAGTGGTGTTGGTCATGACTTTGGTCTTTGACATATTCATCCTTAGTAGACTACTACTTAGTAGACTATACTCAAGGCTTGCAGTGCTGAGGTCTTGCAGCATTGACTGTAGCTCTTGGGCTGCAGTGGAAAAGAGAACTATGTCGTCGGCGAAACGAAGGTTGGTTAGCCTTGCTTCGCTGACGTCAATTACCATGTTAATTTGTATTATTTTTTATATATTTTATTTGTTGTGCCAGTAAAAACTTTTTTCTTTCTTGCCAGCCTGTCGCTAGCTTTCTGAAGATATCTTCTAGGGCACTGGTAAAAAGCGAAGAGTATATAAATACTACGTAAGAAGAGACGGGACTCAGAGAAATTATAACCGTAGTTCCCAAGCGCAAATTCTAGTACTAACATTTTTCTGTCAGTTTTCAAGAGAGGCGAGGTAAACATGTACAGGGGTGCGTTTAAGCAAGTCGGCGAAATTTTCACCGGATAAAATTTAACCAGCGAGGGTTCGCTGAACGGAGTCATAGGTTTATCTTTCAAATTCAATTGTCGACTAGTCAAATTTATGTTCAGTTAATTTATTTATGTCCCATAGATCATTTTCATATTATATTCGTTGTACAGAATTTATGTTACTGCATTATTATAAATATAGATAGTATTTACGAATAAAACCATCAATAAATTGAATCTAACCACGAATCGAATGACAAACAGCTGTCATTCTGACAGCAGACTAAAATTTAGCGACCTCAAAAGCTCGCTAAAATTTATCCTAGCCAGGCGAAAACTTATACCAGCGGACGCCCGTGAACGGGGCAGATTAAATTTTAGTCTGGTTAATTTTTCGCCTCGCGGTGTGCTTGAACGGGGTGTTTGACGTTTAGTCAGTTTAAATTTTATACTGGATAATTGACTAAGGCTGCGTCCCCAGTAAGCAAACTGTTAGCGGCTGGGGTGCGTTTAAGTGAGTGAGCCGCAAATTTGCAGCGAACTGAAATTTGAGTTAGCTGCAGACTCAAATCAATTTTCGTGCGTCGCAAGCAAACTGTTAAGAGTTAGCCGCTTATTTAGCCGACCGACTGAATTATCACTTTACTTTTGTTGTACGAAGGGAGTGGTTGTATTGGTCACGATGGATATTTTTGAAGTAATTGGTATCTTAGAAGCGCTGAAAGAGGATATAAGGAAGCACTGGGTTCACCCATTATACAAGAAAAGGTTGAGCATTGGACAATTTCACACTCTTTACCCAGAACTAAGGAAACATCCAGAAAAAATTTACGACTATTTCAATATGACTTCTCATACATTTGATGAATTGTTGAAATCTATAACCCAGTACATAGCTAAAAATAATATCACAAGAGATACATTATGTCCCGAAGAACGGCTTACTATAACTTTGAGGTAAGTAAATAATTAACGCTTTAGGATTTAAAAAAAAATATGTTATTTTTATTTTAATACAAAGTCACTTTCGCATTTATAGTTTTTAATTTAACAATCACTTTTCAAAATTACTGTATTATTAAATTGAATTAGGAACAAATATGGTAACATTAAGTTGGTAACCAGTCATTCCTCATCTTCAATGTGGTTTGAATCGCCTCGCAATATTGCTTCTATGTCTTCTACTTCCGCTGAAGAACCTGTAGAGCTATGTGATGGACTGTTTCGAGGGTAGTTTTGCACATTTGGTGTACTGCTGCTTCCACTCGCATAGCCATACTAATGTGGGTACTGGTAGGCATTCGTCCATCCAGTTTGCATCATACCACCGTCATAATTATTATGTACACTATATTTTATATTTTTAATAATTTTCATCACTTCGAACCGAAATTCAAAATTCTGTGTTGGGGACATTGTCTTCATTTCCGGTAAAATATTTAGTAGAAAGTTCATATCTGGATCGTTTTCTCTTTTTTTTCCATCGAGTTAATTAGTGCTTCTTGAAACACAGTCATCTTTTTTGGTCTACTGACATTAACTACCGAGTCAGTAGAATCATTTTCATCTAAAATAGCGCTACTGTCGCTAGACGTCTCGGCGCTAATATTGCCAGATGTCTGGTTGCTAGCTCTAGAAACATTTAAAAAGTGTAACATGTCCAAGTATGGTGTCTTGCGTTTTTTTGTTGCCCCACTTCCGCTTTTGACTGAGGAATCCTTATTTTTTTCTCTGGTGTGATAGTCGTGCAAACCCTTCCATTTTTTTTTGTAGGTCTTTTACTGAAACAGAAATAATCGGTAGTTCAATATTCTTTCCAGATTCCTGTCAAGTGGACTAAGTTATAGAAAAATTGCACAAGAGTTTCTTGTTGGAAAATCGACGGTATCGAAAATAATAAGTGAAACTGCATGCATTATATGGTATATTTTACAGCCACAGGAAATGCCGGAACCTTCTGAAGAATTGTGGCTAGAAATAGCAAAACGATATTATAAAAAAACCAACTATCCTAATTGTATAGGATCTATCGATGGCAAGCATATCCGTATTAGAAAACCACCAAAAAGTGGGTCTAACTATTTTAATTATAAGAAGTTCTTCTCAATTGTTCTGTTAGCCGTAGCAGATGCAAACTGTTCTTTTATAGCTATTGATGTAGGTGCTTGCGGACGAAATGCTGACAGTAATATATTTAAAGAAAGTGGTTTTGGCAAAAAATTGGCGTGTGGGTCTCTGAAGATTCCTAACTCAACTAAATTGCCTAATTCAAATGGATTGCCCCAACCTTTCGTGTTTCTTGGAGATGAGGCATTTGGATTACAAAAGCATATCTTGAGGCCTTTTCCTAATAAAAGTTTAAATAAGGAAGAGCGAATTTACAATTATCGTCATAGTCGAGCTAGGAGATGCGTGGGATGTGCATTCGGCATCCTAACAAGCAAATGGAGAGTTCTGCATACACCGATCGCTACTAATGTGAATACAACCATCGCTATCGTAAAAGCTGTTTGTATTTTACATAATTTTGTCATAGCAAGAGAACAAGCACAATATGCACATATTTCGCGACGTACCTCAATAACTCTTACAAGTTCAAGGAGCCAAATTATTACTGTATCAAATTCTGGAAAAATAACAAGAGAAAACTTTAAAAACTATTTTCTTAACGAAGGAAAGCTACCCTGGCAAGAGAAATATTTGTAAGTTGTAGCTACAGGAAGAAATAGTGTAATGGAGTGTGTAAAGCCGTAAATACTATGTAAATTATGATACTTTGTTTTATCTAGTGAGTGATACAAGTATATTGTTGAATAAATAATAAATTCATTAGAATGGAACTTACTTCTTTTTTGTTTAGTGTTTTCTTCTAAGTTTTGCCAATCATCGTATATAATATCAGCGACTTCATTCCAATTGCTCTGCTTTAATTCTCTGTTGCTGTATTCTTCACTCGACATGTTCCATATGCATGGTCTATTCTGTATTTCACTAATGAACCTTTCCGTATCAAAGGACATCTTGGATTTTCAGTGATGTGTGTGTGCGTTGAGATTAGTTAGGTGCGATGCAAAAAAACACGTCCTAACACGATGATAGCTTTTTTCCAACTATCCGAATAATCAGTTTGCGGCAAACTGAGTCACTACGCCCGGCGAACAACCAATCGCCGCCGCCGACTGGAACCGGTTTTGGTGGGAGTCGGCCCCTCACTAAGATAGTCGGCGCGCGTAACGCTGCAAACTGCGTACAGTGAGCGCAAAACTAGCAAACTGTGAACACTCCATTTGAAATATATGGAAGGGCGTACTAAACCGATACGCCGCTAACTCAGTCGGCGGCTAACAGTTTGCCTACTGGGGACGCAGCCTTAAACGCACCCCAGCACACATTTATTTACTCACACACTCTTGCGGAAAGTTGAGGCGTCTTTATAAACGCACACGCACATATTAGCTGCACACAAACAAAAACAAGCACACAATGAACAAATTACTGTTGTCACAGTATTGTTTAGTTACACAATAGCGCAAAAACTAGAGATGGGGTGTAAAAGAACGATAAAAGGAATGTTACTCAATGATCGGAATTTGCGTCCAAACGGTCGCTACTACTTTCGCTCGCTTCTTGCTTGTCACAATCGCGCCTATCCATTATAAACTTCGCTCTTCGTATGAAAGCTATGGACACGGATTTTCTGCAAATATTGGAGCTAATATTATATGAACTATTGGATCATCTAATACTGCCTAATATCGATATTAGTTTATATTACTTTCGCATTGCTTACTTAACTTTTCCTTGCAAGTTTAGTTAGCATAACTCACGCAAAGCGCTAAGTGCAACTGAGTATATTCGTAAACTTTAGTGAATATTTATAGTTTTTGTTGTGATAAACTAATGTGATTGTGATTATTGGATGATTTCCCATCTTTCCAAATAATTATTTATGCAACATATAATCATTTTAATTAAACATACTTAAATAAGAACAGTGAAAAAACTATGTGAGTATAAATAAAAAAAACATGTAGCTTTATGTATAAAAACTCATGAATTATTATTGTACGTGATTAACTTTTTAAATAGCCAATGATTACGTCGTTGAAAGTCCTAAGTATGTTAAAGTATGAAGGGAAAGTAAATCACCGTTTCACTTAAGAATAGGAAGAGAATAGGTACGTGCCAAGCCCCGCGAGTATCGTTATAAAATTTTGTATGTTATATCTATATTGCGTGGTGATAGTATTCATTCACTACGCAATGAAACCAATATTAAAAACATACCTAATATTTGACTAATACCACGCAATAGGTATCCCTAATATCAATAAAACGATATTATTCAGTACTATATCTTTCCCATCCGCGCGGAACAATAAAACTAATGCAAAACTTGAAGGGTCGAAATGGTCGGAGCAAATAACACTTGTTCTTGTAGGAATCCAACCATCGCGTCTGTGGCAAAAAGTGATTCATTTTTTTTAAGATAGGTTCTTTCGGATAACTGTAGAGCAGGTAATAGTTTCATATTCAAATGTTATTATATAAAAGCAAATGCCTATCCTTATAATAAAGTTTACGCAATGTAAAACTAGTGGCTCTAAGAGCTGTAGACCACGAGAGCACAAACTTTTTGAAAACTATTTAGCGATGCATAGTAGCGCCATCTAGTTACCTTATTGTAAAACTATAATTAATAACCAAAGTGCTCCATCAATCCCTACCTAGTAGGCGAAGGGCTGATTCAACTGGTAGAAACCTAAAAGTGAACAATTTTCTGCATTTTGAGGAGCTATTCTGCTCATCATGTCGAATATCCTCATCAAATCTTCACCAAATTTTTATGAGACCAACTTTAAATGACTTCCGCCTTATTAGATCCGATTTCAATGTTTTTTTTCACGCATTCAAGTGAAAAAAAACATTGAAATCGGATCTAATAAGGCGGAGATATTCAGTAGCCTTCTTTTTTCCCCTTTTTGGGGGAAGTACGTACAACACATTATTTGTATAGTAAATTACTTACGTGTGATAAGAAACTCCGTGTTTACTTAAATTTGATGTTCCTGATCGTCTTTTACAAGAAAACAATGGTTGAAAAAATAGTTTGTTGTACTGTTACAAGTTTACAGTACAACAAACCATTTTTGTTGAGCTCCGTATAGCGACAGATGTGAATGCGAAATGGCGAACGATCGTGAAAACTAGTTTTTATAAACGGACATGATCAAAACGGTCATGTACCTTGGCAGAGGGGAACGCGCACGCTAGGCGTCTCCGGTTATAATTTCTCTGATGGACTGACGTATATTGAATTGGAACGGATGTTGTGAATTTTTAAAACGTGCGCTGGGTATTAGTGCAACATAACAAAACTAATGACCATAGGCAAGAACACTCTATATCGAGCATGTTAGCCAACATGAGAAACAGAAAAGGATGTCTGCAAACATAGTCACATTTTTATCGATATCGATATTTTGAAAAAATACGTATTAGGACTATATTAATTTATATGGGGTTTATAATAATTATATGTTTTTTTCTAAGCATGTGGTTTTTATTACATACAAAAGTAATACAGTATATAGTACACAACACAATTCGTCTTTTTTCCTGAATTCGTTTTTTTTTAATCTCTAATCTTCCTTACTCCTTACTTAATAATACCAACTAGCAGTGGTCCGTGATAAATAGCAGATATGGAATAGGCATTTTTTTTAAATTGGGTTGTTTCTCTTTGTAGTCGGTGTTTCGAAAATGTTTGCCCCAGATATATTTAATTCATGCAGCTTTTCGATGGGTATGTACTTATGTCAAGACTTCTTCACCGGTCACTTGTATCCAGTTTTTGCACATAAAAATAAGATTTGTAATGAAAATTGGAAGATTAAGCGGTTTACTTTTACTAAATGTATACTTTTACTGAAACAATAATAGTAATGTGGTCATTATTTCGACAACCTTCTTTGGGCAAAGTCGACCTTGCCGCGTTGCTTGAATAGGCGCCAGCAAAGTTGTATGGAATTTCATTATTGTCGTGTTTTGCGGCCAGCAATTTCCTTTTAAAATCCATTATTGTCGTCTTTTGTCGTAGCACTATTATTTATTCCGTGGGTTCGTTAACCCCGAACGCGAAAAGAGAGGCATTGTAGCTCCCAGACGAATGGACCGATTTTAATGGGTTTTTTTCTGTTTGAAAGCTGATGTGATCGTGTTTGTTGTTGTTGTTTCTGTTTCTGCTTCTTCTTCTGCTTCTGATTCTGATTCTGCTTCTGCATCTGCTTCTGCTTCTGTTTCTGTAGTTGTGGTCGTTGTTGTTGTTGTCGTCTTTGTCGTTGTTGTTTTCGTTGTTGTTGCATTGTTTGAGTAAATTCTTATTATACTAAGCTGGTTTTATTTAAATTCCTCGCATTGTTTGAGTAAAGCACTATACAAGCCTTGGTCTGCAATGACTGCCCTGCTGGCCACACTATGATGGCCTCGAGCTTTGCTTAGTTAAGTTATCGACCATCATCATCGCTGCCAGCAACGCAGTCATTACAGACCGCGGCAGTAAAGTACTATTACAAAGTTTAGTATTATATAGCGTGGAATGCAGGAGGACTTAGAATAAGATTAGGAAACAAATATCGGATAACGGGTTAGAAAAAATATCGATAACACCGGCCCGCACTAGTGCTAGCAAGGCTATGATATTTTGTTGAATATAAGAATGAAAAATCATTATTTTCTTGTACTTAGTAGATTACCGAATAGATTTACCACTTACCTATTATTATTCAGTGGAAATTTAGCCATAAATGTTCATTTTTGACCCATAAATAAATATATTCGGGACAATTTCACACCAATTACCTAGCCCCAAACTAGGATAGCCTGTACTATGGGCACTAGATAACGGATAAACATACTTATATACGAATATTACATCCATGACTCGGAAACAAACATTTCTGCTCATCACACAAATGATTGCACCTTGCAGGATTCGAACCCGAGACCATTTGATTTCGTTCCTAGCATCACTAGCCACTAGACCAACCGGTCGTCAATAACACCGTCATAGCTCTAACGGATTGCAAACCACAAATTTCGCAAGTTTTATAGCTCATTGCATAGAGCATACTCAATCACACTATTAATTATTTAATGTAGAAACAAACACCTTCAAAGCATTAAATACATCAACTTACGGTAATTATCACAAAAGCACCCTGCCTAATAATTTTGTAACATAGCGAAGGCGTGCAAGAAGGTCATGCTTAAAGTGAAGTTGAAAAGATAGCCGCCATAGAAATTAGCTCACGATTGATACAACAGTTTTTTATGAAGCTGTTGCGCCTGACTGGTAAAAAGATTGGGAGACAGCGGGGTCTCCTTGTTTGACACCTTTTTTTTTAGAAATGATGGACCTGTGGTTTGGAGCTTCATGGAGGCAGTGCTATTGTAGTGATATTTTTTGGATGAGGTTAATGTAGGTTGGTTCGATAATTTGGTTTTCCAGAACGTTAAATATAGCATAATGGGTGACACTGTCGAATGCTTTTGAATAATCAACGAAAGCGAGATATAGCGGGATATTATGTTCGTGGTGTTTCTCAATAAGTTAATAGTGTTTAAGTGGTCTGTTGTTGAGAGGACTGCTCGGAATCCTGCTTGTTCGGGAGGTTGTTCGAGGTCTAGTTTACCTGAGATACGATTTTCAATAACTTTAATGAATGCCTTATATATGTGGGATATAAGGCTTATGGGTCTATAATTATTAATGTCGATCTTATCACCTTTCAACAGAATTATATTTGAGTGACAGAATTGTTTAGGACATTCTCCTGTTCTCAAAATCATCTTAAAAAGGTTTAGTGCCTCTGTGCTGATGCCATCTTCACCAGGTACTCTGCTATATTTCATCTTTTGAAAAGTACGATGAACTTCGTAGCCACTTATGGAGGGGATGGTGTCAGCACAATGGTATTCATTTGGGGACTGAGGCTTCTGGGTGTCGGAATATAACTTTTGGTAGAATTTAGTAAATATATCTAAAATCTTATCTCTGCTCTGTTATTTTCTTTTTCGTCCTTAAGGCTACTTAAGGCCGGGGCAGGGCGGTCGCACTCCGCAACAAGTACAAATACTTCGGGGCCATAATATTGGGGTTCATTCAGTAGAGTGTCAAGCGTGCGCTCGATGAGTCGCGCGCCGTGTGCTTAACGATAAAGTACCTACTTACGTAAAGTTTTTGTCAAATATTATTCTTTTCTTGATTATGAATACCAAGGAGAAACCTAGAAGGTACTGCATCGCATTCGGTCTGACAAATCTCGTAAAATACCTACATACCGACATTTTATTACGTAGGTAGCCATTTCTTTTTCATTCATTATTAAGCATCAAAGTCAGACAGGCACCTTTTATTCATCAAAGTGTAACCTATTATGTTATAATCAAATAATGAGGTACTAGGTATATTCTGATAACAATGTAATTATATGTAGTTAATAGAACTATCAACATTTATAACAATAAGTAATAAAAAAACCATAATTGTTTATTCGGTTACAATATCTAAGTCATATTATATCACAGAATAATTACTAGTGCAAGTACCTAGTCATATCTTGATACAACTCTACCGAGCGTAAAAGTGACAGAGCGATTCTGAAACGATTAGAGCAATGGAAGCTCTCGCGCGTTGTGATACGGTACATACTAGCTTGCACGCAATGGGTGAGCGCCTTCTAGGTAAATATAATAGAAATCTCGCAGCGCTGTGCGAGTTAAATTGCACTTTATTGCGTTGTAGCGAGAGTTGCTATGTATTCAAATGACTTTACTCAGTTAGCCTTCTGTACTTGTACTATTATTTATTCTGAGGCCGGGGCAAGACTTGCCGTGGGAGATTCCTAGTTTAGCTATTTATAAGGAGCGGTTATTTTCAAGTGCAATTTGAACTATTTTAGTCTTATAGTTTCTGATGTCTTAACATGATTTTTAACTTGTTTGTCTTTTATTTTAAATTGTTGGCTACTTCTATCTACACTTAAACTCAGCCTCTCATCTATAAGCTTTTTCGATTCCTCAGTCAGTTTTCTAAGTTTTTTTTGGTATCGTTTTTATTTTACTGTTTGGTGTTCTAATGCTGTTTTCTATAATATTAAATTGTTCTTGTACGTTTTCGCAGTCCAATTCTACCGTTTTGAAACTATTTTTAGCGTAGAAAGATAATACGCGTCTATGATTTTTAAGTTCTAGTTGAAATGTGTGTTCGTTGACTGTTCAAAGTTGCTGTCCAAATGAAAATTGGATAAGGCGTTCACCGCGGTCGTTGTGTTTGCCTAAACCATGTTTTACTAAAACTTTGGCATTAAAATCCCATAGAAACGTTCCAAGTTGCTTGATGTTAGTCACAGGGCTTGTTCACTAAGTCGTAGAAGTCCTCAACTTGGTCATCATGGTGTGCAGATGTTGAAGCATATACTTGGACTATGGTTAAGGTTTTTGATTTGGCAATCTTAAACTTGAGTAATGCGACTGTCGGAGTAAGAAACAAACTCATCAATTTTATTGGCCCATTTCTTTGACACTAAAAATCCAACCCCATTTTAACCATCCGCTATCCATTGTAGAAAAATTATGCAATTTTTGCGTTCTACAATATCTTCTTCTCCTCGCACTTCGCTGAGGCCTAACATATCCCACTTAATATTTGTTAATGCCTTTTCTAATTCTAGCAACGTTCTTCAGTCCTTAAGTTGCGCACATTGTATGATAATATATTCAAACTGTTTTCGGAGTCCATTTTAGGTGTAGCTTGAGTCGTCTGACGATGGAGCGATCCCGCCCGGAGATTACCGAACCCCGTACTCCAGGGCCTTTCTGCCTATCGTCAGCACCATCGGCAGGGCCGCTGGAGTTGTCGGGCACTAGGGGTATATTGTTCTGATGTCTGTTCATCATGAGGGGTAATATACGGTTAACCCACCTCGCTTGTCCACTGCGGGTTGGTGGGGACCAGTAAGCCTTCTAACTCAGCCTGAGGTTGCTGCCGTTGACGTTTGCCTTGCATGTTCTTCCGCCACCAACAAGTTAAGTTAAGTTAAGTTGATATCCTGGTCTGGTATCAAACCTACCAACTCGACCTATAATGAACCTAACTTTCATAAGCCCGATATTGGTCTAGATGTGGCTCTGTTTGTGAGCCATTGTTTACACTGGTCTGTACCTGTAGATGTAAGTATTGCGTCATCCAGCCGTGGCTTTTCGAACATTTTGTTACCTACTGTTTTTCTAAGCATCGACCAGCGTACCAATATTTAGTGTTTTTAGCAGTTTTTTTTCGCAATTTCCTTCAAAACGAATGGCTTATTAAAACACTACTCTTTAATGCTGCCACCTTGAGTTAATTCCCAGAAAATTACGATTCTGTGGTTCTGACTATCTATATACATATATTTTTTACTAGCTGTGCCCGCAGCTTTGACCATGTGGACAGTCTTCCGTGGGGCAAGTATCTTATGTGATATTACAAGACCAGAAATACCTATGAAGTAAAATTCAATAAATTTCATTCAGCCGTCAAATTGGTTTTGATGTGTAAACATCAAATGGCACGGAACGGGGTTAACGCTGATTCTTGGCGTAGCGTTTCGGCTCTTTCTGCCTCAATTCGTCCATATGACAAGGTAAATTGTGTTAGTATTTTAGTGTAAATAAATAATTCTATATATTAATAATATGTTTTTATAAATTGTATTCCTTAATAATTTTGTGAATGACCCTAGATATTCGAAATAAAGAAATATTATTGATATATTCAAGTTATAAGCCATCACATTTTTTTTTATAGTGCAAAATGTAAACGCTCCAGTTGAGAATTGAACTCCTGTAGTAGGTACAGACTGGCAGGCGAACGGTCTTCCGTTGGCGCCAACTAGACTTATGGTATTAGGCTGAAAAGTAGGTATAGATCAGATGAAGAGTTGCTGATTCACAGTTGACCAATGAGAGCACGCGATGCAAAGCGTTGCTCGTTGTTTTAGTTGTTTTCTTTTTTTATGTAAACTCTTCTGCCAGGCGAACCACTACGGCTGTTTCTTTTTATCGATTGCTTGGCTTCTACATCCGATTGAGATACCAAGTACACGATTTTTAAGTAAAAACCTAAGCTATCTAACAGTAAAAACGACATTGCAATTGGTCCAGTTGTTTTTACGTGATGCGTGAAAAGACAGACAGAACGACGCCACTTAAAAATATGTTAAATTCTTGTTCAGTAGCTTACTTGAATACCCTAGACCATTTTTTTTATTACCGTCTTTGTACAGATTTTCTGTTACCTACTGTTTTATTATAAGTATAATATTAACCAATGGTTACATTGAAAAATAAAATGCATGAGGTGAGCTTTTAATCGAAACGTATCGAATAGTTCAACTTCTAGCTAAATTTGAATTTGCCGAAGAAATAGTTTTTCGTCTCATTGAACTTAATATTATATTACATTCGATCTCAGCTGAGCAGCAGTAGGTAAATAATACATGTTATAATACAAAAAATAGCAGTATCAACAACAAGTTGTGCCAACACTGTAAATTGTTGAGTTATGAATGGGCCGTTCGTTATGTAAGAAATGGCGAAAATAACTGATAAAAACGCTAAATATGATCACAGTTGGCTTTCGCTTTGGACATTTGTGGGTGAAATTAGCGTTCTGAAAGTTTTCGATCACCGTTCGTTTTGCATGTTTAGATGACATGTTGACATATGAAAATCGATTTTATTTTGTCAGTGATAAGGTAGTTTTTCATTCGGTTTGGAATGGATCGGTAGGTAGTGTCAAAAGTTGCAAAAATGACAAGAGTGTTGAAAACTGTTGAAAATGACCAAAGAGAACGGCATGTTAAAAATGTAAATTTCGAACCTGCCCTCAACGCTTTCTCATCATCACGAACGCAGTGGAAATGTGACAGGTGGGAGACAGATGACAGATGAGTATTATTCATTCATTCGCAAACGAACGGATATGTTTGTGGAGAAAGTAATTTATAAATTATGCTTTAATTTACGTGTTAAACGCTACGGTAATATAATAGTGAAATGAACATTTCCGTGTTGTGAGAAATGCTTTTATATTCGTGCCGTGATCGTCACAAGTGCCAAACACCGAGAAAATCGGTGATGAAATGTTGGAAAGTGGAGGTGACTGACACATAGTATTTTGCAAGTTCTACGTGATTTTGTGTGGCTGTGCTAATTTAATTGATCAAAATGCCGAGAGGGGAACATCGGCCGAGCCTGCTGTTGACCCGGGAGGAGAATGATTTGGTGTTTAGCTTGATAGGGCCGAAGTGCCAGGTAAGGCTAATGTGTCGAAGCTCATTGGTATTCCGCGTGATTCAGGCCGCAGATTACGTATCGCTCGCTGTATCTGCGAATTATCAGTCGATAGGAGCACGATAACGCCAGTACACCTCGATTTCATGCACTATTTGTATATCTGATTGTGTACACAAAATACCTACCTTTGCTTTGTTTATTATTTATTGAGCTATTGTTAACACCATGTTGTCGGCTACAGGAGAATGTTGATACACTGTAATGATAAAATTACCAATCTTTCAAGAGGTATTGCCAAGTGTAGGAGTTGAACAAAAAATCTTTTATTTAAAAGAATTTAATAGTTGTTTGTTATCTGCATAATTTAACTCAAAATAAGTTATATTCAACACTCATAAGATATCCCATAAAACATACATGGCATAAATTATTTTTACATAACATCTGTTTCAATATTAATTTATCACCAAAAAATCCAAAACACCATCTTTATAAAAGTTTGTTGAGCCTTCCTCCCACACATATCATTTTATGAACACACTTCACTACTACCTAATTTGTATTTTCATTCATTGTCCATCCTCGTAAGCCCCAATGAGGTTTTTAAAGGACTATACTTTTGGCCCTCAACTTCCAATTTCAACTTTTTACGACCCAAGGTTCTACATGTAGCACCAATTTTAACATCTCCCATAGAATGAAGTATACTCCTTTATGTAATTTTTTCTTCATTCTCTACATAAGCATCGGTAATTCAAAATGTTTGTCTCTACAATTGTGACGAGGTCAAAACCTCTTTCATAATAATACTCTTTTGATCTCTTAATTCTTTGATAATCCATTTCTTTTCATTTTGATAGTTGGCCATTATTCTTTCTAAATACAAATAACCGGTGATCGATACATTGATTTTTGGAAAAACCGAAATAATACTATAGAATACATAAATAAGTTTATTGAAAATATATATAAGACTTTTAAATATATATCAGAATACCCACAATACCTACATAAGTGGTTTTAATCCGTATTGTCAAAGTATAAAAGTCTGTGAGTTCCTGTGCTCCTAATTATTATTGTTCCTGTAATTCTGTGTCACTGAGGTTTGGGTCCTGGGCTAGTGGGAGCAACCCAAACCCTGGGACCGCCTCGTGACACATTGGTATTATCTTTATAACTTCTAAACAATATCTGTCATTTACATAAAACAAATTTATAATTTTCGCCATCCAAGTTAATAGACATTGACATTAGACATTATTTGACATACAAACACGTGCAAAGGAGGTTAATTAATCTTTTTTAATCCCCCTAATTTGCTGATAAAAACATTTCAAATCAATCTAATTGGTTTAGTCTACTGTTCATATTATTATTTGTCCATTTTTATCAAGATCTAACTATTTGGTACCATGAAAAGACCCGAATGGATCTCAATAGTTTCATTTTGTTCTCATTTCTAAGTAAAAAGTTTACTAGAAAAGTTTACAGTGCTTTACTAGATGAGTAAAATAAGATTTTTATGGAGACAGCATTTTTGATATTGATTTTAACTCTGAATATGTATGAATAACTCTGTGTTGGACAGCCCAGAATTTGATTTGGCACTCTCATGAATAAGTCGTGTCCCAGCTTCCATAAGACCCATGTTGAAGGATGATTTAAAAAGAGCTGGCCTTGGTATGTAACAGGTTACATAGAGAAGGAGATGATCTGGCACATCTACACTAATATTATATAAAGAGGAAAGATTTGATTGTTTGTTTGTTTGTAATGGATAAACTCAAAAAATACTGACCCGATTTAAAAAATTCTTTCACCTGTAGAAAGCTAAATTATCAGAAAGTAACACGAGCCTACCTATACGAGTGTACCTATTTTATTTATCAAAAAATTTGAGTTCCTTTCTAAAATTGCTATAATGTGAATGGAGGTAGTTTTTTTTTTCAAAAATCTCTATTACTTTGTGTATGGAACGTTGCCATGGAAACGTAATCACAGAAATAATAACCTGTTTCAAAAATTCTAGACGTGGCATAGACATTGGTTTTTAAACCCAAAAAGGTTGAATTACTGTTACTTCCCACCTGTTTTTTTAAATCAAAGGAGGTTGAATTATGCTTACTGGAGTTAAACCTTTTAACAGTAGGTAATAGTAATTCAACCTTGCGTTAAACAGAATAATACTATAGACAAAATGGTACGTCAATATAAAACCTTTAAACAAAACATTATACCTAGCAAAGAGAATACAATGCAATAAAGTTAATGGTTCTTATAAGGAGGAAACACAAACTAAATAGGAGATACGGGGCCCGTTATTCAATATCTCTTGGTAGAGAGTAACTATATTCTTTGTTCATTACACTCTCTGGATACAGGTTAAGAAGTAGTTGCACAGAATACCTAATAATACTATGGTACGGTAGTAAGGAATTGTTGTTAGGTTATGTTTGTGTAAATAAAGTATTTAGTGTAAGAAGCCGGGGCGGGTCACTAGTATCCTATATTTATAAATAGTAAACGTTAACTATGAAGAGTACCACATTTTAATACTTATTTGTATAATAGCAACCCAAGGAGTATGTATAGAACAGAATTAGTTTATATATTTCTTAAAAAAAAAAGAAAGCTTATTTTATTAGGAAGCACATTTGTTTTTATGGTTTTTTTTTCAGAATATTTATATTCATGATAATAAGGAGAAATTTGTGTCTGGGTCTGAGGCTAGTTATAATTGGTCCTGTAGATTGTGCGGGCTGTTATGGATAACATACAAAAATAAAGTTGGGCCCTAAGAGGCTATAATAAGTAGTGTAATTCCTTTGGTTGCTTTAAAATGTTCACATTAAGTTGTCTACACTAACAAGAATTAAACAAGAAATAAATATGTGTTTATTTAAATTTACGGTTTTAATATTATGTCTGTTATTGATTAATAGCGGTTGCTAAACCATTTCAGAGGCCCTCGGGTGGCTTGACAAACGCTGACACCAGATGCCAGCATTACCCCACATGTCAAAAATGGTTTTAATGAACATTAGCTCAACATCGGCAATAATATTTCAACTTCAGCAGATCCCAAGTCTCATGGTTAAATAATTAATTTAAGTAATTTAATGTCTCTCTGCCTGCTTGTCTGTCTGGATGCAAGTTCGCATGTCATCTAAAAACTACTAGACCAATTTAAATGCGATTTTGAGTACCAAATAGCTTCGGATTTGACTTAAAATCTGATGTACTTAGAATCTCGATGCAATGAATAGAAACCAAGCAATCGATAAAAATCAATTTGACAGTTTAAAGAATTTTTATAAAATTTCGTATTTTATACTTTATCAAAGTATAAGTTAATTTAAAAACATCTAAAAAAAAGCTTTTATGCAGTAGCCATGTCATGATTAAATTAGAATGGGCTATCACAATTAAATAAGAATACAACATTCCATGTCTGTTAACCGTTGAGGAGTTCCCAAGTTAGGAGCCAACCCAGAGTGCAATCATAGTGAAATTTCAAACTGGCTATCATAATAGAATGTGTACACAAAATTTCGTGACAGTGCTGTTGACCGTTGAAGTTGAGAGATCCTTTATCTGGAGCTGTTCCTAGATGTTGATCCAGGTCATGCTTACCATAACAATGCATTGTATTCGGAACTAAACCAACATGCAAGATTTGACCTAAACAAACATACATACAAAAATTGCAAGTTAATTAAAAGCTATTAAAAAAGAAAAATGTCCATGTGGGCAAAGCCGCAGGCATAGGTAGTACAAAATAAACCCATTTAATAATTCATTAAAATCAGACCACCTGTCATACAAAGCAGCATCACCTGGGCTGCGTTCACTTACTACGCTCGAATCATCCGTGCGATTATCGCTCGATCATCCGGAGTTAGTGAACGATTTTCGAGTGATTGCGCGGGTGATCACTCGAAATAATTGCATTTTGCATGCCCTATCCTACTATAAGCAAGCAATTATTGCAGGTGTTTAAATGATTAATTAGAACCTAATCTTATGGTACAACATCTGCAGTGCACCTCCGGAGTACTCAAGGAATATTTCCTCCAAATTCTCTAGGTCCACCGGTTTAGGCTGTGCGTTGTCTGTCAGTCAATCAGTACTGGTACTGATATATTGGTATAGATATACTTAACATGACCATACGTCCCGCTTTGGGCGGGTCAGTTCCGCTTTTGGACTGTCAGTCCCGCTGTTCCCAGCACGGGCAAAACGTCCTGCTTTCACTTACAGACAATGATAATTTAATCTAGGTACCAATTATTTATTGCATTCGCACCTCGGAATTATGAGTATTCCAACAGTTCTGTGCTAACAACCTCAAATGTTCAATCTTTCATGTAATTCATCACCTATTGAGTGCAATATGTGTCGGCCTGGCTCCTGTTGAAAGAGTTTTTTTCTCTAATTAATAAAATGTGGACTAGTGACAAAACACAGCTAAGTGTATCAGTATTGAAATCCATTTTCATTTCCAAGACTCACATAAAAAAAACATGGAATGAGCTCCATTCCTACTTGAACTTGAATAGCGAATTATATTGCCCATTTGTTTGACATATTGTGAAAACATTTAATTTGTCATTGTATTATGATTGTTTCTGTGCATTATTTTTATTGTAGACTAGCTGTACCCGCGGCTTCGAATGCATGGCCATTTCTCTACGTTAAAAGAACTTTATTACTATTCCAAGATCTAAAATACCACTATACCAACATTTAAACAAAACTAGTTTTCCCGCCCGCGAGTTCGTACGCGCGGACTCCTGTGTATCGCGAAAAAAAGCATCCTATTTTCTTCGAGGCCATTAAAAACCAATGCAAAAGTAGGTATAGCACCAACGCCATAGAATTAAATAATATACCTATAATGTCTATAACCAATGCTCTTCATGTTTTTTGACAGACTTGTTATTTCGTTTCCATGGCAACCACAGACCATTCTGTGATGGCAACCGTTCCTTACAGTGAGTAATCAACATTTTCCAGTTTTCCCGTGGAAACTAAAAAAAAACCAGGATGAAAAGTATCCTATGTTTTATTCCAGGGTATAAGCTATCTCCATTCTAAATTTCATAAAAAACCGTCCAGCCGTTATTGCGTGAAAGCTCCCCAAACAAACAAACGAACAGACAATGTTTCATTTTTATATATTGGTATGGATTCCTTCAGCCGTCAAAAAGTTTTTATCAATTGCTGAGCTTCTACTCATCGGATTGAGATAATAAGTACACCAGTTTTTAAAGTAAATCCTAAGCTATCCAACAGTGAACAAACATTCACTCAAATCATACCAAGTTTCATTTAAATACATTCAGTAGTTTTGGTGTGATGCCTAGCCAAGATACAGACAGATAAAAATGAAAAAAAATACAGTTTTGGTTTCAGTATGGCACAGAACAGCCTACAATTTTTTTTTACAAAATATCTTCAATGCACTGAATTGGACCTGTTACAGTTTTATTATAAGTAAAGATTACCTGGTTCCAATTTATTTGACTTGACATGTATGTAATTTAATTGTCATTTTTATTTAGTAAATTGACATTTGCTTCGCCTTATAATGTTGATAATTACTTATTTTTATGTGTAATTGGTGTAATTAATACCGTTTTTTATTACAATAAATGAAATTTCAAATCTAGACCTGATATTTTGAAACTTATTTGTTCCGCTAACAAATACAAAACTACCTAGACGTTAGAAGCTATGGCTTAGTAACTCAGCAAACTTCATAAGTGTTTCTTTATTAGACTTTATTAGTGTTTTTCGTTTTTGTATAAAAACTAGTAAAATACCAGTAAGTATTTTTACATTATTCTACTGGAACCCGCCCCCTCTAGGAAAAAAATAAGGTCACATTAGATATACTGTATTCATAAAATTCCTAATAGATAGACACCAGCCTAGTTAGTTAAAAATATATATATAATAATGAAGTGAAATAAAATGAAAACACAAAAAGACGCTGTCTGTCCTCATTTATATGGTGCATTACCTAATGAAAACCTTTGCAGCGCAGTGTATTTTCTCTCCTTAGCTTTTATGGTGTGAAAGTGCAATAAATCTGGATCCCGTATGTTGCAAGCTGCTCAAAGGAAAGTTGTTTGAAAATGTATAGTTTACTTTCTTAGCCGTTGTGTGTATTTGTTGTTTGTCAGAGGTAATGAAATTGAAAGTTCTATAACACTAATTGCAAATAAGTAAGTATTATATCTTAAGATTAAATAATTAAAAATAAGAATAATAACCAGTTGCTTACCAAAAAAAAGAAAAATGAAGTCAAATGAAGTCTTTCATAGGCTACAAAATTGCGAATCTGTACATAAAATAAATCAGTAAGAAACAAAAAATCTGTACAAGGGTGGCTGAACTATTTTTGTCATGACTCAAAACTAATCAGCAAAAAAAACAATTGTTACTTTGTGAAAATGTTACCCAAACTATACTATAATAAAACTGTAACTGGGCTAAATCTGTACATGAAATATATTTTGAAAATTTTAATTGAGATAAAGTTCAGAATCGATAGGGAGTGCAAAAAGGTAATATTTTTATTTTCTGTCTGTCCTTCTGTCTCTTTGAACACGCATCACGCTGAAACTACCAGACGGGTTTTGATGCAACTTGGCGCTATCATAGCTTATGTTATGGATTAACATTTAGAATACTTTTATCCCGAAAAAAACAATGGTTCCCGCAGGATACGGGTTGAATGTTATTTAAAAGAACACATATTACGCTGAAACTTCTGGATGGATTTTGATGTAACTAGGCACAGTCAAAGTTTATATTATGTGTTAAAATCAGGGATACTTTTTATCACGAAAAAATAAATGGTTCCTGCGGGATAGGAGTCTAAAGTTATCTTAATTTGAAAGTAATGAAAATAGTACATCCGTTTATAAAAGGACACCGGCGTCTGCCACGAAGCAGAGTGGCGCAGTGGAAGCGTGTCGGGCCTGTAACCCAAGGCCCATGGATCGAATTCACGCGCTTCTATAAATATTTTTCCTCTATATTTACAAGCATTTACATATTATTTTTACCTTTTCTTTGATATTTTTAAGGCTTCTGTAATTTCCTGATGTAAACCATCAAGTTTTGTTTGAAAACAAGCAGATAAAGATATACAGATGATCGCGCGTTTGTTATATCATGGGATATTGATAATTTATAACCCTTTCGACGCAATAATCCAAAAACGTAAAATCCCAATGACGTAAAATGGTACGATTAATGCCTATTCTCATTATGCTATTGTACGCGAAAATAGCAAAATACCAAATGCTTAACGATGCCAATGTTTTAAATCATCACAGTCACAATAAATCCACTTCGGAAAAATTACAAAAAAAAAACAGGAAACAATTCTGTCAATTTACTTTGTAATATTTATTGACTTTGCAAATTTATTAGTTTTACTTAAAGTGCATTTTTCATTTACAATCCCCCATAAAAAAGCGCCCTCTTGCGGCTGTTTGTATTGGTAACCAAACTGCTTACTGTTTTCCATGTTGTACTAACAGAACTGTCACAGCTGTGCGGTTGCCCGCGCAACCACGGGTTCTTCCGTGATACTTTAAGGTGAGGGCAAACGTCGTTGCGTATTTCGAAAATATACATTACCTTCACAACGCTCTTTACGTCAGAGACCGTGTTGGCAACACAGATAGATTTCTGTCAACAACCTTCAGTGGTGACCCGAAACGGCCGTGATAGGTTAGAAGACGAAGGTCGTAAGTTTGTTCGCGCATCAAGTAAAAACTACTAGATCGCTTGCGATGCAATTTTCACTATTAGATAGCTTAGAGTTTGATTTAAAAACTGGGATTCTTGGTATCTTAATCCGATGATTAGATGCCAAGCAATAGATAAAAGACTATTTTACGACTGAAAAAAAATTGAACAAATGTAGTATATTGTACTTTTGGTTCTGGAATACCACGTATGAATTACTTTTAAATGAAATGACCACGCGGGCAAAGCCGCGGGTACAGCTAGTAATGAGCTGAAATGGTGCCCGTCTGTCTGTTCACGCACCACATAAAAACTTATGGACCGATTGCGATGCTGTTTTCTCTGTTGGATAGCTTAGAATTTGACTTAAAATCTGGTGTACTTGGTATCTGAATATGATGAGAAGAAATGAAAAAAAAATGACTTCAAATAATATAAAACTTGAAAGTTTTTTTTTGAGGTTTTTGCTTTGTCAAAACCGACTAAAGTAAGTAAGTAGGCACATGCCACAAACCTCAAAAAATATGAATTATTTATTTCTTTAAAGTTTTATATGATTTGAATCGGTTGAATTGTTTAAAAATAGTTTTTGTTTCTTCCTTTTTAGTTTCGTTAAAGTGGGCATAAGATAAAAAAAACAAGTTAAAACCGAATTCAAAAAGAATAAAATAATCTTATGTGGGAAACAGTTAAGGAAGTCTTTGCCGTTGATTTGGTTAGATTTAAGAAAATTGGGCACCGACTTCCTTAACTGTTTCCCACATAAGTTTTTTATTTTTTTATTTTATATCCCTATTTTGGGTGGCGTGATCCATACAAGAACATGCGATTACAGCAATCGCAAGTGACTTGCTGTTGTCCATTGAGGAGTTCCTTTGTACCTCCGAAGGTCTTCATCAGATCTTCACCAAATTATATATATGGGACCATACCTAAAGCAAATCCTATTCTATGAAAAAAATACTTCAAAATCGACCCACATTTGACGAAGATATCGCGTCATAAAGTGGGTGAAGATTAATAAAATTAATTGATCCCCTAATTTTCTACTCTTAGAGGTGGAATATTTTCATGAAATTATTTTGGCATTACCAAATACGTTAAAAAAATATTTTTTGTAATCGATCCACAATTGCCGGAAATATCGCGTAACATACATACAAAAAAACATAAGGGTCTAATTGAGAACCTCCTCTTGAAGTCGGTTGAAAATGAAGTACTTGTTCCGTTCGCTAAGAAAAAAGCTATACTGGAAACAGTTAATAGTCCATATCTCTTAAACTACTGAACCGATTTTGATAAAACTTAAAGTATATATATATATATATATAATACTTGGATAAACATAAATACATACACACTTACATACATTCGCGAAATCCATACCAATATATAAAAGTAAAACGTTGTCTGTTTGTTTGTTTGTTTGGAGAGCTTTTACGCGATAACGGCTGGATGGATTTTGATGAAACTTGGAATGGAGATAGCCCTGGAATAAAACATAGGATACTTTTTATCCCAGAAAAATGTAAGTTTTCACGAGAAAACTGGAACATGTTGATTACTCGCTGTAAGGGACGGTTGCCATGGAAACGAAATTCTCAACTCAAATTTTCCAGTTTTTACAGTTTTCCGTGGAAACTTACAATTTTCCGGGATAAAAAGTATCCTATGTTTTATTCCAGGGCTATGTCCATTCCAAGTTTCATCAAAATCCGTCCAGCCGTTATCGCGTGAAAGCTCCCCAAACAAGCAAACAAACAGACAACGTTTCACTTTTATATATTGGTATGGATAAGTACTTTTATGGCCGGTTCCTATATCTTAAAACGAACCGGTTTTGCTTACTGTCCGTTAGCTTTTGACATAAACGGCATACAAAAACATCAAAAAGAAACGAGACGTTGGAAAAACGAGTCGTTTCCTTTTTAAAGAAATGTGGGGTTAAAGAGTTGGTTGTTTCCTTGAAGTGCACTCCAGGCACATTCCATTCATACTCGTAGTACATATAATTCAGTGATTCCATGAGAAACCGAAAAATATTTTGCGAGGTTTTAGTTCGGGCTGAACTATTAGTTACAAAGTTACGAAGTAATTATTAACAACAGTTCCCCAATCATCTGAATAAAAGATCAAAATTGTTTTTGCATTACGATAAACCTACATACATATTACAATAAACATGTTGTAATTTTTTACAGAGCCTAGCAACGGCAGTGGTCCAGCTGTTCACAACAGAAGGGCCCGCACACTCGGAGTGGAAGAAACGGGACACCGGAGTTCTGTGCCTTATAAAGGACAACGGGAAGCGGTCATACTTCTTCCGCATATTCTGTCTCTACCGCAAAATGTTGATCTGGGAACACGAGGTCTACCTGCAGATCGAGTACAAGAGCCCGAGGCCGTTTCTACACACGTTTGAAGCAGAGGTAAGATAAATATGTAAAGTATAATACAGTAGGCGCTCGGTAATCCGGCACCCGTTTTTGCCCCTATGCCGGATTGATGGAGATAGATATTGAAGCGCACTCCTTGAAGTATCAAACGGCAGATCTTTTCAAGAACTACCGTGTTTCAAAGCAATTCAAACCAAAATAATGGGTCATTGAAGATGATGACGGGCAACTCTTACATGAATTAGACAAAATTGCAGACAGATGGCGTGACTACTGCGAGGAATTATATAAGAACCCCCATGCCACAATTCGTACGCGCCCCGACTGGAGCTCTCTGGACCTAGAACCTTACATCCTTCGTTCTGAAGTGGTAGCTGCTTTGAATTCTCTCAAAGTTCGCAAAGCTCCAGGACCCGATTCAATAACAGCTGAAATCCTGAAGATTTTGGGTGTCAGGAGTGTTGACACTTTGCACGATCTGCAACAAGGTCTGGAGTATTGGTGAGTGGCCTACCGACTGGGCTGAGTCTATTATACTTCCGCTTCACAAAGGCTCGACAAAAATTTGCCCTAATCTCTCATGCTAGTAAAATACTCTTAATCAATGTCCAAACTTAACAATCGTATTCGTCACTACCTTGATTGGTAAATTCCGCAGGAGCAAGTTGGGTTCGTAAAAGGCAAATGTACAAGTGAACAGATATTAAATATCAGACAACTTATTGAGTTCAACACACCGGTCATCATGTGTTTTGTCCATTACAGCAAGGCCTTCGACTGTGTTAATTGGGTACGTTTGTGGGTGGTTCTTGGAGCACTTGGTGTCGCAACCCATCTAATAGCACTGGTCTAATCTTTGAACTGCAGCAGTCAAGGAGTAGTAAGAATTGATCGTTTTAAATCACAGCCTTTTAAATTCGGCAAGGGTGTTCGACAAGGCTGTATTTTGTCTCCCATTTTGTTCAATGCATACGGTGAATTTATCATGAGACAGACTTGCGACGACTGGGATGGAGGAGTAAGCATCGGTGGAGTGAAGATCACTAACCTGCGTTATGCTGATGACACTATTCTCTTAGCTGCAAATGAAGCTGAAATGGTCTCCCTTTTGGACAGGTTGGAAAGAATCAGCAACGAATTGGGCCTTTATTTGAACCGAGCGAAGACGAAGGTTATGGTGATTGACAGAGCAATGAAACTGAATCTCACTGGTTTTCTCAGTCTCGAAACAGTGGAAAACTTCACATACTTGGGTTCCAACATAAGTTGTAGTGGATCTTGTGAAACCGAGATACGTAGACGCATTGGCAGGTTGGAAAGAATCAGCAACGAATTGGGCCTTTATTCGAACCGAGCGAAGACGAAGATTATGGTGATTGACAGAGCAATGAAACTGAATCTCACTGGTTCTCTCAGTCTCGAAACAGTGGAAAACTTCACATACTTGGGTTCCAACATAAGTTGTAGTGGATCTTGTGAAACCGAGATACGTAGACGCATTGGAATGGCCAAAGGTGCCATGTCTCAGCTTCATATAACTTGGAATAACAGAAAGATCTCTTTGAAAACCAAAACCAAACTTGTGAGCACATTAGTGTTTTCAATTTTCCTATATGGGGCTGAGACATGGATCATAAAGGCATCGGATCGCAAACGCATTAATGCTTTCGAAATGTGGTTGTGGAGAAGAATGCTGCGGATACCCTGGACAGCATATCGGACCAATGCATCGATACTTAAACAACTTAAAGTGTCAACAAGACTCTCCAGTATCTGCCTCAAGAGAGTGCTTGAGTACTTTGGAGACATAGCCAGGAAAAACGGAGACAACCTGGAGAAACTCATGGTCACTGGCAAAGTCCAAGGGAAAAGATCACGAGGTCGTAGCCCGATGCGTTGGTCCGATCAGATCCGTGCCACACTCGATACCTCCGTCTACGATGCTCTGCAGATCGCCAGCAATAGGAACAGATGGCGTGCCATAGTTAAGGATAGGATAGTGAGAGGTGGTCACGACCCTCAGTAATGAGGATTACGACTCAAGGAGGGGGGATTGATGGAAGAGCCGGATGTTTGGATTTGTATGGGAAATAAAAGTTGAACTTAATGTTTCGTGTTTACGTTTATTGTCTGCCATTTTGTCAAGTGACGCTTCGATGCACGAAAAAATCACGTGGCATCACTGTCAAAGCTAGGCCCGGACTGCCGATAGTGCATATACGATCTCCCGCTCGGTAATCCGGCATTCGGCTATACAGAGCCGAGCCGCTCTATAACTGCAGGTTTATAGAGCGGCCGGTTCCTATATCTTCCGTTCTATAACGAACCGTTTTCTCTTACTATCCGTCAGCTTTTGACATAAATGCAAAACGTAACGAGACGTTGGAAAAACGACTCGTTTCATTTTTATAGAAATGGGAGATAAGTCGCTAAGTGCCGGATTACTTTTCGTGACTGATGAGAGAGTGTCAAATTACCGAGCGCCTACTGTATCTATCTTTATACAAACCAATCGACTCATTGCTAAGATATGCCTTCTTGTAGGCCACTTTCTGGTAGTTAGGAAAAATAATAACATCAGTATACAGGCTGAGTTTTTCAACAGGGATCTGCAGTTTTAGTACGGTTGAAAACCTTTAGATGGATTACTAAGAACATATCTTCTTATCTTTAATGGTTATCATAGCTGCCATAGAGATTTCACCTCGTATTCACTGTAGGAGGACATGTTTACCATCCCCTAACATTTATAATGGACACAAAGTTTATGTTCTGTTGGTGATGGTTATTAAGTACACACCGTTATTTTGTACTTGTTTTTTTTTAAACCTGACTTCATATCGTATAAACCTTAAAAGAAAGAAATAATTCAATTTTGTTAGGTCTGTGCTACGCATAAACCGACTAAAGTAAGTAAGTAGTTACCTGGCACATACCTCAGAAATAAGTTGAATTGTTTACTATTAAGTTTTATACCATTCGAAGTCGGTTTATTTATAAATTAGTTTTTTTTTGGTTTTTAGTTTCGTTAAAGTGGGCCTAAGAAAATAAAGTACTTGTTTCGTTCGCTAAGGAAAAGGCTATACTGGAAACAGTTAACAGTCCATACCTCTTAAACTACTGAACCGATTTTGATGAAACTTTAACTATTCCCTAAGTTGAAAGAGACCGAAACTATTACTAAAATAATTATTTCCACAATTATTTTCCGAGAAATGCGTGGACAAACATACATACACAAATGAAATTTGGTACATATATGTTTAGATACCCACGTAGACTAACATACATGAATATTATTCATTTTCAACAGTATTACATATCAACTTGAGAACCTACTTTTTTTGAAGTCGGTTAAAAAGGAATATCCTTCCTACTATTTTTGCTTAGGTACCTTGTACAGGTAGGCACCATTATTGTTTTACGTTCCATTTGGGCTTACCTAGTTTCAATTCAGGTAGAAAGGTCATCATAAAATTCCACTTAGGCAAATAGCCAACAGGTCTATCAATAACCTAAAGATACATAAGTAGTACCTATAAATAAGATATGTATTGATTTTGTTCGTTACTAGGTCAGTATAAACCACAAATTTTTACTAGAACCGAAGCGATACAAAGTTTAGTTTATGAATAAGTAAATAACCCATACGGAAGTCCTGAATATTAACTAGGATTCACTGTATCTATATCTATCTATCTATCTATCTATCTATCTATCTATCTATACTTATAATAAAGCACGAAACGAACGAAACGAAAAAGTACGAACGAAAAAGTCTGTACAATGAAGATGATAAAAAAACGTCTAGGTTACTTAAAATAAGCTATTGAACAAGCACGAAGCATGACGTCAACGCTGACGAAGTCGCGGGCGGGAAAGCTAGTAGTAAATAAATATAAAATTAAATCAAGACTTGTCATGTCTGTGTGTGTCATCCTCGGATACGGCTTTATCCGTAGACAGTTAATCAAAGGACAATCAATAAAACTATATATTATATACCAAAACAATAGTGCATCATGCTCACGCTGGCATCGCTGAGCTTATCTTCTATCTGTACTATCAGTGCATCATGCTCACGCCGGCATCGCTGAGCTTATCTTCTATCTGTACTATCAGTGCATCATGCTCACGCCGGCATCGCTGAGCTTATCTTCTATCTGTACTATCAGTGCATCATGCTCACGCCGGCATCGCTGAGCTTATCTTCTATCTGTACTATCAGTGCATCATGCTCACGCTGGCATCGCTGAGCTTATCTTCTATCTGTACTATCAGTGCATCATGCTCACGCTGGCATCGCTGAGCTTATCTTCTATCTGTACTATCAGTGCATCATGCTCACGCTGGCATCGCTGAGCTTATCTTCTATCTGTACTATCAGTGCATCATGCTCACGCTGGCATCGCTGAGCTTATCTTCTATCTGTACTATCAGTGCATCATGCTCACGCTGGCATCGCTGAGCTTATCTTCTATCTGTACTATCAGTGCATCATGCTCACGCTGGCATCGCTGAGCTTATCTTCTATCTGTACTATCAGTGCATCATGCTCACGCCGGCATCGCTGAGCTTATCTTCTATCTGTACTATCAGTGCATCATGCTCACGCCGGCATCGCTGAGCTTATCTTCTATCTGTACTATCAGTGCATCATGCTCACGCTGGCATCGCTGAGCTTATCTTCTATCTGTACTATCAGTGCATCATGCTCACGCTGGCATCGCTGAGCTTATCTTCTATCTGTACTATCAGTGCATCATGCTCACGCTGGCATCGCTGAGCTTATCTTCTATCTGTACTATCAGTGCATCATGCTCACGCTGGCATCGCTGAGCTTATCTTCTATCTGTACTATCAGTGCATCATGCTCACGCTGGCATCGCTGAGCTTATCTTCTATCTGTACTATCAGTGCATCATGCTCACGCCGGCATCGCTGAGCTTATCTTCTATCTGTACTATCAGTGCATCATGCTCACGCCGGCATCGCTGAGCTTATCTTCTATCTGTACTATCAGTGCATCATGCTCACGCTGGCATCGCTGAGCTTATCTTCTATCTGTACTATCAGTGCATCATGCTCACGCTGGCATCGCTGAGCTTATCTTCTATCTGTACTATCAGTGCATCATGCTCACGCCGGCATCGCTGAGCTTATCTTCTATCTGTACTATCAGTGCATCATGCTCACGCTGGCATCGCTGAGCTTATCTTCTATCTGTACTATCAGTGCATCATGCTCACGCTGGCATCGCTGAGCTTATCTTCTATCTGTACTATCAGTGCATCATGCTCACGCTGGCATCGCTGAGCTTATCTTCTATCTGTACTATCAGTGCATCATGCTCACGCTGGCATCGCTGAGCTTATCTTCTATCTGTACTATCAGTGCATCATGCTCACGCTGGCATCGCTGAGCTTATCTTCTATCTGTACTATCAGTGCATCATGCTCACGCTGGCATCGCTGAGCTTATCTTCTATCTGTACTATCAGTGCATCATGCTCACGCCGGCATCGCTGAGCTTATCTTCTATCTGTACTATCAGTGCATCATGCTCATGCTGGCATCGCTGAGCTTATCTTCTATCTGTACTATCAGTGCATCATGCTCACGCTGGCATCGCTGAGCTTATCTTCTATCTGTACTATCAGTGCATCATGCTCACGCTGGCATCGCTGAGCTTATCTTCTATCTGTACTATCAGTGCATCATGCTCACGCTGGCATCGCTGAGCTTATCTTCTATCTGTACTATCAGTGCATCATGCTCACGCTGGCATCGCTGAGCTTATCTTCTATCTGTACTATCAGTGCATCATGCTCATGCTGGCATCGCTGAGCTTATCTTCTATCTGTACTATCAGTGCATCATGCTCACGCTGGCATCGCTGAGCTTATCTTCTATCTGTACTATCAGTGCATCATGCTCACGCTGGCATCGCTGAGCTTATCTTCTATCTGTACTATCAGTGCATCATGCTCACGCTGGCATCGCTGAGCTTATCTTCTATCTGTACTATCAGTGCATCATGCTCACGCTGGCATCGCTGAGCTTATCTTCTATCTGTACTATCAGTGCATCATGCTCACGCTGGCATCGCTGAGCTTATCTTCTATCTGTACTATCAGTGCATCATGCTCACGCTGGCATCGCTGAGCTTATCTTCTATCTGTACTATCAGTGCATCATGCTCACGCCGGCATCGCTGAGCTTATCTTCTATCTGTACTATCAGTGCATCATGCTCACGCTGGCATCGCTGAGCTTATCTTCTATCTGTACTATCAGTTTTTTTGTTATAACAAAACAAGTAAAACTAGTATAAAAATAAAAATAAACACGACAGCGGACAAAATTATTGGATACGAGCTGACCGCCCAAATAATCACAATAATATTATAAAGACGACAGTTTGTATGTATGTCTATGTTTGTTACTTCTTCACGCTTAAACGGCTGGACGGATTTGGATGAAATTTGTTATAGAGTAGCTTATACCCTGGATTAACACGAAGCCTACTTTTTATTCCGGAAAATGCAGGGTTCTGAGGGACGCGGGTGAAACCACGGGTGCAGCTAGTATATGTTATTATATAAATTTAAGGTTTCTTATTTATTTGCATATGTTACTTTACTTTAATAGTTGCAATTGCAAAATTAGACTATAGTACATATTTACATTAACTTGAATAATCTAAAATTGATAATTTTGTAAGAAGTTTAAAAGACAATTGCTACTGTTTAGTTATAAGAATTATATATTTTTGAAATGGTCTTTCAAAGCCCTTCATTTTGATATCTCACTTGTTAGGTTTTGGTCATTTTTTGTTCCATAGGAAATACAATAGTGCAGCTATAAGCTACCATATTAGTTTTCTTGTCACTTCATAATATCCTATAGCATCACTGAATTCGTCCCGTGATCAAGACGAATCCAATCATACCCCAATTATCAAAATCTATCAAGCCGTGTAGGCTGTAGGACGCGCCTAAGAAACGTACAAACAAACAAACAAACATACATACAACCCAAACACATAACCTTCCGCGCAGCCGGGCAAAAAGTCTGTACAATGAAGATAAATATCAACTGCCGTGCTCACAAAAACATTAGTCTCACAAAAACTCGAGAATCCCTCGACAGACCGACAGACCTCGGAGTAATTGTATAGAAAAGGTTTAAAAACAAATAAAAAATACTCAATTTGAATTTTTATTGAAATCAACCAGGAGAAAAAAATATTGGAAGTTTTAATCATTAGGTGGGTGGAGAATTTGAGATGGAGGGAAAGGGAGAAAGGGGGCCGTAAAATAGGTACACGTGCAAAAATATTAGTTTTTATGATAAACGGGTTTATTTTAAATAAACATAAGAATGATGCAGATGTAATGAAAGCTCAAAAAATAATTAGGTAGGTACCAGGTACCATTCATCACACCACTCTCCTCATCAATCTAGTCTAGACCTAGAGCATTGATCAGACTAAAATAAAATCATGGGCGTAGCGTAACCTGAGTAAATGTAATGTAAATGATCGTTCGATGCATCCAAAGCTCCTATATATGAGCGTTTGACTGTAGATAATAGAACTTCGACTCGCCCCACGATTTTATTTTAGTCTGATCAATGCTCTAGAAGTCTATATTGATGAGGAGAGTGGTGTGATGACTGGTACCTGATACCTACTTATTTTTTTTTAGTTTAGCTTTTAGTTAAACAGGTTTAACAGGTTTTAGTTTATCTGCATAATTCTTATGTTTCTCTACATTAAAAAAATATTTAAAAAAACATCCACGCCCGTTTTTAGTTCACCCCACACGCGTCCACGCCCCACGACACGGAGGCACGGACAGGTACCTACCGTA
Source organism: Alsophila aescularia (assembly GCA_946251855.1). Classification (NCBI taxonomy): domain Eukaryota; kingdom Metazoa; phylum Arthropoda; class Insecta; order Lepidoptera; family Geometridae; genus Alsophila; species Alsophila aescularia. The sequence goes on along the minus strand of OX276379.1, from coordinate 29,351,841 downwards.
ATTTGGACAATTGAAGGGTCCGTTCTACGTATTGGGTATTGCTGTGTTCTCAAGCCTTTTCATTTAATACCCATATTGAGGGGATTGAAAAAAAAAGTAATCCGCCATTTTGTGATAGCGGCCATCTAGGATTTAGAATTTTTCATGTTGTACTGTATTCTACTAGTTAAGCCCTTTCATTTGATACCCTTATTGAGGGGGTTGGAAAAAAAAAGTAATCCGCCATTTTGTAGCCGTGGCCATCATGGTTTTACAATGATACTGAATACACTCAGTTCTATTGTCATCATAACGAAAGGTGTGTAACAAATTACAGAAAAGAGGTGATTAAAAAAAGTTATCCGTCATTTTGTGGTGGCGGCCATCTTGAATTTGGATTTTTTTCATGGTGAACTGTATTCTATTAGTTAAGCCTTTTCATTTGATACCTATATTGAGGGGGTTGGAAAAATATGTAATTGGCCATTATGTGGCGGCGGCCATCTTGGATTTACAATGATACTGAATAATCATAATTGTATAGTCACCAGAACTAAAGGTGTGTACCAAATTTCAGATCAATCGGTCAACAGGAAGGGGGTAAAATTTCGTGTCATGCTCCGCAGCAGCTCCACCATAATTTAGAGGGATCTATCATAGCGGAAAGTAATGTACGTTGAACGTACGTCATGTGCGTAAGTCGATAATTGCTGTGCATAGAACAGAAAACGAAATAATAAACATTTTTTTGTGGCGCTGCTGGGGAGTATACTCCCCAGCAGCGCCACGTAGAATTCGTACTTCGCAATATTATTAGTAACTATTTAATAATGAAAACTAGTGTACGTACGCTCCTTATAGTGTACGTGCTGAAAATATTATGATTTAGTAGTATTTAATGCATTAATTTCATTGTGAAAAATGCAGGAAAGCAAAATCTTTTCTGACAGAATTTGAGTAGCCATAGATATAGATCAAACTAGATACCTAATAGGTGCACCGTGAATTGCTTTGAAATTACTAATTATCGATTTCATTCAATCCTCCCGCCACACGCCAATAACGTTTGCCGCGATGTTATATAGGAAATTGAAAACAATAATTTAAAAAATTACCTTTTGTACCTACATAATAAAGATGATCCCTATTGATATTACAATCTAGCCTTGAATTAGGCTATTCTGATAGTTAATTTTTTAACTTCTACAAATTGGATAAAATAAAGATGATTATTCATTATTATTACATAGATATTACATCCTAGATGGTTCCTATCTACGGGTCTCGAGCCTTGTTTAGGAACTAGGTGATCCACGCAGGGGTACGGTGGGTCTGAAGCGTCTATTTTTTGTTGTTGATGCGTTTTCATTAAATTATTATTATTATATATCTTACGTAAATATATTAAACTACATATTATAAAACTATAATGCCAAACTAAGAAGCCATTCCTAACATTAGCATGCCTATGAAGTTCCATAATTATTGTTATGATAAGTTAAACAAAAGAAAACCATATTTCATGGACGCTTTTTTATTTCAATAGTGAAGCAACGTTCTCTTTAGCTCCGATATTTATATCGAGTCCACAGATTATGTACCTAACGAAGATTATTCAGTTTTGTGTTGACGTTCCTATCGAAAGCTTAAAGTACGCGCGCTGTTATTTTGATTATATTGACTTTGCTTTGGATTTTGGACTTTCGATGCTGCTAATACTTGGTAACATATAATCTTAGAAAAACGCCCTTATTTTGTACCATAGATAAACTAAGTACCTTAGATTTTGACATATTCCTCAGCCTTTTCACATTGTTTTGTCTGTTAGTCACACGTGACAAAACGGTGTGACCACGAGTTCGTCGCAGTCTGTGGGGCTGTATCTTGACCGCATCATGAAAAAACTACTGAATGAATTAAACTGAAACTTGGTGTAATTTCAGTTCATACTACGAGGACACTGGATACTTTTCATCCTGAAAAATTAAGGGTAAAAGTTATTTATAAGAACACGTATCATGCTGAAACTACAGGACGGTATTGATGTAACTTGGTTGAAAAAAATGATCTAGAGTAATTAAAATAAGCTACTGAACAAGGATATAACTTTTTGTTTTAATCATGTCTCTCTGTCTGTAAAACTACTAGACCGGTTGCAATGCGTTTTGCACTGTTGGATAGAATAGAATTTGACTTAAACTGGGGTACTTGGTATCTTAATCTGATGATTAGATGCCGAGCAATCAATAGGAATCTATTTGACGGGTGAACGAATTTTGAAGAAATGTAGGTACTTTGTAGGTAATTTTGGTCCTGGAATAACACGTTTGGACTATTTTTAAATAAAATGACCTCGCGGCCAAAGCCGCGGGCACAGCTAGTACAGATAAATTCCTTCAAAAAGCAGTAGGTGCCTCCTGCCTCTCCCCGCTACTTTGATGCGGCGCCCCATCACCCCAACCCCCTTGTAGTCGAAGCTGTGAACTACACGACAGACACGACAGCCCTCCATAGACGCCCTCGCGATGTCTTGGACGACCCGGACAACGCCATCGCAGCCAAAGTACTGGCAGCGGCGGCCTCGCCTAATCCTACCTCGTCTGGCAACCTGTCAGTGGGAATCAGCTCACTTAGACACAGACACCGACCTCGTCGGCGAGGTCGAAGGTCCCGTAACTCATAGTCAGTTATTATTCGCCTTCGAGTTTCTTACCGATTCTTCTCGAAGGTGTATTACGAATCGGTGGTCAGTTATTTAAATCAATTCTACAAAAATTGGTACACAACAGCACAGGACCGTAACGAATGGAAAAATCGATGGGAGGCCATTGCCCAGCAGTGGGACAGTATAGGCTAAACACAACACAACAACAACAAAGGTCTCCTAGCCATTTTCTCAGGCAGAACACTTATAAACCATCTTTCAACCAAATGAGGGTGAAGCAAATGAAGCTCTAACTTTGGAAGATACTATGCCACACAAATACGAAAGTGATATCAAACTAGTTACACCTAGAGAAATTGTAAGAGAAATTAAACTAAGTATAAGCCCACGAAAATGTCCTGGGTATGATTTAATATCAGAAGAAATACTTCGTAATCTACCAAGAAAGGCTATAGTGAAGTTAACGACCCTTATTAATGCCACTCTAAGGTTGAAGCATGTGCCAGGCTTATGGAAAGTTACGGAAGTAATCATGCTATTAAAACCTGGGAAACCGCCTCATGAAACCACATCATACAGGCCAATCTCTTTGCTTCCCATAATGTCAAAGCTTTTGAAAAGTTGTTTCTCAAAAGGCTGAAACCAATCATAGATAGCAAAAATTTAATACCAGAGCATCAGTTTGGTTTTCGAAAAAAGAAAGTGCACAGATTAACAAAAATTATAGAAAAAACTCTTGAAGGTAAAAAAGTGTGCACTACAAGTATTTCTAGATGTGGCGCAAGCTTTTGATAAAGTGTGGCATGAAGGGCTTATACATAAACTGAGTCTTAGAATCGTATATATCAAACTAGTTAGTGCGCGGTGCGCGGAGCGCAAGCGGCCCGCGTGTTGTCGTTAGGCTGTCGACTTGTAGTCTGACTTGTAGTTTGACTTCGACTTGTAAAAAGAGGACTAAATCTTTGATTAGTTCTTTGACTTCTACTTAAATTTGATTTTGAAAATAAAAAAAGGGTTTAAATTGAGTTTGACTTTCATTTGACTTTAACTTTGATTTGACTTTGACTTGACTTGAGGTTGATTTGACTTTGACTGTAATTTAGCTTTGACTTACACTTTGGAATTTACTTTAACTTGTATAATGAGTTTGACTGTAGGTATAACTTTGATTTGATTATGAAATCAACTTAAGCTTTAAATTGATTTTGACAATCTATGACTTGAGCTTTGACTTTCACTTTGACTTTGTTTTTGACTTTGAACTTGACGATGAATGTGACATAAACTTCTTTTTTGACTTTGAAGCCTGGTTCAAATATGTTGATGCTTGGCTTGAGGCCTCGCATGGGCTGTAACTCGGCCTTCGGCCTCGCTACAGTGTCATTTTTGTGCTCTTGAACTAATTGTCTTTGACTTTGAACTCAACTATGACTTTGATATAAACTTCTTCATTGACTTTGAAACCGGACTCAAAGATGTTGAAGCTCGGCCTCCGGCCTCGCATAAGCCGTAGCTCGGCCTTCGGCCTCGCTACAGCGTTGGTTTGAGTACCCGCGAATTTTTTGTTTGAAGCTCGGCCTACGGCCTCGCTACTGCGTAATTTTTTGTGCTCGGGAACTAATTGTTTGAAGCTCGGTCTACGGCCTCGCAGTAGTATGAGCTCAGCCTTCGTCTTCGCAGAACATAAGATGTTGATGCTTGGCTTGAGGCCTCGCATGGGCTGTAACTCGGCCTTCGGCCTCGCTACAGCTAAATCTAAATGTTGGTTCTCTGAAACTAATTGTTAGAAGCTCGGCCTACGGCCTCGCAGTAGAAATGAGCTCAGCCTTCGGCTTCGCAGAACATAAGATGTTCAAAGATGTTGATGCTCGGCCTCCGGCCTCGCTACAGCGTCGGTTTGAGTACCCGCGGACTAATTCGCAGAACCTTCGCATGGCTTCGCTCGGCCTTCGGCTTCGCAAAATATAAGCTCGGCCTTCGGCCTCGCTACACAGTCAATTTTTAACACCGAGGACTTTGAATTAGACTTTCACTTTGTCATTGACTTTGAACTCAACTATGACTTTGATATAAACATCTTCATTGACTTTGAAACCGGGCTCAAAGATGTTGATGCTCGGCCTCCGGCCTCGCATAGGCAGTAGCTCCGCCTTCGGCCTCGCTACAGCGTCGCTTTGGGTTCCCGGGTTCTAATTGTTTGAAGCTCGGCCTGCGGCCTCGCAATAGAATGAGCTCAGCCTTCGGCTTCGAAGGACATTAGAACAATTTCAAATATTAGTCTGAAATGATTTTAAACTTTTCATGTTTTTGGGGAAAAACTCGAAAAAAAACCCTAAAAGTGGGGAAAAAGATAGATAGATACCTCTCAATAAGGCAATAGTACTCCTACTAACACACAATCTCTTCATACAAGTTATATCGCTCCAGTGTTGCCAACTGCCCTAAAAATTGTTTCTAATATGGGAAAATCTGTATAATTTTTACAAAATGGCCGCCACATTGTCCGCCATTTTGAAATTTAAAAATGCAAGTATGCAGTTTTAATCTACATCATATAAGATATCGTTTGACATATCAAGTGTTGCCATGTGACAACTTTCATAGAACAAAGTCAATCGCCAAAGTCGAGACTGACCTTCCCATAAAAAGTTAAATTTCCGTGGGGTTGCCAGAATTAAAAAAAGTTGAAAATGGCAAAAATAGATTTGTTTGCTTCTATCCTTTGAGATCACATCAAATTTTAATACAATATATCATTATTTATTTTTTTCATGTTTTTGGGGAAAAATTCCCTAAAAATGGGGGAAAAAATTACACATGGCAATACTACTCCTAAAAACACAAATTACATGTTATGAATGAATCGCTCAAGTGTTCCCAAATGCCCTAAAAATTGAATTGAAAGTTCAAAAAAAAACATCTTTTTATAAAAATGGCAACCCCGGCAGGATTGCCATTTTATATCCACAATTATAAGCAACTTTATATCCACAATTATAAAGTTGCCAGTTTCAGTTTCAGCCATATAACAAAATGGTGAACATATCTCGGCCACAATTTTTTTTTTTTTTTTCAAAAATACTCGACCTTCTCATAGGGACGAACTTTTCCTGAAACCTACTCCCCATTACCTATCATATGATATATTCAGTATTGCCATGTCACGACTTTGGTAGAACAAAGACTTTTTCAAATTTGGGTCCAATTTTTTTTTAATATCTCCGTTTTTTTTTTTTTTTTTTTTTTTTTTTTTTTTATCTTTTTTTCCCCACTTTTCATAGCGACGAACCGTTTAAACGGTCAAAATCCGTCGACATTTCAATTTTTTTTTTTTTTTTTAATTCTATTTTTTATGTATTTTGAGACTTTTCCTGAGGTCACATTCCGAACTTTTTCACATCTCTAAAACATTGTCTATGCTTAAAATGACTCTAGGAGAACAATCATGTCAGTCAGTGTGTCACCGTTGTGCAGTTGTATATAAGGGGGAGGGATGCTCGGCCTACGGCCTCACATCCCGTATAGAGTATTTAGAATTGGACAAGAAGATGCCTTCTCAGAACTTAAGGAAATAAAAGCTCAGGACCTAAAACACTACCTCAAGGAAGTGTTTTAGGTCCGGTCCTGTACCCGCTTTACACTTGTGATATTCCTGAGCTAGAAAATAACACCATCGGGACCTTTGCTGATGACACTGCTTTAATGGCAGTAGGAAGTACCCATCAAGAAGCAGCAGAAAAGGTCCAAACAGCGGTCAATCGAGTCTACGACTAGACTAAACAATGGAAGATGAAATTAAACGAATCCAAATCAATTCACATTGACTTCAGCAACAAGAAACAGGAATATTCTCCAGTTTATATAAATTATAAACAGATTCCATACGAGAATACAGCCAAGTATCTCGGTATGATGCGTGATGCGAAGCTCCGCTGGAAAACGCACGTCAAGAAGAAAAGAGAAGAGTTAGAACTGCGATTCAAAATAATGTATTGGCTGCTTGGAAGACACTCCACGCTGTCAACACACAATAAACTATTATTCTACAAGCAAGTCCTAAATCCAGTCTGGACTTATGGTATACAGCTGTGGGGCTGCACCAAACAGAGCAGTACATTAATTATTCAACGCTTCCAGAACAAGATACTAAGGGAAATAGTGAATGCACCTTGGTACATAAGAAACAACGATCTCCATCGGGACCTCAAAATAGAGTTCGTTGACAAAGTAATTAAAAAGTATGCAGAAACTCACGACCATAGACTCCATCACCATGTGAACATAGAGGCCATCCAGCTCCTCGATCACACTGACATAGTTAAAAGATTTAAAAGGATAAAACCGTTTTAGTTAGTGTAGTGTATATTATTATATTAGTATAGTGTAGTGTGTAACAAGTGCTACTTATAAAGTAAACATTAATAATGTGACTTCTCCTTAATAGAGACTATAAGAAAAGTGTTAATGGACACATTCCTAGTATACTCAATGTAAAAGTTTAAGTTTTATTCAAATTACTTATTAGCCAAATCGTGGCTAGATTGTAATGAAACTAGGGTGCGTAAGTCTTACATACCCTAAGAATGAGGAAAAAACACTCTTATGTTTTATTTACAATAAAACCGTTTAACTTAAAAAAATACTTATTTTATTTCTAATGAAAACGCACCAATGCTCGCGGCAAACGTTATTGGCGTGTAGCGAAGCGACAATATTGCGACGTGTAGCGACTGAACAAAATCGACGACTTTTGTTTCGAAGCAATTCAAAGTGCACCTATTAGGTATCTAGTTTGATCTATATCAAATTCAAGGCTACTCAAATTCTGTCAGAAAAGATTTTGCTTACCTAATTTTTTCACAATGTAATTAAATGCATTCAATACTACTAAATCATAATATTTTCAGCACGTACACTATAAGGAGCGTACGTACACTAGTTTTCATTATTAAATAGTTTCTAATAATATTGCGAAGTAGCGCCACAAAAAAATGTTTATTATTTCATTTTCTGTTCTATGTACAACAATTATCGACTTACGCACATGACGTACGTTCAACGTACATTACTTTCCGCTATGATAGATCCCTGTAAATTATGGTGGCGCTGCTGCGGGGCATGACACAAAATTTCAATTACTAGATTTGACTCACACAAGATACAAAAAAAGAAAATTAAAAAAATAAAGAACGGTTTAAAAATTGTCTAGGGGACTTGAAATAAACTACTGTTATTTTTTATATATAATGTTTTTATGTCTGTTTGTTGTTCGCGTATCACGTAAAAACTACTGGACTGATTGCGATGTGGTTTTCACTTTTAGATAGTTTGACTTAAAATATAGAGCCGAGCAATCGATAAAAAACCATTTGACGTCTGAACGAAGTTTGATACTTTTGGTTCTGGAATAACACATGTACATGCGGGCCAAGCCGCGGGCACAGCTAGTCCTAAATATACCTCGTAGAAACTGCGAGTGTGCTAGTGGAGCGAAGGGACGACGAAGCGAGAGTTCTGGCGACAACCTATTTACTATTGCCAGGTTAGATTTCGATCAGACGCGTCCAGAAACTGAAAAGTTAGGCCTTTTCTTTAGATATCTTCTAGTAAATACGGGTATATTTACTAGAAGATATCTAAAGAAATCTAATCTGAATAAAATCGCTCGTACGGGGCGGGGTACAGTTAGGGGTGATTACACGAATTTGATTACCTTACTATGCCCGAACTCAGGTTCGTGACTCCACCCGTGTTTCTACTGGGAATATATTTAGGACTAGCTGTGCCTGGGGCTTCGCACGCGTGGTTATTTCCCTAGGTTAAAAGTACTCTATGTATTATTCCAAGACCTAAAATATACCAACATTTGATCAAAATTCCATCAACCGTCAAAATGTTTTTTATCGATTGCTCGGCTTCTTCTCATTGGATTGAGATACCAAGTTCCCCAGTTTTTAAGTCAAACCCGAAGCTATCCAACAGTGAAACCCGCATCGCAATCGGTCCAGTAGTTATTACGTGATGCGCAAACAAACATAGTTAAACATACAGACAGACAGTAAAAACACAATAATTTCAAAAATGTTATATTTTTGTACAGTAGCTTATATAAAGTAACCATGAACTTTTTTTTAAATATCTTCGCCTTTCACATTACAGTCATTTTCGTTCTTAATGCTTTATTATAAGTATAAAAGATAGATTATAAGTATAAATGTTAAGTTCCAGTGATCTGCAGAAATACTGTATTATTGTAGCAATAATATAAATAAATTATTAACTGCAATTAAATGAGCTAAGTTTACTAAAATGATATCTATATCCTCATATGCTGCAGTGACGTAATATACTACGTAATTTGGATCTGGTTCGTCCCAGCCCACACACTCTTGTCCCAAGACCAAATACACGTGGGGTCATCGTAACAGACTTTTGAAAACAAGTTTCTCTTTCTAAAAGCTTTAATTTAACTTCAATTGTATGTATGTATCTATCTATCTATCTATGTATTTCTGTCCTACCCTTCTGAAACTTTCAGGGTAGCTCACAACTCTAAGAATTTATTTTTTATTATACCTATCATTTATTTCTTCATTCATAAAAAAAAACTTATATGTCAGTACTTACTAATCAAATCAGTAACCAATAAGTAATATATAAAAGAAAAGAAACAACGGTTGAATTGATTTTTAAATAGACGTACCTACGAGTATCTTAGCCAAATTGAATACATTTCATTTTTGTCGAAATAAATTATCTAAATGTCACCAATTTCCAATTTTTTATCTCTCGGAATGCGTAGGCTTCCTGATATGAATATATTGTTCTTAATCATACATTGTTGCCATATGTCTCATGTTTTTACACGACTGTCCAAAAAAGGAGTGTAATGTTTTCAGGGTTTATGTATATATGTTTGTATTTATGTATGTGAGTTTCCTTATTCCACTATAGCTTTTAAATGTCTGTACCGATTTGGATGTATAGGGTATCGTGAGAATCTTTACATCATTCCTTTTTCTTTTTTTTTATTACGGGCTAGGCAATTGTTTGACCACGATCTCACCTGATGGAGAGCGATGATGAGGTCGAAGGTGTAGCACGCTTGCCTAGTAGATACCTATTCACTCTTGACTTGAACACACCGGAGTTATAATTTACCGGAAACACTGACGAGGGCAGGGCATTCCACTCCTTTGCAGTTCTTATAATAAATAAGAAAGCGTAACGCTTCGTTCTTGTGCGAGGTATTTCAACCATGAAAGGGTGGCCCTTTGCTGATCGTCTAGTCGTACGGTGATGGAAAGGTGATGGGGAATCAGGTTGTGCAGTTCTTGTGCACACTCTCCATAGTGCAATCTGTAGAATACCACCAGGCTTCCTACCTCACGTCGATGCGCCAGACTTTGAAGCTTACTCTTTACCAGAGTGTCATCCCCAATGAGCCTGATAGCACGTCTCTCAATTGAACTAAGACTCGAGCTGATACTTGGCAGAACCGTCCCAGAGGTGGCAGCAGTACTCCATACAAGATCGGACCTGTGCTTGATAGAGATTTAAAAGCTGTCCCGGTGTGAAGTACCGCCTTACCTTAGACAAAATACCAAGTTTTTTTGCAGCTACCTTGGCTTTGGATTCAATATAAGACCCAAAATTCAGGTTTGATGTGAGTTCGACACCCAAAAGCTCCAAATGGTCGCCTATTGGTATTGTTACACTTTGGAAAGACGGAGATTGGTTTAGAGGACTCTTTTTGGCAGAAAACAAACACGCCTGCGTTTTAGTAGCATTAAACTTAACCAGGTTAGCATCGCCCCAATCGGACACGGCTTCTAAGGCTAAATTTAAACGGCCTACCATAGCCTCTCTCTGAAACTGGACTGCGTCACAGCTGGTTTGAGCATTGGAAGTGTATCTCTGAACTACAGTACTGTCATCAGCATACCCAAAGGTACCGGGCTTCAGAAGGTCATTAATGTGCAGTAAAAACAGTGTAGCCGAGAGAACCGATCCCTGAGGTACACCGGATTGATAGCCATTTGATCAGACGAGCAGCCCTCTAAGACTACTCGAATATATCGTTCCCTCAAGAAATCAACTATCCAATTGCATAAGCCAACAGGTAAACCATATGAGCTTGTTTAAAAGGCCATCGTGCCAGACCCGATCAAATGCCTTCGATATGTCAAGGGAGACGGCAAGCGCCTCACCATGCATCTCTATGGCTTCGCTCAGTACGTGAGTGGCATACCCTAAAAGATCCCCAGTAGACCGGTTTCGGCGAAATCCGTATTGCCGGTCACTGAGAAGATCATTGTCTTCAAGGTATAATGTTCCAAGAGCCTAATGTTTATGACACGCTCCATACACTTACAGAGTAAGGAGGTAATCGAGATGGGACGATAATTGGCCGGATCAGCACGACTACCCTTTTTGGTACTGGTTGTACATTGGCAAGCTTCCAGCTCTTCGAAACTTTACCTGAGTGAAGAGAGAGGCGGTACAAACGCGTTAAGATGGGAGACAATTCGGGCGCACAGTTTTTCAACACAATCGCTGGAATACCATCAGGCCTTGTTCACATCTAGAGCTCGAAGCGTTCTGAGAACCTCCTTCTGGCGAATGCGAATTTCGGGCATAAAAACCCCGCAATGAGGAAGGCAGGATGGTGTCTTGGCAGAAGCATCTAGATGTGAGGTTTCTGCAAAAAGAGAAGCAAATAAATTCGCTTTGTCTCCAGCAGTGTGAGCTAGTGATCCATCAGGTTTCAGCATGGTGGCAGTGAGGGGCGGCAGAAGTTTACTTCGACCGACTTGGCCTAGCCTTACCTTGGTTTACTTTTGAACCTAGTTTTTTGGCCAAAAAACTTTGCTACCCGCGGGGTATGAAGCCAGTTTGGCCCCAATTCGACTTACGTGATCAAAATGGGCCTTCCTAAGTATCTTCTTGCAGGTCTTAGCGGCAACGTTAAATTTTCTCTTTTTAGCCCGAATATCAGAAGACTTGCGCTTTCGAGCATCAGCCCAGTCTAGATATGCCGCACGCTTCAGAGCCACAGCATGACCACAGCTGGATTCAAACCAAAGCTGAGCTTTGCTGGAAAGAGCCTTGTCACTGAATGGAATGAAATATTCTATTGCCTGACATATTACCTCTGTAACAGCAGGAGCGCAAGTCGACGGGTCCTGGGAGATGAAACATGTTTGCCGCCAAGGGTACGATGCAAGGAATTGCCGCATCTCATCCCAATCAGCTGAGTTGTATCTCCACACGCGCCTATTTCCCTTAAGGCTAGGATCAGGTGGGGAATACACTGAGACGACTTAACCAGGCAGTGATCAGAGCTACCAAGAGGTGGGGATACTGATACGGAGTATCGGTCTGGTTCAGTCGTCATCAACAGGTCGAGACAGTTGGCAGTGTCACCGTCACGGTCAGGTACCCGTGTCGGCTCCTGCACAAGCTGAGAGAGATCTAACGCCAGAGCAAGCTTCCGCGTCTCTCTACCAGTGTGGTCGGTTTTTTGGTATGGGACAAGCCACTCCTTGTGGTGGGCGTTAAAATCCCCCAAAAACACCAATTGAGCAGACGGGTAACGCTGTTGGGCCACACTTGCCTCCTCATCTAGATAGTCTACCAATAAAGTCGTCCCCCGATCTCCGTTGTGTGAGCGGTACACATAAGCATACATAATTTTATCTATGCCCGTGTCCACCAGCACCCAAATCACCGAGAAGTTAGGGTGCTCAAGATTTCGGAGACGCAGACAGCAAATGTCATCACGGGCATATGGGATAAATAGATGCTCCAAGATATAGCCTGGGTAATCCAAGTACGCCGTATCAGCTGGACATCCCATCTGCGTCTCCGACAAGAAGAACAAGTGGGGCTTAGAGGTCTCCAGATGATAATGGACCGGTTGGAGATTGGAGTGAATCCTGCGAATATTCGCAAGATCCACTTTAAGTGTGAGGACGTGCATCTGCCGTTTTAACTTGTATCTTCTTTGGACTTTTTTCATGATGTGTTTTTGTGAATAGGTTGGACGAGTAATTGCAAACGAGATGTCGGAATGGCTAACCCACGGAAGTCAAGGCATAACTACGCCATTGAAGAACTTACGTGGAGACCGCGGGGACGCCCGAACCCCCCTGAAATAATTCATCAGTTCCTCACATCCGGTCGCCAGCCGGCCCAATGGATCATTTTAGGATTTTTCACAAGCGGCGGGGCAGCCTTTCGTAGCTGGCTAAACTACTACTTGGGCCCCCTACAACTTGCGGTCGGCCAGCAGAGAACACCGTGCTTCGGATTCCGCTACCCTCCAAAGCAAGGCCTCCGACGCAGAAACACCATGATTCCGATCACGGTCCACCCTTCCAACACAACTGCATCCTACAACTCATCCAGACGGCTTCCCTGAACATCATGGTGGAACACGAAAAATCGTTTGGCATCAAGACTTTGTCCAGAGGGTGGTAATATAAAAAGCCGGCGGCCGAAGCCTACCACCAGGTGATTCGGTTGCTCTTTTGGCACCACCCGAGGGTCACGTGTAGGACATCGAGGGCTGAATCCTACGGACGCGAGCAAACAATAAACCCTCACAACAATTAAAAAAAAAAAACATTTTGTTGGCAATATGGCTCAAATTTCAAGGCCGAAAAAACTTTTCTAAATCTATACTTATAATAAAACTGTAACGGGTCCAATTCTGTACATTGAAGTTTTTTTTTTCTTTTTTGTAGGGTTCTCTATATTCGATACTGAAGCCAAAACTGTTTTTTTTTTTCATTTTTGTCTGTCTGTATCTTGGCTAGGCATCACGCCGAAACTACTGAAAGAATTTAAATGAAACTTGTTATGATTTGAGTTCTCACTACGAGGTAGGACATAGGATACTTTTCATCCTGAAAAATGAAAGGGTTCCCGCAGGATAGGGGTTGGAAGTGATTTAAGAGAACACGTATCACGCTGAAACTCTAGACGGATTTTGATGCAACTTTTCATAGTCATAGGTATAAGATGTGTGAAAATTAAGGAAACTGTTTATTCCGAAAAATAAAGGGTTCGTGCGGGATATGGGTCGAAATTCTGTACATTAAAGATATTGCGTTTTTTTTTGGAGGTTACTCTGTATTCGATAATGAAGCCAAAACTGATTGTTTTTTCATTTTCGTCTGTATGTCTGTCTGTTTGTGTCTTGGCCGCGCATCACGCCGCCGGAACTGCTGAATGAATTGAAATGAAACTTGGTATGATTTGAGTTCATACTACGAGGTAAGACATAGCATACATTACATCCCGAAAAAAGTCATAGTTTATATGATGGGTTAAAATTGAGGACAAGTTTTATCACGAAAAAGTTTCTGCGGAATAGGGGTCCAAATAAACAATATTTTTTTGGAGGGTCCTCTGTATTCGATACTGAAGCCAAAACCGCGCACGTATCAGGCTGAAACTACTGGACGGTTATTTGATGCAGTCATCTATCAATACTTATAATAAAGCAATATGTACGAAAAAGGCTGTACAAAGAAGAAAAATAAAAAAATGGTCTTGGGTACTTAAAAAGCTACTGAACAAGAATATATAATTTTTTCTTTCTGTCTTTTTTATGGTCTTTCTGTCTGCCTGTATGTTTATTTGTTCACGCATCACTTAAAAACTACAGGACCGATTGCAATGCGGTTTTTATTGTTAGATAGCTTAAGGTTCCATTTAAAAACTGGTGCAATTGGTATCTCAATCCGGTGAGTTAGAAGAAGCCGAGCAATTGATAAAATATTTATGACGGCTGAAGAAGTTTTGATCAAATATTGGTATATTTGGCCTGGAATAGCACATTGGGTAATCATAACCCAGAGAAATGACCACGCGGGCAAAGTCGCGAGCACAGCTAGTTAAAGGCCAGGCTCCAAGGTTACATTTTCCCACTTCCCACTCCCCTGTCACCTCCCCTACACTTTGCCATCTGCTACCCGCAATAAGCACTGAAGTACCTGCGTAATAAGGTTGAATATCGCGAGCGCTGTTTGAACACACAATTGAGGAGCTCCGGAACAAAAGCCGATAAATCCATATCACGACCGTTTTTTTTTTATATTTAATTATTTATTTTTCTGTCTGTCTTATTGCTCCTCTGTGACGAGGTCAAAACCTCTTTCATAATAATACTCATTTGATCTCTTAATTCTTTCATAATCCATTTCATTCCATTTGATAGTTTGTCATTTTTAATTCTAAATACAAATAACCTGTCATTTATATATTGATTTTTGGAAAAACCGAAGTAATATTATCAAATACATAAATAAGTTTATTGAAAATATATATGAGACTTTTAAATATACATAAGAATACCTTCGTAAGCCGTTTATAATCATCTCCTCCTGTTCCTGTGCTCCTAATTGAATCCTGACCTTTTGTGTTGTCCACCGAGGCTTGGTCCCTGGGCTGGTGGAACAAGCCCAAAGCCTAGGACCGCCTCGTGACACCTCGTGACACCTCCATACCATAAACTACTCTGGTCGTAGCAAAAATCGTTAAAACCGTACTAAAAAAGCCTTTTAAAATGGGCAGCCGGAACTAAAACCGACAAATACAGGTATCTTTTAATTTTCGGCACAATTACCGATAAATGCTATAGAAATTGATGCAGACTGTTTTCCTTTCCGATCATTTACCGACATATTTCAATTATTTTAATAGTTACCCTAGTTTTTTAGTAGCAACACTTGATTTGATTATTTGTACAAGACATTGACGTATCAGACATACACAAAGAAGAGTATTACGAAATATATGAAAGCCATGGAGAAATAAAAAACTAGGTGAAGACTAGAATACTGTAGACATTAAATCAATAAGGGAATATTATAAGAAAGTTGAAGGTTTGAGAGAAGTCAAGAGAATCGTTCTAAAGAAATATTTAGTTACCAAAAAGATAGGCAGAAGAGTAGAAACAATAATAAAATATTTGATGAACACCTACAGAATCTTCAGAAATGAATCAGATGATGAGCGCAGGCCATTATGTCTGTTAAAAAGAGGAAGAAGTCATCCATCAGAAATTTTAATCCAAAGGTACTTGAAAGAGTTGAGTGCTGCGAAAAAACAGGATGTTAATAATTTAATGAAAAAACAATTTGGCGATGACTGGAGAAGTAATGAAGAATTTAGGTGGTACAGGAATCTAATCGATAATGACACACATCATGAGGATCAAAATGGTGAAGAAGAAACCATAAATTGCGACTGTAATGAAGAAGAAGGAAGCAATGTTTATGTATAATATCAACAATTTTTTTTTCCATATGTCATTAAACAACTTTAACTTATTACTTTACCGTGTGCTTTTACTACCTATGTTGTACCTAAAATAATTAAATTTGACACCGAAAAAAGGCGATAACTACAGAGGTCCCGGGACAAATACAATATAGCCGTTCAAATCCCGATAATTACGTCATGGTCGGACCAAAACACGATAATTCCATATTTTGAAATAAAACTGAGAAAAGTATCAACACTAGTTATTTTTTATAAAGCCTATTTGAAAGACCTTGCTAAACGCCAATTTAATTATATTTTAGTTTAGCAAAATATGTAACTGTTCATAGGTAAATCAATCTTTTGTGTTTCCTGTAAAAATACGAAAAGTGTAATTATCGGTTTTTGTTCCGGAGCTCCTCAATTAAGCTCGGAACTAAATGACGTATGTCTCTAAAAATATTTATTTTGTTGGCAGGCTAATAATTTAGTTAGGTATATTTTGTCTAAGCATTAGATAATAAACTCTTTTCTTGCTGTGAGATTTATTTTAGACATAAAATTTAAGCCGTTGAGTAGAAAAATGAAAATATTACCGAAAATAACGTAATTTTTTATTAAAAAAAATAGTATGAAATTCTCTTAATCATGTTTTTGTCTTAGAGAGATAAAGATCTCAAAACATATATGTTAAGTTTCACATTTAGCAGGTTTGCGGTTGACCCAGTATATTTATGGAAAAAAAACCTTAAAAAGCAGAGCCTGGCCTTAAGTTACAGATTAAACAATAGTACATGTTTTTGTCCTGAGACTAAAGTTACAGTACATAGAATAAATATCTGAGTTACAATGTAATGTTTATTTATTTAGAAACCTGACTAAACTGATTACATTTGTAACCCGAGATAAATGGCTGTAGTATTTTAATCTCTTATCAGTACTCAATCTTAATATCCTCGCAATAGGCCAGTAACACGAACGCGCATTATTTTACCCTCCATAGTTACGTAAACTTGCTGTAAATAGATATAAACATAAAGCAGATGTTTGTTTTTTTTCGCAGGAGTACATGACTGCGTTCAATTTTGCAAATGAAGACGAAGCGAGGTTGCTGCGGACGATACTCATAGACAAAATAGAATTAAGGAAAACAAAAAGAGAAGGTAAGGTAAAACACGTACTTCTATATGTTTTTAATACAGTAGTAAAGATTTTTGAAAACTAACTTGCCTCAGCGGGAATCGAACCAGAAAAATACCAAAAACCTGATCCTGACTGATGCCACATAGAATTGATAAAATTTGATATTTAATTTAATTTAAGACACAATTGGTAGCGATGCGGGCAAAAACTAAACTAAACTTAATTTCTTCAAATGTAATTTAAACCTTGTTGGCTTCGTAACAAGGTATTTTTGCCCCTGGCATCTTAGCCTCACTCACTAAACTATCACAAAAGCCTGTCAGAGAGTCCCGATTTGTCTAAACACTGTCTCAGAACGTGTTCGAATTTATCCAAACGATGTTAGACAGCATGTTAAAAACCTGTTTTAATTACGCTATTTTAAGCGGTGCATCTTAAATTGACGTAAGTGCACAATAGATGCCAGGGAAAAAAATACCATGTTACGAAGCTTACAAGGTTTAAATTTACTTTTGAAGAAATTAAGTCTAGTTTAGTTTACGGAGTGAACTACCAAATCGGTGCCTATGTTTCTTTCAGACATTTTATCCTCATCTTTGACCCTGTCGATTGTTGGCGTAAAATTACATACGGGATTATTGGTTTTTACTATTTTTTCACGACTGCCCAAAAAAGGAGTGTAATGTTTTCAGGGTTAATGTAGGTATGTATGTGAGTTTTTTCCACCATAACTTTTGAATGCTGTATGATTTGGAAGTATGGGGTGTCGTTAGTATCCTTGAGTCACCCGAGTAACATGCAATATTTTTTTATTTTTTTTGCCAATGCTATCTTATTTCTTCTTTTACTTTAGTACTTGTCTACTTTTTTCGGTTCGATTCCCGGCTGGAGCAAGCTAGTTTTCAAAAATCTTTGAATGCAGTCATAATTAATTTAAAAAAATAAAGGAATGTCTTACGAGTAAAATTTGCTATCATCAATATTTAAGGTACTTTCCCTACACCAACTTTAAAACCGTCCTGACCACCTTTAAAACTGTATATGTTACTAGCTTTCCCACCCGCAATTTCGTCCGCGCGGACTACAGTTTATCCCGAAAAAAAGCATCCTATGTTCTTCTAGGATATTAAAAACCAATGCAAAAGTAGGTATAGAACCAACGCTCTGGATGTTTATTGACAGACTTGTTATTACGTTTCCATGGAATGTTGTGATTGTTTCCAAAGAATGTCCTATGTTTTACTCCAGGGTGAAAGCTATCTCCATTCCAAATTTCATCAAAATCAATATCGCGTGAAAGCTCCCCAAACAGACAGACAATGTTTCACTTTTATATATTGGTATGGATTATGACACAGTCTTTTAACTACTGAATGGTCAATTAGTGTTATGAGTGGCAAATGTATGATAATAATGTTAGCGGATATCACCGATTGTTTTTAAAGCCCGACAGAGTTGAAACGCTTCTGTTTTCCTTACCTGTGTGCTGCCTGTATTTATGTATGTAACATAATAAATCGATGGGAGGAAACTTATTTGCTGTAAGTAGCAAAAATGACGTAAGTAGGTTGAAAATATAGTTCAAATCAGAAAAATGCACTCGAGATATGGACAGTAAAATGGAAATATGTAAAGAGAAATTAATTGAAATGAATTTTTAAATATATTTTTTTAATACATATAAATATTATAAAATTAAACAGCTGTTAACAGTTATTACTTACGCCTATCCTATAAAAGTATTATTATGAAAACCAACGTGGTTTTTATACATTTTGAGAGGCAAAAACGGGAGTTACTCATGTACATTAGTTGAATTATTCCAACTATAGATTCAACCGCAAGAAGAAAGCAAGACACGTTCGCGAGCGTTCAGCACACACCTTGAGAAAGACCACCGGATGTATTTGAAACTATAGTTGGTATAATTAAACATGAATAACTCCCGCTTTGCCTCTTAGGCTGGATTCGAACGAGAGTAAATTTTATTCTTAGAATAGTAGCATAGACAAATTACGGTTATTCCGTCATTTCTATGCCACTATTCTAAGATTTAATTTACTCTTGTTTTGTCCAGCCTTTACTGTCCGTTCGCACCAAAGAAGTTATGTACTAACGTACAACTGGAACGATATCTTCAAAGAAAAAGCGGGGTATCGATTATTTGACCTTAAAACGATTTAAAAATACAAAAAAAGACGAGGACGTGAGCGGAAGCCCTTGTTGTCTCTTTCTTATTTATAGTGCCAATCTCAGATGACAGCAAATACTTCGAAAAACAAACAGGACAAGAACTTCTTTACTTTCCAGAATAGTATATAAAATCTCATCTGACACCAAAGAGGATGTACTATGTAAATATATTAAATAGGTGACCTCTTTGGTACAGTTGTCTTTGTGATGATTATTTCGCAAGTTTATTTTAGTCTGTGCGAAAATTCTCAAATTAACTTTATACGAGAGAGAAAGAGACTTCCGATCCTCCGTATACTTCCTTTTCTCGCATTTTCTTTTTAAATTACGTTTTCGGTGAGACCACTTTTTTATAACGGGTGTTTTTTTAAAGGTTTTTGTAGAGCTTTAAGTTGGCAACACTTTTTTAACTGGCAAGTGATTTATGTTTAGTTTGGTTTGGCATTTCAACATGAATAGACTGACGCCTGAAAAATGCTTCCAAATTGTGCAAATTTATTTTGAAAGTCATGGTTCTGTTCCAAATACGTATCGCGCACTACGTCCATTTTACGGTCAACATAATCGTCCATCAGAGCAATTAATTCGATTAACTATGGAACGTTTTCGGACCACGTTTACTCTAAATGATAATACGCATCCACAGAGACGTCGTACAGTGCGTACAGAAGAAGTCATTGCTGCTGTAGAGCGTAGTGTAGAGGAAGACCCGAATCAGTCTATCCGCCATCGTGCACAGGAGTTGGACGTGTGTCCATCCACTTTATGGAAGATTTTGCGGAAAGGTCTTGGTTTGCGTGCTTACTCCAACTCGTGCAAGAATTGAAGCCACACGATCACCTAGCAAGGCGTAGATTCAGTGTATGGGCGCAAAACCAAATTGCCGTTGATCCCGATTTTCATAAGCGAATTTTGTTTAGCGATGAAGCTCATTTTTGGTTAAATGGATACGTCAATAAACAAAACTGCCATATTTGGAGTGATGATAATCCTCAAGCTTATGTTGAGACACGGTTACATCCTGAAAAACTGACTATTTGGTGTACTTTATGGGCTGGTGGAATAATTGGTCCGTATTAATTTAAAAACGATGCTGGCCAGAACGTCACAGTCAATGGTGATCGCTATAGAGCTATGATTATTGACTTTTTCGTTCAACAATCATGATGTGCAGGAGCTGTGGTTTCAACAAGACCGAGCAACATGTACAGCTCGTGCCACAATTGATTTATTGAAGGAAACGTTTGGTAACCGCATAGTTTCACGTTTCGGACCCGTGAATTCGCCTCCAAGATCCTGCGATTTAACGCCGCTTGACTATTTTCTGTGGGGATATGTGAAGTCGCTAGTCTACGCCGATAAGCCCGAAACGATTGACCACTTGGAGGACAACATTCGCCGCGTTATTGCCGATATACGGCCACAAATGTTGGAAAAAGTCATCGAAAATTGGACCTCCAGATTGGACTACGTCCGAGCCAGCCGTGGCGGTCATATGCCAGAAGTCATATTTAAATTATTATAATACCAGATTATCTTTCGAATACAGTAAATTTCATGTCAATTTAAAAAATCATCTTTGTTTTATTCAATTTCAAAGTTCTATACCTCTAAAAAAACACCCGTTATGAGAGATATCGTTCCAGTTGCACGTAAGTACATAGAACTTCCTTGGTTAGCACAGAACAGCTCGACGAAGAGAGCAGTTTTCAATCACGTTTAAAATAGAGTTTTGGATCGTTGAAATAAGGTTTCCGCACATCCCCATTCAAGGGGGGCGTCCCCCCCCCCCCTTAATTCGTGCGGCACGATTCTAAACAATGCCCAAGTTTACGAGTATTCTTTGTATTTTAGCAGTACGAGTTGCCACTTTGACAAGTTAGCGGAAGTAAACTTTGACGTATTCGATCACTTTCAACGTATTGTTACTCGTTATATAAATATTCGTGAGAGCTTCATGAGATCTTGTGTTTTTTTTTTTATTTATTATGATAACGAGACGGTATCTTGCCTGGAGGTTAGCCTCGAGGGCTGTAGAAGATGTCCGTGGCGAAGAGGAGCCACAGACTAGGTAGAGATACAGAGGAGCGACATGAGCTTATACGTAGGCGGAGATTCTTTACACCTAGACACATCTCTGACACGCACTTAGTGCAAAGGTATCGGCTCACTAAAGAAGGGTTTGTGTTACTCTGCAATACTCTGCGGGAAAATACAAGTCTCAGGAACTCTCAAAGAATCTCTATAGAGAAAAAATATATACCAATGTCTATGATAGAGACCAAGGTGAGTTAATAGTAAAGAATATGCTTACCTACTTTATCTTATTTCGAACTTTTATTTTGTATTTTTGTAGCACGTACTCACTACAATATGTACTTAAAAAAAAACATTGTTGTACGAATCACTAGGTATCAATCTACCTACCTACTTTACAATTTTAATGTCGTGAGTCATCACCACAGAGTACTATGTATATACGAAAAGTCATCACGTAGATATTTGGCGAAATATAAATCGATGTGACTGAAGTCACAATCACATCAATTTATATTTCGCCAAATATCTACGACTCAATTGATAAAACAAACACTTAGTCCAGCAGTGCGATTCCGTACCTTGGTCTCTATTAGATAGTCACTTGTTTCAATAAGATTGTCACTTTCTTCGTAGCAATTTTGACTATCGCAACGCATTAATGAATTTGACTGATTGAAACAGATATGATCAATATTTCTTATTAGTAGTGTAGGATTTTAGGCTAAACATGATCAAGCATTATATCGAATCTAGATGCCGTTCTTGGGCTCTTGGGTCATAAAATCGATATAAAATAAGTACCTGGGTTTTGTTGGATTACTTTGGCCCGTAACTTCGTGAATACTGAACGAAATTAAAAACCAAAGGTATCGGGAGAATCAGAAAAATTGATTCTCCCGATAAAAATTCAATTTAACTTAAATCGATAATCATTTTTTGCCAATAAAACCACAGATAAAAACTACATACGAAAAACAAAACGTCAAACACCAATACGGTGGACTATATTTTGTCTCTTTATTTTGCTTGTGGGGAATAGAGATAGAAATATGTAGTGTGAAGTTTGTTCCATCGAGCTCTTCGAATTTTTTTATCGTGTAAACTTCATTTGAAAACATGAACTCGTCCTACGGATTACACCCAAAACTGTTAGTTTATCGAGCTCACGAAACTTTTTTCCGTTTTCTTAATTTGCAAACTCGTACTAGGCGTACTGAGCTACTTTAATACAAATCTATAAACAAGTTACGACATTCTTTAGGTTTATAAATAAAACGACAATTGCTGTAAATAGTGAAAAACATGTTTGTGATAAGTTTAGCACTAAAATATTTATATAGATTCGTGGACACTGATAAAAGAAAATTGTGTACATAAAAACAAGTTTCTACGAGGCTTAGTTTTTGGTTTGATTTCTTTTTCGTTTTTTTTTTTAAGTTTTGTTTCTCTGGTGAAAAGTTAGTAAAAAAATCACAAAAAAATGTTTTCTCCCATACGTTTTAATGGTAATTACGTGACGGGTGCAATCATTTGTGTGATGAGCAGAAATGTTTGTTTCTGAGTCATGGATGTAATATTCGCATCTATGTATGTTTATCCGTTATCTAGTGTACAGTACAGGGTATCCTAGTTTGGGGCTAGATAATTGGTGTTGCATTTACATAATGATAATAACGTTGGCACACTCATACCCCGCATTAGGGTTCTCCGTGTCGCTGGTGGCACGGACACACATCAACACACCACAAACATCCAAGCAGAGAACTAACATTTACGTAATTATAATAACGTCGGCACAATCATACCGCGCACTAGGGTTCTCCGTGTCGCTAGTGGCACGGACACACAATCAACACACCACAAACATCCAAGCTGAGAACTAACATTTACGTAATGATAATAACGTCGGCACACTCATACCCCGCACTATGGTTCTCCGTGTCGCTGGTGGCACGAACACACATCAACATACCACAAACATCCAAGCAGAGAACTAACATTTACGTAATGATAATAATGTCGGCACACTCATACCCCGCACTAGGGTTCTCCGTGTCGCTGGTGGCACGGACACACATCAACACAACACAAACATCCAAGCAGAGAACTAACATTTACGTAATGATAATAACGTCGGCATACTCATACCCCGCATGTTCTCCGTGTCGCTGGAGGCACGGACACACATCAACACACCACAAACATCCAAGGAGAGAACTAACATTTCCGCTCATTACACAAATGTTGTCCCATGTTCGAATCCTGGGATTCGAACATGGGACACTAACATAGAATAAAAACATATTACGGGCAGCTAAACCGACTTCAATTTTGATGAAATTTCGATGGGACCACACTGACGATCTACCCTTGCTTCTCAAATAAATAATAATCATCCAAATCTGTTCAAAAATCTCGGAGATATGAGTGAAAAAATACACAAAATAAGGCAAAATGAGAGCAATATAAGTGTCGATATTTTTGTTCTTAATCTAGCATTTCGTAAATTCGTCATCAAAGATTTCTGAAATCCGTTCCACGTGGAAGATCAATCTATCTATCTATATATATCTAAAGTTATAATAAATCAGTAAGTAATAACAAAAAGTATGTACAATGAAGATAACACAATATCTAATAATTTTCTAAAGGAGCAATTTGGATCACAGACGGGACTCGCACCCGCAACATTTCGTACCTCTGCGCGGTACAAGCCTAACCAATTCGGCTATCATTAAAAAAATGGTCCAGGGTCTTAAAGTAATCTACTGAACAAGAATCATTTTAAAAATGGTTTGTCGGTCTGTCTGTCCGCGCATCACGTACAAAATACTGGGCCGATTGCGATGCGGTATTCACTGTTACATATCTTAGGTTTTTGACCTAAACTTAAGTACTTTGACTGAACTTGGTATCTCATTCCGTTGAGTAGAATCCGAGCAATCGATAAAAAGTCTATTTGACATCTGAAAGAAGTTTTATGAAACTTAGTAGATTGGTACGTAGTCTGGGTACGGTTGAAACGATTTGGCTTTTATTGTTCATAGTATTGTTGTTTATAAGCGAAGCGACGATGATGATATTCAAATTCAAGAGCGTGTTTCTAACTGCGAATCTTTTAAGTTCCTGGAGTGCTATTTTCAGAAATAAAACAATAATAAAAAATAACAAAATGTTTCAGTCTTCCCCATGCCAGGGGAGGTTGAAACACCAAAATACAATACCACCTCGTCTATACTAATATTATAAAGAGGAAAGATTTGATTGTTTGTTTGTTTGTAACGGATAAACTCAAAAAATACAAACCCGATTTTAAAAATTCTTTCACATAAAGAAAGCTAAATTATCATCGTGTAACACTAGCAGGATTTTATTTTTCAAAAAATTTGAGTTTCCTTCGAAAATTGCAATAATGAAACCCGAGGTATTAAATTTTGTAAAAAAACTCGATTAATTTGTATCACAAACCAAATAGTATATAAATACTACGTAAGATCACAAACTAAGAAGGAGATACGGGTCTTTGTTTATGGAACGTTGCCATGGAAATGAAATCACAGAGCATCTAATAATCATTGACGTAGGAAATGCTCTATGCTAATAATACACGAAATAGTAAACATAATTCAACCTTGCGTTACAGAACAGAATAATACTATAGATGAAATGGTACGTGAGTATAAACATTTTGTGTAAGGTAAATAACTGCATTGATATAGTGTTATCAGAACGGTGTGAATGTTATCTCCAAGTTATAAATAACGACTAAGAAATTAATCCAGTTTTACAAAGTGACCGGTACAAATTATTTGAATTTTGATTGGACGGAAAATTACTAAAATATCGATGTGAAGTGCTACAAAAAAAAGAAGAAGAAGAATACAACAAAAATTGTTGTGACTATTTCTATATTGGTGATATTTGAGATAATTTAACTTTATTTGTGAGATTTCGCGTTTTAAAATAGTTCTTTTATTTTTAAAGTGACGTATGGCGACACCTAGTTATTTTATTGGACATTAAACCCAATCTTTGAACTTTGAACCAAAGGCTGAGCCACTGTAACCGCGAGTGTTTTATAAAGATCCAAAGATAGCGTTATCATGCAGTTTATGCCTAAATCCTATAAAAACTAGACAACATATTACTTGCGCTGAATGCAAGAAAACATTCGATTTGCAATGTGGAAACGTAGCGGTTCAAAGATATTATTTAATGTCGCCAACTAAGAAAATGAGCTGGAGCTCCTTGTATAGATGCAAGAGTTAAAAATAAAAACTTAAATATACCTGTGAGACAGCACCATAAACAGAATGGGCAAGTGAGCGAATCTGAACTTAAGAAAGGCTTCCTGTTAAATGTTACTAGCGTAAAACATACACCTCCTACTACTCGCTTGAAACATACCCCACAATCTTCTCGCTTAACCCACAACAGCATCAAATGCCCTATTGAAACCCAAGCCGTGAATAGATCTAAAGAAGAAGCGAGTGTTGTACCCTTAGTGGGTAGTGATATTTCTAACAGTGTTATCTTAAACGAAATTAAAGCCTTTCGCGCAGATGTTACAAAGCAACTGCAGACTCAAGAAATTAAATTAAGTAACGCTTGCGAAATACTTAGTGAATTAGAATCTGGGTTCATCGAACTTTTATTAAGTTCAACTCATTGAGAAGCGATGTTGACAGCCTAACTATATCTTCCCGCAGACGACTATCACACATTAAAAACAACAGTCGAGTCCAATCTTGAATTTTGTAACGAAATTGAAACAATAAACCTCAGAATGCAACAAGAGCTTCTCAATACCAATAAGAAAATGGCAATCGCGGGTGAACAGTTAAAACATCACGTATTAAATCAGACCGATGATATAGATAAACCCTGCGTACTTCAAAAACCAGCCCTTACTCTCCCCGAACTTGCTGTACCTTCTGCATCCATTACCACACTACTGAAAAAGTATCCTAAGAAAAGTTCTGAAAACAAGACCAAAAATAACATCCAAACATGTACCACCTCCACAAATAGTAAGTCATCGGTTTCAGTTACGCAACCGGAAACAACCGAAAGCATTGCCCATATTGTTGTACTTGATGATGTTAGCAGCAATGGACCATGGCAAACAGTACAAAAACGCAAGTTTAAGCCTCCACGTAGCCAAGTTGTAAAAGGAAGTGGACAGCACCACGAACAATTGATTACTGTAGAGAGAAGTAAGAAAATCCACGCATGCTTTTTCAGACCAGACACTACCTCTGATGCAATAAAAGCCCATATGCAAAAAATTGCCAATAGTATCAATGTTGATGTTGAAAAACTAACATTGAAACATAACTACTATGCGTCTTTTATTGTGACGATCCCTGTAAGCGCATTTAAACTATTTATGACATCTGAGTCCTGGCCAGCCGGGACAGAAGTAAGAGAGTGGTTTCGTAGAGATGCCGGGCGTGGCATGCAACATCGTCGACCCCACACGCTTGGCCAAAACATCATCAAGAAGGGTAACGCAGTCAACAATACGACCGAAACAAGCTGCAAGTAATACCACACATGTGTCACAAATGAGGAATGAAAAATCATCTATTAATAATAAATATGTTCTCTCAGTAATTTATCAGAATGTTAGAGGACTAAAAACAAAGCTCCGATACTGGCGAGAACAAACAACTCAGCTCCAAGCCGATCTCATTGCAGTCACAGAAACTTTTCTTGACTCGTCAGTATGTGATCCAGAAGTATCTCCGCTTGGGTGGAGTGTGCTCAGGCGTGACCGTGGCTCCAGGGGTGGGGGGGTACTCCTTGCAGCCAGACCGGGCCTTGAAATTCGGCGCCGTCAAGACCTCGAAACCGAATACGGAGAATATCTCTGGGCGGCCCTAACATACCGTGGCAAAGAATATTGCATTTGTGTAGTATATATCAAACCTTCCGCCAAAGAAGAAGACTATATGACTTGGTTCTGTAAAGTGGAGGAGAAACTGTCTTCAGTATTACATAATGCTCCTTTATTTGTATTTGGTGATCTCAATCTTAATAGTGCTAATGTAAATGTAAATAATTATGTGGGCTACTTTCAAAATTTCTGTAACTTAGTTGATTGTAACGATGTTTTTAATGAGTTAGGTAGCAAACTCGACGTTGTGCTTGTGAGTGAGAGTGTACATGTACAGGGGGTGAGTGTTTGCGTCGCCGACAGTGGGCTCGTTGAGCACGCCGACCGATATCACACACCTCTGGAAATCTCACTCCATTTACAAAAACAAGGACGGGACGTGCTGCTGGATGCCAGAAATATCGACGCAACAACGGACTGGAATTTTAGTAAGGCTGATTTCTTATCATTGTACGAAAAAATATCTGATGTAAACTGGAATGACATATGCGGAACTAACCGATGTAAACAGTGCCGTGGATTATTTATATAATCAACTTTATGGCTGTTTTGATAAATGCGTGCCGAAAAAGGTACGTAGTGTCAAGCCATCTAAACGGTATCCCACATGGTACACGCAGGATATTATTAGCGATCTTAGACGAAAACATGCGTTACACAAACTATGGAAACAAAGCAAAGTCCGTCACGTGTATAGTTTCTTTAGTGCCATTCGAACTGACCTTAAAACTAGAGTCTCATTTGCGTATGATAACTACATCGTAAATATTCAAAAAGATCTATCACACAACCCGAGTGCTTTCTGGAAATACGTGTCTAACCTCAGAACGAAAGGTGGATTCGACCCCTGCATCACGCACGACGGACAGACACACACTGATCAAGCTGCAGCTGAGACTTTTGCTAGTTACTTTAGTAGCGTATTTTTGGACCAGTCTTCAAATTTGAATCCCAAACTCGTTACAAATAGTTGCAATAATTACCTCGTTAATATTCACAACTTTAATCATGAGGATGTGGAATTACAGATCGATAAATTAAAACCAAAATGTTCTTTAGGCCCCGACAACGTACCTCCTTACATTATAAAAGCCTTTAAACCCTCACTTGCGTCTTGCAAGTGAGGTTGCCCTTGCACATATTTTTAATCTAGCTATTAATTCAGGACTTTATCCCGGCAAATGGAAGCAATCTAGAGTAGTGCCTATCTTAAAATCCGGTGACAAAACACTAGTACAGAATTATAGACCTATTGCTATTTTATCTTCTTTTGCCAAGGTTTTTGAAGGTATTCTACACAGTAAAATTTACAGATAGATTGAACCTTACCTCAGTAACTCACAACATGCATTTAGAAAGGGTCGCTCGGTCAATACAAACCTACTTACACTTGTTGACTATATCTCACAGAATATAGATAAAGGCACCTGTAGGCGATGGATCGCAAGGTCTACACGATGTACTTCGGTTCGTAGCTCCTAGTAGTTCAGGTTCCTGGTTCGATGTGGACTGTAGTTCAATTAAACACTGTTGCTTGTTCAAGTTCCGTTGACTGAATGGTCGGATCCAATGTTTATTTCAAAAAACTTATCGCTATATATACAGTTATACGGTCTTAAAACTAATGCGGTACACACGGCGCAGTTAAAAGGGGCGTGGCCTATTTTGCATGTTGTCTGCGTTCATGCTGTCGCGGGCAGGCTCGGCGTCCACAACATCTCTCCCCCCGGCGCAGCTCGCGTAGCCTCTTCTTCCCTTAGCAAGACGGCGAGTTTGCTGGTAGGGCGTCGGAAGGTACCGCTCTTAGTTTTTACGTCGGCGACTCGAACGCAGCCATCTGGACCGGGATAGGTGCGCTCAACAATCCCGATTGGCCAGACGTTCCGGGGCAGCGTGTGGTCGACCACAACCACGATGTCGCCGGCTTGCAGTTGTCGTCGGCGGTTAGCTGGCTCCCCTCGTGCTACAAGCGTGGGGAGGTATTCCCGCAGCCAACGCTTCCAGAAATGGTCAGCGAGCGCTTGGCTTGCTCGCCAAGTTCGTCGGTCAGCTTCATCGCAGGGGCCTGTGGTAGGTAGGCCGATCGATGACCCCAGCAGGAAATGGTTCGGTGTGAGCGCTTCTGGGTCGAGTGCACTCACGCTGACGTAGGTGAGGGGGCGAGCATTGATAGAGTGCTCGGCTTCGATCAGGAGGGTCTGCAGAACCTCTTCGGAAGGTGCCTTTTCTCTTAGCGTCGTGCGCAGAGCGGTCTTCACGGAGCGTACTAAGCGCTCCCACGCTCCACCCTGGTTGGGCGCGCCTGGTGGGATGAAATGCCACTTCATCCGGTGTAATAGCCCTTCGTCACTTAGGGCGGGTGCCCATTCTGCGTATGCCTTCTTCAGCGCCACGTCGGAGCCCCGGAAGGCCGTTCCGTTGTCCGAGACCATAAGACGTGGCCAGCCTCGACGTGCAGCCATCCGTCGCAGCGCCATCAGAGCTGAGTCAGTGGACAACGAAGCTACGAGCTCTAGGTGCACGGCGCGCGTCGTGAGACAGGTGAATAGGGCACCCCATCTCTTTTCTCGGCGGCGCCCCACCTTGACCTGCATTGGCCCGAAGTAGTCCACCCCGCAGTTAGTGAACGGACGGTGAAATGGGTCAAGGCGGGCGCGTGGCAGGTCCCCCGTGGCGGGCGGCCGCGGTCTTGCTCGTCGTACTCGGCAGAGGGCGCATTTACTTTCTACGGCGCGTACGGTAGGTCGCAGGTGAATGACCCAGTACCGCTGCCGTAGGTCGTTCGTCACGCGCTCTCTGTTAGCGTGACCGGCGGCGCAGTGCTCCCTTAGCACGATGAGTTTGTCACGTGGTGACGGCCGTCAAGGATAACCGGTCGCTTGGTTTCCAGGGGCGCGCTGGATGCGTCGATGCGCCCCCGCACCCGCAGAAGTCCGTCTTCGAGCACCGGGTCTAGCTTGAATAGTCGGCTTGCTCTAGGGACGGGGCAAGCAGACTCGATCCTCCTCAGTTCGGTCCCGAAGTTGTCTTCTTGGGTGCGTCGTATGAGCGCTTTCTCAGCGCGTTCAATGTGATCTGCTTCCATGCGCGTCGTACGGCGCCGGCATATGTCGATGAATGCCAGCACACGCGCGGCTGCCCGCACCAGCGTCTCGTATTTAGAGAAACGAGTGGGTTCAGGCAGCCATCGGTCACTATATTCATCCCGCTCGTTCGTGTGCGGGATCTCTAAATCTTCGTCCTGCTCGCTCGTGTGCAGGACCTCTTGTTGGTCAGTGAACGCTTGGTGTGTGGGCCATTTTTCTTCGGGTTCGCGAAGGAAGCTGGGCCCCTGGAACCAGCGATCGCTAGCGGCTATGGGCGTGCGGCTCAGTCTCGTCGCGTCGTCGGCTACGTTATGTTCGGTAGGCAGCCATCTCCACTCACGTCGGTGAGTTAACTCCGCTATCTCGCCCAGCCGGTGCGCTACAAAGGGCGTGTAGCGCTTCGCGTCGTTGTGCACCCAATGGACTACGGTCGCAGAGTCGGTCCAGTAGGTGGTTTTCGTTACTTCAACGCGATGCTCCTTTTTTATAACGTCCGCGAGCCTCGCGCCGATGACCGCTGCCTGAAGTTCTAGGCGCGGTATGCTCTGCGCGCATCGCGGCGCTACCTTGGCTTTGGCAGCCACCAAGGCAATGGTCACGCTGCCGTCGTGGTGGATGGCCCTCCAAAAGGCCACCGTAGAAAATGCCTGCTCGCTCGCATCGCATAGTATGTGCAGGTCTACGCGCTTGTGTCCCTCTAGCGCGTAGCTACGGCGTAGGCGCAAGAGAGTTATCTCGCTCAGCTGGCGTAGCCATTCCGCAAAATGTTCGGCTTCTTCTGCAGGTATCGGCTCGTCCCATGGCATGTGAAGACGCCACAGGCTCTGCAGGATGATCTTCGCTCGAATGGTGTACTGACTGAGGAGACCAAGCGGGTCATAAATGGACATGACCGCGCTGAGGGCCTCTCTCTTCGTGGGTGCGCGGATCTGCGCGCGCACCTCAGCCGGTACGCGGTGCATTGCGGTGTTGAACCCCAGTTCGTCTCTGTTGGAGTCCCAGCAGAGCCCGAGTATCTTGCTCTCAGGGCTCCCTGCTCCCAACTGAGTGGGCGTAGTCGCTCGTAGCTCTGGCGGTACGTCTCGTAGCACGTTCGTGTTGCTAGCACTCCAACTGCGCAGCGTGAAGCCAGCGGCCGCGTGCACCTCGCGTAGCTCTTGTGCTACGAGCTTCTTCTTCATCGGCGTAGCTGTCTACGAGATCATCCATGTAGTGGCTGTCGGTGATGGCCGCTAGAGCGCGTGGATGAGTCTGCGCATGCGCGTGTGCATTGTGATTGCGCACGCTGTGTGCCATGAAGGGTGAGCTGGCGGCGCCGAAAATCATGCTCGCCATCTTGTAGTGGTGAGGCGGGTTAGTTCGGTCCCGGCCTCGCCATAAGAACTGCTGTGCGGGCTGGTCTTCAGGTCGGATCTTCACTCGTAGAAACATCTCTTGTATGTCGGCGGTGACGGCGATCGGCCGTTCTCTGAATCTGAAGACGATTCCTTGTAGTGATAGTAGAAGGTCCGGGCCCTCCAGCAGCTGGTCGTTCAAGCTCACGCCGTGACATTGGTGAGCTGCGTCAAAAACAAGCCGTTGTTTACCAGGCTTGTTCGGGTTCTGTACAGCGAAGTGCGGGAGGTACCAGCAGATGGGGCTCCGTCGTTCAGTCCCGTCGCATGGCACCGCATAATTCTTAGCCAACAGATTTTCTATTTGCGTGGCGTATTGGTCCGCGAAGTCTGGGCCGGCGTCTATCTTTCGTTCGATGCTTTGTAGACGCCGTAGAGCCGCGCCGTAGTTCGACGGCATGGTTACGTCATCTCGCCGCCAAGGCAAGCCCACTTCGTAGCCGCTGTCTGTTTTCTTTATCGTTTCTTCGAAGATCTTCGTAGCTCGTAGATCTGCGTCGCTCACTCTCGAAGGGATAGCGACGCCGAGCGCGTCGATGCGGAAGTGCGCCTCCACAAGCTCGTGTAGGCGCTGGTCGTGCTCGTTCGTACGCTGGTCGGGCGCGTATACGTGCAGCACGCTCTCGTTTTCGTAGATCAGGCTGCGGGGTGCGGTTCCATGCATCACCCAGCCAAGTCGGGTCCTCGACGCGGCCGGTTCATTTGGCCCGCCAAGACGAAGCTCACGGGATACAATGAGCTCCCAGTGGTCGGCGCCTACTAAGATGAGGGGGTGTGCCAGGTCGTAGCACACCTCTGCCTCCATCAAGTCCCGTAGGTGTCGGTGTTGTAGAAGCGAGCTCGGGACGGTCTGCCGATGTAGCTTTAGGTCGCGTACCGTGCGCGCTTTGACTTTGTATAGCGCTGTTTCCTTTGCTCCCCTCAGTGAGAGTGAGACGGTTTGGCTATCTTCCTCTCGCTGCGACATGTTAACGCCATTCAGATGTAGGGCCTTCTGCGCCGATCCGTTTCGCCAACTCATGGTCGATGAGTGTGATAGTGGCGCCTTCGTCGAGCAGCGCGTAGGTGTCGACCTCCCCCCGTGGACCAGTGACAACCACGGAGCAGATCTTCAGCATCACGGTCTTCAGGCCGGCAGCATTGGTGGGTGCTACCGACAAGACCGCTGCATTGTGGCTCGACGAATGTTCGGGTTGCGCAGCTGATCGTGCGTTAGGTCGCGCTTCTTCGTGCAGTGTTGAGTGGTGCGGGCGGTGGCATTGGTTAATGCCGCACAGCTTCGCCTTGCATTGGTACCGACGATGTTTCTTGTCGGCGCATCGGAAGCATACGCCTTTCTCTTTGACCAGCTCCCAGCGCTTATCGACGGTCAGTGCCCGGTAGGTTGGGCACTGATGTAGCGCATGGGCTTGGTTGCAGCTCTGGCATCGGTCAGTCTTTGTTTCTTGTTCCGCGCCCTCGTCGGTAGTGTACACGGCATTTCTCTTCTTAGTTGTCGCTGCCTGTCTCGTTTCACGGGCGGCGGAGGTCACTGCGGGCGTATAAGTGTAGCGCAGTGCCATATCCGCTTCTCGCATGAGGAAGCGAGATAGCAAGACGATCTCGGGTTCCACTGATGACTGGTGTTCGTCGGCGTAGTAACATTATTGCGTCTTGATGTGCGGGCTCAGCTTTTCCAGCACCTCTCGTGCCAACATTGGGTTATAAAGGTACCCACGCCGGTCAATGCTCTGAAGCACGCAGACAACGTTCTGAATCTTGACAGCGAAGCTATTGAGATCAGTCGCTGTCGTTCCTGGCTTCGGAAATCTTCTAAGCTCCTCCAGAGCTCGGTCAATGATGAGCTCTGGTCTCCCGAAGCTCTGCTCTAATGTCTTGATGATGACGTCAGGATCGGTGGCTGTGTGCAATAATGCAGCCACGGCGTCACGTGCATCACCCTTCAGGCAACTTCTCAGCCGCTGTAGGTTCTCGGCTGCTGAGATGTGGTACAGGGCGGTGGAATCCCGCATTGCAGCCTTGAAGGGCAACCATTCGTTTGGTGCCCCAGTGAAGACGGGCAGGTCGGAGTTGTAGCGGGCTCCGAGGTCTGGCCATTCGTTCAATAGCCTCGGCGAGTTGTTCGATCCCGGATCTGCGGTCAGATCGACCCGGGGTGGGTGGGTTGCAACCAATCATCCACCTTCTGGTGGTTGTCGTTGTTCCGCACGGTTGGCTCGTCGTGAAGGCTCTGATCTTCTTCAATATTCGCGATCTGAGCCGCCAATCGCTTCTTCACTAGGTCCGCTTCCATTTCCAACTCCTTTCTCTTCAATTCAGCAAGTTTCTCGGCCGCCTCTAACTCCGCCAGCCGCAGCCTTAGGGTGGAGTTCGCAGTTCGTTGCGAGTGCGCCGGTGACTTGCTTCGTTCGATGTTGCCGGACGGGCCGGCGGTCGTGCCAGCAGCCGTGCCAGCGGCCGGCACAGATGGTGATGCCGGCGGCTCTAGGGATAGCCTTCGAAGGCGCTCTTCGTCCAACCGCTTCCGCTCTTCCAGCTCTGCCAGGTCGCTTTGGCTCCTCGTGACCACCATGTTCGATGGGCGGCAGACGTTCACTGGATAAGCTGTTGGTCGCTTAAGTTCTTCTGGTTCTATCCGGCTCCGATGGACCAAGATGTAGGCGATGGATCGCAAGGTCTACACGGTGTACTGGAGACTCCTAGTAGTTCAGGTTCCTGGTTCGATGTGGACTGTAGTTCAATTAAACACTGTTGCTTGTTCAAGTTCCGTTGACTGAATGGTCGGATCCAATGTTTATTTCAAAAAACTTATCGCTATATATACAGTTATACGGTCTTAAAACTAATGCGGTACACACGGCGCAGTTAAAAGGGGCGTGGCCTATTTTGCATGTTGTCTGCGTTCATGCTGTCGCGGGCAGGCTCGGCGTCCACAACAGCACCCAAGTTGACGTTATCTACCTGGATTTCAAAAAAGCATTTGATCAAGTTGATAATGACGTCCTTATAGAGAAGCTTGACTTGATCGGCTTTGCACCAAAACTTGTCAACTTTTTCGCAGACTACCTTCGCGACAGGTTACAGTACGTTCGTTCTGGGGTAAGTCAAGGTTCATCGCTCGGACCTCTCCTTTTCACAATCATGATTAATGACCTGAAAACGATTCTTATCTCAAGTAAATGTCTGATTTATGCTGATGACGTAAAGGTAATAAAAGACATCCAATCTGAAGAAGATGGCCATTCCCTGCAACTAGATCTCAATGCTATACAACATTGGAGTTCTAAAAACCGGCTGCACCTGAACGTAAATAAATGCTATGTCATGTCTTTCACACGATCAACTCACTTTAATAACATAGAGTACAGGCTTGACCAAAGTTTGATTTCGAGGACACTGTCAGTAAAAGATCTAGGAGTACTATTTGACCCTAAACTCACTTTCCATGGTCATATGACTGCTCTCGCAGCAGACGGTTTCAAAAGGTTGGGTTTTGTGACTAGAACCTGTGGCGATTTCACGAACGTCACAGCAATTAAACTCCTGTACAATGCGCTGATCAGGTCAAAGATGGAAGCGAGTTCAATGGTGTGGAGCCCTCATGAAAGAACATATGCGCTCATGTTAGAAAAGGTCCAGAAGCGTTTTCTAAGGTTTCTATATAAGAAAATGTACGCATACTATCCGTATTTATATCCTACGAGGTTTCTACAGGGCGCATTAGGGTTCCACTCCCTTGAAACTCGCAGGTTGCATGATCAGCTGCTAACAATGTACCGATTCCTTCACGGTATTTTAGACTGCCCCACAATATTGAGCGAGGCCAGTCGTTTATACGTGCCGGAACAGCGTGCTAGATTCCGTAGTGGGCGCGTTCCTTTATTTGCACCGATGCCGGCGCGCACGGTCGCTCGACAACAGCGCGCGCAACGTCACCTCAACGCACTTTTCACCTCACAGGCACAATGCGACATATTCAATGACAGGTGGCCTATATTTGCTATGAGCTCGCTATTGTATTGTGAGCAAGTTAATATGTAGTAGGTAGGTAGGCACATGATTTTTGCGCTCTTCCTAGTTCTTTAATTATTATTTACTTACCTATTGTTATTCCTTGTTTTGTTTGTATTTTTACTCTCGCTGCGACATGTTAACGCCATTCAGATGTAGGGGCTGCGTAGGGCCTTCTGCGCCGATCCGTTTCGCCAACTCATGGTCGATGAGTGTGATAGTGGCGCCTTCGTCGAGCAGCGCGTAGGTGTCGACCTCCCCCCGTGGACCAGTGACAACCACGGAGCAGATCTTCAGCATCACGGTCTTCAGGCCGGCAGCATTGGTGGGTGCTACCGACAAGACCGCTGCATTGTGGCTCGACGAATGTTCGGGTTGCGCAGCTGATCGTGCGTTAGGTCGCGCTTCTTCGTGCAGTGTTGAGTGGTGCGGGCGGTGGCATTGGTTAATGCCGCACAGCTTCGCCTTGCATTGGTACCGACGATGTTTCTTGTCGGCGCATCGGAAGCATACGCCTTTCTCTTTGACCAGCTCCCAGCGCTTATCGACGGTCAGTGCCCGGTAGGTTGGGCACTGATGTAGCGCATGGGCTTGGTTGCAGCTCTGGCATCGGTCAGTCTTTGTTTCTTGTTCCGCGCCCTCGTCGGTAGTGTACACGGCATTTCTCTTCTTAGTTGTCGCTGCCTGTCTCGTTTCACGGGCGGCGGAGGTCACTGCGGGCGTATAAGTGTAGCGCAGTGCCATATCCGCTTCTCGCATGAGGAAGCGAGATAGCAAGACGATCTCGGGTTCCACTGATGACTGGTGTTCGTCGGCGTAGTAACATTATTGCGTCTTGATGTGCGGGCTCAGCTTTTCCAGCACCTCTCGTGCCAACATTGGGTTATAAAGGTACCCACGCCGGTCAATGCTCTGAAGCACGCAGACAACGTTCTGAATCTTGACAGCGAAGCTATTGAGATCAGTCGCTGTCGTTCCTGGCTTCGGAAATCTTCTAAGCTCCTCCAGAGCTCGGTCAATGATGAGCTCTGGTCTCCCGAAGCTCTGCTCTAATGTCTTGATGATGACGTCAGGATCGGTGGCTGTGTGCAATAATGCAGCCACGGCGTCACGTGCATCACCCTTCAGGCAACTTCTCAGCCGCTGTAGGTTCTCGGCTGCTGAGATGTGGTACAGGGCGGTGGAATCCCGCATTGCAGCCTTGAAGGGCAACCATTCGTTTGGTGCCCCAGTGAAGACGGGCAGGTCGGAGTTGTAGCGGGCCCGAGGTCTGGCCATTCGTTCAATAGCCTCGGCGAGTTGTTCGATCCCGGATCTGCGGTCAGATCGACCCGGGGTGGGTGATCTTGTAGAACGCTCAAAGCGTGCTCGTCGTGGTTCTTCTTGTTGCCTCTCGGTGTTGAGGCGCGGCACATCCCCGCTCTCCCCCCGTAGGGTGGAGGGGTTTGTGCGTTGCAACCAATCATCCACCTTCTGGTGGTTGTCGTTGTTCCGCACGGTTGGCTCGTCGTGAAGGCTCTGATCTTCTTCAATATTCGCGATCTGAGCCGCCAATCGCTTCTTCACTAGGTCCGCTTCCATTTCCAACTCCTTTCTCTTCAATTCAGCAAGTTTCTCGGCCGCCTCTAACTCCGCCAGCCGCAGCCTTAGGGTGGAGTTCGCAGTTCGTTGCGAGTGCGCCGGTGACTTGCTTCGTTCGATGTTGCCGGACGGGCCGGCGGTCGTGCCAGCAGCCGTGCCAGCGGCCGGCACAGATGGTGATGCCGGCGGCTCTAGGGATAGCCTTCGAAGGCGCTCTTCGTCCAACCGCTTCCGCTCTTCCAGCTCTGCCAGGTCGCTTTGGCTCCTCGTGACCACCATGTTCGATGGGCGGCAGACGTTCACTGGATAAGCTGTTGGTCGCTTAAGTTCTTCTGGTTCTATCCGGCTCCGATGGACCAAGATGTAGGCGATGGATCGCAAGGTCTACACGGTGTACTGGAGACTTCGGTTCGTAGCTCCTAGTAGTTCAGGTTCCTGGTTCGATGTGGACTGTAGTTCAATTAAACACTGTTGCTTGTTCAAGTTCCGTTGACTGAATGGTCGGATCCAATGTTTATTTCAAAAAACTTATCGCTATATATACAGTTATACGGTCTTAAAACTAATGCGGTACACACGGCGCAGTTAAAAGGGGCGTGGCCTATTTTGCATGTTGTCTGCGTTCATGCTGTCGCGGGCAGGCTCGGCGTCCACAACAGCACCCAAGTTGACGTTATCTACCTGGATTTCAAAAAAGCATTTGATCAAGTTGATAATGACGTCCTTATAGAGAAGCTTGACTTGATCGGCTTTGCACCAAAACTTGTCAACTTTTTCGCAGACTACCTTCGCGACAGGTTACAGTACGTTCGAACGAGTGTGGTAAGATGATTCATCATCTTACCACACTCGTTCTGGGGTAAGTCAAGGTTCATCGCTCGGACCTCTCCTTTTCACAATCATGATTAATGACCTGAAAACGATTCTTATCTCAAGTAAATGTCTGATTTATGCTGATGACGTAAAGGTAATAAAAGACATCCAATCTGAAGAAGATGGCCATTCCCTGCAACTAGATCTCAATGCTATACAACATTGGAGTTCTAAAAACCGGCTGCACCTGAACGTAAATAAATGCTATGTCATGTCTTTCACACGATCAACTCACTTTAATAACATAGAGTACAGGCTTGACCAAAGTTTGATTTCGAGGACACTGTCAGTAAAAGATCTAGGAGTACTATTTGACCCTAAACTCACTTTCCATGGTCATATGACTGCTCTCGCAGCAGACGGTTTCAAAAGGTTGGGTTTTGTGACTAGAACCTGTGGCGATTTCACGAACGTCACAGCAATTAAACTCCTGTACAATGCGCTGATCAGGTCAAAGATGGAAGCGAGTTCAATGGTGTGGAGCCATCATGAAAGAACATATGCGCTCATGTTAGAAAAGGTCCAGAAGCGTTTTCTAAGGTTTCTATATAAGAAAATGTACGCATACTATCCGTATTTATATCCTACGAGGTTTCTACAGGGCGCATTAGGGTTCCACTCCCTTGAAACTCGCAGGTTGCATGATCAGCTGCTAACAATGTACCGATTCCTTCACGGTATTTTAGACTGCCCCACAATATTGAGCGAGGCCAGTCGTTTATACGTGCCGGAACAGCGTGCTAGATTCCGTAGTGGGCGCGTTCCTTTATTTGCACCGATGCCGGCGCGCACGGTCGCTCGACAACAGCGCGCGCAACGTCACCTCAACGCACTTTTCACCTCACAGGCACAATGCGACATATTCAATGACAGGTGGCCTATATTTGCTATGAGCTCGCTATTGTATTGTGAGCAAGTTAATATGTAGTAGGTAGGTAGGCACATGATTTTTGCGCTCTTCCTAGTTCTTTAATTATTATTTACTTACCTATTGTTATTCCTTGTTTTGTTTGTATTTTTACTCTCGCTGCGACATGTTAACGCCATTCAGATGTAGGGGCTGCGTAGGGCCTTCTGCGCCGATCCGTTTCGCCAACTCATGGTCGATGAGTGTGATAGTGGCGCCTTCGTCGAGCAGCGCGTAGGTGTCGACCTCCCCCCGTGGACCAGTGACAACCACGGAGCAGATCTTCAGCATCACGTGCAGCACGCTCTCGTTTTCGTAGATCAGGCTGCGGGGTGCGGTTCCATGCATCACCCAGCCAAGTCGGGTCCTCGACGCGGCCGGTTCATTTGGCCCGCCAAGACGAAGCTCACGGTATACAATGAGCTCCCAGTGGTCGGCGCCTACTAAGATGAGGGGGTGTGCCAGGTCGTAGCACACCTCTGCCTCCATCAAGTCCCGTAGGTGTCGGTGTTGTAGAAGCGAGCTCGGGACGGTCTGCCGATGTAGCTTTAGGTCGCGTACCGTGCGCGCTTTGACTTTGTATAGCGCTGTTTCCTTTGCTCCCCTCAGTGAGAGTGAGACGGTTTGGCTATCTTCCTCTCGCTGCGACATGTTAACGCCATTCAGATGTAGGGCCTTCTGCGCCGATCCGTTTCGCCAACTCATGGTCGATGAGTGTGATAGTGGCGCCTTCGTCGAGCAGCGCGTAGGTGTCGACCTCCCCCCGTGGACCAGTGACAACCACGGAGCAGATCTTCAGCATCACGGTCTTCAGGCCGGCAGCATTGGTGGGTGCTACCGACAAGACCGCTGCATTGTGGCTCGACGAATGTTCGGGTTGCGCAGCTGATCGTGCGTTAGGTCGCGCTTCTTCGTGCAGTGTTGAGTGGTGCGGGCGGTGGCATTGGTTAATGCCGCACAGCTTCGCCTTGCATTGGTACCGACGATGTTTCTTGTCGGCGCATCGGAAGCATACGCCTTTCTCTTTGACCAGCTCCCAGCGCTTATCGACGGTCAGTGCCCGGTAGGTTGGGCACTGATGTAGCGCATGGGCTTGGTTGCAGCTCTGGCATCGGTCAGTCTTTGTTTCTTGTTCCGCGCCCTCGTCGGTAGTGTACACGGCATTTCTCTTCTTAGTTGTCGCTGCCTGTCTCGTTTCACGGGCGGCGGAGGTCACTGCGGGCGTATAAGTGTAGCGCAGTGCCATATCCGCTTCTCGCATGAGGAAGCGAGATAGCAAGACGATCTCGGGTTCCACTGATGACTGGTGTTCGTCGGCGTAGTAACATTATTGCGTCTTGATGTGCGGGCTCAGCTTTTCCAGCACCTCTCGTGCCAACATTGGGTTATAAAGGTACCCACGCCGGTCAATGCTCTGAAGCACGCAGACAACGTTCTGAATCTTGACAGCGAAGCTATTGAGATCAGTCGCTGTCGTTCCTGGCTTCGGAAATCTTCTAAGCTCCTCCAGAGCTCGGTCAATGATGAGCTCTGGTCTCCCGAAGCTCTGCTCTAATGTCTTGATGATGACGTCAGGATCGGTGGCTGTGTGCAATAATGCAGCCACGGCGTCACGTGCATCACCCTTCAGGCAACTTCTCAGCCGCTGTAGGTTCTCGGCTGCTGAGATGTGGTACAGGGCGGTGGAATCCCGCATTGCAGCCTTGAAGGGCAACCATTCGTTTGGTGCCCCAGTGAAGACGGGCAGGTCGGAGTTGTAGCGGGCCCGAGGTCTGGCCATTCGTTCAATAGCCTCGGCGAGTTGTTCGATCCCGGATCTGCGGTCAGATCGACCCGGGGTGGGTGATCTTGTAGAACGCTCAAAGCGTGCTCGTCGTGGTTCTTCTTGTTGCCTCTCGGTGTTGAGGCGCGGCACATCCCCGCTCTCCCCCCGTAGGGTGGAGGGGTTTGTGCGTTGCAACCAATCATCCACCTTCTGGTGGTTGTCGTTGTTCCGCACGGTTGGCTCGTCGTGAAGGCTCTGATCTTCTTCAATATTCGCGATCTGAGCCGCCAATCGCTTCTTCACTAGGTCCGCTTCCATTTCCAACTCCTTTCTCTTCAATTCAGCAAGTTTCTCGGCCGCCTCTAACTCCGCCAGCCGCAGCCTTAGGGTGGAGTTCGCAGTTCGTTGCGAGTGCGCCGGTGACTTGCTTCGTTCGATGTTGCCGGACGGGCCGGCGGTCGTGCCAGCAGCCGTGCCAGCGGCCGGCACAGATGGTGATGCCGGCGGCTCTAGGGATAGCCTTCGAAGGCGCTCTTCGTCCAACCGCTTCCGCTCTTCCAGCTCTGCCAGGTCGCTTTGGCTCCTCGTGACCACCATGTTCGATGGGCGGCAGACGTTCACTGGATAAGCTGTTGGTCGCTTAAGTTCTTCTGGTTCTATCCGGCTCCGATGGACCAAGATGTAGGCGATGGATCGCAAGGTCTACACGGTGTACTGGAGACTTCGGTTCGTAGCTCCTAGTAGTTCAGGTTCCTGGTTCGATGTGGACTGTAGTTCAATTAAACACTGTTGCTTGTTCAAGTTCCGTTGACTGAATGGTCGGATCCAATGTTTATTTCAAAAAACTTATCGCTATATATACAGTTATACGGTCTTAAAACTAATGCGGTACACACGGCGCAGTTAAAAGGGGCGTGGCCTATTTTGCATGTTGTCTGCGTTCATGCTGTCGCGGGCAGGCTCGGCGTCCACAACAGCACCCAAGTTGACGTTATCTACCTGGATTTCAAAAAAGCATTTGATCAAGTTGATAATGACGTCCTTATAGAGAAGCTTGACTTGATCGGCTTTGCACCAAAACTTGTCAACTTTTTCGCAGACTACCTTCGCGACAGGTTACAGTACGTTCGTTCTGGGGTAAGTCAAGGTTCATCGCTCGGACCTCTCCTTTTCACAATCATGATTAATGACCTGAAAACGATTCTTATCTCAAGTAAATGTCTGATTTATGCTGATGACGTAAAGGTAATAAAAGACATCCAATCTGAAGAAGATGGCCATTCCCTGCAACTAGATCTCAATGCTATACAACATTGGAGTTCTAAAAACCGGCTGCACCTGAACGTAAATAAATGCTATGTCATGTCTTTCACACGATCAACTCACTTTAATAACATAGAGTACAGGCTTGACCAAAGTTTGATTTCGAGGACACTGTCAGTAAAAGATCTAGGAGTACTATTTGACCCTAAACTCACTTTCCATGGTCATATGACTGCTCTCGCAGCAGACGGTTTCAAAAGGTTGGGTTTTGTGACTAGAACCTGTGGCGATTTCACGAACGTCACAGCAATTAAACTCCTGTACAATGCGCTGATCAGGTCAAAGATGGAAGCGAGTTCAATGGTGTGGAGCCCTCATGAAAGAACATATGCGCTCATGTTAGAAAAGGTCCAGAAGCGTTTTCTAAGGTTTCTATATAAGAAAATGTACGCATACTATCCGTATTTATATCCTACGAGGTTTCTACAGGGCGCATTAGGGTTCCACTCCCTTGAAACTCGCAGGTTGCATGATCAGCTGCTAACAATGTACCGATTCCTTCACGGTATTTTAGACTGCCCCACAATATTGAGCGAGGCCAGTCGTTTATACGTGCCGGAACAGCGTGCTAGATTCCGTAGTGGGCGCGTTCCTTTATTTGCACCGATGCCGGCGCGCACGGTCGCTCGACAACAGCGCGCGCAACGTCACCTCAACGCACTTTTCACCTCACAGGCACAATGCGACATATTCAATGACAGGTGGCCTATATTTGCTATGAGCTCGCTATTGTATTGTGAGCAAGTTAATATGTAGTAGGTAGGTAGGCACATGATTTTTGCGCTCTTCCTAGTTCTTTAATTATTATTTACTTACCTATTGTTATTCCTTGTTTTGTTTGTATTTTTACTCTCGCTGCGACATGTTAACGCCATTCAGATGTAGGGGCTGCGTAGGGCCTTCTGCGCCGATCCGTTTCGCCAACTCATGGTCGATGAGTGTGATAGTGGCGCCTTCGT
Organism: Alsophila aescularia; assembly: GCA_946251855.1. Lineage (NCBI taxonomy): Eukaryota > Metazoa > Arthropoda > Insecta > Lepidoptera > Geometridae > Alsophila > Alsophila aescularia. The sequence goes on along the minus strand of OX276379.1, from coordinate 29,308,751 downwards.
CGAGCAGCGCGTAGGTGTCGACCTCCCCCCGTGGACCAGTGACAACCACGGAGCAGATCTTCAGCATCACGGTCTTCAGGCCGGCAGCATTGGTGGGTGCTACCGACAAGACCGCTGCATTGTGGCTCGACGAATGTTCGGGTTGCGCAGCTGATCGTGCGTTAGGTCGCGCTTCTTTGTGCAGTGTTGAGTGGTGCGGGCGGTGGCATTGGTTAATGCCGCACAGCTTCGCCTTGCATTGGTACCGACGATGTTTCTTGTCGGCGCATCGGAAGCATACGCCTTTCTCTTTGACCAGCTCCCAGCGCTTATCGACGGTCAGTGCCCGGTAGGTTGGGCACTGATGTAGCGCATGGGCTTGGTTGCAGCTCTGGCATCGGTCAGTCTTTGTTTCTTGTTCCGCGCCCTCGTCGGTAGTGTACACGGCATTTCTCTTCTTAGTTGTCGCTGCCTGTCTCGTTTCACGGGCGGCGGAGGTCACTGCGGGCGTATAAGTGTAGCGCAGTGCCATATCCGCTTCTCGCATGAGGAAGCGAGATAGCAAGACGATCTCGGGTTCCACTGATGACTGGTGTTCGTCGGCGTAGTAACATTATTGCGTCTTGATGTGCGGGCTCAGCTTTTCCAGCACCTCTCGTGCCAACATTGGGTTATAAAGGTACCCACGCCGGTCAATGCTCTGAAGCACGCAGACAACGTTCTGAATCTTGACAGCGAAGCTATTGAGATCAGTCGCTGTCGTTCCTGGCTTCGGAAATCTTCTAAGCTCCTCCAGAGCTCGGTCAATGATGAGCTCTGGTCTCCCGAAGCTCTGCTCTAATGTCTTGATGATGACGTCAGGATCGGTGGCTGTGTGCAATAATGCAGCCACGGCGTCACGTGCATCACCCTTCAGGCAACTTCTCAGCCGCTGTAGGTTCTCGGCTGCTGAGATGTGGTACAGGGCGGTGGAATCCCGCATTGCAGCCTTGAAGGGCAACCATTCGTTTGGTGCCCCAGTGAAGACGGGCAGGTCGGAGTTGTAGCGGGCCCGAGGTCTGGCCATTCGTTCAATAGCCTCGGCGAGTTGTTCGATCCCGGATCTGCGGTCAGATCGACCCGGGGTGGGTGATCTTGTAGAACGCTCAAAGCGTGCTCGTCGTGGTTCTTCTTGTTGCCTCTCGGTGTTGAGGCGCGGCACATCCCCGCTCTCCCCCCGTAGGGTGGAGGGGTTTGTGCGTTGCAACCAATCATCCACCTTCTGGTGGTTGTCGTTGTTCCGCACGGTTGGCTCGTCGTGAAGGCTCTGATCTTCTTCAATATTCGCGATCTGAGCCGCCAATCGCTTCTTCACTAGGTCCGCTTCCATTTCCAACTCCTTTCTCTTCAATTCAGCAAGTTTCTCGGCCGCCTCTAACTCCGCCAGCCGCAGCCTTAGGGTGGAGTTCGCAGTTCGTTGCGAGTGCGCCGGTGACTTGCTTCGTTCGATGTTGCCGGACGGGCCGGCGGTCGTGCCAGCAGCCGTGCCAGCGGCCGGCACAGATGGTGATGCCGGCGGCTCTAGGGATAGCCTTCGAAGGCGCTCTTCGTCCAACCGCTTCCGCTCTTCCAGCTCTGCCAGGTCGCTTTGGCTCCTCGTGACCACCATGTTCGATGGGCGGCAGACGTTCACTGGATAAGCTGTTGGTCGCTTAAGTTCTTCTGGTTCTATCCGGCTCCGATGGACCAAGATGTAGGCGATGGATCGCAAGGTCTACACGGTGTACTGGAGACTTCGGTTCGTAGCTCCTAGTAGTTCAGGTTCCTGGTTCGATGTGGACTGTAGTTCAATTAAACACTGTTGCTTGTTCAAGTTCCGTTGACTGAATGGTCGGATCCAATGTTTATTTCAAAAAACTTATCGCTATATATACAGTTATACGGTCTTAAAACTAATGCGGTACACACGGCGCAGTTAAAAGGGGCGTGGCCTATTTTGCATGTTGTCTGCGTTCATGCTGTCGCGGGCAGGCTCGGCGTCCACAACAGCACCCAAGTTGACGTTATCTACCTGGATTTCAAAAAAGCATTTGATCAAGTTGATAATGACGTCCTTATAGAGAAGCTTGACTTGATCGGCTTTGCACCAAAACTTGTCAACTTTTTCGCAGACTACCTTCGCGACAGGTTACAGTACGTTCGAACGAGTGTGGTAAGATGATTCATCATCTTACCACACTCGTTCTGGGGTAAGTCAAGGTTCATCGCTCGGACCTCTCCTTTTCACAATCATGATTAATGACCTGAAAACGATTCTTATCTCAAGTAAATGTCTGATTTATGCTGATGACGTAAAGGTAATAAAAGACATCCAATCTGAAGAAGATGGCCATTCCCTGCAACTAGATCTCAATGCTATACAACATTGGAGTTCTAAAAACCGGCTGCACCTGAACGTAAATAAATGCTATGTCATGTCTTTCACACGATCAACTCACTTTAATAACATAGAGTACAGGCTTGACCAAAGTTTGATTTCGAGGACACTGTCAGTAAAAGATCTAGGAGTACTATTTGACCCTAAACTCACTTTCCATGGTCATATGACTGCTCTCGCAGCAGACGGTTTCAAAAGGTTGGGTTTTGTGACTAGAACCTGTGGCGATTTCACGAACGTCACAGCAATTAAACTCCTGTACAATGCGCTGATCAGGTCAAAGATGGAAGCGAGTTCAATGGTGTGGAGCCCTCATGAAAGAACATATGCGCTCATGTTAGAAAAGGTCCAGAAGCGTTTTCTAAGGTTTCTATATAAGAAAATGTACGCATACTATCCGTATTTATATCCTACGAGGTTTCTACAGGGCGCATTAGGGTTCCACTCCCTTGAAACTCGCAGGTTGCATGATCAGCTGCTAACAATGTACCGATTCCTTCACGGTATTTTAGACTGCCCCACAATATTGAGCGAGGCCAGTCGTTTATACGTGCCGGAACAGCGTGCTAGATTCCGTAGTGGGCGCGTTCCTTTATTTGCACCGATGCCGGCGCGCACGGTCGCTCGACAACAGCGCGCGCAACGTCACCTCAACGCACTTTTCACCTCACAGGCACAATGCGACATATTCAATGACAGGTGGCCTATATTTGCTATGAGCTCGCTATTGTATTGTGAGCAAGTTAATATGTAGTAGGTAGGTAGGCACATGATTTTTGCGCTCTTCCTAGTTCTTTAATTATTATTTACTTACCTATTGTTATTCCTTGTTTTGTTTGTATTTTTACTGTTGTTATTTGTTTAGTTTTAAGCCTTTAATGTTTGGTTCATGTGTTGTTTTGTGTAGTTCTGCAAAGACTGCTTTTGTTTTTTATTGAAGTTTGTCTTGTATATTTTTCAAGTAAATATCCAATAACTAGTAGCATTGTAACGCAATGGATGTTTCTGTAATGTTGCAATTGTGTAAATAAATAAACTAAAACACTGCTTGGGGAACGGCGCAACACTAAGATTCGTGATCGGCCCTATCGTATGCTTCCTTTTCCTCTTGCACCCCTTATTCCCCGCGTAAACGTTCACGACATATTAAAAAACAAAAACGATTTGTTTCAATCTTCCCCATGCCAAGGGCCGGTTCAAACACTGAAATACAATACGGCCTCCTATTAACAAAAACCCACGCGGGAACGGCGCAACACTCAGATTCGTGTTTAGCCCTATCCTCTGGTTCGTTTTCCCCTTGCACCCCTCACTTCCCGCGTAAACGTTCACGAGATATTAAAAAACAAAAACGTTTTGTTTCAATCGTCCCCATGCCAAGGGCCGGTTCAAACACTGAAATTCAATACGGCCTCCTATTAACAAAAACCCGCGTGGGGAACGGCGCAACACTGAGATTCGTGTTTGGATCTGTCGTCCACTTCGTTCTCTCCTTGCACCCCTCACTCTCCGCGTAACCGTTTGCGAGATATTTGTTTTGTTTCAACCGTCCTTTGTTTTAACCGTACCCAGTCTCCCTTACTTTTGCTTCTGGAATAACACAGGTAGTACTATTATTTATACTGTGATAACACATAAGATCATTTCACTCCAGAAAAAAATACCATGCGGGCAAAGCCGCGGACACAGCTAGTCAATGTATATCATTGTATCCAATCCATGTAGGAACAGAAATATTATCCAAAGGCGACCTCCCGAAATAATCCATTGTGGATTTGTCGCAAGTCTGACATATTTATCTCAGGATTTGTTAATATCAAGTCGGCGCTTTCTATAGGTAGTTGTACAGTTATTTATTCCGTGCATTGGTGCGGCTTCTATTTACTAACAAGCAGAGAGTCTATTGAGAACACAAAGAAAACAATTCTAACGCATTAATAAATCAGCACGTCATCCAACATTGATAAATATCGTGCGTATGTCGAGTACTATTCGTGTGTTAAATATACCTTGGACATGCTAGGTAAAAAAAAAACGGAACATTTCCACACCAATTATCTAGCCCCAAACTAGGATACCCTGTGCTATAGGCACTAGATAACGGATAAACATACATAGATAAGAATATTACATCCATGACTCGGAAACAAACATTTCTGCTCATCACACAAATGATTGCACCTTGCAGGATTCGAACCCGCGACCGTTCGATTTCGTACCTAGGATCTCTAGCCACAAAAGTACAATTATTTTTTTCTGTGACGTAAGTAGCCACTTGTCTTGACCAATATGACCATACTTTCCACATACGTATAACTGGAGCAAATCACGTCACAAAGAAAAATAATGAGAAAGCTTTTTAGGGCCGCAAATCTATCTTTCTATATCCATACTTAAACTTATACTTACTGTAAGTAACTTCATTTAATTTTGATCGAGTTAAGTAAAAAAAGTCTGTACAAACAAGATAATTTAAAAAAAGCTTTAAAAATGGTACAAGAATAGGCTAAACTGTAGTTGCTATATCGTCGATTTTGGGAATGGGGAGGGGTGGAGGGGGTAGTGGGGGACATGTAGGAAACCCCCCCCCCTCCTTAAGGAAAAGTTGCGCAGCCCCCACATTTCCGAGATTTTTCTTTCCATCCTTTCTTTCAAATTTACTTCTGATGACATTGATTTAAGGTGAGGGGTGGATGGGGGACGTGGAGGGCTACCCCCTGCTACCCCTCCCCCCGCGCGGGGTCCCTTATTTTATGAGATATTTCAGTTTTAAATTTATTAAAAAAATGCCCTAAGACTAGGGTAGGTTAGGTTAGAACATGACTACACATCGTTAAATCCTAAAGCCAAGTTAATTTACGACAGACGATTTTTAATAAACTTAAAACTGAAATATCTCATAAGCTAAGCATCTCCGCGGGGGGAGAGTTATCAGGGGGTAGCCCTCCACCTCCCCTCTCTACCTTTAATCAATGGCATCAAAAGTAAATTTGAAAGTAAGGATGGAAAAAAAAGAATTAAAAAAGGGGGGGCTGCGCAACTTTTTCTTCAAAGGGGGGTTCCTAAAACCCCCCCCTACCCCTCCACCCCTCCGCCCCCCCAAAATCGACGGTATAGCAACTACATTTCTGCCTTAGAATATATATATTTATAAATCGTGTCTGTCTGTTTTTGCATCACGTAAAAACTACCTACTACCACAGAATAAATAATAGTACAAGTACAGAAGGATAACTGAGTAAAGTCATTTAAATACATAGCAACTCTCGATACAACGCAATAAAGTGCAATTTAATTATATTGACCTAGAACCCATTGCGTGCAGGCTAGAATGTACCGTATCACAACGCGCGAGAGCTTCCATTGCTCTAATCGTTTCAGAATCGCTCTGTCACTTTTTCGCTCGTTAGGGTTGTATCAAGATATGACTAGGTACTTGTACTAGTAATTATTCTGTAATATAATATGACTTAGATATTGTAACCGAATAAACAATTATGTAAAAATGATTTATTTTATTACTTATTGTTATAAATGTTGATAGTTCTAATAACTACATATAATGACATTCTTATCAGAATAGACCTAGTACCTCATTATTTGATTATATCATAATAGGTTACACTTTGATGAATAAAAGGTGCCTGTCTGACTTCGATGCTTAATAATGAATGAAAAAGAACCTACCTACGTAATAAAATGTCGGTATGTAGGTGTATTACGAGATTTGTCAGACCGAATGCTATGCAGTACCTTCTAGGTTTCTCCTTGGTATTCATAATTAAGAAAAGAATAAAATTTGACAAAAAAAATACGTAAGTTTACGTAAGTAGATACTTTATCGTTAAGCACACGGTGCGCGACTCATCGAGCGCACGCTTGACACTACTGAATGAACCCCAATATTAATTATTATTTTAATTATTATTATTATTATTATTGGACGGCCGGTTGGTCTAGTGGCTAGTAACCCTGGGAACGAAATCAAACGGTCGCGGGTTCGAATCCTGCAAGGTGCAATTATTTGTGTGATGAGCAGAAATGTTTGTTCCCGAGTCATGGATGTTCATATTCGTATTATGTATGTTTATCCGTTATCTAGTGCCCATATTACAGGGTATCCTAGTTTGGGGCTAGGTAATTGGTGTGGAATTGTCCCGAATATATTATTATTATTATTATTACGGCCCCGAAGTTTAGGTATAATATTTGTACTTGTTGCGGAGTGCGACCGCCCTGCTATTACACTGATTTTCACTATTGTATATCTTAGGTTGTGGCTCAAATCTGGTGGTTTTTTTATTACGGACTAGGCAATCGTTTGACCACAATCTCACCTGATGGAAAGCGATGATGTGGTCGAAGGTGTAGCACGCTTGCCTAGTAGATACCTATTCACTCTTGACTTGAACACACCGGGGTTATAATTTACCGGAAACACTGACGAGGGCAGGGCATTCCACTCCTTTACAGTTCTTATAATAAATGAAGAAGCGTAACGCTTCGTTCTTGTGCGAGGTATTTCAACCATGAAAGAGTGGCGCTTTGCTGATCGTCTAGTCGTACGGTGGTGGAAAGGTGATGGGGGAATCAGGTTGTGCAGTTCTTGTGCACACTCTCCATAGTGCAATCTGTAGAATACCGCCAGGCTTGCTACCTCACGTCGATGCGCCAGACTTTGAAGCTTACTCTTTACCAGAGTGTCATCCCCAATGAGCCTGATAGCACGTCTCTCAATTGAATCCAAAGACTCGAGCTGATACTTGGCAGAACCGTCCCAGAGGTGGCAGCAGTACTCCATACAAGATCGGACCTGTGCTTGATATAGATTTAAAAGCTGTCCAGGTGTGAAGTACCGCCTAACCTTAGACAAAATACCAAGTTTTTTTTGCAGCTACCTTGGCTTTGGATTCAATATAAGACCCAAAATTCAGGTTTGATGTGAGTTCGACACCCAAAAGCTCCAAATGGTCGCCTATTGGTATTGTTACACTTTGGAAAGACGGAGATTGGTTTAGAGGACTCTTCTTGGCAGAAAACCAACACGCCTGCGTTTTAGTAGCATTAAACTTAACCAGGTTAGCATCGCCCCAATCGGACACGGCTTCTAAGGCTAAATTTAAACGGTCTACCATAGCCTCTCTCTGAAACTGGACTGCGTCACAGCGGGATTGAGCATTGGAAGTGTATCTCTCAACTACAGTACTGTCATCAGCATACCCAAAGGTATTCAGAAGGTCATTAATGTGCAGTAAAAACAGTGTAGCCGAGAGAACCGATCCCTGAGGTACACCGGCATTGATAGCCATTTGATCAGACGAGCAGCCCTCTAAGACTACTCGAATAGATCGTTCCCTCAAGAAATCAACTATCCAATTGCATAAGCCAACTGGTAACCCATATGAGAGAAGCTTGTTTAAAAGGCCATCGTGCCAAACCCGATCAAATGCCTTCGATATGTCAAGGGAGACGGCAAGCGCCTCACCATGCATCTCTATGGCTTCGCTTAGTACGTGAGTGGCATACGCGAGAAGATCCCCAGTAGACCGGTTTCGGCGAAATCCGTATTGCCGGTCACTGAGAAGATCATGTCTTCAAGGTATGCCAAGAGCCTAATGTTTATGACACGCTCCATACACTTACAGAGTATGGAGGTAATCGAGATGGGACGATAATTGGCCGGATCAGCACGACTACCCTTTTTTTGGTACTGGTTGTACATTGGCAAGCTTCCAGCTCTTCGGAACTATATCTGAAACAAGAGAGAGGCGGTACGAACGCGTTAAGATGGGAGACAATTCGGGCGCACAGTTTTTCAACACAATCGCTGGAATACCATCAGGACCACTGGACTTGTTCACATCTAGAGCTCGAAGCGTTCTGAGAACCTCCTTTGGCGAATGCGAATTTCGGGCATAAAAACCCCGCAATGAGGAAGGCAGGAAGGTGTCTGGCCAGAAGCATCTAGATGCGAGGCTTCTGCAAAAAAAAGCAAATAAATTCGCTTTGTCTCCAGCAGTGTGAGCTAGTGATTCATCCGGTTTCAGCAATGGTGGCAGTGAAGGGCGGCAGAAGTTTTCTTCGACCGACTTGGCCAGGGACCAAAAAGCTTTGCTACCCGCGGGGTATGAAGCCAGTTTGGCCCCAATTCGACTCACGTGATCAAAATGAGCCTTCCTAAGTATCTTCTTGCAGGTCTTAGCGGCAACGTAATTTTTTTTTTTCTTAGCCCGCATTTCAGAAGACTTGCGCTTTCGAGCATCAGCCCAGTCTGATATATACTAAGTGATATATACTAAGTGTCACTGAATAGCCTTATAAGTAAGCAGCAGGTTATTTCTATGTAAGCATGTTAATTCGTTACGTGTACAATGGTTGTACACGTTACATCGTATATAAAATTCCCATACAAAAGTACAATTATTATAATCTTAGAAATTTGCGACAACCCTAAATGTTTGTTTACTATCTATCACGTCGCACAAAAAATATGTACATACATACTGCTCTATCTGCGAGTTCAGGTTGCTAGGCTTCTCCTCGCTTGCGCGCTGGTGGATAGACCCCGTTAAGTAGAGACGGTTCACCAGTCCGAGGAGATGTGTTGTCTCTCTACACGCTCTTTCTTTTTTATTTTTTTTATATATTTCATAATTTAACAATTATTACTTGAATTACGTGTGTTCATAAGCCTTCGGCGTTTTCTTCAGCTATAAGTATCAACTTATAGCCGAAAATAACGCCGAAGGCTTAAGATTCACTTTTTACAAAAAATAAAGAAAATTAGATTCGATATATTTTCACTGTGACGTTCGACTGAACGCAAAATTGACTGTTCGCAGTAGGCTCCTAAGCTCGAGGTCTGTCATCTAGACTTGACAAACAGACTTGTACAAAAACCATGGTCAAGGTCGCTTTTGTTTTTTCCCCCAGCTGACTACTAGCCCGGAATAAATAATAGTACAAACTACTAGGTAGTACTAGTATTTTTTCTGCGCTACTAGGGTTTGAAGTACAGTATTCCTAGAGGAATCTTTATAAGTAAATACATGAAATAAGTCGTAAAACTAAAGTTGTTCACCATGACGTGTGGAATACCCCACCCCCATACTTAATATGTAAGTATGTTACATCCTGTACATAAATACAAAAAAAAAAAAACGTACTCTTTGAGTTTGAAAAGGTAATTTCTTTTTCATGTGCCGACGACTCAAAGTTAAATCTCACACTGGAAAAGGAAAGACCCTTCTGACTCTACAGGTGCTTCGGGAATACGCCAGTTAGAGAAGAGAGCACCAAGAAACTCTACGGGGATGTCATTTTATTCACTGCGCTCTTCGCTCGTTAACCTAATTTAAAGGTGAACAATGCCTACGATCTATTGCTCATCCGATAGTTATGTTGTATTTGCAGAGAAGCGACAGCGGGCGCTGTCGGCGCAGCGCGTGAACAGCACGAGCAGCGTGGTGCGACAGAATGGCGTGCTGCCACCGCCGCCCGCAACGCCGCCCGCCGCGCCGCCCGCTGCGCCGCCCGCCTTGGCCGCGCCCGCGCCTTTCTTACCTCCCAAGGCAGCGCCGATGACAGGTAAAAGAAAAAGAAAACAAAACATGTATTTGACACACACACAGAAAAACTAAGAATAATAACAAAAAAACAATAAAATTTGATGTACGGTGCCAAAAAGGCCGCGCCTCAGTATAACACTGAGTGTCTCCGACAACTGCTGTATCACTCTGATTCTCTGACTGAGCAACCAAACCATTATCAAAACGAAAAATTGTAAACACGAAGCAGGACTTGTTTACTGTTTCATGATTGCATTTTTCTTTTTATACCTGCATTGGATTACTGTTTCACAAAGAGCATGTAACCTTATTGGCCTTATACCTAAACAAAAGTAATTTTAAAAAAAACACACGATTCCTTGGCCATAAATCGACACCTACTAGGAACAACATCGTAACTCAGTTTTTGGAAATTTTAAGTTACTATCATATTCATGCTAAGAATAAAATTACCCATTTTTTTCTTACTCTTGTACCTCAATTCCTTTGCTTTGCAGATTATAATGTTGAAAATCATTATAAGTTGTGGTGAATAAAAGGCTATCTTTAGTTACGCAAAACTTTTATATTAAATATGAATATAATTGCAATTCAATATACATTATTCTTGAACATTGCAGTTTTTAATGAAAAATAATTTCATCGTATCTATAGTTACAATGTTTTCATCCGTAAATACCCAATTCAGAAAGTAAGTCCAAAGATTGTAACTCTATATGCAATTATTTTCTCTGGTAGGTCGCGGATTTGGTTAATAAACTCATTCGATAGGTACCTTTGACTTACAATGTTTAAATTCCCTGACTTACATGAAAACAAGTGCTGTATAAAATACAATGATACAAAAAAACGACTTAAAGTGAATTAGCAGACAATAACCTAAAAAAAAACGACTGAACCAATTTTGATGAAGTTTATATGGGACTATACTGAAAGTCTACCCTTTTGAATAAAACAACAACCATCCAAATCGGTTTAGAAATCTTAGAGATTTGAGGCAGTATCAATTGGGTTTACTAAAAAAAACTATTTATTCTCGAAAAACTACTGAACATTGGTTCAGTATTTTAAAAAATGATAAAATTTATATGGGAGCACCTGGAGAGTGTCCTTCAAACAAAAAAAAACATTTTTCATTTTTCCCGTGGAAACTTACAATTTTCCGGGATAAAAAGTAAACTATGTTTTATTCCAGGGTATAAGCTATCTCCATTCCAAATTTCATCAAAATCCATCTAGTCGTTTTCCGCGTGAAATCTCCCAATTTTTTCCTATCGATTGACACCTATAATTTGACCATTTAGATGGCGGAAGTTTAGTTATGTCCAGTGTGAGATTATGTAGTGGCGTCAACTATCGTGTTATTTCACTCTCACTTTATTACTGCTTATACTCACACAGAACGAGACAGCGCGCCAAAAAATAATATATTCTCTACACTAATATTTTAAAGACGAAAGATTTGATTTTTGTATGTTGCATTACAAACATGTAATGGATAAACTCAAAAAATACTCAACCGATATTAAGAAATCTTTCACCTTCCTATCCGACATGGGCATGATGACATGGTCGCTACTGAAGGTTGTTATCACAGGTAGTTAGGTACCTATATTGGTACTTTTGGTACTGGAATAACTCATAGGATCCTTATATCCCAGAAAAACTACCACGCGAGAAACGCCGCGGGCACACCTAGTAATAATATAAGGCAAATACTGTTAGGAATTAGGAGGATCGACAGAGTTCCGAACTCCAAAATTCGCTCAAAAACAGGAATAGCTGATGTGGGAAATAAGACTGCTAGGGTAAAATAGGAGTGGGCGGGACATGTTAGCCGAATGCACCCAGATCGCTGGACAAGAGTCGTCACGACAGGAGTGCCTGATCAGAGGCGTCGTCGCCGGGCCAGACACAGGAAGCGATGGCGTGATGACCTCGATGTCGTTCAGAAGGGATGGTCAGAGATTGCTGGGGACAAGGATGTCGGAAGAAAATGAGGGAGACCTTTGCCCAACAATGGGACAAAAAAGGTTTAAAAAAAAGAAGACAAAAAGGCTAATACGTGATTACGCATAGCCATGTGTAACGCACGAAAATACCTTGTAGAGGGTTTTTTTTGGTAAAATCTTTGCGAAGTTGAAACAAATTAGTTATTGGACTTACAAAAAAAAAGCGTTACACAAAAATGAAAATAATTTTACCCTCTTTAACTTTTCCTTTCACACTTTTGACTTAAAATTAACCGTTGGTAAAATTAGTATTTTGATTAAACTAATTTTTCATACTAAAGGTATGAAAAATTAGTAGTACACAAGATGGCGCCTTGCGCTCCAAAATGTCGAAAACTTGTTTTTTTTCAGCAGATACTAGTTCTAAACCACAATGTGAAAATCGTTACTAGACCACCTTTTGCGAGGCAAAGGGATTTTTATGTCTCTACTTACTGGCGTAGTTGGTTCAGTTCCGATGACAATGCATTTTTATGGTAAGCATGACCTGGATCGACATCTAGGATTAACTCCAGATAAAGGGACTCATCAACTGTCAACAGCACACGAAATTTTGTGTATGTATTTTTGTGTGTTTTTGTATTTTTTTGTATGTTTTATAATATGATAGCTATTACTATTACATGGTTGCTGCACTCAGGGTTGGGTCCTGACTAGGGAACTCTTCAACGGTTAACAGCACAGACACGAAATGTTGTATACGCATTTAATTGCGGTAGCCCGGTATAATTTTCACCATGACATGGCTACTGAGTAAAAGTTATTTTTTAAGTTTTTAATTAACTTATTTCATATACGCCCCACGCCCACCCTTGAGGCCTTACACTCTCAGTAAACTATCGTATTGTTTTGTTACAGCTGGCAACACATACACACTGAAGGGGTCTAAGAAGTCGAAGCCGGTGCGGAAAATTAGGAAGGAAGACATCGGCATGCCTCAAGACTTCAAGCACATATCGCACGTCGGCTGGGACCATCAAAGAGGCTAGTACCATTAACGTCAGCCGGCATGTCCACTGCTGGACAACCTCCCCCACAGACACGACTCTCACTATACCCTGATTCATAATTAAAGATCAAAAATGTAAATAAAGATTGTCAACAAATGTCATTGTCAAAGTGACAGGTCAGGTGCGACAACCTGTTTTAAACAAAGTATATTATTTCCATTAAAATAGGTACTTGTAAATACTCTCAACTACAAACCTTAATAAACGCATTTCTATGATAGACAGAAAAACAAAATGGCGGCGATTGCACCAAATGTTTAAAATCTCTGGTGTATTCCCAGTTTTAGAAAACTGCACTGTGACTGCACGAAAAAAACTTATTTTTTTCGTGATTTGTTCTCATAAGGGCGTATTTCCGAAGCACCGGTACAGTCAGAAGGATTATTTCCTTTGCCTGTGCGAATGAGTCGGCACTTGAGAAGACGTTTTCCTTTTCAAACTCAAGCATATACTTAGTTTACTTAATTCTATTGATTTGGCATATTTATAATATGTTATATTTTTCTCATTGTTCATAAGATGTTAAGTTTTTGATTTGTAAAAGTGCTATTATTTTTAATGGTCTTTGACTTTGTCTATGGGTAGTACGCCATTTGGTAACTTTGCTGTTGTGGAGAGTCGCGGTAATTCAACCGTTCATACAATCGTAGTTACGTTTTTACATTAAAACTACGAGTTAAATCAAAACCAAACCGTGTATAGATTGAGCTATACAATTATAAATCAGAAAAAAGTTACAGTTACTTTAAGTTAAAAACTAAAAACTAAACGAACTTAAAAGATCTTATTTATTAAGTAAGTACTAACTTTTGCCCGAGACTTCGTCCGTGCGGACTTCAGATTATTGCGGTAAAAAGTCGTCGGTCGTTTGTCTTTCCCGAACACAGTGTTCAAACTATCTCCATTAACATCAAGATCGGTTTAGCTGTTTAATCGTGAAAAGATGACAGAGTTACTTGAAAAACTAGAACTGGAAAATTTATTTTAGACATCGCAAATCCACCGTTTACAAAAAACTAGTTTTTTAATATGCTATTTGTGATTTATTAATAATAACTACGATTGTGTGGAACGTACCAAATTCTCTTAAACGTGGCGAATTAATTAATAATTTTAAGAGGGGCAGGTTAACTTCTTAATTATTAAGAAGTTTAAGAACCATTTTCCGAACATATTCCCAACTTTCGTTTATTTTGTTCCCAGGGTTCGACAAAGACGACCGAAACGATGAACTGAGATCGTTCTTCAGCAAGGCTGGCGTCTCAGAGACGCAACTCGAAGATGAAGAAACGCGCGACTTCATATACGGGTTCATAGAGACGCACGGCGGACTCGACGCGGTCAAAGAAGACTTGTACCAGGTCAAGCCGAGCACGGGTCAGTACAACACGTTTTAGTTTTAAAAGTAAACTCACGTCGCAGAGACGCAGCTCGACGATGCAAAGATGCGCGACTTCATATACGGGTTCATAGAGACGCACGGCGGACTCGATGCGGTTAAAGAAGACTTGTACCAGGTCAAGCCGAGCACGGGTCAGTACAACACGTTTTAGTTTTAAAAGTAAACTCACGTCGCAGAGACGCAGCTCGACGATGCAAAGACGCGCGACTTCATATACGGGTTCATAGAGACGCACTTCGGACTCGACGCGGTCAAAGAAGACTTGTACCAGGTCAAGCCGAGCACGGGTCAGTACAACAAGTTTTAGTTTCAAAAGTAAACTCAATACGGGTTCATAGAGACGCACTTCGGACTCGACGCGGTCAAAGAAGACTTGTACTAGGTCAAGCCGAGCACGGGTCAGTACAACACGTTTTAGTTTTAAAAGTAAACTCACGTCGCACAGATGCAACTTGACGATTAAGAAACGCGTGACTGCATATACTGATTGGTTCATAGAGACTCACGGTGTACTGTCGCGGTCAGAAAAAACTCGTGCCAGGTCAAACCGAGCACGGTCTGTAGTTATAGCCTAAGAGAAATGTTGAATAAAAAGTTCAAAAACAAACATGATTACTGAAAAATCACGCTGTTAAAGTATGGAACAAGAAAATATTCTCATCTGAAATTGTCATAATACATACAATACGTAGTGATGTTCAGATGAGAGCCGGTGGTCGTATGCTACCTACCCTATCAAAACTTAACATTATAACAGTTGTAAGCTATCATAATCTTTAACGCAAAGTTGCATATCCTCTGAACATCACTGTGAATATGTATTACTGGTTTTCCCGCCCGCGGCTTCGTCCGCGCGGGCTACAGTTTATTGAGAAAAAAAAGCATGCTATGATCTTCCAGCTAGGATATTAAAAACCAATGCACAAGTAGGTATAGCACAAATGCTCTTGAAGATTTTTTACAGACTTGTTATTTCGTTTACATGGCAACCGTTCCTTACAGCGAGTAATCAACATTTTCCTGTTTCCCGTGGAATCTTACAATTTTCCGGGATAAAAAGTATCCTATGCTTTATTCTATGGTATAAGCTATCTCCATTACAAATTTCGTCAAAATCCGTCCAGCCGTTATCGCGTGAAAACTCCCCAAACAAACAAACAACAACGCTTTTATACATCACTTTTATATATTGGTATGGATTACAATTTCAGATGAGAATATTTTCTTGTTTCATACTTTTGAGAGCGTGATTTTTCAGTACCTAGTCGGGTTTTAGTTTTTGAACTTTCCTTTAATTTAAATTATTTTGGGGTTATATCATGGTTATACTAATGAAATTCCTATTTTGGGGTTATATCATGGTTATACTAATGAAATACCTATTTTGGGGTTATATCATGGTTATACTAATGAAATACCTATTTTTTATATGTATTTTGGATAGGTTTGGAGAGAAAATATGTTTGGCTCACATCTGAGGTGTGATTTTAGAAATTATTCCCAATTATCGAGAGCATGCAAGCAAAGCCGCGAGTATGTATGTTATACATAATAACATACATATATTTTTGAAATGTGCTGATTGAGCCCTCTTATTTGATACCCAAGACGGCATAATATTATTATTTTTGTGACTTTATGTCCTCTAGAGGGCGCCATAATCAATTTAATGTGACGCCCATAGCCCATAACCAGCGGACGATAAAGACGCTTCCAACGATACCACATTTCTCAAATTATGATAAGTGTTTTAGGAGTACATACATATATATACATACAGGTAAAAATCATAACCCTCCTTTTTGCGTCGCCGTAGTCGAGTAGAAGTAATTTTCCTTTCAACGCATCTCTTGCATCGATTGTGTAATTTGAAGGATAAAATGAAAAAAAGGGAAGTCGGAGAGTCCTAAATCTAATTTATTACAATATGTGTAGGTGTGAGCAGGCCGCCCCCACTGCCGGCGACGGCGGCTCCTCCGGTCCCGTCCCGGAGCCCTGCGCCCGCGCATCCGCCCGCACCACGTAAGTATTGTTATAACTGTTATATATCCATACCATCAGATCAGATGAGTTTAATAACATAAATACAGCCCGCGAGGCGTAAACTGAGCTTTGCATTTGTGTGTGTGATCACCAAAAGTAGAGTCAGACAATAAACTTAAAAATAAAATTGAACGAATCGTTCCGTTATATTATCAATAACGGCGTCGTAACCAAGGCCGTAGGTGGGGGGAGGGTTCCGGGGTTCAACCCCCGAACCCCCCCCCCCCCCCCCCCCCCCCCACCTACGGCCTTGGTTACGTAAAATGGTAGGTGGTTTTCTAAGGAGAAAACCACCCACCATTTTACACACCGAAAAAGTGGAGCTTGATTTTTACTATACCTATTAAGAGAGAAAGTAAAATAAAGTGTTTACCAAATAATGTTTACAATTAAAGCTATCGTCTATATTAATTAAACCAATCAGTTACAAACTATCAAACATCGCATTGTATTGAGCGAGAGTAGTTTATACCCCAGCAGTTTGTAACACTGAATAGTAAAACATCGAATTTTGGGGAAATTATGTAAAGATACCCGAAAAACGCTTCCATAAAATAGAGTTGTCGAAAAAACTGAAACAGGTGCCACTATTTCGAGCACACGGATTTTCAGAGTTGCAAACTTGGGTACCTATAAACACTCACACGGGTTTTTACAACATATAACCAATCCCCCCAGTTTGCTTCCAAGCTCAGTAATGTGAAAGTTGTGAATAGTTCTTCGGATTACTGCTTTATCAAAATCGATAATGCTATTTTTCCTACATCTGGTCTTTTTCGGAGATTTAAATTTGCTTCCGTCTTCCAAAACACTGGACAGCGGGACTTTTAACAGTGGACAGCGGGATTCCTGTCGATGTCGCTACCATTTGGGCTGATGTAGTGACACTTGACATGTCTTTATCGTGCATGACTTTAAAATAACTATTTAAATTACACAACATTTCTTTTAACCTGTGGACGAGTGCGTTTTTGGAGTTATTGGGCTACTTTTTATATAATAAATAATAATAATAATATTTATTTATTCGCAGAAAGTTACATATTAAACTAAGAAAATTACATTGAGACATGTTCAAAATACTATAAATATTAGCGACGGGCCCCAAACTAGGCATCGCCTGTTTCTTGGGAACCCAGTGAAAAAGGTGTTTACAGATGAAATGAATCGCTGCGCTTGACAGTCTAAACATGTTTGCTTACTGCTTCAATTACAAAAATCCTACGATAATGCCCACCGATAACAATTAATATTGCTACCGGAGGCCATAATCTAATTTAGGTTATACAAAAAATAAATAAAAATTACCAATGTCATAGAAGGAAAATAAAAAATTATACAAAATTAGGAAAAACAAACAAATCATTGACATCAATGTGCAGATTTTGGTGAATATAGGTAAGTATCTTATCGAAACAAAGTATGGGTTAGGTAGTAAACTGTTTCGCACTTATCAAAAAGGGTGAGTTGAGGTATGAGTAAGTGAGTACATGTGAAGACTTTGGATAAGAGCAAATTTTGTATGAGTGGGCCAGCGGAATGAATGTTGAAACGAAACACGATGCAGCAAATATAATTAAATGTAATCAAAATGTTGGATTATTTACAGCTGGGTTTAAACAATATAATAGTTTGTGTAAGCTAAGTCTGAAAGAATCCAGTGAGACTTCAAGCCCATCATATAGAACCTAAGTCTCACTAGCTCTAATAAGTATTTCTGTTTCCTCGTAGGAGAGAGATGGTAGCCATCTTTTAAGTTTTGACTTGGCTTCAGCATTCTTTCAAGCTGAATAACCTGCAGACCGCGTTATAAGTGTAAATGTGGACGTATTTTGGCAGACGACGGGCGAAAGTGGTGTTAACTCTTGACTTGTCTTAATGGGCGATTAGATCGTTTCCTGCTTGTTTGCTGCTCAGTTGATTTAATGTGGATTTTGGCCGTAGCACGCAATACAAAAAGCTGACGTACTCTCAGAACAGACGCCTCTTCGTACAGTTTAGAATTCGTACAGTTTAGACCTTAGAATTTTCATCAGGTAAATAAGTTTACGTACTCGTTTTGAGAGAGCAGTAATATGTTTTTTAAACGAAAAATTTTGGTCAATAGTAACACCAAGATATTTTGTGAAAGCTACTCTGTCAATGCTACTGCAGGAGCAGTTTGATTGGTCTGAAGAAGAATGTGTAACAAGGCAGACACTGCCATGGATCCTCAGATGAGTCAGCACCGGGCATGTGGCTTGAGTAATGTGAAACGGGATAAAATGAGTTTTCTTTGTATTTAGAGTTAGCAAGTTCACGTCAAGCCACCGGGCCAGCACAGACAAACCCTTTTCAGCCACCGTCACAGTGTTCTGCCAGTTGTCACCATGGAAAACTGCAACTGTGTCGTCGCCGTAACAAATCAGATCAGTACCCGGCATCTTTATCGCAAAAATGTCATCCATGTAGATGGTAAACAAAGTTGGAGCTAGAATACTACCCTGCGGGACACCAAAGGTGATATTCATGTCATTGCTCGTGTATTTTTCTATTCTAACGCATTTGCGCCTGTTAGTAAGATAACTTGCGAACCAGTTGAGAGTGCTACCTCTTATGCCAAAGCATTCCAGTTTTTTCAGAAGTATTATAGTTGATACCGTATCAAATGCTTTGGCAAGATCGAGGAAAGCTCCGATGCATCTTTGACCCTTATCCAGATGTGATGACACCGTTTCAGTTAGAAGTTGAACTGCATCTTCCGTTGATTTACCGCGTCTGAACCTGAACTGCCGCCCCGACAACAGGTTGTACTTTTCCAGAAAATCTACTAGTCTTTTATTTACAACTTTCTCCAGGATTTTCGAGAGTATGCAGAGGAGGGACATGGGCCGGTAATTATCCGGACTTGATTTAGTGTCACCTTTAAGCACATCAGTAACTACGGCCGACTTCCAGCAATCAGGAAAGATTCCTGTTTCAAAGCTTAAGTTACAGATATATGTCAGAGGTTCCAGTATTGCATCCTTGGCATATTTCAGGACAAGCGGCACTATGGCATCTATGCCCGGGGCACTGTTGGATTTAAGATCGAGTATAATTCTACTGATTTCGTTTGGATCTACCGGGGCAAAAAAGAGAGAGTTGGAACATTTCCTTTCAAATGGAAGCTTCTTGCATAGTGATTCTTGCGTGGTTTCCAATTTACTCAGAATGCTTGAAGCCAAATTAGCGCCTACGTTAGCAAAGTGGCTATTGCAGTTATCAACGGATGCTTGAGGGGAGGTTCCGGCATGCAAGAGTTCATGAGATTCCTTATTTGGCGAAGGCATGTGACATATATCCTTAATTGATTTCCAAAGCATTTTAGGATTACTGTGGTTTTCGGTCAGCTTTTTGTTATCATGTCCAGCCTTGAGTTTATGCAATAAATTATTACAAAAATTCTTGTACCGTGTATACAACGTTATTAGGTGATTGTCGGATCTGCAAATGCATTTTGTCCCGATTCCTCATGCATTTTATCAAACCCGGGGTTATCCAAGGCTTAAGATTAAATTTTGACCGACTTACTTTCTTGCTGATAGTGTGTTTTTGAGAACAATCTGTTATAATTTTCCTAAATGAAAAAGCTGCGAGCTTTTAAATAAAGAATGATTAAAAGATTTGCTATATACAAAATCTGTATTTGAGAAAGGTAAATGAAACAAAAAATAGAAAAAAAAATTTTTTTTAACTTATTTTTCCTTTTTTAATTTTTGCAAAATTTTCAAAAATAGTCTCAAATATCCCGTACGGGATACCGATAGCCGACAGGTTAATTGGCTATTTAAAGGTTTTCGCATTCTTCGTTTATTTGTGTAGGCAGCCATTTTACTAATACATCGAACACAAAAACAAAATATTAAGAATTAAACACGTCACGCTGCTATCAGTACAAGAGGTGAAGTGTGGAAGGTGCGCGGCGGAGTTACGTCGCGCGAGGAACGCACCGCCAAAAAACAGTTTAAACCGGTTTAAACCAAGAAAAGGATGCACCGCGCCTCAGGCCGGTTATCACACCTACACTATCTATGTACACTCACACAAATGCAAAGCACAGCTTACGCCTCGCGGACTGTACCTATACAGCTGTACCTATATGGCAGCTCCGCTAACCGTCAAAGTCAAAGGCAATATTTGTACATACTTATAAATCCATTTAGAAATTTTCAACGTACTCAATTTAAACTATTTTTTTATGAATGTTTGAAATAACCGTTTTTCTGCCTAACTTCGATGAAATGACAAATGTATTTTTTTCGTTTGGGACCTACGATCCTCACACCTCATAACAGGAGCCTTAAAAATATCAATGAAAATCTAAAAATAACGCATAAAATATGTAAATGCTTAAAAATATGGAGCAAAACATTTCAAGAAGCGCGTGATTTCGATCCACGCACTTCTGGTTTGGAAGGCTAACTTGCTCCGACCAAGCCACACAGCATCGTGACGTAAAGGTCAAAATTATGATACCGTTTTAATGTTTTATTTATATTATATTTAAATTAGCATAACTTTGAATACCTATCCCGCAGGAACCCTATATTTTTTGGGGATATAAAGAATCCGTTATGAACTTTGACTGTGCTAGTTACATCAAACTCCGTCCAGTAGTTTCAGCGTAATATGTGTTAAAACACGTGTGTGTCTTTTAAATAACTTTCCACCCCTATCCTGCGGGAACTCTAACTTTACTTCTAACTCTTAACTTTATTTAAACTATGATTTTTTCGGGATAAAAAGTATTCTAATGTTAATCCATAATATAAGCTATGATTGTGCCAAGTCGCATCAAAATCCGTCTGGTAGTTTCAGCGTGATGTGTGTTCAAAGAGACAGACAGACAGACAGACAGACATACATACATACAGACAAAAAATATAAAAAAACCTTTTTGCACTCTATATCAATTTTGAAGTTTATATAAATTATAATTTTCAAAAATATTTAATGTACAGATTTAGCCCAGTTACAGTTTTATTATAGTATAGATAGCTCGTTCTAAGTTACATCATGACATGGCTACTGCAAAAAAGCTTTATTTTTATACAATTACATTAACTTATTTATTATATATTTTATTAAAATAAACTCCATCTCATAGTTTAAAGAGTTTTAAACGTAAAAATAATGTACAGGAATGTAATGAGGTCATGGTTTTTGAATCAGCATCGTATTTTTTTCTTTCATACCGAATTTCTGTTTCTTTGGAAAATTTCTTTGAAATTCAGAACATTGTTTCATAGAAACATTTGTATGTGAGTGATATTACAACCGGCATGGGTGTGTGTTGCAGCGTCCCGCGCGCCGCCGCCCCCACCGCGCGCCGTGCCCCTCCCGCCCCGCAACCCGCCCCCGCCGCGCCCCGCGCAACGTGAGTATACTGCTTGCTTGTCGAATGAAGTTATGCTGGCCTCTGGTGTCAGAGTTTGTCGGGCTGCCCGCGAGCCTCTGACATGGCTTAACGACTGCTATTAATCTATGACAGCCGGGACCGACAGCTTAATGTGCCCTCCAAAGCACTGAGCGATGGAAAAACCTATTACTGGTGTCGATTTGGTTGAAATTATTGTGCGGAACGCAGCGATTAATGAGCTAAAAACAATGATCGGGCTGCGTGTATCGATGAAAAAAGCGTTTCAAGCTTAATATGATGTTGTGGGACCGTCGCGTTCGTGTATCTAGTTGTAATTATGTCTTAGGAGTCAAGCTTAGAAGATGATTTTGAAACATCTTGAACACCCGCCATCGATAAATCGTACGACTACACGGACCGATCCCTACACGTGGTTAATAGAGGTGTGGCAGGGCGCAGGGGACCAAACGGAGTCCGTTCTCGGCTTGTTTGGGAGCCCTATTAGGTGTTCTTCAGTAGAAAAAGCAGAGTACCAAATTGTTACTTAATTTAATAAAATCTTTCTTATATTGATATCACAACATGCCTTGCATTCCTCCCTTTACAAATTTTGCCACCATATGCACTATTACTTATTCTGTGACTAAGCTCAAAACCATCTCACTCTAGCCAGTGCGCGCTGCATCGTGCCGCCTTCTCGCACAATTAAATATACGAGTTTGTACCGAACAGACAAACAAACAGACAAGAAGTAAGTTAATATTGCATTATCAACCAGCTCTGAGCTATATTTAAAGTTTCAAGTCTCTAGCTTGAGAAGTTCCGAAAATTAGTTTAAATTCAATTGCAAATTTGTACCGCGACTTAAACAACTTAACAGACAGAAAAAAAGCAAGTTAATAAATATGTGGTAAAATAAAAAAGAAACAAAGAATAAAGTCGCTTACAGTGCGACGCGGATGTACTACGCGGACATCCGCGACGGACGGTAAAATATATTATACCTAAAGAGCGCATTTAGTGCGAGCCGGACGCGGAGAGCAAGGAACTGAACGACAGTCCATCCGCGGCGGACGTCGCCCGGTCTTCCGCTCCGGACAGTCGGCGTCGCACTGTAAGGTTCCTAAGGCCGGAGCTCTGTTTAATGATCTTTATGAACATACACACTTGTGTATTTTCACTTGTGTATTGTTCTTGTGTTGTGTATGTTCTGTGTGATGACTTCATCGTGGTGATTTTGTTATACTACTCTGATCACACAACCAACTCTTTTGGTTGTGTGCTCAGTTATGTTGTCATCGATGAAATACCAAAATGATCATCTACTCGGTCATTCCTGCTTGGTGAGTGACAGCATACACCGGTTCATCTTAAGATACGCAACGATTTGAGCATACACAGTAACATTTGCACATATGATAATAATATGCATCTCGTACAGCACCGTCGACGGGACCTCCGTCGGTGCCGCCGCCCCCGCCGCCCGGCGCCGCGCCGCCTCCTCCGCCGCCGCCAGCGCCCCCCGCCGCGCCGCCGCCCCCGCCCGCGCCACCGATGGCGCCTCCGATGCCGACCGACGCCTCCGTGGAGCCAGACGCGCGCTCCGCGCTCATGGAAAGCATCCGCAGCGGGAACAAGACGCTCAAAGTCAGTATAAGTAGCGGTTAATCGGAAACTGTGACCACGCTTTTGTGCTTTTTTCATTTTGTTTTTTTTAATCAAAAACTTTAAGGCTGGTTTCAGAGCAGTACATATTTATTTACATGTGGACTGTCCTTACGGATCTCTGGAGCGGAGACACGTGTGGCGTCAGATACACGTCTTGCAGCGACGCGGATTGCTCCGTTCCGAACACTCCACGTATAGCGCTGTTGCGGACTCCGAGTGCGAACAGTCTGCAGGCGTATATTCCGTACGCATTGCTCTGAAAGCAGCCTTATATCTAAAATTAAACTAAAAATTGTTTTGAAATGTACAAGCATAGCTCTTTCATTATGATGCCAATTGACATGATTATGTCATCCCCACTTTATGAACAGAGTCTATTGTTATTTTTAGACATGTTCTCGCTAGCAGGCATTAATGCTAAAATCATATAAACACTCTTTTATTGTTTTATTGTGTTTTTAAGATTCCGTAGTCAATCAAGTAACCCTTGTAGTATCGTCATGTCTGTCTGTACTCGTATGTCGCAGATACAGACATACTACACAGATAGATATTTCTAACCGCTACATAGGTGTATAAAAAAGTATTGAAATGCCTTTTTTTTGTGTAGCTCACATACATGAATAGTGGTTAAGCAAAATAAAAATAATTTTAACCCGTCGCAACGTGGCTTGTTGAATCTACGAATAATAATAGTGTTGAATAGATATTTTAAAACTATAATGAGGTTTCCATCTACAACATGCCCTTGATTAATTTCCCGTCCAAGTTGACAGCACAAACTGAAGGAAGCGTATGAAGTTGCCGTATCCAATGTACAATTTCCGATTCGCAGCGCGTGGAGCCGGGCCAGGCGTCCAGACTGCCGGCGGCCGACGACAGCAGGAGCAACCTGCTCAGCGAGATCCGACAAGGAACCACGTTGAAAGCCGTGAGTCATTCACCTAATTATCTCACTTAGAAAGGCATCCTAACATTTTACTGTGGAGCGGCATCCCTACAAGTTTTAGCTGCAACCGCCATTTTGAAAATATGTAAAATCGCGGCCAGTTATCAAACCTATAGAGGATTTAAATACAAACAAAACTATGTTATTACACTAGTGTTCTAAAGTTTCGCGTTTCTGTGACATTGTATCTCAAAGACAGCATTATATATTATGTACATCAACTAATACCCTGATTCATAGGTACTTGTAAATAATCTCAACTATAAACTTTAATTGTTTCATTGCTTCCAGACATGAAACAATGCCTATATGTGCTTACCTATTTTAAGGATTTATCACATGAAGTAATAGATCTAGGAATTTAAAGAATTATTAAGACGTTGTCAAACACACAGTGAATGTAACAGACAGAAACACAAAATGGCGGTGATTGTATAAAATGTGTCAAGTCTAAGAAAAATAACCCCACGAAAAAAGTAGTTTTAAAAAAAAACATTTTGCAAAAACTAAGCTTTTTATTTTAATTAATTAAACTTTCCCCCACACGATGGACCGACGACATTGTAGCCATCGCAGAAAGTCGGTGGATGGAGGTGGCACAAGATCGCTCGTCGTGGCGCTCTTTGGGGGAGGCCTTTGTTCAGCAGTGGACTTCTAAAGGCTGAATGATAATGAAGCCAACAAAATGTAGTCGTAGCCATTTTTGACATTCGACTTACAAATTAGCAGAAAATAAAACAAAACTGTTTCTTTTTGTATCATGTTATAGTTTAAAATCAATTCATAGTAATGTATATCATCAAATTATGAATTGCACAGTTTTCTAACAGTTTTTCGTTCTATCAACCCCTTTGTTTACATTTTTTCATGTTTAATTATGAATCAGGCTACAGATCTGCTGCGATTTACTATATACCTACAAATCAGCCTTTTTCAAAATGGCTGATTTGTAGGTATGTAACAAATGTAAGAAGCCCTTTGTAGCCCATTTTGGATCTCAACAACTTCTAGTCCTGACCGATTTAACTTTTTATACGAACTTAAAATATCCATTATTATTTACTAATTGCTGCGCCCGCTGCTTTGCCTGCGTGGACATTATTCCGGGGCAAAAGCACAAAATAATAGTAAAAGCAAAAAAGCGTATGTCCTTCCTCATGACGCACACTATTTCCTTGTAAAATTTTACTAAAATCTGTTCAGCCGTTTAGTCGTGAAAAGGCAACAATTATACTTTCGCCTTTATGCAATTACTGTGAATACAAGTATGATCTCCCAAACTTCATAAAGAGCGCAAAAAAGATAAAGTTCGTTTGAGTAAACGTCAAACAAACATACAAACGCCAATTCGTCCATGTAGAGAGTTCTGGCTTCGTCCAAGTAGATTTAAATCTGTTTTTCGTCAGGTATCCCGGTCTACGAGCAGCTCCAACAGCTCGGCGCGGCCGGAGGCGTCGGGGCTCGAGCACGGGCTCGCGGGGCTCCTCAAGCGCGCGCTGGACGAGCGCAACCGCGCCATACACTCCGACTCGGACGACGAGGAGCACTCCGACGAGTCCAACGATGACGATTGGGACTGACACGCGACCGATGACACCACCGCAGGACAACACGTCGCTCTGTACCCGCGACAGATCGCCGCTACACCGCGACATTTCTGTCTTTCTAAGTACCCGCAAAATACACGACTACTTGTAATTACGGCCGATAAAGTGTGCCATGTTGATTTCTTTTGGCAAACATTTGTTAATAGTGTCATAAAATATTTATAAAGGAAGAATTTAACTAACGGACGGGTGCCGAAGCCATCCACGGTTCTCCGCAACAATTATGCTCTTAAGTAATAACATAACGCACGCAATGATCGCTGAGGGTTCGAATCCCGTTCACCATTCACTAGAAAAATTATAAGGTACTAGATCCAACCCGCGGCTTTACCCGCGTGGATGATGATGAGCCTGTGTCACTTCCCGGTCCTTGAAGTATATATATGTAAAAAATCACGTCAATCCGTGTCTTAGTACGCGCGTGAAAGAGGAACAAACAAACAAACTAATACACTTTCGCCTTTATTACTGTGATGGTGACAGGCACAGAAAAACTGATTTGACTCAATTTAATATCCAACTCAATTTACATGACATCCACACCAATATATAAAAGTGAAACGTTGTCTGTTTGTTTGTTTGGGGAGCACGCCAAAACGGCTGATAGGATTTTGATGAATCTTTGTAATTAGGTACTGTACAATATAAAGACCAACATAGGATACTTTTTATCCCGGAAAATAGTAAGTTGCCACGGGAAAACTGGAAAATGACGATTACTCGCTGTAAGGAACGGTTGCCGTGGAAACGAAATAATAACAAGTCTGTCAAAAAACATCAAGAGCGTTGGTGCTATACTTTTGCATTGGTTTTTAATATCCTAGAGATGAAGTATACTTTTCTTCACGATAAAATGTTGTACCAAAATATTTCACTCTCACTTTCTATCAAACAATCAATCCTAAAATTGTAGTCCTGTCAAAAGATGTGTTGTCACTTTTAAACCTTATCAAAACGAAAGAGATAGCAATAACTTATCAAAAGAAAAGTGATTATCGTGCCAATTAATGAAACAAATCATGCTTATTGCGTGTAATGTGCAAATTGTATAATTTGATTGTAAAACTAGTCAAAACAATTATAATGTTAAAATTATTATATCGAAAGCATAGATCTAGTTAAACGGGGGAAGATGCGACTTTAATATCACCTGAACAAAAACTGAACTAGATACAACTACAGGCACGAACACCCACCCTGCTACATTCCCACCGTCGTGCTTCATGTGCATCAACAATAAAGTAAAGATAGAGACATACGCATGCTGACTTAGCGCTACGTCATATAGAGTGCTACACAAACGCCACCCCAATTGTGAAGGCCATCATCAACATATATTTGTCCACTGCTGGACGTAGGCCTCTCCTAATGCACGCCACTGAACTCGGTCTGTTGTGAAGGCCAAAGAAAGCCAATTGTGTGCTTTGCACCTAATTTATGCGGTCCACGCCCGAGGGGCAGGTACCTAATCTTCCTACTTTTAATTAGGTCTATGGTCGAAAGTGACAAAACCGCAGAGCTGCAGCTGATGGCGGCAATGCTCTTCTATGGCTATTGCGCTGAGACGCGGAAATTCAACCTTTTATTCAAACGTAATAAAAGGAAAGTTACGTGATCCTTCAAAAACTTGAAGTCAGAGACAAACAAACTGTAGATAGGTTGTGCTGTTCTATTCAAAATGTTTTAAACCTGGTTTTGTATAATTAATCACAAAAAAATACTGCTACTTCTGTAATAATATAGCTCTTTCTATGTACAAAATTCATTGTGGACATGGGTGTAGCATAGCTTATGTACAAAATTTGATATTGTTATAACTTTTAGTTTTCTGGTTAAACCGTAACTACGTATAAAATTTCATCGGTACCTACACATCGCTCTTATACATACGTATGACGCGCGCCATTATGATATTTCATGCTTTCTCATGCTCTTTTCGTATAGTCGCGTGTTCGGATTGAGTTGAGGGCGCTCTTGACGGTTACGAAATATACATTTTTAACAAGCTGTTCGCTATGGCCAATTGCAAAAGTGGCAAAGGTGTTTGGCATTTTTGCAATTTTCGCCTCTACCGACAAACGCCCAAACCAAACGATATCCAAATAGTATGTGATAAATAACATCAACCGAAAGATGATCGAAAACATTTCAGAACGCCAATTTCGCCACAAATTTCCAAACCGAACGCCGAAGGTGATCATAATTTTTAGCATATATTTTTTGTCATTTAGCTCAAAACGAACGCCCTAAGTATCAACAACAATACTTGGGATCGACAGAAATGCCCGTCCATTTTGTTTACAACGATTAATTCTTGTTTAATTAACGAAACGATCGCTTAAAGCGCGAGTTTGACAATAAAATATGTTCAGATTATTTATTTACACGCCACGTTTTAAAAAAATTATCCTGATCGAAAAAAACGAGTAAATCATCAAAGTAAGAGAAAAAAAAATTACTGCCATATAAGAAACTTAAAAAAAAACCTACCTATGTCACTTGGGATGATGTAGGGATTCTAACGATACCCCACACATCAAAATCTGTTCAGGCATTTCAAAGTTATGGTGGAATAAAGAAACACACATACTTACATACGAACCCTAAAAATCATTATACTCCTTTTTGGGCAGTCGTGTAATAAAGAAGAAATAGTTAGAGTTGGATAAGGCAGAAATATCCGAGTTTATATTTATGTTACTACAGAAAATGCTAGTTCAGTTATGAACAATTAAAAATTAAAATAATATCGTCTATTTAACATTTAATACTTGAACTAGATGTTTATAATTTATGACTATAATTTAACAAAGTTAATTTATATTCTTTTCATTTCATTTATGTTTAAAATGTTTATTATGTCAAAATTAAGTATTTATTAGGTGTACAAATAATATTTTATGTGATTTATATTTACTTACAAAACTATTGTTTGGTGTACTGTAACTAACAGTAAAAAAAAACTTCGGTACATAATAACTTTAATACATAAGAAATCAAAGTTATTTTAGTTTGAACACATATTTCTGTATACATAAATAATTGTTCAAAATTAACACTTATCTTACAAATAGCTCGAAAGAAAGTTGATAATATGCACATAATTAAGTTAAGCAATTTAATCTATTTTTTAGATTATAAAACAACTGTTGAATGGTTGACTGAACGCGAAATGGTGATTCTAAGTTACATGTCCGCGAGTCTTAGATAATGGTAATCTTTTAATTTAACTAACTAGTAAAATGATGTAAACTATTATACTAAGCAAATTCAAACAATAATTGTACTATGTAAGGGCGACCCTTTCATAGACGTGTCTGTAACATTAATTTAACATATCAATTATTTACTGTACTGCTCTAACCTTACTGCAGTCTTTTTTGTTGTTGGATTATCTGCGATCACTCTCTAGACATGAGCAGGTATGGTGTGAGCTGTATATGGCATATAGGAGGAGTACTCCATTGAGTGTCGCTTCTTTTGTAACTATCATAGCTCTATGACTGCAATCAGATCATTTAATTTTCAAATTACTGTAGTGACAGTGGCTATTGCGTTTCACGGTGTAATTTTAATAGTTAATATACCTAATTACTTAAAAAAATATATTGCAAATCAGCAATTACCTTCAACAGATTTCCGGTTCGTAAATGTACTAGTTCCTTTGTAAACTCCCACACTTGTTTGAAACATTTGAATTGTGAATGGCGGTCAAGCGGGATCAAATCGAAATGAAGGTTTATTGCACTCTGACCTCTTGTGCCTTATGTTAAGGTTCAGTGGCTTTTCATTATAATGGCCAGGTAGGGCAATTTTGAGTATTTGAGGACAGGCCGTTGTAAATAGTTGACACATTTAATTCGAGTTACGTCCATCCGTACTCCAGACTCGCTCACGATAGACAACAAATTGTATAGAATGACTAGATAGTAACAAATTTTTTGCTTTTCTTTTGCTCATGCGCTATTCTATTAGCTATGATGGACAAAAGTTTTAATCGAAATTTCTAGACGAAAATGGATGGATTTTTATTTTTATAAGACTTGGGATGGGAGAGAACTATAGTTTTGGCTTTGTTCCCTCCGTTATACTCCATGGCACACTAGTGGGTTATTCACTTTCTCCCCACTATGAAATCAAAAGTATACCTATTGTGGCAGTGGGGCAAAAGAGAATAACCAAATTTACTATAGTATAGAGGGAGAAAGAGCCGTGGGAGATACAAATCTAATGGTATGTATGTTGGTTCATAGTATGGGTATGATGCTGCCTACATAGCAATTTATTCCCCAGAGATACACTTTCCCCGTAGAGACACTTATAGAAAAGTTGCGCTTCTGTTCCTGAGAGATCTTCGGCTAGTAGGTACACTAAAATAAAAGTTTTTTCAATCCCTATTTCGATTTTTATTATTATTCCCCAGAGATATACTTTCTAATGCGAACCAAACTGTGAAAAATATATTCACTTGTGCAGTCACTCATTTTTAATAGCATAATAATTGAACCTTTGCCTAAAATTAAATTAACTATTTCTATTTTCAAAGGGGAAAAAGAAAACTAACTTAGTATTAATTAAACAAATAAAAAAACTCATTACTGTGGAAACTCACTCAACACTGTTTTTTTAAACGGATGAGTGAGAGGCGCCTTATGGTCATATGGTCACTACATATCGATTTTGTCGTTAATGACATCTTCAATTTTATTGATGCGTAAATCGACCGATTCATGTTACGTTGTGTTTTCTTGTATGTGCATTCAATTTATGTTCAACGAAAGTGTCTCAACGAGGAAAGTGTTATACTGGGGAATAATTCTATTTTATGCACAGCAGTACTGAAAATAACACCTAAGAGGACAACTGGTAGGGGTTTTAAAAATTGTATCTTACAGGAATAAAAGCGTAATTTTATTGAAAGCATCTGTAAGGGGAAATGTATCTTTGGGGAATAAATATTTTTTCTTTACACCATTTCAACGATAGCTTGTTTGTGAATCGACTTTGATCAACTGCGATGTGTGTACAGCATTACACGTGATCTACTTAATGCTGACCTGTCTAAATCTTGGAGGAATAAATTAAATTAAGACTAAAGGGCACCCACGCGCGCGGCTTCTAAAGGTTTGCCTTACATTTTCCGTGAAATTTGAGTTTTGGGAGAAAAGTTTTTATCATACTAAACCATAATCAAATCCAATAATTGTGGTATTTTTTATTAAACAAAGAATAAGCTGTGTTTATAGCTTTTTATTTTTATCATAATTTGTAAATAATTTGAATTAATGAGTGTTTAAATACCGATATATTCTCAAGTTTGTGTACTGTTTAAATGAAAAATAATAATAAATTAAGAAAAAATAAAAGGTATAATCGTAGTTTATTCTGTGATTAATAAAAAAAACTGAATTATTGGATTTGGTTATGGTTTAGTATGGTAAAAACGTTTTCTCCCTAAACACAAATTTCACGGAAAATGTAAGGCAAATCCTGTAGAAACCGCGGGGGTGCCCTATCCTCTTAATTCGTTCTATATAGCGCTTGGACTGCTGAGTTATCTAGGAGATATTACACTTTCTGGTTAGAACCTATATCATAATATTCGGCAATAACATTTGTATAAATTAACGTACCTATTATATTAATCCAGTATATTTGTTCATTGTAAGTAATATTTTATTATTTAACGATGCTACATTATATTTTAAATACAAATGTAAACTAGGATAACAAAGCGATGAGCTATTTTTATAATATTAGCGTAATAAATAATGTTTTATATTTTTAATGTCCTGATTATATCGCCATCAGTGTAAAATTCTTTATCTGCAGACTGTAACACTGTGCCGAGGGTCGAGTGTCGATCCCTTCTGTTAAAATTTGGTGACATTTTGTTGTATGTACCTATCCTAATGTTTTTGTTATTGCAATGTAGTGGCTTAACACTTTTTGAAAGGGTTCATTTTCATAATCGCCACTGGTTATGTGATTGGTTGGTGTATTATGACAAGGAACGCTTCCTAGCAGTCGAGTGAGACTGAGTACGCTGTAGCTAGGGTTGCTGTACATCCAGATTGTTTTAACACCCACAGATGAACTGCGATAGGTCACAATATCATCTCGTCGTAGTTTTCTGTAGCCGCCAGTATCAAACCTTACATCTGTGCTTCAGTGAACAATTACAGTTCTTATCCACCGTCCACCTCCTGAGACCACCTTGGTGAACAGTGGAATTTTTTTGAAAACTTGGAAACTTGAACAGTGGAACTTGAACGCCCTTAACTTTGTATTGGTGACGGTACACCTCGGAAATTTGGCGCTGGCCATGTGGCCATTATAATATGTTGATCAACAATGTTCGACAAAACATTTATATAGGCCATTAAATTATAATCATAACCTCTACGCACTTCAAATCTGAAGAGTTTTGATTACAAGGTGGACTGTGGAAACTAAATATTTCCTAAGGAACATCCAGGTGAACAAAGGTGAGCCGATGTAAAAAAAACTCCACGGTTCATCCGGGTGGTCACATGAGGTGGACGGTGGGTAAGCACTGAACAATTATTATTGTTTCCCAGATATGATGACGATGAACATTTTTTGTATGCATATATGAAGGGTACAGGAAAAAAAGGAGCTCAACACTTTTAGTAAATCCAATTAACTTCATAATTCGATTCTTTCATATGAATTCTTTAAAACAGCATAAATAGGGCTCATTACAAGGTAAATCCATTTATTTAAAAAAACCCTTAGATGAGTACAAGGAGTCCATTGTAGCTCGAACCTGAATAGAAGGGGCACATTGCGTACAAACCAGTAGAGAATTCTTTTATTTATGCTATATTTTTGAGATGTATGTAATATACAGTTAATAAACATTAACAATGTTAGGAAACTTAATAATTAGAGTTTTTTTTTTTTAAAACCATTATCTCTGGTTTTTGTTGATGAGCTCCTTTTATTCCTGTACCCTTAATATATGGAAGTTGTTCTTGTTCAGACTGGTCACACACTTATGAACTACTTATTACATTGATGAGGTCGGTGGATAAATTATCATCAGTTTTCATTTAAACAGAAGGGATACCAACTTAAAGGTATGTTGACGAAATGAAAAATAAAATTATTAATTAAAATTATCTCTTTATTTTTACTCATTAACAATTTCACCATGTCGAATTTAAAATTTGGATGTCACAGGAAATTGACATAGAAAAAAAAACAGCCGCTCTCGTTTATAAACAAAAAGACGCTTGTATAAAAAATAACATAATAGTAAAATCTACTGAAATACTTGCCGCTACAAAATATATCTGATTACTACAGGTAAAATGCTATATCATTTTACCGTGGGTCACACATAATTGGAACATACATTAATCACAATTTAAGTAAGTACCTACTAGAAGTAGTGGATTCATAAGGATGCGTTTTCTGTTGCAGCGGGGCGATAAGCGGTAGCGGGCAGTGAAATCATAATATATAGATAAAACTCGCTGTTGATTCTAGCTCCGCTGCTCAATAACACCTGAACCGATACGTTACGCGTCGATTACGCTGTTTACTGACAAAGCCACAAACAATTTATAATTCAACGTTTATAATACTACTATATGTGTAATACTTTTTGTCAAGAATAGGCGAATCAGTTACTAAAATTTTGACCAGAATACTGCTATTTATATCGATTTATAAATTCTAATAAGTGTCTGAAAT
Source organism: Alsophila aescularia (assembly GCA_946251855.1). Taxonomy (NCBI): domain Eukaryota; kingdom Metazoa; phylum Arthropoda; class Insecta; order Lepidoptera; family Geometridae; genus Alsophila; species Alsophila aescularia. Next base: position 29,274,995 of record OX276379.1, on the reverse strand, counting down.
ATAGAATGCTCAGGAAACATGTACAATCAAATACTTCTAACACGAACAATTCTAACCACATATATTATAGGTTACTTATTAATGCATCCTATGACGGCGCAAACATTTCATCTATTACCATGTGTATACATTCATTATCTAGGGCTCTCTCGTTTGGTTCATGATTCGTGTATTACTTAGCATTATTAGTTATTGTATGGTATTACTATACATGGTAGTGTATTAGTATGTCAATTGAAATAGACGCGCCTTCATAAGATGTACACAAAATTTATTATAAACTACCTAACTTTCAACACAGCTAGTACAGATTCATACTGTCGCACTTTACAGCGTCACAAACCTTATTTGAGACTCTTAGCTACAGATTATCCTTCATTCTTAGCTATCAGATGCACTTCTCACTAAATACTCCTTATGAATACTATTCTAAAAGCAATAGTAGACATGCAGACAATGCGGGCCAGGAGAATTGAATATCATGTGACTGCTAAGGCTTCAATCACTGGGAGGGGCGGAGAGCGGGACCCGCGCGCGGATATCGTAGATAGTTTCCTTCTTGTATGAACTTGAGAATTGGGCGGGCGCGCGGATGTGGAGCCCGCCCTTCCGCAAATTCTCTCCCGCTACGCGCCCCACAGGGTTCGAGCCCTAACATACCATAATACAATATACCTGATGGGTGACAATTCACCCTTGTACAAGTTTTTTTCTGTGACGTCTTATTTCCGACTATAGAGTCTATAGAGTGCATGTTCGCGTGTTATATAATCGAACTATAAAATAATTAATATTAAATACAGTAGTCGTAGCCAATCTATATGTTTGTGAAGTTAGGCTCAGTAACGTTTGCGCAGGTACTGCTGTGAGGATAAAACAGCATAAGTAAGAGCGAGACATTAATGCTGTCTTCACCTTCAACATTGGGATCGCGCCTATAAAATAGTAGTTTTCGCAGCGACTAGCAGACAACTTCCGAGACACATACTTCCGCTGCGACTACAGTACATTAATTTATTGATATCGCCATAGTGATGATATTTTGATTTTCTGGCCGCACACATTGTGATATTATTTGGTATACCATCCACATGATTTGGTATACTTACCTTCTTAATCTTACTTAATTAGAAACCTTATGACTGTACCTATAATATACTAAAAAGCATAATCATCCAACCTAATAGTTATATATTTACATTATCTACAATTTGAGAAGTCAACTAGTGTAATATAAAGAAAATTAACAAGAAAACAGATCGTTCTACCTACCTATAAATTAAAACTACAGGATGTTTGGTAATTTTAATATTAAATTTGTTTAGACTGGCAATATGATGTAATAAATAAACATACCTAGATTATATTCAGTTACGCGTCGAGAATAATTTATGTTACAAAATGGCGGTACAGTAGCTGGTATTTTTCAAATATGTTAATGTCCTTATAATTAACGACAACTAACTAGACATCAAAATTATTTCACCCTAGGATATTGCTATAACCTAATTTCACCCAAGGATATTGCTATAACCTAATTTCACCCAAGGATATTGCTATAACCTAATTTTATTTAAATGACTATTATAAAATTGCCCTTACAAACCGGAATTTAAAAACAGTACATATTTCTACTAAAACACTATTGAAATTTTCTATACGCAAAACACTTATTTTGCTTATAGCTTTTTTTGTAAAGATTAGGATAGCGGGCGGGTTTCAAACCCGCGACCTCATCTTTGTTTTCGCAAAAACTAAGTATTCGCTACAAAAGCGTTAATGTTTATAAAAACAGTAATTTTCACAAGAGCGTGGATTCAAGTTCGTCGATAAGGACATTAAAAAAATGTTAAATGCATCGAAATTAGCTGGAATCGTCGATAACGACGACGGGCGCTTCTATGTCGATCGCATCCAAGGAGTCATCGTCGGCGAGGTTCACAACCTCGCCGAACTCGCCGTTCTGGCCCTTCGAGTCCGGGTCGTGCTCCGTCTTCTGGTACAGCGAGAGCACGTCTGAGATGATGGGCGACACCACCATCATGTGCAGATTGCGCTCGTCCTCCGCCAGCTGCTTGTCGATCGGCGGCGGCATCGGCAGCTTCGGCTTGGAGTACGTCTTAACGACCTTCGACGGTACCAGCGACGCAAACTCCTGCTCGACTTCGTCGTCGTCGTCATCCGTGTACCCGTAGAACTTCTCGTCGTCTTTCTCGTCCTTGGGCACGAACGAGTTGATGAGCGCGAGCAAGTCTGCGTCGGACGTGAACACCTTGCCGGGGTCGGCGTCCTCCTGGCCGCAATCGTGCCGCGCGAACAGCCGCGACGAGGTGAAGTACTTGCGGCACAGCTGGCAGCGGTTGGCGAGGTGCGCGCGGTAGTGGTTGTGCAGGTTCGGGAACTCATCCCCGCACACCACGCAGCGCTCCGCCTTCACGACGGCGCGGTAGTGCACCTTCTTGGTCGACTTGTGCGCCGCCTTCATGTGCTTCATGAACGGGCCATACTTGACGAACCGCTCACTGCACTCGCGGCACTTGATCGGCTTCTTGACGTACTTGCGGCTGCGGTGCGAGAACGCATGAATGTTGAACGCGTCGATCGTTTTGAACTTGAGGTAGCAGAACCGGCACGAGATCGCCCCGGATGTGCGGTGCAGGATGTCGTGCTTCTTCTTGGAGTCCTTCTTCGTGATCGGCTTGAAGCAGAAGGTGCATTCCTCGTAGGGCCGGCCGGGAGTCTCGCCGAACGCCGCCTCCTCGGCGTCGCTCTCGATCGCGCACAGGTGGTTGTCGAAGTCGACGCGCGACCGGAAGTACTCGCCGCACTTCTTGCACTTGTTCTCCTCGTGGTACTGCAGGTGCCGCTGCAGGTTGAAGAACACCTTGTCGCAGAGCGGACACTTCTCCTCGATGGAGTCCTTCGGCATCACGATCCACTCCTTGTCGTCGGCGTGCTCGTCGCGCATATGGTAGATCATCTCGCGGAAGGCGACGAACGTCTGGTCGCAGTGCTCGCACTTGGTCGGCTCGTCGACATTCAGCTGCGAGAAGTGGTAGGTCTTGTGCTTGCGGTAGGCGGTCTGCGAGTTGAACTTGCGCGGGCAGTACAGGCAGCCGAAGTAGCCGATCGTGCGATGGTATATCTTGTGTCCCGCGAGCGCGTACTCGTTCTCGAACACTTTGAAGCAGTAGTCGCAGACGGTCTCCTTCTTCTCGGTGTAGGCGCGGCGGTCCACTTTGATCTCGTGCTGCGTGCGCAGGTGGCAGTCCAGCTTCACCTGCACGTGAAACGGCTTGTAGCAGATCTCGCACTTGATGCGGCGCGCGTGAACCTCCGAGTCCCCGACGAGCCGCTTCTTGTCGCAGCTGAAGGCGAGGTGTCCCTCCAGGAAGCGCAGCCCGCTGAAGTAGTCGTAGCAGTAGTTGCAGCGCAGCGTGTTGTGGTAGTCGAGGTGGCGCTCGAAGTTGCCCTGGCTGGCGAGCACCTTGAGGCACACTGAGCACTGCAGCGCCTTCAGCGGGCCGGCGAGCGGCGCGTCGGCGCGCTCCGCGATCCACGTCTCAGTGACGCCGTGCACATCCCGCAGGTGGTGGTGCAGCGCGTACCCCAGCACGAACACCTCGTCGCACTGCGGGCACTTGAGCGGGTTGTCCACGTGCTTGGTGGTAAGGTGCCCCTTGATGTGCACGTTGTGGTTCTTGAGCGAGATCGTCTTCTTGCCGCAGAACTTGCACTTGAAGAAGTTCGGCTTCCGCAGATGCATCGTCTCGTGTTTCTTGAGCCGCGCCTCGTCGAGGAACACCTTGGCGCAGAGCTTGCACGAGTAGTAGGCGGGCGGCGGCGCATCGGGGTCCTCCTTGATCATCTTGCTCTCGGGGTGCGTGCGGCGCAGGTGCCGTATCAGGTGCACCAGGTCGGGGTAGTACCGCGAGCAGATCGGGCACTTCACCTTGTCCTTGCGCAGCTTCTCGATGCGCTTCTTGTGTGACTGGTGGTCGAAGTTGTGCCCCTTCTGGTGCCGCCGCATGTATTCCTCGTCGATATACCCCTTCCCGCAGACGGTGCACTTGTAGGGGCCGTTCTCGTCCTCGTAGTGTGCGCGCGTGTGCAGCTCCAGGTGCCGCTTGTTGGTGAACTGCAGCTGGCACATCTGGCACTCGTGGCGCGCGCCGTACAGCAGCGTCTTGGAGCTGTGCCAACTCGTGTGGTGCTTCAGCGAGACCTCCGAGTCGCAGGTCTTCCCGCACATCTGGCACGTGTGCGTGCCGTCGAAGGCTTTGGTCCACTTCGGCGTGTCCCCCACGACGGTGTTCATGGCGCTCTCCCCTTTCTTGTAGTGGATCGCCATGTGCGAGAGGTACACGCGGCGGTACTGGAACACGCGCTTGCAGATGGAGCACTGGTAGTCCTTGTTCTGGAAGCGGGTCTGCTTGTGGTAGTTCATGTGCGCCTGCGCCGCGCGCAGGTGCTTGCTGCGGCGGTTGCAGATGGAGCATGTCAGCAGCTTCGGGTCGAGGTTGGGGTCGTGGTAGTGCACGCGCATGTGCATCTTGTAGTGACATTGGAATTTGAATCCCTGGAACGAGATACGGACAGTAATGTTAAGTACAAACAGTGGCACGCCACACAAATATTGACATCAACCAATATGCCGCAACGGCAACACCAAACACTTTTTAGCTATATTTAGTACAATGAAAATAAAAAATCTGGCAAATGTGGCTTCAAAGTCTTAATGGTTTGTTCGCTTTAGGTCAGATTCTCTTTTAGTCAAAATAGCTTTACGACAGATTCGCGTTTGGTCAGAATATGTACAGTTCGGAACAACACACATTCTCATACTAGTATAATATACCAATAGTGTACCAAACTATTGCGGGTCACGATCCGTGCACAAACCGGCTTCACCCACTAGTGGATGCAAGGGTAATTCGCATTTAATCTTCCACCCACTGTACTTGGGTGGAAACCAAAACAACTGCTTAAATTGATACAAAGGAATTATTGCCAAGAAACTCAAGAACAATACTTTTACTACTGGATTAGGATAGGATAGACGAAGTTGGGAAAAGGTGAGTGGAGGGTGTGGAAAGGTTAGGGGAGGGTATGGGTACGTAGGCAGAAGAGTGGAAGAGGGATGGGAAAAATGAGGGATTGTGGGGAAAGGACGAGCAATTGTCGTAAGGGTGAAGTCTGGTGATGGAAGGATGTCAATAAGATCGATAATAGTAGATTTGTATCTTTTCTTTTTGAATGGAAAGACGTGTGCTTGTTTTTTTTTTTGAGGAAGCGTTTTTGTTTCGTCCCCCATACAATAACAGCCACGCCGCCGGCGCCGCACCGCACTATGGGAAGAGAGTCATTTTCATGCCATAAATCTGTAACTTCCATTTTTATCCATTTTAATTTTAAGACAATGGAAAGGCCTGGTAACTTACATATTTTTCATAACAATATACAGGGTCTTTCCAGCAAAGCATTAGATTTAGAACTTTTTTTAGATTTCTCTAAGGTCGATGTTATGTGTGTAACTGAGCATTGGTTCACGATAGGTACCAACAAAAGGTATTTACAAAAGTAGAAACAAATTATACGATTTATATTCTCAAAAAAAAAATGAATGCTAATGACACGAAATTTGTTGAATACTTAAAACAATATTCTAAGACATTTAAATCCGTGTGTAATACCGCGAAATCTCTTCATTTGAGTAGGAAAATTAAACAATCGAAAGATAAAATCAAAACAACATGGAAAATAATAAATACCGAAACCGGCAAAATTAAACCTCGAGACCGAAATTTTATCCTAAACATCGGCAATAAATTAATTTCCAAAGATCACGAAGTTGCCAATGCATTTGAAGATTTCTTTACAAAAATACCAATAGTTACTACCCAGTCTTTAAAATCTTCCTCAGTTGAGGCTTCTTGTATGCTCTCAAGCAACGTTGAAAAGTGTGATGTTACATTTAAATTTAAACATATTAATGTTAATTCGATTGTTAAGACATTTAAATTGCTTAACATAAAAAATACAGAGGATCTCTGGGGAATATCTACTAAAATTTTAAGTTCCATTATTGGTATAATTGCTCCATACTTAGTAGTAATTATTTTTAATAATTGTGTTGATGAAGGAGTTTTTCCCGACATAATGAAAAATAGTAAACTTATTCCCTGATTCAAGTCTGGCAGTAAAAATGATCTGACTAACTACAGACCCATTTCTATACTTCCCGCCCTAAGTAAAATTTTTGAGAAAGTAATATTAAATCAGTTATTAACACATTTCAATCTCAATGGTCTGTTTCATAATGAACAATATGGCTTCACTAAAGGCCGTTCAACGACAGACGCAGGCACAGGGCTCTTAAAGCATATATTCAATGCTTGGGAGGAGTCACAGGACGCAATTGGCGTTTTCTGTGATTTATCCAAAGCATTTGACTGCGTTTGCCATGAAAGATTAATTTTTAAATTGAATCATTACGGAGTTAATGGGAAAGCTCTCGATCTTTTATCCTCGTATCTTAGCAATAGAATCCTTAAAGTAGATGTAAATGGTGCGAGGTCATCAGGATCTCTCATTACAATGGGAGTCCCACAGGGTTCAATACTTAGGCCATTCTTGTTCTTGGTTTACATTAACGATCTTCCCTTTTTCTTAAAGAACTTATGTGATATTGTTTTGTTTGCAGATGATACTTCTCTAATTTTTAAGATTGACAGAACCTTGAATAATTTTGACGACGTTAACAAGGCAATCGCGCTAGTTCTTAGTTGGTTTACAACTAACAATTTAATGTTAAATCCTAAGAAAACTAAAAGTATCAAATTTTCACTACCCAATGTCAGAGGGGTTCCTACGAATTCAAGTATTTTAATAAATAGTGAGCCTGTAGACCTTGTGCAGTCAACCACATTTTTGGGTATTACTGTAGATTCAAAATTACAGTGGGGTCCTCACATATCGTTGTTAGCTGGTAGATTGAGCTCTGCAGCCTATGCAGTACGTAAAATTAGACAGTTTACCGATATAGCTACTGCAAGGTTAGTATATTTTAGTTACTTTCACAGTATTATGTCATATGGCATTTTGCTGTGGGGTAAGGCCACGGAAATTCAATCAATATTTGTGCTACAGAAGAGAGCAATTCGTTCCATTTACAATATGAAATCCCGAGATTCTCTTAGGGAACGTTTTAAAGAGATCAATATTCTTACAGTGGTTTGTCAATATATATATGAAAATATAATGTCTGTTCGGAAGAATATCAATACCTTTGTTAAAAATAGGGATGTTCATAATTTTAATACTAGAAATAAAAATAAACTAAAAGTGTCTGGATTTCGGTTAAAGGAAGTTAGTGGTTCATATATGGGGAACTGTATACGATTTTTTAATAAGTTACCTGACGGCATTGATCAATTACCAATGCATAGGTTTAAAACTTTTGTTAAAGTAAATCTCATAAAGAAAGCGTATTACAATGTAAATGATTATATTAATGACAGAAATGCATGGCCTGATGTCTCCAAGCTCCATGATAATAATAAGTGATAGCTTCGATGTTAACGTTAAGTGAATGAAATGTTCAAAGTACTTTGTGAGATGTCTCAAACATACCATGAGATCACGTTGTTTTATACAACATAATTATCGAGTTAGAAGTTTTTACCTTATTTTTTCCAGTATGATTGTTTGATGTTTGTGGGATATCTTATTGTCACTTTTACCTTTTATATTTGTAGTTTACATGTTTTGTTATAATTGTGACATTTGAAAAAAATATAAAGAATGAACAAATATGGAAAAAATACATCCCCGTATCTCTTTGTTCAGGAGATGTTAATTTTGACTTGTAAAAGTGCTATTATTTTTGCCTATTTACAATAAAATACTTTGACTTTGACTTTATAAAGATATTTACGTGATATTTTTTTCGTGTTTTTTTAATGATAATCTTGAATATACACACTTTCAAATAATATACATTTTATACATTTATTTTTAATAAGGATAAAAATATATGAACAAAAAAATTGTGAAAATGTTTATCAAGTTACATCTATCTATAATAAAACTGTAACTGGGCTAAATCCGTACATTAAATATTTTTTGAAAATTTTAATTGAGATAAACTTTAAAATCGATATGGAGTGCAAAAAGGTTATTTTTTGTCTGTCTGTCTCTTTGTACACGCATCACGCTGAAACTACCCGACGGATTTTGATACAACTTGGCACAATCATAGCTGATGTTATGGATTAACATTTAGAATACTTTTTATCCCGAAAAAATAAAGGGTTCCCGCAGGATAAGGGTTGAAAGTTATTTGACGAGTTAGTTATTGGACGGATTTTGATGTAACTGGGCATAGTCTAAGTTAATATTATCTGTTAAAATGTAAAATACTTTTACTTCCGAAAAAATGAAGGATTTTTAAGGGATATGGGTCCAAAGTTTATGTTAAATTAAAGTAATAATACATCCGTTTAAAGAACGGTACCAAATTTCGTTGTCCGCTCCACGTAACGAATGGCCAAGCGGTAACATATGTGGAAATGTAATCCAGACGTCCTTGGATCGAAAGCACGCGCTTCTAGATTTTTTTGCTCCATAATTAAAAGCATTTAAATATTTTATGCGTTATTTTTACATTTTTTAACCCCCGAACAAAGAGACGGGTGTTATAAGTTTAGAGTGTGTATCACTGCATTTGTGTGAGTGTGTGTGTGCATGGGTGTGTCTGTCTGTAACATCATAGCTCCCAAACGAATGGACCGATTTTGATGCGGTTTTCTCTGTTTGAAAGCTTATGTAATCGAGATGGTTCTTAAATATAGTGGAGAAGGGGAGAGAGGGGAAGGTGAGAAAAGGGGGTGAGAATTGTAGCTTCCAAACAAGTGGGCCGATTTAGCTGCGGTTTTTATGTTTGAAAGCTGGGGTAAACGAGATGGTTCTTAGCTATAAAGCGGGGAAGGATGGGGGGTAGTGGGGGGTCAGAATCGTAGCTTCCAAACGAAAGGACCGATTTTGATGCGGTTTTTTCTGTATGAAAGCTTATGTTTTCGAGATGGTTCTTAGATATAGTGGAGAAGGGGGGAGAGGGGGAGGTGAGAAAAGGGGCGGAGAGGGGGAGGTGAGAATCGTAGCTTCCAAACAAAGTGGGCCGATTTAGCTGCGGTTTTTATGTTTGAAAGCTGGAGTAAACGAGATGGTTCTTAGCTATAAAGGTGGGAATGATGGGGGGTGGGAGGGGGGCTGATGTGTCTGATTGTGTGTGTGAAAGGTTTTAGAAGGTCGTCCTCGCTTCTCTGTCGATGTAGGTAACGATTCACAAGTAAGATCTTCTAGAGTTACGGTGCATATTCCACCCAACCACACGCTATTTTGTCTTCAAAATTGTTCCATCTTTTTACCACTTTCAGTGCAGCGTTGACGAAACTGAGTTTTTTTTTTTTTTTTTAATACTTTCAATGATCTTTGCAATATTTGCATGCGAAGATTCGTTTAGGTTGTTTCGTATATAGTTTGTGATAGAAACTTCATTAATTCAAATCACTATTAATTAATACGAGACATGACTCGCGTCTGGTACAGAAGAATTCACTCATTGTGGAAAGATCGTTAATTATTATTTTAGAAACGACAAAAACGAATGATGAACTGTAGTTTTTGCTATATAAATTCACCCTTTTATAGTTAATATTTATGTGAAACGTGTGCAAAGTGGCTTGATAAAATGTATGTATCATTGCGCGGTTACGAGGCATGCCTTTTAAGTTCTGTCGTTTCTATATTTCCCGGCAATTTTGAATTTTGAACTGTTCTATATTCGAATGTGTTTAAATTTTGAATCTCAAAACAGTTAAAGTATTAGGATTAATGCTATTGTTTAGTCACAGCGTCGATTGGAATCTGTCAGGTTACGTACGAAAATGAATCTTTATAGGGAAAATGTTCGTGCAATAATTTTCTACAACTTTAGAAGAGGCCTGACACGGCTTCAGTGTTTTGAAGAGCTAACATCTGTATTCAGTGATGAAGCCCCATGTCTGCGGACTGTCGAACGCTGGTATTTAGAGTTCCAGCGTGGACATACTAGTGTTAGTGACAAATCTCGCGAAGGAGGCCCAAAATCCGCCTTCACTGAAGATAACATCATTGCTGTGAGACAACTAATTCTCGAAGATAGTCATGTGACGTATCGAGAGATAGAGGCTCTATTAGGCATCTCAGGGACAACCATTCAGAAGATCTTGCATGAAGCGCTTGTTGTGAGAAAGCTAGTTTGCCGTTGGATACCGCATCTGCTTTCCGACGATCACAAGGCGGCCCGCGTCAGATGGTGTAAGAAAACTCTGCAAAGGTTCAACCGAGGAGAGTCAAATCACGTCTACGACATCATCAGTGGTGACGAATCTTGGATCTACGCCTACGATCCTGATTCCAAACAACAATCTACAATCTGGGTCTTTCAAGACGAGCCAAAGGCGACTAAAGTTGTTCGTTCTCGAAGCACTTCAAAGAAGATGGTGGCCACGTTCGTTGGAAAACCGGCCATGTTGCGACTATTGCACTTGAAGATCGTAGAACGGTTAACGCAGTATACCACAGTTTGATTACCACAAGTCATCGCCGAACTTCGAAAATCTAACTCAAAGCGACGCATCATCCTGCACCACGACAACGCAAGCTCGTCTGTGTCGTTTGACACAGCGCTCGTCAAACGATTGATTATTTGAAGCAGGAAAAAGTAGAAATTCTTGACATACAGTCCTGACCAAAGCCCTAACGATTTCTTTACATTTCCTAAAATTAAGAAAAGTCTTCGTGGTCAAAGGTTCCAGTTCGGTGAAGAAGCAGTCGACGCTTTCAAGTCAGTCATTTTGAACACCCCCACTTTAGAGTGGAAAAAATGTTATAATAACTTGTTTGAGCGAATGGAAAAGTGTATTAATTAAGCTACGCGGTGAATACTTTGAAAAACAATAAAAAGTACTATAAGGTTCTAGTTGTGTTTTTTCTTCAAACGACAAAACTTAAAAGGCATGCCGTATGCGGTTTACGATAAGTTTTATCATGGTTTTAGTACTGACATATGGTGAGAACTCCATATTTTATATTAAAATAACAACCACAATTGATAAAATACAATATAATAACTTTTATAAACTAATAAACAAAAGCTCTTCATTTGCGTCATATGAACAAATTTTCATATGTTGATATTTTAATAGATTAACATATGTTATGCATTGAAACTGCAAGATATTTATTTACCCCGTAAAATAATATTATATTTTCTACAAAATAACACCATTTACAGAACATTGACAAATTTCGGTAACTAACATAAGAGTACAGGATGTTATTTTTTTCGGTTTTAGCCGGTTCGATTCCAGAGTGTGGCTAGCGAGTTTTCGAAAATCATGAATACAGATTTGTTTCCTTTTAAAAATAAAGGAATATTTCCTTTGAGTAAAATTTGCTATCTCCAGTATTTAGAGTACTTTCCCTCCGGATGTGGTTAAAAAAATCCATACTGTATACTAATAAAGTGCATATTTATGTACTTCATCAGAAATAAAATATTATAAGCTTTCTGAAATGGTATAATTAATACAAGTATAATTCTATTGTAACGTTACTATAAAATCATACTAAACAAATTATAACCTAAGAATTATTTTTAACATTTTTTAATTCAGCATATTTAGATGATCCTTGCAATATGATATTAGAAGATTTAGAAGACAGAATTGAAAATCCTATTTAATATTATGGTATAATATAATACATGTACCTCCGTAGATTATTGAACAGACATTTATGACATGGCTTTCTTAGGCTCTTACCCATAGTGCGCCGCCGCCACGCGATTTTTGCCGACACGCCGACGCCACGAAATCTAAGGTTGGCGTCCATGTCTAGTTAAAACACGAAACTTGTCCGAGCCAGATCATCGACCGCGTAAATAAGTTGTGTTTATGTTTTTAGTTATTTTTCAGAGGACGCGGGAACTCGCGCGTCCTCCGACTAGTCCCCGGTAATATCTTTGGGGATATTAGATATTTATAATTATGAAAACAAGTATGTTTTTACTTATTTTATAAATATAAAATTTTAGAGAAACCGAAGACATAAAAAAAAAACAAAACAAAAACACTAAAAGTCATTTATTACCAAAAATAAAACAGATTTAAAAAAAATATGAGTCTTTCTGCTGTAGTTAATAAAATAATTATTTTTATGATATTATTTTTACATATCATTATTGCTAATTTCAACGGCTTTCTAGAACAGTAGTTACTCAAAACCTTGTAATGGTAAGCATTCAGCAATTATCCCCTGAAACCTGTGATGTGCCGTATCGCAATTACAGTACGCTAACCTGCTCTAACCTTCGGTATTTAAGCATTTGAGGCTGCGCGGGGCGCAGGCAACTCAAGGGTTAAATGATTTTGGAGCTATGTACATTACAAAAAGTAACGTCACATGATTTTGACCCTTCTTAACATTAATCAGATTTAGTCAGATTTGGCATTTACTGTGTTCATTTAGTCAAAATACGTTAAAAAAACAAGTACCTTGTTTTTTTAAAGCTCATGCTCTAAAAAAATCATGTCAATAAGGTCGAAAATTGTCTGACACCTTTGTCTGAACTATTTGAGTAAATTGGATCTCGCTAGAACTCTCGCTTCTGGCTCCGCTTTTCCCGTCTATATCCTTCCTTTTAATTTCTCCCTCCGTCATCCAACCCCTCCCCCCACCCGTCCCACTCTTGCACCCTCCCTCCCCCCGTTTTACCCACCCTCCCCACATTTCCTCCACCCTCCACCCTCTGCCGAATAAGGCAGAAGCAATAGCTTCTGACTTTTGTTATTTGACTAGTGACTTTCTCTTTCAGTTTTGTCCCTTTTGTCAAACTCATTACACTTGACAAAATTGACACTAGTCAATTTACCCTCTTCCATCCCCCCACTTTCCCCTCCCCTCATTTCCCCACTCCCTGCTCACTTCCCCCAGTCCCCCTCAATACCTCCGTCCCCTCACCTTTTCCCAACTTCAACTTACTCCACCCTCCCTTCAACTTCACTATCACTTTATTTTTTGTAATGCATACAAATTAGATGGATATTTTAAATATCTAGGAGCATTCTTATTTATTTTTCTTGTATAAATAATTAATAAAATCTCTTTACTACTTGGTAGTACTTCTGTCCAAACGCGAATCTGTCTTATAGCGATTCTGACTTAAGAATCTGACCTAAAGCGAACAAATCGTCTTAATATTTGGTGTTAAGTTACAATGCCAATATTTGGGAGGAAGTGCTAAAGTAAGACATTTTTTGGCTTATAAAACATTATTTTTGTATAAAATACAAAGTTCTGGTTGAAAACCAGCTATGACTGACTGAATATGTCAAGTTATTAAATTGATTTTTCAGCCTTGGAGGTCCATGGAACCAGTGAACCATAAACGTAAAGTACTTATGTCTTCCCATTCCCTCGTTTAGGAGAAATAAGATTATCCCGAGGCAGGAAAATATTAATTATCCACAAAAAAAGGAATCCTCAAACCTTAGGCAATAGGGCAAACAGTGAACACAGTAAAAAATAATAAAAGCAAAATATATATAGAGTGGATTTTTGAGATAGGATTGTATGGCCAAATCTGAAACTATGAGAAACAGAGAAAAGTACATAGTGTAAGGAGTCATAAGCTTGATTTATGAGAAAACAAAAATGGCATATTTACATATATTTTTTAAACTGTTACTTGAGCGGGAAATAGAACCGATTGCTTTTTCAAAAATATGACATCATGTATTATGACACCAACAGATTCTGTTGTTAATAAGGATCAATACTTGCAATTATTACTGCACATGAAAAGAAATGAATGACTATTTTTTACCAGACTGCGCAACGCAAAGTCCCGGTAATGTGTTTATTAGCCTATGTATGTATGTATGTATATATATATATATATGTATGTTCCTTAGTAGTATTAGTATTTTATTTATTTATATGGTACACAAAGTTATAAAAGTAATAAAGATTACAATGCTTAAAGATAACAAGTAATAGTTGAAAACAAAGTATTTTACAACCCAAAAAGAAAAGAAAACAAAAATGCATCACTAGATCCTGCACTAGGAAAACCTGTGTCGCAGGAATCTAGTAGTACTTATGAACATAATATTCATAATCGTATTATTTATGAGAGTGTGACAAATGAACGATGAATGATGAATGAAATGATGATGTATGAGTGTGAACGATGAGTGTAGTGTATATTAGTGTGTGTGTGTGTGTATGCGTGTGAGTATATATCAAGTGATAACGTGTTTGTGCATGCCTGCTTATTTGTATAGGGACATGTACAACAGTTATGCCAAAAAACAAGTCCATTTGTGATTACTGTTGCTCATTCATACTGTAACTGGGTGTTTGCGAAACCATAATATGCTTCGTAGATACAGGAAACCATAGCTAGATCATAGTAGTTACATGTATGGAATCGAGTAAATCTACGCTAAGAGGGAAGTTGAGCTATGCTTAAGGAATTCATAAGTTAAGTCAAATGTCTATAGGTTAAGTTCGTAAATTTAAGCATACTAAGTTGATGAAATAGGTTGTGGTATATCACAATATTTTGGGAATGAAAGAAATTTGGGCCTGTTTCTCTCCATAGAACCGGCAAAAATGTACTTTTAGTGTCTAGAATTCCCCGGCTGGTTGAGACGAAACAGACCCCTACTGTCATCTGTAACCTTTTATAAAGTTCTCGGTTTCCTCATACCCCACTGTGCTTAGATAGTTGACAATTTTTCGCTTGCAAGTACAACGCGAATCGTTTAAAATATGCAACGATCTGTCCAGAGCTTGGTATATATGAACACCTTTATGCAAAAAGGACGGATGCGCAAATGAGGACCTTACTAAAGGGATATTCCATGCATTTCGACGCGAGGATCTTTGAGGTACCGAGACAGTGTTCAGTGCAGTTTTATGGTATCTTAGAGCGGAGGCCACAATGTACAGTTGCCTAACTCTAAGGTGATTAGTGTCAGATATCTAAATGGTTTCCGATAAGCTACCTTCAAAACTGCACGCTGGGCACGCTCAAGTCTTAGAAGTAAGGTCTTGGCAGCTGATCCCCAACATACAATACCGTAGCTGAATACGGATTGGCAAAGGGCCAAATAGACTATTCTCAGCGTAGAGTTGTCAGAAACAGCACCAAGCTTTCTAAAAATGTAGTAATTTCCTAAGACGACCTCACCTATCACTGGGCAAGTACAAGGCCCAGAACTAACACATACAGACTGGTGGATTCGAAGATCAATGGGCTTATCCGGCTTTGACTTTTCTGAGATTCGAAATGCCAGACACTTCGTTTTGTTGGCATTAAGCGTGAGAAGATTGTTCTGCAGCCAACTTGCGACGATTGAAAGCCCGTTTCTAGCCACTTCAATGACTTCATCCCAGTCATTGCCATAGAAAATCAAGGATGTATCATCAGCGAAAGCATAAACATTTGATTGATTTAGAGAAAGATTACAGAGGTAATTTATGTAGGTCAAGAAGAGTGTAGGACCTAATACGCTGCCCTGTGGCACACCAAAGTCAATGTCTGCGTAACCACTGAAGGTGTCCTCAATACGAACTTTTTGTTTTCGACCACTCAAGTATGAATGAAACCATTGCAGAGGTAAACCGCGGACGCCAAGCAGTTCGAATTTCCGTAATAGGATTGGCCGCGAAACGGTATCAAACGCCTTGGCCAGATCCAAGAAAACCCCAATGCATTTTTTGCCGGCTTCAATTTTGTCTGTGATATTGTCAACCAGTGCTACGACTGCATCTTCTGTAGATCGATTACAACGAAAGCCATATTGGTTAGTTGATAACAAATTGCTTGACTCAAGGAAATTTAAAAGACGCTTATTAATCACTTTTTCTAGAATTTTCGAAAGTGTAGGAAGGAGCGAAATCGGCCTGTAATTTGAGATAGAGGATGAATCACCTGCTTTGAATATGGGGCAAACGTCTGCTGTCTTGAGGATATGTGGTACTATGCCTCAGAGCATACTCAGATTACAGATATGTGCAATTGGATCAGCAAGTACATGTTTGGCACGTTTAAGTGTCATTTTTAAAACCATCCCAACCAGGGGCCACGGAAGCTTTCAGTCCCGCCAGTAACTTACTTATTTCAAAACCATCCGTCGGTGCTAGGAAGAAAGAATCTACTGGTGTTAAATTGTTCAGAGAAATTTTATTTATCAAATGTTCCTCAGACGTGTTGAGACGTGTTAAAATGTGGTCAGCTAAGTCTTTTCCCACTGTAGAGAAAAAAACATTTACATGATTGGCCGAATCTAAAGCGGAAGGTTTTGTTTTTAATAGGTTTGATGGTGCATGGTTAGAAGAGCTGATACTGCATATATTTTTAACAGTTTTCCATAAGTTCCTACTGTCACCGTTAGATGCCTGAATGGCTTCACGATCATGCTGATTTTTCAAACTTCGCAGAAGACTATCGCAATAGTTACGATAGTCCCTGTATTTACTTAACAAGGATAGGTCATTTTTATTACTTTTCGTTTGAAAGTGCAAAGCGTCCCGTTTTCTGACACATTTTAAGAGACTACTAGTCATCCATGGCTTACATAAAACCTCAGCACTACGAAGTTTAACTCGGTTAGTATTTTTTTTGAGACAAGCTGTAACCATGTTTATAAAAATATTTGTAGCAGTTGAGACATCAGTTTCTGTATATAAAGGTGTCCAATCAATACATTCAAGGTCTGGTATAAGATTCAAATAATTTGTTTTAACGATAAACTTAGATTCTCGTGGGATTATATCAGATGCACCTAAGCCAATTAGAACCGTGTCATGGTCAGTTATATCAGTGTCACATATTACCACACAGGCTGGAGTCTTACTTTTAATAAGAGCATGATCGAGACAATTCGGTCCTCTGGTCGGGAAAACATGACCAGGTATTATCCATAATGTGAAGTTAAGTCTAGATATTCAGGTGCCCTTGAATCATAAGAATCAGGTTTAATGTCAATATTCAAGTCACCCGTCAAAATTACGGATCCTTTTAAGTTGCTCATGATGCTCTCCAGGGAATCCATGAAGCTATGGATATCTCTAACCGAAGGTGAGCGGTAGATTGCTACAATGGTTAAAGAAGATCTGATTTTAATAAGCAGGCAATTTGCATCATTACATGGAGGTTCCTGAAATTCAACAGACATACCAACCCTAGTGTAAACAACTATGCCATCACTTTGGTTACGATACACCTTTGAGCAGTAACATAAGTAGTTAGGTATGTTAATAGGGCTAAAATCATCATCTATCCAGCACTCGGTCAGTATTAGGGCATCTGGAAGGAACTCAAGTCTGTTTAGAAATACGGTAAAATAATCAAGGTTTTTTCGAATACTGCGGATATTTTGACAAATAACCGTTACTTGTTTCGAAACGTCCCCAAGTTTCAATTTGCAGTCTTTAGGTGAATATAATATAGGTGATATAGGCCGAACGCGTGGACCAATTTTGATGATTCTTACATCAATCGTTTTGTGTTAATCTTGCGAGTGCTACTAAAGACATGATATTAAACAAAATTCAATATGGCGACAACTAGACGCAATATTGTGAAAAAGAAAAAAGTCGAAGAACTATGTTTGTTTATTTGTCGTATGAGATAGTACTGACCAATGATGTCAGAGTTTGTCAAGCCGAACTATGTCAAGTGGGGTATCATTGAATAGGTAATGATGTCAGAGTTTGTCAAGCCGAACTATGTCAAGTGGGGTATCATTGAATAGGTAATGATGTCAGAGTTTGTCAAGCCGAACTATGTCAAGTGGGGTATCATTGAATAGGTAATGATGTCAGAGTTTGTCCAGCCGAACTATGTCAAGTGGGGAATCATTGAATAGGTAATGATGTCAGAGTTTGTCAAGCCGAACTATGTCAAGTGGGGTATCATTGAATAGGTAATTGAAAATCATCTTTAGGTTTCTTTTATTATTTTTAATTTCAAATTACCATTTAGGATCTATAGCGATTTAAAGTTGGCTAGCAAGCATTCTCACTAATTCTTACATATATATTAACTATTAAGTTGGCCAGCAAGCATTCCCACCAATTCTTACATATATGTATTAACTATTAAGTTTAAAATAAAAATAAATTATTATGAAAAACATAAAACCCGACGTCGATCAAAACTGTTAAGAGGCAAACAAGCTTTTACAAAAGAAGTTTAGCTGGAAATATCTATGGACAAGTAATGGGAAAATATTACTCAGACAAGGACAAAGAGAAAACGTGTATCATGTGAAATGCGAACAGGATATACATGATACATTAAGACCGCCCATTGTGCCGTATTTTAAAAATAAGTTATTGTATTTGTTCCTTATATGGTGTAATAAAGTGTTTATTATTATTATTATTATTTACAAAAACTCGTATGTGTATCACTAATTAGTTAAAAACTTTTCTGTATAACTGTAAGACTAATTTCATGAACCTAAAAATATTTATTGATAAGTACTTGATTGTAAATTTTAGAAATAATTAATATTTATAAAAATAATCAACATGCATAAGTTTTGATTGTTGTGAAATTATAAAGTATCTATGATTAGTTTAGAAAATAAGTTTCATGTTTCTAAGTCAAACCGTTTTAGCTATACAGGCTAAGGAGACAGACCAAGTGACAGACAACATTATTATTACTATCTATCTATGTATAATGTTGACTCTATATTTGCATGCTAACTACGAGTATGATATCATATACCTAAGCTATATTATAAGATTAATCGAGTGGCTAGTAATATTTTAATTTCAAACCGTAATATTTTACTAAATGTTTACAGCTCTAGCAATTTGCAGTTATGCTTAGTATTGCATTGTTAATTTAACAGCTTAACATAATAATGTTACTTTGCAGTTTCTGGTATTCTTATTAATTGTGAAGATTGGAAGTAACGAATTAATTTGTAACTACCTGCTTAATATGCTTTAAACCTACATGTTAGAAAGGAGCGAGTTGAAAACCAGCGTTGCGAGACTAGGTACTGTCCGCAGCATTTATGCTGAACTTGCTCCTTTTGCGCACAGGAGATGCATTAATGTTTATTTAGTTAAGTACTTTATTTTGATACCTTGAATATGTATCTTGTTTGTGCACAATAAACGTCTTTTCTTTCTTTCTTTAGATTTTTGATTTTGAAATATAATATGCATAGTTTTATATATTTAAACGGGACTTAATTCCGCTGAAAACTAAATTGTTTTTTTTTATTTACCTCAACGTTTCCATCAAGTTGCATTGATAGTGGTCACGAGAAGACAAAGTTCATTACTATACATTTTATCGATGGTAAACCCCATTGTGATATTGAACGCAGGAAGACACATGCATTTATGTATTGAAAGCCAATGGTTACCATTTAGAGCAACTTTTTTTTTAAGTGTATCTTACCGCTCCGCAATTTAAACCACATGGAATGTGTTAACATCTTACCTCTAGCTTTCTTGCAATCTATGGGAGTCATTATGTGAAAAGTGTTACGTGAAACTTTTTTTTGATTAAGTTTTAGTTGTTAAAATGAGCCATTTCACTTCATTTTCAATAATACATTCGTTTGCTAGTATTGATCATAATCCATTGGTGTAATAATATAGTTAGTCATATTTTTTTAAAAGCAATCAGTATGCAATTTATGTTTTCGCATGAATCGAGCTCATGACACGATCATGATCGATCAGCTTACACATGATCAGCTCATGTATCATGTGTAAGCTGTGGTAGTAAGTAGATCTGTGGAAGGATTTGAGATGTAATCTGTCGTCAGACGAGTGTACTTTATTATTACATTTTAGGTCAAGGAATTTGTGAAATAATAGCTTTAAATGTTGTTTCTCTTTTCAGGTAAGATTTTTAATTAGTTGCATTAAACGTACATAATCATAAAGACAAATATGTAAGGCATTGTTTAATAAAATATTCTCTTTTCAGAGCAACACAATTTGGTTTTTATTTCGTCGTTCTAAGAAAATGGTGGCTGTGTATAAAGCTACATTATAAAACAACATTTACTACAGCTTTTTTTAACAACAATGGAAAAGTTAAAGTTTGAATTTATGGTGAAATCTGGTGAAGATCCAAAATCAAATATAATCTGCATAACCTCAATTACGGATGTCGATAAAAAACCTTTTACATCCCAGAACAGCTCCAACCGGCAAGACTGCATGAGGAGGTTATAAAAACTCAAGCTTTTCAAAAAGTCAAAGCTACAATACAAAGGAGACATGAAAAAAGACAAGTATGGATCTCATTGACATCGGACATAAGTGATGTGTACATTGGTCACGATGGAAATATGCAGTTTAAAGGATATTTGCTGGAAGAAGCTTCACCGGAAACACAACAACAGGCTTCTGTTGCAGGAGTGTCAGAAGAAGTTTTAACAAGAATTCTGGAGAGTTTTGCTGAAATGAAAAAGGATACACCTAAACCTCATAATATAAGAAATTTGTCAGAGAAATTTTTAATAGAAAAATTCAATAGTAAAACGTCAAATGCGTCCCAATGGATTTATTTTTGAAACGGAATGTGTGCGTTTAGGAATTGATGAAGATGTTACGAAAATTGAAAGTCTTAGGTTGTTTTTGGTGGATTCGTGTCTAGACTGGTACAGCTCCATGCTCATAAAATATACAGTTAACTCAGAATGGTCATTATGGAAAAAAACTTTTGTTAGACATTTGCGGACAGAGGTTGGTCGCCGGTCAGGTATGCAATCTTATTTAAATATAGACAGGGCTCATTACTAGAGTACGCTTTAAAAAAAACAAAACTATTATTAGAGTTGAATAAATCAATGGATAAACCGACTCTAATTGATTTGATTGCTACGGGGCTACCAAATTTTATAGCGGATAAAATTGATAGGAACAATTTAAAAGAAACTGAAGACTTATTTAATAATATCAGAGGTTTAGAGTATTTGGTGAATAAAAAGAGTTTGGAAAAAAATATAGTTGGTTTTGAAAGTAAAATTAAGGAAAAATATGTAAGAAATATAAACAGTCTCTAATTGATTTGATTGCTACGGGGCTACCAAATTTTATAGCGCATAAAATTGATAGGAACAATTTAAAAGAAACTGAAGACTTATTTAATAATATCAGAGGTTTAGAGTATTTGGTGAATAAAAAGAGTTTGGAAAAAAATATAATTGGTTTTGAAAGTAAAATTAAGGAAAAATATGTAAGAAATATAAATAGTCCATGTAAAATTTGCGAAAAAGAAAATAAAGGAACCCGCTATCATCCTGAATCCTTATGTTGGTTTAAAAACAAAAACAGTGATAGACCAAAAAGAGATCAGATAAGGAGAATAACAAATCTGAATTAGAAACGGAATTAAATGAAATTGATCCAAAAAACTAATAATTTCACCATTAATTAAAATTAAATTATTAATAAATGACACCTTGGAAACTTCGGGAATCTATGATTCCGGCTCGAATGTGTCTTTAATAAATTCGAAGTTATTGTCAATAAAGAAAAACACGAGTAATGATAATAAAAAAAATCAAGTTTAAAAACGATTAATGGCTTAAAAAAATCAATTGGAATGGTAACCTTAAAGATAAAAGAAATTGATATTGAAGAAAATATTAATGTTTTTGTGATAGATGAAGAAAATTTCGATTATGATTTCTTAATTGGGTTAGATTGCATAGAAAAATTTAAATTGGTCCAAAATGAGAAATTAAAAATCACACAAAATATCCACAACCACAAAGAAGATAATAAAAAAGAAATCAATCCTAAAAATAATTCCTGGCTTTATAGGTAACAATGTAGACGAAAAACAAAGTATAAATGATAAAAAAAAGGATGTGGATATAGTTCAAAAAACAAAAAATGAAACAAATGATAAATGTGAAATAAATTTTAATGAAAACATAGAAGTTGGCAACTTTTGCGTATCAGTAAACCATCTAGACCTGCAAAAACAGTCACAAATAGATAAATTGATATGCAAATACAATTCACTTTTTGCTAAAGACAAATATGACATAGGCACTGTAAAAGGTTATGAAGCTCATATTGATTTATTAATAGATAAATATTGTAGTAAAAGACCATATAGGTGTACTATTGATGATATGAAAGAAATAGAAGAACAAGTACCAAAATTATTACAAAAACATTTAATTGAGGAGTCATATAGTCCTTTTGCCGCTCCGGTAACATTAGCCTTTTAAAAAAGAAGAAGGAAGAACGTCAAGATTATGCATAGATTTTCGTGATTTAAATAAGATTGTGATTCCACAATCACAATCATTTCCATTAATCGAGGATTTAATGGTCAAGACAAGAAGATGTAAATTCTTTTCAACACTGGACATAAACTCAGCGTTCTGGTCAATCCCTTTGAAAATTGAAGATAAACAAAAGACAGCATTTGTTACTCAGGACGG
Source organism: Alsophila aescularia (assembly GCA_946251855.1). NCBI lineage: Eukaryota > Metazoa > Arthropoda > Insecta > Lepidoptera > Geometridae > Alsophila > Alsophila aescularia. The sequence continues at coordinate 29,252,439 of OX276379.1, read as the reverse complement.
CCACTTTCAATGGACTTGTTTACCATTTAGTTTAAAAACATCTCCTGCAATTTCTCAGAGAGTATTAAGTAGCATTATAAGGAAACATAATCTATCAGGTTTCACGGTGAATTACATAGATGATATTTTGGTATTCTCAGAAACATTTGCAGAACATATTAAACACCTATCACTATTATTAGAAGCAATATTAAGGGAAGGCTTTAAATTGAAATTCTCAAAATGTAATTTTGCACAGGACTCCGTCAAGTATTTAGGCCACATAATTAAAAACAATACAATTACTCCACTCAAAGATAATTTACTCCACTCAAAGGATTGTCCTATTCCGAAAACACAAAAAAATGTTAGTTTCTGGGAAAAATAAATTTCTATGGAAAATATGTGCCAAATATATCGATTATATTAGATCCACTGGCTTATTGGAAAAACATTTACGGTTTTCTCGGATCATAAACCTTTAGAGAAAATGAATATTAAGGCTAGAACGGATGAAGAATTGGGAAATCTCTCATACTATCTATCTCAGTTTAATTTCGAGGTAATATATTCTCCAGGTAAATACAATTTAGAAGCAGATTCTTTAAGCAGAAACCCTGTATTAGAATCATGCTAAAATCAAGATGAAGGTTTAAAAATTGTAAACTTTATTAAACTAGAAGACATACAAAAAGATCAAGAAAAAAATGAAAATATAACCCAAAATACAAATAAGTTAATATTAAAAGATACGATATACTATAAGAAGTTTGTGAAAAAGGAAAAAATACTACTGACTGAAGAATTTAGTATACAAATAATAGAAAAAATACATTATCTTTACTGTCATATAGGTATAAAACAGATGGAAAATAAAATTAAACCATTCTACCAAGCAAAAAATGTAACTAATAATATTAGAAAAATTTGTAACAGCTGTGAAATCTGTATAAAAAACAAATCAAGAGGAAAATATAAATTTGGACTAATGTCTCGTTTAGGTCCTGCTTCCTACCCTTTTGAAATAGTATCTATAGACACCATTGGTGGATTTGGTAGCTCACGTTCTACAAAAACATATTTACACCTTCTAGTAGACCATTTCACCAGATATGCATATGTTTTGACGTCCAAAACTCAAAGCTCAAGTGATTTTATAAAACTTGTTGAAAAAGTACAACAGGGAATTAATAAAATTGGTATTATTCTATCTGATCAGTATCCGGGCATAAATTCAAAAGAATTTAAAAACTTTTTAATTAAAGAAAATATACCCATTATTTTCACTGCAGTAAACACGTCATTCTCCAATGGTTTGAATGAAAGATTAAACCAAACGTTAGTTAATAAGATAAGATGTAAGATAAACGAAAGGAGGATAAATTGGCCTGGACAACTATTGCCCACGAATGTACCAAAAGGTATAATGAAACTGAGCATACTGTGACAGGATTCTCCCCAAAATATTTATTAGAAGGAAAAAACATTGATATTTTACCAGAAGAATTGAAAAACAAAATAACACAAAATGATTTATTTCAAGATAGAAAAATTGCATTGGAAAATACAATAAAATCACACAATTATAATAAGCAACAATTCGATAAAAACAGAAAACAATGTGAATTTAAAGTAGGAGATTCGGTACTTGTGGAAAACGGAAATCGATTAAACAGAAAAAAACTAGATGAATTAAAAATTGGCCCTTATATAATTTTAGAAAAATTGACAAACTCAATTTATAGAATAAACACAGGGCATAGGAAGTCCGAGTCTAATTTTTTCCATGTAACGAAACTTGTTCCGGTACCGGAAAATTTAACAATGTAGGTAAAGGCAGGCGTATAGAATCTTGGGGGAGGGGAGATGTAAATGAAGTTAATGTCACTTAATTTAAATTGTCTACTAGCTGCGCATTCACTGAATGTCGCGTATCATGTGTAAGCTGTGGTAGTAAGTAGATCTGTGGAAGGATTTGAGATGTAATCTGTCGTCAGACGAGTGTACTTTATTATTACATTTTAGGTCAAGGAATTTGTGAAATAATAGCTTTAAATGTTGTTTCTCTTTTCAGGTAAGATTTGTAATTAGTTGCGTTAAACGTACATAAACATAAAGACAAATATGTAAGGCATTGTTTAATAAAATATTCTCTTTTTAGAGCAACACAATTTGGTTTTTATTTCGTCGTTCTAAGAAAATTGTGGCTGTGTATAAAGCTACATTATATATATAGAGCTTCATCAGTCACGCACGATTACACACAGACTCACCTCTTTACACACGAAGCACTCGTATTTCTTCTCAAGGTTGTTCCCGACGTAAGAGTGCCAGTTGACGTGCCGCTTGAGAGAGATGAGAGTCGGCATCTTCTTGCCACAGACGGGGCACGTGAACCCGCTGAGATCCACCATTGCAGCCCCCTCCTGATTCAAATTGGATTTATAAGAGTTTATTTCACATTGGTAGCGATTCGGACATCCCCTAAACTATACTTAATTTCTTCAAATGTAATTTAAACCTTGTTGGCTTCGTAACAAGGTATTTTTCCCCTAGCATCTATCCCGCAATCACTAAACTATCACTAAAGCCTGTCAACGTAAAATTAACTTTTTTTCCACGCGGCGAGAGTCCCGATTTGTCAAACGCTGTCTCAGAACGTGTCCGAATTTATCCAAACGCTGTTAGACAGCGTGTTAAAAACCTATTTAATTACGTTATTTTAAACGGTGTAGCTCAAATTGACGCAAGTTTAGAATAGATGCCAGGGGCAAAAAAAACTTGTTACAAAGTCGACAAGCTTTAAATTACATTTGAAGAAATTTAGTCTAGTTTAGTTTAGAGAATATAATTACCGAATTGCTGCCAATGTCACAGTAAAGTTTCGGATAAACTATCTGTAACTAATCTGAATAAACATTGTGATTGCGTTTCGGAATTATTATGTAAGATTTACAACGCGTTGTTAGTCTTACCTAGTAATTTCGAAAGTAATAAGGTATTGTGATTGCGTTTCGGAATTATTATGTAAGATTTACAACGCGTTGTTAGTCTTACCTAGTAATTTCGAAAGTAATAAAGTAGTAAGTTATAATTACAAAATATGTGATAAAGTGGCAAGTAAAAGTTATTAGTTGGATAAGGAGTTTGACAGCTGCAGAACACGAAAAGAACATAGTAATGCGGCATTGACAGCTCGCTCTAAATTACATGATGCAGAAATGATTGTGAAACACGATGGAAGTTAATCGAAAGGTTTATATTATCATAATGTGTGTGATGGATGACAACTAGATAGGTACTTTAATCGTACATTCTGAAACGAACATCATAGCAAGGCTATAAGTGATAGTGATTCCAGGGCCCCGACCACAGAACTTGGCTTCAATCGGATTGTCAATATCGCTATCACTAATGCCTTGCGATAGAGTCGAAATGGCTATGAAAAAAGTGATAATCCGATTGTAACCAAGTTCTGTAATAGGGCCACTGGTAAACCAGGTAAAAACTCTCAGGAGTTCACTTACAGGCAAACGTCTGGAACGGCTTTGCAGATAACATTGATAATGAACTTAGTCACTTGCCGTTTAATGGGAATTCTGATGACCTTTGCAATTCCTTGTTTAATATAATGGATAAAGAGTTTAACGATATTTTTAAATTTAAAAATGTAAGTGTGGCATAAGGGTGGGATTTTATGACAGGGCTACTACCGGTATTTACAAAAGAAGAAACAAATTATACAATTTATATTCACAAAAAAAAATGAATGCTAATGACACGAAATTTGTTGAATTCTTGAAACAATATTCTATGACATTTAAATCCGTGTGTAATACCGCGAAATCTCTTCATTTGAGTAGGAAAATAAAACAATCTGAAGATAAAATCAAACCAACATGGAAAATAATAAATACCGATACCGGCAAAATTAAACCTCGAGACCGAAATTTTATCCTTAACATCGGCAATAAATTAATTTCCAAAGATGACGAAGTTGCCAATGCATTTGAAGATTTCTTTACAAAAATACCAATTGTAAATACCCAGTCTTTAAAATCATCCTCAGTTGAGGCTTCTTGTATGCTCTCAAGCAACGTTGAGAAGTGTGATGTTATATATTGCTTAACATAAACAATACAGAGGATCTCTGGGGAATATCTACTAAAATTTTAAGTTCTATTACTTGTATAATTGCTCCATATTTAGTAATTATTTTTAATAATTGTGTTGATGAAGGAGTTTTTCCCAACATCATGAAAAATAGTAAACTTATTCCTTATTCGATCTGTTTCAAGTCTAGCAGTAAAAATGATCCGACTAACTACAGTTTACCCATTTCTATACTTCCCGCTCTAAGTAAATTTTTTGAAAAAGTAATATTAAACCAGTTAATAACACACTTCAATCTCAACGGTCTGTTTCAAAATGAACAATATGGCTTCACTAAAGGCCGTTCAACTACAGACACAGGTACAGGGCTCTTAAAGCATATATTCGATGCTTGGGAGAAGTCACAGGACGTAATTGGCGTTTTCTGTGATTTATCCAAAGCATTTGACTGCGTTTGCCACGAAACATTAATTTTTAAATTTAAGCATTACGGAGTCCATGGGAAAGCTCTAGAACTTTTATCGTCGTATCTTAGCAATAGAATTCAAAAAGTGGATGTAAACGGTGCGAGGTCACCTGGATTTCTCATTACAATGGGAGTCCTACAGGGTTCAATGCTTGGGCCATTCTAGTTCATGGTTTACATTAACGATCTTCCCTTTTTCATAGATAGAGAACTTATGTGATATTGTTTTGTTTGCAGATGATGCTTCTCTTATTTTTAAGATTGACAGAACCTTGAATAATTTTGACGATGTTAACAAGACAATCTTGCTAGTTCTTAATTGGTTTACAATTAATAATTTAATGTTAAATCCTATGAAAACTAAATGTATTAAATTCTCACTACCCAATGTCAGAGGGGTTCCTACGAATTCAAGTATTTTAATAAATAGTGAGCCTGTAAACCTTGATAGATACATAACACTTTATTGCACCAAATGAAACACTGCACACACATGCAGTCAACCACATTTTTGTGTATTACTGTAGATTCAAAATTACAGTAGGGTCCTCACATATCGTTGATAGCTGGTAGATTGAGCTCTGCAGCCTATGCAGTACGTAAAATTAGACAAGTTACCGATATAGCCATTGCAAGATTAGTATATTTTAGTTACTTTCAAAGTATTATGTCATATGGCATTTTGCTGTGGGCTAGGGCCGCGGAAATTCAATCCCTATGTGTGCTGCAGAAGAGAGCAATTCGTTCCACATACAATATGAAATCCCGCGATTCTCTCAGGGAACGTTTTAAAGAGATCAATATTCTTACAGTGGCTTGTCAATATATATATATATGAAAATATAATGTATGTTCGGAAGAATATCAATACCTTTGTTAAAAATAGTGATGTTCATAATTTTAATACTAGAATTAAAAATAAACTGAAAGTGTCTGGATTTTGGTTAAAGAAAGTTAGTGGTTCATATATGGGGAACTGTATACACTTTTTTAATAAGTTACCTGACGGCATTGATCAATTATCAATGCATAGGTTTCAAACTTTTGTTAAAGTGAATCTCATATAGAAAGTTAGTGGTTCATATATGGGGAACTGTATACACTTTTTTAATAAGTTACCTGATGGCATTGATAAAATTATCAATGCATAGGTTTAAAACTTTTGTTAAAGTGAATCTCATAAAGAAAGCGTATTACAATGTAAATGATTATATTAATGACAGAAATGCATGGCCTGATGTCTCCAAGCTCCCTGATAATAATAAGTAACTTCTAGTACTTTTAGTGCTATTATTTTGCCTATTTACATTAAAATACTTTGATTTTGACTTTAGTTTTTTTTTATACTGAGGTAAATCAAATAAGTTCTTTGATGATATAAATGCAACGTAAATGTTTTTCTTTTGTTTTTTCTATACTTATATTTCTTAAATATAAGATATTTTATTTATAGTAACTGTAATAATTCATGTTTTCTACACTCACACAAATATAGTGGAGTTCCAGGATTCCATGTTGAAAGATACTAATTACATATTTCAGACCACATTGTTGATGTGGAAACAGTTAATATTGGAATATGAATAAATAATTGAGTTACCTGCGACGGAACCTCGCCAAAGCCGTTGTGACTCTGGATTTCGTCCAGGGGTTCCGCCTTCGTCACAACGACCTCACAAAAATCCGCCAGGTCCGCGCCGATGAACTGCTGCGGCACCTGGTCCTGATGCTGTTTCAACCTGGAAACGGACGCCAGTTTAATACACTACTTTTACACGAAACTCCACATTGGCTCTTCTTATCCAAATGCGCCATCACCATCACCCTTGCGTCGTACGGGTGATTGCGATGGCGAATACAGTTCATATTATATCGAATATATATGTTCGTTCTCATTGCGAAACAAACAATGATATACGCCAGCCTAATAGCGTTTGACACAACTATGTTATCAAATGAATTTCTTACCTATGAACAAGTTTGATGTGGTTCGCCAAATTGCTGCAACTCTTGAACTTCTGCCCACACTCTGCACAAGTGTAAATATTCCTCGGCTTAATGTTCATTGAAATGTGCTTCTGATTGTGCTCGTTGATGGTGCTCACTTTCATCTCCAGGTCGCACAGTAGGCACCTTACAGAACAGTCTTTAAGGTTGATTTTCGCTCGCTTAGTACCAGAAGACATGTTGTGTTTTGTCCTTTTGTGGTGCAGAAGCAGGCGTTTGTACGAGAACATCTTTTCACAAATGTCGCAGGTAAGATCATCCGCGTCTTCATCGTCTTGACTAGATTCGAAATCAGAGTCTCGATTGGTCTCGCTCAGTAAATTCATCGATGTGTTACGGAGGTCCGGCGGTTCGCGCTTCACTCTAACTTCGTCTTCCGTGTGCTTCAACTCGTGGGACGCGAGCGATTTGCGGTACGTGAACTCTTTGTCACACACGCGGCACTTCAGAGCGCCGCCGGGAGCGGGCGTGCTTTGCGACGAATGCACGGATGCAGAGTCGTCCATCGTCGTCGTGCTCGGTCTAAAAATTCGAACAAGTATTTTAGTGCAACAAATAATTAGTTTTCTTGCAAAGCAACAACGTTAAGCAATACTATACCTCGAGTCGACTTCGTCAGCTGCGTCGTTATCGTTGTCGATGTTGGACGCGTGCGCCGCCAGATGTGTGACGAGCATTTCTTGCGAGAGCAGTTTCTTGTTGCATATGCGACACTGGAAGGAGGCCGCGGAAGTTGACGCCTCCGCGGGCTTGGTCGCTCGCGGCTCGAAATGGATGTTCTTAATATGGATGAAATAACCGTTCTTTCGGTTCGCCACCTTCTGGCAGACCGGACATTCGAACACCGAGCGGGAGTCTTTCTTCGGGCATACTTTGAAGTGAGAGCTGTGCACGTAGTAGTCATCGAACGGCTTGTTACAAAAGATGCACGGAATGGAAACGGCGTTTGAGTTGTCTTTGGCCTTCAAGCTCTCTTCGGCCAATAGCTTCGCTTCTTTTTGTTCTTTTTTCAGAACCGCCGCGTGAACGACTCGCAGATGCTTCTCTAGATTATCCACAGTTTTGAATTTGGCTGTGCAGTATTCACACGTGGGTGTCTTTACAGTCTTGTGCACCGCGTCGATCGGTTCCAGAGCAATGAATAGCTCCTTCTGTGGCGATTTTACTGGCGACTTTCCACACGATTCCTGGTGTCTCTTTAACATAATCTTCAATTTGAAGGATTTATCGCATCGATCGCAGCTAACTTTTTCCACGTCATCGAAAGATTCATCGACAGTTTTCTTAGGAGTGCTAACGGCAGCGACTTGATCGAAGCTGTCTTTCTTTGCGTGCACGTTGTTTAAGTGGTACCTCAAACTTTTTTTCCATTTGAAAGTCTTGAAGCAGATTTCGCATTTGATTTCGTCCGGCTTGATGAGGGGTTCGTCTGAATCGTCCATATCAGTTTCGGGGACGTAGCTGGAGCCTCCATTGTCTTCGTAATCCGAGTCCTGCGAGTTGCTTGCGGACAGCCGCGGCCGTTTCTGCGACCTTCGCAGTTCATCCACACGCTTGGAGCTGCTGGGTCGGACGTAGTCATGCGACCGGCTAGCTTCAGACACATTGTCGCTTTCGGCGCTTCTTTTCCTACTTCTGTTGACAGGAGTGACTTTGCTTTCGATGAAAGACGATTTCAAATTGGAGCTATCCGTGTGGGTTGAAAAGGCTGAATCGCTGCTCTGTCTGTTCGGTGGTGGTGGACTGATACTAAATCCTACAATAAGTTACTACTTTAATCGCTGTGGTTTCTTTCTCAAACATGGAATGCGGCAGCTGACTGCGACAAATGACGAAAAGTAAATCTAAATGCCAAACTAAATGTAAATGCTTTCAATATAAACATCGCAGTCCGCCGCCGCCTAAGAGCAATACTAAGGCTTCAATCGTTACGAGCGAGCGGGCAGCGGGAGCGGATTAGCGGACGGACGGCCTCCTGGATCCGCGCGCCCGCTCCATTCTGTGTTCATACAGAAAGGAAGCTATGTGATTAAGATATCCGCGAGCGGATCCCACTCTCCGCTCCGCTCCCAGATTGATGCCTTAGCTTTAAAGTATTTGTATGAAATGACACCCATGTGTAATGACTTGTTAATTCTTGTAAGATATACCTGGAGGTGGGACATAGTTGCGCCGTAACTCCTGGTCAGCTCTCTCGCATTGCTGCTTGAATATGTAGGCACTGCTGAGCTTTTGTATGCACTCAGAGCAAACCTTGTCCGGCAGTCCATCTCCTTCATATATCTAAAAGGATAACGATGTATCTACACAGGGGTTCTTCCACTTTTTAGCCGACTAGAAAAGGGAGGGTTATATATGTATGTAATAGTTGTGCACGCGGCTTTGCCTGCGTGGTCATTTATCTGGGGTAAAAGTAACCTCTGTTGCCTACGTGTTATTCCAGTATCAAAAGAACTTACAGTACAATAATACTAAATTTCAGCCGTCACATAGTTTTTTATCAATTGCTCGGCTTCTACTCATTGGATTGAGATACCAAGTACACCAACCAGTTTTAAAGATATCCAACGCATCGCAATCGGTCCAGTAGTTTTTGAGTGATATGCGAACAGACAAACAGACAGAAAGACGGTGTTTTTTTAAAAATATTATATTCTTGTTCAGTAGCTTATCTTAAGTACCATGGACCAATTATTTTTTATTATGTTCATTGTACAGACTCTGAATTATTTTTATTAATATATCAGCCTGAATCATCCCACAGCTGAGCAAAGCATCCCCTTTTTATACAACTGCCCAAAAAAGGTGTGTAATGTTTTTAGGATTCATGTATGTTTGTATGTGAGTTTCTTTATTCCACCATAACTTTTAAATGCCTGACCAGCTTTATACTTATGGGGTATCGTTAGAATCCTTACATTCCCCTGAGCAACACTTTTTTCTTTTTAAAAAGCTATGTTGCGGCATTATTGCTCCATTTTCAAATGCGAAAAACTTCGAATTTTACAATATGGGTATCAAATAGAAGGCCTTGATAAGCACATTACAACTGTATATAATTTATTGGCATAAGTTATTTTTTGGCAGGGCAGGTGTGTTTTTTTTAACTTTTAAGCTGATAATTTCCATGATTTTCTGCTTAATGCTTTTAATGACGAGTCCTATAGATTACTTACTGCTTTGATAAAAGTCGCTAGGCTGCCATAGTTCTTAGTGAAGTACAACTACCGCTTTTTTTTTATGAAGACGATATGATGGAGTCTGACAGTATGACAACCAGAAAAAGAGGACTGCTGGAAGAAGATAACAGTGAAACATGGCAACAGGTTATGAATAGAAAACAAAGAATGCAGGAACTTCGAGAAAGCTTTGAAATGTAACATCTAAGGATGCATTCACAAAGCAAATTGCGCTTGCGAAATTGTTTAAAAGTCAGAATATTTCAAACATAACCAAAGTGACATATTGTCGTCCTACTTTCTCAACCTCATATCTCAAAAACTATTTTCCCAAAAAAATTAAGTCGACTTCATAATAAAAATGTTATTTTGTAAACAACCACTAAAAAGAATAAAATAATTACAATTGAGCCAGAACAGTATCACACTTTCGAAATTACCAACGTAATAATAATAATGCATAAATACAACATAAGATAAGGAGGAGTTTTTTGAAGGCGGTGCCACGCACAGCCATAATTATTAATATGGTTGAGCTTATTCAAAAAGATAATGTCTTAAACGGCTTGACGTGTTATATAAAATAATAAGCTTTTTAAGTAATTACCTACAAAAACTTTATCATATATTTTATTTATTATGTATTTGTGTCAATCGGTTTGTGAACATGTGAAAGTCAAAATCTGCTCATGTGAGTCTCTTGTTTTGTCTCTTCTGCGTTTCGTGTTTTGTATGAGGGTGCGTCATAGACAACTGCATATTACTGCGTAAGTAGATAGATATGCATTAATTTTGTCAGGATATTAGATTTAAATGATGTTAATTTCGAAAAAGTGATACTGTTCTGGCTCAATTTAGATACAATTTATATGGGACCATTTTAACCACTTTATTATTTTATTGCTCCTATCCATTTGTTGCTGCACATTTCATAACTACAGCTAACTCGTATATTGATACAAAGTGAAGTTGTCAACGTATTTTCTATGCAATTTGCTTGTATATTCCTTGCAAAGATTTTATAACTGCAACCAACTCGTATCGTGAAATACGAGGTTACAACACTAAACCTTTACACAGAGTCTATTTTTGCTAACCTTGTCTAGTGAGATGAGAGGTTGCCACTCTTATTAGTATGAAGTTAGGCAACATTTTGATGTTTTGAGTAAGTTTTGATTGAAGTGTAATAAATAATTACTAAAGAAAATAGCGATTCCTTAACACATTTTTCCGCGCCTTTTCGACGCTTATCTATATAAAATATATACGTCAGGTTCCAAAAAGATCCATGTGTTGTTAATTTTAAAGCATTGAAGAACTTGCACATTCAACACTGTTTTGTTGAGGACTGGAATTGTTTGCGCCATAAGATGACTCATCAGCTGAATTGACAGCATGACCTCATAATATCCAAACATTATCATTAGCTGATGTCTACCGCAAAGAGAAAATATTTTGATTTTCGAAATATCAAGTAATTGATTCCAGCTGATTATCACAGCTTCTATGAAAATTTAGTGCACGAGTAGTTTGAGTCACAATGTTTTTGTGCTTGCATTTAATTTTTAAAGATGTCAGATAATTAGTTATTAGAACTTTAATTTAGTTTAAAACTGTAAAGAAAATAGTTTTTTTTAATGCATCTAACTTCTATCTTAGGTATCACGGTATAAAAAATTCGATGAATGCTTAGTTCAATAAACTGGTATCTTTAAAATTGCATATAATTCTTTAAGCTTTAACATAATAAATATAAATCTAAACTTAAAACATGGTTCTTTTTATTGTTAACAAAACCCTATTCACAAGTCGCGCGTATTATAAAAATCAACGGTGTTGTTAATTTTTTTATCTCCCGAAAACTTGTATATTTTAACTTATGAGGTTGAGAAAGTAAGGCAACAATATTATTAATCCTTACAAAAACAGCATGACCATATGAAGAACCTACCTCGAAAGGTCTCAGAAACCTCCATCCCATATCAGAGAAATATTCGCAATTCATGAATAGTTCAGACCTGGCTTTGTTCAGTTCAATACTGGTTCTGAACTTTGGTTATGTTTCAAATATTCTGACTTTTAAATGATTTTGTAAGCGCAATTTGCTTTGTAAATGCGTACTGACCCTGCGTTCGAGATGATGAGATGGGGTTGTGGGCAGTTTCGAAATGTAAATTTTTGACAAGCCTTTTTCTTTGAACATTTTTAACACTTTGTCATTTTTGCAACTTTTGACTTTAACAATCCTTTCCAAACTGAATGAAAAACGACCCTATCCCTGACGGAATAAAGTCGATTTTCCTATGTCAACATGTCATCTAAACTTTCAAAACGAATGGTGATCTGAAAACGTTCCGAACGCTAATTTCGCCCACAAATGGCCAAAGGGGGCGCCAATTGTGATCATATTTAGTGTTTTTAACAGTTATTTTAGCCAATTGTTACATTTCAAAGCTTTCTCGAAGTTCCTGAATTCTTTGTTTTCTATTCATAACCTGTTGCCATGTTTCACTGTTATCTTTTTCCAGTCCTCTTTTCCTGGTCGTCATACTGTCAGTCTCCATCATATTGTCTCCATCAAGAGCAATGGTAGCCTAACGATTCAATAGTGCAATTTAGAATCCAAAGATACTGGGTTCATTCCTAGGCTCCGCACCAATGACTTTTATATATTTAATTAATACTTTAGCACAAAAAATGTACAGGGAGGACTTAATGCTAGGAAGCATTTTCTACCAGTCATCCTGGTCATGCAATAAAAATGGTAGGGTAAGCGGCTTTATTGTGAAACAGTTTAAAGTTATTTGCGGATTTCCATCGCTCCTTGCGGAAGGTATGTTAAGCTGTTGGTCCCGGCTGTTATTGATTAATAGCAGTTGTTAAGCCATGTCAGAGGCCCTCGGGCAGCCTGACAAACTCTGACACCAGAGGCCAGCACTACCTCATACGACAAACAAACATCAAGTAGTTGTTGTAGTTCTGTTAGGTCTGCATATATTAAATACATTTGGTTCTGATCTAGATCATATGTACACAGGCCTATGAAAAAATAAATAAAAACTGTCTGCATAATTTTTGTCCCAGACTGATCGCAGGTGTTAAAGAGACTACTGGTGAATCGTGAACAAAAGGACGAATGGACTGTATTAAATAGGTGTGGTATAATCAATGAACAAAATATGTGCAATTTAAGATAGTATATGAGTACAATACGAAAGTGTGGTGCAGGGGCAAGTATGCATGGGCGGCGCCGGAGCCCTATATATGAGGGTGCCGTCTGGTTGTCCCCTCATCCCCGCACTGACAGAGTAGCCGAGCTGATGCGTAAACACGGGTATATTAAGTGTTATTTCTTATGGTGCCGGTATAGGTAGATTAAATAGGACAGCACTGAATCTAGAAGTAATAACTACCAACTACAATAGTTGGTAGTTATCCCATTATGTGCATGGTGAAGTTGAGAGGATTGTCAACTTTTGTATCATATATTAACATAATGCCAAAATCCAGTTTTAGGTGTGAGTAAAGTGCTAAATGCAAATTGTTAGTTTGAGCTTTCACCTAAATCCAATCCTTAGCCTTTTCCATAATAGACAGTTGGTACCCCGAAGTATAGGTAACACCCCATTTAACTATGTTTTTTTTTTGATAAATGAATGACATTGATATCGGCAAGATCCAGCCAAAGTATTGATAACAATCTGTCTTTTGAACTAGTTTTTTTTATCAATTGCTTGGAAATCCAAGCAAGTGTCACTTACTTTTATCCTAGAGCATTCCATAACCATGTCAGAAAGTTGCACGGCATTGTCGACCGTGAAGATCGAGTAGAAGTCGCCGAGCTTGAGGCAAAGTCTGCATTTTCCGAGTTTGAGGGCCATATTGATTTCTTCTCAAATATCTTCATTTCTCTGAAACATCACATCTACCATACGACACGGCTTTAGTACTAACAGACTTTGAAATACATATAACTATTTACTTTTGATTGTTTTTGTTACTTTTTTTAGGATTATTTACCCCAAGACTCAAAAAAAATTAAATACCTTTTCGACCGGCACCATTCCTCCGTAGGCCATGTTTGATGTTTATTTATTCTGTGCTGTGATTATGATGTTTATCACTCATTCTTTTAATTCGTTCTCCATTTTCACAGATAGTAAATTGAGGGTCATAGACGAATAAACGCGCCACGTGCCGGCTACCAAAGAGTATACAAATACTTGCCTGCTGAAGAGAACTTGATAAACGCGTACTCTCTCTACGGTTAAACGTGTATAGGCTATCTGTGCCCCGACCACAGAACTTGATTTCAATCGGATTGCCAATATCGCTACACTAATGCCTTGCGATAGAGAAAATTGCTATGAAGAAGGTGACAATCTGATTGAAACCCAAGGCCCGCAGTGCGATTACGTAATGTTGATCATGACGGTTTCAAGCCGTCAAATTCAATAATGCTTTGCGATAGAGTCGATTTTGCTATGAAAAAAGTGACAATCTGATTGAAGCCAAGTTCTGTGGTCGGGCCCCTGGGGCCCTACCACATAACTTGGCTTCAATCGAATTCTCAATACCGCAACCACTAATACCTTGCGATAGAGTCGAAATTGCTATGAAAAGAGTGATAATCCGATTCTCACCAAGTCCTGTAATTGGGCCACTGACCACAGAGCTTGGCTTCAATCAGATTGTCACTTTTTTCATAGCAAAATCGACTCTATCGTAAAGCATTACTGAATTTGACGGCTTGAAACCGTCATGATCAACATTACGTAATCACACTGCATGTCTTGTAATACGGCCACTGCAGTGCTATTTTACGCAATGTTGATCATATCGGTTTCAATCTGTCAAATTAATTAATGCCTTGCGATAAAGTCGATATTGCTATGAAGAATATGACAATCTGATTGAATCAAGTGACAATCTGATTGAATCAAGTGACAATCTGATTGAAACCAAGATAACGAATCGCACTGCGGATCATTGAGGGTGCCTGTTTATTTGAAGGTGTTCTTCCCCTTGAAAATCAACCAAAAGTTTTTGTTCGAGACGGGAAGAACACCTCGAACAAAAAACTCGACACAGAGTGTGGGGACACAGGTTATTAATAGTAATGCGAACTAAGCAAATCGCGCCCTCCGCGGCGCCAGTTGCCTTACCATCTTAGTGTCGAATACGTGTCCGCATGTCACGCCTTGTCTTATATTTTTGTATCGTGTGACTGTGTAATTAATCAGAATATATAGTGCTAATTGGACTGAAGATAAACTCTTTCATTTTCTTTCCGGTAGTTTGGACTTTGAATATTATTTAGGTAAATTGGTGACCACCGCGTTTCTACCGGAAGGAACATTATGTGCAGTGAAAGTAAACTTTATTTTAATTTTATTGGGTAGGCATCTCAGGGGCTGACATAGCGGCACGACACACATTTTTGTGATAAACTTTACACTTAACTCGTAGTTCTGCACAGTGACATAATGACGTTACCTCAACAGACACCTATACCTGCAGCGATGAAGGTGGAAGACGTAGGACTAGCAGCAATTTCCTTGACCAGTCGTATTCCTGATTTCTGGACTGACCAGGCCCGTGTTTGGTTTATTCAGTTGGAAGCAGTGGTAGCTCCACAGAGGATTAACGATGTTACAAAATTCAACCTTGTCATTTCCAAATTGGGCAAGGAGGTTATCCAGCAAGTCATGGATATTTTAATTAACCCACCAGAAGAGACATAGTACGAAGTGCTCAAAACCAGACTGCTGACGATTTACGAGGAATCCGAAAATCGCCAAATTCAGAAACTCATCGGGAAAATGGAGTTAGGTGATCACAAGCCAACACATCTACTTCGTAAAATGCAAGATCTGACCCGCGATAAAATAAGCGTCGAGACACTCAGCGTCCTGTGGCAAAATCATCTACCAGCAACTGTGCGAGGAGTTCTTGCGGCAATTGAGACGACTGACTTAGAGCGTCTCGCCGCAATAGCAGATAAGGTGATGGAGACCATGAGACCTGTCCAGGTTTCGGAGGTCGCAAAGAAGGTACCGCTTGATAATTATTTTGTTGTAGCTGAGATTGCAAAACTCAGTGTGCGCCTGTCAGAAATGGAGCGTTCAAGGCCACAAGAAAGGCAACGTTATCAAAATTACCGTTCACGTTCGCGGGGGAGGAGTAACAGCAGGACCAGACGCACCCCGACCAGTTCCAACTGGTTATGTACTTATCATTATAAATACAAGGATAAGGCTACCAGGTGTGTGCCACCGTGTAATTGGAAAAAGTAGGAAAACTAGAGGCGATGCAGGGATATCCGGTGGGTACTTGCGTCAAGATTGGAAACCACCGGCTGTGTGTGACAGATAGAACAAACGGTATGCGTTATTTAGTTGATTCAGGTGCAAACATTTCAGTTTTACCTCGTGAGTATAGAGCCGTGCGCAGTAGTGTACAAGACAGTGATTATAAACTTTATACGACTAACGGCAGTGAAATTAAAACTTACGGCACAAAGGCTTTAGTGTTAAATCTAAATTTACGTCGAGCTTATAAGTGGACATTTGTTATCGCTGACGTTAACCAGCCTGTACTAGGGGCAGACTTTTTGTGTAATTATAACTTGCTTGTAGATTTACAGGGCAAACGATTGATCGATAAAGAGACGAACTTACATGTTTTATCGTCGATCGTGAGCGTTGAACAACCGACGGTTTTTACCATAGTAGAATCACACTCATGTTACCATTTGTTAAGTAAATATCCAGGTATAACTAAACCGGTGTCTTTTAAGGAACCACCTCGTCATAATGTACATCATGACATCGAGACGACAGGACCGCCGGTACACGCGCGGGTAAGGCCGTTACCGCCGGATCGCTACAAGCAGGTACGTGAGGAATTTAGACTAATGCAGGAAATGGGCGTTTGCAGGCCTTCTAAAAGTTGTTGGTCATCACCTTTACATGTAGTTGCAAAGAAGGATAATAAGATTCATCCTTGTGGTGATTATCGTGCTTTGAATTCCATCGCAAAGCCCGATAGGTATCCTATTCCTTATATACGAGACTTTACATACATTTTGGCTGACAAAATGGTTTTTTCGCGCATCAATATAAATAGGGCATATCATTTTATTCCTATAGCACCTGAGAATGTGGAGAAAAGTGCAATTTGTACACCTTGGGGTTTGTATGAATGGCCTTGCATGTCATTCGGGTTGAAGAACGCAGCCCAAACGTTTCAACGTTTCATGAATAACTGCGTATTACAGGATTTAGTCTGATTTCCAAAAACAGCATCCTGAATTTGGAGAGTTTAGACCAGAATTTGTGTTTTCATACTTGACGATATAACATAATCATAATCGTAGCAAGTGAAAATGCCATACTACATGAAAAACACTTGTATGCGGTATTCCAACGCTTAGACAAAGTAGGGTTGACCATCAACATCTCAAAATGTGATTTTTCGAAGAAGAAAATAGAGTTTTTAGGCCACGAAGTTTCCATCAGTGGGCTTAAGCCGTTGGAGAATAAAGTAAAAGCCATAGTGGACTTTCCTAGGCCGAAGACGGTTGCTGAACTTCGTCGATTTTTAGGTATTGTGAACTTTTACAGAAGCCATTTACCTAACGCAGCTCAATATCAGGCTGAGTTGAATAATTACTTGCACGGAGCGAAGAGGAGAGATAAGACTATAATTGTTTGGACAGATAGTGCTGTTCAAGCGTTCGAGAAATGTAAGACGAGCTTACGAAACGCTGCAATTTGAGCATATCCGTTACCAGGTAAGCCACTTGCGATAATGGCTGAAGCGTCGAATAGTCACGTAGGAGCAAGTTTGCAACAACAAGTAGGTAACGAGTGGGTTCCATTAGGTTATTATTCAAAACGTTGGAAACGTTTTGTTGTGTGTCACACAACAAAACTACAGTACCTACGACAGGGAATTACTTGCAGTATATTTGTCAGTGCAGTATTTCAGGAGTATGTTTGAAGGAAGAGAGTTAATTATTTATACGGACCATAAGCCTTTGACATTTGCGTTTAAAAAATTGGGAAGCAGTAAGGAAACACCGCGTCGTACTAAGCAGTTACTTTATTTAAGTGAGTTCACTACGGACATCCGATATTTGGACGGACCATCAAATGCCGTCGCGGATGCCCTGAGTCGTGTGGACGTTATACAATTTCGTGCCCGACTGTAGTAGATTTTGCAGATGTCGCATACAGTCAGGCAGGCGACAGTGAACTGAAACAGTTATGGTCAGCGGAAAAAAGTAGTTTCAGGCTAATTAAAATAACAATGCCATTGTGCAATGAACCTATAGTTTGCGAAAATTCAGGTGACCGAGCGAGACCTTATTTACCGCATAAATTTAGGCGATTGGTTTTCGACTCTATTCAGAACTTAAGCCACCCAGGCATAAGAACAACTAGGAAGTTGGTAACGAGTAAATATTTTTGGCCGGGAATGAACAAGGACGTTGGACTTTGGGCGAAAACGTGTATAGAGTGTCAACGTTCAAAAGTACACAGACATACTATGTCCGCGTTGGGACAGTTCGCAAAAGTAGATAGAATGAGCCATCTGCATATTGATATCATAGGACCTCTTATTACATCTGAAGATGGTTATAAATATTGCCTTACAATGATAGATAGACTAACTGGTTGGCCGGAAATTTTTCCACTTAAAGAAATATGTTCTAAAACTGTAGCTAAATTACTATATGAAGGGTGGATTACAAGGCACGGTAGTCCAGTCACCATTTCCAGTGATCAGGGAAGTAATTTTGAAAGTAATTTATTTAGACACTTAATGCAATTTTTAGGCATAAATAAAATCAGAACGACGGCATATCATCCACAAAGTAACGGCATCATAGAACGATGGCACCTTGGTTTCAAAGCTGCATTAATGGCTAGGCTAGGGAACAGTAAGTCATGGATAGATGAGATGCACACAGTCATGCTAAGATTACGTACCGCTCCTAGAAGTGACACAGGAGTTAGTGCTGCCGAATTGACTTTTGGTAGAACCTTAAGGTTACCAGGAGAGTTTTTTGAGGTAAGTAATACTAGGATAACAGACGGAGATCAATACGTGAAGCAGTTACAGCAGGTAATCAGTAGCTTAAAACCGAGAACCTTCGCTCACAGAGACTCGAGGACCATTTTCGTACATCCTGATTTAAAGGTATGTAGTAAAGTATTTGTTCGAAATGACTTTGTAAGGAAATCTCTACAACCACCGTATGATGGACCCTTCAATGTGGTAAAACGGTTGGATAAAGGTTTTATTGTACAATTTCCGAACCGACAGTCTCTTGTATCGATTGACCGTTTGAAACCTGCATATGTGCTCAACTTTGAGTCAACCGGTACAGACCCGGGTCAAAGTTGTAGCAAAAATATAATCGACAGTGATAAGTTTGTAAAGGTAAACCCGTTACGGAAAACTAGTGTAGTTAAAACGCCGATTCCGCAGCGCACTACGCGGTCAGGTCGCGTCGTCAAGGCGCCAGTTAGATTCGTGCTAGATTAAGTTAAAGCGAACACATCACTTTAGGTTGCACTATGTACTTATACCCAATACTTTAGGTAATAAAACTTAATAAGTCTCGATACGTGACATGGTAATCATGGGCAAGTCGCAAAGTAAAGAAGAAGATAGACAATTAGTAATTGCTCAAAATGCCTCAACAGGCAATCAGCAAATTGAAAATCAAGTTAAGTTCATAGGAACTGTTACAATTGGTATTTTGGCAGTTTTAATTCTCTTTATCGCATTTTGGTTACGTAGGAGATGCCATATGAGCGCTAAAGATTGGGTTCTGAAACAAGTGAACGCCAGTAACGGGGAGTTGTCTCAAAACCCGCAACCGGTCGTGTTTTCAAGCTGTAACTAAAGTGATGGGATTTCGCACCAATACCGTCAGTAATCAATACTAGATTTAAGTGATCTGATTGTATTATTTAGAATTTCAAATGTGTGAATGTATAAAACAAACAAACCAGTAGAGTATTAATTATATATTTTATTTTGTATACCAGTGTTAATATACCAACCATTTAAAAATGTTATATTATTTTTAATTGACATTAGATAGTTTTATTGAATTGAAAGTAATGTTACTGTTTTAAAGTATATTGTGTTAGAAGTTAAGACAGACCATTGTCGTGACCAAATTCATTGAAATGTAATACGATCACTTTGTTTTGTTATCAGACGAACAGAGGCAGCATTATACTCGTATGTATGTAGATAGATGTCTATGATTGAATATTGTTTGATGCGACTGAAGTTCTGACGGCAAATTATGTACCAAAATTCTTTTAAAAAGAAGGGGGTTGATGTGGGGACACAGGTTATTAATAGTAATACGAACTAAGCAAATCGCGCCCTCCGCGGCGTTAGTGTCTAATACGTGTCCGCATGTCACGCCTTGTCTTATATTTTTGTATCGTGTGACTGTGTAATTAATCAGAATATATAGTGCTAATTGGACTGAAGATAAACTCTTTCATTTCCTTTCCGGTAGTTTGGACATTGAATAATAGTTAGATAAACAGAGTTCGATTTATCTCATGCAAAGATCACTCTAGGAGATATTTCTGGTATTTCTGTAAAACAATGATATTAATTTGACACTTAATGTAAAATTATCCTAACCTCGAATTACTCCACTTTTGGTTTTAACCTTAGCCGCTCGATTGATTCTATGCGCTACAGTCACTTTTTTTGTTTTCATTGATCATCGCAACTAACGCTACAGTCACATTTTTTGTTTTCATCGATCATCGGACCACTCGATAGCGACGTAAATTTTGCTACTCGATTTTGAACATTATTGACTTCAATAATCATTCAAATCTAAGCGTGTTTATATAATTATTTTGCTTCGAAACCCACAACATAAACACTTGAAATATGTGCCGTACCTATTTAGCTCCATAAATCACCAGTTTGTTTATCTAAGCGCTCAATGAAGTGGTCATAAAAACTGTTTGTTTACGCAAAGTCGGCGCGGCCAGATGTGTCGCGTAGACCTTCTTTTTTTTGTGGGTTGACAATCAGATACCTGTGTTCTCGGCACGTACCCAATAAATCCCCAGTTTCGGGCCAGATGTGTCGCGTCGACCTTCTTTTTTTTGTGGGTTGACCATCAAGTACCTGTAGTCTCAACGCATATACAATCAATTACCAGTTTGAGGTTAGATGTGTCGCGTCGGCCATTTTTTTTTGGGTTATCAGTTTGGTCCTGCGGTCTTCAGCGCGTGGACAACCGAGCGGTTAGGACACTATAGTTAATTTTTATTTATATTTCCGTTTAATTTTTGCCCTTGCTGCTTATAGCCAACGACAGTAAGAAATGTCTATTTAACGAAAATACTAATAAGCATATTTTTTACCTTACTATGGCAAAGCAAAGGAAGGGTTATGTGTTCAAACTAAAATGGTCGCTAATATCCCAACAAACACCGAAAGAAGAAATTTGATTTGCGTTGGTTTGGCTGATCTCTGTTAGGTACGTCCTACAAGACAATGCATGATTCAAGAAAACAGGCGAGGCGTAATTACAATAAATAAACCATGAGACAATGGTTAATAAAATTTCGAAGGATAGTGTGTTTAGTACTTTAAGACACAGATTATAGATATTATGGTTTGTGATGTGATCCACAGATTATTCATATTTATGTAGTTTTGTTTGAATGCTGGGTACTCAGCTGTCTATTCACGAGCTAACACACAAGATAAAAAAATAATAATAATAAAAAGTGTATAAAAAAATATGTTGTATCAATAACGGCAAATAGGGATACGCAAATTTTTAAAAGTATCGATACCTACTCGATTCCAAGTATCGATACCAATAAATGTATCGAATCAAAAGTATCGATACTACTCGGTATCGAGTAATATTTTTAAGAGATAAGAAGTGACAAAAAAAACGACAATTAATAACCAGACCAGAGCCAGAACTTACTCTGCATATAAAACCAATCAAACAACAACAAGTCCATAGTTAACAACGGTCAATATTGCCATGAAATAATTAGTAATAATGATAAAATTTCTCGATAAAATACAATCCCATAGTGTTTTCTACTCAATTATTACAGATTACATGATACGTTATTTAAACATAACCAAATAAATTAATGACATCTAAAATCATATATTTTGCAGTATGATTCGATTTAAATAATCAACATAAACCGAACACTTCTGAATTGCTACTTTTACTTATCTGGTCACACATGCAACATTCATCTGAAGTAGGGTTTTCGCGAAAACTATATCACTCCATCGAGAGGGACAACGCTATACATCGGAAAGAGAAGTAGTAGAATTATCTACTATCGTTAAGGTGCAATATTTCAGTCAGCGTGCCAAATTCAAATTTTCTTGCGTTTTTTGTCATTACTCATCGTGGGTTCATGAAAATTGATTTTGCGGAAATAAATAGATATTATTAAGAAATTACGGTTAAAATTATGACCTAGATAATATTGATTTAAATACAAATGTCAATAAGCTGATTATCATCTTGGTTTTTGGTTTATTGACTAATGTACTTACACTAGGTTTCACCTTGATATTTTGGTTGGTGTAATTTATTGATACAACCTATAAATGCCGCAAAATACACCATATACCCACAATGAGCAATAGAGCTGTAATTGACAAAACCCACAAGAAAATTTGAATTTGGCGCGCGGAACGAAGCGTTGCACCTTAATCTGATTGTCGAAATCTAGTAAGGAAACAAAAGTATCGAGTAATTGCCAAAGTATCGATACCTTCTAAAATACTAGAATAAAAGTATAGAGTACAAAAATACTAGGTATCGAATCGAAAGTATCGATACTACTCAGGTATCGATTCTTTTTGCGGGTGTCTAACGGCAAATAACGGCGGCCGTTGTTCCGCGCATCCGCGTATCAAAAGTTTCGAAGACACTATTATTACGTAATATTTTTTTACGACTTCATCGGTTTGACAGTTACAATACTTTACTTTGTAGGTTTTTTGTCTATGCTTTGCACTTATCATTGCCAACAGAATAGAGATATTTTGTTACCATGTAGGATCGTGTGTATTCAGCCTTCCTCCTAGCGTCATTCCCAAACATATTTATTTTACGGCAAAATAATCACACTTTAGAAGAACAGGGTTTTGAAATATTAACATTCTATTGTATTATTAGGGCGAAAACATAGAAATTAAATAAGTAATAGTATCTATCTTTAAATTTGAGGTAAATTTGTTATCTACGTTAGTGATAACTCACTTGTTGAATCTGTGGTTGGAAGCGATTAATGCATAAGTGTGAGTTTTAATTTGCATGTGTTGTATATTTTATCTATGTGTGTAACATTTTTGACGTTTATAATGGTTTGTTGACATTATTCTTATAGCACAAGCTTACACATTTTTTTGTATGTAGTTAGTGAACCTTCAATCATTTAGATAGAGCTTAATATTGTACTTTAAAACAGCAAAAGATAAAGTTTTTGCGTGAGATTTGTTACTTTGGTGCTGTGTAGGTACATTATATGAGGCTGTGTAGATAACTTTACAGCACAAACTTACACCATTTTTTATGTAGCTATAGAACCTTTTGCCATGGAGATAGAGTTTATTATTGTACTGTAAAGAAGCAAAAGTTAACGTTTTTTGTTAATTTTATTTTAAGGTATTAAACGCCTTATTGTATTTTTTCTAAATACCTACCCCATGGATTGCACTAAACATTACATGTAGGTACTATTCCAAGACCTAAAATACCAATATACCAACATTTGATCAAAATTCCTTCAGCCGTCAAAAAGTTTTTATCGAATGCTCGGCTTCTGCTCATCGGATTGAAAAACGCACATATTCCCGCCCACACCGCCTCTTAATATTCAGTATTACGGCGAAGCAAGGCAAGTAAAACAAGGGTTACTATTGGACTACCAATATACAAAAAAACAACTGAATTGTTATGTTGGTTTGGTCAAAAAAAATAAAATTGGAGTTACTCCGAACAATAAAAAATCGCGGAAATTACATGGGGGCTTATTCGGGTGCCCCTGGGAGTGCTCTACCCCGGGACTTCCACCTATCACTACTTCCTGGGACATCCTGTATATTTATGAGGGTATGTGGAAGTTACACAATAGCGTCGCCCCTTTTAGTCCGATTTTGACAAGCGAGGTGTCAATCGATTCGTCTTTAGATCTAAGTAGTGTCTTATGCATATATTTTTTACCCTACTATGGCGAAGCAAAGGAAGGGTTATGTATTCAAACTAAAAAGTTGGTCAGATTTTGACAAGCAAAGTATCAATTGATCGTCTTCATCGCAAGAGTTTCATAGGCTATTTTTTTACCCAATTGTAGTCAGGTTTTAGTTTTTGTACTTATGACTTGTTTTTATTATAAGTATTATTATGATGTTAGTCCTAACCATAAGGTCCAAACTAAACGGAATCCTGTAGGTGTTGCTGTTTTTTTAGGGTAACGGTAATAAAAGGTTCAGTTTAGTAGAACAAAAACGAAAATGTAATAATACAAATTATACACAAATAAAATTACAACAACCTAGCACAGATGACATTTCTCCTTTATTTTTGGGTTCCGTACCAGAAGGGTCCAAACGGGAAATCTTTTGCTAATGGTGTAAGTAGTATGAGATTGAATTTAATAGGACAAAAAAATGCAGTAGTTGCATATGTGTAACATCAGTTCAAGCTGTTTTTTATAGGCAATGACCCGTCCACCCACCGGCTTCACCCACTAGTGGGTGCACGGGTAATTTGCATTTACCCCTCGTGTACTAGAGTTGGAAACTAACAAAAAAATAATGTTTTATCATCGCTGTTCAAGCTCTGCTTTATCATCACTCGATGCTGTTTTATCATTTAGGATAGCACTGCGTAAGCTAATTGGTCAATTGTTTCAGTAAACAGTTGACCAATGAGCGCACGCAGCACATTGTAACACTTTTCACAAAATCATTCCCAAAAAGGAATTACTACTCTCTAGCTCCCATAGATTTAAGTAAAGCGAGAGGAAAGATGTTTCAAATCAAAAATATTATACAAAATTATATTCAATTAGCATAATAGTCACAATAGCCAAACACAGGCAACCTTCCTACTTTATCAATGTTCCTGGAATCAACACATGACATTTCAGTAAACAACTCTGTCTAGATAAATGGTACAGGCAGTGTTGCAGGTCATATTATAATTAATGGTGTGGTGGTTATTTTTACAATACATCACTAATATCAGTCACTTCAGTTAATGAAGATACATCAATGAAGTAGTTAATGAACGAGTTGTTAATAAAAATTAACAACTCATAGTTCTTTGAATGAAGAATCAACTATCTGGGGTCCATAAATTAATAATTTATTTATTAGCTGTCACACTTACTATACTTTGAATTTAGATATGTTTATCTGTTTGCCTGATGAAATGCATCGCAATATTACAGCAAGTCTTTATATTAAGTTCTCATCTAACTAACAGAAACAGAAACAACTGCCCATATTAAGTAATATGGGCAGTTGTTTCTGGATCTGCAAAATACTGTCTTGCAACATTCCTGGTATTGGTGTTACCACTGCCCTGTTTAACTATGTCTAATAGTATGCAGGTTTCTATTCGAAAAGCTTCTTGAATGACTTCTGTCTTATCTTTCACTTCATTTCTTCACCTTTTGCTTGCTATGATTATATAAATCTTCTGTGTTTTCATAAGTCTTCTTGCACTAACTTAGCTCTCACTGCTTCAAAATTATTCATTCCAGGCAGACGAGATTTGCACAGATCACATACAGCAGCTGAAGTCCTTGAACGAGTGCATTTTTCCATATATGGTTGGCATTAGGCTGTGTGTGGCCATGGCATTTCCGCAATCAGTTGGAGTTTGTTCAGTGATATCTGACTCAAATGCAGCCAATTCCGTTTTTATGTTTGCATTTGTCTCATTCATAAACTTATAAGAAACCGGACGACAGCAAGCAGTAGACAAAGTCTTGTCATTTTGCCATACTGTTTCCACTCAAACTTTCAGTGAGTTGATGAGAGGCACAAGCCTTGTCATAAATACTTCTCACCTTAAAGTGGTTTATTGCTAATAAACAGTGACTAGATGCATCCCCACTTACTATGCAACACAACACAAGTCACGCACCTGTATTAAAATTATGATTACATGATTCCATAAGTCTTTTAGCCATAAGATCTAAGAGTGCTTGCAGTCGTAATTTTACTATATGTCGTGACAGTCATGTCTTCTTTCTTCGGATAGCAGGTAATTATTCTTCTCCTTCAGCAACATAATATGATTCCAGACCTAGAGATAGAGTGCAAGTGCGTTCTGTGGAGAAATTTCGAGGGGTGTTATGCAGTGTGTGATGCAGTTCACTTTCTAGTAAATCTATGATCTTGGAGGCATCAATGAACATCTCAGAAAATCTGAAAATAAATCAATCACACAGAATATTAGTGAAAACTGAAGTTGAGAAAAGGAGCGATAATATCCCAACAAACAACGAAAGATAATTTTATTTGCGTTGGCTTGGCTGATCACTGGTAGGTACCTACCTACGTATAGACATTGCATGATTCAAAAAACAGGCGAGGCGTAGTTACATTAATTAAACCATGAGACAATTGTAAATAAAATTTCGAAGTGTTTGGTTTGGGGTTGTAACACAGATTATAGATAAGGTTTGCTACGTGATCCACAGATTATTCATATAAAAGTAGTTTTTATTTGAATGCTCGAGACTCAGCTCAACTCAGCTGTCTATTCACGAGCTAACACACAGACTTTATATAAAGGAAAAAAAATAAAAAAAATAAGAAGGGTATAAAAAATTATGTGTATGAATAACGCCGGCCCAAAAGTTTGTTTTCTTCAAAGTAGAAAAAATATTTTCATTTTAAAATTACTTCATAGAGGTTTCCCATGTATGCATGATAAAATCGAAAATCTATTTTACAATGTATTTTACAGGAAGTAATTTATTCGATCAGTGGTACGGCTGCAAGGATATTGTAATCGAAGCTTTCAGTACTTTTCCTGAAGAACAGAAAACTGACTGTGATTTTGATGTGAGAAGAGCGACACTGGTGCACATTGGCTGGTCACATAATATATTCCAATTCAAGAATAGGTTTTATATTACAGGGGATTATAAAGGTTCAGGAAAGTGCCTTGAAATAGTAAATCCACCCAAGGAATTTTCGAATTGCACAAATCTTAATATAATTTCTGATGATTATCGCCTAGTTATAGTGAACAAAGACACATGCACAATCTGGTCAGTAAGTCTAGAAAATAAAGATGTGAAAACCACTAAGTTGACCACCGAAGCTCCCATAGAACATGGACCAAAGCGGTTAAAGAATGAAGATCAAATTTTAAAATGTGTTGCAGCAAATGGCATACTGATGTTTCTCACTAGTGCAGGATTGGTGTACAGTGGCTTGTTGCCTTACCTTATAGACACCAGTGACTGTGCAGGAAAACCAGTAGACATCCAGTGTGGATATGAGCACTACCTGCTACTGACTGATGTTGGCAGACTGTACACTTGGGGCAATGGACGGTATATATGGCATATAAACTAGTATTGGATTGATTATGATGATGATGAATTACAGCAATATCTCACAATAATATTATAATTTTCAGGAGATTTCAACTGGGCCATGATGATGTCAATAATTTAGACATCCCAACAGAAATTGAAGCACTGGCTGGAATCAAAATAATAAAAATTGCTGCGGGTGGTTGGCATTCATTTGCCCTAAGCGAGTTTGGAGATCTATATGCATGGGGCTGGAATGACACTGGTCAGTTGGGTATCAAAGAAAAATCTAACAAGGAACCCCTCCAAAGCTATTCTTTACCTACATTGGTGGATATTTTTGATGAAGATGGAAGTGAAATTAATATAAACATTAAAGACATAGCTTGTGGTTCTAAACACTCAACCATCTTACTAGAAGATCACACAGTTTGGACCAGTGGCCATAATCAATATGGACAACTAGGACTTTCAATAGAAAATAATCATAGAGTGCATCATTTCAAAAAGTCTTATTCCTTTAGTTATGCCTCTAGACTTATATGTGGACAATGGTCAACAGTAGTAGTTCAAGAATAAATACATTCAATAATACAAAACATATACATATTATGTATGAATTTGTTTTTATATTTGACCACAGACATCACTATACAAGGTGGATTTTTGAGACGGGACAGTAAGGGCAGGTACCTTAACCATGATAGTTACACGAAAACATTCCTAGCGGACCTTCCATAACTTTAAGATATTTTGACCTGCATTCTCAGATTTTGTTAAAAATGTTCAGTCAATGAGAAAATAGGCATGTTGTGGATGCCGGGCCTGCCTGCACCGAACTGAACACTGCGTAGGCGCGAAAGCGAAGCCCCACCCCCTTCGACGTGCAGGATACGTAGTGTACTAAATCACAGAATAAATTATACCAGAAAATGCACTTCACACAACAATTAATTGAAACAGTGACTCTTGCTACTAATCAACAAAGTGCAATTCAGCTCGCATAAGTGCTCAGTGCCTAACGCGATATTCACTTAAACGTTGCCACTCTCTTCTAACGCGTAACTCTATCGCTGTCTGGCACAGAGTGACGCACTAGCTGTGGCGCTATGGCTGTCAACTTGCCGCTGCTACTATAATATTCATCATCTATCTACCTACTTGACCACATAATCTATCTTATGTTTGATGCGTATGATGACACGGAATATTAAAGTCCGTCTTTTGTTATTAACAAATGAAAATAAACCTTCAATCTTTAGGATACCTAGATACCTCTTTGTTTAACATTCCTCATTAACTTACAATAATAATATTTTCATATTTTGCACTAATTAAAAAGTTTGTAGAACAAAAACATAAATAACACCTTTATTTGGGCAGTTGTGTAAAAAAACTGGTTGTTTACATTTGCACTATACTAATTCTTAATTATCTCCTAAACATGTGGACCGATTTACATGATTCAAACGGATAAAATGGTTTTAGACCTAGACCTTTACTTTACTTTGACACTGTTAAGATATCACAAAAAACAAAAAACACATTTTCAAATTGCTCTCGTAATTATCCAACATGTATGAAACGAATAACAATTATTTTAAAAACTATTTTATCAAACCTTGAACGTTAAATTTATTTTAAACCGGGTCTAATTCATTAAAAAAGGAATATTTTATTTGTGAACAACACGATAATCTAAAATACTTAAGTAGGTAGGTAGTTATAAAATACAATGCAAAAATGTGTGTGACATGGCTCATTGAAATAAAAATAATTTTTGAAGTACTTCTTTTTTTTTTTATTTAGAAGTTTTGATTAATGTCTGCGACTAGAATGACTTGCAATTACAGCGAATTTTAAGTCTTTCGGCTAGTACAGTTAGCAAAAAAATATGCATGTAAGTAGGTAATTTTTTGTTAGCACACACATAGACTGTTGAAAATATAAATTGTTTATAAGGAACAAGTGCCACCACAAATTTACATTCTATAGTCAAACGCCAAACAAAAAAATACAATGTAGGTACCTATCTAGGTAGGTACAAACTAACGGACCCCGCTTGCAAAGTCGCGGGCAAAACATAACACACCTATAAATGTGTACTAATACTAACTATAGGTTTTTTTCCAACCGTTCAGTCATTCAGTTGACAGATCTGTGATAACTTTATTGTGATAGAGACACAAAAAAGCTTTCGAGTCTTTTTGCTTAATAAGGCATCTCTTCAAACAACAATTTTTATTATTGTTACGTTTCGCCATTTCTAGTGAAAGTTCAAACAAGCGACACGGTAAGCGTCTGAATACAAGCGCGC
This sequence comes from Alsophila aescularia, assembly GCA_946251855.1. Lineage (NCBI taxonomy): Eukaryota > Metazoa > Arthropoda > Insecta > Lepidoptera > Geometridae > Alsophila > Alsophila aescularia. The sequence goes on along the minus strand of OX276379.1, from coordinate 29,222,769 downwards.
GGCGGTCGGCCTCGCCTGATTTGTGGCACCGGGGCTCAGCAATCTGTAGGCTATTTGCTCGCGTAAGTAGGTAGAGTGACAGATACCTGACTAATGTATAAGATTGTATATATATATATAAATATATATAGAATAAGCTTGTATATAAACATTGGAATTCGATCAGTCTACAAGTACAAGGCAATTTATATAAAATATTTTATTGGATGCCAATCAATCCTGTTCCATATAAAGATCCGGGAAAAAGTATTAACTTACTAACATACTTATTTATAACTTTTCTAGTACTCTGAAGTAACTAGAAAGTCAGTTTTTTTTTTTTTATATGTTTTGTACGAAATGAATAAACTAAAATTCAAACCTCGTACAAATACAAAGTTTTCATAAATTTTGGAAGCTCTAACCTCAGTTAGTTCGATAGAGTATTTTGATCCTTACAAGAAACAGGATTGAATGGCATACATTTTTATTTTTCATAATGTTGTATATAAATTTCTTACTAATTAGAAGTATAATTAATATAATTTTTATTTTTTTCTACTAATTAAATAATTATTATAGTATATAGTATGTATGGGTGTGTATATATATATATATATATATATATATATATGTATACATTTATTTCATATGTATCTTCCAATATTTATATGTATGTTTTATTTGAATATTTATTGTATACTAGCTGTGCCCGCGGCTTCGCTCGCGTGGTCATTTCTCTAGGTTAAAAGTACTCTATGTGCTATTCCAAGACCTAAAATAAACATTTGATCAAAATTCCTTCAGCCGTTAATTATTTTTATCGATTGCTCGGCATCTAATCATTGTATTACGATACCAAGTACCCTAGGTCTTGGTCAAACCCTTAGCTATTCAACACTGAAAACTGCATCGCAATCGGTCTAATAGTTTTTACGTGATGCGCGAACAAACAGACAGACACGAATTTAAAAAAAAAATATTCTTGTTCAGTAGCTCAGTCCAATTTTTTTAAATTATCTTCTTTGTACAGACTTTTACGTTACTATTGCCTACTAGCTGTACCCGCGGCTTCGCACGCGTTTTCTTTTCTTTAGGTTTAAAGTAGGTACCATAATGTGCTATTCCAGGACCAATATACCAACATTTGAACAAAATTTCTTCAGCCGTCAAAAATACTTTATCAATTGCTCGGCTTGTAACTCACCGGATTGTAATACCAATTACACCAGATTTAAATGAAACCCTAAGCTATCTAACAATGAAAACCGCATCGCAATCGGTTCAGTAGTTTTTACGTGATGCGTGAACAAACAAACTTACAGACAAACAGAAAGAAAGAAAAGATTAACAAAAAATAATTCAATACATTTTTTAAGCACCCAAGAGCATTTTTTTCATTTGAATCCATTTAGTAGTTTGGGTGCGATGCGCGGTCAAGATACGGACAAACAGACAGACAAAATTAAACAGTAAAACAGTTTGGCTTCAGTATCGAATATAGAGAACCATCCAAAAAATATTTTTGTTACTTAATTATTAACATAACTTGGGACCCATATCCCGCAGAAACCCTTTACTTTTTCGGGATAAAACGTGTCCTCAATTTTAACCTATCGTATAACTTAAGACAGTGCCAAGTTTTGTGCCAATTTAAAAAAAAAAAAACACTATATCTTTAATGTACAGAATTTGGACCCATATCCCACAGGAACCCTTTATTTTTTCGGGACAAAATGTAACCATAATTTTCACCCATCTTATAAACTATGTCTGTGCCAAGTTGCATCAACATCCGTCCAATAGTTTCAGCGTGCTAAGTGTTCTTTTAAATAATTTTCCACCCCTATCTGCAGGAACACTTAATTTTTTTCGTGATGAAAAGTATCTAATGTCCTACCTCGAAGTGTGAACTCAAATCATACCAAATTTTATTTGAATTCATTAAGTATTTTCGGCGTGGTGCGCTGCCAAGGTACAGACGGACAGACAGACAGACGGACAAAAATTAAAAAATACAGTGTTAGCTTTAGTATTGAATATATAACGGCCTCCAAAAAAAAATACATAATATCTTCAATTTACAGAGTTTTGGACATTATCCCGAAGGAACACTTTATTTTTCGGGATAAAAAGTATCCTCAATTTTTACCTATTATGTAAACTATGACTGAGCCAGGTTTCAACGAAATCCGTCAAGTAGTTTCAGCGTGATACGTGTTCTTTTAAATAACTTTCAACGCCTATCCTGCAGGAACCCTTTAATTTTTCGGGATGGTAAGTATCCTATGTCCTACCTCAAAATATGAACTCATCATCATCATCATCAGCCCATCTCCGCCCACTGCAGGGCATAAGCCTCGTCCCTCTTATGCCATCCATCACGGTTTTGAGCCAATCTTGGCCAGATCTTTCCGACCAATTTTTCGATGTCATCGACCCATCGTGCCAAAGGTCTTCCGCGGCTGCGTTGCCCTGTACGTGGCCACCATTCTGTCAGAGACCTACTCCACCTACTCCACCTACCGTCATCACATCTTGCTAAGTGTCCTGCCCATCTCCACTTGAGTTTAATTATACGGGATCCGATGTCTTCCACCTTGGTTCTCCTTCGGATCTGCGTATTTCGAACTCTGTCTTTTAACTTGATGCCTAACATGGAGCGCTCCATGGCCCACTGTGCTACTCGCATCTTGTGCATAGTTTCCTTAGTGAGCGTCCATGTTTCGGCACCATACGTCATTGTGGGCAAGACACATTGGTTGTAAAGACTGGTCTTCAGGCATTTCGGCATTTTTCGGTCCCTGAGTCCCTCGTCAAGTTTTCCGAACGCAGCCCATCCCAGCTGAATGCGTCTGCTGATCTCCTTGTGTCTATGCTCTCTACCAAAAGATAAACAGTGCCCAAGATAAACGTAATTAGTGACCACCTCCAACGTCTCACTCCCAACCTTAATAGTTGGAAGTGACACCCCTGAGATATTTGTCATCACTTTCGTCTTGGACATGTTCATCTTCAGGCCAACTCCAAGAGAAGCATAGTATAGATCTTGCAGCATCACTTGGAGATCTGGCGCTGTTTCACTGATCAGAATCAGGTCATCGGCAAAACGGAGATGGGACAAGTGGACACCATTAACTAAGACGCCTTTATCCTCCCAGTTGAGTAACTTAAGGACGTCCTCCAAGACTGCTGTAAAAAGCTTGGGTGAGATGGTGTCCCCTTGTCGCACGCCTCGTTCAATCGGAATATTATTCGTGAGAGCGTGCATCCGTACTTGCATCGACGCAGATTCATACAGATTTCGGAGGACATCGACATACCGTGCATCTATTTGGCAGCGATGGAGAGAATGGAACACGGCCCAGTGCTCCACGCTATCAAAAGCCTTTTCGTAATCTACGAAAGCAAAGCACAGGGGCCGGTTGAATTCGTCACACTTCTCCATCAGCTGCTTCACGGTATGGATGTGATCGATAGTGGAATATCCGCTCCGAAAACCTGCTTGCTCGACAGGCTGACATTCATCGAGTTGGCGGGTAAATCTATGGCACAAAACTTTGGCAAAGACTTTATAAATTTGAGAGAGGAGGCTTATGGGCCTATAGTTGGATAGCTTTGTGCTATCCCCCTTTTTGTGCAAAATGGTGACTAAGGCATTTTTCCATGCATTTGGCGTATGTCCACTTGCAAGTACTTTGTTAAATAGTTTTACCAGGACCCCTAAAACTGGCTTTCCACCAGCCTTTATTAGCTCAACTGTCACTCCGTCTTCACCGGGTGACTTTTCAGACTTCATTCGACTGAGTGCCCATTCTACCTCTTCAAGAAGAATTTCTGGTAAGTCATCGGCAAACCGACATTCTACAGGTTTGGCTCTTAGATCTTCTTCCACTTAGTCTTTAGGTTCTGTTCTGGTGGAAGCATAAAGGTCCTTGTAAAATTCTTCAACAACCTCAAGGATTTCATCTCGATTATTAGTTTTAAGTCCATGTTTATTTATAAGTGATGTTATTAGATTTGTGCCTGTACTTAATTTTTTTCTAAACACTTTTGGACCTCAGCGTTCTTCTATTGTTTTCATAGTTACTGATTTATTATGACCTCTCAAATCTTTTCTTATTGCCTTGTGAACAGTTTTGTTAGCTTTTCTATTATCCTAAAAATCATACCAAATTTCATTTGAATTCATTAAAATTTTTCGGCGTGATGCACTTCCAAGGTACAGACAGACAGACGGACAGACAGACACAGGACCAAAAATTAAAAAAATACAGTTTTGGCTTTAGTATTGAATATAGAACGGCCCCCAAAACAAATTACAAAATATCTTTAATTTACAGAATTTGGGACATTATCCCGCAGGAACTCTTTATTTTTTCGGGATAAAAAGTATTCTCAATTTTAACCCATCATATAAACCATGACTGTGCCAAGTTGCATCAAAATCCGTTTAGTAGTTCCAGAGTGGTAAGTGTTTTTTGAAATAACTTTAAACCCCGATCCTGCGGGAACCCTTTCATTTTTCGGGATGAAAAGTAGCCTATGTCCTACCTCGTAGTATGAACTCAAATCATACCAAGTTTCATTTAAATTCATTCAGTAGTTTCGGCGTGATGCCTAGCCAAGATACAGACAGACAGACAAAAATGAAAAAAAATACAGTTTTGGCTTCAGTATCGAATCTAGAGTAAGGTCCAAAAAATTGTTTCTAAATATCTTCAATGTACAGAATTTGACCCGTTACAGTTTTATTATAAGTATAGATAGCTGTGCCCGCAGCGTTGCTCGCGTGGTAGTTTTTCTGGGATATAATGAATTAATGATCCTTTGAGTTATTCCAGTACCAAAAGTACCAATATAGGTACCTACCTACCTGTGTTAACAACCTTCAGTGGCAATCCGACATGGTCGTGACAGGTTAGAAGACGAAGACGCGAGCGAAGAGTAGCGAGCATAAAGCCCCATTATAGCTAAGAACCATCTTGTTTACCTCAGCTTTGAAACAAAAACCCGCAGTTAAATTGGTCCATTCGGTTTGAAAGATACGATTCTCACCCCCCCCCCCCCCCCCTTTTTCAACTCCTCCCCCCCTCCCATATAGCATAGAAATATGATGAACCATCTCGATCACATCCGTTTTAAAACATAAAAAACTGCATCAAATTTGATCCATTCATTTGGGAGCTACGAACTTCACCATATTCCCACTCTATTATAGCTAAGACAAATCTTGTTTACCTCAGCTTTGAAACGTAGAAAACCGCAGCTAGATTGGTCGATTAATTTAGCGATACGCTTGGTTGCAGTGAATGAAATGCTTGCGTGTTTTAAGGTCAATCAGCGCCATCTAGTTAAATTGGAGGCCGAACTTTGATTTGTTTGGTTTATGCGCTGGAGTTGTTGACCATCTCAATCACATTAGCTTTCAACCAAAAAAAATAACGAACACACAAACACGCACACTTAACGGTTGGTTATAAATCGTATAGACTGGGGCGCGTTCACTTACTACGTTCGAGGACGCACGGATTCTGCCAAACATCGCCGGTTTTGTGGGTTATTTCAAAGAGAAAGTTCAGTGAGTCCACGACAAAGATAAAAATTATCCGCGATCAAAGGTAGGTCCACCGTCCAATACAAAATCACGCTGAAAGTGGCTGACAGGACTGTGAGCTGTCAAAATCGCAATTTTTGATTCGGACCGCAGTTATTTCCGTCAACGATTTTGAGTAATGAAATTCGATTCGGACCGCGGCCTTATAGTGAAGTAGAAAAGATAGCTACCATAGAAATTAGCTCACATTTGATACAACAGTTTTTTTATTAGGCTGTTGCGCCTGACTGGACTTCATTATTGCCGCCATATTGAACTTATGGTGATTCAGCTCCTGCGTGAAATCACTGTGAGCCTTATGTCAAATTTGACGTTTCTGCTAAACATCGCCGGTTTTGTGGATTATTGCAAAGAGAAAAGAACCCGCACAATCCAAGTAGAGTTGAGATTGATGACTATAAATTACTACTTAGGTAGGTATCTCCTATATGGTCATTGCTACCTGCGTTTCTACTAATGGACAAAATTGAAGTCCCTATTAGTGATGAAGGCACCGGGAGGCAGTTCACCCTCCGTTTGACGCTGCAAGAGGTCAAAAGAGCTAAAGTGAGTGAGTCCACGACAAAGAGAGAAGTTATCTGCGATCAAAGGAAAGTCCGATACAAAATCAAGCTGAAAGTGGCTGACAGCACTGTGAGCTGTCAAAATCGCAATTTTTGATTCGGACCGCAGTTTATTTCCGTCAACGCTTTTGAGTAATGAAATTTGATTCGGACCGCGGCCAAAGTAACATTTCTTTCAAAAAAAGCGCGGGAAACCTTGAAATAGGCGGGCTTGCAACTTTTTGGTAAATATTTTTTTATTGTAATATAGAGGTCAGGAGAGTTTAAATCTGTAAATAATATTCACTTAATTTATTTTTTCTTATTTATTAGTATATATATATATATATATATATATATATCTTTTGGTAAGTCTCTTTGCTTTGTCCTATAATTAATTGCCGAAGATGGACATCTATTCAGTTGGTATGTGGCACATGCTGTGGCTTCTCCCCACAGATGTTTTGGAAGTCTAGTTTCTAACAAAAGAGTTCTCGCCCTGTTATACAATGTACGGTTCATTCTTTCTGAAACTCCGTTTTGTTGGGGTGAATAAGGTTGTGTAAATTGAATAACGATACCTTGCTCTTTACAAAAATCTTCAAACTTTCTATTCTTTATTTCTCCTCCATTATCACACCTTATCTTTTTCACCTTAATACCTTTGTCAGTTTGTAACTGTCTTATGTAGTTCATCATGTTCATAGTGACTTCATGTTTATTCTTCAGAAGATAAGTTACGCAGAAGTGACTAAAATCGTCTTTAATTACCTGATAATACAGCTCAACATGAATACCTGGTGTTCGTACTGTAGGCCAATCACGAATATTTGCGAGAAAGTGTTCGTATCGTTAGCGTAACCATTTTGTATGAGATTTGATAAGCGCCTCTACCGGGCGTTAATCAGCCTTAATTTCGGCAGCAGAAATACTATCGTGTCGCCTGCGTATCGCCTTCGTATCGCCTTCGTATCGCATGCCTAGCGTAACCTAGTACATTTTGTATCAAAACAGCGATCACGAATATTTTTTTGACATGAGCACGCAGGTTGGCTCACGTCAAGCTACGGTGAACGTACGCAAATTTTTTCACGTAGATTTTGTCAGTGAAAATACTTGCGTAAGGTATTGAATTACAATAATATTGTTTAATTCTAGTATTTTATAGTTTTTTATGTAGGCACATAAGTTAAATAACATTTTTTGTGGCCCTATGTTTCTAGTATGAACTTATTAATGACCATGTTACTGAGCAAAAGTCGAGGTTATGCTACTAGAAAACTTGTGTGTTTTAAACGTATAAAAACTGTTTTATATGCTCAAAATGGAACGGGGGGCCTCTTATTATTTAATTTGCTACAAGATAAATTGAAAACAGGAAGAAGAAAGCGATAAAATGTGAAGATAAATATCATATTTTTAGTAAGTACCTAGGTACCAAGAATGTTATATACAAGACAATAATATTGTTTAATTCTAGTATTTTATAGTTTGTTATGTAGGTACCTAAGTTAAATAACATTTTTTGTAGCCCTATGTTTCAACTAAGTAGATATTGATCATATGTTGAGGTTATGTTATTGCCTATAAAACTTGTGTATATTATATGCATAAAAACTATTTTAGATACTGAAAACAGAATGGGGGGCTACTTATTATTTAAATTGCTACAAGATAAATTGAAAACAAGAAGAAGAAAGTGAAAGAATGCAAACAAAAAAATATTTTTTTCAGTCTTAATTCTAGGTACCAAGAATGTTTAAAACAAGACGGATTCCACACCGCTAAACAAACGAGTGAAGCATAGCAAATGGCTGCTGTGTATAATATATAATTCAAGATCTTTGTGTAGAGCATCGTGTTTTTATCAATACAAAAACGGTCACTCAAGATATGCACTACTCATAATCATTTCTCTAAGCTCAAGATAGTTGTCTACGATAAATATAGGAAACCTTATAACCTCATAACAAAGATATTGAATTATGCTTACTGCTTTATACTACCTCTATGGGTTCATATCTGCTGACCGAGCAGGTCATTAAATTATATGTCAACTTTAAAATTAACCCGTCAAATGTTGCAGCATGCGGGGCGTTTAAATTTAAGAGTTTTATCATCAAAAAGTTATTAACACTCTTTTAGTTGAATCAATGCTACACTATTAAAAAGTAACAAGTACCTAAACATAGCAATTTAGGTGTTAATGCACACAGTGTGCTACATATGATTTTTTGACTGCGATAGTACCTAGCCTAACTACTTATGTATCTACTTTCAGATATATTAGCTGTGATATTAGTCAAAAGGTCTGAAAATGTTCATGGATTTTAACATAACCGAATCAGAAGAACAAGCAAACTAATCAGTCTCCTCGCCTCCTAACATTTTAAAAGAAAACGGTAATGAGGTACAAGAAATAATCTAAATCAGTTTTGCACTGCACTGTTACAAGTGAAAGGGCCTTCGCTTCGCCTACTTGTCACTGCTACCTAAATTATCACTTGTACATGACTATAGAACACTAGAGAAATTAAACCATTGATTTAATAAAGAATATATATATTAAATCAGAACTATTATTGAAATCCCATCCCACCTTTTCTGTGCATGACGAGCTTATGGAATCAAATATACCTCAGAGTGCGCTAAAGGTGTCATTGATGGATATAGCGATGCCGACCATGCAGGAGACGAACAAACCGGACGCTCTACTACAGGAGTTGCATGTTTATTTGCCGGTGGAGTAGTTTCTTGGTTAAGCCAACGTCAAGCATCAGTTGCGATTTCAACAACGGAGGCTGAGATTGTAGCCGCGAGTGAAGGCGCACGTGAACTCGTATGGCTTCAAAGAATATTTAGTCAGCTCACGAGTCTGGAAGGCATACCCACATTGAAGGTGGATAATGAAGCTGCTATACGACTCTCGCACAATCCAGAGTTCCATAAACGAACTAAGCACATTAGAGTGCGACATTTCTTTGTACGTGAGACAGTACAGGAAGGTCTAATAGATATTCAGAAGACTAGTTCCTGTGACCAATTAGCTGACCTTATGACCAAGGCAGTTCCGAGACCAACGCTTAATAAGCTAAGGACTGAACTGGGGCTGCTGAGTCTTTCCAACTGATGAGGGAAAGTGTTGTGGTATAACATCAGTGCAAAGCACAGAGGTCAGAACACCAAACAAGTCTATGACTATGGTCGGTTGCTATGATACAGTTGTTATTTGCAACTTGAGGTCTGGTCTGTTTTTCTATGATTTGACAATTATCTCCAAAAATGAATGTGTTGTAATTCCTTTGTAAATTCGTTGATATCTTACAAATTTGGTGTAACCTTTACTCGTCTACTTTCCACTGCCTACTCTGCATAATATTAATGATAGGTTTTTAAGAGGTTACGGACCCCAGTGCAAAAAAAGAAGAGAGTGTTCCCAAAATGGATTTCAGTACGAAAATTGACATTGAAAAATTGCAAGGCAAAGAAAATTGGTCAACCTGGAAATATAAGGTAACCGTCATGCTGGAAGGCACTGAAGGCGCCACAGAAGCAGTAGAAGGCAAACTCCAGAAACCAATTCTTGTAGAAGGAGCAGGTGACGCTGAAATTAGCAACTACAACAAAGCGATGGCTAGTTATAGGAAGGCTGAAACTGGCGCTTTGCTCATGCTTACTACAAATATGTCAGAGGACACATTAAAAAAGGTGATGAGATACAGAACTGCTCGAGAAGTCTGGTTGGAGTTACATAGACTATTTGATGGACAAACGGATGACAGAGCTTATAATTTATGTCTAGAATTTTTTGGACTGAAACACGAAAAGGTGGATGATATTCCTACACATGTTTCAAAACTGAAGAACCTTTGGAATGACCTGAAGGTTGAAGTTTCTAAGATTGACGTAACAGCTAAGCTTCCGGAGATGTTCCTGATTTGTAAGGTCTTAGACACTCTGGACGACAGGTTCTTTAATTTCAAGTCAAGCTGGCTGATGCTAAAGCAGACTGAAAGGACCATAGACAGTGTAACGAGTCATCTTTGCAAATTCGAGAGAGATTTAGGATGTCAAGAGAGCACTAAACAGGAGGCACTAGTGACTACACCTGTCAAGCAAATAAAGGACGAGCAACTGATTTGTAACTACTGTTCAGGAAAAGGACACAGAGTTCGCAAGTGCAAAAAGTGGATTAAGGATGAGAGGCCACCTAAGCCGACTTCAGGCACTTCAGCACCTATCTCAAAGTCCAAGCAAGTGCAACAGATTTCGCTGATGGTAAACGCATGCTCAGATAGACAAACTCAAGATAGAGAGAGCTGGTTTGTGGACAATGGAGCAACAACGCACATTGCTGTGAGGAGTGACTTCTTTAATGAATTTCATGAATTTGATTCAGATCATACAGTGACAACTGCAGATGGAACCACTATCCCAGCACTAGGAAAGGGAGTTGTTGTGGTAGAATCAAATGTCAATGGTAAGAGGGAGCAGATAACACTCCGAGACGTGTGGTTAGTACCATCATTGACGAAAAATCTTTTTTCAACGTTAGCTGCGCAAGATAAAATGCAGAAAAGCGTCTTTATATCAACAACTAGAGAGTGTAAATTAACTATTAATGGCATGACTAGAGTTGTTGGTAAGAGAGATCGATATGGTGGACTTTATAAGTTGGCTATGAAGACAATCATGCCAAAAAGGCATCTCAATTTGATTGAAGTTAATGCCGTGACTGGTTCAAATCTACTTCAGCTCTACCATGAACGATTCGCACATCAGGATAAAAGACATGTGCGCGATATAGTCAAAAGGGAGCTAGGAATTGTTTTGAAGTCAGACAATACGAAATGCGAGGGTTGCATTTACGGAAAGTCCCATCGGCAGAAGTTTGGAACAAGGGAAAGAGCTACGATGCCAGGACAGCTCATACATACTGATGTATGCGGACCATTTTCAGACAGCATTTCGAAGTACAAGTACTTTGTATTATTTAAGGATGATTATTCTGGCTACCGTTTCGTCTATTTCATCAGACACAAGTCAGAAGTAAAAGATAAACTTCTTCAGATGCTCCAGGAAGCGAAAACTACTGGGCATACTGTGAAGACATTACTCAGTGACAATGGCGGAGAGTTTGATAACGAAACCATCCGAAGGATTTTACAAAAGCATGGAATTCAGCACCGGCTGACGATGCCTTACACGCCTGAGCAAAATGGCTGTAGTGAGCGGGAGAACCGGACACTTGTAGAAGCTGCACGATCTATGATGTACACCAGAGGGCAGATGCCGCAAGTTCTATGAGCAGAGCTTATTAATACTGCTGCCTATGTGCTCAATAGAACAGGTCCTACTAGAGTGGATGCGAAAGTACCTTTTGAGTTGTGGCACGGAAAGAAACCGAAGATAAGTCATCTAAAGATTATCGGGAGTGAATGCTATGCGCATGTTCCAAAGCAAAACCGTAAGAAAATGGGAAAGAAGGCGATCAAAGGATTGCTGATAGGCTATGAGAATGACGATGGTTATCGCATCTGGGATGGAAGAAAGACACTGAGATCTAGAGATATTACATTCGAGACTGATGTTGAATTTAAAATTTCCATCAGTATCCCTATTTGGTCAGAGGGAGCCGAGGAAGGCGGTGATAACGGACGTGTTCTCATGCAAGAGCAAGAGCCTGAAAACGCCGTAGAAAATAATGAACTTGATCTAGAGGGAGATATATCTGAAGACCAAGTTCAAAGCCAAGTTCAGGAGAATGTTCCTACCACAGAAAGCGACAACGTTCCTAGCATTGTAAGTGGTAGATCATCAATAACTGAGGATGAGGATGAATTTGCCGACGCTAATGAACAAATGGAAGTAGTTGAGCCCTTAACGGAGCCTCGATACAACCTAAGTAACAGAGCAACAATCGGACATCCAAAGAAACTGGAAGATTTTGTCTGTTATGTCGGGGTTGAGAACTTTCCTGATACTTACAAGGAGGCTACTGAGAGTGAGGATAATGCCGAATGGCAAAAGGCCATGGCGAGCGAGATCAAATCCTTAGCCGACAACAAAGTTTGGACGTTGTGTGAGTTACCGTCCAATAGAAAGGCATTACCATGCAAGTGGGTTTTTAGGATAAAACGAAACCCAGATGGTACTACAGACAAATTCAAAGCAAGATTAGTAGTAAAAGGGTTCAAACAACGTAAAGGCATTGATTTTGAACAAACATATAGTCCGGTTGCCCGGATGGCTACCATAAGATCTTTGCTAAGTGTCAGCGCCAAGGAGAAACTGCATTTGACACAGTTTGACGTTACGACAGCATTTCTAAATGGCAAGCTTAAAGAGGAAATCTATATGAAGCAGCCAGACGGATTCAATGATGGAACTTCGAATGTCTGTCGACTTCAAAGAAGTCTGTATGGCCTGAAACAAGCACCTCGTTGCTGGAATTCTTGTTTCGAGGAGATTCTGCTAGAAAAGGGCTTTGAACAGAATGCAGCAGACTGCTGTCTTTTCACAAAGAAAGTAGGAGACAAGAAAATCATAATAGCTCTGTATGTGGATGATGGGCTTGTAGCCACTACAGATAAAGATTTAGCGGATCAATTCTTAAAGGAATTAGGAAATTCACTAAAAATCACGACCAAGCCAGCATCCTACTACCTGGGATTAGAGATTGCCCAGTTATCAGATGGTTCGATAACCATAACACAGCAATCTTATACTAGGAAGATTCTAGAGCGATTCCGAATGGCCGAATGTAATCCTGTATCTACGCCAATAGAAAGGACTTCGGAAACAGGGAAAGTAGAGAATCAAGATCCTGGACAAAAGTTTCCATATAGAGAGGCTGTAGGCGCACTAGCTTATCTTATGACTGGTACGCGCCCTGATATAGCATACGCTGTTGGGGTGGTATCACGAAAATTGGAGAATCCAACTCAAGCTGATTGGTTAAAAGTGAAACGAATATTTCGTTACTTGAAAGGGACGCAAGCTTATGGAATCAAATATACCTCAGAGTGCGCTAAAGGTGTCATTGATGGATATAGCTATGCCGACCATGCAGGAGACGAACAAACCGGACGCTCTACTACAGGAGTTGCATGTTTATTTGCCGGTGGAGTAGTTTCTTGGTTAAGCCAACGTCAAGCATCAGTTGCGATTTCAACAACGGAGGCTGAGATTGTAGCCGCGAGTGAAGGCGCACGTGAACTCGTATGGCTTCAAAGAATATTTAGTCAGCTCACGAGTCTGGAAGGCATACCCACATTGAAGGTGGATAATGAAGCTGCTATACGACTCTCGCACAATCCAGAGTTCCATAAACGAACTAAGCACATTAGAGTGCGACATTTCTTTGTACGTGAGACAGTACAGGAAGGTCTAATAGATATTCAGAAGACTAGTTCCTGTGACCAATTAGCTGACCTTATGACCAAGGCAGTTCCGAGACCAACGCTTAATAAGCTAAGGACTGAACTGGGGCTGCTGAGTCTTTCCAACTGATGAGGGAAAGTGTTGTGGTATAACATCAGTGCAAAGCACAGAGGTCAGAACACCAAACAAGTCTATGACTATGGTCGGTTGCTATGATACAGTTGTTATTTGCAACTTGAGGTCTGGTCTGTTTTTCTATGATTTGACAATTATCTCCAAAAATGAATGTGTTGTAATTCCTTTGTAAATTCGTTGATATCTTACAAATTTGGTGTAACCTTTACTCGTCTACTTTCCACTGCCTACTCTGCATAATATTAATGATAGGTTTTTAAGAGGTTACGGACCCCAGTGCAAAAAAAGAAGAGAGTGTTCCCAAAATGGATTTCAGTACGAAAATTGACATTGGAAAATTGCAAGGCAAAGAAAATTGGTCAACCTGGAAATATAAGGTAACCGTCATTCTGGAAGGCACTGAAGGCGCCACAGAAGCAGTAGAAGGCAAACTCCAGAAGCCAATTCTTGTAGAAGGAGCAGGTGACGCTGAAATTAGCAACTACAACAAAGCGATGGCTAGTTATAGGAAGGCTGAAACTGGCGCTTTGCTCATGCTTACTACAAATATGTCAGAGGACACATTAAAAAAGGTGATGAGATACAGAACTGCTCGAGAAGTCTGGTTGGAGTTACATAGACTATTTGATGGACAAACGGATGACAGAGCTTATAATTTATGTCTAGAATTTTTTGGACTGAAACACGAAAAGGTGGATGATATTCCTACACATGTTTCAAAACTGAAGAACCTTTGGAATGACCTGAAGGTTGAAGTTTCTAAGATTGACGTAACAGCTAAGCTTCCGGAGATGTTCCTGATTTGTAAGGTCTTAGACACTCTGGACGACAGGTTCTTTAATTTCAAGTCAAGCTGGCTGATGCTAAAGCAGACTGAAAGGACCATAGACAGTGTAACGAGTCATCTTTGCAAATTCGAGAGAGATTTAGGATGTCAAGAGAGCACTAAACAGGAGGCACTAGTGACTACACCTGTCAAGCAAATAAAGGACGAGCAACTGATTTGTAACTACTGTTCAGGAAAAGGACACAGAGTTCGCAAGTGCAAAAAGTGGATTAAGGATGAGAGGCCACCTAAGCCGACTTCAGGCACTTCAGCACCTATCTCAAAGTCCAAGCAAGTGCAACAGATTTCGCTGATGGTAAACGCATGCTCAGATAGACAAACTCAAGATAGAGAGAGCTGGTTTGTGGACAATGGAGCAACAACGCACATTGCTGTGAGGAGTGACTTCTTTAATGAATTTCATGAATTTGATTCAGATCATACAGTGACAACTGCAGATGGAACCACTATCCCAGCACTAGGAAAGGGAGTTGTTGTGGTAGAATCAAATGTCAATGGTAAGAGGGAGCAGATAACACTCCGAGACGTGTGGTTAGTACCATCATTGACGAAAAATCTTTTTTCAACGTTAGCTGCGCAAGATAAAATGCAGAAAAGCGTCTTTATATCAACAACTAGAGAGTGTAAATTAACTATTGATGGCATGACTAGAGTTGTTGTTAAGAGAGATCGATATGGTGGACTTTATAAGTTGGCTATGAAGACAATCATGCCAAAAAGGCATCTCAATTCGATTGAAGTTAATGCCGTGACTGGTTCAAATCTACTTCAGCTCGAGGTCTGGTCTGTTTTTCTACGATTTGACAATTATCTCCAAAAATGAATGTGTTGTAATTCCTTTGTAAATTCGTTGATATCTTACAAATTTGGTGTAACCTTTACTCGTCTACTTTCCACTGCCTACTCTGCATAATATTAATGATAGGTTTTTAAGACTGTCAACCAGTGTTGCCAGTGGCCGATAGTCAAAAGTAACACGAGACAGTTAAAAAAGTAACATTTTCACGAGAAAAGTAACATTTTCACGAGAAAAGTAACATTATCTTATTTTATGAAGAAAACGTCTTTGTCACAGTAAAATAATAAAATAACCATTGAAATCAGATCTAATAAGGTGGAGACATTCAGTAGCCCTCTTTTTGGAGGAAGTACCCCCCCCCCCTTCCCCAATCAAAAATCCAAAAAAAAAACATGTGTTAAACCTGTATACCAAGTTTTGTCTAGATTGGTTGAGAAATTTTACCTGTAGTGGAAAACAGACGGACAGTCGGAAACACATACGAAAGCATTTTTGCCCAAGCTGACACGGGGGCGTATGCTAGCGCTTTGCACTTGCTCGGTCAAAAAGTCTTCACAGCTTTTGGTCACAAAAACCTATCAGGCACTCCATTTGAATTTGTTTTGAGAAAATCTTTTGAACTATAGAGTGTATCATTGAAAAATAACTATTATTAGACACAATCTTTACATAGCCCAATTAAAATTCATTTTCACATGCTTACCTCAATTGATAGCCATCGTGTAAGTATCATCAGAAAATGCGTTGATAGTGAGAACGCATTATTATGCCTTTGCAAACGTGTGGATGTGCTGCAGTTGATACACCTCATAATCAAATCAATTGTATAAATATTTATCCAAAACGTGAGCAAAACTGAGTCCGTAGTATAATAACAAGTGAAATATTATATTATTATTTTTTATTACGGACTATGCAATCGTTTGACCACGATCTCACCTGATGGAAAGCAATTTTGTGGTCGAAGGTGTAGCACGCTTGCCTATTAGATACCTAATCACTCTCGAATAGTAAATAATAATATCTCGAATTCGTCGAAGAAATCAGTCCGGGAGAAGGCCAAGGTCGCCGGTTGTAGAATGCAATAACAAGATCAGAATTAAATGGTACAGGACACACAAATGCAAGTGCATCGGAACCAATGGATATCGCATTCACAAGTGACATGTCATTTTGTGATATCACAGATGTCTGACATTTCTCGTAGTCCGTTTTTGCTAAGTGAAAGTGCGAAATCGTATTGTATTATTTGTATAAATGAAATAACAAACAAATAATGAAATAGAAAAATGTTGCAATATACAAAATGCATTTTGAATAAACCTTATGTGCATTCACTTTAATTATTGATACATTTGTCATATAGAAGTTTATTTATCATCGTACATACATTTCGTTGAACGGAACGTAAGACATTCAAAAGGTCGTTGATTTTCAGATAGAACAATTTAATTACTTTTATTAGCAGCCCTTTAAAGCCTGGAGTTCTAGAGATACATAACATAAGCCATAACTTTTATTTTATTTTTGTGAATTTTAACAATTACCTACAGTCAAAGTACATTCTAGGCAGGAACTGGCCATGTCCTTTGAATATATATATTTTAGTCGTAAAAGTTACGTAAAAGTAACATTTTAACATGAAAGTAACATGAGGGGGTCAAAAGTAACGTAAAATGATACAAAAGTAACATTCTGGCAACCCTGATGTCAACGAAAGAAATGTCGTTCATAGACAATTTGTAAAAAAAGGAGTTTTCACAGAACATACATTATATTATTAGGTTTTCAAACAAACTATTCGTTCTTTGTTCATTCAATTTGGCCGCCTTTCGTTCAACCGAGCCCATCCTTATTTACATTAGAAATACGTCACTAACGTAAGGACGCTAGTCGTACGCAAGTCGTACGCAAGGTGTTGTGGTGGCGCCTATCGTCTTGCTCTGTAGCCGTATTACAGAACTTGGCTTCAATCAGATTGTCACTTTTTTCATAGGAAAATCGACTCTATTGCAAAGCATTATTGAATTTGACGGCTTGAAACCGTCATGATCAACATTACGTAATCGCACTGCTGGTAAACACGGTACGCATGTGTGAGATTTATGTACATATGTATAGATAATTATACGTACTGTTAAGATTATCAAAACCTAAGTTTTGTAATGTTAGCCTTCGGTTGGTCAGGTTTGTCGAGTAGGAAATAAAACTTATCTGCACCTCATAATAAAAGCAAGTTACTTTATCCTATAGCTGGTATCTATAGTACCTAGTAGCTACAGCTACAGAATAAATAACCTAAGGAATATTTAATAAAAGCTTGAAAATTACTGAGCAGTTTAGTACCTACCTAATCTGTACAAAAAAAGGGTATAATCTAAGGATTATTCATAGAAACAAGGAAATAGAATTGTTATATTTTTTATTGATTCTACCACCAGATTCGGAATACACCGCCATAGAAGAACTGGCAAGAAACTACGGGGCGAATATATTTTTTCATCATCAGTTTTACAATTATCATTAACATAGATATCATACACTAAATATCTAATATACTAACAACCTCTATGTGATACTAGGTCATAATGACACTTTATTATCGTTTTACAATCACCATAGTTACACCAGGCACAAATAAAAGCATTTACCATGAACAAAGTGATCCTAATCATTTCTAACACAGTCACATTGGTTATAATAACCAATATGGAAAAAACCATAGAACCGACAATATCTATTTGCAAAATACACAGTTATATACAGTAAATATGGGACAAGGAAACAGAATAGCAGAATAACAGTGTAGGTAATGTTAATTGTACTTAACTTTTGGTGTCTTGTTGATGCAACGATGACAGAAAACGAACAGAGAGCTGCTCAGCCCAGAAGCTGCTTTTTAAAGCGATTCTACCCGCCAAACTCACGTAGTCTTTGCACCAGCAGGAATGAGTCTGCAGATGGCGCCGAAGTGACGGAAATGTACATATTTTATTACATTGAAACTATTTAATAATTGCTAACTCGGTATTGTTTACACATTTTTAATCATTTAAATAATTAAGCCGTTTAAATACATATTTTTCAGAATGTTAACAAATATTGAAAGTCAGAACAGTATTCTTATATTATTCTCATAAATTACAATTTTTAGCGGGAGAAGTTGTATTTTTACTACAATTATAGGTTTAAATGTACAGAGCTGATTAAGTAATAATACATTAATATTAATCGGGCAAGTACTTAGTTTTAAGCATTTCTATCAATATCGTAAGTTTACATGATTTTAAATCATTCTAATTTGAACGGAAATATAAATCTATAATTATCAATTGTAAACTATTACTTAATAAGTTGTGGAACAGATTCCAGATCAGTTTTTCTTCATAAACATAATTTGTTATTATCATAGATTATAAACTTGCCACAGATCTAAGAAATTACATAATTATTTACAAAAAGATTCAATCGGTAGTCACATTTGTCCTGAAGTGCAATATTTTATAAATACATTATAATATCGTCAGTGGTGAGGTGATTCAGTGAGAATATTCATTACATTTTTAAATACGTAAAACGTAAGTACCAAGTTATATTATCTCGTCCAGTACCGCAACTGAATATCATCAGTTCTTACATTGTTATTCTATTGTTGTAAAAATGGTTGTTACTAGACAGATTAAACACATCAATATGTTATAACCTAACACATGCGATACGAATGTTTGAAAAATTTGTGCTTGGCCTACTGGTCCTCCTGGTCCTCTGGACCAAACCTACAACTGGTCTGGTGGTGGTTTGGCTTTTGGTCCTGGAATAAAACGTGTGGGCTACTTTTAAATGAAATGACCACGCGGGCAAAGCCACGGGCACAGCTAGTTATTTAAAGAAAACTAAACTGACATAGTCAGTAAAAAGACAAATTACGGCATAGACCGATTATGTTCAACTAAGTCAACCTGAAATAACTAACTCCAGTTATGTTAGACTGAACGGTTTGCTTTGCTGTTATATATCCAACCTCTTTGGGCTTTTGTCTTTTAGTTTTTAGTTTTGTCACATGGAAGTTATGTTTTTATGTTCGCTTGACATTTTGATTTTAATTAAAAATAATTACCATAAAATACAAATACAAAATAATGTGTCCACGGCGTTTTATTTATAACAAAGTGGCGACGAGGATTTAAAATATATCTTAATCAAAGGTGATAACAACAAAACAAAATGAACGCACAACAGTTCAAAGAATTTATGGAAATTCATATGAAGCAACAACAACAAATAACCGATCTACTACGGATAGTAGCGACAACACAACATACACAAACGCCAACGGCAGCATCGAAATCAACCGGTGAAGGGAGCGAAATATGTAAGAAAATTAACATTTTTTCACATGAAAAATTCAACCCAACTACGACAACAATTGACAATTTCATAGAATATTTTGAACAAAAATGTAGTATTTACGGAATTGAGTACCAAAATATCAAAAAAGATTTATTAGTAACATGCTTGCCACCGGAAATATTTCATCAAATAAAGACATGATTTACAAACACATTTGAAAATAAAACATATGAAGAAGTGAAAGCAAAACTGTTCAGTTTGTACCTTAGGAAGAAAACAAAATTCAAAGCACTTGTAGAATTTTGGAACTGCACGAGAAAAGAAAATGAATCAATGGAGATGTTAGCTAACAAATTAGAAGGATTGAGTAAGAACTGTGGTTTTGAAGGTGATTTTCTGGAGCGGCAATTACGTGATCGATTTGCAACAGGATTGAACCACGATATACTCGAAATTGATTTAAAACAGAGGTGGCCAGACCTTTAGGAGAAAACTTTTGAGGGTAAATTAAAAGACGTTTCTTTCGAGCAAATTTTTACTGTAGCTCTATCAAGAGAACTTGCAAAAAATGAGAACATTATCGATAGTGGACAAAACCAACAGGCTCAGACTACAGTACAACGCATTCAGCGTAAAGATCAAGACATGACAAGCGTAAACGAGCGCTAACAAGCAAACATTGTTTGAGATGCGGAAAGAACGAGAGGCATGATATACAAAACTGTGCAGCAAAGGAAAATATGTGTAAAGCGTGTCAGATAAAAGGTCATTTTGAAAGTTGCTGCATAAAGACGGGAAGAGCATACATAGCAAACAGATGCAATGTACACAACGTTAGATTGACAAATGAACGATCATACAAAAAACAACAATTACATCTTCGGACGAGAGCGACGATGAATCAAATGCTTACAAAATAAACACAAATGATATAATATGCAAGAAGATAGACACAAAAATTAACAGTGTCAAATGCACTTTAGACTGGGATCCAGGCTCAGTTTACTCAATCATTAGTACATCATTTTGGAAGAAAATCGGCTCACCCCAACTATCAGAAGGACCTAAATTACGAGCCTACGGCAATCACAAACTGAAACCTAAAGGAATTACTGAGGTAACGGTAGAAATACAGGGAAAAGAAAAGATCTTACCTGTTGTTGTGATCAAAGATGCAGACCCTATGCTATTTGGATTGCAATGGAGTGAAATGTTCGATATGACGTTTCCTAGTCCAGTTTATTCGATAAAAACTCAATCGGTGTCACTCGAACAAATAATTGACGGAAACAAAGAACTGTTTAATAATCATCTAGGGGAGGTTAAAGACTATGAAGTAAACATTCATGTGAAATCTGGGACGGAGCCAAAACATATACCATCAAGACCAATTAAATTTAGTATACGGAAGAATGTTGAAATTGAATTGGAACGCCTTACAAAAGAAGGAATTATTGAACATATTGACCCGAATAAAACTCCAGTTGAATGGGCAGCTTCCACTGTTAACATAATGAAACCTAATGGACAAATACGAATATGTGGAGACTATCGAAAAACACTAAATCCAGTCCTAATAACACACACATACCTGGTACCACATTTTGACCATATCAGACAACGTCTTGCCAATGGGGAGAAATACTTTAAAATCGATTTAAAGGACGCATACTTACAATTCAAAATAGCACCTGAGTCAAAAAAATATTTAACAATATCAACCCACAAAGGATACTTTCAATACAACCGAATGCTTTTCGGAAAAACAACAGCACCTTCAATTTTTCAACAATATCTCGAAAATCTACTAAACAACATCCCAAACACAGCAATCAATTTCGACGACATTGCAATTACGGGTAAAAATGTCGTAGACCACCTCAAAACGCTGCCAACAGTTTTAAATAAACTCAAGGAAGTTGGAATGAAAGTTAATCTTAAGAAATGTGTTTTTCTTCAGAATGAAATCGAATATCTCGGTCACACTATCAGCAAACAGGGAGTAAAACCAACGAAAACTAAAATTGAAGCTATACTCAAAGCAACACCTCCTCTGAATACCAAAGAATTGAGATCATTTTTGGGGTTGGTAAATTTTTATGAAAGGTTCATACCCCACCTTCACAGCATTTGTGCTGATCTACATGCACTAACAGCACAAAAACAAAAATGGAAATGGACTGAACACGAAAACGCAATATTTTTTGAAACAAAGAAATGCATAGTCAAATCCAAACCTCTCATCGCGTATGACCAAAATCAACCATTATACCTAGCTTGCGATGCCTCCGAGAAGGGAGTTGGAGCTGTCTTATTTCATAAACATAACAATGCTGAACGTGCAATCGCATTTGCGTCAAGAAAATTAAAAGAAGCCGAGAGTAAATACTCTGTAATCGGTCGAGAAGCATTAGCAATAGTCTTCGGTATTCAAAAATTTGACCAATTTTTACGCGGGTCTAAATTCACTCTGGTAACAGATCACAAACAATTAATTCATATACTAGGAATAAATAGAAATCTACCAAAAATTGTTAACAACAGATTGATCAGATGGGCTTTGATGATCGGTAGTTATAACTACGACATTGTATATACAAAGGGAGAGAACAACATAATCGCTGATTCCCTGTCCAGGATGTCAAATCCTGATGAGCACCCGTCGAAGTTGGAACGTTCAGTCAGCAGAGTTGTACAAAACATACACGATATTCAGTTAGAAGACATAGCCATAAATGAAGAGAATATCAAAGAACACACCAAAAAGGATGCAGTACTAAGTAATAAAGTGCGTTGAAACAAATTGGGGTCCTTACAATTTTGATGACGAACAATTAAAACCATACTTAAAAAAACGTAACGAACTATCTGTAGAGAACAACATTGTGATGTGGCAAGGAAGAATAGTCATACCGTCCACATTAAGGAAATTTACACTAAAGTACCTTCATAGAGGACATCCGGGCATATCTGCCATGAGAGCACTCGTACGATTCCATGTATGGTGGCCATCAATCGAAGAAGATATTGACAATTATGTTAAAACATGCAACGCATGCCAAGAAAACAGACCACATAATCCGGAACTGCCTATATTTTCCTGGTCTATACCTGATAAGGTCTGGCAGAGAATACATATTGACTTTGCGGGTCCATTTCAAGGCAAATATTGGTTAGTCCTTTGTGATGCTCTATCAAAATGGATCGAAGTAAGACCAATGAACAGGACCACGATTTATAGACTGTGTGATGAACTTGACGATATATTCACAACATTTGGTTTACCGGAAATAATAGTGTCAGACAACAGGCCTCAGCTAACATCGGAAGGATTTAAGATTTATTACAAGAAAAGAGGAATATTACACATTACATCATAGCCTTACCACCCACGTACCAATGGTCTAGCTGAGCGCTTAGTACGCACCTTTAAATCGCGTATGTCTGATGGAAGAAACCATAGTAACATAACTGAACGACTTCGAGATTTTCTATTTACATATAGAAACACGCCTCATAACACAACAATGAAGTTTCCGGCATACATGATGTTTGGACGGCAATTAACTTGCGTCCTGGATAATGCACGTCCGAGAACTAAGAGAATGTTACAGCATAAACTAGTTAGAGCAAACATCATATCAGAGAGTCAGCAACAAGGTAGAACACCCAATTATTCATCTGGCGATAAAATTTATGTAAGGACAAGAGATGAGTCCACTTGGAAGCCAGCTGTTGTAGCAAAAAAACACATAAATACTCTTATGTCATACAAACACCAGAAGGGGTTCTCAGGCGTAGACACGCAGATCAGATAAGGTCATGAATGGCTGAAAGCACACAAATGCCAAATAATATGAGTATCACACCTTTCCATACACCAGCTGGAATTACTGGGACACCAGAGACAACTCGAGCATCAGGAACACCACATGTAGAATAACAACCCATACAAACACCTGTATTTAATCGTACGACTGATATTCCTGGGACCAGCACAGCCCCTAAAATACGGCGACGCAGTACGAGAACCATCAGGGCCCCAAGGCGCCTTATTAAGGAGCTTCAATGAATGAGGATGGGAGGAATGTTATATATCCAACCTCTTTAGGTTTTTGTCTTTTAGTTTTTAGTTTTGTCACATGGAAGTTATGTTTTTATGTTTGCTTGACATTTTGATTTTAATTGAAAATAATTAAGATAAAATACAAATACAAAATAATGTGTCCACGGCGTTTTATTTATAACATTTGCTATACACATAAAATATACCTACGCTACTGCATCCTTATACCGCTCCGGATAGTAGGCGATGAAAGTTCTACTATCCTATGAGTGGTTTTATATAACCAAACTCAAAAAAAGAAGAGAATAAACATGTTATGCCTTAAAAGTCTCCGATTATATTGTCGGAGAATAATAGGCAGAACAAACAAACAATTCCTCATAACAAAATAATAAGTAAACAATAAGTCTTTTGCGTTCCTGTTTTATATTTTATGATATGCTGGATGGAGAGATGCGAACAACATGGTTTCGGTAATTATTTGAATATTATAATAACATAATATATATTATCTAGGAAGTCTAGGAACACGCTCTTGTGTGCACTGTGTTAATAACCAAATCTTAGATGCCTAAGTTAACATATTTAATTATAATATCTGTATTATTTAGTTCTTTCATATTAATTTTCATTCTTTACCAGTACAGTCACGCACTCTAAAAGTTCTGGGTTACTTATATTCACAACGTAGTATAGACGACCAATGGCCAAGCGACAGTATTTCTTTAGAGGGCGAAGAGATTAGTTACAAGTTTGTGCGTTTACTATAAGGGGGTAAACACTCTCAGCACACATCAGACAAATCTTAGATCGGCCTTTGGCATCCCGCTTCTTTGTCAAATCAGTTACAGTTACAGTACCTTCTATGCAGTCCCACAGATCGCACTCTATCAGGTACATCTCCATTGCAAATGACAAAGTCCCATAGTTGGCCTGACCCAACAACTTGGTAAAAGTTGGACTCTGCATTACTGTAAGTTTATTTGTACTCGCCTATAATCGATAAGATTTCAACTTTGGTCGTGATAAAGGCGCATAACCTGATGGAATCTTGCTAATTGCATAGTGGAAGACCAAGGGAAATAATAAAGAACCCTCATGAAAACTTTACGATATATTTTGTATTAAGTACAAAATGACAGAACGAACTTTTTTTTTCTTCTTTTTTTTCTTTTCCTCGTTCGAGGATTTGGCGTCACACTTCTCGTGTATTTGCCAGTGTCAGGTTTTTCATTTTCTTGCCAGTTTTCTTCATTTTTCTAATTAGAGTTCTTTTTTTCTTTTGCTTTCTTTTCTTTTTTTTTCTTTTTTAAATTATTAAAACGAGGGAAACAAAGTAACTATTTACAAAATTAACAAATTGGAGAACGAAATATCGGAGAAAGGAAAGGATGGTCAGAGGAGCAAGGATAGGATACGCGAGTAATAATAATAGAACAAAGTATAAAAATAAAACATATTATACATACATAATGCAAAATTATAATTTTATGTCGTTAGCTTCAATAAATGAAGCTAAGACTTTATATTTAGGAATATAGTTGTTATGGAGTAAACATTGTATATTTGTACGAAAAGGAATTTCAAGTTTTGCCAGGTCTTTGTAAAACGTAGTCTTATCGTACAAGGGGCACTGGTTACGCTCATATTTTTAATTTCACATAATGGCCATAATGTTATTACATTTTGACGTTGTTTAGATGAAATTCCGAGTGCCATACAAAGGAGAGTTACTTGCCTCTGTTTGGGGATGAAACCTGTTTCGTTGGTACTCGGGCGCATCGATAACGCATCCGCACCCGCACCACAGGAGTCGTTTGTGGGACCTTGAATGGAACGGACCCCGCGCAAGCAATAACACCTATTTTGTTTGTCGTTCCTACGTTCGTGAAATGCAAATTTAAACATATTAATTACCCCGCGTTTGATCCACCGCACTGTGAAGTGTGACTTCGGAATTTGGACATAACGGTGATGAGCTCCTGACCTGCGACTTCGACGTGACCAGCTATCCTGGACAGTACCTATCTCGAGACGTGGTGAATTCTTCTACAAAGGTTAGTAGCTCTCTATAATGGTTTCCCGGTCTTTTAGTCTAGCAACGTCAAATTCTACATAAATTCTATTCTTTGGAAACGCGAACCAGCATTATCCTGCCACAGCTTTAATTGTGGCAGGCGCGCATCATCCCCCGGTCAAAATTTATAAACTGCTGGAGGTTGTATGCACCATTTTGGTCCTTCGAGCCGGATATTTAAATAATTTAAATATTAAAACATAAAAATTACAGAATTTACGCATAAATTTATAGAATTTTATTTAAAGTCATTGCATATCGTCACTCAACTTTCACCTTTATTGCCATAGTAATAAGGCCTATATTTCTGTGTAAGCCTTGTGTCTGACCGTCAAATAAAATATTGGATCAATTCGTTTAATACGCATTATATTTATAACGTTACTAAAGCATACCATTATAATATCCATTATTATATCGCTTAATAATTTGTTCTAGTAAATTATTACTATTTCGTTAAACTTGCATATTTTTTGTGCCGCATACGCATATAGTGGGTAGTTTAAAGTGCAGTACAAACTGACGAACAAATCTTGGAATTCCATTCGGTCTTGTTCTATCCATACTATTCAAGTTGCATACAAACTGCGGTTGGCAACTGGTAAACTGAATAGTATCATTCCATCGGCTCGTCATAATATTTGCATTATACGAGTAGATGAGGATAGGTAACCCACAAACTCCACTCATCGCATTTGGCTAAATTAGTGCAATTTAGTCATCTTATTCTCATCGATTTGGTTTATTCTCGGTGACCCTTGATTTATTGATAGGGAACTTTAGGTAGACCAACTCGTACCTACGTACCTACTTACGACTGTCGATCTTTGAAAGCAGCCGTGAGTCAGTCCACGTAGTAGGTAAGTATACCTACGTAACCACGCGCACCGAACGTTTGTAGGCTCGTATCGTAGGTAGGTATCTAACGAACTGATAACATATTTCTGTTTTCGTTAATTGGTAAGGTACATTTAACAAGTTAATTTAATTGTATCTACTAAGTTATACCTACTTACCTGCGTCCCTGTGTTTTGGTCTATAAGTTATGAACCTAGGTTCATTAACGAATGCAATTTATTTTAAATTGTTTTGTCGCATCGCATTAGATACCATAATTTTTAATTTACTAGGGTACCGTATGGAACGGAAGAGGGTTCCGTAGTCTATATACATTAAATCGTACTAGATAAAAGTCGATATTTGTATTTATATATACATATCTAAATTTGTTCGCATAGTACTTTAAATTTTGTTAGGGTATCGCGCGGAACAGACAACGGTTCCGTACTTACATATCTCGATATATATTTTATTGAATGTTCTATTTTTGTTTAACGCCCTATATCGTACTAAGTTAAGTGATTTACGTTAGGTACCGTATAATAATAAAATAGGTTCCTTACATATTTCAATATAAATTATTTTATTGCGCATTCAAATTTTGTTTCGCGCCTTATTTCGTTCTATATTTAAGTTCGGGTTGCGCATAATAATGAAATAGGTTCCGTACATATTACAATAAAAAATATTTTTTATTAGATAGGTATTCTATACTTGTTTCGCGCCTTGCGTAGTTACTGTATACCTACCTAACTTACGTCAGGGTTCGCATAATAGTGAAATAGGTTCAGTACATATTTCAATATAAAATAATTTATTGTATATTCAAATTTTGTTTCGCGCCTTATTTCGTTCTATGTATTAAGTTCGGGTTGCGCATAATAGTGAAATGCGTTCCGTACATAATACAATATAAAATATTTTATTAGAAATTCTATAGGTGTTTCGCACCTTGCGTACTTACCCACAGAACATATATATTCTGTGTTCCTACCTAACTTACGTTAGGATTCGCATAATAGTGTAAAAGGTTCAGTACACATTTCGATATTAATATTTTATTGCATATTCTATTTTGTTTAACGCCCTATTTCATACCTACATTAGGGTTCCGCAAAATAGGGAAATAGTTCCGTATGTATATTGCATAAGAATTTTCATCTATCTATTTTGGTTCACATACTATTTCGTAAACCTTAGTGTTCCGCTCTGAAGTGTGAAGGGTTCCGTATCGATTGGTACAAATAAATTGGTGTTCGAATTGTATTCTGTCTCATTCTCATAATGGACGACGAGACCAAACTCAGACTTTACGAAAGTAAACGCGAGACTTATTTCGCTCGGATTCAAGGAATATATGATTCCATTGAAACTTTAACAACAGAAAAGGCACAGCGACGCTTTATCGCGCAGGTCAAACAAATTGATACTTTGCGAAGTGAATTTTGTAGTATTTTGGACAATGTAAACGCCCTGAATCTGAAATTTGATCCTACATACGAAATCAATTACAAAGCTTTAAATAGTTTCGATGAGTTGATTTGCGAAATAAAGGATGCGGCGTGTTCACTTACAGCACCGTCGCCAAGCGTACTACAGTCGGGTTCTAGTTCCAATTCCCACCACATTAAGATACCTAAGATCGAATTGCCTACATTTGAAGGTGACATTCAAAACTTCCCTTACTTTTATGAGACATTCAAGCGAGTCATTCACACTAACTCAGATTTATCGGATTCTGATCGCATTCATTATCTGTTGAGTTGTTTAAAAGGCAAGGCTAAGAATATAGCAGCCGGGATTTCTCCTTCCGCTGACAATTATCGCGTAGTTTGGGAAGCGCTTATCGCTAAATATCTCGACAATCGGGCGTTGGCGGTTAACTACCTAAACCAGTTATTTTCATTGAAATCGGCCGGTTCGTCTCCTACAAATATTGAAAGGGTGTTCGACAAATTCACCGCTACTATTGCCGGACTTAAACACTTAAAAATTGATAACTTAGAAGATTTTATTTTTACGCATCTGGGTCTTAAGTTAATAGACTCTGATATAGCAAAATATTACGAAATGTCCCTTCGTACGCAAAAGGATCCACAGACAGTGGACTACGATTATTTCGTGAAATTTGTTCGCGAACAACTTAAAATTTTGAATCGCACCGCGCCGCCGGTGCCACCTCGCTCCGAGCCACGGTCCACTGCAAATAATGCCACCTCCGCACACTCTAAGCTCTCGCAAGTGTATGTTGCTACTGCTTCGGAATGTTCGCTCTGTCATTCGTCGCACACACATTTATATAAGTGTAGTGCCTTTCAAAACCTGAACACGAATGATAGATTTAAGTTTATAAAAGACAATCGCATTTGCGGTAACTGCCTAAGTAGTCAGCATACCGTATTTCAATGTCAGTCCAAGACTACATGTAAAAAATGTGATGGTAAACACCACAGCATGTTGCATTTCGAGCAACAGCCTTCTCAACCGGGAACTTCCGCGAAACGTTTAGCCTCCACTTCCACTTCAGTCTCCGTCACCGCTCCTACCTCTTGCTCTGTAGACGATGCGCCTACGTCACAGCGGGTAGCTTTATGTACGCATTCTGCATCTGTTCAGCCACCCACTCACATTACTGAAGTGCTAGCTACTGCTAAGGTGCTAGCAGTTGGTAAGAAGGGGAAGGACACGGTGGTTAGGTGCCTGTTGGACCCCGGTTCTCAGAAAAACTACGTAACGACTCGCTGCTGTCGCATGCTTGGGCTATCCATTCGCGAGGACACCATAAACACTGTCAAAGGTATTGGTGGTACCACTCAACCAGTACGTGGTTCAGTCAGCCTCACATTTAGTTCTCGGCTGCACGCGCAGCCCAAGTACAACATCAATGCGCTAGTACTGGATCAGATAACAGGTCAGCTTCCGTTATGTTCGATAAACGCCGCAGATTTAAATCACATTGATCCTAAATTACTTGCTGACGATACTTGGGATGTGCCTGGTAACGTGGACATCCTATTGGGGGTAAACCTGTTCGCTAAGTTGTTGCGATCAGGTCGCCTGACCCGAGCGCCAGGTTGTCCCGACGCGTTAGAAACTGTGCTCGGCTATATTCTTATGGGAGAAGTGCGTATTTCAGAACCAGAGACAGCCACGCTGACGTTCTGTGCGACTTCCTCTGAAGAATGCTGCGATCTCTGCGAATTCTCGGAGATCAAGGAAGTCACCACTTTCCCCATAGTAAATGTAGACGAGACAGAATGTGAACAATTTTATTGTTCCACTACTAGTCACACGCAGTCGGGTAAAAATGTGTCTGTTTTGCCGTTGCCACTTAAAATGAACGAAACGGCATTAGGAAATTTTCTGGAGATAACGCGTCGTAGGTTTTTTAACTTCTATAGTAAAATTAAGGTGTACCTTAGGGATGAAGTCAGGTTGTTGTATGACGACGTCATCAAAGATTACCTTAAACAGAACATCTCCCTCAACCTTCTTAAAGTCACACCCCTCCAGGTTAAGTTGCTAGCTCGCTTTGAGTTATGCGCCGCACTCCCTTTATCAACTTTGATAAAACGAGTTCTCGATCCCTTCGCAGCTCGGCATGCCATTGAGGCTGTTGCAGTTTTTATGGATTCAACTGTAACATTGAGTTGTATTCCTTTCGCATTGCATCGCTGGTATACTTATGTTGCCATCGCCAACATGTACGCAGCACGACCTGCTATTGAGGATGTCGTAGCTTTTCCAGATTCAACTGTAATTTCGAGTTGGATTGTTTCCGCATCGCATCGCTGGCAAACTCATATAGCCAATCGCATCGCTAAGATTAATATCCCTCCGCATCGTTGGCACATTTATGTCACCAATCGCATCGCTTTGTTTTATTCCGCAACGCATCGCAGGCAAATTAATTTGTCTGCTGAAATCTTCTTCCACGTCCAAGGATCTACGAATCCTAGCGACTGTCTCTCTCATGCCTTAACGCTGGCCCAGTTAGACCACCATCCTTTGTGTCTAAACGGACTACTATAGCTTAAGTCGCCTCGCACCGAATGGTTTGTCAAGCCATTCGTCACAGATGAAGCGCAAGATCTTCTGAAACTGAAGCATATTGCAGTACATGCTATATCGTACGAATGCTTGAATCGAAGTCCTCCTTCCGAGACTTTGTATAACCGCTCCGCCAGGTTTTCCTCTTGGGTGAAATACTTGAGAATGATTTGTTTCATCTATAAATTCTTGAGATTTCGCCCTAACGGGCCTGTCACCGCATCTGATTTGGAATTCGCAAAATCCTTAGTATGGCGACCTGTTCAGCGAGTTCATTTCGGACCCGATCTGGATCGTCTGTCCCGCAACGGATTATGTTCGAAATCAATACAGATATTGAATCAGTTTCTTAGTAATGATCTCATCAACATTGGTTGCCGCCTAGCCCATTCTGAGATAGATTTTGATTCACGTCATCATATTCTACTGCCACGCCAAACTAATATAGTGGATTTTTTTATTTCTTATTACCATACAAAAAACTTTCATACTAATCCCAAGCTGTCTTTATCTCTATTACGACAGCGTTATTGGGTTATGTCAGTGCGACGTACTGCACTTAACATTACTTTCAATTGTAATATCTGCTATCGAGCAAAACCGCGGCTAGTCTTTGTACACCTTATTTCGCGATATGAACTGATGGATAAATTGGTTCAATCTTTTTGGAAACGGTTGCACCAAGAGCACACCCTGCAATCCAAACAGAAATGGAACACTCCAGCCAATCCGGTTCAAATTGGCATGGTAGTGATTTCCCTGCAGGATAATGTCATGCCCTTGCATTGGCCGTTAGGTTTAATTACTGAAACCTTTCCGGACAAAAAGAGGACATGTAGAATCGCTTCTTTTAAGACGAAAGGCGGGTTACTAAAGAGTCACCTGGTTGTGAACTGGTGTCATCTAACAACCAAATAACTTACGCTTTTTTTATTTCCTTTCTTAGTTTATGATTTAGTCTCGCATCGCATCGCAGTACAGACGATAAATTTAATTATCTCTAGTATCTATATTCATTTTTGTTTAATAATGTTGAGTCATAAAATAGGTGACGATATGCAATTTATTAAACTCCCTTGATCTTTTGAAAGCAGGACCTTTCAAGCCGGGGGAAATGGTTACGCTCATATTTTTAATTTCACATAATGTCCATAATGTTATTACATTTTGACGTTGTTTAGATGAAATTCCGAGTGCCATACAAAGGAGAGTTACTTGCCTCTGTTTGGGGATGAAACCTGTTTCGTTGGTACTCGGGCGCATCGATAACGCATCCGCACCCGCACCACAGGAGTCGTTTGTGGGACCTTGAATGGAACGGACCCCGCGCAAGCAATAACACCTATTTTGTTTGTCGTTCCTACGTTCGTGAAATGCAAATTTAAACATATTAATTACCCCGCGTTTGATCCACCGCACTGTGAAGTGTGACTTCGGAATTTGGACATAACGGTGATGAGCTCCTGACCTGCGACTTCGACGTGACCAGCTATCCTGGACAGTACCTATCTCGAGACGTGGTGAATTCTTCTACAAAGGTTAGTAGCTCTCTATAATGGTTTCCCGGTCTTTTAGTCTAGCAACGTCAAATTCTACATAAATTCTATTCTTTGGAAACGCGAACCAGCATTATCCTGCCACAGCTTTAATTGTGGCAGGCGCGCATCATCCCCCGGTCAAAATTTATAAACTGCTGGAGGTTGTATGCACCAGGCACTTAAATATGATGTGGTTAATATCCCCAACATCTTCTCCACATTCACATTTTGGATAGTAATTAATTCGAATTCGACAAAGATGTGCCGTACTGCACATGTGACCCAAACGCATACGTATAAGCACGGATGTGGCTCTCTTACTAAGTCTTACCTTGGAGAACCAAGGCTTCACTTGAATTTCGGGTTGTATGGTACAATAATATTTTCCTTTTAAGCGGGCGCTACTCTTCCATGCTTCACTCCAAGATTGTTGGAGATGAAGTTTAGGAAGAGCAGCGAAGTCGTGGGTATAATTTTTGAAAGGAAACAAGTCTCCACACTCTATCGCCTCATTAGCAAGTTGATCTGCTTTTTCGTTGCCTTTAATTCCAGAATGGCTCGGAATCCAGGCAAACGAAACCGAATAACCCTCGCTTACGCAGCTGAAAAGTTTTTCTCGAGCCATAACAATTACAGGAGAAATGACAGTATTCCTTTTGAAGGGAAATTTAGAAAGTCTCACTCATGGAGTCAGAGAAAATTACAGAATTTTAAGTTTCATTATAACGATGTATTCTAAGGCTTTATATATTCCGTAGCACTCAGCTGTGAAAATTGAGGTTTGTGAAGGAAATTTTATTTTTTCGACTATGTTATACTGTTGATGAAACAATTCTAACAAAACAAGTCGTTGCTATGACAATCGGTCATAGACTCCAAAGCTATAAAAATACAAACTATTTTCATCAGATAACCTAGCAAGGTTTATTTTAAATTTAATGTCTGGACGCTCGATTAAATTGGATTCATTAA
The DNA here is from genome assembly GCA_946251855.1 of Alsophila aescularia. NCBI lineage: Eukaryota > Metazoa > Arthropoda > Insecta > Lepidoptera > Geometridae > Alsophila > Alsophila aescularia. The sequence continues at coordinate 29,189,574 of OX276379.1, read as the reverse complement.
ATAGGATAATCTGGAGAGGACTCCCGCAGGGCTCTGTACTAAGTCCAATTCTATACAATGTCTACACTTACGACCTAGAAAGTGCATTAAATGGAACTTCAAGTATGTTACAATATGCAGATGATGTTGTCATTTATAGATCAAATGCTTTAGAACACCTTAAAATCTGGTTGGACACTAATGGTCTAGAACTGTCAGTGTTCAAGAGTTGTACACTTTTTTTACCAGACTGCGTATAACCCCACCTATAACTGTATTATACAACGGAGAGCCCATTCAAACTCTATTAAAACTCAAACTAAATTTTTAGAGTTAATTCTAGACTCAAAATTAGCTCGATTACCACATTGTGAATATATTGCTGGTAAGTGTGAACGCTCACATAATTCCTTAGGTGCCTGTCGGGTGTTTGGTGGGGCGCGCATCCCTTCTCTTTAAAGTTGGTCTACAATGCTCTGATTAGATAAGTGTTCTTGATTATGGAACTTTCTTGTTAGAGCCCTGTAGCATGGCTGCGAAGAAGAGATTGGATGCCGTCCAGACTAAAGCCCTTAGAATCATAGCTGGTGCCATGTCCTATAAATACTTTACAGGTTAAATGTGTTGAACCACCTCTGCAATTACGACGACAGTTTCTGGCAGATAGATTCTTTTTCCGTATATTACAGTTTTCAGAACATCATAAAACTTTATCGAATTTCACAAGTAATTAACACTTCTCAATATTGGACTCACAAATCTTCACCTCATTTGATTACTAGTTACATTAAATTTAATACAATAAGTGTTCCAACTCACCGTACACCCAATCTTGCACTATTTGAAACTAATTATAAAGCTCTAATAATTTCGCCAGATATTCATCTTAACATAGGTATTGTAAAGGCTGATCCATATGCAAACACGTATTTTAATTCGGTAATTGAAGAACGTTGGCCAAATTGGCATCATATTTATAGTGATGCTTCGAAACATTCCGACAGTGATTGTGTTGTTGTAGGCCTGTTTCATCAACAGTATAGAAAAAATAAAACTTCCTTCGCAAACCTCAATTTTCACAGTCGAGTGCTACGGAATATATAAAGCCTTAGAATACATCGTTATAATGAAACTTTTTGATGTTTGCCCGGCTGGCTAGTCTCTCTCTCAAGGGTTGAAAGGTGAATCACACACGCGAGTAAAGATTTCAACGATATAATTATTATGATTACAAGACACGAAAAGTACATATAAAAAGGAAAACACAAAAGAACACGCAAAATACTATTATACAGTTAAGTTAAACGATCAGTCGCGGTAGCGCGCGGGACGCCGAGTCTGTCTCACTGGCCTCTGTTGCCTTCCGGAAAACGGCGACCCTTGTCGAAGCGCGGGAACGCGCGGAGTGGGGGACGCACTGCCACTGCATGAACGCCTTTTGTCTTCGTCAGGCGAGTAATTAGACGAGCTAATAGTATGGCGCGCTACAAACTCCCCCTCCAAGTTGGGAACTCGTCCCGAGTCAAACTTGGGACTCAAACCACTACGGCGCGGCCTACCTCTGCGCTTTTTAGGCATGAAAAATATAGATATATTATATTATTATATATTTTTTCTGAGAGGTCAGCAAGAATAAAGGTGGTAGGGCTAGAGATCTTTAAAATACGATAAGGGCCATCACGTCGTGGCATAAATTTGCACGTTATTCTTTTGGATGCGTTACTTAGATCGTGCGTCTTTACTAGGACTAAATCTCCTACGCTGTACTTAGGCTCTTTCTTAGCCGGAGTGAGCCTGTATGGTGGGACTGATATAGGTGGATGTTCGCCGGTCTCGATGTGATGCTCTGCATGTGGGGTTGGATCTCCCCCTGCTGCAAAGGTGTCTTCGTTCTGCTGCAATACGTCAGACAACTGATGACGTTCATCAGAGCCCAGAATTAGCCCTTCATCATCACGCAAGAAGTCGGCAGCAGAAATAGCCGTACTCGGCTTAAGAGTTTCATATTCCATCGGGTATGTAACATGCTTACCAGAAAAATGCCAAGTTGAAGAAGCAAAGTCAAGTACCATACCAGAGGCCACCAAAAAATCTATCCCCAGTGTCTCATTATTTTGAGCGTCGGGGAAAATAGTAAACTCGAGGGTTACTGCCCTTTCAGGACTCAACCTTACCTCTCAGGTGGTGAGCAGTACCTGTCGAGTACGCACAGAACCATCCGCTAGCTTCACCCGTCGAGTTATTTCTTTGCACGGATGATTGTACCTTAACAAGAGTTCGTAGAGCAAAGCACTGACAACGCTACTCTTGGCGCCCGTCTAACAAGGCTTTGCCCCGAACTCCTAAAATTTGAATACTCAAACTAGGTCTTAACCTAACCTGGTGCTCAATAGAGTCACTTAGGGAAATATTTTTACCATTAGGATTTACCGTGGGAAAATCCGTGGTCACCCTACCTTCATTTGCCATGGTTACCCTACTACCTAACACATTGTTATTTTCCAAGTCCGCATGATCTAAATAACGCATAGGAATCTCGTCAAAAGCGTCGCAAGAAACAGAGCTATTATTATCAATACCGAAGAAGCGCATAGGGGGACTAGCTTTGAAATCGGGTAGGACGTACTCCTTTGTTTGCACTTTATTACAAAACAAAAGAGGGATCGCAGTTTTGAACTGAGTAGGTAGGAAGGAACCTTCGTTCAGACAACTTTCTCTCAGAGAACATCTGCGTTCACTTATTTGTTTATTATTATTTTTATCGTTAGCGTGGTTATACGAAATATTATGCTCTAAGCTCAGAGGGGAAATTATAGGCACCGAACTATCGCAATAATTACTCACCTGTGTCTCTACCTTACCGGTAGGTATATTAAGCGAGGTAGAAGAGGTCAATGCATTGTAGATCGCGAAGTGCTCGGAATTGCATCTCTGACACTGGGATCGCGTAACACCGGGTTCGTTACAACCATAACAGGAGGGCGGCACTACATTTTTAACATTGTCCGTTTTTGATTTCGACGTTAATTTAAAACACTGGTCACGTGTATGTCCGTATTGTTTGCAGTAAACATAAAATCGCGACTTATTGCCGTTGGCGGCAGGAGGGAAGTTCGCGTGGCTTGGGGAAAGACGCACGGCGCTGCTGCTGCTCGTCGCTACGTTGTTCGTCCGTGAACCATCCATGCCTGCGCTCGACGCTTGAAGCCCACGTTCACGCGGCGTCGCGACGCGACGACGCGTCCTCTATGTGTCTCGCTTTTCGTAAAAGCATATCGAAGGAGCATACTTCGTCCCTTCGCAGCCTTTCACGTACTCGACGGTGTAAAAGGCCGTATAACATATCTATCTGCACCTTTTCACTGAGGTCGCCAGGTGGAAGTCGAGCGAGTAGGGCTCGCGCTCTGGCGACAAATATTTCCGTCTTCTCCCGCTGTCCTTGGGTGGTACTAAAAAGTTCCAGGTAGATTCGGTGCGGTGGCCGGCTGTCACCGAAGGCGCTGCGTAGTGACGTCACAGCGTCGCTCCAGGAGGCGATTATCGCCTTGATGCCTTGCCACCACACGGCTGCATCGCTAGTTAACAACATAGATACTCCGCGCAGGGCTTTTTCGTCTCCTACACGGGCGCACTCTTTATATGAAACAACCGCGTCGAGGAAACCGTCGAGCGAGTCGCCGGGCGCTCCGCTGAGCTGTGGTGAGCGGGCGCGTCCGACACCGTGGATGTCCCCGGCGTTGGTGATGACGTCGTGCAACGAGACTCGTGATCGAGCACTCGTTCGAGAAGGCGTTCGAAAGCGGTTGTTTGGGTGTGTTGTATGGACGCCAATATAGACGTCATGTCGTTGGCGGTGAAGCTTGGCGTCGGTCCTGCGGCTGGGTCCGATTCTTCTGCGTCTTGAAAAATGGATTGTCGACGCGACTGTCGGCGTGTACGTGTCATTGTGATTGTCGTTATCGCGGAATTCACTGAATTTGTCTTTATCACGGGATTCACTGCACTTTCAGGCACTCGCTTGGGATACCAGTTTGATGTTTGCCCGGCTGGCTAGTCTCTCTCAAGGGTTGAAAGGTGAATTACACACGCGAGTAAAGATTTAAACGATATAATTATTATGATTACAAGACACGAAAAGTACATATAAAAAGGAAAACACAAAAGAACACGCAAAATACTTTTATACAGTTAAGTATATCAGTCGCGGTAGCGCGCGGGACGCCGAGTCTGTCTCACTGGCCTCTGTTGCCTTCCGGGAAACGGCATCCCTTGTCGAAGCGCGGGAACGCGCGGAGTGGGGGACGCACCGCCACTGCATGAAAGCCTTTTGTCTTCGTCAGGCGAGTAATTAGACGAGCTAATAGTATGGCGCGCTACAACTTAAAAAATCTGTAATTTTCTCTGACTCCATGAGTGCATTACAAGCCCTTTCTAAATTTCCTTTCAAAAGGAATACTGTAATTTCACCTGTAATTGTTATGGCTCGAGAAAAACTTTTCAGCTACGTGAGTGAGGGATATTCAGTTTCGTTTGTCTGGATTCCAAGCCATTCTGGAATTAAAGGCAACGAAAAAGCAGATCAACTTGCTAATGAAGCGATAGAGTGTGGAAACGTGTTTCCTTTCAAAAATTGTAGCACCCGCTTAAAAGGAAAATATTATTGTAACATACAACCCGAAATTCAAGTGAAGCCTTGGTTCTCCAAGGTAAGACTTAGCAAGAGAGCCACATCCATGCTTATACGTATGCGTTTGGGTCACATGTGCATACGGCACATCTTTGTCGAATTAATGACTCTCCAAAATGTGAATGTGGACAAGATGTTGGGGATATTAACCACGTCAACGATAAGACTACGTTTTACAAAGACCTGGCAACACTTGAAATTCCTTTTCCTACAAATATACAATTTTTACTCCATAACAACTATATCCTGTTTATAAAGTCTTAGCTTCATTTATTGAACTAACGACATAAAATTATTATTTTGCATTATGTATGTTTAATATGTTTTATTTTTATACTATGTTCTATTACTAGTACTTACGTATCCTCTTCTTGCTCCTCTGACCACTCTTTCCTTTCTCCGATATTCCGTTCTCCAATTTGTTAATTTTGTAAATAGTTATTTTGATTCCCTCGTTTTAATAATTAAAAAAAAAGAAAACAAAAGAAAAATAGTACTTTAATTAGAAAAATGAAGAAAACTGGCAAGAAAATGAAAAACCTGAGACTGGCAAATACACGAGAAGTGTGACGCTAAATCCTCGAACGAGGAAAAGAAAAAAAAAACATTTCCATCGCCAAGCCCTGCATTCGAGAGAATGATTTGGCGTTTTGGGCTGTTTCGATTTCCATTTTTGACACTAATGATCCTTTCCAAACCGAATGAAAAACGATCCTAAAATCAAGGACATAAAGTCGCTTTTCCGATGTCAAATTTAACTGTCATTTCCAAAGGGAACGCTGATCGAAACATTTAGCGTTTTTACTGTTCTTTTCGATCATTTAGCATCAAAAGGAACGGCGGAACGTGTGTGGAGTTGTCTATGGTAAGGTTATTTTGTTGTCAATTTTCAAGTCAAAGTCAAGAGTTTTAATTGTAAATTATTCTTCTCTTCAGTACGTACAACTACAAGTAAATAAGTAAAAAAAAAGTTAATGCTATTCTGCAGCCCGATTCCATAACTTGGCTTCAATCGAATTCTCAGTATCGCAGCCACTAATGCCTTGCGATAGAGTCGAATTTGCTATGAAAAAAGAGATAATCCGATTGTAGCCAAGTTATGGAATTGGGCCACGGAAACGAGTATTTAGCACCACAGTTTAGCACCGTAATTTGTAACAGCGAACATCTACGAAATCATCTAATATTCTACTTTGCTCGTCCGCCATGTAAGTTACATTGATTAAACACTAATGAAGTGCAAGCAAAGACTTGCATGAGCCGGTTGCAGTAACATAAACATGATGTTCAGTTTACATCTCGTACGAACGAACTAGGGAAGGGAATATCTCTCCTTGCATTACACACTATCTATTCAATAAATACCCACATGAACCTTTCTTTTCAGAACCGGCATGGATGAGTTTTGGGATTACATCGCTCGAGCTCGGATGCTGGCTGTGGAAGAGAAGTACAGCATGGCCTTTCGCGTCTACCTAGTGGCGTTCGAGCGGAACCCTGACTTGAAACCGTCGCACGAACCGGAATTCCGCAGTGTGCTTGTCAGACTCAACACAGTTCTCGCAGAATCAAACAAAATTGATATCATATTCGGCAACTTTGGCCGAGCGCTCAAAATGTTCCCAGATAGCTCAAAGCTATTAAATGACATTGGCAAATATTTATACAAGTTTGGCTACTACAAAGAAGCATTGGAACATTTTGAGAAAGTATTGAAAATAACTCCCTCTTTTGCTGATGCTGAGAAAAATCTCAATTCGATTAAGAATTTACTAGTTGAGAGATGGCATTATAGAATGTTGAATGACAATATTCGAAATGAATGTTACAGGCAGGCCATTCGTCAGGCAGTAACTTCACGAGAAGATAAAGTACTCGATGTTGGAACGGGGACAGGGCTTCTTGCCATCTATGCTCACGAAGCAGGCTCTTCCAAGGTTATCGGATGTGATGGCTCTGAAGTCATGTGCAACTTGGCCGATAATATTATTCGTGGGCACAGAATTAATAAGGTGAAAATAATTAATAAAATGTCGACAGACCTCACTCTTTGGGACCTGGGTGGGAAATGTTCTGTGCTGCTCACAGAGATGTTTGATGCTGGTCTTTTTGGGGAGCATGTGTTACAAATGCTGTCTCAAGCTTGGCCTGCCCTTTTGTCAAAAAAAGCCACAGTAGTTCCAAATTCTGCTGAGTTTTTTGTGGTAGGTGTCCAATGTGCCCATCTGAGTAAAAATTATCAGCTGTGCTCTGAAGCAAAATCTTTGCTCAACATCTCCACACTCAATGTTCACATTTACAGCGATGATGAGACTTATGATTGCGAGGATATACACCTAATCAAAGATATCAAGTATTTAACTGAATTTGAGTCAGTACTTAAAATAAATTTCAATGATCTGAAAGACATTAAGGAGACTCTCGAGAGGACTGAACCTTACAAAGTTGAACTGAAAGCTAAAGAAAATGGTACAATTAATATTGTTATAGGATGGTTCAATTTGTACTTGTCAGATAATATCACAGTTACAACTGATCCAAAAGCTCCTGATAGGGCTAATGCATGGCAGCAGGCAGTCTTCTTTGATGACATACCTAAAACTGTTCAAGAAAGTGATCTTATAAATCTGGAATTTCTAATAAATGGTGGCAAATTAACAATGGTACCCAGTTCCAATAGGCCAATAATTAGAGCATCTACTGAAATTATTAAGTTTCTAAATGATTTGGAGTATATGAAAATGATTACTGATTACTTAAGTATGGCTTGCGTATACTTGGGACAGATTGCTGAAATGTCCGAAATCACTGTAGTTGATCTCTGTCCATTTCCTCTCTTCGGTCTGCTGATGCTAAAGAGGGGAGCAAAGTCGCTTTTGTGTTGTGCAACAAATGAACATGATAAAGATTTCATAGTTAGTGTCTTCTCAGCAAACCAAGTTCCAATGTCAAATGTTACTATTTTGTTTGGCGACGATTGGACACAGGATATCTTTGGAGTGGTGAAGTACCATGCAATATTTACACATATGTTGGAACCAGATGGCGACATCAATATCCGGCTAAGATGGATAGCCGCACGTTTAAAAACCGCTCACCTTTGCCAGGGCGGCCTGTTCATGCCTGCCCATGTGACTTTGGTCGCACAATTAGTCAGCAGCCACTGGTTGGACTTAAACAACAGGCTGTATGATGAAAATGTTAGCAACTACAAAATGGCAGATCTTATAAACGAGTACAAAGTTACCCAGAACTTCCACATTGATTTTAGTGTTTTAAAATATGTTCCAATATCAGAGCCCATTGCCTTGGGTAATTCAATTAATCCTTATATTCAAAATGATGAAAAGACAGTACAGATAGTGAGCGATGGGTATGCCAATGCAATCCTGTGCTGGTACAATATTGCACTCATGCATGGCACACAAGAGATATCTACCAACAGGCCCAGCAGTTTCATAAGTGGAATGTTATTTCTCACATATTCCAAGAAGCAGTTGGTTGCTGGTGAATTAGCTAAAATCATTCCACAATATGATCATGATTCAAACTTCAACTTGGTGATGGAACCTGTTTAAACTTCCTAATGTTTGATAGATCTCTAGAATCTATTTTATAGTAAGCTTATATATTAAGGTTGATGAGGAGAGTCTTCAAAAGGCCTAATTTCCACTTATACCAAATTTTCGAGTAGAAAAGTGTTTTATTTATGTATGTTTTCTGAACTAAAATATAGAAAAAAGTTTTTCGAAATAGACTGATTACTCAAAAGTGAATTTTATTTTTAAATACGACCTTTTGGTTGACACAACTGTAAATATTACCTTTTGTAAGAAAAAGTTATTTTATTTTATCATCAAAAGAAAACTAACAGCTATGTAGGTACAATAAATGGAAATCTTCTTCATTTATTATAAGAACTGCAAAGGAGTGGAATGCCCTGCCCTCGTCAGTGTTTCCGGTAAATTATAACCCCGGTGTGTTCAAGTCAAGAGTGAATAGGTATCTACTAGGCAAGCGTGCTACACCTTCGACCTCATCATCGCTTTCCATCAGGTGAGATCGTGGTCAAACGATTGCCTAGTGCGTAAAAAATAAATAAAAAAATATAACTTATTATTTCACACCGTTTTGGAAAAAAAGCTTTTTGTAAAATAAATTTTTTAGTATGTAGATAGATAGGTAGAAAGAAAGCATACATCGGCTTATTTCAGCTGAGAATTTTATAATAAAATACTTCCTATCTGTGCCAAAATTAGTTATTGCATAATATACTTTTTTTTAATTAAAAGGAATGGTAGGTACTACAAACTCCAGAGACGAACATCTAAAATTATTTTTATATTTGGCATTATTTTTGAAAATTAGTATCCATTGTTTTTTTTTATGATCAGCTGAAAATAATTAATTAATTTAAGTTACCTTATAATGTAATGTCAATCTGCATGCGTCTGAACTTGCCACAATTACGTTCATGAATGTACCACAATTACGTTCATTTAAACGCAGGCAGATTGACATTACAGTTAGCTTGAAAACGCCGATTTTGATCGCCTTTTTTCGTAGAAAAAACTACAAGCTCCATTTCTGTGGCACATTTGGCTACAGGTTTCCGTCAAAATCTGCCAAATGAAGTAAAATGGAAAAAAAACACAAAAAAACCTTTGCAAAATCACTCCTCGGTTGTGAATATGTCGCGACCAACTAACCTCCACACTGCTCTGTCACACTGGTGTGATGGTTAGGAAGAAAATTTACTAACCTTCACACTGTTCGTATAGCAGTGTGAAGGTTAGTAGTGTAAATATGAAATGAATAAAACTCAACATTAATCTTTGAATTTGTATCGTCAATTATCTAATTGAGCGGACGACTATGTCCTATGACTATGTGACTATGTTGAATATCAAAGCTAGGTTAATTTTTACCCACTAGACACCAGAGGAGAGTGTTTTGTGGATAGGCTATCTCAAAAAATATGGTACTACTCATTTTCATTAAAATGCGAGGTAGGGACCGGAAGAAGTCCCAAAGCCTACCGGAATCCCCGGTGGACCACTAGTATACCTAGCGGCAGTTGTACTATTATTTATTCTGTGGCGGCACGTAAGTCTAGCGGTGAACGAAACGTGGCGGGGATCTTGGCACAGTCAAAGTCTAAATAATGTGTTAAAATGTTCAATACTTTTTATCCCGAAAACTGACTGTGCCAAGATCCCCGCCACGTTTCGTTCATCGCTAGACACCCCATCATCATCATTAGCCCATATTCGTCCACTGCTGGACGTAGGCCTCTCCTTGTGAACGCCACTGAGCCCGATCTTCGGCTCTCCTCATCCAGTCGCTACCAGCCGCCTTTCGCAAGTCGTCACTCCACTTGGGCGGGCGGGCGCCCTACAATACGTTGTGACGATGTCATTCTCTTTCAACAACATTATAAAACCTCATTTGATAGCTTGTGTATAGTTTATTCTAAGATTCAAATATTAATCTGTGATTCTTACATTGTCATTGGATTTGCAAAACTCGATAGTTTAAGTCTTTCTACGATAGCTTACGAAATAATATTAAAAAAATGTGTAAATATGTTTATTACATCTGGAGTCCTTTAAATATATACGATAGTATTTTCGCTCGTAGTTATTTTGATCTGTATTGCTGAAGAACCAAAAGTCTGTAATAACAATACTAGAGCCCCAATAGTACACTCTTAATAAAGATATTAAATTGGGAGAAGACTGAATAGAATAACCGAGTGCAAGATTTTAAGCTACTTCAGCTGCGAGCTTATTGACTTCTATGAGAGAGAAATCTACTATCCAAAGCTAAAAGGATGGCTCGCACTAAGTAGATATAGGTATATGTCTCTGCTCGCACTACGAAGTTTCCCCTGTACCTAGGTACTTCATAATGTTGTCCGCTGAGCGTCGGTCCCTGGGCTGGTAGAACTGTGGGTAGAACAACCCCCAAGGACCGCCTCGCCACCACGTTTGCCTAAATGCGGTCTCCACTCTAGAACTCGTTTACCCAACGGTTGTCGGTTAAGTGACCGGCCCATTGCCACTTCAGCATCTAATTCTTTGAGCTATGTTGGTTACCTTAGTTTTCTTGCGGATCTCCTCATTTCGGATTCTGTCCTTTAGAGAATCTCCGAGCATAGCTCTCTCTCTATAGGTCGGAGAGCGACTTTTTTAAATTGTGGATCAGCCCCACCGTGAGTGTCCACGTTTTGGCTCCGTACCTAGGTCATAACTGTTAGACTCACGCGTTGAAGACTCTAGGCACTGTGGTATGGACGACGAAAAAACGAAGTAGTTTACCAATAGCTGCCCATCCCAGCAGAATCCTCTTATCGGCTTCCCTTTCGACATCGTTCCTACCCATTGCATAGTCTGCCCGAGGTAAACATATTTCTGAACAACTTCAAGGGGGACAACGTAAACGACGATCGGTTGCGGGGTATTAAGGATGTTAAACATAACCTATGCTTTTATCCATGTTTATCCCGAGACTGACACGACTAGAGGCGTGAGCTAGGTTGGTCAGCATTTGCTCGAGATTCTGCAGTGATGCCGCCTTATGGACAATATCATCAGCGAAACGGAGGTGTGAGATGTAATCGCCAGTTATGTTAATGCCTTTCCTGCCAGTCCAGTCTTAAACATATCTTCCAGGGCGTTAGTGAACAGGTTCGGAGATATGACATCCCCCTGTACCTATCACTCCCTAGCGCAGCTGACAGAGTCAAAGGCTTTCTCATAGTCTACAAAAGTAAGATAGGGGCTGGTTATATTCTTCAGTCTTCTGTACAACCTGCCGCACTGTGTGGATATGATCTATGGTCCCGTAACCCTCTCGAAAACCAGCCTGCTCCGTCAACTCATCAAGTCTTCTCGCTAGATGATTCGAAGACTACCCTCGAAAAAGCTTGTGGATGCAGAAGCGAGATGGGCCTGTAATTATTAAGGAGCGTTTTATCTCCTTTTTTGAGAAACAAAACTACTATGCTTCTGTTCTACGCCTTTGGACTCCCATGGTTCAGAGCAGAGTTACACAATTTGTGCAACTCTCGAAGTACAGGTCTTCCTGCCTTTTTCAAAAGTTCCGAAGTAACTCTGTTCCCCTGGGGCTTTTCCATTTTTAAGCTGCTTGAGCTTGAGGGCAGTCATTTCATGGAGGTATTTGACCATAGTCGCCAGTCTGAGGACTGCAGAGCGCAGTTTCTTGCACCGGTGACCCTGCTGCCCGTCACCGGCCTGTGGGACTTAACTACGCCATGATCAGTTCTTTATCGTGATGATTATACCGCCAGGCGTCTGTCGTCAGAGCCTCGTTCGCTGTTCGACAAGATGCACCACGGGCAGGCGAAGTTGACTTGAAGCATTAACTAACCCTTAATTGGGCGTGGCCTGGGGGAGGCTTACCGGGTTTTTTAAACATAGTGTTTTTTTTTCTAAAGCTATAAGATAAAAACCTTATATTTATTTATTTATTATTTACTAGCTGTGCCCGCGGCGTTGCTCGCGTGGTAGTTTTTCTGGGATATAAGGATGCTATGAGTTATTCCAGTACCAAATAGGTAGGTACCTGTGTTAAGAACCTTCAGTAGTGACCCGACATGGTCGTGAAGAAGATGAAGAAGAAGAAGATGAAATAACCTATCACGACCATGTCGGATCGCCACTGAAGGTTGTTGACAGAAATCCGTGTTACGGTAGCGTTGTGTGGACTTCCCAAGAAGCAATATGAATGAGATAAAATCTTATAAGCCTTAGAAATATCTATAGTTGGTTTTTACTTAGAGAAAATTGGCTATATCAGTTCTAGTAAAATTTCATTTGTTCTTTAAGTCAACATATTATTAAAATACCGCTACTTTAGTTTGTTAAGTATTTTACTTTAGTATATTAAGATCAATATTCTAAGATATTTCTTTAATTAGATCCACGACAAATTCTTATTGCTCTGTACATAGCATATTTGAAGACAGACATATAACTTTATTGAATTTACTAGAACCTCCAAATACCACTTAAGCAAAAAACAACTAAGTAGGCCAATCGAAAACCACAATTACGTTAAATTGACTGAAGTATATCCACGACGAATTTTTATTACTCTGTACTTACCATATTTGAAGACAAGCATAAACGTTCTAGTTAATTCAATATAACTAGAACGTCCAAATCCCACTTCAGCAAAAAACATCTGAGTAGGCCATTCGAAGACCACAATTACGTTAAATTGACTTTCTCAGGTTGAAAAAAGTTATTTTTGATTCTATCTAAGTATTTTTTAGACAAATAGAATTAAAGAAAAAATAGAAAAAATTCACCAAGATTAATTATTATAATTTTTGAAGGAACAAAAATACTAAAAAAAAAGGTTCTTTTCGTCGCCGTGTCCAAATGTACAGAAAATCGCATTTTGCATCAAACAGTGCTAATACATGTAGTACAAGTGCAAGTAGTTCGAGTGCTGTAAGTCATACAGTGCAGTGTGACCAGATTCAAATGTCAAATTCTGCTAGCCTGAATGACAAAAACTGCTAAAACATGCTAGACATTTTTCATATAATGCTAAATTACTGCTTTCACAGATATTGCTTAAACATTAGAAAATATGAAAAAAAAAACAATTTGTACGATTAGAATGTAATTTTTATTAGGGTTCCGTACCCAAAGAGTGTCAACGGTCAACTATAATATTTTTAAGCCTACGCTGTCTGTCTGTTTGTCTGTCCTACCTTTTAACGACTGTATCTTTTGAACCAATACTGTATCTTTGGAGAAAATAGTATCCGAATGGTATCATGTTGCGCTTTACAATCTGACGGATTATGGCCCATTCTCTCTCTCTCAAGGCCCGTGTCCCAGCAGCGGGAACTGATAACGATGATCTTTTGAACTGTAATAGATATTAAAATGTTTATAGAATATGACTGTAATGTTATGGCGGATTAATTAAGAAATAATAATAATAAAAAAGGGGGATCCCTATACAACAAAAGTACTTATTACGTATTTTGTCTTTGCTCTAAGCGGTGATAAGTACAAGCGTAAAAGTCAAACTTGGCATGATTACACACTCTAAAGTAAAACTATAATAAGAAACATAAAAGTGGTGTGGTAAGTAACCCTCAGTGCACGGCCCAACTCGCACTTGGCCAGTTTATTTCTATTTACAACACAATTCACTCATCACTATCACTGTCCTTAGCAAATTCTTTGTATAATGATGATGAGTTAAGAGATAATGTTAACATATTTTTGTCGGCTCGAAATTCACACACCCATTTTCTCATATATTTCCTTTTTGCCTTTTTGGCATGCAAAATTACAGAATCGTCATGTTTATTTTATTTAAATGACTTTACTCATTTACATGAGTAAAGTCATTTAAATAAAAAGCGACTCTCGCTACAACGCTATAAAGTGCAATTTAACTCGCACGGCGCTGCGAGCTTTCAATTATATTTACCTAGAAGGCGCTCGCCCACCGCGTGCAGGCTAGAATGCACCGTATCACAACGCGCGAGAACTTCCATTGCTCTAACCGTTTCAGAATCGCTCTGTCCCTTTTTCGCTCGGTAGGGTTGTATTAAGATATGACTAGGTACTTGTACTACTAATTATTCTGTGATATGTTATGACTTAGATATTGTAACAGAATAAATAAGTAATAATGTATTATGTTATTACTTATTATTATAAATTAAAATAGTTCTATTACATACAATGACATTCTTATCAGAATAGACCGACTACCTCATTTTTACTACCTACCTATTCCGTTTTCAGAACGTCGATAAGTTTAGTGAGATACCTACCTACGTGTCGTTGGTTGATTATATCCTACGAGTATAGGTATTGCACTTTGATGAATAAAGGTGCCTGTCTGAATTCCATGCTTTTTAATGAGTGAAAAATAAATTGCTACCTACGTAATAAAAGGTATTAAAAGTAGGTAGGTATTATACGAGACCTGTCATCCATCACTGGTGCATGGAGACTTGCCACGATTTGTCGAATCTGGGCGCGCGGTGATTGTGACCGTACGACGTGTAGCAACGCGACGCGCGGCTATTATAGTTCGGGAGTAGAGGAGCGATTTTGGCAGTGAAAAATAAATGTAAGTAGGTACTTACCTAGTGTTAGATTGGAAAACAATTATTGTATCCAGATTGAATGTCTATGAAATAATAATAAATGAACAATAAATAATAAAGTATGTGTATATTATAGTAATAGCACAAAATAGATAATAGGATTAGGTACAGGATATTTTTATAATTATTACTTACAAATGTTTAACTTTTATATATTTTTTTATATCCTTTTTCCGTCTTTAAATTTTCGATTATTGAATCTTAGAGTGGCGTATATGCGTAACCGAATGAACAATTTTAAAAGGTAATTTAAAGGAAAACAGGCACACGGTGTCTCTGGAAATACAGCTTGCAGCAGTTCGTAAAGTTTTGTAGCTGATTTTTCTTGTATTACCTTTTCAAATGTTTTTGTGAAGACGTCTTCCAAATTTTGGATGTACTGGATAAATTCTTTAGGCGGCATTTTCAGTGAGCCATAGAATCCAGATTTTTTGTTGTAGGCTTTATATTTTGTAAACAAGTTCATTTCACCCAAATCTGGAATCGAGTTCAATGCTCCATCAATGTTATGGCATTTGTGTTTACCCATACACTTGAAAAGTAAGTATCCTGAAACATAAGTTAGGGCATTTTCTTCAGGCAAATCCATATGGTGATTAGTTTCACCATTTAAGCACACAACTGATATTTCTGCCGATGGAGGGGTAAACAAATTAAACGTTTTCATAACATCCTCGGATTGGAGCAAAATGTCATAAATATCCGTCTCGCAGTAAGCATTTGGTGAACTTTTTAGCATGTTACATACGAATAGCTTTGAAAAAGCTCTTTGAAATTGAATTGGTGTAGGCTCTGTGCAAGAACCGCTTTGCTGCCTAACTGAACCAAAAAAAAAACAAGTCTTGATTCAATCTTCGAGTGAATATATATTTGAATCCTTTACACTTTATCTAGACTATTCGTCCGTGATTAAAGTTATACATTCCGACGTATTGCATGTGCAAGGACTCTGTTTTGTGGATCGTTTTGATGGTGGAAAGCTGCCTCCCCCGCAAAGAGTATCGACGGCCAGCGTCCAGCACGGCAAGAAGCAAGTTCGGAGTTGAAAGGTACGTGGGAATTTTTGCATTCGGATTGTTGATGTATTCTCTGTAGTCTGGCAAACATGAAGTTCCCCGGCCAAAACAATTTGGTCCTTCGAACCGGATTGTTTTGGCCGGGGAACTTTAAAATCTGTAGATCCATAGGTCGCTGGACCGGTAACGCCGCTCGTTGTTCTACCGGCTACCGTTTGTTAACACTTTATCTAGACTATTCGTCCGTGATTAAAGTTATACATTCCGACGTATTGCATGTGCAAGTGCATGGACTCTGTTTTGTGGATCGTTTTGATGGTGGAAAGCTGCCTCCCCCGCAAAGAGTATGGACGGCCAGCGTCCAGCACTGCAAGAAGCAAGTTCGGAGTTGAAAGGTACGTGGGAATTTTTGCATTCGGATTGTTGATGTATTCTCTGTAGTCTGGCAAACATAAAGTTCCCCGGCCAAAACAAAATCTTCATAAAGCATTTGAATGGATTGTATTGATATCTGTGTATTTATGTGAGCCGTATTATTTTGTCCTGATTTTTTATTAATGGCCTTAATTTTGGAAAATATTTCTAAGGCATCATCGAGTACTTTCTTTTGATAATCACATTTTCTGAAGGCACTTTGATACTTGTTTTTGCAATTTATTCTGCTAGAATTTAAAACGTCAAATAAGTTATTCATGGATTCCACAAAATTGGCTGTCGGCCTGGCCTCTTCGGAAATAATTCCCAAGTCTATGTAGGTATGAAGAGCAGCAGAAACTGTGCGACTAAATATTTGCACTGCGTATTTCACTCGCATTTTTTTGAAGTCATTAGGATCTATGTGAGCTTCAGTTATTTTAGGGATAAGCCTTAAATTTCTGTCTTTTTGGTGGTCGTAAAGTCCTTTTATGAATTTCCAGCCTATTTTTTTGTCATCATAATGAAAGTCACTGGTGATTAGATTATTGCGAATGAACTTGTTAAATGAGGGACGTCGAATATATAAAAGATCTTTTGATCATCATATATGAGGTAAGGTTTATCTACTGTTACATTTTTTATATCTTTTGCGAATTTGTCGAAGTTCGATCCTTGATCAGAAGTAATAGCTTTTACTTTAATTCCTATTGCAAGAAGTTTGGAAATTACTTCCTCCAACCATAAATCAAGCTCGCCATAATGCTTTGCAGATGCTAGCAAAGCGTAAGCAATCGGTTGTTTCCATTTTATGTGGATACCTTGAAGCATTATGGTATAAGCATTACTAGCAATTTCTGGTGATATTTTTCCATTAATATTGTGAAAACCAATCACTTCATCTGTTTTTGTATTATAATACAAGTTTCTTATAAGGGTCATCTCATCCATACAAATTGTGCAGTATTTCGCGGCATCAGGGAGAGATTTAATTTTAAATTCCAAACTTTTGATTACTCGATCATCAAATTTTGGTGGAATATCAATTTTAAATCTATTAATAGTAGCTTTATTTGATAGTTTTAAAATTGTTTGTAATAATCTGTAAGCATGGGGACTTGCATAGTATAAATTTAGTGCAAAAACTTTGTATTCTAATTCGTATCGATTGCCTTTATATCTGCTTTTTAATTTGTTCTGCCACTCAATCATCTTATGGAATCTTTTACTGACTTCGTCATCAGGATGCTCGCTTGTAATGGCTGTATTCTTGCCTTCTAATTCCTTTTGTATTTTTGTTATTTCACGATCTAAACGCCTGCATTTATGTTGAGAACTCCGCAATTCTTCTGAAAGTCTACGTTTCCGAGGAGTTTGAGCTGACAAGAATTTAGATGTCTGTGTTTCCTTTTCTGATTGTTCTATAAATTCTGTCTGAATTTCAGCTGAGGCAGTATATGCTTTTTGAAGTTGTGCATTGGATATAATTTTGATTTTAGGTTTGCTTTGTGCGCTGGTCTGTGCGTCTGTGTTAAATTAGTTTTCTTGCGATTGATCAGTTGAAACGTTAACTTTAATGGGAACTGAACCCATTTTAAGGCCTAGTAAAAAAGAATAGCTCATAGCACTTCATAATAATTTTACGTCAGCTCTCAGACTATATCACTCGTTTGATTTATTTCATGATAGGTAAATTCCTAATTAGTTGTAGGGTACTTACTAACTCAGCACAGTAATTCATTTTCCGATCAACAATATGTACTATAATCAATTATAAAATTACGTTGATCGATTTAATAAACGACTTTATCTCTGCGCGGAAAACCTTAAATATGCGTAGCTTCGGTATGGAACACAAATAAAATAACATAAAACTATAGGAACCTACGTAATAAAAAAATATCAATATCTAACTACATAACTAGGACCTATTATAGGTATTACAATTTATTACCTTTCAATATCCTTTGGAAGCGTAAATAATGACAATTCGGCATTTCTATCACTATTCAAACAGCCGAATGCTATGCAGTGCTTTCTAGCTTTCTTCTTGGTACTCATAATTAAAACACGAATAAAGTTTGTTAATAACTTTACGTAAGTAGGTGCTCTATCGCTAAGTACAAGGCGCGTGACTCATCGAGCGCACGCTTGACACTCGACTGAACGGACCCGAATATTGGGTCCTTGAATTTATTTGTACTTGTTGCGGAGTGCGACCGCCCTGGTACTGTAAGAATATAAAACCTAAGTTTTGTAATGTTAGCCTTCGGTTGGTCAGGTTTGTCGAGTATGAAATAAAACTTATCTGCACCTAGTAATAAAAGCAAGTTGCTTTATCCTATATTTGGTATCTATAGTACTACCTAGTAGATACAGCTACAGAATAAATAACCTAAGCAATATTTAATAAAAACAAGGAAATAGGTTTGCAATTCTGTATATTGTTTACTCATTTGATTCGGAATACACCACTATAGAAAGAAACTGGCAAGACACTACGTGGCGAATATGTTTTGTAATATTATTAAACCGATAACTATTTAGATACATAGTTATTAACAATTTAAATGTGATAATTTGTCACAGACAAACATTTATATTTGCCTTAGTACAATAATAGTACATTCGTACTATTAGTGTAACTGTAATTTTTGGCTCACTATTTGAACGAAAACAAACAACACTTATACCACAAACTACAAAGAGACTTATTCTTTACAGACGGTAAACAAGACAGATGAAAATCAGGTGCGTTCCGTTTTATATTTTTACTTTGGGGGTAGAATTATATTTTTCTTTTTAAAATTTGACATACCGTGGGAATCTAGAAACTTCTAAGGCTTAGTAGGTACCTACGCAAAGAGAATATAATCACTACGTTTTATAGGTACCTACGTAGTAAATGTCTATGGGCTTAGGACCTCGAAAAATCTTTTGGGGGGTATATCATTCAATCCAATTATGTAAGGATTAAGATAATTAAGTTATATCTCATACAAAATGCTTACGCTAACGATACATACGAACATTTTTTCTCGCAATTATTCGTGATCGACCTACTGTTCGGTCCACGTCAACTCTGAGCCGACAGACTACAATCCTTCCGTAAAAACAACGTAAACGTATTATTACGCAAAAACTACTTACTGGACCGATTGCATTGCAGTTTCCACAGTTAGGTAGCTTATGGTCCAGGCTACGCGTGTCCCACACGCACTTGGCTAATTTTACGTCAACTAGTATAATGTTCCAAATTCAACTTTAATTTTTATCCTTTGCCTACCTAGTCATTGATAGACTTCTCCGCTACAAGCACAAGAGAGAAGGTAATATTGTTACAATAAAAGAGGGTAATTTTTAAAGGTGGCGTTTATTCAAGCACACGCAATGTTTCGGAGGCAGTCGGCCGCCATGTGGGTTGTCCAACCCGGCGGCGCAGACCGATCGAGCACGCGGGCGCAAAACGCGGCCACAGGGCCCCATATGAGGCTGCACTGATGGCTATCCGCCAGGTGAAGAATAGAAGCGCCTGGAGAGCATAGCCGGTTTGTGCAGACCCCCACACCAAGGGGCGGCTTAGTCGAAGAGACCGAAGCCCATGTCGTCGTCGCTTCCCTCCTCTTCTTCTTCCTCCTTTTTCTCTTCTTTCTTTTCGGCGGCTCCGGCCGGGGCGGCGGCGGGCGCAGCGACAGCGGCCACAAACTTTGACGGGTCCTGGACAGATTAAGCAAGCATTTAGTGACTTGGTGCCAAACAATCTTCTAGGCTAGTTTACTAGTAAAAATATACCCCGGATTGTTACAGTTGATTTTAGTTTGGTCTTCACCGAAAATAATATTAAAAGCACTAACAAAGCACTAAGCACTTTTTTGATTATAATAAAATGGCTGTAACATACAGACAAACGTACTTGACGAAACTATACTATATGGTTCCTTGTTTGACAATGGAACAAAAAATAGTATTTCATAATAAGCAAAATGAGTTTTTCAAAAATTTACAATTATCCTCTCGAAAATTAACTGGTTAAAGTGTTTCTTCAAAATGCCAGTGCAATGTTTATGGACAGAAACGTATCACACTAGGATAAATTTGAATAATTGATGTTGTCTGAAAGCGAAGCCTTGAAGTTAATGTTACACTCCAAGGAATTAGGACAGACACTCTTAAATGTTGACAGTCAGATTAGTTGCTAAATTGGTTCTGGTCTTATTGCAACAACTACAAATTAATGCTAATTGCTTTTAGTACCTTGATGAACTCCTTGATGGTAGTGGCCTCCTTGAATTCAACCTCGGTGACGGCAGCAATAGCCAGGAGGTTCTTGAAACCGTTGGCGATGGAGTGCGGTGCAGATGCCAGTGTGGGGTAGCCAATAGCCAATGACAGAGCGGCCACATTGGCAACTCCAGCCAAGAACTTTGCACGCAGATCCTCGGGTTTGATGTCCAGGATTGCCGGAGCAAAGATGGTACCCGAATCGTAGACCTGAAGGATTTTGTAAGAAGGATTATAGTCTCACTTGTTTCAATACTCAGTTTCATTTTTGTTTGTAAGAAAATTTTGTTTGCCCTCATACTTAAATTCAGTGATGCAACACTGAAAATAAAACATAGATCAAGGCAAGCTATTTCCCAAAGATAAATTATCAGAATGCCTCTTGTTAGGGCAATCCGTACTCAACACTTTGGGCAACTACAGATTTCTCCCAAAAGGTTGAAAAAAACATGCCACACTCCTACTTTTATGAAAGTACTAGCTACACTCTGTGTGCAAATTTTGCCCACCCCTTCCAAATCCTCCTAACCACAAACTTTTTTGTAGTGGTAGGCGTCTTATGCAAGAGGCCGCCTGGGAAAGTACCACACCTTTGTCAAATATTCAACCGCCACGCTGTAGTGAGTAAATATTTTTCGTTTCGATTTGAAGGGCAATGTTTCTAGTGAAATTAGTGCGCAATGAGACTTAACAACCGCAATGAGGTGGTAACAACCAATGTCTCAGAGTGACGAACGCAGTTCAAAACTTTTTTGTTTAATGGTGACTTGCCAAGAGGCCCGCAAAAGGAGAAAAGTACAACTGTTGATTATTTATTCTTGCATTTCAAACGAAGCATCCAAGCAAATTTGAGTTAATACAAACATCAAATAGAAAAACGGATGTTCAGTTTTCCCAAACTTTCCAGACAACTTTTTCTTTCCCTAAACACCTGATTCAGACTATAACATAACTTAATTGTTGATATAAAAACATTCATTCAAACTGAAAGCCTTATTATTATGTAATTCGGAGTGCAATTCAAAACAACTTGAAAAATAACAAAAAAAAAAATTTTTTTTAAAGCTGCTGCATTTATTGTTCATGAAATTCATATGGGGCGAAAACCAGAAGCTGAATACCTCCAGACTTCCAGTTAATACTTTCAAATAATAAAATAACATCTGAATAGACCCAGAAATCTCAGAGAAACAGTTATGCAAACATTAAGAACCTCCTTTTTTGAAGTAAGTTGAAAATAAGATTAGTTTGGTAGTGGCAATAAAGAGATACATACCTGCTTGACAACAAGACCGTATGAGAACGGTGAGATGTTCAACATGTTGAGCAGGGTTGCTTCGGAAGCTCCCACCTTGTCACCAGGCTTCAAGATGTGGACATCGTTGATGATTTCAATGGTTCCTGCAGATAATAAATCCATAAGCATACATAATAATAACACATTTAATGTTTTTTTTTCCATTTCCTCAATATAAAACTAGTTTGTATATTATATAACTAGCTGTGCCCCCCGCGTAGTTACTTCATTTAAAAGTAGTCCAGGCATGTTATTCTAGGAACAAAAGTACTTATAAAGTACAATATTATAATACATTTCTTCAAAATTAGTTCAGTTATTAGTTTTTTATCTATTGCTCCACGTCTACATCATATGCATCTATCATAGGTTTAAGATACCAAGTACACCAGTTTTTAAGTCAAAGCCTAAGCTATCCAACAGTGAAAACCACATTGCAGTCAGTCCAGTGGTTTTTACGTGATATGCGAACATACATGCAGACGAGACAGACACGATTAAAAAATATATTATATCCTTGTTTGGTACCCTAGACCAATCTATTTTAAATTATCTTCATTGTACAGATTTTTTGGTACTTACTGCTTTATTATACGAGATAGTGTTTCTTCAAAATGCCAGTGCAATGTTTATGGACAGAAACGTATCACACTAGGATAAATTTGAATAATTAATGTTGTCTGAAAGCGAAGCCTTGAAGTTAATGTTACACTCCAAGGAATTAGGACAGACAAGTTGGTATCAGAATTAATTATTTGTACTATTGCAAATGCTGCACAATTTTAAGTAATCTACTTAAAATTGTGAAGGACGGGATTGCATGATTTTCCACCACTTTAGTAAATCCCATACATTTTGCATTAACGAATCATCATCATTAACGAAAGTAGAAAGAAACTGCTACAGAAGAGAAAAAACTTTAGTAAAAAGTTGAAATGTCAAAAGTAGAACCTAATGTAAATTCCATTCATCTATAGGCCATGAAGCTATGTAATCTCAGGGATAGCTCACTTTTTGGGATCAAAATGAAAGTGCTTCTCTCGCTAGATTACAATGCAACAGGGTCGCTTACTTATCATTAAGAAATAATATGTACCTAATTACTTTTTAAAGAACATATACACACTCTTTACCCTTACACAATACACTGTAATTATGAATAACTGTAACAAATTTATTCTTAACTTTTTATTTTATGACATGTGTATTTTATTTTTTTCATCCTTGGCATCAGGAATACTTCTATCTTGGAATACGTCCATGAGTACATTTATCTGGGCCAAGTAGTTTCTTTCCAGACGAGACAAGAAAAATAAGTTGCTAGACGCACCGAAAACGTCTGGAAGAGCTATTGGTCCATGAAAGACCTAATGAAGGACAACCTTCCTCTCACCCTCAAGAATTCATGGATGTGCGTATTCTGCCTATCCTCACCTACGGTGCTCAGAATTGGTCTTTGATGAAACATCAGAAGTCCACACTCGGGGTTTGCCAGCGAGCTATGGAGCGCAGTATCTTCCATGTCCAGTTATCAGACTGCATAAGGAACAGTATACTGTGCTCCAAAACGCAGATAACGCACCAACATAGGTCAAAAATCCGCCAGCCTTAAATGGAACTGGGCTGGTCACATCTGCCGCATGTCAGACGAGCTGTGGGCAAGACTCACCACTGAGTGGAGCCCACACAACGTTAGACAACATCACGCCAGGCCTATACGGAGATGGCGGGACAAGCTAGACGCCTATTCGAAGGATTGGCCGCAGAAATCTTTCAACTGGGAGGAATGGAAAGAGGGTAGGGAGGCCTTTGCCCTGCAGTGGGATGACCATGGCTGAATAATAATAATAATGCTTAGGTATATGCAATACATATAAGTAACTATTTAATCAGATCTTACCCTTGGAAATCTTGGTGGGGATGGAGAGAGCCTGGAAGAAGGAGGTCTTCTCAGGACCCAGACCGGTGTTGTGTGCTGGGATGACGACGGATAGTGGGGCGATGGCGCCGGGACGGGCAGGCGCACGGACCTTGTTCTCCACAAGCTTATCACGTACCTATAATATGCAAGAAAATAAATTAAAATTATATGATTTAAGATTTTTAGAAACCCAGAATAGGAAAATAAACAAGATTTTATTTCTAACTCATATTTTTATTCAATACGTTTTTTTTTGATAAATTCTTGCTTGAGGCATATAATATAACATGTCATGTGGTGTGGTGTAACAAATAGCAGCTAATCCCAAATATCTGATTTCTGATGCTTGCATTTGCCTGATACCATAAAAGGGACTAGGTGAATTAGTTTCACCAATAAATATATAAGCAAAATGAGATATGATTTTCTGAATACAAAAATATTCAACAATCATGTTGAAAATTGACACGTTGCACCAACGTGTCAACGTCGTCACGTGTCGTGTGTTTCTTCAAAATGCCAGTGCAATGTTTATGGATAGAAACGTATCACACTAGGATAAATTTGAATAATTGATGTTGTCTGAAAGCGAAGCCTTGAAGTTAATGTTACACTCCAAGGAATTAGGACAGACAATCTTAAATGTTGACAGGCTACTTTTTGAACTGCAAAGATTAGTTGCTAAATTGGTGCTGGTCTTATTGTAACACTTACAAACAAATGGTAATTGCTTTTAGTACCTGATGAACTCCTTAATTACCATCAAATAAGGAGTATCACAGTAGCCACAGTAGTGGACTCCTTGAATTCAACTTCGCCGACAGCAGCAATAGCCTGGAAGTTCTTGAAACCATTGGCGATGGAATGTGGTGGGGTAGCC
This sequence comes from Alsophila aescularia, assembly GCA_946251855.1. NCBI lineage: Eukaryota > Metazoa > Arthropoda > Insecta > Lepidoptera > Geometridae > Alsophila > Alsophila aescularia. Next base: position 29,164,931 of record OX276379.1, on the reverse strand, counting down.
GGTAGCCAATGAGAGAGCGGCCATATTGGCAACTCCAGGCAAGACCTTGGTGAATTAGTTTCACCAATAAATACTTACTTCAACAAGGTCTCCACGGGTGAAGACAAACCCGACATTGCCCTTGATGTGAGGCAGCAGCTTCTCAAGAGCTGGGTTGGTCTCAAGGTGGTCCTTGATGGCCTTGCGCATCATGGTGTTCTTGCCCATCAGCACAATGCTGGAGCCCCGCAGCGAGATACGGATCTGCTGCATCTGGGTCGAACCCACATTGTCTGCTCCCACGATGAAACATTTTGGGTACTCGTCTAGGAGTTGCTGAGGAAAATGTGAGTAATTTGATTAATAAATGTTTCCATGCTTGTCTATTTAATATATGTTGAAATCTCTATACTTATCACTCCATTATTACAGATTACAGCTGAAGTGGCAGTTGGCTGGTCATAATTGTCGAATGACTGTTAACCGTTAGGGTACATGTGTTCTTGAGGGAGGACCGCGACTCGGTAAACGTAGCGTAGTGCGCCGTCCAGCTAGGTGGAGCGATGATTTACGAAAAAGTGCTGGCAGCAGTTCGAAAAATGAGCTGAAGATCGGGCTCAGTGGAGTGCACTTGTGGACTTACAGGGGCTGATGATGAAGATTACAGGTAAGCAATTTGTCAAACTCTAGACTCGGCTACTGACTGATGAGGGTTCAGGCGATCAATGATTCTGACACAGATGGAGTCTTTTGAGGTTATGTGTATGCATATGTGAGGAGAACAATCAACTTACGATGATTTTGACGAAGTAATTGGTCTTCCAGGTAGCCTTGTCCTCCCTACCCATCTTGCTGAGTGGTGTAGGGACTTCGTAGAAATTTAAGGACTGAAATACAGATTACTTCATTATTTGCCATGTTTCGAAATTTCCTTTATAAATATTCACGTTGTTATTTATTTCACATAATTTCCAAGCGCTTTTGTTAAATGTTTTCAGCGTTGGACATATGATTTCACGAATTTAATATGATTAAAATTTTAAAACTCACCAAGACAAAACGCACAAACTTCTGTGCGGGACGAAAATGGCTGATTTAGAGATGTGATTTTTGTTTTGTCATCAACACACAAGCTACAACTGCTACAAGTTGTATTCCACTCGACTAATTGAATCGAAATGTTTAGTCGATCAATCGAAAAGGATCGGAGTGATAGTGGCCGGCTGGCCGCAGTCCGAATCGAATTTCATTACTCAAAAGCATTGACGGAAATCACTGCGTCCGAATAAAAAAATGCGATTTTGATAGCTCACAGTGCTGTCAGCGTGATTTTGAATCGGACCTGCCTTTGATCGAGGATAATTTTGCTCATTGTCGTAGACTCAAATAATATATCTCGTTCTACCTCTTGCATCATCAAACCGAAGATGAACTGCCTCCCGGTTCACTAATAGAGACTTAAATTTTCTACATTATTCTAAACACAGGTAGCAATGACCATACAGGACATACGGGGAATCACTTATATAGTGATTATATTCTATAATCTCAACTCAACTTCTTTTTTAATGGATGGTGCGGGTTCTTTTCTCAATGTAATAATCCACAAAACCGGCGATGTTTGGTAGAAATTTCAAATTTGACATAAGGCTCACAGGGATTTCACGCAGGAGCTTAATCACCGTAAGTTCAATATGGCGACAATAATGACGTCATCTATGACATCACACGCGATATCGTCAGTCTGTAGTTGGCACGCTTACGCTGAATCGAACCGCTTATGAGCACGATAATATCGATTATGGCTTGATTCGGACCGCGCCGAGTATGTGTGTGTGTGTGTGTGTGTGTGTGTGTGTGTGTGTGTGTGTGTGTGTGTGTGTTGTGTGTGGTTTGTGTGGTGTGTGTGTGTTTGTGTGTGTGTGTGTTATCGCCATATACATGTGTATTTATGTATTTATGGTTATCGTGAAAAAACATCTTATGTTCTTATATGATAAAAAACCAATGCAAAAGTAGGTATAGCATCAACGCTCTTGATTTTTTGACAAACTTGTTATTTCGTTTCCATGGCAACCGTTCCTTTCAGCGAGTAATCAACTTTTTCCATAATTTTCCGGGATAAAAAGAATTCTATGTTTTATTCCAGGGTATAAGCTATCTCCATTCCAAATTTCATCAAAATCCGTCCAGCCGTTATCACGTGAAAGCTCCCCAAACAAACAAACAAACAAACAGACAACGTTTCCATTTTATATATTGGTACGGATGTGACAAACGTCAGATGAACCAATGTAAAAACTTTAGTTCCATGGATGCTCGGCGAGGTGCTTTGTAATCAGCACAAACGAAAGTACGGCAGTTACGGCACCACACGCAAACACAGATATTTTCCCTCCAAAACTGACTGGGGTGCTTTGAATCAGACATACAAAGGAAGTTCTTTATTGGAATGATATTGCGTATGATATTGTGGTCTCACCGAAAAACTAATTTAAAAATGAAATGCGAGAAGAGGAAGTTATATGTACTTACGTACAACTGGAATGATATCTTCAAAGAACAAGAACAAATTAAAAAATAAAATATAACCCCCGAATTCCCACCCCCTATTATACCTAGGAAGCATCTCGATCACATCAGTTTTCAAACATAATAATCGTTCCATCCGTTTCCGTTTGAGAGCTACGGTCATCACCCCCATTCCCCCACCCCATTATAGCTAAGAACCATCTGGTTTACCCTTCGTTTACCTTAGCTTTGAAACATGAAAAACCGCAGCTAAATTGGTCCATTCCTTTAGAAAATACGATTCTCACCCCCCCCCCCCCCTTTTTCTCGTCTCTCTCGATTTTCTCAACTAAATATAGCTAAGAACCATTTCGATCACATCAGCTTTCAAATATAAAAAACCGCATCTAAAACGGTCCATTCGCTCGAAAGCTAAGACAGCGTACTTAAGGCAGCGTAAATATTCTAAGCCCTGTACCAAAGAGGAACCTACTTTGAACTGCCCACGAACTTTGATAGGAAAGAACGGTCCTACCCTACCCTCATCTCACTTTTCCTCACCTTCCCCAAACTTTAACACATATGCCCAAACCTTCCCCCACATCTCCCTAAATTTCTCCATTATTTTTTTCTATGTTGTTGCACGTAGCTATTTGCATGATTTTGATTTGATTTTGCTGAATACGATAATTATTTTAATAACGTTTACGAAGTATTACAGATTCATGATCGTAACATACATACTGGCAGAAAAGTTAACCGTAACGTATAGGTCTACAGGTTTTATCAGCCATGCGCTCTAACACAGCCCCACCCGGTTTTAATCGAAGTCCAAAGAGATTGTACTTATACGAGTATTATATTACGTGTTGGTAAGGATCGTAGCTCCCAAACCCCACACGAATGAACCGATTTTGAAGCGTTTTTATATGTTTGAAAGCTGATGTGAACGAGATGGTTCTTGGCTATATGGGTGAAGGGGGGGGGGGGAGATTTGAGAAAATTTGGGTGAAATCGTATCTTCTAAACGAATGGACCGATATAGCTGCGGTTTTTTTGTTTCAAAGCTGAGGTAAACGACATGGTTCTTAGCTATATTAGGGGGTAGTGGAGGGGGGTGGGGTGGGGTGGGGTGGGGGTGTGGGGGGGGGGGGGGGGGGGGGTAAGGTTGAGGGGGTGGAGAGAATGGGAGTAAATATGGAAGCTCCCAAACGAATGGACCGATTTTGATGTGGTTTTTATGTTTGAAAACCGATGTGATCGAGATGCTTCTTAGCTTTTGAGGGGTGGGGAGTCAGGGATTATGTTCATTTTTTATTTGTGCTTGTTACAATATTTTAATCACGCCTTTAAAACAGTACCGTGACACACCTACTGATTAACTGACAGACAACACACAGCCTTAACCGGTGGACCAAGGAATATGAAATTTATTTATTTATTTAAATTTACATTATCATTACAGACAAATCTAATGCGACAATGTACTTAATTACTAACACATTTAAGGGCAGCATCAGTAGATTTCACCAAAGTACATGTGAAAATGTCTAAATCGCTGTGTTCAGCATTAATTATATTCAATAGCCGGAGAGCCCGGGTAAATGGTGATTGGTGAAGCAAATTGGTTCTACTGAATGGCACTGCAAACCGCTTGCGACAACGCGTACGTATATAGTTGTTTGGTACGTTCAACTTCAAGCACATCAGTATTTGAGGATTGTGTATCATACCTCGTAACAGTTTAAATAAATAAGTAAGCAATAAAAGGTCCCTCCTGACCTCCAGCCTATAATATCCTACCATTCCTAGGACGAAAAGAGTAGGATACATTAGGGGGTAGAAAGGATAAACCCCATATTGCTTAACATATAGGAAACGTGTAAATTTGTTCTGAATTTTGTCCACCATTGATCTATATTTAGATTCATGGGGACTCCATATCATTGCACTACATTCTAACCTACTTCTCACCAAAGCGCTGTATAATGCTTTAATGGCATTAAGGTTTTGGAAGTTCTGCGATTGTCTAAGTATAAAGCCTAAGTTCTTGAATGCTTGTTTACATATGTTTACAATGTGATTACGAAACCTTAATTCCGAATCTACCTGTACGCCGAGATCCTTCACAGAAGTGACACGAGCCCTGGCAGCTGCATCCACTCTGTAACTAAACGTAAGAGAGTTTTTAGCCTTAGTATAAGACATAACGGAACACTTAGATACGTTAAATATAACTTATTGGCCTGTCTCCATCGGAAAACGCTTTCTATATCCTCCTGTAGCCGTTCACAATCTTCGACCCCTCTGACCTTTAATACTAACTTGAGGTCATCAGCAAACAGTAGACACAAATTGACACAATGAATGTTTGATTATGTTCGGTAAATCATTTATCATAATCACAAATTCAAGAGGTCCAAGGTTTGAACCTTGACTGACCCCAGAGTTCGTGAAATAGGGTTCCGAAACACATCCACCATATTCGACATACTCCCGTCTTCCACGCAAATAGCAACAGAAAAAATCTAATAGCCCCGGAGTAAAGCTCATCAGGGCCAGCTTCATTAAAATAACGTCATTATCAACGGTGTCGAAAGCCTTCCTGAAGTCAAAGTACGCTGCATCCACCTGCACTCCGTCATCCATAGCAGGAGCTGCGTACGTCATAAATAAAGACGATAGTGGACTGGAAGCGTTTGGGGGAAGCCCTAAAAGCTATCAGTTCACCCGACCTCGACCGTACCCCCGACGACATAATCACCCCCGATGACGTTGCTTGCTCGATCGATGCCCTCACCAGCCATCTCAACACCGTTATCGGTGAGTGCTCCAGGGAGGTCCCAGCGGAGGATATCCGCCACTGGGTCCTACCTGAGGACGTGAAGAGGCTGATGACGACACGAAACGCAGCCATTAGAGCCCACGATGCATTCCCCAACGCTGAACGCAAAGCCACCTTGAGCTACTACCACCGTTTGGTCAGGACGCGCATTAGCGAGCTGCGCGCACAGCGTTGGGAAGACCTATTATCCGAAATCACACCGACCCACCAGGCCTACTGGGGGTTGGCGCGAAAGCTTAAATCCGACACCATCACCGTAATGCCCCCTCTCAATAGAATCGATCTCCCGCCAGCATTCGAAGACGAGGAGAAGGCCGAATGCTTGGCGGAGAGCCTCGCAGCCCAGTGCACCCCCGCTTACGATCACGTTGATCCCGTCCACATCGCCGCGGTGGACCGCGAAATAGAACGTAGGAATTCTCTACCTCCGACCGACCCCCCCCTCGAGCCCGTTAAAGCCGCAGAGGTTGAGTCGATCATCAAGGGCCTCAAAGTGCGAAAGGCCCCCGGTGCTGACGGCGTCAGTAACAGGGTCCTCAAGCACTTTTCTGTCCCGTTAGTTTATCTCTTAGTCAGCATCTTCAATGCAGCCTTGAGCAATTGTTCCTTCCCCGACGCTTGGAAGAGTGCCGACGTCATCGGCATTCACAAACCAGGCAAAAAGGCATCCGAGCCTTCCAGCTACCGTCCTATCAGTCTCCTCAGCTCTCTGGGGAAGATCTACGAGCGAATCCTTCTGAATCGACTCCGATCCATCGCGAAAATCAAAAAGCTCATACCGGATGAGCAGTTCGGCTTTAGAGCGAGACACTCTTGCCCTCAGCAAGTGCACCGCATCACGGAACACATCCTAAAGGGTTTCAATAGGAAACCAAAACCCCAAACCACGATGGCCGTCTTCCTAGACGTGGCGAAGGCTTTTGACAAGGTCTGGCACGCCGGGCTGATATACAAGCTGTATCAGCTCGGGTTGCCAGATCGTCTTGTGCTCATAGTACAAGACTACCTCACCAGCCGGAGCTTCCGCTATCGTGTCGAGGGCAACCGATCATCCCCCCACCCCATCAGAGCCGGAGTCCCTCAGGGCTCCGTGCTGTCTCCACTTTTGTTCACGCTTTACACAAGCGATTTCCCCCGCATCCCCAAAGTAGAGATCGCTCTCTTTGCGGACGACACCGCGATTTATACCACCGGATGGAACCCAGCTATTCTACAAAGAGCCATCCAACGAACGCTCCGAGCGCTCGATGAATGGTTTCGTAAGTGGCGAATAACGATTAATCCCGAGAAGAGCGTAGCGATGCGTTTCACTCACGGGGTTAAACGCTATTTCCCAATTAAACAAGTCAGGATCAATGACCGACCCATACCGTGGGAAAAGTCAGTTAAATACTTAGGAGTCACCCTTGACTATCGACTCAACTTCAATGATCACATCCACGCCGTCCACAAAAGGGCGGCATTCTACCTATACCGCCTCGCGTTACTCCTAGGCAGGCGCAGTAAAATGTCTCTTAGAAATAAGTTGACACTCTACAAAACCTGCGTCCGACCGACAATGACATACTCGTCCGTAGCATTTGCTCACGCCTCCCGCATCTCCCTAGAGAAACTTCAGATTTTACAAAATAAATTCGTTCGCGGTGCATTAGATGCCCCCTGGTATCAGAGGAACATCGACCTGCACAGTGATCTCGAGCTTCCCTCGATTGTTCAATATATGAAAAATGCCTCTCGCCGCTACTTTGACGCGGCACTTCATCACCCCAACCCTCTAGTAGTTCAGGCCTCTGACTACACGACAGACGCGACAACAGACGCACGGCCCCTTCGTAGACGCCCTAGAGACATCTTGAGCGATCCGGACGATGAAATCGCTGCCGCAGTGCAGGCAGCGATTGATTCGCCCACTCCGTCATCTTCACCATCTTTCAACACAATTAGACACAGACACCGACCTCGCCGGATGCGAGGTCGAAGGTCCCGTAATTAATTTCGACTTTATTCGCCTTCTAGTTTCTTGCCGATTCTTCTCGAAGGTGTATTCCGAATCGGTGGTCAGTTATGCAATTCATTTAAAGGGCTCCAGCCATTTCATGAGGGCCCTCTCGATCACTACCTAACAGTAGAGATCGAGGGGTGTTTAGTTCGATACTCCCCAAGTAATCAATGGCAACTGTCCAAGCCGAGGTTCGTACCCCCTGGGTGCCCTTGAGCAAGTGGCCAAAAACTTAACTTTGGCGTGCGCCTTCTGCGTCACGCATTGCGGCGGAGCGCTTTTGCGCCCGCCCCACCGTCCGGTGACGCTGTAGAGGTCAGTTATAGACCAACAGCACATATCCTTTCTAAAAAAAAAAAACGTCATAAAACATAGCAGATTACTGTCCGTGCTACGGCCAGGTCGGAAACCGTGCTGGGCGTCAGATAACTGCGCATTTATCTGCGAGTTAATACTCTGATGCAGAATGGTTTCGAAGACCTTCCCGAATGACGACAGCACTGCTATTGGCCTGTAACCCTCCACGTCTGAACCGCACCCACTCTTGGGTACAGGGATCACGCGAGTAAGTTTCCATTCATCCGGATGTGTGCGATTAGAGTAGTAAATTAAGCCGCTTCAACTGCCTCATAAACGTTTAACCTGGGAGGTGTATCACTATAAACGGAATGGAAATAGTTGGCAAATTCTTGTGCACAACGCTCAATTTCAACCACCTGACCCTGTTTTGTAATACGCGTAGGGTTTTTCTTCGATCTCTTAGACTTAATAAAATTCCAAAATGACAATGGATCCTTTGAAAACTGCATTTGCAACCTATTTTTATAGTCATCATAAGCCTGAGCAATTTTATTTTTAACGAGAGCCCTTTTCGCTGACAATTTTTCGTAATCACATTGCAATTTACTTCCCTTATACTGCTTATGAAGCCTAGACTTCTCCTGAATGTCGCATATTATGTCAGCATTGTACCATTCCAGATAACAATATCTGGAAGTAACAGCTTTATGCGTTTTTCTAGGAGTGGATCTGGATTTGGAGGAATATTCCTTGAGTATCCTGGAGGTACATGGAAGTAACTATATAGGCACCGGAAAACTTGAATACCAACTCCAAATAAATACCTCACAAACAAACGTAACTAATCTATATACAAAATTTTAAACTAATATCTATAAATTACTTTCAATACAATTATATATTATCTCAACTATATTATTATCTCAACCAGGAAACTCTAATAATACCTACTTACAAAATTCATATAAAGCAAACAAATCTAAACGAAACCTACCAACGAATCCAATTAATGGAGAAGCGTAATGTAAGTTTTCATGGTTTTAGTTTGAACCTCGCACGCTAGATGGCGATAGCGTCGTAAGAGCCATTCGTGCATCGCGCAAACGCTTGTGTAATGTGAATCGGCAGTGGTCTCGGCAAACTTCGTTTTAAATACACTCACCTGCAATCCGGACTGGTTGTTTTATTTGTAGCTTCGTGTACAAATAACCTAAAATACTTTTCATCCCACCTATTCGAAAAACACTGATGTGCTCCTGGAAAAGTGGGAGCAAAGTAGGTATTTTCTGCTCAAGACTTTCAGAGAGGGCAGTAATGAATTTCCATGGCTCGTCAGCTCTTTCTGCCTAAGCTCAGCCATATTCAAGTTATAAGCCATCATATTTTATTTTTAATGTGCAAAATGTAAACACACCAGTTGGGATTTGAACTCCGGTACTAAAGATCCGAAGTCAAAGTATGTCCCGTGGAAGCTATCCAGACATATATTATCAGGCCGAAAAGTTAGTATATACCTATCTCGAAATAAATGAAGACTAGACCAATAAGAGCGTGCGGTGCAAAATGGGTCACGTAGCGCGGGCGCGGTGAGAATCGTAGCTTCCAAACGAATGGACCGGTTTAGCTGCGGTTTCTAATGTTTGAAAGTTGAGGTAAACGAGATGCTTCTTAGCTATAATGGGAGGGTGGGGGAGGGTGGTCGGTATATACATTTTTAATTTGTGCTTGTAAAGAAACATATGAGCTATAAAGTATCTACAAGCGCCTATTATTTCTTTTTCTCATAGAGGGGGATGAAAAGTAGAGTGTATCACTCAGGCGCAAAACTTTTTTCCTTCGCGACGTATATTGAATCCCTCGCTACGTTCAGGATTCTACTTAAGAATCCTTCACTCCGCTCTGTATTTAAAATAGTGCCCTCGCCGGCAAAATATTATTTCGCTCCCTAGTAATACAAGCTACTATTCTATTACTCTCCCTGGCATATGCTCTGTACCTTGCCTATCGGCTGGCCACCCTACCAACTATTATATATTCTGTGGTGACACGAAGTCCACTGCGCGCGCATTGTGTGGCCCAGATTATAATAATAATAATAATATTATGACGGGAAATAACACTTCCGCTTTTTTTTACTACAGCAATTTTATTTCATTTTACTATATTTTATTTCATCAAAATTCACTTAAATTTGGACCTCTATCCTGCAGGAACCCTTTATTTAATTGGACCCTTAATGACACCCAAAATTATAAACTATGACTGTGCCAAGTTGCATCAAAATCCGTCCAGTAGTTGCAACGTGATTCGTGTTATTTTTTATAACTTTCAACCACATCCTGCGGGAACCTATAATTTTTCGGAATAAACGTTTCCAGTGTCCTCCTCTTACTATGAACTCAAAACATGCCAAGTTTTATTTGAATTGATTCAGAAGCATTGGCGTGATGCGGGGCCAAGATACAGACATGCACTTGTTACAGTTTTATTATCCGACTAGCTGTACCCGCGGCTTTGCCCGCGTGGTCATTTCATTTAAAAGTAGCCCACACGTGTTATTCCAGGTCCAAAAGTCTGCGCCAAATGTACCTACAAAGTACAATATTATACTACATTTCTTCAAAATTCGTTCAGCCGTCAAATAGTTTTCATCGATTGCTCGGCATCTAATCATCGGAATAAGGCACTGCGTTTTTATAACCCATATTCTGTGAAGTACGGCACTCCGCACTTCACAGAATATGCGTTATAACACACTTGCACTTCTATGACACTTCATAGAAGTTCACGTATTGCAATGAAATAAACGCATATAATTCAATATGAAATAAACACATACAATACAATATGAAATAAACGCTAGAATAAACGTACCGCGTTCCACCGCAAGGCAGTGCGTGCAAGGCCTAAGATACCAAGTACCCCAGTTTTTAAATCAAACCTTGTAAGGCGTTGTAGTGCGACGGGCGGTAAGGTAACGAATGACGTGCAGCGTGCAGATGAAGTGAAAATACGTAGTTCGTATAAGACATATTCAGAATAGGTTGATCTATATAAACATATAGATATGCGCAGAGTAATTTGATATCAACCATGTACAAAGTACTCTGTGTAATGTGTATCAACCGGACAGTAGGCAATTAAACAGACAACTTCCAGTCGCAAGAGCTTAAGAGCTGGAGGTCGTGCTGAGGCAAAGCGCTAAAGCTTAGTGTGAGCCGAATTTGAAAAGTTTACAGATTTGAATTAAGCGGGACCCTTGGTTGCACTGAATGAAATGCTTGCGTGTTTTAAGGTCAATCTGCGCCGTCTAGTTAAATAGGAGAGAGAACTTTGATGCATTTGGTTTATTCGCTTGAGTTGTTGATGAGGTAAATTATGAAGTGTTACAACATTAATTATCTTCTTTGTACAGTCTTTTTTGTTCTTATTGCTTTATTATAAGTACAGATACTACGCTCTCTAGTGTAGAGGTCCTACAATAAAAAGACTTACGCCCATGTTAAGGAAGTAGGATACTCCATTGTGCTATCTATCTATACTCGTACTCTAATATACAACATAAAAGCTTTCAAACATAAAAAACCGCACCTAAATCGGACCATTCGTTTTGAAGCTACGATTCTCTTCCCTTTTTTTTACCTCCCCCCTCCCCCTCTCCATATAGCTAAGAACCATCTCAATCACATTAGGTTTCAACCAAAATAAAAACCGCAACAAAATCGGTACATTCGATTGGAAGATACGATGCCACAGACAGACACAGACTCACACACACACACACACGCACACACAAACACGAACACACACACACAGTGATACACATCCTAAACTTATAATACCTGTCTCTTTGTTCGGGGGTTAAAAACGTATAACAGTAAGTGTGTTTGTTTGGTTACCAATAAAAACAGCCGCAAGACGGCGCTTTTTTATGAGGGATTGTAAATTATAAAATAATGATAATTTTTTCCGTTTTAAACATGCGCTTCATGTAAAACTAACAAATTTACAAATAAAAAAAAACAAAGTACCTAAATTGACAGAATTCTTTTCTGTTTTTTGAGTTTTTCTAAACTATCCGAATTGGACTTATTGTGACCTTGAAACGAACTTGTTGAAACGATTTGACAGGTTACTTCAGGAAATGACGATGATGATCGAGGAAAATGTAAAAATAACGTATAAAATATGTAAATGATTAAAAATATGGAGAAAAACATTTCAAGAAGCGCGCGATTTCAACCCAGGCACGTCTGGGTTGGCAGGTCGGCATACTCCCGCTGTGCCACACAACATCGTGCCAAGAAGGTTGAAATTATGATACAGTTTTAATGTTTTATGTATATTACATTTAAACTATCATAACTTTGAATACCTATCCCGCAGGAACCCTATATTTTTTGGGGATAAAAAGAATCCGTAATTTTAATACATAATATGAACTTTGACTATGCCAAGTAACATCAACCTCCATCCAGTAGTTTCAGCGTAATATGTGTTCTTTTAAATAACTTTTAACCACTATCCTGAGGGAACTCGTGATTTTTTCGGGATAAAAAGTATTTTTAATGTTAATCCATAACAACAGCTATGACTGTGCCAAGTTGCATCAAAATCCGTCCGGTAGTTTCAGCGTGATGCGTGTTCAAAGAGACAGACAGACAGACAGACAAAAATTAAAAAAAAAAAAATTTGCACTCTTTATCGATTTTGAAGTTTATTCAATTATAATTTTCAAAAAATATTTAATGTACAGATTTAGTCCATTTACAGTTTTATTATAGTACTAGCTGTGCCCGCGGCTTTGCCCGCGTGGTCATTTCATTTAAAAGTAGCCCACACGTTTTATTCCAGGACCAAAAGCCAAACCACTACCAGACCAGTTGTAGGTTTGGTCCAGGTCCAGAGGACCAGGAGGACCAGGACCAAACCTACAAAGTACAATATTATACTACATTTCTTCAAAATTAGTTCAGCCGTCAAATATTTTTTTATCGATTGCTCGGCATCTAATCATCGGAATAAGACACTGCCTTGCCTTTTTATAACGCATATTCTGTGAAGTACGGCACTCCGTACTTCACAGAATATGCGTTATAACAGTTAAATTATTTTTTTTAATCAATAAATTACTGTTTTACTATAAATAATTAGCTTAATTTCGCTGCGCGTTTTACAACTGAAGTCGACTTATTCTATCAAAAAACACAAAAAACATCTCAATACGTTTGAGCCTCTAAGGACCATAAAGTAAAAAAAGAAGAAAACGAGTTGCCCGAGTTCATTCAATGTAACAAACCAACCACAACCACTTCGTAACAAACCGCTTGCGTGTTTTAAGTGTAGACAACGCCATCTAGTTTAAATGAAGTAACTTGTTATCATGACCGTCTTGTTATTGAGTAGAGAAAATTATCTCCGAAGGTAAGGTGGCACAGATTAGAGAGTAATTAAGGTGGTGAGGTAAATTGGATGGGGCATCAAGGGTAGGTCATTATTGTGAGGTCCATACGAACAAATTTTAATGCAACGAAACATTGTCTTCTTAGTACAAATTATTTTTTATGATGTTTCACAGAATGACGTACCTACTTACTGGCATTTTAACTGGCTCTTAATAATTACCTACCCTACCTACCTACTTTTTGAGCTTTTTCAACATGATATGAGGATTGATTTGAAAAAATAAAAGTTTTCTATACTTTCTCTGTGAAGAGCAATACATGTACCTACCTCTATATGTACACATTTCAATACCGACAACTAACCATTTTGCCGGTAAGACATTATGAAGAAACCTCCGATATAATCATATAATTATGTAGGTACGTAGGTAGTACATTATAATATCTCAATGGAAGAAACATAATAAAAAAACGTAGTACATATAATGTATATACATACTCAGAAAACTTGCAACACTTCGAAGTATTTTTTACGCAAAAGCAATTGTGGTCTTTATTTATGCATATCCACGGATCAATTTCCTATGCAAGTATTTTTTACTTTCATTTCAAAAGAGCGATGGTGGCCTAATGGTTCTATAGTACAATTTAGAATCCAACGATACCGGGTTCAAAACCTAGGCTCCCGCAACAATGACTTTTCAAAGTTATGTGCGGTTATTCATCGCTCCGTGCTTCAGAGGGCACGTTAAGCTGTCGGTCCCTGCTGTTATTGGTTAATAGCAGTCGTTAAGCCATGTCAGAGGCTCTCGGGCGGCCTGACAAACTCTGACATCAGAGGCCAGCACTACCTCATACGACAAAGAAACAAACAATTTCAAGGCTTTAGAGTACTTTTTCACAAACGTTTTTCGTTTTTTTTGAGACAAAGATCAATTTGCTATGCAAGTATTTTCTACTTTCAAGGCTTCTAAGTACTTTAATTACGCAAACACGATTGTTCTCTTTATTTATATGACGGCAAAAATCAATTTCCTATGCAAGTATTTTCTACTTTCAAGGCTTTAATCTGTTTCTACAGAAAGCACTTGAAAGTATTTTGAACCCTGGTTTTTCGCCCTGGTGTTTGAAGATAGACGTACTTAAAAGCCCTGGTGCTGGATATTGCAAAAATGACCTATGCCTATGTGGAATTTGTTCGTGATTGATTCCAATTTCCACGCAGGCAGCAAGGAATTGGCGTCTTAAAATTAGAGAATTAGGCCCCTGGAGGTCGTGCTAGTGCTAGTGTGAGCCGAATCCCGAAAACTAATAAATTTCAAGTTACCGGGACCCTTGGTTGCAGGAATGAAATGATTGCGTGTTTTAAGGTCAATCAGCGCCATCTAGTTAAATCGGAGGGAGAACTTTGATGCCTTTGGTTTATTCGCTTGAATTGTTGATGCCATTGTGCTATCTTTACTCGTACCAAACTTGTACTATACCATCTCGATTACCTCAGCTTGCAAATATATAAAACCGCACCTAAGTCGGACCATTCGTTTGGATAGATCCCATTATATATATTGTTTTCAAACAAAACTTGACGGTTTACTTCAGGAAATTACATAAGCCTAAAAAAAGGCACAAAATATGTAAATGCTTATAAATATTGAGGCAAAACATTCATAGCAGCGCGTGGATTCGATTCTACTGTGCCACTCTGACTTGTGGCATAGGAGCCGAATTCACGGTACCGTTTTATAAACGGATGTGCAATTATTATTCCTTTCAAATTAACATAACTTTAGACTCATATCCCGCAGGAATCTCGTATTTATTCGTGATTAAAAGTATCATTCATTTTAACACATACTATAATCTCTGACTGTGCCAAGTTACTTCAAAATCCGTACGGTAGTTTCAGCGTGATATGTGTTTTTTTTTTTAAATAACTTTCAACCCCTATCCTGCGGGAACCATTGTTTTTTTCGGGATAAAAAGTATTCTAAATGTTAATCCATAACATAAGCTATGATTGTGCCAAGTTGCATCAAAATCCGTTGGGTAGTTTCTGCGTGATGCGTGTTCAAAGAGACAGACAGACAGACAAAAAAAAAAAAAAACCTTTTCGCACTCCATATCGATTTTGAAGTTCATCTCAATTAAAGTTTTCAAAAAATATTTAATGTACAGATTTAGCCCAGTTACAGTTTTATTATAGTATAGATAGATAGACTACAGCGAAGCAAGGGAAGGGTAACGAGTTTAACAGTCTATTGGGTTTAACAGTAAGCCTCTTCAGTGATGCAAATATAGTTGCCTATGTTCTATGTAAGTAGCTCTAGTACAATTTTGCCGTTTTTAGTGTTTTATAATGGGTATGATGTCTCTATTGGTAAAATATCATTGGGTGTGAATCGATTCGTCTTCAGGGGTGCGTTCACTATCAGCTAGTGTTGTATAATTTTGGAACCCGTTCAGTTTGAGGGGCCCGTTCACATAAACGTTCGAAGACGTCGGCATCGTCCGGGCGCGGCGTTCGCCTGGGTCATCCGAAAAATAGTAGTGGAGGGGAGGAATAGTATGAAACTGACACTTGACAGTTGTCAGTTGCATGTGGACGTCCAAAGTCGTTCACTATCTCCGGATGATCGAGCGATAATCGCACGGATGATTCGAGCGTGTAAGTGAACACAGCCCAAGTATATCAATGTCAACGTCAAACTAGACATTTCTTAGTTCTGTCGTTCGTGGTTGCTGTCAGTTGCTGTGCTGTGATGTGATGCGTGCGTGCAGTGATATGATTGCAAATTTAATTTTATATTTCAATAATTTATCGTTTATTGTAATTAAAATAGTGTAAATCTGTGGAAATACTTTTTGTGAAAGACATGTCTCTGTTTCGAAAACCGAAGAAGATCCAGAGACGCATGTTCTGTGCCGATGATGAGGAAGATGGGGACCCGGAAGCTCCACCGCCGCCTCTCATCAGTCAGAAGCGAGAAAAGAAGGAGAACAAGTTGATAAAAGCACCCAAACTCCTGAGCTTTGCTGACGAAGGTAACTAGCCTCATAAAATAAAATGTTTTGGATAGCCTTGTCATGGCGTTTATATCAGTTTTCTGAGCACCAATGGCCCTGTTAGCTGCCTAAGCGACCATTATATGCTGGATGACTTCATGTATTCTAACTGTTGCTATTAAAATAGTATTTTAACATTGTTGTATAGTGTAGGACCTATACAACAATTAAGTACATAGTGATACCCTGAAGCATGACATTAGAATCTAACATGTTAAACATCTTAGGTTGATCTCATGGTAAAAAGATGAATAAAAATTCCAAATTACTGTTCTTATGATTATAGAGGAAGAGTGTGAAGAATTCAAAGTAAAGAAATCATCTCAGAGTAAGCGGTTGTCCAAACGAAGGGAAAAGGAAAAGAAACGAGTTCCAGACGGTGATAATAACAAATATGACAAAGATAATAACATACACGAGGTAAGGTGGCTCACAGACAACTCCCAACATTTTAAATATTCATATAATGACAAACTATGCTCTGTTGCAGCTAAAGTTGGTAAGTTTGTGAAAAGCTATTTTATGACAAAATTGGCGGTTAATTTGTAAATGGGTTCTTAAAATTTACTATGGGGCTAGCATACTTGCAAGGCATTTTGAAAAAAGCTTTTTTTTGCAGCCAATCTATTCTTATAATAAAGCAGTAAGTACCAAAGTCTATACAATGATGTTAATTTAAAATAATGGTCTAGTGGACTTAAAATAAGCTACTGAAAAAATATATAATGTTTTTAAAAGTCAAGTCTGTTTGTTCGCATTTCACGTAAAAACTTCTGGACTGATTACGATGTGGTTTTCACTGTTGGATAGCTTAGGCTTAGACTTAAAGCTGGTGTACTTGGTATTTCAATCTGATGAGTAGAAGCCGAGCAATCGATAAAAAAGTATTTGACGGCTGAAGGAATTTTGAGCATTTGTATTTTAGGTACTGGAATAGCACATATGGAAATCATAATCCAGAGAAATGACCACATGGACAAAGCCGCCGGCACAGTTAGTACCTTAATAAATTGCTAAAGGGCTTAAATACAACTAAAATATGATGAAAGCTCTAGGCCCCTCTAATAATAATTTATTGAAAAAGAAAGACCTCTATTAAGCCAAAACGGTTAGAAGACATTTAATTCATTGAAGAATTCCACAGTTTCTTAGTAGTGTAAATAATATATTACGTGTTATGATTTCCTTAGTTGTTTGTGTAAGTAAATGATACACATTATTAAAAAACAATATAATAATGTGGACTGCAAATACTGATACTCTTCTATAAACTATCCCAATAGTAAACTTACTTTCTAATACAGGATAACAATGGAATTCATGCAAACCAAGACAAAGAAGCCACTGAAGAGAAGGAAAAACCGAAGCTTAAAAATAAAATCACCCTTGATGGCCTCATCTTGTCAGGCAGAGAAGCCTTGGCTGCAGACGGAGCTGGGGATATGTCTGAAAGTGGGGGGGAAGAGGAGGAGGAAGAAGATAGCAGGGGGTTCCACCAGTACCGGGCTGAATCTGTCAGGGCCGCACTGGCCGTTGCTCCCGGACACATTCCTGACGCTGCACTCATCCATGCCGCAAGAAAGACCAGACAGCAGGTATGAGAGGTGAGGGACTAGCGATGGCTGGCACCGACGTTGACCAAGTTCTCGTTGTAAGCAGAACTTCGCTTAGAGCAAAATTGATACAAAGTTGTTGGACATTTATGCACCTATTGGATATGAAGAAGATTTAATGAAAAATCTAATCCTTCTTTGATAAAGTGTCTGATGCAAAGTTCTATTTGGGCTGTACAAGAACCCATTAAAATTTCTGTTTCATGTTGGAGTTTTCTGCAATGCTATGTGCTATGGTCGGTTATACTGTCTTCAGAACTTATCAAATGTTTAATCTTTATGCCAAGCCATCTATGGTTTCTATCACCATTGAAATGTTATTAATATTGACAAGACTTCTAAATTATTATTTGTATTCTCTTGGTAATGCAAGTTTCATTGTTTTGTTGTTTAATGTTTTGATGGATTTCTCTTCAGCACGAGGCACTGGCAATTGTTTAATTGGTTTCTGGTTTGTATGAAATTCTGGATCTAAAGAGATGTTCAGTTGGAAGTTAAAACATTACTCCTGAGCTTTGTTTGGTCTTCATTGCAACAACTTGTGTTTTTGATGCATAGATTGATGAATGGCCGGTTCCTATATCTTAAAACGAACCGTTTTCGCTTACTGTAAGTCAGCTTTTGACATAAACGCCTACAAAAAACGTCAAAAAGTAACGAGACGTTGGAAAACAACACGTTTCATTTTATAGGAATGGGGGTAAGGGAGTCTGCAGTAGTTAACATGATTTACCTATTATGTACATGATCATCGGGTGGCGCTAAATCTAACATTGCGCAGTACTGCGCATACATGCGCGTGCGCACGTGGCAAGCAACTGGTTACGTAATAAAACATGCAGTAATTAATGCAGTGCCACATTGAAACTAACATTGTCATAATTATTATGTTATTACAAATTCAACTTTAAACAAAACAGAATCATTTTTTCTCTGCTCGCACTTGGCAGCCATTTGTATGTAATCTGCTGGCACGGCAACCAGCCATTGGAATACCTTCCATGAATTCCGTACCGTCGCTGGTGCTGGCCACTGGGAAAACGCCCTATGGTGTCTTAGCAAACTAAATTAAATAGTAGGGACAATGTGACACATACAGGAAGTAACTGAATAGCCTTTAAGAATGCAGCAGGTTTACGAGGGCTGTTTGATAAGTCCTTTTAAAAACTATTTATAAACCTTTTTTCTGGTAAATGGCATTAACACTGGCAGGCACAATCTTTCAAATGAAGACTCTAAAATTCAGCAAAAACAAGTTTTTGTCAGTTTAACCATTGTTTAACTGTGATCACTCGTAAATTTTCAACAACTATGGAAAAATCTGAATTTCGTGCCGTTATAAAACATTTTTTTATGAAGGGTTGCAGTGCTGCCACAATAAAAACTGAACTTGATTCTGTTCATGGCACTAACGCACCAACGTTGCAGACTGTTTATAACTGAATAAATGATTTTAAACGTGGTCGGTCAAGCACATCTGATGCTCCACGCTCTGGATGCCCAATCAAAGTCACTACTGATGATGTTGTTGAAGAAGTCAATAATATTATACTCGACAACCGCCTAGTGAAGGGGCGTGAAAATCTGAGAACACAGGCATCTCCACTGAGCGAGTACATAAAATCCTGCATGAAGATTTGGTTATGACAAAGCTGTCTGCACAATGGGTGCCATGTTTGTTGACAATCAAGACAATGCCCCAGTGCACACGTCAGCTATTGCAATGGCCAAAATCCACGAATTGGGCTTCGAGCTGGTCCACATTCGCCGGACCTAGCTTTTTTACAAAATATTATAAGACCACTGACCGACTGACCACTGCGCAGTAGACTTCGATGCGCGATGTCTGTGGACAATAACAAATTCAAGGTCAAGATGATTATTGTTTTTTCCCAGTGTTTACTAGGCAGTACTATTATTTACTCTGTGCTACTATGGTTTTCATGCAATGTTCTTTTAGGAATCTTTTTAAGTAAATTCATGAATGAAAAACTTTTAAATCTCAAAAGTCGTAAAAGTAATGTTATTTCGCCATGACGTTTAAGAACCACCACCCCGGTACTTAATAGGTAATTATATTACAGCCTTCATATTGTTCTTTAGCTGAAATCATCGACTTTTTAGATTTATTAAACATGGCCCAGAACCGTATACCTTGTAACGTGGCACTGCATCATATATTACGTTACGTTTGCCTATAACAAAGTTCCTGGTGACAGGCGCGCGAGCTCGGCGACTTCGTGCCGGTGCCGTCGGAGGCGCCGCCGGGCGCGCGGCTTGTGCGCGAGGGGGAGGCCGACGACTCCGCCGACGATGAAGAGGGACGGATACATGTGCGAGGGCTGGACCTGCCCAGCGACAAACCTAAACGTGAGTATGATCACCTTGGACAAGACTTCGTGTTGTTGCCGTCGGAGGCGCCGTTTTGCAAATATTTTTATTAACAAGTCATGTTCAGCACGTAAAAAAAAAAGAACAAAGAGACGGGTGTTATAAGTTTAGGGTGTGTATCACTGTGTGTGTGTGTGTCTGTCTGTGGCATCGTAGCTCCCAAACAAATGGACCTATTTGGATTCGGTTTTTTCTGTTCGAAAGCTGATGTGATCGAGATGGTTCTTAGATATATCGGGGGGTGAGAAAGGGGGGTGAAAATCGTAGCTTTCAAACAAATGGAAAATCGTAGCTTTCGAAGTGGACCGATTTATTTTATATTTGAAAGCTGAGGTAGAACTGTAGGTGTAGATGTGTGAGGTAGGCTGGTCCGTTTGAAGAACCAAACGGACCAGTCGGACCAGTTTAGCTGCGGTTTTTCATGTTTCAAAGCTGAGGTAAACGAGGAGATGGTTCTTAGCTAGCTATAACGGGGGGGGGTGACGACCGTAGCTCTCAAACGGATGTAATGATTTTGATGTATGAAAACTGATGTGATCGGTGGGAAGTCGGGGGTTATATAAATTTTTAATTTGGTGGCGTGGTCTTACGCATACACGCTTGGGGAAAGGTTTCCCCGCTGGCCCTCGATAGGTTTAAGGTATACAACGCTTGCCTAGCTTATGTAGCTCCACAGAATCATCTAGCTCAAGTTTTTTATGACTTTGGACCAATAAATCAACATGAAAAAGAAAGTAATTTACACTGCGATACAAGAAAAGAAGATTGTCAGTTGGCAAAGTGCACAAGTATCTCTCTGAAAGAAATTGTAAATTTATTTTATTTCTATGTTGGTAGGTGGCACGGCTGCTGTGCAGTCGGACGAAGAGATGAACAGCGAGGCCGAGGAGTGGGAGGAGCAGCAGATGCAAAAGGCCATGCCGGCCTTACCCGACCTTACTGGTATGTTAGCTATATCCATAATAGTTTATTGTTTGTTTGTTTAATCCTAGTGAGCGGTGTTCAAAGGGTACACATTATACAGGCCCAATTACATAGAGAAAGTCTCGACTCTAGGTGGAGCTTCGATCTGCTGTCGCTCATTCATTAGAGGAAGTCTCGACTCTAGGTGGACCTTCGATCCGCTGTCGCTCATTCATTAGAGGAATTTTTAACTCTAGATGGAGCTTCGATCCGCTGTTGCTCATTCATTAGAGGAAGTTTCGGCTCTAGGTGGAGCTTCGATCCGTTGTCGCTTATTCATTAGAGGAAGTCTCGACTCTAGGTGGAGCTTCGATCCGCTGTCGCTCATTCATTAGAGGAAGTCTCGACTCTAGGTGGAGCTTCGATCCGCTGTCGCTCATTCATTAGAGGAAGACTCGACTCTAGGTGGAGCTTCGATCCGCTGTCGCTCATTCATTAGAGGAAGTCACGACTCTAGGTGGAGCTTCGATCCGCTGTCGCTCAGCTTTTTACTAGCTTTTCAGTCTGCTTTATTCTTTTACCCCTTTATTCTGAATTTTATTAATATTTTTGGTAGTGTGGACATCCATAATGGCGATTTGTTTGGGCTGTTCCATAAGAACAATGCAAAATTGTTCATTAAAGAGTACAAACACGCCCTTCTCGAGGTAAACACGGCATGCCATTAAATATTCACTTTATTTTCCATAGTGTTAGGTACCATTATATAAAATGTTTCTCTATGTCCAGGTGAAGGCTTAGAGTTGAACCCGTTCGCGGTGGCGCCGCCGCCGCCGCGGCTGGCGGATGCGCCGGCGCACCTGCGGCCGCTCGCCGCCGCCGCCGTGCCGCTCACGTCCGCTGCTCAACTTGTGGAAGCACTCCGCAAGAGGTACTGTTACATAGAATTGAACCCGTACCCGGCGAAATAGTTTTGTGGACCGCGATTCCAAGTAGGCGAGAGCTACGCTCGACGATGTGGTCGTACTCGGTCATAGTGATTATGAAATTAAAGATTTTCATCGAAAAATACAC
Organism: Alsophila aescularia; assembly: GCA_946251855.1. Classification (NCBI taxonomy): domain Eukaryota; kingdom Metazoa; phylum Arthropoda; class Insecta; order Lepidoptera; family Geometridae; genus Alsophila; species Alsophila aescularia. Next base: position 29,142,848 of record OX276379.1, on the reverse strand, counting down.
CCAGATCCTTCGAAACATTCTTACGTGTGAGAACTTCCCCTTGTAGGGCATAATCGAACATAAACTTGTGAGTTTTTCTGGTGAAACTTATTACAAAGCATTTACCAACATTGCTATCCTGAGTTTCACTCATATTCATAGGGGTGTCGGGCACAGGCAGTTGATGCTGTTTAACTGGAGTATTCAAAATAACAGAAAAAATGAAAAAAAAAACAGAAAAATACAAGAAAAATATCAGAATAATACGTGTTTTTTTATCAGATAAATATCCTTTTGATGCCTTTTAAAGGGCTTTTGAAGCCTTTTGAAATTGGGGAGTTCGGGGTGGGTGGGGCATGTAGCCTTTGCGAGATAAAAATATAAGAAAGAGAAAATATCAGATAAAACACAAGAAAAATATGAGAAAAATATCGGTATAATACGATAATAATATCAGCAAAATATCCCCTTTGAAGCCTTTTAAAGGCCTTTTGAAGCCCTTTGAAATTGAGGAGCTCTGGAAGTTCTACCCCACCCACACCGAACTGGGGAGTTTGAGGTGGGCGGGGTAATGTAGCCTTTGCCAGTGAAAAATATCAGAAAAATATCCCTTTTGACCTTTTAAAGGCCTTTTCAAGCCCTTTGTAATTGTGGAGTTCTGGGAGGGTGGGGCTGAGTTCTGAGCATTTGCCAGAGAAAAATATCTCTTTTGAAACCCTTTGAAATTGGGGAGTACACCAAAACATCAATGGGTTTAAAAGGAGGGTCAACATTTAAAAAAAAACCTCTATTTTGAATACACTGTTGGCAGTCGAAATTTTGTATGTAAACTCCTGAAATAAAATAAACTTACACGGGAATTAGGATTTTTGAAATTTTCTAAAATAAAAGGTCAGACTCAGTTTACCATCAAAAATAACAATTTTCTTATATATTGATATATTTAAACTGAAGTTAACCTAAGAGGAGCACTTGTACATCTCTTTTGAGATGGTTTTGGTGTAATTTTTTTGATCTATACTTATAACAAAGCAATAAGTAAGAAAAAGTCTGTACAAAGAAGATAATTACAAAAAAATGGTCTAGGATACTTAAAATAAGCTACTGAACTAGATTTTTATTTTTTTAAATCATGTCTTTCTGTTTGTTTGTTCGCGCATCACGTAAAACATCTAGACCGATTGCGATGCGGTTTTCACTGTTGGATAGATTATGGTTTGACTTAAAAACTGGTGTACTTAGGTTTTCAATCCAATGAGTAAGAAGCCAAGCAATGGATAAAAACTTTTTGATGGCTGAAGGAATTTTGATCAAATATTAGTATATTGGTATTTTAAGTCTTGGAATAACACACAGAGTACTTTTATCCTAGAGAAATGACCACGCGCACGCGAAGCCGCGGGTACAGCTAGTTATTTATTAATTCATTTATTTCGAATATAAACACTGAAGCTCTAAAGTTTTGTTTACGTCAAGTGGCGCCCTCTAGTGAACTATGCATGAAAGTACTATTCTCTCTCCCAGACTAGAAGAGCTCCAAACGGACCGATCCCTCACGGCCGCGAAGAAGCAAGAGGTCCAAGATCGGCTGCTGTGCGCGGCGCGCGTGCGCGAGTCTCGCGGCGCGCGCTGCGGCGCGCTTGACGCCGCCTACAAGCGCGCGCAGGCCGTCCGGGGGTACCTCACGGACCTTGTAGAGTGTCTCGACGAGAAGGTAACAACATATTTTAATCGACTTCACAAAAGAAGGAGGTTATATGTTCGACTGTATGTACTTATTTTTTGTGTTTTCTCCGATTTATTCGTCAATTGAAAATTATTTTTTTGTTTGAAAGAGTAGACCTCCAAGTTGCTCCCATATAAATTGTATCAAAATTGGATCACTTATACTGATTGAGTATGCAGGTAAAGGACCGCGTGGCCATTGAACTTGTGTGAGCGAGAATCCTGTTGTATTGACTGTCCACATGAAACAGCTGACGAGCGAGCGCGGGGGTCATTAACCGCGCGGTCACTGAACTCGTGTTCACCGTCGCCGTGGCGTGCTGTTGCAGATGCCGCAGCTGGAGGCGCTGGAGGCGCGCGCGCTGGGCGTGCACCGGCGCCGCTGTGAGCTGCTCGTGGAGCGGCGCCGAGCCGACGTGCGGGACCAGGCGCAGGATGTGCTGGCGCTAGCAGGTAACGTATAAACCGACAAACTTAAATGGTCGTCGAAATGTTGAGTGGTGAGATGCGCGCCCTGCCCGTGGTCCACCTACATAGTTCACCTGGCTGTACCAGGGGCAATATAACTGGGTAGATTTTATTTCATTCCATGGTCCACCTTAGTTCTACATATTATTATGTATTATTAATATATGGTTTTTAGAATACAAACTATCATCCACAAAGAAAAATTACAAAAGCAATACTTGTGGAACTACTATTTACACGACTGCCCAAAAAAGGAGTGTAATGTTTTCAGGGTCCATGTATGTACAGTAGTCGCAGCGGAAGTATGTGTCTCGGAAGTTGTCTGCTAGTCGCTGCGAAAACTGATATTTTTCAGGCGCAATCCGAATGTTGAACGACAGCATTGTATAACTGCCTCGCTCACTCGCTTACGTTGTTCGCATATTCTATCGCGCTCTTACTTTATGCTGTTTTATCCCCACAGCACAGCACAGCACAGTACCTGCACAATCGTTAAATAAAAACCCCTGGGCCCTATTTCATAAAACTATAGTTCACTGACATATGTCAATCGAACCGACAATTGTCAGTCAAACTATCGAAATGTGGTACATTTTTGTTATATGAAACGGAGCTTTGGCGTATTCGACTGACATTTGTAGGTTTATTATGATTTATCACTTTATGAAATAGGGCCCTGGTGTCTTGAGAGGGACCACGGGAAGAAAAAATGCCCCTGGTATAGCCAGGTGAACTACTCGTATGTAGATGGACCACGGGCAGGGCGCGGTGAGATGATTATCATTTTTTTTTATGCCAGCTCGACCGGGCGCGGTGCGACATCCCGACTCGGAGGAGAAGATACGTCGCACGGCGGAGCGCGAGGGGCGGCGGCGCGCGCGCCGGCTGCGGCGAGAGGCGGGAGGCGCGCGATACCACCGCGATGGGGACTCCAGCGACGACGAGCTGCCGCCCAACGAGCACCAGCACGCACTCAACGAGAAAGGTATCACCCGAGGAGACTGAGGACAAGGGAAACTACCTGCAGCGGCGAGCAAGCAATCCTACCATCCGTATATAATTTATCTGATAACTCTTTTAAATCACGTTACAGAATCAATCCGCCAAGCGGCAGCGGTGTTGTTCGCGGACGCACTTCCTGCGTGGCGCTCGCTGCGTGGCGTGTGCGCCCGCCTCGCCGCGTGGCGCCGCCGCGACCCCGCCGCCTACTGCGACGCGCACGCGCCCGCCGCGCTGCCCAAGCTACTAGCGCCATACGTCAGACATCAGGTAACATGACACGTTACGGACGCACACCCCGCGTGGCGCTCGGTGCGTGGCATGTGCGCCTGCCTCGTCGCGTGGCGCCGGCGCCGCCGCACTGCCCAAGTTACTAGCTACTAGTGCCATATGTCAGACATCAGGTAACGTGACACGTTACGGACGCACTCCCCGCGTGGCGCTCGGTGCATGGCATGTGCGCCTGCCACGTCGCGTGGCGCCGGCGCCGCCGCACTGCCCAAGTTACTAGCTACTAGTGCCATATGTCAGACATCAGGTAACGTGACACGTTACGGACGCACTCCAGGCGTGGCGCTCTTGTCGTGACAGAGTTTTCGAATTGTACCAATTCGTTTTCGGAGTAATAAAACTTGTACTTTATTCCCGAGCAGTAATCGCTATAGACGCTTTTGTCGTGATATAGCGAAGATTTCGTACATCGGAGTTTTAGAAACCATTTTGCTTAATATTTAACATGTCGTTTATCACTGGAGTTTTCCCTACGTAGTGGAAAAAGGCCCATTTAACGCCGATACATAAAAAAGGAGATTTGGCGCATGATGAAAACTGCAGACCTATTTCAATTCTTTCAGGAATGGGAAATATGTGGAATCTATAGTAGTTAAGAAATTTTTTACAGCATGTAGCTCAATTATTAAATTCAAACCAGCATGGTTTCATGCCACGTAAATCTACATGTACTAATCTCATTGGCTATGTGAATGACACTCGAAGTTTTGGATAGGAGTGGTGAGACTCGTGCATGCCATTTACACAGACTTTAGCTAAGCTTTTGACTTGGTTAACCACGATTTGTTACTTGCGAAGCTTCATGGATTAGGCATTCACGATACACTGCTGCGGTGGTTTGAATCCTATCTGGATAACAGGTCTCAATTGGTAGTTGTTTTAGGTCTGTTGTTACTGGAGTGTCTCCCCACTCAACAAAGTGCGAGACGCTGATAACTACTGTATTTATTACTTCTGCTTCAGCTGATATTGTGGAACCCTCTGGCAGACGAAGACAACGAGGACTATGAAAAGATGGATTGGTACAAGTGAGCATACATTCTATTTCAAATTATAATAATGTAATTTTTCTCAAAGTTTCACAAACTGTATTAACCTTAATAAAATTAAGATTACAGTAGTCTTCCTCTTTTCATGTAGATACATTTTTATTTTTACCCAACTGCACGGAGAGTTATGTGTTTGGGTTGTATGTATGTTTGTACGTTTCTTAGGCGCGTCCTACAGCCTAAACGGTTCGACGGCTTACAGCTGCCATATTGTATTTCCGACGGAACAAAAAATTACGAACGAGGTATCAAATTGAAGGTCTTTCAAATATATATAATTCTTATAACTAAACAGTAGCAATGTCCTTTAAGCTACTTACAACATTTTCAATTTTAGATTATTTAAGTTAATTTAAATAATGTTGCAATTGTACTGTTAAAGTAAAGTTAAATATGCAAGTAAAAAATAAAGTTCCTACTTTTAGCTATTCTGTGATTATGTCACAGAAATGTAAGAAACATTTCTGTGACATAATTGTGTGTTGTTTAGATATGTTGCGGGCACTGGTGGTTATTATAACGTTTTGAACAAAGTTTTATGCAGAGAAACCATCTATACTTATAATAAAACAATAAGTAAGAAAAAGTCTGTACAAAGAAAATAATTAAAAAAAAGTACTAGGGTGGTGGTGTTTTAGCTCCTGGAATAGCACATAGAGTACTTTTAACCTAGAGAAATGACAACGCGTGCGAAGCCGCGGGCACAGCTAGTTAGTTATTTAATTATAGTGATTTTGCCCACCGACATCCACCAAAGAAAAATTTGTTGTGTGTTTATTAAACACACAACAAAATTTTGCTATTCAATGCAATACGACAACCGGCTGGCCGAATTGTTAGTGATCCTGACAGCGAAGGCTACCAAAGATTGCGGGTTCGAATCCCGCAAGGTGAGTAGAAATGTTTTTTGCCAAGTCATGGATGTAATTCGTATCTTGGTTGGGGCTAGGTTGTCCCCAAACTAAGGGAAGCTTTACTAGCTTGGGAACAATTCACATGAATTGATAAAATATTGCAAAATTATAGCACCAATGTTCTTGAAGCTTTTTGACAGACTTGTGATTATTTCGTTTCCACGGAAACCGTTCATGTCATTCCTTTCCTTACAGCGAGTAATCGTAATTTTCCAGTTTTTCCGTGGCAACTTACTATTTTCCGGGATAAGAAGAATCCTATGTTGGTCTATATATTGTACAGTACCTATTTACAAAGTTTCATCATAATCGGATTAGCCGTTTTGGCGTGAAAGCTCCCTAAACAAACAAAGGACATCTTTTCACTTATATACAGTGTGTTCCAGGAAGTAGTGAGAAGCGGAGGTCCCGAGATAGAGCTCTTCCAGGGGCACCCGAATAACCCCTATGTATTGTCCGCGATTTTAGATATTTTCCTAGTTACTCATATTTTTTTTAAACTCCTGATTCCGACACAAACTTAGTGATTTTGACCAAACTAACAATAGTATTCCAATGATTTTCTGTATGTTGGTAGTCCAGTATGAGCACATTAATGAGACACCAAAATAATATTGTAATTACTAAAAAACTATAAAAATAAAACCGATAAAAAAATAATAGAATAACTTCAAATTTTGTTTAAAGCAAAATATCTTTTCAAAGTTTGGAGGTCCCTAACATAAAAAATTGGAATAATTTTATTTTGTTCCTATTTTAAAAACTTCTTCAATTCACTGGCAACATATACCTAACACTTAATTAGCCTAAACATATAGCAACACAGCATAAAGTGACTTCAAAGGTGGAAAAGTCGACATTTTTATAGTACCGATATAGTGGGGTGAGGTTGGGTTTGGATGTATGGGGATGAGTGGGGATGGAAGGAGATGGTTGGGGATAGGTGTAATTGGGTGGGGTTGGGCAGGGATTGATGGACGGGATTGATTAACAGTAAATGTAATTGTTTAATTTCCTCACAATAAAAGTGAAAAGCAGAGTGTATAACTCGTTTATAAAACATGTCATTTTATTCTCGATTTCAATATCTACCCTGGCTCGGGCGGCTAAATTTCTCGGATAAAAAGGCTTGTTACAATCTACTATTTGACTGAAACAGAGGCTTTTGAACCCTATCCGATTAAGAAAATGAGTGAAATACCCTATTCCAGATGTCTGATGACATACGGCGTCACAGTGGAGCGCGGCGAAGACTCGTCCTCCGACTCCGAGGCGGAGCCGCCGGGCTGCGCTCCTCCCAGCGAGGACTCCGTGCGGGAGGACCCCGACCTGATGGTGCTGCCCACCATGCTGAACAAGGTAGTGCTGCCTAAGATTACAGGTTAGTGTACTGTCCTCGTCTTAACTAACCCTTGTTTGTAGGCAGCGGGGCTTCGAGCTTGTGGGTGCTGTGCAGGTTACGGGGATCAGTTGTCCTTCTGGTATGTGCTTCCTGCGATTTGTATTGTAGTTGTGGAATGTACCCCACAGTTTTAAAATTTTGAGTAATATAGTGAATTTCGTTAAAGTTCATTTACTTAAATATGAACGAAGTAAAAATATGTAGGTTATTATTTCAAAAGTCTATCATTAAGTCAAACTTATTATTTCACGTTAGTTCAATTTTGACAAAGGATTGGTTAACGTGGATTGTTTATACATTTTATTGTGTTCTTATTTTTCCATTTATCATTAGTTTGACTTACAGTTTGGTGGAAGTAAGCTGCATAGTTTCTTCTGCGTTAATTTTCAATATGGATATCAGTAACGTAACGCCCGAGTCTATCAGCTATTTCTTTTATTTAGTTCAACATATAGATCTAGTTAAAGGGGGGAAGATATGACACGGTTTAATATCGCGTAAACAAAAACTGCTAGATTCAACTACAGGCTATATTTCGACTATCGTGGTTCAACAACAAAGATACGCGCGAATGAGATCACTATTGTCACTACTAACACGTGCTACACAATCGTCACTCTGATTGTGAATAAGACAATTATGTGCGTTGCACCTAATTCAAGCGGTCCACGCCCGAGGATCTAATCATCCCTCTTATAATGAGATTTAAAGTTCAATCCCTTTATATTCTAAAGATCGATCGTTACATAAAAAAGGAAGTTACTCACGTATAGCAGTTGGATTATTCCAACTATAGATTTAGCTACATCCGGTGGTCCTTCTCAAGGGCAGGGCAGAACGCTCGCGAGCGTGTCTCGCCTCGCACTGCGGGCCGCCGCTCGCAGCGCGCGCGGTGGCAGCAACTGATCGATCGTTAGTGAGAAGTTACTGGCACACTGGCGTCACGGCTCATATACACCATGTGGCAAAATCAAGCGGCGGCGCACGTAGGTCCTTTTTGCCAATCTATGTGCGCAAAATAATTTCATTTCAAATTTTCTACTAAGAATGCTTTAAGCGATTATAGAACTATGGTTGTATGATGGACAATGTATTCTTACCCATTTTTATTTATTACATTATTATTTAAATTATTTATTTAACATTTATAAGTTTAGTTTTTCGCCATCCGTAAGCCAATTTTCCACATAACTTCTTAATTTTCTTGCAAAAATTTTGCTTTTGTCAGCTCATCAAAATCATCGAAAGTCGTCATGTACTTGAAATGTTTCATTACCGTATAGAATTTCTGGAAAATACAGTTTTCAGTACGCCAATGGTTGAAAACCTCACTACGTATCAGCCCTTTTACCGCCAGATCTAAAAAATATAATATAAAGATTATTGCAGGTTATGACAGACGAAATTGTGATTTATTGGTAGTTTAGTCATGAGTAAAAATATTTTCACCAATCACAAGAGTCCTAGTCCAATTATTCAAAGGATAATCTCTATTTGTAGTAATAAATTGACGAAACGTATATTAAGTAAGTAGCTATTTAATTAAAGTGATATCGAAATAAAATCGGCGGCGGCATCTTGTATATACGAGTTCTTAGTTCGACGCGTGAAGTGCTGGCTTGCAGAAACATGCTATTTGTAAGGTTTGCGTAAACTGTACAGTAGTTGAGGCACTTATTGCTTAGGTTTATAGCCTGTATGTATAGTAATTGTTAACTGGTGTTAATCGAATCAAGTCTATACAGTCTTGTTTCATACAAAATTGACCGGCACTTAAGTCAAACTTGAGATGACCGAGACTTAGTCTACTATTTAGAAGAGTTTTCGATAGTCATAACTTTGACTTTTATTGTCATACTGTAAAATTCTAAATTAGTAGTGTGACCGTCAACGTGTCGTGGGTAATGAATTCCGTTTCCGTCGTCCCGCAGAGTTGGTAGAGCATGCGTGGGACCCGATGTGCGTGCGCGCGTGCGTACGGCTGCGGCACACGGTGGTGCGCGCTGCGAGCGTGCCGCAGGCGGAGCCGGCGCTGCGCCGCCTCGCCGCCGCCGCGCGCGCCCGGCTCAATGCCGCGCTCAACTCCGACGTGTTCCTGCCGGCGCTGCCGCCGCAGTGAGTATACCGACTCCCGAGCTATGTCGTGCCGCATGCGGGCCCGGCGTTGCGCCGCCTCGCCGCCGCCGCGCGCGTTCGGCTCAACTCCTCAGACCTCATGTGTAGACCTAAATTATGTAACATATTATTACAGTACTGGCCAGTAAAAAATGTGCAAACCCTTGGTCCAGCCCGACGTCTTGGAAAGCCGCCGGCTGCCTCCAGCACCAAATTGTTCACAATTAGTCCTCAAATCAAGTTCTTCACAATATACACACCGCGGGCAACTATGCAACTGGTTCGCGGCGGTCACGACCCGAGTCATGCAAATTTACATCAAATCTTCAAAACAACGCAGTATTTTCCTTTCCGTAAGGGAAATTAACAATTTATACGCATAACAAAACACCGATTATAATCGATTCACATTATATTTTCCAAAATGCATTCATTGCAAAGTAGGTCACAGTCAACCACAAGGTCGAGTCTCGGCACACACTTCCGACGTTTTTTTGTGACTTCTTTCTTTTTATTCGCCCCTGGTCTGGCGTTTTGCGCGCAGCGGCAGGCCGTACCAAATACATTACTATTAAATATACCATATCTGAGTTAAATCGCCGCGTGTCGGGACTCGGGGCAGGGTACATTTATAGGAGATCTAACTATACCCCAAGTCAGTTGAGCCAAGTTGTTGTAGAGCGATCGTCGTGACCTCCTGCCGTTTGATTTCAGGGTGATGGAGGGCCCGGGCGGGCTGTTCTGGCGGCGGTGCGCCGGCAGCGGCGTGCGGCTGCTGCGCGGCGCGCTGGCGCTCACGGCGCCGCCGGCGCTGCTGCGCGCGGACCCCGTTGTCACGCAGCTCATCGGTACGTACCCACACTGTTGGAGGGCGGCGGTTGTCATTCCAGTTTCTACAACTTATGTGTGACATTTATTCCAGTTTTCACAAGTGTGTGTGTGTGTGTGTGTACTATTCCAGAGACGCTGAGTTGCGCGGCGGGCGCGGCGCCGGGCCCGTACATGGCGCTGGCGGCGCTGGCGCTGGCGGAGACGCTGCCGCGCGCGGGTGCGTTGCGAGGTACGGCGCTCCGCCGGCTGGCGGCGCTGGCGCAGCTCGCCGTGTCGCGCCTCGAGTCGGACAACCCGCTGCACTTGTCAGTACATAACCTCTACTGTGTTTTAGTAAGGGGTCGGCGGAGGATAACGGCGGGGGCGTTTCCTCGTGTCCTAACTATTGCTAACAGTGGGATAATACATAATTAGCTCATCCTTTGTTTACGAGTACTGTCGAGTAGTCAAAAATTACTAAAAATTTATTAATTTTCCTTCTTTGTATGGACCTATTTAATAATGCAAACTTATTAACTTACTTAAAAGGGCTTTATCTCGGAAACTATTGACCCTAGACTAGTACTTTCTGTACATAAGGGATAGATCTCATCGAGATCTTCATTTCATATAACAGCTGTCAAATTTAAAAGGGCTTTATCTGAGAAAATATTGATCCTAGACTAGTAGTTTCTGTACATAAGAGATAGATCTCATCGAGATCTTCATTTCAGATGACAGCTGTCAAACTTAAAAGAGCTTTATCTGGGAAAATATTGATCCTAGACTAGTAGTTTCTGTACATAAGGGATAGATCTCATTGAGATCTTCATTTCATATGACAGCTGTCAAACTTAAAAGGGCTTTATCTGGGAAAATATTGATCCTAGACTAGTAGTTTCTGTACATAAGAGATAGATCTCATCGAGATCTTCATTTCATATTACAGCTGTCAAACTTAAAAGGGCTTTATCTGGGAAAATATTGATCCTAGACTAGTAGTTTCTGTACATAAGAGATAGATCTCATCGAGATCTTCATTTCATATGACAGCTGTCAAACTTAAAAGGGCTTTATCTGGGAAAATATTGATCCTAGACTAGTAGTCTCTGTACATAAGAGATAGATCTCATCGAGATCTTCATTTCAGATGACAGCTGTCAAACTTAAAAGAGCTTTATCTGGGAAAATATTGATCCTAGACTAGTAGTTTCTGTACATAAGGGATAGATCTCATCGAGATCTTCATTTCATATGACAGCTGTCAAACTTAAAAGGGCTTGATCTGGGAAAATATTGATCCTAGACTAGTAGTTTCTGTACATAAGAGATAGATCTCATCGAGATCTTCATTTCATATGACAGCTGTCAAACTTAAAAGGGATTTATCTGGGAAAATATTGATCCTAGACTAGTAGTTTCTGTACATAAGGGATAGATCTCATCGAGATCTTCATTTCATATGACAGCTGTCATACTTAAAGGGCTTTATCTGGGAAAATATTGATCCTAGGCTAGTAGTTTCTTTACAGAAGTGATAGATCTCATCTAGATCTTCATTTCATATGACAGCTGTCAAACTTAAAAGGGCTTTATCTGGGAAAATATTGATCCTAGACTAGTAGTTTCTGTACATAAGAGATAGATCTCATCGAGATCTTCATTTCATATGACAGCTGTCAAACTTAAAAGGGATTTATCTGGGAAAATATTGATCCTAGACTAGTAGTTTCTGTACATAAGGGATAGATCTCATCGAGATCTTCATTTCATATGACAGCTGTCATACTTAAAAGGGCTTTATCTGGGAAAATATTGATCCTAGACTAGTAGTTTCTCTACATAAGGGATAGATCTCATCGAGATCTTCATTTCATATGACAGCTGTCAAACTTAAAAGGGCTTTATCTGGGAAAATATTGATCCTAGGCTAGTAGTTTCTTTACAGAAGTGATAGATCTCATCTAGATCTTCATTTCATATGACAGCTATCAAACTTAAAAGGGCTTTATCTTGGAAACTATTGATCCTACACTAGTAGTTTCTTTACAGAAGTGATAGATCTCATCGAGATCTTCATTTCATATGACAGCTATCAAACTAAAAAGGGCTTTATCTCGGAAACTATTGATCCTAGGCTAGTAGTTTCTTTACAGAAGTGATAGATCTCATCGAGATCTTCATTTCATATGACAGCTATCAAACTTAAAAGGGCTTAATCTCGGAAAGTATTGATCCTACACTAGTAGTTGTAGGGGCTGCTGCTCGCACCCTTTATTTGATATGATCGGAGCTCCTAACCGGGTCCCGTGATAGTAATGAAAAGACGTGCTTGTCTGTTAATGGTTTAATAGGTACTGAATTGATTGATACATTTTGCTTAGATTGCTAATTAATACAATTGTACGGGTGAGCCCGTACATGCTCCTCACGAGAGAAGATTAAAATAAGGTTTTTACTTAGTACACTAATTCACTGACGATACCACGACGTTATTATTGAGACGTACCCACACTAATACGCGCACTAACACTTACACTTTGATGTGATACTGGGGGCGCTGGGCGTCGCGCGGGCTCAGGGCCCGGCGCGAGCTCAGTCCTTGGCGGCGGCGCGGGCGGCGCAGCTGCTGGTGCGGGGGGCGCCACGCGCAGCGTCCACGAGCCACTCGCGCGCGTCCAACACCATACCGCACCTCCCGTGATAGCCAACACGATGATAATGTATAACATCGTGTAATGGTGTATGTCGTGGTATGATATTATGCTGGATTCAAATGATTCATTTTTCATGATTTTGATTTCTTTCTCTATGTCTCCTAGTTCTTTATCTTGTTCAGACTCGAAAGTCTTCAAAACCTCGTGTGGAATAGAGACGTTGATTATATGATTAATTGGCGCTATTACAGGGGAGTATATGTCGGTCTGGACACTTAATTCGCTAGACGGTAACTGATGTGCTGTTATTTCAAAATCGACGGTTTTGATTATGCAACAATTTTTTATTGTTACTAAACCAGAACGAGTCAATTGATGTGTTGTAACTTGATCTCCACACATCACTCTCAATAGACATTGATAACAGCATAAATAAATGTAGTTGTTTAGGGCATTGCTTTCCAACCAAATATTTTTGCAAGGACTGATTATAGTTTCACATGCTTGTTCTTTTTCTGACAGAAATCTTTATCTCCTCCAATTCTATAAGTAGGTTAGCTAATATGACACAGGTACGTATCTGCTACTAAATATGATGTGATGCTGTTTTTCGACAGTGATAGGTAAATATCCTTTTTAAGATTGATTGCTACGTAGTCTGATATGGGTTTGATATTTATCATGCTGTCTCGCTTTGCTTCAGGTAATAGGTTGATCTTAAATATCTCAAATGAGTCTCGACTGATTAATGGTATTCGCAGTTCAAAGATTAGATAATCCATTATCATTCGTGCTTTAGTTGTTATAAGTTTGAATATTTTCGATATTCCGGAGTGAATATTTTCAATAGGCAGTTTGATGTCACTTGTAAGATGACTCGAAATAATGCTTAGCTGATTTTGCAGTTTCTTTGGATCGATTAAATGTGGATTAAATCGACCGTGATAAATGTCAGTGATTGTGTCTATCAATATTCTTTGTAAATGTTTCAAATTTTGCACTCAATTGCTTGTTGTAAAGTCACTGGATATATGTAGATCTGATTTCAATGGTGTTCTGAATCTATGTATTCTGAATCTCGTATAGTTTCTGATGAATGATTTTATGCTGCTGGGACATGACACTCTCTACTAGCTTTAGAATATTGAACTCTACTTCTATTATAGTTGTCTGCTTTCTCCATAAAGACGAAATATGCTTTTGATTATCTCGTAACAGCGTGATATCGTTCTCGTACTGTTCCGCGAATCTACTATCGAGTACTCCGAACAGGTAGTTTGCCAGATACCCGACACCGTCGATAAGCCCGCGGCGCCTGCGCTCTCTGCCTGCTCTCGTGCCATCTTGCTGATTAAGGAGCAATTGATTGTTATAATCTAACTTATTAAGCTCGTGCCGTAGTTGCGACAGTATTATATTACATGTGTTATAACTGTTCATTGTTTCGCAAGCTCGATCCAATATTATAATTGATTTGTTGATTGCCGTGATTCCTTCCCAGTTGCATTTTGTAGTAAATAACAAGTTTCCACTCGTCGCGAATGATGTTCATGTTTCATATTTTGTCAAAATAAAGATGCTGATTGTCTCTGAAGTTTGTTACATTTGAACATTGAGTGCTTGTTATGATGTCTTTTCGTATTAGATTATTCAAACTTTTGACTTTTATCGTTATTGCAAAAGAATTACTTGTGTTCTGTGTAAGAATGATATTGTGAGTAGCATTCCGGTGTCTGATTACTTGTTGACTGTGATAACTGCAACTGTTCTAACGTTTGACACTTGTTAATAAATGATTATACCGTTTGAAATATTTGGGTTTTTAGTAGAGTTGTCGCGAATAGTTGTTATAGCGAATAGTCGAATACCGATTAATCGCCATTCAGTTTGGCGAGTAGTCGAATAACTCGACATTACTTTTCGACATAAATAAGGCACATTAAAAATATTTCTAATTTCTTCTAAGGTTGTGAGAAAAGAAAACAATAAAGTTAAAGAAATCTGTTTCATGTTATACATATCTACATATATATATATATATGTAGTATTTTAATTTTTAAATGCTGGCAACCCTTTTCTTGTACATATTTTACGGGGAATACCCCGTTTTGTATTACCCAGCGTTTACTATTGTAGGGGATTTCCCGCTCAATCAATACGCTTGTGTTTAGGGTAGGCGGCACGCATTTATAATTTGATTTTCGGTTTACGTTTTTTATTTTTTCTTTCTATACTTATTTGAAAATTGCTATTGAATTAAACACTTGAATACTTAATTAGTTAAAGTGTTACTTAAAACGAAGAACAATCATGCCAAACCCAGGAAAAAAAACTCATGTTTGGCTACATTTTGAAGAGGAAGAAAACAGTGCAAAATGTAATTTATGTGGTGTAAAAATAAGTAGAGCAGCAAAAAAGCAGGAACGACGGCTTTGCAGAATCATTTGAAATTCAAATACCCAGATGAGTATGGTAAAATTTATGGAAGCTCAAGTAGTCATGCTCAACATAATGCTCCCGCAGAATCATCTCCAAGTACTTCCTCATCCACCCAGTTGCCCATTCAGCCTTTGGTGCAACCGTCACTGCAACAACTACTTGAAAAAAAAAAGCTCTGGGACATCAACGATAGCCGAGCAAAAAAATATCACTACTTGATTGGTGAAATGACCGCTATTGACAACGAGCCACTTTCCGTCGTCGATCATCATGTGGGCTTTAAACGTCTTATTAATAAATCTTTGCCGCAATACACTATTCCTGGCAGGACATATTTCACCGAGAAAATAATTCCAGACATGTATGAGAGAGTGGTTAGCAAACTAAAAAACGAGTTAGAAAGGGCTGAAGCTATAGCATTCACTACCGATCTTTGGACTTCTTCTGTAAATAATGGTGCATTTCTGAGTTTAACAGGACACTGGATATCAGAAAACTTCAAACTGAATCATGCCGTTCTAAACATGGCTCATTTTCCTGAATCACACACATCAGGAAATATCAAAAGAGAACTGTTACAGTGTGTAACGAAATGGGACATACCCATCTCTAAAATTCAAGCGATTGTTCACGATAATGGGGCGAATATGGTTAAAGGAGTTAAGGAAACTCTACTTCCTTCAGAGCGTTGCTTCATACATACTCTCCAGCTGGTGATAAATAATGCATTAGATAACAGTTTTCCAATAAAATAAATTCTTACTGGTGCCCGCCGCATAGTGACACATTTTAATCATTCAGGATATACAAAACTTGAAAGTATTCAATCTGAGCTCGGACTTCCTAAGTATAAACTGATTCAAGATATTCAAACTCGCTGGAACTCAACATATTACCTACTGGAGCGTCTATTTGAGCAAAAAAGAGCAATTTCGGTGTATATTTCAGAATCAAGGAGCGTGAATTTTGAAAATTTGACCAGTGATCAGTAGGAGGTTATAGAAGACATATTACTTGTCGACATATTTAGACCCCCGCTACAAGGACTTTTACTTTGACGCTACCCAAGCTGAACGGATCCGTAGAGCTGCGCTCAGGGAAGGTCTTAGGCTTTCTTTAGATGACGAAAATGATGATTCGGATCCAGAAACGGCAACCAAAAGGTCTCGTTTAGACAATGAAAGTGAGCATGTCGATTCAGAAACTCATAAACTATTTTGGGCATGTTTTGAAGAATCGTCTATAGAGCAGCCTACTGACGAGCAACCCAAGAATGCCACTGCTGAAGAAATCACCCACTACATCGCATTAAATAAATAAACCCATATGAATAGTGGGCTTTGAGTACCAATAAGAATAGATTTCCTACTTTAAGTAAGCTTGCTAAACAATACTTAATCACACCAGCAAGCTCTGTTTATTCAGAAAGACTATTTTCCGAGGCAGGTTTAGTTTATGAGGAAAAGCGAAACCGACTTGCTCCCGAACGTGCAGTAAAAATAGTTTTTTTGCACCACAATCTGCCTCTGTTGGATTTTAAATATTAATTTAAAAGCCTAACTAATTTAATTTAATTAATATGATAGGCACAGGCACATATTATTACAGGTTATAATTGATACTGTGTATTGTTTCATTAAGGAAAATAATAAAAATTGATTATTTTTAACTTTTTCGTTTTTTTGTTCGTTAAAAGTTTATTTTAGACTATTCGCCAAATGCCGAATAATACTAGCTATTATTCGGTATTCGACGAATATCAAAAAAAAAAACGAGTAATGCCGAATACAGAATAATAGCGAGTATTCGCGGCAACTCTAGTTTTTAGATAGTGACTGTTCTTGCTGGACGAATTGAGATATGGTATTGGATGTTGATTGATCTACTTCTTCTTCGATGTTATGTTTGACTTGTTGCTGTCCATCCTCTAAACGATGCATTGTTGATTGATTAAGTTGAAGGCATTCCAAGTGCTTTGATAAATAGGATGTTTCCATCTTGGTTATGTCTTTCAACTTCTGTATTTTGTCAGTGTTCACTTGAACGACGTTACACTGCAAAGTTTTGATGTTCCCGCACAAGATCCACCCAAGGCGAGTCTGCTGTGCGATTAATGCTGATTGCTCTGATCGGCATATACCTTCTAAAATGATATTTGGATATACATCAGCACCTAATAAAATATCGACTGGACGACTGATGCTAAAATCCGAATCTGGCAGTTGAATATTGTCCAAATAATCCCAAGATGGCTTAGAAAAGGAGTAGTTTGGTAAATGCTTGGTAAGGTTTTTCATCCGTTCCAAATTGATAATTATTGCTCTTTGATTTACAGTTGATATTGATAACTCCTTTACAGCTGTTATCCCTTGCTCCTATCTGCTTGCTCTTCTGTCGAGGTAACGCTAACTGCTGTGCAGCGTTCTCCGTGACCAGAGAAGTCTGCGAGCCCTGATCGATAAGAGCTCTCATGATTTGATAGCTTCCGTCAGCCTTTTGTACCCTGAGCATAGCTGTTGATAACAAAATTTCGGGCATTTCTTGTTGCTGTGCCACGTGTGAGCTTACATAATATTGCTGCTTGAAATTAGAACTTTTATTACTTCGATTAAATACAGCACCTCGTTTAAACACCTCATGTAGGATTGTATTATGATTCCCGTTGCACTCTCTGCATCGTTTTGTAGAAAAACATGCCTTACCGTTATGATCATAAAGACAGTTTTGGCATAGGTTATTTATAGATATGCATTGCTTCTTATTTGCAGACGAAATTTCTAAGAATTGGTTTTAGGATTAGCGAGTGACTTATCAGTGAGGAACTCATCAACAGAATAGTAAGCCTTATCAAGCAGTAGCACTTTAAGTTTTTTTATAAACAAGGTATAGTTCTTGGCGTTTACTATGCCTGCAGGCAGTGCATTGTATACCTTCACACCTACGGTGACGCTTTTTTGTGCAATATCCGTGCGAATCAGCCAACGTTGGGAACTGCACAATGTTCTCTCTCACGTATTTAGCAACCTCTAGGATGATTAGGCAGGGTAACGTGAGGATCTTCTGTTTTATAGACAGTTCCCGCGCAGGATGATCCCACTCAACATTGCACATGATACGCACGGCGCGTTTCTGCTGCCTGAACGGCCTACTTGAAGTTGGTTTCAAATTATCTTTGTTGCTAGAATATGATTGTTTTAATTGGAATGGTTTTATATTGTCATATTTGTATGATAATTTTGTTGCTAGTTGATTTGATTTTTGATTGATGTTTTCTGGCTTCTTTCTGCTAGACTCCATGCTCATAAACTTGCCTTACTAAATCCCCAAAAAATCTAATAGGACGGGTAATTCACGAGGCTGCTTTAATGATGACACATTTTCATTGTGCGTCTCGCTGTCTAATTTTTGACACAGAATATGCACCAGAAGCGGAACTTCTACTCCTAGGTTTTTGATAGCATTCAATGTCTCGTGTATGACATCATGCATGCGTTTGATATGATTGTTAGATGGCTGTTGCATTACTGGTAGATTCAATAAAATGTTGATATGTGATGAAAATGTGTAATCACCTTTGACCTTAGACATTACAAACTGCATTTTCTGTGCGTTTGATAGAAAACTGTTATTATGGATTGTGTCTGTGAATAGGCCTTTAAAGGATACCCATTGATGAGGGTTGCCGTGGAAAATCGGGACGTCCATATGCGGAGTAGTTTTTTCCCTGTGAACCATTGACCTAAGATTGATGTTGAGGATTTTCTTGGTATTATTGTATGTCTGCACATGCTCTGAGAAAGTCCTCTCATATTTTTGATTCCTGCCATCTAATATACTGTCTAATTCCCAATGAACTGCATCAATAACAGCCCAGCGAGATTCTAAATTTTTCAAACTATCTTCGTATTCACATTTTTCCTGATAATATTTAAATTGATGTTTTGAACTGTTCTTGTGAAAGCTTTAAAGTTACTCATTTGCTTTTTGATTAGATCATCTAACTTGCTGTTTACACTTTGCGTTGAACTGTTCTTGTGAAAGCTTTGAAGTTACTCATTTGCTTTTTGATTAGATCATCTAACTTGCTGTTTACACTTTGCGTTGAACTGTTCTTGTGAAAGCTTTGAAGTTACTCATTTGCTTTTTGATTAGATCATCTAACTTGCTGTTTACACTTTGCGTTGAACTGTTCTTGTGAAAGCTTTGAAGTTACTCATTTGCTTTTTGATTAGATCATCTAACTTGCTGTTTACACTTTGCGTTGAACTCTCGCCGACTGGAAAATCAAAGTTTTTATTTGCTTGAGGAGTGTAGGTCTGCTACCTGATGTGTTTGCCTGCAATTTCTCCCTTACTGATAAGTATAGGTCGTAAGTTTGCTGATAATGGTTGCTAACAAAATATGATGGCTTTGGTAAGGAAACATAATTGCACATGATTTGATTGAAACTCCTGCCAATAACCATCTAACGTTTCTATTCTTCTCTTGATATAGTCTGCTGTTTTGCGCTCCGGACCGTGTTTTTTGAAGTTTGATATAAGTGAATTTATACCCCCTGTGATTTGATGTTGATTTGCTAAAAGATCTTCCATTTTTATTTTTATAACAAATTGTCAATTGTATATTATGGAAAGGTTACTAAAGTAATTGATTGAATGATTAATTAAAGAAAGTCCAGGATCAATAGTTTCCGAGTAATAGCCTTTTTAAGTTTGACAGCTGTCATCCAATACGGAGATATCGATGAGATCTATCACTTCTGTAAATAAACTACTAGACTAGGATCAATAGTTGCCGAGTTATAGCCGTTTTTAGTTTGACAGCTGTCATCCAAAACGAAGATATCAATGAAATCTATCACTTCTGTAGATAAACTACTAGTCTAAGATCGTTAATTTAAGAGTCATAGCCCTTTTACAGCTGTCAAACAGCTGTCAACAAAACGGAGATATCGATGAGATCTATCACTTCTGTAAATAAACTACTAGTCTAGGATCAATAGTTACCGAGTGATAGCCCTTTTTAGTTTGACAGCTGTCATCCAAAACGAAGATATCGATGAGATATATCACTTCCGTAAATAAACTACTAGTCTAGGATCGTTAGTTTAAGAGATAACTCTTAAACAAGTCCTTTTAAGTTTGACAGCTGTCATCCAAAACGAAGATATCGATGAGATCTATCACTTCTGTAGATAAACTACTAGTCTAAGATCGTTAATTTAAGAGTCATAGCCCTTTTACAGCTGTCAAACAGCTGTCAACAAAACGGAGATATCGACGAGATCTATCACTTCTGTAAATAAACTACTTGTCTAGGATCAATAGTTACCGAGTGATAGCCGTTTTTAGTTTGACAGCTGTAATCCAAAACGAAGATATCGATGAGATATATCACTTCCGTAAAGAAACTACTAGTCTAGGATCGTTAGTTTAAGAGATAACTCTTAAACAAGTTCTTTTAAGTTTGACAGCTGTCATCCAAAACGGAGACATCGATGAAATCTATCACTTCTGTAAAGAAACTAACTAGTCTAGGATTAATAGTTACCGAGTGATAGCCGTTTTTAGTTTGACAGCTGTCATCCGAAACGAAGATCTCGATGAGATCAACCACTTCTGTAAAGAAACTACTAGTCTAGAATCAATAGTTTACGAGTTATAGCTATTTTTAGTTTGACAGCTGTCATCCAAAACGAAGACATCGATGAGATCTATCACTTCTGTAAAGAAACTACTAGTCTAGGATCAATAGTTACCGAGTTATAGCCGTTTTTAGTTTGACAGCTGTCACTTTGACACAAGTGATTGCACCTTGCAGGATTCGAACCCGCGACCGTTTGATTTCGTTCCTAGGTTACTAGCCACTAGACCAACCGGCCGTCATAATATCACGACAAACATACAATTTGCTTACATTTAGGTTCAGGTAAGTATTTTGAAAACAAAATCCAGTTGGGAACCTAGATAAACACTATCCAAATCCGAAGAATATCATAACACCATAAATATGCGGAAATATGCTCCAATTACAAATGATTTTGTTAGTGCGTTTGTATGGAAAATTCATCCGCTTGCGGACTCTTAATAACTCTTAAGCCCAGTCCAGTAATCCAGTGAGTCAATCCAGTCCAGTGCTGGGCTGGATCATATCGTTCGCATTATTCCAGTCATTCAAAAGCTGTTCAATAGGTAACACTACTGGTTGCGCCGTTTTTGTTCGCACTAACCGTAGAGGACGCCACCATGCAACGAACCGCTTGTGTTTAAGTTAACTTCGTTGCCCAATGGCCGCGCGCTGCAGCCGATGCAAGCGCAGCTAAAGCTAAGTTAGTGCGGAAGATTGGCACGCACGGCGCGTCGTACGACGACGCAGATGACGTTGTTGCCATTGCAAATAATATACTAGGTTGTCCTGTTACGAAGTTCTCGAATTGTGGCGTCGCACAACAGCTGTATCGCAAGAAGGAACAAAATTTGGGAAATTAATAAATTATTGATTATTTTAAAAACTATAATGCTTACGAGATCTTATCAATAAAAATCTTTTAATAATTATTTCCTTGTTCATGAGATGTTAAATTTTTGATTTGCAAATTGTTATTAGTTTGCCTATCGACAATAACAAAATAACTACCAGAATACAAAGGCAAACATTGACTTTCCCGTGTTTATTGTTTCAGAAAAGCACTGGAGCAAGCGAGGACGGTGATAGCCGAAGCGAAGGCGATGGAATGACGAAGGCCCTAGCACTCCATACTGTGACTGTATGATCCATACTGTAATCACGGCAAAAAATAGGAAATGTAGTTAGGCAAGAGCGCTGAGCTAGAATTTTATAAATTCCTTGCGTATATTAAAGCGGGCTGGCGCAAAAACTTTTTCGCACATTATATATGAAAGATTTTAGAATCTGGGAGGAATCATTTGCTCTCAGGACCGCCATGATGCGAGCTTAGCGTTTGTTTCAGAATATCTAAAGTTCCAGTTAGTAACTAATCTGATGAAAATGCCGTGCTTAGGTTCCGCAATCACTAAGTTGAAAAAAAAAGTCACATGAAAAAACGTCATATGAAGTGAAAGTTATTATCTGAATCCAATGACATATTATTATAGGCGGGTTATTGTCACACAAAAATCGCGCTGTCGTCCGTTTCCTAAATTGATATATTTTAAGATTCTCTGTTCATTTGTTTTGCTTGTGTATCGTAATTGTTGCTGGCTTTGATTCAAACGCGCACGCCGACATTTTGGACATCGCGTGCGTTGGGTTGCCTCACGCTGACTGACTGCATAAGATTTAGCGGGGACATTTTAAGCGCGTGTGTGGCATATCTCCTCCTTTGTTATATGTAATATCATTGATCAGATTGACAGTTCGCTAACTTACTATCCGAGTAACTTACTATAGAATACAAACGGAAATAATGCAGCATTGCCAGTTCGCTGTCCGAGTAACTTACTATAGAATACAAACGGAAATAATGCAGCATTGCCAGTTCGCTGTCCGAGTAACTTACTATAGAATAAAAACGGAAATAATGCAGCATTGCCAGTTCGCTGTCCGAGTAACTTACTATAGAATACAAACGGAAATAATGAAGCATTGCCAGTTCGCTGTCCGAGTAACTTACTATAGAATAAAAACGGAAATAATGCAGCATTGCCGGTTCGCTGTCCGAGTAACTTACTATAGAATACAAACGGAAAGAATGCGGCATTGCCAGTTCGCTGTCCGAGTAACTTACTTAAGATACAATCTTATATAAAACACGATGTAACATTACTGAAACTATAATCTTCCTTATAATATATATGATGGATGACAACTAGGCACTAATAGCACATTCTGAGACAAACGCTAAGAAGTGCTGATGTTTGTGCCAGCAGATTATATTGTAAAAGAGCCGGTTAGACAGTACACTAGAAAGCAATAAATAATAATGTAACATCGAAGAAGCGGTCAGGAAGCACAGCACAATGTTCTCATGTTCGCTTCGTGCGAAGTGTATTGTGGGGGCGACTCAGCGCACGCACCGCAGACCTGTAGGTAAAATGCAAAAATAATTTAAAGAATTTAGGCGATTTATAAGAATTACAAGTGCATTGTCTTGAAACGGTCTAGTTATAAACGATTGCCGCAAAAGTTTTTTTCTTTTTTCCTTTTAAAAATTACACGAATCTTGCGCTGAAGCCTGGTGAAAGAAATATTCTAAAAATCTTGAAAAATTACGAAGTTATTCCACTTTTTGCAGCATTTTCGAAAGAAACTAAGTCGCGGCACTTTTGCGGTATGACATCATAACACACATTTAAAAAAAAAAATGGAATGTTTTGAGGTAAAGAGTGTGAGGATCTGGTGGCTGACCAGGCCATGAACGAATGGGTCTCAGTTCGTAGTAACGGTAAAGTAAAGAGACATGGGAGTTTGTCCTCCAATACTTTTCTAAGGTGCCCTTTTCACAACCAACATTTTGAGGTCGTGAATCTAATGCCTATGGATCTCGGTTCATACCTCCTACGAGGACCCAATAAATTAGCATAAAATCATTGAAATATTTGACAGGACCCGATAAAAATGAGACGCTATAGTTTGTACAACATAGCTTGTACAACATAGCTTGATCGCCAAGACAGCTGCCAGAGTGATATTTCTAGGGTTGGAATAGTGTAGGAAAAAATCGATTATAGAACCATGATGAACATAACCATCATATAATTATGTTGCTTACATAAGTTATATATTCTAATTGTGACTTTTCTAGTACATACATTATCTATATCTATACATATAATAATATTATGAATGAAATCTGTACATGAAAGATAATTTAGAAAAAAAAACATTTTTACTTCAGTATATGAAAGTAGGAGAATCCAAAAATATCGTTTAGAATTTTTGTCTATCTGTCTGTGACTTCATCATGCAAAAACCACTGGATGGATATTAAAAACCAATGGTACAGGTAAAAAAGTAGGTAAAAAGAGGTATAGCGACAATGCTCTTGATGTTATTAAAATTTATTAAATTTTCAAAAAATTAAATAATTTATATTAAAATTAAAATTTAAATCGTGTTAATGTTGCATTATCCACAGCAAATCCCCCTCAAATTTAATTTGTTTTTTGACATTCTTGTTATTTCGTTTCCATGGCAACCGTTTCTTACAGCGAGTAATCAACATTTTTCCAGTGAAAACTAACATATTTCCGGGATAAGATGTAGCTTTCCCGTCCGCAACTTCGTCCACATGGACTACAGTTTATCGCGAAAAAAGCGCCCTATGTTCTTTTAGGATATTAAAATCCAATGCAAAAGTAGGTATAGCACCAATACTCTTGGTTTTTTGACATAGTTGTTGTTTCGTTTCCATGGCAACCTTTTCTTACAGCAAGTAATCATCATTTTTACAGATTTTTCCGTTTTCCCGTGTAAACTTACATATTTCCGGGATAAAAAGTATCTTATATTTTATCCCAGGTAAGCTATCTCTATTCCAAATTTCATCAAAATCCGTCCAGCCGTTATCGCGTGAAAGCTCCCCCAACAAACAAACAAAACAGGCAACGTTTCACTTTTATATATTGGTATGGATTCATAAACGATGGTAGGTAAGTATGTATTATCTTTACTTTGATGTGGTGACACATCATCTATAATCCTCATCATCAAAATCATCAGCCCGTATTCATCTACTGCTGGACGTAGGCCTCTCCTTATCAATGCCACTGAGCCCGATCTTCAACTCTTCTCACCACTCGCAACTCAACACTCCACCTAGCCAACGGTCTCACTACGTTCGCCTAATCGTGGTCTCCACAATAAAACTCGCTTACCCCAAGGGTTGTCGGTTCTTCGAGTTATTTTTATTATTATTCGACATAAGTCGCGGGCGAAAGCTAGTACTTGATAATTCTTTTTTCCTACGGATGTTTTTTTTTTACTTTGGCGCATATAGAGCATAGACCATCTACACCAAATAAAACGTGTCATTTTGCTAGATTAAAATTAGATTAGAGCGGATTCTACGCGGATATTACGTAATTCAAAATCTTTGCATTTTACCACAAGATAGATTCAAATTGACTTGTGGAAACTTTTTTATGAATTTATTACGATTAAGCAAATAAAATTATTTCGATTTTCGTAATCGATTATTATTGTTTTATAGTCTGTGATTAAGATTTCAAAATTGAACATCCCTTTCCGTCACACCAATAAAGTACGACATTGTATTGGGTACATTTTGACTGTACAAAATATGAAACTTCATGTGCGTTATCTCAATGACAGCCGTCATGGAGATCAAGCTATAAAAATCAAAGTTAGGTGGCGCTAGTGTCACGCACCCAGGAAAAATACCAATTACAGTGCGACAAACCTATATGTGCGTGCGACATAATTAGGAACTAATGAAATTCTTAATTATCTTGCAACACAGCAATTGCTAGTGGCGCCCCTGTCACACGCACACTTGTCGGTCTTTAAAGTCAAGAAACAGTATCCCCAAAAAGCTATATATACATTATATATATTTTCCCACTGATAATTAGATTAATCTGATTGATGATGATTTGATTTATGTGAATCGCTGAAGCGATGCCTAGACGAACAATCATGATCGTCTGCGATAGCTTCAGCCAGACTTAAAAATCCAACTGATTCGTACGCGATCCTTGTTCTAAACTTGGATAGTATGGATATTTATGCGGTTAATAATTTATAATAGTTTCTATAATGATCATATTTGGGGTAAGCCATTACACGCTCACTCATGTCATGACGCTGGACTGCATGATTAAAGACAAATAAAAATATCTAGATATTCGACGTCAACCAGTCAAGAACCGTAAAATGGGGTGAATAGCAATATTTTTGAACTTTGCACACATATTTCTACATCTTATTTATTATATTTTTAATAATGGATAGTTTAGGTCTCCGTCCGGTACCTTAGATACAAAGTCTAGTTTATTTTGAATCAACCAGTTTTTCCACAAATTAATACAATTTTTCTATTCACCCCGAGTTTGGGGTAAATGGAAACGGTAAAGGGGTGAAAAGAAACATTCCAGCTATCACATATTTATATCGACTACAGCAATACGAAACGGTAGTTCCCTTGGTAGGTTACCTATGTACCTATAGTTTTATCACCTGAAATTAAGGGTTCTAGCGATACTACACATCTAAATCGGTTCAGATGTTTAGAAATAATATGATGAAAAAATAACCTAAAAAAAAACTTTTTTATTCACCCCTTAGGCGTTTTCTTTTGCCCCATTTCCGTTCCTAATCCCCCTTTTCTACGATTCCATTGACCCCTTTCGCGTTTCCAATCGCCCGTTTGTAACGAAATTTTACCAGCTACCGTTTTTATATTAATTTAAATAGTTAAAACACTAAACACATTAACATGTTAAACACTTTAACATGTCCAAAATATAAAGTTTTTTTGAGCGATTTTGTACCTTGGCGACTACATTTTTCAAAGTCCGTTTTGAAATACTTTAATTTGACATTTGATAAATATTGTCGTAAGAAATACGAGAATGCCATTTCCAAAAATGTAATCCATACCATAAACGATAGATACAGAAAAAGTACCTAGTATAGTTTAGGTTTATTCTTCTAATCACCGCTTGAATTCTATACACCCCATTTTATGGTACGTACTTACACGCTCAATCATACAACAATCAAATTTGCAATGTATGTATATGCACATACATATTTCTTTATTTATCTATGCCACTGGTGGGAGAAACGGGATAACCTATTGTTGCATTTGTTGTGCTTCCCCCGACATGTATCCAAGTGCCTGTATTCTTCAAAGTGTTTTATGGTAATGCCCCCAAAACAATGTTACGTCTTCCGCGATAAAGTGGTTGCATCGTAGGAGTCCACTATTCTAGTATAGCGCATAAGGGTTGCTTGCAGGTTCGATTCCCGTTTGAGATATATGTATTGGGATAGTTTGATAACATGTACTATTTCTTTGGACACTTTCGATTTTTATAAAGTAAATAATTGTCCTAGGTTGTATGTGTATTCAGCAGTGAAAAAGTTATATGCTAAATACGAGCGGTAACTTTGGTTACCGTTAACTATACAAATAAGCTGGTTCTGCACGAGCGCTCGCTTTGAGCCTTTAATAGTATTAACCAATTCGTAATTAATGTTCCAATGCTACACTGTGAACGGTTATTGTTCAGTTTATTTATGTATACTATTTGTATGTAAGTGTTGGTGAGAAAACGTGTGTAATAAAACTAATGAGAATCACATACCTTTGTTTTTGTAAATAGAAGTAGCGTTGTCCACCACTGGGAGACAACTGGAATAGACGATATAAACCACACTATCGTCATAATCGAGCTATGCTCGGTGTTTTACTACGTGACAGAATCCGAAATGAAGAAATCCGTAGAAGAACCAAGGTTACCGACATAGCTCTCAGTGTTGAAAGTTGAAGTGGCAATGGGCAGATCATATAGTTCGCAGAACCGACAACCGCTGGGGAATAAAGGTTCTCAAATGGTGACCACGAACAAGCAAGCGAAGTGTGGGGAGACCTCCCACACGATGGACCGACGACATTGTAGCCATCGCAGGAAGTCGTAACGTTGGATGGAGGTGGCACAAGATCGCTCGTCATGGCACTCTTTGGGGGAGGCCTATGTTCAGCAGTGGACTTCTAAAGGCTGACATGATGATGATGATGATCGTCATAATTAAAGATATCCGACGTGCGAACATATTTTACAGAGTAGGGGGAAATGAGAAAGGGGCATCTCCACGTGTCCGTCACTACAGCCGGCCATTTGTTTGTATGCAGCCTAAAACTTCCCAAACTGTAGTTGCTTTCATGTGCCCAAATATGGCCATTTGTTCTCGATTAGTTTACGAGATATTTCAAATCAAAAGGTGGCGTGCCGTGGTGACGCTGCGTTCAGCGCGTCGATGTCGTCGAGGCGAATCCAGCAAACAGATTTAAATGAAACATAGATTAGCTTTTAGTTCTCGAAATAATAAGCGGAACTGTCAGACAAAATTACAATCGAAGTAGTGGTTTATGAGAAAACCATCTGATAATAATTTCCTAATGGAAAAATTTGGGTCACGGACGAGATTCGAACTCGCATACTGTGCCTCATTAGGAAATTATTATATATATTTACGCTAAGCAGGCGTTAACTGCTATAAAAAAACAATTACATTTACTTTAAAAAACCGTTTTATTCTTAATTCTTATTGACTGGGTATATTTGAAAAAAGAAACGTAAAAGAACGCGTGATATTGCACTGAATCAGGGTAGTTGTTTTGGAGAGACTGATTCATATCAATAAACTAGACAACTGATTGCTGTTTTATTATTGACTAGCTGTACCCGCGGCTTCGCACGCGTGTTCTTTTCTTTAGGTTCAAAGTACCATAATGTGCTATTCCAGGACCAATATACCAACATTTGAACAATATTTCTTCAGCCGTCAAAAATACTTTATCAATTTCTCGGCTTCTTACTCACCGGATTGAGATACCAATTACACCAGATTTAAGTCAAACCCTAAGCTATCTAACAATGAAAACCGCATTGCAATCAGTCCAGTAGTTTTTACGTGATGCCTGAACAAACAAACATACAGACAAACAGAAAGAAAGACACGATTAACAAAAAAATATTGTTCAATACCTCTTTTAAGCACCCAAGAGCATTTTTTTCATTTGAATTTATTCAGTAGTTTGGGTGCGATGCGTGGTCAAGATACGGACAAACAGACAGACAAAATTAAAAAGTAAAACAGTTTGGCTTCAGTATCGAATATAGAGAACCATCCGAAAAATATTTTTTATTACATAAATAACAACATAACTTTGGACCCTTATCCCGCAGAAACCCTTTACTTTTTCGGGATAAAACGTGTCATCAATTTCAACCCATCATATAACTTAAGAGAGTGCAAAGTTGCATCAAAACCCGTCCATTACTTTCAGCGTGGTACGTGTTCTTTTAAATAAGTTTCAACCCCTAAATAATAACACATAAATTTTTCGATATGTAAAGTATCCTATGTCCCTACCTCGTAGTACGCACTCAAATCATACCAAGTTTCTTTTGAATTCATCCAGTAGATCCGGCGGCGTGATGCGCGGCTAAGATACAGACTGACAGATATACAGACAAAAATGAAAAAACATACAGTTTAGGATTCATAATCGAATATAGTGTAACTTCCCAAAAAATCACTATATCTTCAATGTACAGAATTTGGACTCCTATCCTGCAGGAACACTTAATTTTTTCGGGATGAAAAGTATCCAATGTCCTACCTCGAAGTGTGAACTCAAATCATACCAAATTGCATTTGAATTCATTAAGTATTTTCGGCGTGGTGCGCTGCCAAGGTACAGACAGACAGAAAGACAAAAAAAAAACATAGTTTTGGCTTTAGTATTGAATATAGAACGGCCCCCAAAAATTTTTACAAAATATCTTTAATTTACAGAATTTGGGACATTATCCCGCAGGAACTCTTTATTTTTTTCGGGATAAAAAGTATCCTCAATGTTAAACCATCATATAAACTATGACTGTACCAAGTTGCATCAAAATCCGTCTAGTAGTTTCAGAGTGGTAAGTGTTGTTTGAAATAACTTTCAACCCCAATCCTGCGGGAACCCTTTCATTTTTCGGGATGAAAAGTAGCCTATATCTTACCTCGTAGTATGAACTCAAATCATACCAAGTTTCATTTAAATTCATTCAGTAGTTTCGGCGTGATGCCTAGCCAAGATACATACAGACAGATTTTTTACAGATTTTTCCGTTTTCCCGTGTAAACTTACATATTTCCGGGATAAAAAGTATCTTATATTTTATCCCAGGTAAGCTATCTCTATTCCAAATTTCATCAAAATCCGTCCAGCCGTTATCGCGTGAAAGCTCCCCCAACAAACAAACAAAACAGGCAACGTTTCACTTTTATATATTGGTATGGATTCATAAACGATGGTAGGTAAGTATGTATTATCTTTACTTTGATGTGGTGACACATCATCTATAATCCTCATCATCAAAATCATCAGCCCGTATTCATCTACTGCTGGACGTAGGCCTCTCCTTATCAATGCCACTGAGCCCGATCTTCAACTCTTCTCACCACTCGCAACTCAACACTCCACCTAGCCAACGGTCTCACTACGTTCGCCTAATCGTGGTCTCCACAATAAAACTCGCTTACCCCAAGGGTTGTCGGTTCTTCGAGTTATTTTTATTATTATTCGACATAAGTCGCGGGCGAAAGCTAGTACTTGATAATTCTTTTTTCCTACGGATGTTTTTTTTTTACTTTGGCGCATATAGAGCATAGACCATCTACACCAAATAAAACGTGTCATTTTGCTAGATTAAAATTAGATTAGAGCGGATTCTACGCGGATATTACGTAATTCAAAATCTTTGCATTTTACCACAAGATAGATTCAAATTGACTTGTTGAAACTTTTTTATGAATTTATTACGATTAAGCAAATAAAGTTATTTCGATTTTCGTAATCGATTATTATTGTTTTATAGTCTGTGATTAAGATTTCAAAATTGAACATCCCTTTCCGTCACACCAATAAAGTACGACATTGTATTGGGTACATTTTGACTGTACAAAATATGAAACTTCATGTGCGTTATCTCAATGACAGCCGTCATGGAGATCAAGCTATAAAAATCAAAGTTAGGTGGCGCTAGTGTCACGCACCCAGGAAAAATACCAATTACAGTGCGACAAACTTATATGTGCGTGCGACATAATTAGGAACTAATGAAATTCTTAATTATCTTGCAACACAGCAATTGCTAGTGGCGCCCCTGTCACACGCACACTTGTCGGTCTTTAAAGTCAAGAAACAGTATCCCCAAAAAGCTATATATACATTATATATATTTTCCCACTGATAATTAGATTAATCTGATTGATGATGATTTGATTTATGTGAATCGCTGAAGCGATGCCTAGACGAACAATCATGATCGTCTGCGATAGCTTCAGCCAGACTTAAAAATCCAACTGATTCGTACGCGATCCTTGTTCTAAACTTGGATAGTATGGATATTTATGCGGTTAATAATTTATAATAGTTTCTATAATGATCATATTTGGGGTAAGCCATTACACGCTCACTCATGTCATGACGCTGGACTGCATGATTAAAGACAAATAAAAATATCTAGATATTCGACGTCAACCAGTCAAGAACCGTAAAATGGGGTGAATAGCAATATTTTTGAACTTTGCACACATATTTCTACATCTTATTTATTATATTTTTAATAATGGATAGTTTAGGTCTCCGTCCGGTACCTTAGATACAAAGTCTAGTTTATTTTGAATCAACCAGTTTTTCCACAAATTAATACAATTTTTCTATTCACCCCGAGTTTGGGGTAAATGGAAACGGTAAAGGGGTGAAAAGAAACATTCCAGCTATCACATATTTATATCGACTACAGCAATACGAAACGGTAGTTCCCTTGGTAGGTTACCTATGTACCTATAGTTTTATCACCTGAAATTAAGGGTTCTAGCGATACTACACATCTAAATCGGTTCAGATGTTTAGAAATAATATGATGAAAAAATAACCTAAAAAAAAACTTTTTTATTCACCCCTTAGGCGTTTTCTTTTGCCCCATTTCCGTTCCTAATCCCCCTTTTCTACGATTCCATTGACCCCTTTCGCGTTTCCAATCGCCCGTTTGTAACGAAATTTTACCAGCTACCGTTTTTATATTAATTTAAATAGTTAAAACACTAAACACATTAACATGTTAAACACTTTAACATGTCCAAAATATAAAGTTTTTTTGAGCGATTTTGTACCTTGGCGACTACATTTTTCAAAGTCCGTTTTGAAATACTTTAATTTGACATTTGATAAATATTGTCGTAAGAAATACGAGAATGCCATTTCCAAAAATGTAATCCATACCATAAACGATAGATACAGAAAAAGTACCTAGTATAGTTTAGGTTTATTCTTCTAATCACCGCTTGAATTCTATACACCCCATTTTATGGTACGTACTTACACGCTCAATCATACAACAATCAAATTTGCAATGTATGTATATGCACATACATATTTCTTTATTTATCTATGCCACTGGTGGGAGAAACGGGATAACCTATTGTTGCATTTGTTGTGCTTCCCCCGACATGTATCCAAGTGCCTGTATTCTTCAAAGTGTTTTATGGTAATGCCCCCAAAACAATGTTACGTCTTCCGCGATAAAGTGGTTGCATCGTAGGAGTCCACTATTCTAGTATAGCGCATAAGGGTTGCTTGCAGGTTCGATTCCCGTTTGAGATATATGTATTGGGATAGTTTGATAACATGTACTATTTCTTTGGACACTTTCGATTTTTATAAAGTAAATAATTGTCCTAGGTTGTATGTGTATTCAGCAGTGAAAGAGTTATATGCTAAATACGAGCGGTAACTTTGGTTACCGTTAACTATACAAATAAGCTGGTTCTGCACGAGCGCTCGCTTTGAGCCTTTAATAGTATTAACCAATTCGTAATTAATGTTCCAATGCTACACTGTGAACGGTTATTGTTCAGTTTATTTATGTATACTATTTGTATGTAAGTGTTGGTGAGAAAACGTGTGTAATAAAACTAATGAGAATCACATACCTTTGTTTTTGTAAATAGAAGTAGCGTTGTCCACCACTGGGAGACAACTGGAATAGACGATATAAACCACACTATCGTCATAATCGAGCTATGCTCGGTGTTTTACTACGTGACAGAATCCGAAATGAAGAAATCCGTAGAAGAACCAAGGTTACCGACATAGCTCTCAGTGTTGAAAGTTGAAGTGGCAATGGGCAGATCATATAGTTCGCAGAACCGACAACCGCTGGGGAATAAAGGTTCTCAAATGGTGACCACGAACAAGCAAGCGAAGTGTGGGGAGACCTCCCACACGATGGACCGACGACATTGTAGCCATCGCAGGAAGTCGTAACGTTGGATGGAGGTGGCACAAGATCGCTCGTCATGGCACTCTTTGGGGGAGGCCTATGTTCAGCAGTGGACTTCTAAAGGCTGACATGATGATGATGATGATCGTCATAATTAAAGATATCCGACGTGCGAACATATTTTACAGAGTAGGGGGAAATGAGAAAGGGGCATCTCCACGTGTCCGTCACTACAGCCGGCCATTTGTTTGTATGCAGCCTAAAACTTCCCAAACTGTAGTTGCTTTCATGTGCCCAAATATGGCCATTTGTTCTCGATTAGTTTACGAGATATTTCAAATCAAAAGGTGGCGTGCCGTGGTGACGCTGCGTTCAGCGCGTCGATGTCGTCGAGGCGAATCCAGCAAACAGATTTAAATGAAACATAGATTAGCTTTTAGTTCTCGAAATAATAAGCGGAACTGTCAGACAAAATTACAATCGAAGTAGTGGTTTATGAGAAAACCATCTGATAATAATTTCCTAATGGAAAAATTTGGGTCACGGACGAGATTCGAACTCGCATACTGTGCCTCATTAGGAAATTATTATATATATTTACGCTAAGCAGGCGTTAACTGCTATAAAAAAACAATTACATTTACTTTAAAAAGCCGTTTTATTCTTAATTCTTATTGACTGGGTATATTTGAAAAAAGAAACGTAAAAGAACGCGTGATATTGCACTGAATCAGGGTAGTTGTTTTGGAGAGACTGATTCATATCACTAAACTAGACAACTGATTGCTGTTTTATTATTGACTAGCTGTACCCGCGGCTTCGCACGCGTGTTCTTTTCTTTAGGTTCAAAGTACCATAATGTGCTATTCCAGGACCAATATACCAACATTTGAACAATATTTCTTCAGCCGTCAAAAATACTTTATCAATTTCTCGGCTTCTTACTCACCGGATTGAGATACCAATTACACCAGATTTAAGTCAAACCCTAAGCTATCTAACAATGAAAACCGCATTGCAATCAGTCCAGTAGTTTTTACGTGATGCCTGAACAAACAAACATACAGACAAACGGAAAGAAAGACACGATTAACAAAAAAATATTGTTCAATACCTCTTTTAAGCACCCAAGAGCATTTTTTTCATTTGAATTTATTCAGTAGTTTGGGTGCGATGCGTGGTCAAGATACGGACAAACAGACAGACAAAATTAAAAAGTAAAACAGTTTGGCTTCAGTATCGAATATAGAGAACCATCCGAAAAATATTTTTTATTACATAAATAACAACATAACTTTGGACCCTTATCCCGCAGAAACCCTTTACTTTTTCGGGATAAAACGTGTCCTCAATTTCAACCCATCATATAACTTAAGAGAGTGCAAAGTTGCATCAAAACCCGTCCATTACTTTCAGCGTGGTACGTGTTCTTTTAAATAAGTTTCAACCCCTAAATAATAACCCATAAATTTTTCGATATGTAAAGTATCCTATGTCCCTACCTCGTAGTACGCACTCAAATCATACCAAGTTTCTTTTGAATTCATCCAGTAGATCCGGCGGCGTGATGCGCGGCTAAGATACAGACTGACAGATATACAGACAAAAATGAAAAAACATACAGTTTAGTATTCATAATCGAATATAGTGTAACTTCCCAAAAAATCACTATATCTTCAATGTACAGAATTTGGACTCCTATCCTGCAGGAACACTTAATTTTTTCGGGATGAAAAGTATCCAATGTCCTACCTCGAAGTGTGAACTCAAATCATACCAAATTGCATTTGAATTCATTAAGTATTTTCGGCGTGGTGCGCTGCCAAGGTACAGACAGACAGAAAGACAAAAAAAAAACATAGTTTTGGCTTTAGTATTGAATATAGAACGGCCCCCAAAAATTTTTACAAAATATCTTTAATTTACAGAATTTGGGACATTATCCCGCAGGAACTCTTTATTTTTTTCGGGATAAAAAGTATCCTCAATGTTAAACCATCATATAAACTATGACTGTACCAAGTTGCATCAAAATCCGTCTAGTAGTTTCAGAGTGGTAAGTGTTGTTTGAAATAACTTTCAACCCCAATCCTGCGGGAACCCTTTCATTTTTCGGGATGAAAAGTAGCCTATATCTTACCTCGTAGTATGAACTCAAATCATACCAAGTTTCATTTAAATTCATTCAGTAGTTTCGGCGTGATGCCTAGCCAAGATACAGACAGACAGACAGACAGGCAAAAATAAAAAAAAAAAACAGTTTTAGCTTCAGTATCGAATCTAGAGTAACGTCCAAAAAAAATATCTAAATATCTTCAATGTACAGAATTGGACCCGTTACAGTTTTATTATAAGTACTAGCTGTACCCGCGGCTTTGCCCGCGTGGTCATTTCATTTATTCTCATACGTGTTATTCCAGGACCAAAAGTACCTATAATATACTACATTTGTTCAGCCGTCGAATAGTTTTTTATCGATTGCTCGGCATCTAATCATCAGATTAAGATACAAATTAGCCCAGTTTTTAACTCAAACCCTAAGCTATCCAATAGTGAATTGCATTGCAATCGATCAAGTAGTTTTTACTTGATGCGCGAACAAACTTACATACAGACCTTCAGTAGTGACCCGACATGGCTGTGATAGGTTAGAAGACGAAGGCGGGAGCTCGCTAAGCTTCGCTCTCCCCTTCGTCTTCTAACTATTCACGGCCAAATCGGGTTGGCACTGAAGGCTGTTGGCAGAAATCTATCTGTGTTGCAATAGCAAATAAATAATTAATAGGTTGGTCTAGTGGCTAGTGACCCTGGGAACGAAATCAAACGGTCGCGGGTTCGAATCCTGCAAGGTGCAATCATTTCTGTGAAAAGAAATGTTTGTTTCCGAGTCATGGATGTGATATTCGTATTTATGTACGTTATCTAGTGCCCATATTACAGGGTATCCTAGTTTGGGGCTAGGTAATTGGTATGGAATTGTCCCCAATATATTTATTATTATTTATTAATGTTTGTACAGCCACCAAGACACTTTGTGGAATAGAATAGCGTTATGTGGTGCGCTATTCGAAACTACCTATACCCGATCGCAGCTCGGCCAGTGACGTCATAAATGTTCGAAACCTTTAAGGTGTACTTTCGAAGTATACATTTTCGCTTTCTGGATTTTAAAACATACTCGATGCCAACCATGACCCTCTACAGATTCATGATGCCAACACGGTCTCTGACGTCAAGAGCGTTGTGTACGTAATGTATATTTTCGAAATATTATGCAACGACGTCGGCTTTCCTTTAGTTAGTGCATCAGACAGTTCTGTTAGTACAACATGTAAAACATTAAGGACTCTGGCACAGAGTACTATGTATATACTATATACGCAAATAGAAGACTATCTTCGCGCCCAATAGGGGTAAAGCTCCAGTGGCGCCTCTGTATTTAGCTAATGGAACTATTGCTTCATGAAAAGTTTTTGTTGAGTGCAAAAGTTTTTGAGGATACTCGGATACGAACCTGGGAATGACGGCACGTCAGTTGGGTACTGACACCAATGTGCCACAAAGGTTCTTAAACACTGGCCGAAAATTTAGTGTCCGCTTCTGTCTTTTCACTTTGTTTGTAAACAATAAAAAGTGCGAAAAAGTCTTTAAGGCTACTCGGATTTAAACCTGGGTTTGACGGCACGTAAGACGGGTTCTGACACCATTGCACCACGAAGGATCTTAGATATAGGTTGAAAATTGGGTGTCCGCTTCTGTCTTTACACTTTGTTTGTAAACCATAATAATTAAAAAACTACCATCTGCAATTACAAAACTTGACGGTTTACTTCAGGAAATTACATAAGCCTTAAAAAAATCAAAGAAAATGTAAAAAAACGCACAAAATATTTAAATGCTTATAAATATTGAGGCAAAACATTCATAGCAGCGCGTGGATTCGATCCATGTGCCTCTGGATGGATGGAAGCGGTGTCTTGCAGGCCAGACACCGCTTCCACTGTGCCACTCTGACTGATTTTATAAACGGATGTGCAATTATTATTCTTTTCAAATTAACATAACTTTAGACTCATATATCCCGCAGGAATCCCGTATATTCAAAGTATTATTGATTTTAACACATAATATAAACTTTGACTGTGCCAAGTTACATCAAAATCCGTCAGGTATTTTCATCGTTATATGTGTTTTTTTTAAAATAACTTTCAATCCCTATCCTGCGGGAATTATTGTTTTTTTCGAGATAAAAAGTATTCTAAATGTTAATCCATAACATAAGCTATGAGTGTGCCAAGTTGCATCAAGATCCGTCTGGTAGTTTCTGCGTGATGCGTGTTCAAAGAGACAGACGGACAGACAGACAGACAGACAGACAAAAAATAAAAACATATCCTTTTTGCACTCTATATCGATTTTGAAGTTTATCTCAATTATAATTTTCAAAAAATATTTAATGTACAGATTTAACCCAGTTTCAGTTTTATTATAGTATAGATTATTATAGTATAGATATAGATTTTAATACTTTGTATGAATTTTATCTTACGAGAACTGTTAAGCCATCTATTGGTAGCTCTATTGAATTAAACCAAACCACCAACTACTAACGTGATAGTTAAATATTTAAACGGGACTTAATCACGCTGAAAACTTAATATTTATTTACCTCGACGTTTCGATCAAGTTGCATTGATCGTGGTCACGAGAAGACTGAAGTAGCGGGTGTCAGCGTCGAGAAGGGCGAGCGTTGTCTCCAACTACCCGCATTTGGTTTTGTAAAAAAACAGAATTGTCACGACACACGACACTAACGACATCTGCAGATATCTTCTGACATAAACCGCGACGCGAACACTTGCTTATCACGGGATTCCAGGACGCAGCCAACTTGAGACCATCCTCTCGGTTGAAATTGGGATACTTTTTAATTTCAACCGCTTCACGTACAATCCTGGAGTAGTAGTGACGTTCCGTGGAGAGGATCTTCGGGTCATGGAGTTCAATCCAGTGATTAGGGCCCGATTCGAGCAAATGCTCAGCGATTGCAGATTTATTTATCTGGCGGTTCTTTACAGCTGCAATGTGTTCTTTGACCCTTTCCGCTATAAAATCTGCAATCGCTGAGCATTTGCTCGAATTGGGCCCTAATCACTGGATTGAACTCCTTGATCGAAACGTCGAGGTAAATAAATATTAAGTTTTCAGCGCGATTAAGTCCCGTTTAAATATTTAACTAAGTGTTCGAATCGCGAAAGTTTAAAAGTTACAATTACTAACGTGATCTATTTTTTTCCTATAAGTATAAATAATTACATAACAAGTAATGTTCTCGCTAAGTAGGCGTTGATCCTAAAATCATAAAAATATAATACCAAATAAAGTGATATATACCAATACTTTATTTAAATAAAATTTTACTAGTTCTCACTTTTGAACGTGATTGTACACATTGTATTGTCCGACCAAAATGGAAATCCAAGCTTCCATTATAAAAAGTACCTAATGGTAGCTTTTTCTCGTAAAGTTCGTTAGGTAGATGTCCAATTCTCGGGCACAAAGACCATCTTACCGGGAACTATTTGTAGGTTTACGTCTCAAAGCTGTAGGCACAGCCGTTGTCGAGTTTCAGGGTAGCGCGCCAGAGCCAGTGTCACCCCAGCAGGCCACCTTTCGAGCCTCGAACGAGCAAAAACTACTGAACTTACACTACTGATCCACTTAATTTGAAGAATATTGATCACTCGTTTTGTTGTTATAGAGTTAGCGCGCTGAAGCAAGCGTCATCCTGGCTGACCACCCTTATGAGATGGTTTTCTCATAAACCACTAATTCGATTGTAATTTTGTCTGACTGTTTCGCTTATTATTTCGAGAACTAAAAGCTAATCTATGTTTCATTTAAATCTGTTTGCTGGATTCGCCTCGACGACATCGACGCGCTGAACGCAGCGTCACCCCCGCAGGCCACCTTTTGATTTGAAATATCTCGTAATCGATAACAAATAGCCATATTTGGGCACTACAGAGCACTTGAGAGCACTACAGTTTGGCAAGTTTTGGGCTGCATACAAACAAATGGCCGGCTGTAGTGACGGACGCAATCTCCACAGACGCATTAGCGTCTCTAGGTACTTTAACAAGATTTTGAGAAATAAAAGATTATGATATCCATGTCAAAGGATCTTTATTTCTTTGGCTTTACATCCTAGAAGTTGGAAATATCAGGTCCCGGCCAAAGGCTGGTTCCAATTGTAGAATATACACTTTCATTGACTCGGGATCGCATAAATATAAATATCACAAAGAAAATAATCACATTTTATGCCGTTAATAAAAATAAAATCGTATTCAATGTTAGTTACTTTTAAAGTTAATAATTATTTACTAACTACACCATGCATTGTTTGTTGTCTGGATGTAAAGATGCGAACATACCAACACTGTCGCTGTCGCCTTTGGTTTGTTCTGGCATTTACGAGTTACACAGTTAGCCAGTTTTAAAATAATTTATAGAAAGACAGAAAAAGCTCACTGTGCGAAAATCGACCACAACGCGTTCTAGAGCTGCCTAAAACCCAAAGACTTCTTTATAAATATCTATACTAATTTTATAAAGAAGTAAGATTTGATTGTTTGTATGTTTGTTTGTAATGGATGAACTCAATATAGAATCGATTTTAAAAATTCTTTCAGCAAGTAACAGGCAAAATATTATTTTTCAAAAAATTAGATGTCCCCACGAAAATTGCGAAAATATAACCCAAGGTATCAAAAATAACGGAATCACACATTGCCATGGAAACAAAATAATAACAAGTCTGTCAAGTACGTGAGTAATAATGCAGTTGTCTATGGTAAAAAAACACCGCGATCGTTGCTGCCGAAGAATTAAGCTTACTGGCGTATTTTTTTTAGAAGTTACGACGGTTATAAAATGCCGCGGTGTGAGCCCTACCCGTGCGAAGCCAGGGCGAGTCACTAGTAATATATATAGAAGTCTCTGCCTGAAACAGGGTGTGGCATTACTTCATTATTGACCACAACCGGACCCAAAAGAAACGCAGTGCGCATTTCAGTTTACCACAACGCGTTGTGGCAGTTCATTGCGCATTGAACGTTTCCGATTTTTCCGTGTAACATTTACATTGTTTATTTATATTTATATACAAAATAGCCAATATTGTGGTTCAAAGTTTCTTTTCGATGATATTACTACACTTTATTGCATGTAACGATACGGTATGAGTTATTAATATTTATGCAAATGTTTAGAATTTACGTAATCTGTATTCTGTGTCGATGACCCAATATGTAATATAAATCACTGGGTGACCAATAATGGCAGAAGCTGCTCAGAAACTATGAACCATAACTTTGGAATTGACAAGCTGAAAGTCTTTCACTGCAAGATCATTTCTGTAACATGATAACTAAAATTTATCTATACATTTAACCTAACACTACATTGTATAATACTAAGAATTATTTTAGAGTAACATTACGTTCCGTGTAACATACAAGTTTGTCTCACAACCCTCAGCGGATATACAAACAAAACAAACTACGTTTCGTCCCTTTCATAAGCCGTTTTCATAATAAGAATAAAGTTGCCGTTTTCGTGATTGCCGTTTTTCCTCTTTCATAACCAGTTATGAAACGAGTTTTTTTTACCTACTATTTTCTAATTGGCTATCAAATAGGAAATAATTCTTGTAAGTTTTTTTTTGTTTCGCTGATTCTCTGGTTATCGAACAAGAGCCTTCTCGCTCTCATGACTATATATTTTAAAAATAACTTCTTTATACTAAAAATGAATTATTTTTGTAACTAAACTTAAAAAGAGTCATTTTTCGAAATCAAAATAGCAATATACAACAATGCATCATAAGATAAGAAATATTTTTGAAGTTTGAGCCAAAGCGAGCCATTATTTTTAATATGGTTGAGCTTATTTTGTTATGAGATGAGCTTGTGCTAATTTTAAGTATGTATGTTAAGATAATGTACACAACCCAGTGCTGTACTCCAAAGATGGCAACACCGCTGCCTCTTAGCTAGCGTTGACCGTCCTACAAACTCATACTTAATCTGTGGTCGTCCCACCATATTGTCTTCTCCGTATTGATGAGTGTGCTCAACGTGATATTGTGTATATTTGAATGATTATAGCTTGCATCTTTAACAATCAAGTCTTTAATTATATCAATGTAACTAGAAAAGCAAGCTCAGTTCCAAGAAGTTTATTGACAGAAACACAAAAAAGATCAAACTACGGTTACGAAAATCATATTATTGTTTTTTTACCGTATCTAGTTACGTGGTTATCAACATGTATTTGTATTCTTATTTGGTAGCCAGTTATGAAACCGTAAAGAAAACATTCTTTTTCGTAACTAGTTATGATAAATAGTTACGAAAACGGCTCAAGGCCTTTTCGTGAATGGAAAAGTTCAAAGCACGAGAATGAAGCCTGACACCAACCGCAGCGCTCGGCGCTTTTATAAAAATATGAAACATGTCACATGCGTTATAAGATTTCAACTGTCATGGTCACATACATTAGTAGTCTCATTAGAAACGAGATATTAACTGAGTGGTGTAGTGTCGACCGTAAAAACGTGTGAGAAAGGGGGTAGGTAGATCAATAGTTACTTCTAGTAAGAACATCAGTTTCCTCGTCATCATGGCGCCTGCAGCGGTGCCGAAATAACAAAAATAAAACACAATATAAATAAATACTTGGTAAATATTCCGTTTCTAATGATAATACTAATGTCACACGCGTGCCCGACGTTATCTCATAGAGATCGTGTGCCCGCGCGCCGCATTGGGTTCCATCTTAACATAAAAAAAGTGTAAAACATTGAAACACACCAACTGCCCGAATAACAATATGTACAAAATTGTGAAAACAATATTATATCTCTCTATACATAAACCCACTTCAGCTGACGTCACTCGAATACCTTATATAAATAATTTCGAGAAAAAATAAAAATCTTTGATATTTTACACCACACGATGCACGAACAATATTTTACTTGAGGTCACCCTGAGAGTGGTCCAGTAACATGAACAAGCCGCAAAAATCCTGGAGACAAACTCGCAAAATCGACGATCGTAGCATCGAAGTAGTACTCTCAAAATCGACGATCGTAGCATCGAAGTAGTACTCTCAAAATCGACGATCGTAGCATCGAAGTAGTACTCGCAAAATCGACGATCGTAGCATCGAAGTAGTACTCTCAAAATCGACGATCGTAGCATCGAAGTAGTACTCTCAAAATCGACGATCGTAGCATCGAAGTAGTACTCTCAAAATCGACGATCGTAGCATCGAAGTAGTACTCGCAAAACCGACGATCGTAGCATCGAAGTAGTACTCGCAAAATCTACGATGGTACACGCTTACTTAGAAGACTTGAGAAGTGACTTGAAGACTCTATAAAGAAAGAGGTATAGTAGTCACAACGGATCTTTGTCTCGGAAGTTGTCTGCAAGTCGCTGCGCAAGCTTATATTTTTCAGGCGCAATCGCAATGTTAAAGGTGAAGACAGGATTGTATAACTGCCTCGCTCACTCGATTACGTTTTTCGCATATTCTATCTCGCTTACTTTATGCTGCTTTATCCTCACAACTGTACCTGCGCAATCGTTCACAGAGCCTAAACTTCACAGCCATAAAGATCCGTTTTGACCACTGTATAAACGTATATCCTGAAAACGGCGAAACATCATCGAAGCTAACTCTTCTAGGCTATCCAAACAGCAGCACAATTACCGAATTGGAACAGGCAGGGAACTTTCAACGTAAGCATTTCACACACTCCGAACTTACAAAATGTACGTTCTTAGTCTTTACTTCACTGTCCGAGCTTCACAAGCTTATATCCCCGACATGCTGGCGTAAAGTGATATTTGAAACCGTGGAAGTCGGAGCGAGCGCTCGCTAGATGCGCTAACATGGAGTTGTGCGACACTGAGCGTTCATAAGTTGATGTTGCGCGGGTTGGAGGCCGTGGGTGTCGCCGGTAATGCCGCTACGCCTGGGAATAAAAAACGGTTAATTTTTACTATAGTTTTAAATAAGTAGTAAAGGAAGTAATGTAGCACCTGTTCTTTTTATAACTATACGTTATCTCGGAATACTAAATAAATTAAATCAAAATCTGAATATAGCTGGATCGAGACTAGAGAACGCCCCACCAGGGGCTAGTGTACTCTGTGTTGTATAGTTAATCGATTCTCGTTCATTGACTGACCTATTTCTCCCCGGGCACGCGTGTTGATGGAGTGTTGGTGGGAAGGGCGCGCGCGCGGCGTGCTGCGCGAGCGGCGTTCGCGGCGCGTCCGGCGCTCTGACACCGCCGCCACCGTGGCCGCTACCAGCGGCTGGGTGTCCTCTGTGTTGCCGCTGGAAATGCAACGCTAGATGAAACACCCACTCTCCAGTTGCGCAAGGGCAGCTGTGCACGAGAGGGTTGGCTCGCCGGGTTAGATCGCCTCGGGTTGCGTCAGTGCCGCGTCGGTTTTCACACCCGATTCAAATCGCCCAAAGTTCGAAAACGAAGCGACCTACTAAAGGAGATTTCAGTTTGTCGATGACTTCACGAGGATTTAGCATTTTATAAATTTAAAGTAACCAAAGGGGTTACTGTAGATTCCCCATTCGGCGGATTATTCATCTTTGGCGTGGGCAGCGGGCGAGGAGCTGAAGACTTGAGTAAAACTGCGGTCGGTATCGTAATCACAATTTAATTCTGATTATCTGCGCACAGTGCACACTCTTAAACTAATTATAACACTTTTAATCAACACG
The DNA here is from genome assembly GCA_946251855.1 of Alsophila aescularia. Taxonomy (NCBI): domain Eukaryota; kingdom Metazoa; phylum Arthropoda; class Insecta; order Lepidoptera; family Geometridae; genus Alsophila; species Alsophila aescularia. The sequence continues at coordinate 29,099,192 of OX276379.1, read as the reverse complement.
TTCCACCGAGCACGTGAAGTGCGCGCGCCTATTCACAACGGCGGTACAAATCAGACTGACTCAAAAATGTCGTTCATGACAAAAAAGTGTTATGTCGTTCGAAAACTTAACAATAATTCTTCAAATTATAGGAGGCGCCGTGAAATATATATCTTTGTCCAAAACGTTATAGTTATGATCCAACCATATTCGCCCGTACGCACTCGCGTCTTTGTAACAGACTAACTAATAGTAAGTGCGATCGAAGGTCACAAGAATGAATTTAAATCTTCCCATTCAAATCCATCGTCATCCATAGATATTAGGTACGCAACTACGGGCGCGGCAACATTAAAGGCGCAAAAGGCCTTAGGTACCTACGGGTGCGACGCGGCGCGGCAATTTCAAAGGCGCCGCCGACCTTGAAAGTTCAAATACCAAGCGACTGCTGCTAGTACATACGAGTACCTTCTGGAAACTTCCGTCGCGGTATAAATAGGGCGCGCATCGGCTGCCTGGGACAGTCTTGAATTGGTATTCGGAACGAAACCATCAAAGTGATTCGAAGCGAGTATTCAGTGATAATTGATTGGGTCGAGTTAAAGAGTGTTATTTGTCGGTTAAATTTCTTTTTGTGGTTTTTAAAATAACGGTGTTAATTTTTTGTGTAATTAGCGTAAATACATTTTATACGAACCCCAGCTCGTAACAATACACTACTTTAATATATGAGGGGAAGTCAAAAACTTCGCAGAATGGTCAGGAAGGGGGGAGAGAAATTCTTCCTCTTTAATGTATTCTTTCTGAACCCTAATACAATTATCAGATGTTTTATATAATTTGTTTATACTATAGAAAAAAATACTGTGAAGGCCTCCAAAAAACGACTTCACATGTTCAGCGTCACTAAGAAAAAACTGCCTAGTCTTTTTATTTTTTATTATCGCATAATAATGATTGATTTATCTAGACTACAGGAAGAGTTTCTTAATGTGTTGAAGCTACACTCGTGTATGGTAGCCATCGCAACACTGCTCTTGTAAACAGGAGCGTTGTCGTTTATAAGCAGCACGCGTCGAGTCCATTTTCTCTTCCTAGTTTCAACAATGGCAACTTTTATATTCTCTGTGTAAAAGCGTCATATACCTCGTGATATTGACACCTTAGTGTTTATAATCGGTTAACAAACCCCTACAAACCCCAAAAAAACAGTGGCAACGATATTTCCTGGCAGTTTTAGTGTCAGTACATGCTATATTTTGTTTATAATTTAATATCATGTGGAGTATTCTCCATGAATAGACCATGCCTTTTATAAATTACTAGCTTTCCCGTCTGCCACTTCGTTCGCACGGTCTACAGTTTATCGCGAAAAAAGCATTGTTCTTCTAGGATATTAAAAACCAATGCAAAAGAAGGTATAGCACCAACGCTTTTGATGTTTATTGACAGACTTGTTATTTCGTGTCCATGGCAACCGTTCCTTACAGCGAGTGATCAATATTTCCCAGTTTTCCCGGAAACTTACAATTTTCTGGGATAAAAAGTATCCTGTTTTATTCCAGAGCTACCTCCATTCCAAATTTCATCAAAATCCGTCCAGCCGTTATCGCGTGGAAGCTCCCCAAACAAACAGACAACGTTTCTACGGATTGTTTTTCCAGGGCAAGAGTTACCGTAAACACATAGCATCTCATTAAAAGTGATTTGTTCCGTTTTTCTTAACTTAATACATAACTTTATAACGGCACGAAACTCAATTTTCTCCGTACTTGACATTTTCTTCCCGCGTGTCTTGTTTATACAGCGATAATAGCGATATCTTAAAATGTCATGATCCGATTGGGCTAAAACTTGGTGTGTATGGTTGTATTAAGTCACTATGACCTAGTAAAAAACAAAACCACCCTTTCCCATGTCTAAGTCCGTCATTCCGCGAATTTATTGACCTCCCCTCGTAGCTCGAAGCTCGAACGCTCATATACGCGATCGCAAAAAATATATCTTGGGGCCAGATTTTCCGAGCTCGTTGAGAAAATTCGCCCTAGGTCGACTCAAGTTATAAACCTTCGTCTTGAATCAATCTACGCCGAAGTGAAAACCGAAACAAAATGGATTAAGTATTTTCTGAAATATTCGTGCACGGACTCGTTTTGTTTTTTTTTACAATAAGCAGTACTTATCTGGTTTCAATAAGGAGCTCGGTGAAGTTTACTTACTTTTCATCATTGTTAGTGTTCATGTGGTCATTGTCGTCTGAAGGTGATGACGCCACCTGCAACATGTGAAGATCGACGTGAACACTCGCTTCACGTATCAATGTTTTTATTAGAGTTGCCGCGAATACTCGCTATTCGGCATTACTCGTTTTTTTTTTGATATTCGTCGAATACCGAATAATAGCTAGTATTTATTCGGCATTCGGCGAATAGTCTAAAATAAACTTTTAACGAACAAAAAAACGAATGAGTTAAAAATAATCAATTTTTATTATTTTCCTTAATAAAACAATACACTGTATCAATTATTATCTGTAATAATATGTGCCTGTGCCTATCATATTAATGAAATTAAATTAGTTAGGCTTTTAAATTAATATTTAAAATCCAACAGAGGCAATTTGTGGCGCAAAAAAACTATTTTTTCTGCACGTTCGGGAGCAAGTCGGTTTCGCTTTTCCTCATAAACTAAACCTGCCTCGGAAAATAGTCTTTCTGAATAAACAGAGCTCGCTGGTGTGATTAAGTATTGTTTAGCAAGCTTACTTAAAGTAGGAAATCTATTCTTATTGGTACTCAAAGCCCACCATTCATATGGGTTTATTTATTTAATGCGATGTAGTGGGTGATTTCTTCAGCAGTGGCATTCTTGGGTTGCTCGTCAGTAGGCTGCTCTATAGACGATTCGTCAAAACATGCCCAAAATAGTTTATGAGTTTCTGAATCGACATGCTCACTTTCATTGTCTAAACGAGACCTTTTGGATGCCGTTTCTGGATCCGAATCATCATTTTCGTCATCTAAAGAAAGCCTAAGACCTTCTCTGAGCGCAGCTCTACGGATCCGTTCAGCTTGGGTAGCGTCAAAGTAAAACTCCTTGTAGCGGGGGTCTAAAAATGTCGAGAAGTAATATGTCTTCCTGAAGCATAGATCGTCCAAGTTAAAACGGGCTTGCATATTTTCTATTAACGCCTTTCTAAAATCATCAACGTGTGCAGTTTGTTGAATCAGCGCATCTTTCATTAGGTATCTGGTTAATGAAACAGTCCTAGGTATCACATCTGATATAGGTGCATATGTGGAACTCGTGATTTTTGTTATCTCTTCGAAAGGTTTTAAGAGCTTTAACAGATGTTCTATAACCTCCCACTGATCACTGGTCAAATTTTCAAAATTCACGCTCCTTGATTCTGAAATATACACCGAAATTGCTCTTTTTTGCTCAAATAGACGCTCCAGTAGGTAATATGTTGAGTTCCAGCGAGTTTGAATATCTTGAATCAGTTTATGCTTAGGAAGTCCGAGCTCAGATTGAATACTTTCAAGTTTTGTATATCCTGAATGATTAAAATGTGTCACTATGCGGCGGGCACTAGTAAGAATTTATTTTATTGGAAAACTGTTATCTAATGCATTATTTATCACCAGCTGGAGAGTATGTATGAAGCAACGCTCTGAAGGAAGTAGAGTTTCCTTAACTCCTTTAACCATATTCGCCCCATTATCGTGAACAATCGCTTGAATTTTAGAGATGGGAAGCCGCCGAATGCCTTAACTTTGAATACGCCGCCATGGCCATGATACTTGCGTCGAAATTAACAAAATCCTCAGACATCTCGCCCAAAGATGTCTCATCGATACCGAAAGACGAAAACCTAAAAACTACAAAATAAAGAAAATAAACTTGAAAGAGAAGTTAGACTCGATAGCGAATAGAATCACAAGCGTGAAAGCCGAACCGACTAGCAATACCGTCGTCACGTGCGCTGTCAAAAGTCAATTTCGTTACACACTGTAACAGTTCTCTTTCGATATTTTCTGATGTGTGTGATTCAGGAAAATGAGCCATGTTTAGAACGGCATGATTCAGTTTAAAGTTTTCTGATATCCAGTGTCCTGTTAAACTCAGAAATGCAGCATTATTTACAGAAGAAGTCCAAAGATCGGTAGTGAATGCTATAGCTTCAGCCCTTTCTAACTCGTTTTTTAGTTTGCTAACCACTCTCTCATACATGTTTGGAATTATTTTCTCGGTGAAATATGTCCTGCCAGGAATAGTGTATTGCGGCAAAGATTTATTAATAAGACGTTTAAAGCCCACATGATGATCGACGATGGAAAGTGGCTCGTTGTCAATAGCGGTCATTTCACCAATCAAGTAGTGATATTTTTTTGCTCGGCTATCGTTGATGTTCCAGAGCTTTTTTTTTCAAGTAGTTGTTGCAGTGACGGTTGCACCAAAGGCTGAATGGGCAACTGGGTGGATGAGGAAGTACTTGGAGATGATTCTGCGGGAGCATTATGTTGAGCATGACTACTTGAGCTTCCATAAATTTTACCATACTCATCTGGGTGTTTGAATTTCAAATGATTCTGCAAAGCCGTCGTTCCTGCTTTTTTTGCTGCTCTACTTATTTTTACACCACATAAATTACATTTTGCACTGTTTTCTTCCTCTTCAAAATGTAGCCAAACATGAGATTTTTTTCCTGGGTTTGGCATGATTGTTCTTCTTTTTAAGTAACACTTTAACTAATTAAGTATTCAAGTCTTTAATTCAATAGCAATTTTCAAATAAGTATAGAAAGAAAAAATAAAAAACGTAAACCGAAAATCAAATTATAAATGCGCCTACCCTAAACACAAGCGTATTGATTGAGCGGGAAATCCCCTACAATAGTAAATGCTGGGTAATATAAAACGGGGTATTCCCCGTAAAATATGTACAAGAAAAGGGTTGCCAGCATTTAAAAATTAAAATACTACATATATATATGTAGATATGTATAACATGAAACAGATTTCTTTAACTTTATTGTTTTCTTTTCTCACAACCTTAGAAGAAAAATTTAAAAAGAAAAAATATTAAGAATTAAAAAAGAAATATTTTTAATGTGCCTTATTTATGTCGAATAGTAATGTCGAGTTATTCGACTACTCGCCAAAGTGAATGGCGATTAATCGGTATTCGACTATTCGCGGCAACTCTATTTTTTATTGTAAAAAGGCAATAGCAATAGCAAAAAAAATAGCAAATAGCAAATGCAATAGCATTTTTACAAGTCAAACCTTAACATCTCATGAACAAGGAGAAAACATACAATATTATAAATATCAAATCAATAAAATTAAGGATTCTATGTATGCTTTGACACTTGAGTTTTGAAAAGGAAATATACTTCTCACTGTACCGGTGCTTCGGAAACACAGACTTCTAATTCGGAAATACGTCCGTTAGAAACGAGAGCACCAAGAAACTACGGGGATGTCGCTTTAAACATTTCTGACAATTCTTTATATATTTTTTTAAATGTCAGAAAAATAATACTCATGAAAAATGACAAATATAAAAGTTACAATGAGATGTCCCTCAATCATCAAACCATCAAAATAAGAAAAACAAAATAAAATTCCTGGACCAGTCCCCCACAAGCAGCACCCGTTCACGAGTATGACTTGTGTACCAACCATCACGCCCTCAACTATTTTAGAGGAACGGGAGTGACCCGGTACACAAATATCATATACACTGCTTCTCATGTTTTCACAAATTATACGGATAATATTCTAAGATCTCGTTTTTGTTTCTATCAGCCTTACTATAAAGCAGTGACACGCATTTTACGTGTTTCATCTATATATACCGAAGAAACAACTCTAGTATCAAAGTCGTCGAACCTAAAAGCGAGACGGTTTGTAACTACTCTCGAAAATAGCTTATAGACGTCGCTCAGCAGCAAAATGGGCCTATAATTCTTCAAGAAGGTGTGTTATCACCTTTCTCGAAGAACAACATCACTACGCTCCTGTGCCACGGCTCTGGCGTAGTACCCTCGAGGATGACCAAGTTAAACAGCCTCTGAAGGACTTTAAGTAGTATGTAATTTCTTCCCAGAATTCAATCCTTATTAGTGACACTATCGAATGGTGTGATAATACAGTGTGTTTTTTTTCCAAAATCAACGTGTACAATTCCTGCCTAGGAATATTGTTTTTTTTTTAAATATCCAAAGATGCAGTTTTAGTTTTCATCAAAATCGGGCCCGAGACTCCTTTGAGTACTTTTCGCTATTCCTCATAGTTTCTGATTTAGCCATCCACGCCCACTTGAAAAATTAAACCTGTATATTGAAATAATAATAATTACGAAATAATTAATAAAAATAAATAAACAGATATACCATTAAATACAAATACACATACTATAATACAATTAAACAAATAAAAATAATAATAATAGATTTCAACACATAGATACCTCTAAAAATTTAAGGAGATCCTAGTTACAATGACTGAGAAAGATAAAAACTGTTAACTAGCTTTTTAAATATTGCAAGTGACGGAGCCTGTCTGATGTTGTTTGGGAGTGCATTCCAGAGACGAACAGCTTCTACGGTATCACTGATATATATGCCTAATGGTCGTCAAAATTACATCTATCTCGCGCTTATGACCGCCGGGGTGCAGCCACGTCAATTTATTGGACGCGCGCTTCTTGATAAAGGAGTTCATTATAAAGAGTCCTTCCTTCTCCATGAAGTCAGCCAATCGCTGACTCTTTTGGTTCCGCTGTCCAAATCCAAACTGCCCCACTCTCAATTCATCGCCATTCCTCATGCCTAGCCGTGCATTGAAGTCCCCCATCACCACTGTGTGACTACTAGAGTTGACTCATTGAGACGTGGCCGCTAACTATTGGTCTCATACACAAGCTCAAAGTCACGCAGCGCGCAATGGAGAGAGCTATGCTCGGTGTTTCACTACGTGATAGAATCCGAAACGAGGATATCCGTAAAAGAACCAAGGCTATCGACATAGCTCTCAGAATTTGCAAGTTGAAGTGGTAATGGGCAGGCCATATAGTTCGTAGAACCGACAACCGCTGGGGAATAAAGGTTCTCGAATGGCGACCACGAACAAGCAAGCGAAGTGTGGGGAGACCCCCCACACGATGGACCGACGACATTGTAGCCATCGCAGGAAGTCGGTGGATGGAGGTGGCACAAGAAAAGTCCCTCCTCTCTGCTACATTGTGTCTCGGATACATAATAGTAAGAAAAACTCATTTCAAAATACAATAAAATAAAATACTGATATAAAATACATAGTGTTTTATTTTCGAGTACGGAGCTAAAAGAATTCAAAGCGAGCTATGTGAAATGACAGTGAATGAACAAAAACAAATGACCAAAAATGTACTGACCACGTGCTCCATAGAAGACGGAAAGCGCGTATCAGATGTTGTAGAACTAAGTGAAGTGAAAGCGTCCAAGTCTAGCTTAGCAAAAGATCGCTCGTCATGGCGCTCTTTGGGGGAGGCCTATGTTCAGCAGTGGACTTCTAAAGGCTGATATGATGATGATGATGATGATCTATCTATACAGGGTGGATTTTTGAGACGGGACAGTAAGGGCCGTACCGTAGTACCTTGACCGTTATAGTTATAGGATCGATTGGCATCAAAAAAAGTTTTTGTATAAAATTACCATTTTCTTGCTGACTGTATATTTTTTCCAAAATCTGTGAATGCAGTTCAGAATATCTCAAAGTTATGGATGGTCTCGTAGGAACGTTTACCTGTAACTGTAACGGTTAAGGTGCCTGCCCTTACTGCCCCGTCTCAAAAATCCACCCTGTATAAATAAAAATGAAATGATTTCGTTGGTAAGCGCATCAATACGGGCGTATTTCCGAAGCACCGGTATAGTCAGAAGGGATTCCTTTTCCTGTGCGAGATTCAACTCTGAATCGGCACATGAAAGGGTTTTTTTATCATCATCATTATCCACGCCGGTAAAACCGCGGGGCGCAGCTCGTTTTAGTATTAGTTAGTGTGCTGCAGTTGGTGGGCGCTTAACCTATACTATTTGCATAGTGTGTAGTGTACCTCTGCGTTGTCTCCGTCGTGCGCGCGCGCACGCAGCCGAGCCATGAACCGCGTGGCGCGAGCGAACGGGTTCTCTCGCTGCTCGTCGAACGTGCCGCCCTGTGGGAGCGGAAAATAACGTTAGTTATTAACTTGCTTGAAGAAAACACTTTATTATAGAAGGAATATGGCAGAGTTTGCTTTAACTATTCGGCCATTTAAATAGCCAGCGAGTAAATAAACAGTATTTATTTCAAGACAAAATTGTTGCGACTCGCGAGTCTATGTTGCGCGACAATGTAAGACGATGGGCCTACATCGGGGACATGTCGAGCGATATCTTGGATGACTACTGTGCAGCATGTCTCGAAATATTGTCCTGATGAAGGGACACATATTTGTTATCAGTTATGTTCTGTACAGTACCTGTGTGACGTGGTGTGTCGTCGGAGTCGGGTCGCCGTCGCTCGCGCGCCGCGAACACGCGCCGCTTGCACATGGGACACACCCTTATGTTCTGTACAGTACCTGCGTGATGTGATTTGTGGCGAGCGGCGTGTCAGCTAGCAGCGGCTCGCTCGGTGTCGTCGGAGTCGAGTCGTCCCCGCTTGCACACGGGACACACCCTTATGTTTTGTACAGTGTCTCCGTGACGTGATGTGTGGCGAGCAGAGGGTCGGCCAGCAGCGGCTCGGAGTCGTCGGAGTCGAGTAGTCCCCGCTTGCACACGGGACACACCCTTATGTTTTGTACAGTACCTGCGTGACGTGATGTGTGGCGAGCGGAGGGTCGGCCAGCAGCGGCTCGGTGTCGTCGGAGTCGGTGTCGGAGTCGAGTCGCCGCCGCTCGCCCGCCGCGAATACGCGCCGCTTGCACACGGGACACACCCGCTTGTTCTGAGTCAGCCACGGGTCGATACACACCGCGTGGTACGCTGTAATAATGCATTGCATACATTAGTAATAAAATATTTGTAGTTTATGAAACGGATGCATAATGAGGTATTAAAACACGAGAGTGAGTTTAAAAAAATGAGCCGTAGGCGAGCTTTTTTAATAGTATCAGTCGAGTGTTAGGAGTTATAATACCTAGTTAGGTGCCGTTTCATACACTACTTTTAATGAAAAAAATGAAGTAATCTTTTCTTGTTTTTGCTGGTAAAAGCTCGTTCGTCATGTTCGTTGTTGTTCCGTGATGTCAGCTGGAGTCAAATTCTCCTCACAAACACTGTTTTCACATGTTTAACACATCTTTGTCACATTTTTAATCAGGATAAAACAAGTAGTGTATAAAACGGCACATAACTAGGTACACTCGAGTGATACTATTAAAAAAATCGCCTACAGTTCGTTTTTTAAGCTCACTCTCGTGTTTTAATTAAACTACTACTGTTTATCGCGAAAAAATGCATCCTATGTTCTTCTAGGATATTAAAAACCAATGCAAAATTAGAAAGTATAGCATCAACGCTCTTGATGTTTTTGACAATTACTTGTTATTTCGTTTCCATGGAAACCGTTTCGTACAGCGAGTGATCAAAAAAATTCCAGTTTTTCGTAGAAACTTACAATTTTCCGGAATACTACTCTGGAGCTATCACCTAGGAGGATACATTACTATGGAGCGCGTTTATTCGGGTGCGAACAGTAGGCACAGGTCAGAACAACGTCGCTATTAACCGGCAAGCGCGAACAGTCCTCGATCTGCGTTCGAGCGGAGTGTGTCAGTTCGAAATATTTTCGTTTTTGCCGAAAGATGGTAAAATGTGCGGTGAAAAGTTGTCTAAACGACACTAGAAAACACACGAAACTAAAATGTAACATTAAACTTCACAGGTAAGTCAGTTTTAGACGGATTTAATATTATGTTATAGCGAAGGGGAGAGGATTGCGCGAGATGTGCGGTTGCGTGTCGCGTCTCACTGCCCCGCCCGCCACGTTGCCCGTGGCGCATCGAGTAGTGATGTGCGCGCTGTCTAATGGCATTTTTACGTACAAGCGAGGTCAAACTTAGAAATTATTCTGATGCTCACTCTAAAATGTTGATGTTGAGATTTGTGTGTGGGTAGCTTAATGTTAGTTATGTTATACAAATACAGTAAAAAACGGAATGTTATGTATATAGACATTTCTCTCTCTGATTATGTTTTTATTTGATTCTAATTTAACTACCTTGAAACTATCTCGCTCGCGAAGATATAACTACAAGTTATATATAACACCATTGACTACAAGATATAAAGTGACTGATTATACTCAGGGATAATATAACGAACGTATTAAAAAACAACATATCGAGATTAATATTTCAAACATCCTCACACATCTGCTCTCTATACCCATCTAGTACATCTTTTGAGGGCAGTCATAAAAAATATGTAGAGATACGGGTTAATCTAATGTAAAGGAAACTAAAAGGCAGCGGTACAATAAGCTGACTCTTTTTAAAAGGCAATTTAAATAAGTGTTTTATTTTTTAATTATTTCATTTTTTGATTTTTTCATCTAAAAACAGATATCAAATTACTATATTTATTATTTAGCTTTTTTTTCCATTCAACTTTTTGCTGTATTACTAGTTGCTTCTCGCTGTATCAACCGCGACGAAAAATAATGACGATGGAGAAAATTAGCTAATGCTCTTCCTCATGTTTTCAGATATATTTATACCAAACTTTATCAAGATTGGCTCAGTCATTTTGTCGTGAAAGGGTAACAAGCAGACCCCTCTGTCTGCTTTTAAAAAGAGAGTAACTTCCGAATTAATAATATTATTACTAAAGGAAACTGTGAGGTTTTTGTATTTCTATAAGCCAGTAATAGGCAGGCCTGTGCCCGTCGAATCCACGTCGTGACGTGTCGCCCTCTTTATTGACATGCGCGCGTGCGCTTGCAGGCATCCCTACTCGGATCTATACATCGATGTACGTAGCTATAGCACAACTGCCTACGACTCGCACCGAGGCGGTGCGAGTCGTAGGCAGTTCAACCACCCATTCGAGTTCATCCATCCGAGGTGGTCCATCCGTTATCGCGTGAAAGCTCTCCAAACAAACAAACAGGCATCCTTTCACTTTTATATATTGGTTAGTGTTATAGCAGCTCAAGCAACTAAATATGCTGAACTCGGTTGTGGTTACATACTTGAGCCGTTTGGTGTTGAGACACTGGGACCGCGGGGACGTAGTATTTCTAAACTTGCCCAACTGTTTCATGTAGTTAACTAGTTTTACTTTGTAGTGGTTAGTTGTTAGTAAATAAAGGCATATTTGGACTACCTATAAGCCTGTAATGGCATGTGGGTTGCCCGACTGTTTCATGTAGTTAACTAGTTTTACTTTGTAGTGGTTAGTTGTTAGTAAATAAAGGCATATTTGGACTACCTATAAGCCTGTAATGGCATGTGGGTTGCCCAACTGTTTCATGAAGTTAACTAGTTTTACTTTGTAGTGGTTAGTTGTTAGTAAATAAAGGCATATTTGGACTACCTATAAGCCTGTAATGGCATGTGGGTTGCCCAACTGTTTCATGAAGTTAACTAGTTTTACTTTGTAGTGGTTAGTTGTTAGTAAATAAAGGCATATTTGGACTACCTATAAGCCTGTAATGGCATGTGGGTTGCCCAACTGTTTCATGAAGTTAACTAGTTTTACTTTGTAGTGGTTAGTTGTTAGTAAATACAGGCATATTTGGACTACCTATAAGCCTGTAATGGCATGTGGGTTGCCCAACTGTTTCATGAAGTTAACTAGTTTTACTTTGTAGTGGTTAGTTGTTAGTAAATAAAGGCATATTTGGACTACATATAAGCCTGTAATGGCATGTGGGTTGCCCAACTGTTTCATGAAGTTAACTAGTTTTACTTTGTAGTGCTTAGTTGTTAGTAAATAAAGGCATATTTGGACTACCTATAAGCCTGTAATGGCATGTGGGTTGCCCAACTGTTTCATGAAGTTAACTAGTTTTACTTTGTAGTGGTTAGTTGTTAGTAAATAAAGGCACATTTGGACTACCTATAAGCCTGTAATGGCATGTGGGTTGCCCAACTGTTTCATGAAGTTAACTAGTTTTACGTTGTAGTGGTTAGTTGTTAGTAAATAAAGGCATATTTGGACTACCTATAAGCCTGTAATGGCATGTGGGTTGCCCAACTGTTTCATGAAGTTAACTAGTTTTACTTTGTAGTGGTTAGTTGTTAGTAAATAAAGGCATATTTGGACTACCTATAAGCCTGTAATGGCATGTGGGTTGCCCAACTGTTTCATGTAGTTAACTAGTTTTACTTTGTAGTGGTTAGTTGTTAGTAAATAAAGGCATATTTGGACTACCTATAAGCCTGTAATGGCATGTGGGTTGCCCAACTGATTCATGAAGTTAACTAGTTTTACTTTGTAGTGGTTAGTTGTTAGTAAATAAAGGCATATTTGGACTACATATAAGCCTGTAATGGCTTGTGGGTTGCCCAACTGTTTCATGAAGTTAACTAGTTTTACTTTGTAGTGGTTAGTTGTTAGTAAATAAAGGCATATTTGGACTACCTATAAGCCTGTAATGGCATGTGGGTTGCCCAACTGTTTCATGAAGTTAACTAGTTTTACTTTGTAGTGGTTAGTTGTTAGTAAATAAAGGCATATTTGGACTACCTATAAGCCTGTAATGGCATGTGGGTTGCCCAACTGTTTCATGAAGTTAACTAGTTTTACTTTGTAGTGGTTAGTTGTTAGTAAATAAAGGCATATTTGGACTACCTAAAAGCCTGTAATGGCATATGGGTTGCCCAACTGTTTCATGAAGTTAACTAGTTTTACTTTGTAGTGATTAGTTGTTAGTAAATAAAGGTACATTTGGACTACCTATAAGCCTGTAATGGCATGTGGGTTGCCCAACTGTTTCATGGAGTTAACTAGTTTTACTTTGTAGTGGTTAGTTGTTAGTAAATAAAGGCATATTTGGACTACCTATAAGCCTGTAATGGCATGTGGGTTGCCCAACTGTTTCATGAAGTTAACTAGTTTTACTTTGTAGTGATTAGTTGTTAGTAAATAAAGGTACATTTGGACTACCTATAAGCCTGTAATGGCATGTGGGTTGTCCAACTGTTTCATGGAGTTAACTAGTTTTACTTTGTAGTGGTTAGTTGTTAGTAAATAAAGGCATATTTGGACTACCTATAAGCCTGTAATGGCATGTGGGTTGCCCAACTGTTTCATGTAGTTAACTAGTTTTACTTTGTAGTAGTTAGTAAATAAAGGCACTTGCCCGTTAATAAATGGCAATAAAATTATGTTAGATGTAAGTCGTGAAAAAAGACGGCACACGTACTTACCGCTTGGTACGTACGTGTGCCGCAGATAAATTCTGTAAAGACCGGACAGGATATTCCCGATCCCGCACTGAACTTATTGCACCGCGGCTCAAGCCAGCCCACAATCGCGATAATTGTATAAACAAAGTGAATCTATGTGATCTTTGTGACGTTTGTGAATGTACAATGAGTGCACGGTACCGTGCGCGCAGGGCAGCACGCGCAGGCGCTCGCCATCCTGGTAATCATCGAGGCAGATGGCGCACGTCTCGTACGGGTCACCCTTGCTGAACTTGCACGTGGGGATCTTCCGAAGCGCACGGGACGGCAGCCGGTGCCGCCGCGCGCGCCGTCGGTCCTTTATGCATTTTACTATCTGTAAAAATAACAATATTCCTATTCAATATCAATGAACTCATCTACAACATTATTGCCATATTAAATATACGGCTCCCATAGTTCTTTACACTGTGCACAGCTGTGCCAGATTTTATAAAAAAACAAGTTCTAGACAAATCTTCTTCCCTCTCGTTATGTCGTACTGAAAAGGTCAATAAGACTTAAGTTATAAGGTTGAATTGTTGAATTACAACGATCATGTTTAATAACTAATACAGCAAGGAATAGTTTTTACTACTGATTGACATTTGTTAGAATTATTACGATTTGTCGCTTGCCCTGATAGTTTTTTTAATCCTAGTGGAGTGCTTATCAAACAAGTTAATAAAAAAATACATGGTGAAACTTAGAAGGGCTATCACATTTAAATGCGTATACAACATTTGGTGTCTGGTTATGTTAACCGTTGAGGAGTTCCCTCATCAGGAGCCAACCCTGAGTGCAGTAAAAATGACATGGCAAAACTTAAAACTAGCTAACATAATAGAATGCGTGCACAAAATTTCGTGTCTGTGCTGTTGACCTTTGAACAGTTCCTTTATCTGGAGCTATTCCTGGAAATCGATTTAAGTCATACTTACTACAAAAAAGCATTGTCATCGGAACTGAAATAATATGTAAAAATTCAACTTCGTAGAATAAGAGGAAGTTAATTTAAAAGTGTTTTTCTCGGGTTCGTTGTTTTCTTGTTGGACGACCTACAAAAAACGATTTCAGAGAAAAAAATATAAGGTTTTACTAATTTGATAATGTGTTGAATATCGTGTCATCATGCAGTTAACCTATATTCTCATTCTCATGGACGCTTCATTTTGAATGTAAAGTACACTATAATGACACATTGGATAGACTATTCTACTAATATTACTAATGCGAAAGTTTGTGTGTATGTTTGAACCACAGCGCTGAAACAGCTGAACGGATTTTTATGAAATTTAGCATGCACTGGAGTACAACAGAATACTTTTCATAATTAATCACGAGGGCAAAACTGCGGGACAAGTCTTGTACCCACAGATACAGAAAGAGTAAGGGCCACCACGTGGCTCCGGACTGGCTGTGACGTGTTAATGAGATGAGAAAGTTTCAAGAGGAGTAAGTTTATATGAATACTAGCTATTGCCCGCGGCCTCGCACGCTTGTTTATTATTTTTACCGTGGTTTCCTAAGTATACCATGTATAACATCTCGTGCCGGTCGCTCTGCAGTGCAAACTTGGTGAATTCTCTCGTTCACAAATGGCAACTCATGCACCGAGGATACTGTGCCACCACAATATATATTTTTATGTAGATTAGGTACTTGTCATTGTTTTCTTTCATTTTACGGAATCATTAGCACGAGTCCGACTCGGACTTGACCGGCTTTCTATATCAACGATAGAGCAAAATAAAAAAAAAAGTTTTTTGTATGTTTATTTAAAGTTAATATTCTCGGAAAATTTCAACCAGCTCTGCTTCATCCTTTCGTAGGCTTAATAATTGGGCTCCGTTAGGACACTTTGGGTACGAAACTCTATAAAAATTATCCCCTATCTTTGTTTTGCCACTTTATTTTTATTGTTTGTTCCCTATCGCCAACAGAATCAATTGGTGCAATGATACTGTTACATACTCGTACCTTTCAACCGCCGAATACCTTTGTTTTTTGGGGGTAAAAGTATCTTATTTCTATCTTTGTTTTGTCATATGACATTTCTTTTCAAGACTTCATCCGTTTCGCCAAAACTATTCATTGATATTTTTACCCTTATCTTGCAGGAATCCTTTAGTTTTTCGGTATAAAAAGTATTCTAAATTTTAACTCATAATATAAAGTATATGAACGACGACGAACGTACCAAGTTTCATCTAAATCCATCTAGTAGTTTCAGCATATTCGTAATGCGTATTCTTTTACATAACCTGCCTATCCTGCGGGAATGCTCCTTTAATTTTTCGGGATAAAAAGTATCCATAACATCAGCTATGATTGCGCCCAGTTGCATTAAAAACCGTCCGGTCGTTTCAGCGTGATGTGTGTTCAAAGAAGCAAAACAGACAAAAATTATTGAAAAAACTGTTTTGGCCTCCATATCGATATTGAATTATATCCCAATTATAATTTTCAATCAATATTGAATGTACAGATGCGGCCCAGTTACAGGTTTATTATAGCATTTATATAGTACTAGCTTACCCGCACGCGACTTCGTCCACGCGGACTACAGTATATCGCGAAAAAGCATCCTACGTTGTTCTAGGATATTAAAAACCAATGAAAAAGTAGACTTCGACTTCTTGGTTATGGCCTCTGTGGCTTGTTGTTGGTATAGCATCAACTACTTAATCTGTGGCACCAACGCTCTTGATGATTTTTGACAGACTTGTTATTTCGTTTCCATGGCAACCATTCCTTACAGCGAGTATTCAATATGTTCCAGTTTTCCCGTGGAAACTTCCACGGAATTCGTGGAATTTTCCGGGATAAAAAGTACGCTTTGTTTTATTCTAGGGTATTAGCTATCTCCATTGCTAATTTCATCGAAATCCGTCCAGCGGTTATCGCGTGAAAGCTCCCCAAACAAACAAACAGACAACGTTTCAAAACCAATGCAAAAGTAGGTAATGCTCTTGCTGTTTTTTGACAGAATGTTATTTCGTTTCCATGGCAACCACAGATCATTATGTGATGGCCAACCGTTCCTTACAGTGATTAATCAATATTTTCCAGTTTTCCGGTGGAAACTTTTTTCCTGGATAAAAGTATCCTATGTTTTATTCCAGGGTATAAGCTGTCTCCATTCTAAATTTCATCAAAATCCGTTTAGCCGTTATCGTGTGTAAGCTCCCCAAATAAACAAACAAACAACGTTTCACTTTTATATATTGTTATGGATGATATAGATTCAGTTTAATTACTTACAACAAATATAAGTATGATGAGAAGACACACCACGACGACTATGGCGAATGGCAGTAGCAGATGCGTGTTGATGTTGAAAGGCAGCTCACTGTCCACCATTATATAGAACCTGGAAGTATATTGACACCGAATATAGTCTGAGCGGTATATTCTTCAATGTCTGTGTGTTCAACATGTTATTATTTATCTTGTAAAATTGTAACGTCTCACTTCATCTCACGTTGTTTTTATTCCGTTTAGTCGAGTTTTCACTTAGTATCAACAAAATAAGTCTACTTTCACAATAAAATAAACAGTCGATAATAAACAAAGAAATACGTAACCTTAAAAATGTCTATGTGTTGTCAAGATTTTAAGTATTTCTTGTCTTTGAATTAGTATGACCATTCTACACGTTATGTAATCTACAATCGTAAACAGAAGTTTAACTAAGCCAATACGACTTGTTGCAAACAAATTTTCACCGCAATATCTACTCCAACGCACCATATTGAATGACCGTAATACAGGTTCTGATTGAAACAGAATGGGTGGTTGCTACGCTAAAATTACGAACGCGACCATGACAGCACACACCAATAGAAGCGCTAACTATTCTGTGGTGACGAATGTTTTTTTTAGCGTGGTCATTTTGTGCTGGCTTGGAGAAAGTATTTCTAATTTATTTTGCAAATAATATTGGACAAACCTTTGTTTTTAATTACCTGTTTAACTAGTGAAAAAACCCTAATATTGGGGTTTTTTTTCTTGGCTAGAGGTAGAACCCTAGAACGCTGCCACGGGTCTGTGGACACCTGTCCCCCGGGAGCTGCTGCGTTTCTACTGGCTGCTGCACTACTTCTACACCATTTCACCGCGAAACGTCTTCGCACGCGTGCCTCTAAGCTAAGTCCCAGGCCGAAGGACAATATCATACCTACGCCACCTCCTGTAACTCACTTCCTGAGTATTTTTTCTTCCTTTCTGATTACACTGGTAGATTACTATTTTAACTATATATTTTTTTCTATACCTACTGCCACTTCACTAGTAGGTAGGCTTCTTAATTTTCTCTTTCTATAACTAAACTGCCAGGTGACAGTAATATCAAACGCCTGGCACGTAAGATGCACAGTAAAGTTATACACAAGATTATAGATAAACATACAACAATCAGTTCGTGGATTCACAAGCGTTACATATAATTTTTAACCAAAATGTTACGGCCTGATAGCCCGTAGTTTAGAGCAAGAAGCAATTTAGAGGTCACACGATATATGAAACACTTACCCAATATTGTTCTTTTTTTAAATATTATTACAATTCATTTTAGAAATATGACAATACAGTATCAAAAGCCTTTTAAGCTGGGGTTCGCGATACAAAGTGTTTCGTGTTGTTGGATCTCATTCTAATCTTGGTCATAATGCCCCCGTGACATGGTTGGTGCGACAATATATATAGTCTAAGGGAGTCGATATTCGTCGAAAAAAAAAAACAAACTTTAAAAATTCTTTGACTACCTAACTCTTCTTAAATTAATTTTATTCATATTTTAACCACGTACCTACAATTATATGATTTATAAAAAAAAGTTTATTTTTAGTTGTCTTTGTTGATTTTCGCTCAATTTCAACAATTGTATAAAATTGATGTGTTGGTGTGCACCGTGTTGGTGATCGATTTAAAAAAGAATAATTATAAAAATTTAATTATACAAAATAAGAGAAAAAAGAACTATAAAAACCTTTTTAGAGCATCAGAAACATACTTTGGTATTTCAATGGCGGATAATAAAAAAATGAGAAATGAGCTGTTATCGACTGAAAGACTCACCCTTTGTCGTAGACGTAGTTCTCAGAAAGCATTAACCCGGCGGTGTCGGTCACAAACACCGCGGGGATGTCGATGCCGTCCGACACATCCGCTGTCATAACCTCTGCAACAAAGACGGGGGTTATCACACAGAGTACTTTGAATATTGGGTTATTACGTGCGGCCAATGTCATTAAATAATGCCTTTTTATCTAGAAATCAACGTACTTCGGAGGGTAAGTTAAGCTGTGGGTTCCCCTCCCCCAGGCTCTTTTGGGTGGCCTGACAAACTCTGACACCAGAGGTCGACACTATCTCATACATATGTCGCAGGCAATTTGTAAAACCCGTCATTTTACAAACGGTGATGTCTCAGGCATTTTGTAAAACTCGTCCTTTTACAAACGGCGTTATCTATTTGTCGAAGGCAAATTACAAAACGCTTCTCTCTCGCAGGCAATTTTTTAACTCGTCCATTTACAAACGGCGTCGTCAAATACCAGTAGGATAGGAGATTTTGGGTTCAAATAGCCATTTTAACCTAAAATCATCACGTTCATCCTAACTAACCTACCAAGTTTTTTAGGCGCAATGAGTTTTTTAGGCTCAAAGAATTGAGATAATAAAAATTATTGGTATTATTATTATTAAACCAAACCAGAATATGAAGAAAAAAAAAGTACCTATGTACACCGTTATAATAGCAATACCATCGCAAAAAAATAACACGTTTGAAAACTTTCAAATTATTACGGTCGCGGTACTTTCGTACAAGTGTTCTCATGCGTTGTCAAAACAACGAGTAGGAGCTTTCGTGAAAGTAGTAACATTATTGATTTGAAAGTTTGTTTGTTTGTCGTGTGAGGTAGTGCTGGCCTTTGGTGTCAGAGTTTGTTACGCCACCCGAGTGCCTCTGACATGGCTTCACGACTTCTTTTAATCAATAGCAGCCGGGACCGGCAGCTTAACGTGGCCTCCGAAGCACGGAGCGATGGAAAACATATAACTTAGAATAGTCATTGGTGCGGAGCCTAGGACAGAACCCGGTATCATTGGATTCTATGTTGCACTATTGAACCGTTAGGCTACCATCGCTCTTTCCTACTATCAGTTGGCATTCATAACGTTCTCCTGAAGATTTTCGTAAGTGTCATACAGAGAAAACCATTCTTTCCCCATTGAACATCCCATTTGGAACCCCTAAGGGGTCCACAGATACTCACTATTACACTTGGTCCCACTAGCTTTATTTTGCTTGTTGTTTGTTCTTTAAACGTAGTTACGAGAATTTATCAGAATCACTAAAATTATAATTAATAAGGAATAGTTTTAAACGGTGCATACTTAGTGTAACACCGAGTATCCGTGGATCAAATTCTCATCATCAAATTCTCGTAACTACGTATTAAAGAACAAACAACAAGCAAAATAAAGCTAAGATAAAAATATCAACAAGCTCATTGAAGAGTAATTAGTAAAGTTTATACAGGCTATTTGCGGAAATAATGATAACAAGTACAATGCATTCTATATTTATTGTATTTTGTGTGTGATAAGCACACCAAGCGAATAAGTACAGGACACAAGCTTTCACTGTCTTCTGAGTCAGGAGATCTCAATAAGTTTTTTTTTACATCTCAATCTAGCCGAGCAATCGATAAAAACTATTTGACGGCTAAACGAATTTTGATGAAATCCGTAAATAAGGCCACGCTGGCAAAGCCACTGGGACAACTAGTTTGATAGATAGATAACACTTTATTGCACCAAAAGAAACACTTACAAATAAAAATAAACTTAAAAAATAGTACAAATGGTGGCCTTATCGCTAAACAGCGATTTCTTCCAGCAACCGTAGGCTATATTGAGACACATGACTATATAATAGAGGTAGTTGTTGGTGTGCAACGTTTGAGTATAATAAAGAACAAAATGAAAAAATATATAAATAAAGAATTTGAACAAAATATAAATAGCAAGATAATACTAATAAATATGTATATAACAAATAATAATAATAATATATAAACATTATATTAATTATAATGTTTATATATTTAGTAATAAATATTAAATGTTAGATACATAAATAATATACATGATATAGATAGTTTCAACCAAAAGTGAAAAATTACAATGACGACAGGTAAGAATTCTTAAACTGATGTTTGAAACTTTGCAAGGATCGTGCTTTTCTTACAGGAACCGGTAAAGAGTTCCACAGACGTACTTCTTGTACAGCGAAAGACTCATCATAGTAGGAGCTTTTGTGCTAAAGAAACTTTAGAGTAAGATTTTCTAATGACCGTAGGACAAGGGGGCTTAGGCAACGCAGAAATTCAAATCGTTCCTGAAGATATTTTAGAGAGGGATACTAGTTTGATATGAATAAAGCTGATATTGTACCTGTCCATTAGAAGAAATGCCGTACGCTTTTAACATCTCGAACTTCACGGTGAAGCTAATCAATTGGATTTATACACAACCAATACAGAATCAATTTTAAAATAAAAAACACTTAAAAACCCCAGAGATATGAGAGACCACAAACACAAAAATAGACGACTTGAGAACCTCCTTTCTGTTATTGATTATAAATAATTACCCACTGTGGTCAATTAGATACTAATAACAACTTATTGACGTCCATTAGTAAGCACAATAGTTTCACTATGTCAACAGAGGATAAAACTTTTGCCACTTTCCGTATACTATGATTTTATTTATACAAGCGCCGGCAACAACACTGGTTCGCGCAGTAAACAGCCGGCTCCGCCCCCAGCCGCATGCGGCAGTCGACAAACAACGTTATCAACCATATAAGTCAAAGCCATTGCTGTCAATAGTATACAGATAAATTGTAATGTACAGTAGTGCATTTGTGGCAGTAATCGACGATTTCGGGGTCAGGGATTTGGCAACTGATATACATAACATGCCTACCTAGCTCACGAGGGTTGTTCTTCTCAAAAAGTTACACCTACATAAAGGTTCGCGCTATACCATAATGTATCCACTTTCTGTGGATACATATAAAAAAAAAAAGAATATAATATATCGATTCATAATCATTATCAAATATATTACAATTAGTGATGTGAAACTTATAACAAATGTACAATTTTAAAGTCGCACAGCGAGCAATGGAGAGAGCTATGCTTGGAGTTTCTTTAAAGGGTAGAATCCGATATGAGGTGATCCGCATTAGAACCAAGGTGACCAAAGAATTAGCAAGCTGAA
The DNA here is from genome assembly GCA_946251855.1 of Alsophila aescularia. Lineage (NCBI taxonomy): Eukaryota > Metazoa > Arthropoda > Insecta > Lepidoptera > Geometridae > Alsophila > Alsophila aescularia. The sequence goes on along the minus strand of OX276379.1, from coordinate 29,077,487 downwards.
GGGGCAATGGGCCGGTCATATAACTCGAAGAAACGACAACCGTTGGGGTGGTACACGAGTTCTGGAGTGAACACCGCGTTCATGTAAACGTAGTGTAGGACGCTCGCCGGCCAGGTGTAGTGACGAATTGCGGGCGGCAGCTGGCAGCAACTGGATGAGGAGAGCCGAAGACCGGGCTCTGTGGCGTTCACAACTTGGCCTACGTCCAGCAGTGGACGAATATGGGCTGATGATGATGATGAAACTTATAAAGAAATGCTACTACTGTAGTAGTAGTAGTCTTCCTTATTTAATGTAGATCAATTAATTTTATCACCTAGACCATACACTTTTTGACAAAGTTAGAATGATATGACGATGTTTTTTAATAAACGGATTTAAATGAATTCTGGCCAACCAGTTTTTTTTAGTTATTGTGGTTGTGGCCCGGGACTTGCAGGACTTTGTGAGATTTTTGTACAATATTATTATGAGCCTGGCTTTCACCCACGACTTCGTCTTTCCGGCTTTTTTGATCTAATAGCCTCTTCGTGGATCAAAAATGGCTATGCATTGTTTAAGGGTCCAAAAGTAGTAAAATGTATAATTCGTAGTTAACATTTGTAGCAACCCCCTTTTTAGTTAGCTCTTCAAAATGAAATAAGCCACATCAGATAGGTTGAAACAAAACTATACAAAACGCCGAAAAAAATTGTTCAGAAGTTCGTTTCTGAGTAAAGGAATACAAAAACACAAAAAAATATACATTTTCGTGTTAAGTTTACTTATAATCGAACGCATTGAATTTTTCAAAAATAATCTTCAACCCGTGCGAAGCCGCCAGTGTAAACAGATAACATAGGTAGTTTACGTGTTGCATGTTTATGTAAAAGCTCATATGTTGTCTGTTTTTCATTAGAATTTACAGCCAAAAGTTTTTTGCAGTTTTAATGCTTTTCCACGGCGAAATGTATAGCCTAAAGACCATGGTCATAGAATACATAATCCTTCGCCGCCGAAGATTGAAAACATCTGCACAGTCAAAATACAAAATGCAGTGATTAATATGACCGCCGGCGAGGTCATGCTATTTTAGTCTTCCCAGGGTCTATTCACATTACAACGTTCACGGGACGGAACGTCGACGGGAAGGCACACTGCACGGCACGGGGCGCGGGATTATATCCGTGAGCAGTCGTACGTAATGTTGGGAACTAGATAACAAACATAATATTAACTCAGAATTAATAAAAAAAATGCATTATCATCATCATCAGCGTATATTTATCCACTGCTGGACGTAGACCTCTCCTAATGCACGCCACTGAGCTCGGTCTTCAGCTCTCCTCATCCATTTTCCTCCAGCCGCTTTTCGCAGGTCGTTTTTCCACCTGACCACAAGGCTGTCCTACACTACGTTTGCTAAAACGTGGTCTCCACTCGAGAACTCGTCTACCCCAATGGTTATCAGTTCTTCGGGAAATTATACTGCTTGAATTTTATTGCACTCGATGATGAGAATATTGAAAATCTAAGACGAATATGCGGTGTTACAAAAAGGTTTAAAAAATACGAAGACCACTCCGCACCACCAAACAAACGAGTGAAGCATGGTGGTTGCGCATGTGTGCTTGAGTGGTGTTTGGGGTTGATACACATTTTCATCACAAAACACTATATTGTTATTGATTTTCCGTGAGAATTTGACAGCATTGACACGACTAACAAGGTCGAGATCTTGGTGAGAAGTGGCGGCCGATCGGCATATCATGGGTGCTTCACTTTCCATTTGGCGGTATGGTCTCTGTCTTTTTTTAAACCCTCTCGGAGTGATATACCTGTTATGGAGAAAAAAGAGACACTTGGAGAGCATGTTACACTTTACGCCGAACTAACCAGCTACGAGGACTTTACATAACTCAAGTATAATTTTTGCTACATATGAACTTATCTTACAAAACAGGTATATAAAGAAATTTAAATAAACCTGTGCCTTAATTAATTAATTCTTTAATTTGCAGCGGTTAATAGTTTGGTTAATAAGTCCATAATACGAGTATGTGGCATTAAGCTATGGCTGTTCAATTGGCCACTGTTAGTTGCTACGAACACATACGGCGGATGGCCGGACGCGGGGATAAACGGACGGGAACGGTCAGTGGACGTGACGACGGCGTCAGTTTTTGTATAAGATCGTTCCGCACGCTCGTGAATGTTCCGTTGTAATGTGAATAGTCCTTTAGTTGAGGAAGAGTTTTCACTGCGCACACGTTTGAAGTTTGAATCCTACATAGGGTTTTCTAGTAAGGAATAAACAGGCTATTTTGTTGTTATTTTTATCGTTCCGAGTGTCCCAGTGCATCGTGCGAGATCGCCGACGCCGACGGCTCGTTTACATTGACGAGATTTGGAACTAAGTTGTATTGAAGGAATGAAACATGGCAGCTGGCGTGTTTATTTTGTTTCTGATAACATGTAAGTTTTATTTTTGTGTTTACTACCCAACATAGACGATTAAAACTTTAAGTAAAGAAGGTGAAATAATATTTGACATGACACACTATCCAACAAACTGAAATATTTACTTAATCGATTAGGTAACTTATATTGAAAATAAATAATATTAAAAAACACGAAAAAGCATTTTAACTTCTACGTTAGAGTCTGTTTTCATTTTCTTAACATATATTAATTTTTTATTTTCTTATATTTCTACTTATAACAAACACTAGTGTTGTGTATTGTCTTATATTTCAATTTTGTTACAGTGCCTTTAAGTTTGATGAAAAAACAGGTGATTGTGTAACATAAACTTAAATACAGCATTTTATTTTATAATGTTGTTTCATTTAATTAGATATAATAATATTTCATTTTTATTTGAAAACAGTTGCTGCAACGATATCAACAGAAAGAATTGTAAGTTGTTTTTCATTATCACATAATAAACTAAAGTTAGTCGATAGTAGTTTTTCTTAGTCCTTTTTTTAATGATGATGAGATATTTCTGTTGACCACTAGCAGCATTGAACTTTAATGATGATGAGATATTTCTGTTGACCACTAGCAGCATTGAACTTTAATGATGATGAGATATTTCTGTTGACCACTAGCAGCATTGAACTTTAATGATGATGAGATATTTCTGTTGACCACTAGCAGCATTGAACTTTAATGATGATGAGATATTTCTGTTGACCACTAGCAGCATTGAACTTTAATGATGATGAGATATTTCTGTTGACCACTAGCAGCATTGAACTTTAATGATGATGAGATATTTCTGTTGACCACTAGCAGCATTGAACTTTAATGATGATGAGATATTTCTGTTGACCACTAGCAGCATTGAACTTTAATGATGATGAGATATTTCTGTTGACCACTAGCAGCATTGAACTTTAATGATGATGAGATATTTCTGTTGACCACTAGCAGCATTGAACTTTAATGATGATGAGATATTTCTGTTGGCCACTAGCAGCATTGAACTTTAATGATGATGAGATATTTCTGTTGACCACTAGCAGCATTGAACTTTAATGATGATGAGATATTTCTGTTGACCACTAGCAGCATTGAACTTTAATGATGATGAGATATTTCTGTTGACCACTAGCAGCATTGAACTTTAATGATGATGAGATATTTCTGTTGACCACTAGCAGCATTGAACTTTAATGATGATGAGATATTTCTGTTGACCACTAGCAGCATTGAACTTTAATGATGATGAGATATTTCTGTTGATCACTAGCAGCATTGAACTTTAATGATGATGAGATATTTCTGTTGACCACTAGCAGCATTGAACTTTAATGATGATGAGATATTTCTGTTGACCACTAGCAGCATTGAACTTTAATGATGATGAGATATTTCTGTTGACCACTAGCAGCATTGAACTTTAATGATGATGAGATATTTCTGTTGACCACTAGCAGCATTGAACTTTAATGATGATGAGATATTTCTGTTGACCACTAGCAGCATTGAACTTTAATGATGATGAGATATTTCTGTTGACCACTAGCAGCATTGAACTTTAATGATGATGAGATATTTCTGTTGACCACTAGCAGCATTGAACTTTAATGATGATGAGATATTTCTGTTGACCACTAGCAGCATTGAATTTTTGCCCCCTCTACCCAGTAGTTTTTACCTGATCGAAGTTTTTACTTGATGCGCACACCGACAGACAGACACGATTTAAAAAAAAAAAAAAATCTTGTTCAGTAGCTTATTTAAAGTATACTAGACTATTTTTTTTAATTATGCTCATTGTCCAGACTTTTTTATACTTATTACTTTATTATAAGTATATATAGATTACACAGTACAAAAACTATATTAACATATTCTTGTTTTCTTTCAGAGGTCTCCATCATGTGACCCCTTCACTGGAGAAGGCTGTAACAGCCCCTGCCGGCGATCTTGTGGTTGTGATAAGTTAGTTTCTACTTATAACAAACACTAGATTTGTTTTGTTCTGTTATGTCTTACATTTCAATTTTGTTACAGTGAATTAATTTTTGACGAAAAAACAGGAGGTTGTGTAATGAATACCGTATATTTGGACCAATTAACAGGAAGTCCGGGTAAGTCAACTACAGATCGCTATATTTAAAGCTTAAATTTAACTACAGACACATACACATTACATTACATTTGGTACATTTTTATGGTAAGCATGACCTGAATTGACATCCAGGATTAACTCCAGATAAAGGAACTCTTTCAACGGTCAACAGCACAGGCACGAAATTTTGTGAACGCATTTTATTATGACAGTCAGTTTTAAGTTTTACCATGACATGCCTACTGGATAAAAGTTTTTTTTTTTTTTTTTTAAACTAGAGGCTCTGTGAGCTATAAACCTCCCGAGTCTGTCTTTGCATAGCTTAAAACTGAATGAATGTTCACCGTGCACCTTAAAACTAAAAGCTGAGATATATTTGTTCATATGGGCCTCATATCTCCGGCATTTTGTAAAATTTCAAAAACCATATCGTTTTTTTTTTTAACGAACCTGCTCACAAAATTTCACGAGAATCGGTTGAGACATGCGATTTGTAGAGGAGAATAGCCAGACATCCGCCGGCCGAACATACAAAAGCATTTTTGCACTTCACTCGGTCAATTAACTTAATTTAGGTTAATTTTCTTCGAGATCTTATAACATTGGGAAGATTAGGTACCAGCTCCGCATAAACGTACTAGAATAGTCTTGCACTCGCGCTACTGTCCGTGTATGTCTCTCTATCTGTGTTGTTGATGCACTTCCGTGAGAATGTAGCTGTGTTTGCATGAAGATAGTCGTATCTAATCCAGTTTTTACACGACTGCAGAAAAAAAGGAGTGTATGTTTTTAGGATTCATGTATGTAAGTGAGTGTATGTAAGTGAGTTTCTTTATTCCACCATAACTTTTAAATGCCTCAACAGATTAGACTTATGGGGTATCGTTAGAATCCTTACATCCCCCCAAGCAACATACGCAACATTATTTTTGAAAAAAAAAAAAAAAAAACAATTTGACGTTTTGAAATGCGAGAAAAATATTTTTTCTTATATTTTACAATATGAATATCAAATTGAAGGCCTTGATAAGCACATTCCAGCAGTATATAATTTATTGGCATAAGTTCTTTTTTGGCAGGGCAGGCATGTTTCTTTAGCTTTTTTAGCTTTTAAGATAGTTGTTTATGTGATATTAAAGCGTGCCGTATCTCCCCCCTTTAACTAGATCTATATAAATTAGCTTAGGGAATCTAGGAAATAGGCATCATTTTTTTTCCTGTGTATTATCACGATCTCCTTTGATATCCAAGACCAACTATCCAACAGCCAAGCGTGCTGTTTATCAGGCGAATAAGACGCTTCGTTCGATCATATTCTTTGAGTTTTCACTTAAAATTCCCGTATGATTGAGGTGTGAGATAGTGCACTGTCGTGGTGCATGGTAATATTAGCAAAATAAACTTTAGGTCGTCTAGCAAATATGAAAAGTTATAATTAAAATTTTCACAGATCACGCCAGAACTTTACATACAAATTAGCTAAAATAGTACCAACCTAACAGCAATACATTTTTACGCATAAGTTTTATACTGTTTTTTTTTCTTCAAAATAACGTATGGGTACTTATTTGACAGAAGTAAAGCTTAATCCAAACTAGTCCTATTACTTACTTTGTGTACATACTTAATATTATACAAGCGAAAGTAATTCTGTCTGTTTGTAACCTTTTCACGACTAAATGGCTGAACCGATCTTGATGAAATTTGGTATAGAGATATTTTGTTGAACTTTCGATAGGGTATAACTTAGGGTAGGGCTTTTTTTTCCTTCTCCTTTGCCCTGGAGAAAGAAATAAGATACTTTTTATTGCAATAAACTGTTGTCCGCGCAGATGAAGTCACGGGCAAAAACCTCTCTGTATGTCTGTTTGTATCCTTTTCACTGCTATACGTCTGAACCGATTTTGATTGAATTTCGTATGGAGATAGTTTGAACCCTGGGGAATAACATGGAATACTTTTAATTATTATGCTTTGGATTTTTACAGATAATTACGAGGCTTTCAAACATGAGATAGCTTTACAACATGATGAGGTTGCTTCAAAACGTGATGAGATAGAAGGTACGTCAAACAACTGCGTTTTAGACGAGTATAATTATACACTGGGCCGCAAAGAAGGCGGGTCGGTTATACAAAATGCGATAACCTGTTTTGCGACGCCCTTACCGGGTATGATGTATTTAACCTTGTGACTAAAATAAGATCTGTCCTTCGATGTACATTAAAGCAAATAATAAATAAAATTAAATAACTTTAAAAATAATTGAGCAATCCTTTTGAAATGAAAACTCAATTAAACTTTACCTCATTACAAATATAGCAAGAAGTAAAACGTTTTTATTTTTTATTGGTGATTGTATTAAAAACCATAAATACAAAATATAAGACGATTTTTATAATTTAGCATCGGCTCAGAACTCTGGTGGAAAGCATGCCAAACCGCATCTGTATAAACAGCTCGTGGTGGCAATACGAAATACATAAATGTATGAAAATTGCAAAATAAGCAATTTTTTCGAAAGCTAGTGAAAAATTGTAATTTTTACTCAACTTACTTTTATTCAAAATAAACTTCATAATCTTGAACTTTATGACATTTATTTAAGCACAATAATATTGAGTTAATTTCATTAATCTAGTTCCAATATTTTGGAAGTTACTGAGGTTTTTGTTATCGACCCGCTTTCTTTGCAGCCCAGTGTATAACAGAAATGATAATACTCACCATACTTACAAATTTTATAACAGATCTCTTTCTATTATTATTAAAAATAAATGCTTGCTGAACTGTTTTTTTTTTGTTTGTGTGGCTCCCTATATATTATTATCTTTCATTGCATGAGTCCCCGTACATTATCCTATCAATGTGAAATCTAAATTGAGACTTTCCAGACCCTTCCTGTCTTTGCTTAATCTGGTAATAAACGAAATAATTAGTTGATAAGTATTGGTTTTGTGCATAAATTCCGTTAAAAATACGCAAAAAGCCTCATCTTAATAATGATTGAATTTATAAAGTCATAACACAAACAGCTTATTTAAAAAATAATATACATATAAATAATACTCCTTAGGTATTTTCTAAAGTAAAACGGTAATATATAGGTAACCTATCTCAGTACAATAACACTCAATATAATAAGGCCGGGTGTTCATTTGAGGAAAATGTTGCTGGATATGTTCCTTGTCTTCTTGAGGCTCATGTTCTGCAACAATGAGCGACGTTGCAGGGAACATTCAACACTACGAATGACGTAGATCTATGTGCAACATACTAGTCAAACTCTTTAGTAATTTCCCAAACGAATGCCCAGCTTAATGTTAACAGCTGGCTGGAGGATTATAAAATGGTTTAAATTACATTACATTTGCCCTTTCAGCGAATATCAAATCAGATAGAAAGTTTGGTGAAGTATTTCGATGGATCTTCATAGCAGTCGGATTAGTTGTCTTGTGCACTGGTATTGGCATTTCAATTTTTTACATACACTGCTGTCGCATTTTTCTTACGTAAGTTTTATACATAAGTAAGGAGGAGGGGGGGGGGGGGGGGGGAGGGTGTATGTATGGAGGATGGGAAAAGTATGAATTATAGGTACACACTCAAGAACACCTGAAGCTATACACTGGTAGCTTACCTCTAGTGTTGATTACCTCTTCGGCGATTGTAATAATAAAAAACGGTATAAAGTCCAATGTGTAAGGCTCCACGAGCTCTTGAGTGTACAACCAATAAAACTTGTAATAAAAGTTATTTTATTTACTAGAATAAAAATAGTTTGTGTCAAAATATTTAATAAAAGAACAGTAGAGTATAAAGAATGTGTGGAAATCAAATGTTCGAAAATGTTGTTATTTGATTTAGTTAATTTAAACTCCGTGAGTTTTTGTAAACTTTAATTACATAATATTAATTGATTAATTAATTTGCATAAAATATTTTTGTAACACAATATGTCATTTATTGTAATAGCTCAGTACAAGAAATAAGTATTATGCGCGATAAGCAGCCCCTCCCTGCACCTCTTGGCAAAGCCCTTGAAAAACGGGAGTGTTTTTGAAACATAAAGTAACAGAAAAAAAAGACTGATATCCACTGGGATAATGTAGCTTTCTATCAGTTAAATAATATTTTGGTATTTATTGGAAGCTAATATAGTGTAACTTTTCTATTTAACTAGTGGCTCTATGAGCTGTGGATCTCGCGAGTACAAACTTTTTTGCAAACAATCTAGCGGTGCACAGTAGAGCCATCTAGTTAACTTATAGTAAAACTAACATTAATAACCAATTTTTGTCCTTGTGGAAATTGGCGACATTAGATGTTGCAGTACACGCCGTGAAGCATGGGGCACTTTGGTCGGCTCGTCAAATGTTGTTGAGCATGTTGCTGCAACATGTTTCGCAACATTGTTTCAAGACATGTGAACACCCAGCTTTACGATCACAATTATATTGTATATTATGTTCCAGGCGCGGGATACTGAGGAGGGATGTGATTGTTGTGTTGGAAAGAAAAGGTAACCAAGAGTTAGCCCCGCTGACTCGCGATCCGAACGCAAAGAGCTGCCACGTTTAACGAAAATATTGCGTGCGTTTGATTCCAGATTATAATTATTGTATGTTTCGTCACAAATATCTGATCCCTGGTTGATCAACGGTCAATTTCACATTGCATAAATTGTTCAGGATAAACTCGTATTAACAATTAACTTAATTTTTACGTTTTTTGTTGCTCTTGCACTATTATTTATAACTAGCTGTGCCCGCGGCTTCACACACGTGGTAATTTCTCTAGGTTAAACGTACTCTATGTGCTATTCCAATACCTAAAATACCAATACGAGTATACCAACATTTGATCAAAATTCCTTCAGCCGACAATATTTTTATCGATTGCTCGGCTTCCTCTCATCGGATTGCGATACCAAGTACGCCAGTTTTTAAGTCAAACCCTAAGCTATCCAACAGTGAACCCGCATCGCAATCGGTTCAGTATTTTTTACGTGATGCGCGAACAAACATACAGACAAACTAACAAACAGACACACGAATTTTAAAAATGTTCTATTCTTTTTCATTATCTTATTTTAAGTACTAGGGTACTTTTACCATTTTTTCTTAATTATTTTCTTTGTACAAACTTTTTCGTTCTTATTGCTTTATTATAAGTATAGATGTGTTTGTGTCAGAGCATAGTTGCATAGCTTCACTTTTTATGTAGACTTAAGAATCCGAAATATATTTTTAACAATCACCTAGGCCTCTTCTGCAAGAGTTCGCTTGGGGAAGTACTACAACTTTGTCAGATATTCAATCGGCAAGCAGTTGTGTGCAAACATTACTGTGTCCCGGTTTGAAGGCAAATGTTCTAGCGAAATTACTGGGCAATGAGACTCAAAAAACATTTCTCAGGGTTACGAGTTTAGTGCAAACTGCAACTGTTATGGGCAGGCGTGACGCTTACCATCAGGCGAGCGACCTGCTCGTCTCGTCACTCAACCGAATAAAATAACTCAAACCCGTCGTTTTAATATTGTATCAGAGCACAGTTACATAATTATTGAGATAATTGTACCACTTTTAACTTTTTATTAATGTTTGAAAATGATTATACCTTTTAAAACTATGATATTAAACTTGTGTATTGTGTCACATACATTAGAACTCAGGTTAATCAACGGTTAACTTGGTGGTGAATTCATTTTTCAGTTGTTTAATAATTAATTCAACCTTGACGGTTTTATATTGTGTCAGAGCAGTTACCTTCCTGCCGTGCCGTATTTTTAGGCGTCAGTTAACGCTAACTACCATTAACATCTGTCTAAATCTATAAATAAGGATTTAATGATAGTTTAAAGTTAATTGACGACTGCAGGTACGGCAGTTAATGTTATATTTTAATTAATAGCTGATGCCCGCGGCTTCGCACGCGTGGTCATTTATCTAGGTTAAAAATACTATATGTACTATTCCAAGATCTAAAATACCAATCCCCCCAATCCAATCTGGGCCGTGACTGAAAATCAGCGTCAAGTGTCGAAGACGCTTGGCATTATACTGAGACATGTCCCTTTCAACACTTACATTTATATGTTTCATTTATATGTTTACTACTTTTTTATATAAGTGTTGAATAAACGATTTTTCTTACTTTCTGTTTTTCTTTTCAATATACTATCATTTGATCAAAATTTCTTCAGCCGTCAATTTTTTTTTATAGATTGCTCGGCTTCTACTGATCGGATTGAGATATTACACCAGTTTTTAAGTCAACCCCTAAGCTATCCAACAATGAAAACCGCATCTCAATTGGACCAATACTTTTTACGTGATGTGCGAACAAACATACAGACAAACTAACAAACAAACAGACATACACGATTTAAAAAAAGTTATATTCTTGTTCAGTAGCTTATTTTAAGTACCCTAGACATATTTTTTCCTATTGCTTTTATTATAAGTATAGACATAATACACTTTTTTTTGTGAAATATAACTTTTAACCAGTACAGTGTGATTTTGATTCCACCATGAGTTACTATAATCATACCGCACCGCTAGTAAGCCTTTACAAGTCATTTTAGGTTTTGTCCAAAAACTGCTCTGGTTATAGTAAAATGGCCATAATATAAACAAAACTAGCTAAAGCCAGAGCCACAGTCTATAAAGCTATACTATACATTCTACAGAGAGACGTCTGGACCCTTTCGGTACGGAACCCTAAAAACCGGACAAGTGCGAGTTCAACTCGCGTAGAGGGTTCCGTACGGTGAATATATTATTATCTCACTATATTGGGAGACTACTTGTTATTTTAAGACCATAGACTTCTTAAGGTTTTCCTGTAAATTAAAAACTATATACAGTATTATATAAAAAAAAAAGTCTCATTTTAGTTTCATAGATACTTGTGGCAATGGTAAATTTTCATCTATTTTCATAAATTAAAATTATTAAAATAAAATGAGATCCTCACAAGACCTTTCATTTGATATGTCACACGGTACAGTCAGCATGTTTTTTTAATTTTCTAATTTGCTCGACGAAAGTGACCAAAATTCATTTATTTACGTTCACGTCCGTGCTTGGGTTACAGAAATTCATACGTGTACAAAATTTCAACTTAATCAGTCCAGTAGATACGGAGCAAATTGTTTGTGACAGACGGACAGACAGACACACGAGTGATCCTGTATGGGTACATTTTTTCATTCGAACCAATAAAGTACCTATATGATGGAATTGTACGATTGCAAATGTAATAACACAGCCATAGAATACATACTCCTTCAACGCCGAATATTACAAACATGTGCACAGTCGAAATAAATAGGCAGTGATTATTACGAATGACTGCGAGGTCGTTCTATTTTAGTCGTTCCTTAGTAGAGGAAAGTCTCTGTGAGAGTTTGTACCGCGCTTAATACATAATCATAAAAAACTGCAGATATTATGTGCTTTTGTTGCCATTTAAAGTGAGTGTATCAGTTCATACCAGTGCATTGTGTGGGATCGCCGACGGGCGTCGAAATTAATGATAATTGCGAGCTACGTGGTATTGAGGGGATAAAAACATGACTGCGCGCGTGTTTATTTTATGTAGTTTATTTTCGATTACATGTGAGTTTAATTTTTCAACCTATTTGTTATGTACTAACTGTCTATTTATAAATAACAGTATACATACACTGGCCTTCAAAATTTTGTACCACACTTTTAAAATTAATAGTTTTTATTAATTTGCTTGGCTCCTTCTCATCGGATTGAGATACTAAGTACACCAATGTTTAAGTTAAAACCTAAGCTATCCTAACAGTAGTATAGCTAACAGTGAAAATCGCATCGCAATCGGTCCAGTATTTTTAACGTGATGCGCGAACAGACAGACATTAAAAGTGTGGTACTAAATTTTGAAGGTCAGTATAGTAATGCCTACAGCCACTCAACTCAAATATTACTAAAGTAGTCATAATATTTAGTCTGAGGTTTACTGCGCTTTTGGTAGGCTTTCTTTATTAATATTTAGTCTGAGGTTTACAGCGCTTTTGGTAGGCTTTCTTTATTAATATTTAGTCTGAGGTTTACAGCGCTTTTGGTAGGCTTTCTTTATTAATATTTAGTCTGAGGTTTACAGCACTTTTGGTAGGCTTTCTTTATTAATATTTAGTCTGAGGTTTACATCGCTTTTGGTAGGCTTTCTTTATTAATATTTAGTCTGAGGTTTACAGCGCTTTTGGTAGGCTTTCTTTATTAATATTTAGTCTGAGGATTACAGCGCTTTTGGTAGGCTTTCTTTATTATTAGTCTGAGGTTTACAGCGCTTTTGGTAGGCTTTCTTTATTAATATTTAGTCTCGAGGTTTACAGCGCTTTTGGTAGGCTTTCTTTATTAATTTTTAGTCTGAGGTTTACAGCGCTTTTGGTAGGCTTTCTTTATTAATATTTAGTCTGAGGTTTACAGCGCTTTTGGTAGGCTTTCTTTATTAATATTTAGTCTGAGGTTTACAGCGCTTTTGGTAGGCTTTCTTTATCAATATTTAGTCTGAGGATTACAGCGCTTTTGGTAGGCTTTCTTTATTAATATTTAGTCTGAGGTTTACAGCGCTTTTGGTAGGCTTTCTTTATTAATATTTAGTCTGAGGTTTACAGCGCTTTTGGTAGGCTTTCTTTATTAATATGTAGTGCGACTTCAATATTACATTTCACACAATTAAATTTTTCGTCGTGTTTTTTTATTGATTTTGCTAATATTAGGGGAACGTACGTCCAAAAAAACGATAACTTTAAAGGATCACTAGTGTGTCTGTCTGTCCGTCTGAATACAGCCAATTTGCTTGAATCTACTGGATCAATTAAGTTGAAATTTTGTTGTCATAAGAATTTATGTGACCCAAACACGGATAAAAAAGTAAATAAATTAATTTTGAATATGGAGTTCACGGTCACTTTGATAAAATTAGAAAATTATAATAAGTTTTTCATAAGGTACCGTGAGACATACCAAATGAAATGGCTCTTGTCACAAATATTATTTTTATAATTTCTAAATTATAATTATTGTTATAATTTCAAAATAAATAGTTTTAAAATTATAGAAACAACGGAGAATAAAATTTTGAATAAAATATTGAAAATCGTTCTATAATTATAAACTACAGGAAAATCTATAAGAATTCTATGGGACACGTAAACCTCTCAATATTGTGAGATAATATATTCATCGTACGGAACCCTCCACTTGCGAGTTCCACTCGCACTTGTCCAGTCGCATTAATAAATTGCTATTTATTTGCCAGAGCAGTGGCTGAGCGAAGCCAGGTCTATTCAAGCTCAATTCAATTTTTCCTCAAGCCCAAGACCGAGTTAGCTCATCAAATTAAAAACATTTCACCTATCTACCAAATTTCCTGACATCGGCAACTAATACCAAGTAGATCATCATCATCAGCCTATATCAGTCCACAGCCTCTCCTAATGCACGCCACTGAGCTCGCTCTTTAGCTCTCCTCATCCATTTTCTTCCAGCCGCTTTTCGCGGGTCGTCCACCCACCTGGCCACAGGGTGTCCTACTCTATTTGTTTGTATATTTCAAAAATATATTTTGTTTTAATTTAATTTTTCAACTATATTAATAATGGTTTATAATAATTTCCGGTAATTATAAACCAAAATTAACACAGCGGCTGCGAGTTCAATGCTTGTGGCGAGAACCACTAGTAATTAATGATTATTTTATTTCAAAACAGTTGCAGCAGCAGTGTCAACAGAACCAACCGTAAGTTGTTTTTCATTATAATGGGAAAGGAACCGGTAAAAATATGTAGTTTTGAATATGATGAGATAATTTTCTAAAGGAACAATTTGTATCACGGACGGAATTCAAACCCGCGTCATCCATGGTTCTGAGTAGTACATGCATCTAACCAATACGGCTACCGTGACAACAACATCATCATCCAAATTTTCCTCAGTTTCTAAATCCGTCTTACGGGGGACGGTGACGCCATCTATTGGTAGTTTGCTGAACTGACTAAGCGAACACGGCTAATATTGCAATTAACTTCGTCTCGTAAAGCTAAATCATAAAAACATGATGATATATTTTGATTCAACAAATAATTCATTAAACACATGAATTTAACAAAATTAAAACGTGAACAAAGAGAACTAAATGAACTTATAGCAGTAAACTTTATTCTTTCAGACGCCTGCATCATGTGATCCTGTCACTGGAGAAGACTGTACGCCAGCCGATTGCCAAAGACTATGTGGTTGTGACAAGTCAGTTTCTTCTTATATCAGACTGCGGCTTAGTCCGCGTGGACATTTTTCTGGTCAAATAATCCTATGTGTTATTCCAGGATCAAAAGTGCCTATAGAGTACAGAATATAAAATTTCATCGAAACTTCTTAAACCGTCAAAAATATTTTTAACGATAACTCATTGTTGACATTGAAATAGTACCAGATTTTATGTCAAACCCTAAGCTAAACAACAGTGAAAACCGCATTTTAAACGGTCCAGTAGGTTTTACGTGATGCTATAACAAACATTCAGACAGACAGACGAATTTTTAAACGTTATATTCTTGTTCTATACCTCATTTTAAGTCCTCGGGGCCATTTTTTCTTAATAATCTTCATTGTACAGACTTTTTGTTGCTTACTGCTTTATTATATGTATAGATTACAGTTTCTCGTGTTGTGTTATATCTTATACTAGCTTTCACCCGCGACTTCATTCGCGCGGACTACAGTTTATCGCGATAAAAAGCTGTTCTTCTAGGATATTAAAAACCAATGCAAAAGTAGGTATAGCACCAACGCTCTTGATGTATTTTGACATACTTGTTATTTCGTTTCAATGGCAACCGTTCCTTACAGCGAGTAATCAACATTTTCAAGTCTTCCCGTGGAAACTTATCATTTTCCAGTATAAAAAGTATCCTTTGTTTTATTCCAGGGCATAAGCTATCTCCATTTCAAATTTCATGAAAATCCGTCCAGCCGTTATCGCGTGAAAGCTCCCCAAACAAACAGACAACGTTTCACTTTTATATATTGGTATGGATTTGTTTTTGTTACAGAACGTTTATATTTGATGAAAAAAAAGGTGGTTGTGTCGTGAATATCGAATATTTGAGAAACTTAACAGCAGCTAAGAATTACGACAGTGAAGGTAAAACATCCCTTCTATTGTGTACTGCATATTTTACAGATGTATGACAAACTGATGTATGAAGTGTGGGGAGACCCCCCCACACGATGGACCCACGACATTGTAGCCATCGCAGGAAGTCGGTGGATGGAGGTGGCACAAGATCGCTCGTCATGGCGCTCTTTGGGGGAGGTCTATGTGCAGCAGTGGACTTCTAAGGGCTGACATGGTGATGATGATGATGACAAACTGGGACTAAAAATAACGATTCTAAAATGAGAAGAAGTAGAGTATAGATAAAAGTAATTAGAAATGTTGAAGAGAAGAGCCAAAAATTAGCTCAGCAGCGTACTTCAAGTGTTGCATTACTTACTTGCTTAGAGTGCATCACTATTTACACATAATTTCTTTAAAAATGTTTTTTTTTTAATATTTAGGAATATTGTATAAACATTCTAATTTACTCGTATTATAATTGTCTTTTTGCAGAAAATGATATGGAATTAGAAGATGGTATAGCAAGTACGTCAAAAACGGTGTTTTGTTATATAACAGGATTGCAAACCACGAGTATAATCCACATTTTCCTATAAAAAATAACAGACCTTTTTAAAAATGGATGGCTTATTTATTTGTTATTTAACAATTTACCTTTAACTTAAAATATAATTTGGATTGCTTTTTTTAATTCTTGTTTTTTTAACATGTTTGCAAGATGAAGGATGTAACTATACTTATACTTAACTTTTATAACACGCTGAATAATATTTCTCCGTATTTTTCGGCGGTAAAACTGTAATTTATTGTTAACCTTTGTTAGTAACAATATAATAAGGCCGGGTATTCATTTGAGGGCAATGTTGCTGGATATGTTACTCGTCTCGGAGGGTCGTGTTCTGAAACAATGAGCGCGTCGCAAGGGACAATAGCAGAAAAAAAAAGCGGAGGGAGCGAGATCCAAATGCAGATGCATCGGAGGGTTCTTTCGCATATAGCATCGATGCATTTGTATTTTTTCGGTTGCCTGGAAGAGAATGCTATATAGCAATAAGGCCGCCCATTGTACATTTTCTTTTTGTTTTTTTTTTGTACCTTCTTCTTGGTGTGCAATAAAGAGTTGGATTTTCCTCTGCAGTGTCCACACGTGACCTCCACGCGCGTGAAAGGTAAACACCCGTGTGTGCGTTGGACATTTGGGGGGATAAACGGCGAATTTGCGCATTATCCACATTGCCCGATCGCCCCATCTACACACTACCGTCCACACCGAGCGCGACAAATGGCTGAGGAGCCTTTGAGCATTTCAAAAAACCGACATCACTCGCATCGAGCGCTTTACGGAGCGCGCGCTGAATCGCGTGCGCTCGGATCACGCGCGTTTCATCGACAACAACCGCGCTCGCGACTCACTAAATTGTCCGGTGTGGACCCAGCTATTCTAGCTTGGTCATAACGTTCATAACATGCAATACTGTTGACACTTACCTTCAAAACATAGTACCACACTTTTAAAGTTAATAGTTTTTATTAATTTGCTTTGGTCCTACTCATCGGATTAAGATACCACGCACACCAGTTTTTAAGGAGCAACGTTTCGCTCGTGGTGCGAAATTTAAATAATTGAATACTAACACCTGTTCAATGTTATTGTTTGCCCTTTCAGCAAAGATCCGCGAGCGGGTCGATAAAGTATTTCGAGGGATCCTCATATCTGCCGTTTTATTTATCGTCTGCGCTAGTGTTTGCGCGGTGTCTGTCTGTGTGTTCTGCTGCCACGTTCGTCATACGTAAGTTTAATAACTGTATTTATTGGAGTTATTTATTTATTAAAATAAAATAACTTTTTTTCATGTTCATATTGTTTTAGCATTAACGCCTATTTAGCGAGGACATAATATACAGGTGGATTTTTTAACCACACCCGGAGAGAAAGTACTCTAAATACTGGAGATAGCAAATTTTACTCAAAGGAAACATTCCTTTATTTATAAAATGAAACAAATCTGCATTCAAAGATTTTCGAAAACTCGCTTGCCACACTCTGTAATCGAACCGGCTAAAACCGAAAAACTAACAACCTGTACTTTTATGGCATCAATCGATAGGGTCAACGGTAAACGGTTTTATTGTAAAGAAACTTAAGAATGAGGCAGATAATGTACTATAAGCTATAAAATAAAATCGTAGAGCTTGGTGAATTTCTATTACTCTGGTTGCACTACGCCCCAAGATTTTATTTTATTTTTAAAAGCTTTTTATTTAACTTCACTTGTATCTATCTATGTATGTTGTCTGTCCTGGGATCATGCAATTCAAATATCGAGCACTTCCCGACTAGCTATCTGGCTGAAACTTTCAGGGTAGCTCACAAACCGATGACAATACAATAAAAAAAAGAAAAAAATATAATAAAGAAAAATAGAAAAAACATTTTAAAAGTTTTTTATTTTTTATTTTAGCTTTTTTACATGATCTTCTTTAAAACCGTTTAACTTATACTTATTTTATTTTTAAGTTTTTTATTTAGTTATTATTAAAGTATATTGTGTTCTACTTGTCAAACCCTTTCAAATGATACTATTGAGGGGATTAAAAAAAAATATTCCGCCATTTTGTAGTGGCGGCCATATTGGACTTGGTATTTTTTCATGGTGTACTGTATTCTAATAGATAAGCTCTTTCATTTGATAGTCATATTAGGGAGGATTGAAAAATATATGTAAATATATGTATATGGCGGCCATTTTATACATACTTGTATTGTCATCAGAACTAAAGGTGTGTACCAAATTTCAGATCAACAGGAAGTGGTAAAATTTCAATTACTAAATTTGATCCAAAAAACAAACGGCAAGTTAAATAAAACAGTTTAATAAAAACGTTATTGTAAGAAAGAGATTTAAAAACTCTTTCAAAAATTTGATTGTTAATTTTTTGTTATTTATTTGAGGCCAATGATTAACCTTGTTGATAATATTGTTACACAATACGAAGCGACCGTCCAGAGGAAATTTTACGTACCGCTAAGAATGACACGCGGTGTATACGTGCCAAGTAACTGCGCAACACGCGCCCGTAACATGTTACGCAACAGGTTTCAGAACCAACGACCACTCCATCGTACCATAATGCATTCCGCTATTACATTTTGTTCCAGGGACGGCAAACTAAAAAAGGAAGTGAACGCTATGGCAAAGAAGATGAACATAAAAGTTGACAACGAGTCTGCGCCGCTCGTGGGGAAACGCGATCCCATAGCAGAGAGTTGCAACGTCGTCGTTCAAGACGCTAACATCATGTGTGTTTGACTCAACATCATACTTTTGTGGTGTTCATCACATCTCTGGTTAATCAACGGTTAACTTGGTATTGACGTACATTTTTCAGGTTAAGCTTCGTTTAAATGAGCTCAGCCTAGTGTTTTAATATTACGACCATAGCATTGATTGGGATTATTGTAATATTTGTTTAGCTTTTATTCATATTTGACAATGCGAAATATATCTTTCATTGCGTACAGTGTGATTTTAATTACATCATGTCATGCGCTACTATAATTCTCGTCCCACCCTGTCTGTGTGCTTTATCAAATTATTTTAAGTTAGTTCCAAAATTGACAAGAAAATTAATCAAATAATAAATTCAATAAAAATGCTTCAAGTAAATCTTTTTTAAAAACTAGTAAATCAATTTGAAGAAATGTATCACACATCAAAAATCACGCTACCAAATAAAAAATACTCTATCTAATATATCTATAACTATCTAACAGACACGAGAGAACTCACACAAACAAGACATAAGTTCTTAAACTAAAGTCCGACTACGGTCGGGTAAAAAAAAACCTATGATACTCTTGCGATGAAGATGAATCGATTATATACCTCGCTTATCGAAAACGGACCAAATTTTTAGTTTGGACACATAACCCGTACTTTGCCTTGCAGTAGTCTGGTAAAAAAATATAGCCTATGACACTTTATACCTGAAGATGAATCGATTGACACCTCGCTTGTCAAAATCGAACCAAATGGGGCGACGCTATAGTGAAACATCCACATACATACATACATACATATCTCCTGCTATTAGAAGTCGATTTATAATAATGGAACATAAATTAAAGTAGGTATAGACATAATGACCGATTCTTTACAGTTACCATACAAAGTAACGTTTGTTTGTTTGTCGTATGAGTGCTGGCCTCTGGTGTCAGAGTTTGTCAGGCTGCCAAGGGCCTATGTCATGGCTGCTATTAATTAATAACATCCGGGACCGCTTAACGGGTCCGACCTCCGATGCATAGAGCGATGGACATCCGCACATAACTGAGAAAAGTCATTGGTGTGGAGACGAACTCCGAAGACCGAACCCGGTACATACAAAGTAATAAGAATACGTGGCCTATTCATTAAATTAATAGAACATATTTTGAATGTTTAAAAATAAAGTTTATTATCGGCCGCGCATAGCATGGACGCTGGCGCTAGTTCGTATATCAAAGAGTTTTGGCGAAGTATAATAATGTCGGTTATTATGATTACACACCGCTCAAAACATTATGATCGATCTGAGAATGCGCGCTCTTTACTGGTTCAACGGGGACGTACTTGGGGACCCTTCCGCGTTAACCCCCCGTTCCCGGTTGAACCTCAACAAGCTGCACCTCAACAAGCTGCTGCGCAGGTCTCTCCTCGCCCCTATATTCACATCAGCCATAAAGTTTGGCGCGACCTGTACTAGTGCTTAGTATTAATTTAATAAAGAAAGTTCGACCCTAACAGCGCTCAAAATGCATGTCCACGTAAAAACGAGCAAATAAGTATACAGGGGATCTTCAAATATTGCAATTTAGGTAACGGACTGGAGCGTGACTGAATTTGAACGCCATTTTCTATGACGTGGTCCTTTTATAATAAAATGACATTGAGTGTTACTGACCTAATTCGCTGGAGTTGACGTTGTGCACTATGACGAGGTCGAACCCCGCCGCCTGCGCGTTGCGGACCTGCCGCTCGTACGTGCACGCTTCTGTGTGCCTGCAAACAACATATGAAGCGGTCAGTGACTGGTTGCAAAATATGAAGCGATTATTTACTACACAAGCACAAATTATTACAAGCCTATTATATTTATTATAATTATTGCACAAGCCGAATAAAGCTAAGAATATAGCTAAGAATTGTCTCGATCACAATAGCATTCAAACATAAAAAAACGCATAAAAATCGGTCTATTCGTATGGGAGCTACGATGCCACAGACAGACACACACACATAGTGATACACACCCTAAACTTATAACACCCCTCTCTTTGGAGTTCGGGGGTTAAAAATATGAAGCGATCATTGACTAGTTGAAAAACATAAAGCGATCATTAACTAGTTGCAAAAAATGAAGCGATCATTGACTAGTTGCAAAAAATGAAGCGATCATTGACTAGTTGAAAAATATAAAGCGATCATTGACTAGTTGAAAAATAAGAAGGGATCATTGACTAGTTGCAAAAAATGAAGCGATTATTGACTAGTTGCAAAACTTCATCATCACCCGAAGAAGTACACTGCTGGACATGGGCCTCCCCCATAATAGGGGGGTTTTGTTATAACCCCCACGCTCGGCAGGAGCTGATCCCACACAGCCGACACAGATCAGAACAGGAGGAGCGGCCTTACACAGGAAAATTCTAATGCCTATTTCATCAATTCCCGTTTCTGGATTTCATAGAAACCGCGGGAAGAGAAGCAATTCGGTATGTAAATTTTTATTTTAGGATTAATTTTATATTTTTTACTGATAGTAAACTTTATTAACCCCAGAACAAAGAGACGGGTGTTACAAGTTTAAAGTGTGTATCACTATGTCACTGTGTGTGTCTGTCTGTGGCATCTTAGCTCCTAAACGAATGCACCGATTTTGATGCGGGTTTTTTATGTTTTAAAGCTGATATGATCGAGATGGTTCTTGGCTATATGAGTGGGGGGGGGGGAAAGGGGGTAAGAATCGTATCTTCCAAACTAATGGACCGATTTAGCTGCGGTTTTTTATATTTCAAAGCTGAGGTAAACGAGATGGTTCTTAGCTATAATTAGAGGAGGGGGGAGGGGGAGGGGGGGGGGGAGGGCAAGGGGGGAGGGCAAGTGGGAGGGGGGGAATGGGGTGAGAGCCATAGCTCCCAAACGAATGGACCGATTTTGTTGCGGTTTTTATGTTTTGTAAACTGATGTGATTGAGATGCTTCTTAGCTATAATGGGGGGTGGGGGACGTGGTTAATATAAATTTATAATTTGTGCTTGTTTTATTAAACTAATTTGAATATTTTGGCTTTAAAGAAAGCCAAAATACGATATAATATGTTTAAAACATCTAAAGCGATGACGTCATAAAGTAGGCTGACTATGTATTGTACGCCCTTGCGCACGAGTATGGAAGAGGTTATTAAGGCTTCCCATTGGCTGCCGTTGACTTGACATTGAAAGATTTTATTAAACAGCCTACAATGTGACGTCATTAGAGGTCAAATGAAAGTCAAATTTATTTTATGTATTGTATTAAAACTAGTGGCTCTGTCTCTTTAGACCTCGCGCGTACTAACTTTTTTGTAAACAATCTAACAGTGCACAGTAGCGCCATCTAGTTACCTTATTTTAAAATTAAAACTAATAACCATGGTGCTCCATCAAGGCTGATTCCATTGGTAGAAGTGAGCAATTTACTGCATATTGTGGAGCTATTCTGATCATCACGCCGAAGATCCTCGTCAGATCTTCACCAATTTTTTTATGAGACCATCTCAATCTTTCCAATACCCCCCCTCCCCCCTCCCCCCAATCGAAAATCCCCGAAGACCAAAAAATTCTAAAAATTTGTTTAACCTGTATAAGTTTCCTCTAGATAGGTTGCGACGTGTCGGCAGAAGGCTACAGAAAGCAATGTAGAGTGGGGGTGAAGCCTTTCGAAATTATGAAATGATTGTAGTTTGAGTAAAATTATATACTATTGTGACCGTTTGAACTGCAAAACGCACATGCCGACTGTAAAATATTAAGTAAGAATAGCTCTGCCCCTCCCCCCGAGATAAGGTCATGTGGAGATTTTTTAAGCCCCTCCTCTCAGGATCCTTACGTCATTAATGAATGGCCCCTTATACCTTTAGCAGGTGCTCGCTGGTGATCGATCGATTCAATAGATAAACAACAGTATGTTGCTATAAGCATCAATTCCTAGACATGTAATTTACCAAGTGCAATGCTCTGTTGATCACATTTAGTAGGGAGGTTTTCCGGTATCGATAATACTCCCACACGTTATGTCAATAAATGGAACGATTGATTAGATATCAAATTATTAGCAACTAGTTACGTTGCGCTGTGTTTTTCTAAATATAACCCAACTAGCTGCACTCGCGGGTTTGCCCGCGTGGACAATGCTGATGACAATGAAAAGTATCTTGTGTTAATCCAGGGCCTAAAGTATCTATAAACCAAATTTCATCAAAATCCGTTCAGCTGCTTCAACGTGAAGAAGTAACACATACACACTCACTTACTCAAAAAGGCCTTCTAACCTTTGCGGCGTAGCAAGAGAAAAAAAACGCAGCCACCGACCAAACCTTGATAAATCGATAGAGGAATTCAATGCAAACAAACAAGACATAAGTTAAAAAACTAAAGCTCGACTACGGTCGGGTAAAGATAGCTTATGGACACTCTTGCGATGAAGACGAATCGATTGATACCTTGCTTGTTAAAATCGGACCAGTAAGGGCAACGCTGTGGAGGCACATCCACATACCCACATATATACATACATCACATACATACATAGACTGTTAAACTCATTAGCCTTCCCTTGCTTCGCCGTAGTCGGGTAAAAATATGAGAACACTAGTATCCTAAAAGGTCACGTTTCTGTGATATTGGACCTCAAAGATAGCGTATAAGTGCCATTACGCTATCTTTGATCTTCAATATCACAGAAACGTGACATTTTAGGATACTAGTATCCAGGGACTGCGGAAGTGGGGTGCAGAGGGGGCCAAATGCCCCACCTAAAATCAAACGGGAAGTGCCGCTCTCCTCCAATTTTACTACTACCTGGTAAAGAAGGTTTCTTTGTGCTATCTTTCACAGAAGTTCGTTTTTTCTTAAATAAAAAAGCGCTTGTACGTAAGAAAAATTGCCGGAGAGAGCAGAGCATAAGTATATTTTTTATCACGCTTTTATTAGTTCCATCTGTATGTATGTTTGTAACAGTTTTTTTTAAAGTGATTTACACCCACTTCAAAGAGGGAAGGGCAAACATTTGTAATGACTTATCTAAAGTAAGTTATGTGCGGATTACGAAACCAACAATAAAACAAGAATAATTTAAAATAAAATATGGATAAGCTTTTATGTTCTTCATATTTTTTTTATTGCATTGTTGTCGAGTTGTGAGCTACCCTGAAAGTTTCAGCCGGATAGCTAATCGAGAAGTGCTAGAAATTTGAATTCCAGAACAGACAGAAATACACACATACAATTAGAGAAATTAAATAAAAGCTTTTAAAAAATGTGAAGAAAACATAGTCAGGAAACCGGAATGTCCAAGAACAACTAGATTCAAGGCATGGGACATCCACAATCCAGCACTGGGCCAGTATAGTGGATTATTACTACGTGTCCCGGAATCCCGACCGCTTTTCAATCCCGAGATTTTCGGGATTAAGTTTTCCTGCTCCAGAGATTTTCGGGACGGATATCATTTAAAAAAAGTTACAAATTAGATTGCGTGAAATGAAACGCTCAGTGCGTTTTACCCGTCAATATCTCGTTTGATCCGACAATTTGTCACTAACATTAGCCATCTTGTTTTGCCAGCTGATTTCAAGCCACCTTTGTGCAACGAATTGAGCAGGCTTGATGGTGAGATACTGGACGCGTTGTTATATCTAAGATCTAATTTACCAATTATAATTAAAACGTTCATTTTGGATTAGTTTTCCTTATAATTAAGTTTTTTTATTTGTAACCCTCATTACTTGTATAATCCAGGGATCCTGGGGTTAAGTAAGTATAATCCCGAAATCCCGGGATTAAAAATAAGGGCCGGGATCGATTTCTCTAATTATTACCCACTCTCTCTTTGTGTGAAAAGGCTAGTGTCCATACTCCCAGTATTGGGAACGTGCAGTTTCCATCGCTCCGTGCATCGGAAGGCACGTTAAGCTGTCGGTTCCGGCTGTTGTTGATTAATAGCAGTCATTAAGCCATGTCAGAGGCCCTCGGGCGGCCTGACAATCTCTGACACCAGAGGACAGCACTACCTCACACGACAAGCAAGCCAGCAAGTAGTGGTGATGCTGCAAACTCACTTGGCGATAAGCACGAACCACCTCTTAGTGAAGTTGTCGACGACCGGCGGCTGCGTCATGTTGGTGCAGCCGTCTTCAGGCTCTCCGTTCACCAGAAGCCCTCGCATGCCTTCCAGGGGGATGTCCGCGCCGAAGTCAGCCGGCATGTCGCGGTACTCATCCTTGAACTGATAAGAAACATTTTTTATTGCGCAAACTATATTAAACGACTTTCAAAGGAATCAGTATATGACTCTCAAAGGCAATCAATAAACGACTTTCAATAGCAATCATTATACGACTTTCAAAGGCAATCAATAAACGATTTTCAAAGGCAATCAATATACGATTTTCTATGGGAATCAATAAAGCATTTGGCCTTATAACCTACCTACACGTAAGTAATTTAAACAAAAAACGCAAAATCTTGGCCACCGAATAAAGGACTTCAATACAAACAAAAATGTTGCATACACTAGTAATCCTAAAGTGTCGCGTTTCTGAGATATGGAGCTCAAGGATAGCAGATCTAGGTTAATGTACATCATTATGCTTTCTTTGATCTCCAATTTCACAGAAACGCAAAACATTGGGATAGGAGTTTTTACATGTTTTTTTTTGTGTTGGAGTCTTCTATCAATTTATTAAGGTTTGATCAGTGGCCGCGATTTCATGATTTTTTAAAAATGGTGGTCTTAGAGGTATAAAATGTTAGGAGGCCTTTAAATTTGTGCTGTACCTCCGACTGCGCTGAGGTTCGAGTAAGCGTTGTTTTGTTGATACTCATCTTACGGAACTATTAAAGAATAAAACAAACCCTGCATACTTTATGAATAATGTAGCTTTCTAAGTGTTTTTCTTTTGGAACCGGCAACGAACAAATACATAGATACAACCTCCATGGCAAAGTAATACTCCTCGTTTTTTTAATCTGTGATTAAGAAGGGGCTGTGAGCAGCAAAAGCCCTCTTTTTTAATGAAAAATACAACGCTAATATTTTTATATGTATTTCTCTAATCTTTTAACTAGGTTTTCACCGGAGGAAAACAGGATTACAATAATATTTTGGTCGAGAAATTATGTCATAATTTCTCAACCAAAAGATTTTTTGAAACTATTGTATGTATTTCTCTAATCTTTTAACTAGATTTTCACCGGAGGAAAACACGATTACAATAATATTTTGGTCGAGAAATTATGTTATAATTTCTGAACCAAAAGATTTATTGAAAGAGCCGAGCCGTTTTCCAACGTCTCGTTACTTTTTGTAATTTTTTGTATGGCGTTTATGTCAAAAGCTGACTTACAGTTCAGCGAAAACGGTTCGTTTTAAGATATAGGAACCGGCCATGTCTTTCAAAATCAATCAATTTATCTAAAATCTGCTTCTGAGCTGCATCTTCTCTTCCGCTCAACCTGGACCTTAACCTCAATTTGCAAAATTTTTGCTTTTTTTATTGTTTTTTTAAATTTGCCAATTTTTTCCTATGATACATAAAAAAAGGAAGAAAAAGAATATAATTCGCAAAAAAAGACATGCAATCGACTTGCGTTATCGCGGTTCAATATATAACAGAATTGGGGCACCGGACGAGCAGGACTAAAATTTGAGAGCGTGCAGCGCCTTACTACTTTGAGTTATGGGAAAAAACATCAATAAAAAGAAAATAAATATCCTGGCATATCTCTGCGAGCGCATTTACTATATTGTGATGATTAGGATAAGATTAATAAATACAAAGAAATTGTTGAGAAACAATAGACACTTCGTAGAGTCAAGTGTACGTTTTTAACCTTGTCTCGAACGCTCCTTCGCAAAATGTCCTCTTCATAAAATGACTGCGAAATTATTGCAAAAGCACTGTCGATACAATGGTGTACTTCAAGTTTAGTTTGTTACAAGAAGCAGGCGCTGCCTTCTCGAAGCGCCTCCTGCTTGATGACGAAACGAGCAGGTAGCTCGCCTGATGGTAAGCGTCACGCCTGCCCATAACAGTTGCAGCGCCACCAAGAAGTTTGGTTGCAAAATCTTTCGCGTCACTGCACTGCGCTCGCCACCTTGGGTCATCCCTACTAGTACATAAAAGTGAAACGTTGTTTGTTTGTTTGGGGAGCTTTCACGTAATAACGGCTGAACGTATTTTGATGAAATTTGGAATGGAGATACTTAGCTTACTCCTTGGAATTACACATAGGATACTTTCATCATCATCATCACTCACGCGGGAGAAACCATGGGGCTCAGCTAGTGGATTATGAGTCTCATTGCCCCCGTACTTTCGCTGGTAACATAGCCCTTCAAACCGAAAAACAGAATGTTTTACTTGGTTTTTACTTTTTTTTTGCTTGGTTGTTGAATATCTGACAAAAGTGTGGTACTTTCCCAGTTGGACACTTGGACTAAGAGGCCAACCACTGCAAATATATAGATAACAACATACACTTTTTTTTAAATGTAACAACGACTTCGTAACGTTCGTAACTTAAAAAAAAGGCACTATTCCGCATTAAAAGCATCCCAATACACCGAGGTTAACTGGAAGATAATGCTTGCTAGCATTAAGTTCGCCTATGTACCTACCTTTTGTGTGCAATAAAGAATTTTCTATCTATCTATCTATCTATCCTTTGGATGTAGATAATTTATTAAAATTTGATGTTCCATCCTGGGCTATATTGGAAAAATGAATGAAAGTTGGCAACAGTCACATGAGTCAAGAGCATGACATTTTATCATACACCATCCATACTATGCATATATTAATATTATAAAGCGAAAGTAAATCTGTCTCTCTGTATGTCCTGTAAGTTACCTTTTCACGAATAAACGGTTGTACCAGTTTGGTATCAGGGTTGACTGATTTGTTAATTTTGGTAAGGAGATAGTTTGATTTGAACCCTGGGGCATAGCATACATTTAATCGCGATACATTAAAATATATCGCCACACAGACGAAAAAAATAGGTCCCTAAAATGCGGTTAGTGAACTACATTTATTGGAATTGCTGAGGTTTTGAGGTTGAAATTAGGTTTAAACTGTTCCACAAGGACGCGCGTAACTTTTGAAAACCCAAAAGCCTAGAGAAGCGCAATTCAAAATCTTTGCCCAAAAGCAAGTTTTGGAAAATAAAAAAAACAACAACAACAAACAGGGCAAGCTAAATAAAACCGTTTAAAAATATAATGCATTTATATGACAGAACTGCGAAAACACACAAGTCAACCCTCACAGCAGACATGTGTCGAAGTAAACGAAGACAGCAAAATTCTGATTTCACTTCGACAAATATAATGCATTTATATGACAGAACTGCGAAAACACACATGCCAACCCTCACAGCAGACATGTGTCGAAGTAAACGAAGACAGCAAAATTCTGATTTCACTTCGACAAATATAATGCATTTATATGACAGAACTGCGAAAACACACATGCCAACCCTCACAGCAGACATGTGTCGAAGTAAACGAAGACAGCAAAATTCTGATTTCACTTCGACAAATATAATGCATTTATATGACAGAACTGCGAAAACACACATGCCAACCCTCACAGCAGACATGTGTCGAAGTAAACGAAGACAGCAAAATTCTGATTTCACTTCGACAAATATAATGCATTTAAATGACAGAACTGCGAAAACACACATGCCAACCCTCACAGCAGACATGTGTCGAAGTAAACGAAGACAGCAAAATTCTGATTTCACTTCGACAAATATAATGCATTTATATGACAGAACTGCGAAAACACACATGCTAACCCTCACAGCAGACATGTGTCGTGGTAAACGAAGACAGCAAAATTCTGATTTCACTTCGAGAAATATAATGCATTTATATGACAGAACTGCGAAAACACACATGCCAACCCTCACAGCAGACATGTGTCGTAGTAAACGAAGACAGCAAAATTCTGATTTCACTTCGAGAAATATAATGCATTTATATGACAGAACTGCGAAAACACACATGCCAACCGTCACAGCAGACATGTGTCGAAGTAAACGAAGACAGCAAAATTCTGATTTCACTTCGACAAATTAGCCTCCACACATAAGGCCAGCATGCCAAGTTAACAAGACGTAAATTCAAAAACTAAAACCCAGTTTTTGAATTTACGTAAAAAATAGGCTGTCACACTATGAATCGATTGATACCTCGCATGTCAAAATCGGACCAAGTTTCTAGTTTGAACAAAAACACAACCCTTCCTTTGCCTTGCCGTAGTCGGGTAATAGCGTAAGACACTCTATATTCGTCTTCAGGTATAGAGTCGACAAAATCGGACCAAAAGGGGCGAAACGCTGTGATAAAACATCCACATACCCTATACACATATACATAGACTGTTAACTTAATTACCCTTCCCATGCTTCGCTGTATAGTTTCTTGCTTGTGTCCCTTGCATTATCATCAGCCCGTGTCTGTCCACTACTGGACAAAAGGCCTCTCTTGCAAAGCACGCCACTGAGCTCGATTTCGGCTTTTCTTTTCCAATTGCTGGTAAACATTTTGTGTATGACGTCGCTCTACCTAATTGTTTTCATATCAAAAATACTAACAAATTGCTGAATCTCCATGATGAGCATAACCTTCAGAGTGTTTGTAGCCAATTGTGCTGCCATCTCTTGATCTCTGACTGACTTGTGTAACACTTTAATTCACTTAAAAACAAGTTTCACTTCAGCCTATACCACTTCTACTGTAACTAACCCCGCGTGGCTTGTTCATTAATTATTAAAATTTAAATGTTTAAATTTTATACAAAATAAAATCTTTTACTTTCGTAGGTAAAACCTATGAAATCACTGCTCTCATACCTAAGTAGGTGCTTAATGCATCTCACAGTCTACTTTGATTAAAAGGGTATTTAACGAAGTGTTTTTTGATGGTTTAATTATGTTCAATAACATTTCTTGTGTAGACACAACACAAGACAATATTAAACCGCACTCTAATGAAGATCGACTGCCCATTATCGGATGGAATGTCCCCATACTTGTCCAGATAACGCTTATCCAGTATTTGTTCTATTTACTAAGTGCCCACTCTAATTTGTAAATAATGTGTGAAAAATGTGGAGTTGGCGATACACTAGTCTCGTTGGTTTTTAAAAGTTAATAGCTTTTATTTAGCTTCACTTGTATGTATGCATGAATCGATGTATCAATGTATTTTGTCCTGGAATCTTGCACCTCAAATTTCGAGCTATTCCCGATTAGCTATCCGGCTGAAACTTTCAGGGTAGCTCTCAAACCAATGACAAAACAATAAAAACAAATTTGTTTTGTTGTTGTTGTTTGTCGTATGAGGTAGTGCTAGCCTCTGGTGCCAGAGTTTGTCTGGCCGCCCTATGACTTAACGACAGCTATTAATCAATAATAGTCCGGACCGACAGCTTAACGTTCCCTCCGAAGCACGGAGCGATGGAAAACCGCACATAACTTAGAAAAGTCATTGGTCCTAGGTCATTGGTGGCGGATCCTAGGACCAAACCCGGTATCGTTGCATTCTAAGTTGCACTATTGAACCGTTAGACTACCATCAAAAAGAAATGAAATATGTATATAAAAAAAAACGTTAAAGGTGATAATGCAACAAAAAAAGTAAAAAAAAAACATAAGAAGTGACTTTCATAAAACCTTTTTTTTTATTACTCGTATACTTATTGTAAAATAACGTTGCAACTAATATCAAGTGAAAGTGAAGCCGTTATTTATTTTTCATGAATTTTGTGTGATGTGCCATTTAATATAATGTATAATATTGGTTTAACATGCATTCTACGAGATTTATTCTATCTCAATAGTTAGTTAATGCTTGTCTTTTGCGCTATGCTGTTTATTTAGAATTTTACATTTGGGTTGCATGGGACAGTTATTATATTTATTTCTCAGGAGTTTAGTACACGTAGGTATGCTGAAACTATTCAATTTACAAAAAGAAACTACTTAAATTGTAGGAAATTATCTCTATTTCTCTATTATTTTCATCGTAAATTGTTTAAAAGAGATATTATCAAAAAAATATGCAATTTTTTCAATATGGCGGCGTAAGCGGCACGTATACTAGGTGGCAAAGTGAACGTATAAATCACCAATTTTCGAAACCGTTCATCGGGCGGGGAAAATGAGAATAAAAATGTTAAGTTTTGTAAATATTGGTTGAAAGGGGGGCAATCCCCCCCACCAATATTTAAAATGATGGTGGGGGCAAAACGGAGAACCTGTAAGAAAATTGATAGTGGGGAAAACGGGAGAACTTGTTTGAAAATTGATGGTGGGGAAAACGGAAGAACTTGTTTGAAAATTGATGGTAGGGAAAACGGGAGAACTGAATATTGTCAAAATCCCCACTTGTGGGGATTATGACAATGAACCTTCAAAAATCCCGGATAACATTACAGGTTACCCCCTTTTTGCACGGCTGCTCAATACAACAACACTTAATTGCACACCAAGAAGAAGGTAATATATAGGATAAACTCATGACATGAAAGGTACAATGGGCTCAAATAAGGAGTGTAATGTATTCAGGGTTCATGTATGTATGTATGTAAGTGAGTTTCTTTGTTCCACCATAATTTTTAAATGCCTGAACTAATTTGTTGAGCACCAAATGACTATAGTAGTACTTATATAGGTAGAACCTGTTAGATTTTCTCTGATGTGAAAAATTACTTCATTCAACAATACGTAGTTGAAACTATATTTTCGCTTCCTCGTCTTTATCTCTATTTAACGTTTTCATATCGCAAGAGATAAAAAGCAAAACAATAATACAATTCAAACTACTGATAGAAACGAATGTACGGTCAGCAACGAAAGTAGCCGAACATGAGCAAGCTTTTATTTAACTTCCACATGACATGTTTAAGTTAAATGAAAGCATGGAAATGCTCAGCTACTTTCGTTGCTGACTGTACCTACTAACGAAAGCCAGAGACTCACCCAGGTGGACAGAACTATAATGCCGAATGCGGACAGCCGTAGTACCGTTGTATTGTTAGGACCCTGGGCAACAAAGTTAAAGTATTTTATTGTAAATAGGCAAAATAATAGCGCTTTTACGAGTCAAAATTAACATCTCATGAACAAGGAGAAATACATAAAATATTAGAAATAGATCATATCAATAATATTATATAGACTAAGTATGCTTTGAGTTTGAAAAGGAAATTTCCCTTACGTGTGACAACAGAGTTAAATCTCGCACAGGAAAAGGAAATACCCTTCTGACTCTACCGGTGCTTCGAAAATACGCCCGTTTGAGAAGAGAGCTCCAAGAAACTCTACAAAGAAAATTGAATCATTTTGATTAAATTAGTAAAATAGTGGATAAGTATCGATGGCTTTCGTGGTTTTATTGACAACTATCTTTCGCGACTTCATCCACGCGGAGTACAGATTATCGCGAAAAAACAACCATGTTCTTCTAGGATATTAAAAACCAATGTAAAGGTATAGCACCAACGCTCTTGATGCCTTTTGACAGACTTGTTACTATTTCGTTTCCTTGGAAACCATTCCTTACAGCTCGATTAATCGAGATTTTCCAGTTTTCCCGTGGAAACTTACCATTTTCCGGTATAAACAGTATTTACAAAGTTACACCAAAACTCGTTCAGCCGTTATCGAGTTAAAACTCCCCAAACAAACAGACAACGTTTAACTTATATATATTGGTGTCATCATTGAGATATATGTACAATGGTGTGGACATATTCGGTTATAATCAAATTGAAGAAAAAAAAAAAAAAAAAAAAAAGTATCGCCTATCGAGAGATTCGCTGTGACAAGGTTGGCTATATCTAGATCCAGATATATCATAATTGAGCTTGTGATTCCGTTTGCGTTAGGACGATATTTATTCACCGGTGCGTCGGCAGAATAGAAAGATGTGCGAAGCCGCACCATGACTTGGTTGCCGAACATTGGAGGAACTGAGGTAATTCAGGACAACGATCGGAATTCTGTCACTTTCGAAGACAATGCAGAATATAAGCGGAGTGAATTCTAAAGTCTGAAGAACCTCCAGTTTACCTTCCAGTCCAGCACCGGTACCTTCACAAATAACACCAAATGATACCAGCTGACAGTGCTAACAGAAACGTAATATGTAGTGGCCATCACCGGGAGTCCCATAAGACTTCAAAGCGGGCTTCAAAGTCTGACGTGAGGTCGCAAGCATGTCGGTATTCTATAGATTGCACTATGGCGAGTGTGCGCAAGAACTGCACAATCTGATTCCCCCATCACCTTTCCATCACCGTACGACTATACGATCGGCAAAGCACCACCCTTTTATGGTTGAAATACCTCGCACAAGAACGGAGCGTTAAGCTTCTTCATTTATTATAAGAACTGCAAAAGAGTGGAATGCCCTGCCCTCGACAGTGTTTCTGGTAAAATATAACCCCGGTGTGTTCAAGTCAAGAGTGAATACGAGTAGGTATCTACTATGCAAGCGTGCTACACCTTAGACCACATCATGGCTTTTCATTTGGTGAGATCGTGGATAAACGATTGCCTAGCCCATAATAAAAAATAAAAAAAAGACTAAGTAGGTTTAATCTCAAGTGAGAAGGCTCCACAGACATATTAATTCTTTTTGTTGACCTTTTTAGAAATACCTGATGTGCGTTTTAAAGATTCTGGCTGTAGATTTGTCTATAAGCTTATCACAGGAACATCGCAAATTCAAACACTAATATAAACACGTGTGATCCATTCTGAACAATCAAAATAAGAGCACTTAACACGTCTTATCAGCTGTGAGCCAGCTATGATAACGGGCTGCATTGCTGACAAAACAATCAAATTTGATTCGATTTATTGACCTCGTCGATTAGTTATCTCTTGGTTATATTTATTATCGTTTTCGGGCAGTGGGTTACATTTGGATAACCCAGTTATTCTTCGCAGTGTGAGATAGGGTTGTGCGGTCGACGATCGACAGAAGTCACAGTCGTGGCCATCGACGCGCCATCGTTGAACTCATCATCGCTTAATGTTAATGTTATGAAGTCGTGCTAGCCTCTGGTGTCAGAGTTTATCAAGCCGCCCGAGGGCTTCTGACATGGCTTAACGACTGCTATAAATCAATAACAGCCGGGACCGACAGCTTAACGTGCCCTCCGAAGCACGGGGCGATGGAAAACCGCATATAACTTATAAAAGTCATTGGTGAGGAGCCTAGGATCGAACCCGGTATGGTTGGGTTCTATGTTTCACTATAGAACCGTTAGGCTATCATCGCTCAATCAGGGTTGGTAAAAATACAACAAAAAAAAAACGTTTTAAATACATTTTTCATACGTTTTTAATTGGTATGTTAAAAACAAGTTTAAAACACATTATTTGATTCGTCGAGCACGGTGCGGCGGACTCAACTCAACACACAATTTAATTGTTTTGTTGTTCTAAACAATGAAACTCGTAAACAAAGTCGCGGAAGGACGATCAAATATTTTTTTACAATGGTAGGTACTTACTACTTAACTATATTTTAAATTATATTAAATGAAGTGATTATGATAATTTTCATTGTCCCAGTGCCACCGGCGTGTTGTTATAATAACTCGTAAATTACTCGCTAATGGCCAATGTTACTGAAAACGGATAAAATGTGTAATTTTATCAGTTTTCAGTAACGTTGGCACGTATAATGTTTTATTGTATCGTCTGGGGTAATCCCCGAGATCAATGCACGCTGAAACTTCAGAGTGGCTATGACAAATGTTTACTACGTATTTCGTTTTTCAGTTTTTATTTTAGAGTGATGCTTATCCTTTTGCCACGCCCTAGTACGTAACTATTATGAAATAAAACAGTGATGTTTTCTTTGTATGTTTAAAAACATGTTTAAAACAAAATGTTTTAAATAGGTGTGTTTTTTTCCACTTGTTTTAAATATTGCCAACCCTGGGTAAGATTTAGTCAAATGCAAGCAAATTCAACACCGTCTGTGCCCCCGGCTTTGACCGTGTGGACCCTTTTCTGAGAAAAAAGTATCATAAATGTATGTATGTATCATAATGTTCCAGGACCAAAAGTACCTTAGAACTAACACCAAATTTTATTCGGCCGTCAAACTGTTTTTTATAGGTTGCTCGGCATTTACTCATCGGATTGAGTATACAAAGTACATTAGATTTTAAGTTATTACTTAATCTATCTAACAGTGTAAAATACGCTATATTAGAGCTCCAATATCTCAGAAATGCGACACTTCACGACATTAGTGTTGTAATATTTTTTGTTTTCATTGAAGACCTCTATAGATTTAATAAGGTTTGATCAATGGCCGCGACTTTTTATTTTTACCCGACTATGGGGAAGTAAGGGAAGGGTAATGAGTTTAACAGTCTATGTATAGATAGATAGATAATACTTTATTGCACCTAAAAATATATATTGTATCTATGTGGGTAATGGATGTTCCACCATAGCATCGCCCCTATTGGGCTGATTTTGACAAGCGAGGTATCAATCGATTCATCTTCAAGTATAGTGTGAAGGACTTTTTTTACCCGACTACGGCGACGCAAAGAAAGGGTTGTGTTAAAACTAAAACCATGGTTCAATTTTGACAAGCGAGGTATCAATCAATTCGTCTTCATCACAATAGTGTCATCGGCTATATTTACTTATTTCTTGTTTCCACAATATTTAGAAGGCCTATGTGACAATGACTGTCCCGGACTTTCCTTCTTTAAGTCGTTAGGACTCCTTTCTATAAACTTGTGGGAGTCCATTTCCAAACTAAGTATTACAAATAGATTGAAGTTTTTTATAAATCTGTAAAATTACTTTTGACATAGTTATAGTTGCGTTGAGCTGAAGTGAAGTGATCCTTTCTAATTTTGTGCAGTACTGCAACACCTTGAGAAGGGTTTAATATTTAATTTAGGTCTGGTAATAAAATGCTCGTTAGCTTCGTTTTGGATGATATTGAATCGTATTTAAGATAACAAAAACGTTTATAACGGGTTTTTTATTGCCCAGGCTTTGAATGCATATTTGAAACGGAGCCTTTACTTTCCCTTTTTTATTACGGATGGACTAAGCATTCCTTTTACCACGATCTCACCTGATGGAAAGCGATGATGTGGTCGAAGGTGTAGCACGCTTGCCTAGTAGATACCTGTTCACTATTTACTTGAACACACCTGGGTAATAATGATTGAGTACTTTTTAAGTTAAAAATAGCGACCCGGCATCGCATGCGGAGAAAATGCAATCGAAAAGGGTTGTTTTTTGTTTAATACTGAACATCATAACATTATACATAACATAACGGGTTTTTTTTAACTTTGTGTATCGTTGTGATAGTGCTATAATTTATTCTGTGGTAATACAAATAAAGTGTTGCAGACTTTATTTGTTCAAAAATTAACCGTGATGACAAAGAGACGAATATCGTGGTTGAGAAAAATCATTAATGGGCGTAATTATTTTACACATCACATTATAATTTATTAATTAAAACCTTCCCCAACTCATGAATCAACCAATGTGTGAGTCATACAGACATACAGACCGAGGCGCGTCAGGGACTTCTATATTAGGTTTCCTTAATATACTCGTAGTAAGTTTTAAGGTAAAGTTTTTTTTCAACCGTATCTCACCATACTGTAGAGTATTTTGTTTTATCAAACTTTGCATAGATATCTAGATATGCTGATCTTTAAACTCTGAAATTCAGGCTACACAACTTTACTTTACAGCTAAATTATAATGTAAATGTTTCAGTAATTTACCTTTAAACATTCATCAAACATTATAGAACTGCAAATTAATAATTATGTTAATTTGCAATCTATTGACACCTGGTTCGATCCTCCTCCTGCATCAATGACTTTAAATAAATAATATGCAAATTTGCCGTCACACCGTGCTTCGGAGGGCATTAAGTCTGAGAGTCCCTTGGGCAGCTTGACAAACTCTGACAGAGGTTAGAAATACCTAATCCGCTACATACATTCTGTCATATCATTTAGAAAATTTTTGTCACAGCTCTAACTTTAGCATATCACTTACCTAATTGTGTATGTGTCATCATAGTTCATCATAATTTAGAGCCAGGATTAATATAAACAAACTCTGACAGAGGTTAGAAATACCTAATCCGCTACATACATTCTGTCATATCATTTAGAATATTTTTGTCACAGCTCTAACTTTAGCATATCACTTACCTAATTGTGTATGTGTCATCATAATTTAGAGCCAGGATTAATATAAACAAAGCAATGAATGAACATCACATTACTAATACTGTGGTAGCGATTTGGACATCCCCTAAACTACATTTAATTTTTTCAAATGTAATTTAAACCTTGTTGGCTTCGTAACAAGGTATTTTGCCCCTGGCATCTATACCGCACTCACTAAACTATCACTAAAGCCTATCAGCGTAAAATCAACTTTGTTTCCACGCGGCGATATTCCCGATTTGTCCAAACGCTGTCTCAGAACGTGTCCGAATTTATCCAAACACTGTTAGACAGCGTGTTAAAACCCTGTTTTAATTACGTTATTTTAAGCGGTGCAGCTTAAATTGACGTAAGTTTAGAATAGATGCCAGGGGCAAAGATACCTTGTTACAAAGTCGACAAGGTTTAAATTACATTTGAAGAAATTTTGTCTAGTTTAGTTTAAAGGGTAAAATGACTGAATTACTCCCAATGAGTGCGATTAATGGAACAAAGTATATTTTGCTGTATACATAACTAGCGACCAGCCCAGACTGCGCAAAGGTGAAATTAAGAAAAAAAGAGGTGAATAATTTAGTTCTCGCACACTCGACCTTCAGTCCACTGCGGGGGACGCCGCCCCCCTACGAGAGCTACGTTCAGGTCTCGTATGCTCGTATTATGCATCATATTAAAAATCTCCGAAACGGCTGGAGCGATTTGACGGGACTTTCACTGGCAGATAGCTGATGTTATAAGGAGTAACTAAAGCTACTTATATTTTGGAAAAAAATGAAGATTCTGCGCTAAAAAAAAAAACATGAATTTTAAATACGCGGGCAAAGCCGCGGCCACAGCTTTATATACCTTCCAAAAATAAAATAATCTAACTGATGGTGAAAACCACATTAAAATCCGTAGTGCAATTTAATAGATTAAACGTTACAGACAGACGGCGGAAAGCGATTTTGTTTTATACTATGTATTTATGAACTATGCAATTTATCCATTTTTTGTATGAAAATGAAAAGGAAAAAATGCTAAATGTGGAAATTTGTTTAAATGTGTTAAATAAGGTAATAATATTCTTATGTTTGTTGTCATGGAGTGCAATTTAGCAAAACACGTTCCATCAAAACAAGTTTGCTGAATTAGGCTGTTATTGTAGTCAGGTCACCAACCTTTTGGTAAATGAATCTATACTTATAATAAAGCAATAGGAACGAAAAAGTCTGTACAAAGAAGATAATTAAAAAAGAAATGGTCTAGGGTACATAAAATAAGCTACTGAACAAGAATATAACATTTTAAAATTTCGTATCTGTCTGTTTGTTCGCGCATCACGTAAGAACTACTGGACCGATTGCGATGCACTGTTGGATAGCTTATGTTTTGACTTAACAACTGGGGTACTTTATATCTCAATCCGATGAGTAGAAGCCGAGGAACCGTTAAAAATATTTTTGACGGGTGAAGGAATTTTGATCAAATGTTGGTATATTGGTATTTTAGGTCCTGGAATAGCACAAAGAGTACTTTAACCTACAGAAATGACCACGCGTGCGAAGCCGCGGGCATCAGCTAGTTTTAAAAATACAATTCTTATTTTAGAATTAGGTTTTGCCTGCGACTTTGTCCGCGTCCTATTTTATCGCGATAAAGTATAGAATGTCCTTCCCCATGGTTCAAACTATCTCCATACCAAATTCCATCAAGATTGGTTCAGATGTTAGACGTGAAAAGGTAACAGAGTCAAAGTTAGTACACGGTGCTTTTATGATATTAGTATGAACTAGCTGATGCCCGCGGCTTCGCACGCGTGGTCATTTCTCTAGGTAAAAAGTACTCTATTTGCTATTGCAAGACATAAAATACCAATATACCAACATTTGATCAAAATTCTTTCAGCAGTCAAAGATTTTTTATCGATTGCTTGACTTCTACTCATCGGATTGAGATACCGAGTACCCCAGTGTTCTAAATCCTATGCTATCCAACAGTGAAAACCGCATCGCAATCGGTACAGTAGTTTTTATGTGATGCATGATCAAACAAACAGACAGACGCCATTTAAAAACATGTTATTTTCATGTTCAGTAGCTTATTTTAAGCCCCCTAGAGCAACTACTGCTGCTTTATTGTTAGTATAAATAGTTTATGTACAAATATACTATGAAAATTGATTAATGAGCACCCATTTTTTTTTAATTGACTGATTGAAAAGGATGAGAAATTTCTCAATTAGGTAGACCAAATGTATTTTTTTTTGGGTATAGACATTTTATTTTGTTGTAGTTTTTGCCTGTAACATCGCCAGCGCCGCACAAGAAGACAGCTTTTCCTTTCAAAAAATTATTTTTATTATTTAA
This sequence comes from Alsophila aescularia, assembly GCA_946251855.1. Lineage (NCBI taxonomy): Eukaryota > Metazoa > Arthropoda > Insecta > Lepidoptera > Geometridae > Alsophila > Alsophila aescularia. The sequence goes on along the minus strand of OX276379.1, from coordinate 29,037,858 downwards.
AAGATTTTTTTGAAACGAAAAGCTGTTTTTTTCTGACCTTCAATGTGACTACATTGGAGGTGTCAAATTAATGTCATCAAAAATTATTCAGCAGTTCTTTTAGTACAACCATTTAAGGTTGCTTTTTTATTATTAAATGAATTATTCACTTACGTCATCCATTGGAGTGATGGACTTGACAATGATGGTGCCGTGCACAGTCAGGAGGGCCGCCAGCCCCGTGAGCACTGAGATCCACATGGTGGCGCCTCGTTACATGCTATGCAGATATCCCAAAAATAGTCACATCTCACACGGTCCTACTTGGGCTGGGTAGGTGATGAGCTGATCACATGATTTTGTACCCTGAAAATACAATAATAAGATCTACATTAACTTCTCTCATGAATGACTTCCGTGCTGTGTTTATTATGGTAATTCCATTGATTAAGGATGGTAATTCAATGTCAATGTCAACTCAAATAATGAGGTGGTCAGGTCATGGTCTTCAGTGGTATCTGGCAAACATTTCTTACGTGACTGTTAGGATTCATGTATGATTGTATGCATGTGAGTTTCTTTATTCCACCATAACTTTTAAATGCCTGAATAGATTTGGGTGTATGGGGTATCGTTAGAATACATACATCATCCTGAGTAAACTAGTATTTTTTTAAATTCTATTTAGCATTATAGATAAAAATGAAAAGCGAAAAAAAAAACTTTTTCTCCGAGTTCTACAATACTGGTATCAAATTGAAGGGGTTTTTTTTTTTAATCTTTTCTATTATAAAGGACTTTTAGCCGCATTATTCGCAGCTATGCCAGTCCCATTGGTAAATTCACTAACTATACATCACTTGGGTTAAGGACTTTATGACACAAATTGTAGAATGTTTTAGCAATGCCAGATGTTGGCTCTGCTAAGACACTCTGCAATATACCCTACATCTTCATAATTTAGGCCCAAATCTTTTAACTTACTTACTTATCTTTCTAATTGATTCACTACAGGCACATTCCATCAAAAAGTGTTGAGTATCTTCTACAGTGCCGCAAATTTCACAATTTGGTGAATCAGCTCTCCTCATTAGATGTTTAAAGCGATTGAGTGGAATATGCCCGGAGCGAAGCCTACACGCTATTACAATAATCTGTCTTTTTAATTTTGTCATAAGGAACCACAGTAAATAGATAGATAGAAAATTCTTTATTGCACACATAAGATAGGTACATAGGCGAACTTAATGCTAGCAAGCATTATCTTCCAGTTAACCTCGGTGTACTGTGATGTTTTTAATGCGGAATAGTGCCCATAAAAAAAAAAAAAAAAAAAAAAAATGAGGGGGTTCATGTTGTATGGTCCTATACCAGATCCCTTTGTCTAGTGAAACTCTTTCAAAATTATTTTTCCATTTGTTATATATTTTAATCTCATGGCCTTGATGAGCACATTGCAACAATATAATAATTTATTAGCATAACTCAAAACTTTTAACTTAAAAGTAAGAAATCAAAATAAATAATTTAAAAAAAACACGACTGCCCTGCCACAAATGAACTAAAATGTAAAAAACATGATAAATAAAATTGTTGTTGCAGCCCCCCCGGCCTCTTATATTAAAAGTCTTCCACAGAACGGTCCCCCGACAGTTTTTGGCAGGGAAATTGTGTTTTTTTTTGCATATGTTTTCATATTGTATGGCTGTAAAAATATAAACAAAATACCACTACACAATTTGAGACATGCCCACAAATATCAACAAATCTAAAATTAATAAGTAGATGATCAGTAGAGCATGTCGGGGGGGGGGGGGGGGGGGTAGTAACCATATGTTTTTGAGCCTAATCCTTCTATCATATATCTATGTTATGGTCGAGCAGGCTGCGAGGAGCAAGTTGTACCCACAAGCTGTCCCCGCCATCACCTTAAGCACAGAATACTATGAACGGCGAGGCGAGGCGATGCCAATCCGGTGAGGAGGTGTTTAGTAGGCGGACTCCCTAAATGTTGCTCCACTAACCAACTCTCCTCTTTTAACCCAGGTGTGTTCAAGTCAAGAGTGAATAGGTATCTACTAGGCAAGCGTGCTACACCTTCGACCACATCATTGAACGATTGCCTAGTCCGTAATAAAAATATATAAAAAAAACTAATGGTTTTTTCCCTACTTGTTCTATTGGTAGAACAAATTGTAGAACAGATGGTAACTACCCAAGCATGTGTGTGCCATCATTTGCAACTTTTTTGCAAAAACCAAAACAAAAAGTTTCATTTTGTTATTCATTAGTTAAACTCTTTGATTACCTTTATTAAACCAAAACAATAAAGTTTGAGCTCAGTGGCGTGCATTAGGAGAAGCCTACGTCCAGTGGACAAATATAGACTGATGATAATGATGATGAAAAACAAGTGGCAACCTACGAGGGGAGTTCAATGTATTCTCGGTATAGGCATGAAAGAATAAGCAGAAAATTCTGAATAAAATTTATTTTTCAATGTAGTCCCCTAGGATCTGAACACACTTATTTGTCCTGGAAAATAACTTTTCAATTGCCTCCAAAAAATATTTTTCTTCCTGGTCTGAAAAATGATGCCTTTAACTCTTCATCGTCGGAAAGTGCTTGCCTCGAAGTTCTTTTTTGAGATTTTTGGAACAGAAAGTAATCACTAGGGGCCAGGCTCCGGGCTGTAGGGTGGATGATTGATTTCTTCAAATCTGCAATCCCGCACAGCAGCATTGATACAGCAGTAATACTCTCACCTTTTTTTGTGTACTCAATTAATAAGATTCCCTTGGAATCCCAAAACACTGTGGCCATGAGCTTTCCGGCGGATGGGCAGACTTTGAACTTCTTCGGTGGGGCTGTTCCTTTTTTATGCCACTGCATAGACTCCTGCTTGCTCTCAGGATCATAGTGATGAACCCACGTTTCATCACCAGTAACAATCCGATCATAAATACTTTGCAGATTTTCACCACAGGGCTCCAAAAACTCCTTGCAACAATCAACTCGCGCTTGTTTGACAATCAAATAAAATTTTGTATTTATACCCTCAATAAATGTCATAAACTTATGAGATAATTTAATTACCCTCATCATTAGTATATTACCCCGATACCGAGAATACATTGAACGCCCCTCGTACATGTACCTACCACTTTTTCATTTCAACAATTAGAATTTATTTGACAACACATATTTACAATTTGAATATTAGTCCCATAGGTCTAGGTAATGGGTGGACAATACAGCATGCATTAATAACACTAAAAAAATATGTTACACACACCTACATTAATACATTTCCATTAACATGTTTCATATGCATCAACAAAAAAGATGTAGGCTGATAAGAGACGAGTAGTAGCGCAAATAAGATAGCAATAATTGTCACTGCTAACACATGCTACACAAAAGCAAATTTGGCATGTGCATTGCACCTAATTTATGTGGTTCACACTCAAGGAGCTAACATCTAATGATCCCATTTTTAATGACATCTGTTTGTTGCATGTGCTCTATCTAATACCTTGCTTGCGTGCGAAAATGTACCACAGACTGCGCATTTACGTAGCAAGGTAATGGCTAAAACAATATATAAAATCATTATTGAGCACCCGGACCCGGACCCTGTATTATAGGGCTGCCATCATCTATATTGCTGAAACTGAACAAAGATTTCCGAAACCCTGGACATTTGGTTGAAATTGGGTTTTTTCCCCGCAAGCCCTCGATACATTTTAAAATATTAATATTTAGTTACTAAAATAACTCACGCCTAATTAGTAATGACAAAAATAACTTCATCAACATAATTAAATTATATATCTATCGTACACTAAAATGCAAATTAGGTAGGAACTTACCAAACAAAAATATTTGTAACTTAGAGCTCTCTTCTTTTTCGCATAAAATTCAAAACAAATTATAAAATTATATCATCTTAGTAGGTTAATAGTTAGGTACTACAATATTTTGAATGACTCATACGTAGGTTAAAATATTAATGAAAAGTGATTGCTCGTCACTTGAGGGCATTTTTCTTTTGAGCTTGCGTGGAAGACTTTTTTGGCCCTTCTTTACTTATTCCACCAAAGTTTGTGTTGCTGTTGTCCCCGGAAAATGCTATGTACAATTGTGTCAGATGAGAGGCAGTGTGTTTCACTCAAGTCATACGTAGCGTACGTCATATAGTATACATAGCTAATTACTGGAATAGAAAATGAACAAAACTGTCTACACGCCTAGCGTCCGGGTGACCCGGACACTTCTCGAGAAACCCCCGGATGCCCTTCATACTAGGACAAAACCAGGGAAACCCAGTTGGATGGCAGCCCTACCTGTATAGTACATATGTACACACATCAATAAGGCATGCTAAAATTTAACATACTAATTTAGCAGCTAATACAGACAAGATTTGCACACATACACTTGCAACAGACTTTAACAAGCCTCAACAACACTTGAATTAAACCAGTCACTATGAAACCACCCAGAACTCAATGATCTCAATGATTTACAAAGATTGCAGTTGATGACTGTGTCCGAACAAAACATTTGTCAACACATCTAATGCATCACAGATCACACGTACAAAGCAAGAGCTAGCATGTTCATTTTAAATGCATCATCTCTTTCAAAATATTGCACCTGCCTATACTTTACATGATTTGGTGGATGAGGCTCTGGCTGGAAATAATCTAATTAATTGTGCGACTGCCTGGCGGCCTTGGATCACTTGTGTAATGTGTATCGGTAACAATAATTCCTCAGATGTTCAGACAACACAAAACATGCAAAATAAATTAGCGAACATTTGCAATGAAAACCATACAAATTTTACATTGAACTCACATGTATATAACTGACAAATTACTGGTACAATGTAGTTATTTATTATTTTATATAATTCACACGTTAACATAAATATTGAATAAAATTTTGTCAAGAGAAATATATTACGACTGATTCATTCCTCGCTTCGAAACCAAGCAGAAAGAAAAGTATAACAACAAATGTCAAAAAAGAGTGACAGAATTCCCTGCGTTCGAGATGATGAGATGGCGTTGTGGGCAGTTTCGAAATGTACATTTTAAACAAGTCGTTTTCTTTGAACATTTTCAACACGTTTGTCATTTTTGCAACTTTTGACACTACCGATCCTTTCCGAACTGAATGTAGAATGACCCTATCCCTCACGGAATAAAGTCAATTTTCCTATGTCAACATGACATCAAAACTTGCAAAACAAACGGTGATTGAAAACATTCAGAACGCTAATTTCGCCCACAAATAGCCAAAGGGAACGCCAATTGTGATCATATATAGCGTTTTTAACAGTTACTTTCGCCACTGTGGCCGTTTTATTGTCAATGTCAGAACGATTATAACCTCAAGTTCGTTTTGAAGTAAATGATAAAAAAAACAGCCCATGTTTCCTGAGTTTATTATCATCTATCTAAACTCATGCCGTGGCGGTCTCGGCTTAGAACAAGACCCCTCCCAATCTTCCCGTGGATGTAGTAAGAGGCGACTAAGGGATTATACACCTGAAGATGGGCAGCAGCGTCCTCCGAGCGCATTTGCTACACTGCGGTCACCAATCCGCCTGCCAAGCGTGGTGACTATGGCAACCCCCCCCCCTCCCCCCCCAATATGATAGACACACCAAAAAGACGGCCCCTAGTCCCCGGCGGCTCCGTTATTCTTGGCACCGATAGCAGCCATGGTAACGGCGGAGCATGGGGTGCTAAGAATCTCCGGCAGAGACCCAGCTACCAACCCCCACGATCTCTGGACCTGGTAACTTATAACGCAATCACCTTGAGGACCAATGAGAAGTTGATAGAGTTGGAAGAAGTAGTTAGTAAGTTGCGCTGGGGTATTATAGGGTTATCAGAAGTCCGAAGAGAGGGAGAGGATACGATGACCCTCAATTCCGGCAACTTACTCTATTACCGGGAGGGCGACCGGCAGTCTCAACATGGTGTCGGGTTTCTCGTCCACAAGTCCCTCGTCAACAATATTGTGAAGATCGAAAGCGTTTCGAGCAGGGTGGTATACCTTATATTCAGAATTACCGAACGGTATTCGTTGAAGGTCATACAGGTGTACGCCCCACACTCGAAACGCCCAGACGATGAAGTGGAGGCTATGTATGACGACATTTTAATGCCACACATGCCCCGAAAACACACTTCACAGTGGTGATGGGGGACTTCGACGCACAGCTGGGCATGAGGAATGGCGATGAACTGAGAATGGGGCAGTTTGGATTTGGACAGCGGAACCAAAGGGGTCAGCGATTGGCCGACTTCATGGAGAAGGAGGGACTCTTTATGATGAACTCCTTTTTCAAGAAGTGCCCCTCCAGGAAATGGACGTGGCTGCACCCCGGCGGTCATATCTGTGATCAACAGGGTTAAGACCGGCAGTGATGGTATGAGGCTCATTGAATATCAACGTGAAGTTGGAGAGGTCTCGTTTGATGAGATCTACTCTTCGCCCAAGTTCTGTCCAAATCTAAATCCCCGAGAGCTTTCAGTTGGAGTTCCAAAATCGCTTCCAAATCCTTACCGAATGCGATAAAGTGGACGAACTAAATAACGGGCTGGTGGAAATTGTCCACGCGGTCGGGTTGAAGTTCTTTAAAACCCACCGCAAAAAAAGAACACAGAAACTCTCTGAGCATACACTCAAACTTATGGCAGAACGAGGCGAGATGAGGCTGCAGTCTTCAGTGGATATGTTGAGTTACAGCTTGCTTAATAAACAGATCTCCAAGTCGATGCGAAGCAATTTGCGTTCCTATAATACTATTTGTATTAAGAACGCAATAGAGCGGAACAAGGGCTCCAAAGTGTTCGCAAGAGATCTGTCTATTGGGCAAAGCCTGTTGACGAAGCTGAAAACCGACAGTGGCAGCATCGTTTCGTCGAAGCCAGAGATTTTGAGTGAGCTCGAGAAGTTCTATGGACAATTATACACCTCATCGCGTAGTCTTCCTAGCATGACTAGTGATGCAAGAGCCCGTTTGACCCGACATTATACCTAAGATATTCCGGACGTCAGCCTATAAGAGATCTATATAGTGGCCGATTATACTCCTCGGTCTTCTGTATAATCTGCCGGAGCGTATGGATGTGGTCTATGGTGATAAAGCCTTTCCGGAATCCAGCTTGTTCGGGAGGCTGAAAGTCGTCAAACCTTCAAACCAGGAGGACTAGCCATGCAAGAGCCCGTTTGACCCGACATTATACCGAAGATATCCCGGACGTCAGCCTATACGAGATCAGAATGGCTCTCAAACAGCTTAAGAGCAACAAGGCACCAGGGGAGGACGGAATAACGACAGAGCTACTGAAAGCGGGTGAAACACCGGTACTTAAAGTCCTTCAGAAGCTGTTTAACTCCGTCATCCTCGAGGGTACTACGCCAGAGGCGTGGCCTAGGAGCATAGTGGTTTTGTTCTTTAAGAAAGGTCATAAAACCCTTTTCAAGAATTATAGGCCCATTTCGCTGCTGAGCCACGTCTATAAGCTGTTTTCGAGAGTAGTTACAAACCGTCTCGCTCGTAGGTTTGACGACTTTCAGCCTCCCGAACAAGCTGGATTCCGGAAAGGCTTTAGCACCATAGACCACATCCATACGCTCCGGCAGATTATACAGAAGACCGAAGAGTATAATCGACCACTATGTCTAGCGTTTGTGGACTACGAGAAAACCTTTGATTCAGTCGAGACCTGGGCAGTACTACAGTCATTACAGCGGAGCCAGATTGATTACCGGTACATCGAAGTGTTGAAGTGTTTGTGCAGCAAGGCCACCATGATGGTTCGTCTTCAGGATCAGAGCACGAATTCTATCCAGCTGCAAAGAGGGGTGAGACAGGGAGACGTTATTTCTCCGAAACTGTTCACCTCTGCACTGGAAGATATATTCAAGCTTCTGAACTGGAACGGATTTGGTGTTAACATCAATGGCGAATACATCACTAACCTTCGATTTTCTGATGATATAGTCATTATCGCTAAAACCCTGGAACAACTAAGCACAATGCTCAGTGATCTCAATATTGTTTCCCAACAGGTGGGTCTTAAAATGAACATGGGTAAGACGAACATCATGTCAATGTCAAGTCAAGAGTCATGTTCTATTAAATGTAGCCCATACGTGTTATTCCAGGACCAAAAGTTCCTATAAGGTACAATATAGGTATACTACATTTCTTCAAAATTTGTTCATGCTATAAAAAATTATCATGCTATTATATACCAATATATATATTGGTATATAATAGCATGATAATATTTTATATTATATACCAATATATATATTGGTATATAAACCAATAAGTAACTATAATAAGTATACTTATTATAGTCATACAGAGTTGCAACTATTTCTATGTTATTCTTTAGTAGTTTAAATTTAGTGTTGTAATACTTAGATATAAAATATTATATTTTGAAAAAATGTGATGTCACAAAATTTGGGACCCCTCTCCGCCCCTTGTCACACAATGTCACACTTCGTCGACCCCCTCCCTCCCCCTTAACGTGTGACGTAATTTATGGATGGCCACTAATAATGAGAATTGAACTGTCTGTTATTTCTGAAGTACAAACTCGATAACCTTGAAATATTAACATGACAATATTTAAAGTAGGTACCTCCTTTCTAACAAAGAAATAATGAATGAAATCGGACTACGCGCTCATGAAGTACACATTTTGACTATCATCCCCTCTCCCAAGGGAACCATGCTAAACATCGGGATGAAAAATATCCAATGTTTGACCTGAAATCAAACTAAGTGTCATTTGAATTCATTCAGTAGTTTTGGCGTGATGCGCAGTCAAGATACAGACAGGCAGACAGACAGAGAGAAAAAAATGTTTTAACTTCAGAATCGAATACAGAGTAAACTCTGAAAAAAAAACTTCTTGCTTAACGTAACTTTGGTCCCGTAACCTGCCGGAACGCTTAATTTTTTTCGGGATAAAAGGTATCCTCAATTTTAACCAATCATATAAACTATGACTGTGCATCAAAATCCTTTCAGTACTTTCAGAGTGGTAAGTGTTTTTTTAAATAACTTTCAACCCCTATCCTGCGGGAACCCTTTAATTTTTCGGGATGAATGTATCCTATGTAGTAGTAGTAGTAGTCCTCGTAGTATAAACTTAAATCATACCAAGTTTCATTTAAATTCATTCAGTAGTTTCGGCGTGATGCCAAGCCAATATACAGACAGACAGACAGACAGACAAACAAAAATTAAAAAAAAACTGTTTTGGCTTCAGTATCGAATAAAGAGTACCCTCCAAAAAAGTATTTTAATATATCTTCAATGTACAGAATTGGACCCGTCCATTGCTCTAACCGTTACAGAATGGCTCTGTCACTTTTTCGCTCGTTAAGGTTGTATCACAGTACATATATTTATGTAAAGACTAATATATGTACTGTGGTTGTATCAAGATGTGACTAGGTACGAGGGCTGTTTGATAAGTCCTTTTAAAAACTATTTACAAAACCTTTTTTCTGGTAAATGGCAGGCACAATCTTTCAAATGAAGACTGTCTAAAATTCAGCAAAAAAAAAACAAGTTTTTGTCAGTTTAACCATTGTTTAACTGTGATCACTCGTAAATTTTCAACAACTATGGAAAAATCTGAATTTCGTGCCGTTATAAAACATTTTTTATGAAGGGTTGCAGTGCTGCCACAATAAAAACTGAACTTGATTCTGTTCATGGCACTAACGCACCAACGTTGCAGACTGTTTATAACTGGATAAATTATTCTAAACGTGGTCGGTCAAGCACATCTGATGCTCCACGCTCTGGTCGCCCAATCGAAGTCACTACTGAGGATGTTGTTGAAGAAGTCCATAACATTGTACTCGACGACTGCCGAGTGAAGGTGCGTGAAATAGCGGAGAACACAGGCATCTTCACTGAGCGAGTACATAAAATCCTGCATGAAGATTTGGGTATAACAAAGCTGTCTGCACGATGGGTGCCACGTTTGTTGACAATCGAACAAAAACGCGAACCAAAGCGAATTTCAAAACTGTGTTTGGATATGATGAAGCGTAATCCTCGGATTTTTTGAGTCGATTTGTCACTGTGGACGAAACTTGAGTCCATCATTATACACCTGAATCAAAACAGCAATCAAAACAATAGATGGCGACTGGTGAACGTGCCCCAAAGAAGGCCAAGACTGTTTTGTCGGCTGGGAAGGTGATGGCGACAGTCTTCTGGGATGGCGAAGGAATCATTATGATTGATTACTTGGAAAAGGGAAAGACTGGCCGTTATTACGCAGAGTTATTGGACCGTTTTAATGCTGAATTGTTGGAAAAACGACCAAAATTGTCCCCCAAAAAAGTCCTCTTTCATCAAGACAATGCCCCAGTGTGCACACGGCACAGCCTATTGCAATGGCCAAAATCCACGAGTTGGGCTTCGAGCTGGTTCCGCATGCTCCGTATTCGCCGGACCTAGCTCCGTGCGATTATTACATATTTCCAAATCTGAAAAGATGGCTTGGAGGGCAAACATTTTTGACAAATGAGGACTGCATCGCAGGTGTAAACGGCTATTTTGAAGACCACGACAAAACTTATTTTTGGAGAGGATAAAAAAAATTGGAAACTCGCTGAAACAAGTGTTTGGCTCTCAAAGGAGACTATGTTGAGAAATAAATTGTTTAAAAAAATATATATTTTTTTACTTTTTAAAACGACTTATCAAACAGCCCTCGTATGAATCCTCCGATTACAACTCGTAATTATTCTGTGACTTTATATGACTTAGATATTGTAACAGAATAAACTTGTATGTAAATGTATTATTTTATTACATATTACTATAAATTTTGATAGTTCTATTACCTACATATAATGACATTCTTATCAGAATAGACATATAGTACCTACCTCTTTATTTGATTATATCATAATAGGTATTGCACTTTGATGAATAAACGGTGCCTGTACGAATTGAGCATTTGTACGGATGGCGATGCTCCCTGCACGAAAGGCAAGTCTATTAAAAGAATTAATCTTAAGAAAAATGAAAGGTGGGATAATGTAGTTGACCACTTGAATAAATTCATGGACATAGTGGATAAATTAGTAGACATGGACATAGCAATTAATAAAGATCTACTAAGTGTTATGATGCTCTACAGTTTGCCTCAATCTTTTGAAAATTTCCGGATTACAATAGAATCCAGGGATGACTTACCTGATCCAGAGAACCAGAAGATAAAAATTATCGAAGAAGTGGAAGCTAGAAGAAATATAGCTACTATATATATATGATATGCTATAGTACGAGTGAACAAAACTCTGAACAAGAGGCGTTTAATAGTGTAAGGCCGCCTTTACAATCTCATATGTAAAGTTACATAAAAAATTGCTGGACATTGGTTTTAAAAATGCTGTATACTTGCCTGTATATCTTAGAAACAAGAGGCGAAAAGGTATTAGCCAACATATACGTCGACGATCTTATCCTGCCATATAAATTGGAGGATTCATTAAAAGAAATACAAACGAAATTGCAAGAGTCATTTGATATCAGAGATATGTGCTCTTTACATCACTGTCTTGGCATAAGATTCTCCCATGTAGGGGAGAGATGACGTTGTCACAAGAGACTTATGTAGTCAATTTGATACAAAATTTTAACATGGAAGAATGTAAGCCTGCGTCTACATTGGTGAAGTTAGAAAAGAGCGAGAAAAATGACCATGAAAAATAAATTTACCCATACCAGAAACTCATAGGTTCATTAATGTACTTGGCAGTAGCAACGAGACCAGATATAATGTATGCTGTGAGCTACTTGAGCCAGTATAACAATTGTTTTGATAAAAGCCACTGACTAGCGGCGCAAAGGGTCATAAGGTACGTGAAAGGGGCAAAAAGTGTCTGTATTCGATATAAGAAAACAGGAATGCCACTTATGGGCATGGTTGTCGCAGACTGCTCTGTAGACCAACGGTCGTGTACAGGATTTATATTCAAGTATGGTGGAGGGCTGATTATTTTTGAAACCAAAAAACAAAGAATAGTGGCACTATCGACAGCAGAATCCGAATATATGTCAATGACAGAAACAACAAAATAAGCTCTGCATTTGAAGCAACTTCTGGCTGACATTGGAGTTTTACAAAAGTGTTTCACAATATATAACGACAATCTAGCAGCACAAAAGCTAGCGAACAATCTAATAACTGGAAAAAGGTCCAAGCACATTAGTATTAAAGAACATTTTATAAGAGAATGTGTCCAGAAAAATATTGTTTACATAACGTATAAAGATACAGATAACATGGAAGTCGATTTACTTACAAAAGCTTTACCACAACCAAGATTGCTAAAGTTGATGAAAATGATTGGATTCACTCAGACCGGTCCTTAGCCCGATGGTCATCGTGAGGAGGAGTGTTATAGAGACATAGACAATAAGGTGATTTGACAATAAGTGATTTAGGTTTCCATGACTACGACAGTTGTTGACTTGAAGACGTAAAAAATAAAAGTGTGAAGTTGTTGAAATATTCGTGCAATTATTTAATAGCTTGATATGGCGTGTATGTGCTCTTAATCCACTTAGCTAACTCTGTAACATACTACATAATAAAAGTGTTAAAAATGTTACATTTCGAAACGGACCAAAACGCCCAAAACCCCATCTTAACGTAGCTACTCCTCTCCACTTAAGACCACTACCTTGATGTGAAGTTATTTTTTTTATCTACACTCATATTGTGTGGTGGCATAATGACATACTTTACGCACGGCACGTCTTCAATAAGAAAAAAAACTTAATAACACTGTTTTTTGAACTAAACAGTGTTATAAATAACTTTTTCCCATAAAAGCACTGGTTTGGTTCCGCACTACGAGAGTTTTCGCCATTTATTATCTATGGTGGCGCGTGTAATACCGTATGCGGGCTAATTCACTGTGAACTTTGATTTTGGCGCTATAATTTACTTTATATTAGTACATTACTAATTTAATATGTTAAGTACATATGTGTTTTCGTTGATCAAAAGTTTTATCCTGATTAAAAAATATGTCCGACAGCAGTGTTAGTGAGGAGTATTTGACTCCACCTGACATCACGGAAACAGTAACGAACATGACGATTGAGCTTTACCAGCAAACCCAAGAAAATATGAGTACAATTTTGGTTGTCATTAAAATAAAATTCCTATTGCATGAGTGTAAATAAAGTAGTGTATGAAACGGCAAATAACTAGGTATTAAAACACTCGAGTGATACTATTAAAAAACTCGCTGGACTTTGGTCGTGGTCCACCTGCTCAGTTCACCTACGGTGGACCACGGGCACTTTTTCTTGCCCGTGGTTCACCCTAACGATATATAAGAGGAATTTAAAAATGGCCCAAGGTCCACCTACAAAAGTCCTTTTTTTAAACAACGCAAATATTCTCTTCAATATTGTCAACTTACAATTTCACAATAAATTTTATGCAGAATGATTTGAAATTATAAGTCATATATATTTCCAACTAGTTTATTATAAGTATAATACTTAACATAATATCTGATTTTCTTGGACAGTTCTGCATGCGAGGTGGGAGCAGGACTTGGCCCACCTAAATCTGTTTCCGAACTCTGAGACATTTTCTAATGCAGTGTGGGTGGAGGGGTAAATGCGAATTTCCCGTGCACCCACTAGGGGGTGAAGCCGGTGGGTGGACGGGTCACGACCCATTTTTCGGCGACGGGCTCGTGGTCACGCCGTTTTGTCACACTAGAAACATTTTGTTTTATTGTGACAAAACTGGTTGACCTTTTAGTTTTATTTTAAGGAAAATAAAACGAGTTATTTATTTTCTAATGAATGAGCTATTGTCAAATAATTAAATATTTGTTAGAGCAATTAATTGACAATTTCAATTAAAAATAAAGTAAACAACAACCGAAGAGGGAAGATGTGGCATACATAATTGTAAGGTGGACCACCGGCAAGAAAAAGTGCCCGTGGTCTACCCAGGTGAACTGAGGTGAATTTAGCAGGTCGACCACGCCCAATGCCCAAAACTCGCCTATGGCTCGTTTTTTAAACTCACTCTTATGTAATAACCCTCTTTATGCACCCGTCCGGGTTTCGGGGAGGATACGGCACCATAGACCACAACCATACAATGCGGCAGATTATACAGAAGACAGAAGAGTATAATCAGCCCCTGTGCCTAGCGTTTGTGGACTATGAGAAAGTCTTTGAATCTATCGAGACTTGTTTTGGAGTCCCTGCAACGATGCCAAGTCGACTGGCGGTATATCCAAGTGTTGAGATGTCTGTATGGACACCGCGATAATGACCGTCCAAGTACAGAATCACCAGACTAAACATATCCCCCTGCATGGAGTGAGACAAGGGGACGATATTTCTCCGAATCGTTCTCAAATGCATTGGAGGGTATGTTTAAGACTTTGGACTGGAAAAGATGTGGCATTAACATTAACGGTGAGTACATCTCACAGTTGAGATTCACGGATGACATCGTCATTGTGGCAGAAACGATGCAGGACTTGGCACAGATGTTGGACAGCCTAGCTGATTCTTCTCAAAGCATTGGTCTCCGAATGAACTTGGACAAAACCAAGGTTATGTTCAACGAACATGTTATTCCGGAAACAATTGCTGTTAACGGAACTGCTCTTGAAGTTGTTCAGGTGTATGTTTCATCATCATCATCACCATCATTTCATCCTTTAGAAGTCCACTGCTGAACATAGGCCTCCCCCAAAGAGCGCTATGATGAACGACCTTGTGTCACCTCCATCCACCAACTTCCTGCGATGGCTACAATGTCCTCGGTCCATCGTGTGGGGTTCTCCCTACACTTCGCTTGCTTGTTAGTGGTAGCCATTCGAAAACCCTTATTCCCCAGCGGTTGCCCGTTCTGCGAACTATATGGCCTGCCCATTGCCACTTCAACTTGCAAACTCTGAGACCTATGTCGGTAACCTTGGTTCTTCTGCGGATTTCCTCGTTTCGTATTTTATCACGTAGTGAAACAACTTGAATAGCTCTCTCCATTGCACGCTGCGCGACTTTGAGCTTGTGTATAAGACCAATAGTAAGCGACCACTTCTCAGTGCCGTATGTCATCACGGGCAATACGCACTGATTATAAACTTTCGTCTTGAGGCTCTGCGGTTCTGCGACGAGAAGATATGGCGTAATTTTGTTTTTGTTGGAGTAATTTTGAGTTTGAGAGAGAGAGAGAGACCCGCAGAAGAATATAGCTGGGATGGACCGCATTTGCGTAACTTCGTCAACTCTTCTCGTCGCCAATACCGCAAAGTTTGAAGACAAAAGTCTTCAACCAGTGTGTCCTACCCGTTAAGACATACGGAGCCGAGTCGTGGACACTAGCGGTACGACTAGTCCACCAATTTAAGGTCGCTCAGTGGGCTATGGAAAGGGCTAAGGGCTCGGAGTTTCTCTGAAAGATCGTATTCGGAATGAGGTGATCCGGCAGAGAACCAAAGTTGTCGACATATCCCTTAAGATTAGTAAGCTAAAGTTGCAGTGGGCTGGTCATATCTGTCGACGGACTGATAACCGTTGGGGTAGATGTGTTCTTGAGTGGAGACCACGACTAGGTAAACGTAGTGTAGGGTGCCCTCCAGCTACGTGGAGTGACGATATACGCAAAGTGTCCAGCAGTGGACTGACACGATGATGATCCAATTCTATAAGTTCAATTCTAATATCTGTATAAATTAAATCTATAACCACATCACTTTCTTAACAACACTCTAATATTAGAATACAAAATAAATATTTTAGTACTTATTCATGATTTATTCATAAGATTTCTAACTATATTTATTCTTTGGCTAGGCTCTACCACAATAATTATATAGCGCTAATATTTAAGTACTGTGGCTCTTCTATAAGAATACGCCTGCTAAAAACAAATGAGCAAAAGGCTCAAATCTTCATTCAGATAATGTCGCCATCATCTTCATTCATGTGATGCTGGATGCCGGTCATGCCGATTCTTCCCCTGGATTCGAAGTACAGATGGTTGTACTTCGAATCCAGGGGAAGATTCAGTAAGTTGAAATGACTTAATTATTTTATGTACGGGGTTACAAGCTCTACGTAGAACTATAGAATAACTATTATATAATTATAGGTACATATATTTAATAATTAGTCTGTGGTTCTGGTATTAATAAATTATTATAAAAAAAAACCAAAAAAAACCGACTGCAAACAAAATTAAAAAGCGGCAAACAAGCTTTAGATTTTTGATTTTGGAATATAAATAGAACTCGGAGGCATAAAGATAGCTCGCCTCTCGATAGCATAAATATAAGATGCAATCGGAGGCATGATGCCTTCGATTGCATGCAGCTTACTATCTACTTACTACTTACGTACATGAAACAGTTGGACAACCCACACGCCATTACAGGTTAGCTAGTCAAGCATTCTAGCTACCACCAGTACCACCAGTTGGCAGCGTACCCAACATGCTGGCAGCATTGCCTTGTTGAATTGCAATGATAATTTGATGAGATAAATTGTATGTTTTTCGTATGAAGTAGTGCTTGCCTCTGGTGTCAGAGTTTATCAGGTCGTCTGGTAGCCTCTGACATGGCTTGTCGACTGCTATCAATCAATAATAGCCGGGACCGCCGCTTAGTGTGCCCTCTGAAGTACGGAGCGATGGAAAACCGCTCATAACTTAGAAAAGTCATTGGTGCAGAGCCTAGGACCGAACCCGGTATCGTTGGATTCTAAGTTGCACTATTGAATCGTTGGGCTACCATCGCTCATGAGCCAAATAAGTAGCAGCACTTTGGTCATGCGTCGCATCAATCAGGCGCATATTTTTTAAATTGTCATTGTAGATCCCTTTTACCTACTCGATCTATGTTGTAGATAAATTATGTGGTTAAATACATAATAATACATCAACGTACATGCAAGTATATCAACGCGTGAAGTTAAAATCAGCAAGACTTTATCTACTTATGAGAATTCGGGTACAAGGTAAATTGTTTTAAAATTACCTACGCATATCCAATGAGAAAGCTCTCCATTTCCCTAGAACACCTAGAGCCCAAATCTTCCAGAAATATACTGAAACGCGGGAGCTTCAAAAGGCGGTATAATTCAGGCAGCGCCGTCCTTGCCGATTCGGTAACAAGCTCAAGTACTGATACCTCATTGGTCAATACACGACTATGCCGCACTGCGCTCTCTGCCAGGCATAAACTTTCTTCCAAACCTAAAAACTAATTATATATTATTTCACACAGCAAAGAACACTTTTTATTACAGCTGTTCTCGACCGTAAAGATTTTAGGTTAGTGCGAATAAAGTTTGCTTTTCATTGACCTACAAATTCATATATGCTGCGGCAGTTCATTTCATGTGAGTTGTGCCTTCACACTGGCAGTATACGATCGTGTTAATAGGAAGTGGTCGCGCCAAACCGGAAAGAAATTTAAATTAAGTGCGTAGCTTTCGATTTAGTATAAATGTTTTATTTGCTGAGTGAAAAATAATAATTAAAGTCGTGTCGGTTGAAATTGGAACATTCATTCCGGATTGTCTCGTTGCTCTACACATCTGGTAAAAATAAACAACTCACGTAAAAATGGTAAGTTGGCAAATGATCCAGTTTTGTTTTTATTGTGCCCTTTGTGTGCCAACAATAGGTACTTTATATCTGTGTCTTTGATATCTTTTGTAAAAATATAATTGTGGCCGGCGGAGGATGAATAAGCATTAATATGCATAATATTGCATTTGTATATTTACACGGAAAACAAACATTTCGTTACAGGTAAGTTATTTGACAAAAAATAACATTTAGGAACATAATGAGAGATACTATCCGAATCTGAATAATACTTCTCGTAATTATAGTGGAAATATGCTTCAATTACAAATGATTATGATTTAAAATTACGTTTGTACAGGTATAGAATAGACAATTCATTCGGTCCCATAACGTTGGGTTTTCTATAAAAACTTACCTATTCTGAAGGTTTTACAAATGAAGGAACACTATTTTTTAAATAACAATGACAGTATGTAGATACATAATATTATAATTATACATAAATTAATGTCATTGAGATAGGTGTAATTATTTTGCGGTTACAGTAGGTAGAGACGTAATAAGTAATGTATTATAAAAATAACTAAGTTTTGTGCTCTGTGGCTCCCGATTTTTCCTTCATCCCACGGAAACTGCATTTTCCATTCAGGAATAGTGTAGTTTTGTATCAGTGAACGAATTTTCAGAGATTAGGTACCTCCTACAAACATACATACCTACATACAAACAACTTTCGCTCTCTCAATTAATATTAACTAAGTGCTATTATGTATTCTGTGATTTTAGTGTTCCTTGAAGAATCCGTGTTGTAGGTAGTCAATCATAAAGTCCTGAGAGTTCTTTCTGCGTCACAGACGTGAGAGTGAGTGGGAGACGTAGCTATTTATATTTAAGTACGATAAATAGGTACCTATTGTGAAAAATCATATCAAAATCCACTGATTTAAGGAAACTTTAATTCAATTTGAACCAGCGCGCAGCGGCGTAGGAAAAAGATCATTTTAATGAACTACGATAACGACTAGGTACCTACCTACCTACTTCAATTAAAGGTCTTAATTAAAGATCTCAGAGTTGTATCTAGAATTAAGATTAAGGTCAACTCTGGGACGACCGTCGTAAGGGCAAGACCGCGCGTCTATTGGCTATAACTTCCGTTTTTTACCCGACTACGGTGAAGCAAAGGAAAGGTTATGTGTCCAAACAAAAAACTTGTTCCGATTTTGGCAAGCGAGGTGTCAATCGATTTGTCTTCATCGCAAAAGTGTCATAATAGGCTATTTTTTACCCGACCGTAGTTGGTTTTAGTTTTGGAACTGTCTTTTTGCATACTTAGTTTAAGCAGCTCTCATTCACAGTCGGTAATGCATTATTAGCATTCGGTATAATTCGTATTTAGTAGGTACCTATAATGGGAGAAAACCCATTTCAAGTGAACAGCGCTGATGAAAAAATCAAGAAAAATGTGTGAAAACGAACGAGTTGCCTAAAATAATATGGTTGGGTAATTATTTCGATTTTCCATGATTTAATCGAAAGCTCCTTAGTTTTGTCCTTAATTAACGACGAAAAATTTCTAACCTTCAGACTTCCTAGTTGGAAAGACCGTCTGTGTTGCCTTAGGACAGACTGACATATTTATGGCTAAATTTGACAAATGAGGTATCGTTAGAAGCATCTTGATAGTCCGCTGGTATATAGGCTGTGACGTTACAGTAATTGAAATTTGCTTGCATGCATCCGATAATATGTATTATAATACTATCCAGACTACTGAAAAATCACGCTTTAAAAAGTATGAAACAAGAAAATATCCTCATCTGAAATTGTAATAATAATATTCATAGTGATATTCAGAGGATAGCCGTGTTCCAAAAATGGTGGCTTCAGCCCTTATTTAACTATTTAGGAAAACTAGATAAAATCTTACGTTAGAAGGGAGAGCCCGAGACATCTTGTGTCCTTACATGAGGGTTGGGGTGTCAAAAATGGGCAAAATCATCCTTTAACGTAATTAATAAATGGCTCACAAACTTCCGAATCGAAAATAGATACCATATTTTTTATTCGGTTGAGTGACGAGACGAGCAGGTCGCTCTTCGATAGCAACCGCCCAGCCTGCCGTCATCCAGAACGTTGGTTGCAAAATATTGCGTTCCACGCGTTGCGCTCTTTACCATGAGAAACTGTTTTTTTTATATCTCATTGCCTACAAATAATTTCGTGGGTCTTTGCCCAGTAATTTCGCTGGAAACATTGCCCTTCAAACTGGAACACAGTAGATAATGTTTACACACTACTGCTTGGCGGTTTAATATCTGACTTCCCAAGGCGGACTCTTACAGTTGAGGCCTATAACTACAGTAGGGCATGCAAAACTCGGGTAGTTTAAAAAACCCGGTTTTTTCGAGTTTTACGGGTTTTTCGAGGTTTTCATTATCTGGGCCTTGAAAGAACTATTATTAGTGTGTGTAAATAAAGAAAAGGCTGAAATGTAATTAAAAAATGTTTAACTTTCGTGTTCTTATTTTTTAGCTTTACCAAGAGATCAATCAAGTAACATTTGGTATATGTACTACGAGTATTAATAGTCAAAGTAACATTTGGTACTAGTAATAATAAAAAACTGACTGTCCGTCTCCAAAATCGGAGCACGAATTCTATCGAATTGCAAAAAGGGGTGAGACAGGGAGACTTTATTTCTCCGAACTGTTCACCTCTGCACTGGAAGATATATTCAAGTTTCTGAACTGGAACAGATTTGGTGTTAACATCAATGGTGAGTGATGGAATGCATCACTCACCTTCGATTTGCTGATGATATAGTCATCATGGCAGAAACCCTAGAAGACCTAAGCACAATGCTCAGTGAACTCAATATAGTTACCCAACAGGTGGGCCTTACGAGTGAAATGAACAAGGGTAAGTTGATGGAATAACGACAGAGCTACTGAAAGCAGGTGGAACACCGGTACTTAAAATCCTTCAAAAGCTGTTTAACGCCGTCATCCTTGAGGGTACTACGCCAGAGGCGTGGCACAGGAGCGTAGTAGTGTTGTTCTTTAAGAAAGGTGATAACACCCTCTTGTAGAATTATAGGCCCATTTCGCTGCTGAGCCACGTCTATAAGCTGTTTTCGAAAGTAGTTACAAACCGTCTCGCTCGTAGGTTTGACGACTTTCAGCCTCCCAAACAAGCTGGATTCCGGAAAGTCTTTAGCATCGTAGTCCATATTCATACGCTCCAGCAGATTATACAGAAGACCGAAGAGTATAATCGGCCACTATGTCTAGCTTTTGTGGACTACGAGAAAGTCTTTGATTCAGTCGAGACCTGGGCAATGCTACAGTCATTACAGCGGTGCCAGATTGAATACCGATAAATCGAAGTGTTGAAGTGTTTGTACAGCAAGGCCAATAAGACTGTCTGTCTCCAAGATCAGAGCACGAATTCTATTGAATTACAAAAAGGGGTGAGACAGAGAGAAGTTATTTCAACGAAACTGTTCACCTCTGCACTGGAAGATATATTCAAGCTTCTGGACTGAATACTGGTACTGGTGGGACTGAATACTGGTATTAACATCAATGGCGAATATATTTATATTCCATATATTTACCTTCAATTTGCCGATGATATAGTCATCATGGCAGAATCCCTGGAAGACCTAAGCACAATGCTCAGTGACCTCAATATTGTTTCCCAACAGGGGGGTCTTAAAATGAACATGGGTAAGACCATCATCATGTCAAATGCCCATGTCGCACCCATGCCGGTTTATGTTGGGAACAATATTATCGAAGCTGTTGATCACTATGTCTACTTGGGTCAGATGATCCAACTTCGACAAAGAGGTCAACCGACTAATCTAACTTGGATGGGCAGCGTTTGGGAAATTGCACCATATCTTCTCGTCGCAGATACCGCAGTGCCTCAAGACGAAAGTTTATAATCAGTGCGTGTTGCCAGTGATGACATACGGCACTGAGACGTGGTCGCTAACTATTGCTCTCATACATAAGCTCAAAGTCGCGCAGCGTGCAATGAAGAAAGCTATGCTTGATGTTTCACTACGTGACAGAATCCAAAATGATTAAATCCGTAGAAGAACCAAGGTTATCGACATAGCTCTCAGAGTTTGCAAGTCGAAGTGGCAATGGGCCATATAGTTCGCAGAACCGACAACTGGTGGGGAATAAAGGTTCTCGAATGGTGACCACGAACAAGCAAGCGAAATGTAGGAAGACCCCCCCCATATGATGGACCGACGACAGTGTACCCATCGCAGGAAGTTGTTGATGAAGGTGGCACAAGATTGCTCGTCATGGCGCTCTTTGGGGAGGCTTATGTTCTGCAGTGGACTTCTAAAGGCCGACATGATGATGACGATGATAAAAACAAATTTCTTCCCCTTTCATAGATAACACATTTAGATAAAGAGAAGGTACATTTCATACACATACAAACACACACACAGTCACACACACATACACACACACACACACACACACACACAAACACACGAGATAATCTAGCAACACCTTATCTATAATTAACTATTAAATAGCATTTTTAAATAATTATGTGTGTGTTTTCTAACTGGTAGTTACAATAAAGTGTTTCGTATCGTATCGTATCGTAAATCACATAAAATAAGTCTTATTTATTGTTTATACAGCAACTTAAACTAAAAATTAATTCTTTATCAAGGACAATCTTTAAAAAAAAATTGACTAAGACGATTCCTAATCAAATCAAAGTAGAAATGGTGCAAATTTATTATTTAGGTCCTCTGTCAATGTGACCCTAGTCAAGTTTTTACTTTGACAGTAAAAACTAACTAGGGTTACAAAATGTACAATAAAATCCGCCGTTACTAGATGACTCCCGTAGTCTCGCAGCGCTGGCTCGCAGCGCCTCACTCATTCAACGCCAGACCAAAGCCTAACTAGTAACAATATATTACTCCCTAATACCTCATAATGATTATAGATTGTGGTCAGCCTGTCCAATTTATTCAGTCAATAGAGTAGAAATAGGGAAACAGTAAGTATTTGAGAAGTTTGATTCTTTATTATGTTCTGGTGGTAGTATTTTTCATAAACCATCAAGAATGAAAAAACTCGAAACCCCGGGTTTTCAATCTTAAAAATCCGAGTTTCAAATCAGTCGGTTATTCGGGTTTTTCGGTTAATCGGGTAACCGGTTTGCATGCCCTAAACTACAGAATATAATTTATCATTAATAGATTACCTGTACTGTGATGTCTACTTCCATCCCATGGATACCTAATTAGGTTTTCGTTACTGCCTTAAATTATAAACGACGAGATAGGTTGATGATGATTATGATTTAATAGTTATTATCCTATTCTGGACGGAAACAAATCTAAAAAACTTTCCATTGGAGACAAATTCAAAAAATAAAAGGTCAAATTCTGTCCAGCCGTTCTTGAGTTATAAATAGTGTAACTAACACGTCTTTCATTTAAATAGATTAGCAAAAAACTAATCTACATAATTGGCTTCTCGGAGGAATACTCCAAGACTGGCCTGCTACTTTCAACAACTTTAGCCCGCGGCTCTTCTCACTAACGTCATACCTAGATCGATATAGATATATTATTTACTAGCTGCGCCCCGCTGCTTCGCCCGCGGTCAAACTTTGCCACTCCTACCAGTTTATAAAATGAATCTTAAAAAATCCCTCTTTTTTGCATCTATATTTATTATCTATTCGGGACGGATACAAATTCAAAAAATCAAAGATAATAAAAATCTGTCCAGCAGTTCTTGAGTTATAAATAGTGTAAGTAACACGAATTTCTGACTTTATGTTATATATATAGACGTTATATCTCCAACTTCTTAAATGTTTCTGCTCTCCTGGTTCTTAGATATATTTTTTAATATTAAATTAATGTTTAATATTAAAAATTTAAACACTAATGTTTATGGGGAGGAATACTCACTTTTAATAACTTTATTTGTCAATATTATATCTCCAACTTCTTATGTGTTTCTTTTCTCCTGGTACTTAGAAATACTTTTTTTAATATAATCACACCAATAATGTTCATGGGTGGGTATAATCACTTTTAATAACTTTGTGTTTTACTGTTATATCTCCAACTTCATAAGTGTTATGCTCTCCTGGTACTTTTTTTGTTGTGTTTTTTTGTTCAAATCTTAAAGAAAACGATACTACTTTTTTCCCTTATTTCGGGATCAAAAGTAACCTATGTGTTAATTCAGGATATAAGCTATCGTGGTACCAAATTTCATCCAAATCCGTTCAGCTGTTCGAGCGTGAAGGAGCAACAGTGCGACTTAAGTTTTTCTGTTCTCCTGGTACTTATAAATACATTTATAAAATATTATTATACTATTTAATGTTCATGGAGAGGTAAATTCACTTTTAATAACCTTACTTGTCAATGTCATATCTCCAACTTCTTAGGCGTTTCTGGTATTCCTGGTATTTTGAAATACTTCTTTTTAAATATAATGTCACTATTTAATGTTCATGGGGAGGTATACTCACTTTTAATAACTTTATTTGTCAATGTCATATATCCAACTTCAGGTGTTTCTCTTCTCCTGGTACTTAGAAATACCTTTTAAATATAAAATCATACCATTTATTGTTCATGGGGGAGGTATAATCACTTTTAATAACTTTATTTGTCAATTTTGTATCTCCAACTTCTTAAGTGTTATGCTCTCCTGGTACTTAGAAATACTTTTTTTAATTTAATCACACCATTTAATCTTCATGGGGAGGTATACTCACTTTAAATAACTTTATGTAAGTACTAGCTGCGCCCCGCAGCTTCGCCCGCGGTCAAACTTTGCCACTCCCACAAGTTTAGAAAATTAATCTTAAAAATTCCCTCCTTTTTGCATCTATATTTATTATCTATTCGGGACGGATACAAATTCAAGAAATCAAAGATAATAAAAATCTATCCAGGAGTTCTTGAGTTATAAATAGTGTAAGTAACACGAATTTCTGACTTTCTGTTATATATATAGATGCTATATCTCCAAATTCTTAAATGTTTCTGCTCTCCTGGTTCTTAGTTTTTTTTAAATATAATCACACCATTTCATGTTCATGGGGAGATAAGTATACTCACTTTTAATAACTATAATTGTCAATTTTGTATCTCCAATTTTTTAAGTTTTTCTGCTCTCCTAATACTTAGAAATACATTTTTTAAATACAATCACACTACTTATTTAATGTTCATGGGGAGGTATTCTCACTTTTAAAACTTTATTTGGAAATGTCATATCTCCCACTTCAGGTGTTTCTACTCTCCTGGTATATAGAAATCCTTTTTTTAATATAATAATTACACCATTTAATAATATTCATGGGGAGGTAAACTCACTTTAAATAACTTTATTTGTCAATGTCATATCTCCAACTTCTTAAGTTTTTCTGCTCTCCTTGTACTTCTCACTTTTAATAACTTTATTTGTCAATGTCATATCTCCAACTTCTTATGTGTTTCTGCTCTTCTGGTACTTAGAAATACTTTTGTTAAATATAATCACACCATGTAATGTTCATAGGGAGGTATACTCACTTTTAATAACTTTATTTTTTACTGTAACATATCCAACATCCTAAGTGATTCTGTTCTCCTGGTACTTAGCAATACTTTTTTAAATATAATCCACCATTTAATGTTCATGGGGAGGTATACACTCACTTTTAATAACTTTATTTGTCAATTTTTTATATCCAACTTCTGAAGTGTTATGCTCTCCTGGTACTTAGAAATACATTTTTTGTTTTGTTTTTTTTTCAAATCTTAAAGAAAACGATACTTCTTTTTTCCCCTATTTCGGGATCAAAAGTAGCCTATGTGTTAATCCAAGATATTATAAGCTATCGTGGTACCACATTTCATCCAAATTCGTTCAGCTGTTTGAGCGTGAAGAAGCAGGCGTTTCTGCTCTCCTGGTACTTTGAAATACTTAAAAAAACTCACTTTTAATAGCTTTATTTGTAAATGTCATATATCCAACTTCAGGTGTTTATTTTCTCCTGGTACTTAGAAAAACTTTTTTTAATTTAATCACACCATTTGATCTTCATGGGGAGGAATACTCACTTTAAATAACTTTATATTTCAATATTATATCTCCAACATCTTAAGTGTTTCTGTTCTCCTGGTACTCAGAAATACTTATTTTAATATAATCACACCATTTAATGTTCATTGGGAGCTAAGTATACTCACTTTTAATAACTTTATTTGTCAATTTTATATCTCCAACTTCTTAAGTGCTTATGCTCTCCTGGTACTTAGAAATTATTTTTTTTCATTATTTTTTTCGTTTTTTTTCAATTTTTATAGAAAACGATAATATTTTTTTCTCCTATTTCGAGATAAAAAGTAGCCTATCTGTTAATCCAGGATATAAGCTATCCTGGTACCAAATTTTATCTAAATCCGTCCAGCCATTCGAGCGTGAAGGAGCAACAAACACACACACACATACACACAGACACACACAAACATACAAACTTCCGCATTTATAATATTAGTGTGATACTCACTTTTAATAACTTTATTTGTCAATTTTGTATCTCCAACTTCTTAAGTGCTTATGCTCTCCTGGTACTAAGAAATCATTTTTTTTATTATTTCTTTCGTTTTTTTTCATGTCTTAAAGGAAACGATAATATATTTTCTCCTATTTCGGGATAAAAAGTAGCATATGTGTTAGTCCAGGATATAAGCTATCCTGGTACCAAATTTTATCCAAATCCGTCCAGCCGTTCGAGCGTGAAGGAGCAACAAACACACACACACCCACACACACACCCACACACACACCCACACACACACCCACCCACCCACACACGCACACACTCACACTCACACACACACACACACACGCACACACACGCACACACACACACGCACACAACCAACGTACGAACTTTCGCATTTATAATATTAGTGTGATCTATGAGCTAATCACGTGGACGTTGACTTGATTTTTTTGTTAACTAAGTTTCTTCTGCTAGATTATGCAGCAACTATGAAATAATATAATATTATTGATTTCAATAGGCGATTGATACTCGAGATAAGTAGGTAGGTACATACTTTTTATCAATAGCATTCCATTTACAATTTATCGATGCGTTATCATCAATCTCAATTATTGTAGAGAGCATCGTTGTATTTTATCATGCATTTGGGCTAGCCGCGGGTTGTGAAACTAGGTCGTGTTTTCCCGAGCAATGACCATTGTGGAGGGAATGACACATTTCTCGATATTTTTATTCCGCGGCGTGTTATGTTTATCTTTTGTTCTAGCTGTCCCGATGACTTGTGAGGGCTCAAGTGCAGCCAGAAGGCGGAGAAGAATGTGAGGAGGAGCATAGATCACTGCACACTACTAGTACATTATTAGATATTCTGTGCTACCTAGTACTCTAGATAGGCTGTTGACGAACGTCACAATTAGCGCAGTTGATTATCGCCATTGTGATGAGGAGAGAGATGGAAATAAAATTAGTCAGTTCATCTAAGAATGAGTTCTAACCATAGACACAGTACCAACATCATATTGTTCTTCCGTAATATGTTTGTGCCATAGAGAAGTTGTTTGTGTAAAGAAGAGACGGGCGAGCCGCGACAATGTCTCAATCTAGTACTTCTATGGTCTCAATAAACATATTCATGCAAACCCACCGGTCGTAATAACGCTTAGGGAATCATCCGTATATATTATAAATATTTGTGCAATTTGTGCGTCAACTAAGACAATATATCATTCGAATAGGGATCAGGCGCTTGGTTTCATACAAAAATTGATTTGCAGCTTTCCGATCCTTTCCCACTTCGGTGGTCCTATAACACCCCGGAAACGTTATTGATAACTACCTAGCAATCCACTGATATGTGCTGCCGCAGTCATGGTAATCGATCTTACCTACTCTCCTTTCTACTCATAGAACACATTTATCCTTTTTATGACACTGCATATTTTGTAGAATTTGTAGTGCAAAATAAGTTTCTGATCAAAGAAAAATCATATTATATATACGAGTATATATATGTATATATATATATATATTATACAAGCTGTACCCGCGGCTTCGCACGCGTATTCTTTTCTCAAGATTCATTATGTCAGCCTTTAGAAGTCCACTGCTGAACATAGGCCTCCCCCAAAGAGCGCCATGACGAGCGATCTTGTGCCACCTCCATCCACCGACTTCCTGCGATAGCTACAATGTCGTTGGTCCATCGTGTGGGGGGTCTTCCCACACTTCGCTTGCTTGTTCGTGATCGCCATTCGAGAACCTTTATTCCCCAACGGTTGTCGGTTCTGCGAATTATATGGCCTGCCCATTGCCACTTTAACTTGCAAACTCTGAGAGCTATGTCGGTAACCTTCGTTCTTCTACGGATTTCCTCATTTCAGATTCTATCACGTAGTGAAACACCGAGCATAGCTCTCTCCATTGCGTGCTGCGCAACTCTGAGCTTGTGTATGAGACCAATTACTGCTACTACTAAATTACTGGCAACACGCACTGATTGTAAACTTTCGTCTTGAGGCTCTGCGGTATCTGCGACGAGAAGATATGGCATAATTTCCCGAACGCTGCCCATCCGAGTTAGATTAGTCGGTTGACCTCTTTGTCGAAGTTGGATCATCTGATCCAAGTAGACATAGTGATCAACAGCTTCGATAATATCGTTCCCAACATAAACCGGCATGGGTGCGACATGGGCATTTGACATGATGTTCGTCTTGCCCATGTTCATTTTAAGACCCACCTGTTGGGAAACAATATTAAGGTCATTGAGCATTGTGCTTAGGTCTTCCAGGGTTTCAGCCATGAATCCAGCTTGTTCGGGAGGCTGAAAGTCTATAAGCTGTTTTCGAGAATAGTTACAAACCGTCTCGCTCGTAGGTTTGACGACTTTCAGCCTCCCGAACAAGCTGGATTCCGGAAAGGCTTTATCACCATAGACCACATCCATACGTTCCGGCAGATTATACAGAAGACCGAAGAGTATAATCGGCCACTGTATAGTGGCCGATTATACTCTTCGGTCTTCTAATATTTCGGTGGTCGGTCTTCTTCGGTGAAGGCCAATTTAGCTACTGAGCCACGTTTATAAGCTGTTTTCGAGAATAGTTACAAACCGTCTCGCTCGTAGGTTTGACGACTTTCAGCCTCCCGAACAAGCTGGATTCCGGAAAGGCTTTATCACCATAGACCACATCCATACGCTCCGGCAGATTATACAGAAGACCGAAGAGTATAATCGGCCACTATATAGTGCCATAATATTTCGGTGGTCGGTCTTCTTCGGTGATAAAGCCTTTCCGGAATCCAGCTTGTTCGGGAGGCTGAAAGTCGTCAAACCTACGAGCGAGTCGGTTTGTAACTATTCTCGAAAACAGCTTATAGACGTGGCTCAGTAGCGAAATTGGCCTATAATTCGTCAAGAGGGTTTTATCACCTTTCTTAAAGAACAAAACCACTACGCTCCTGTGCCACGCCTCTGGCGTAGTACCCTCGAAGATGACGGAGTTAAACAGCTTCTGAAGGACTTTAATTACCGGTGTTCCACCCGCTTTCAGTAGCTCTATCGTTATTCCGTCCTCCCCTGGGGCCTTGTTGCTCTTAAGCTGTTTGAGAGCCATTCTGATCTCCTATAGGCTGACGTCCGGAATATCTTCGGTATAATGTCGGGTCAAACGGGCTCTTGCATCACTAGTCATGCTAGGAGGACTACGCGATGAGGTGTATAATTGTCCATAGAACTTCTCGAGCTCACTCAAAATCTCTGGCTTCGACAAAACGATGCTGCCACTGTCGGTTTTCAGCTTCGTCAACTGGCTTTGCCCAATAGACAGATCTCTTGCGAACACTTTGGAGCCCTTGTTGCGCTCTATTGCATTCTTAATACAAGTAGTATTATACGAACGCAAATCGTGTCGCATTGACTTGGAGATCTGTTTATTAAGCAAGCTGTAACTCGACATATCCACTGAAAACTGCAGCCTCATCTCGCCTTGTTCTGCCATATGTTTGAGTGTATGCTCAGAGAGTGCACAATTTCCACCAGCCCGTTGTTTAGTTTCTCAAGGTTAAGTATATACTATTCATAGACCTAAAATGCCAATAATTTATCAAAATTCTTTCACCCGTCAAAAAGATTTTTATCGATTGCTCGGCTTTTACTGTTCGGATTGAGATACCAAGTAGTCCAAGTACACCAGTTTTACGTCTAAACCTAAGCTATCCAACAGTGAAAACCGCGTCGCAATCGGTCAAGTAGTTTTTACGTGATGTGCGAACAGACAAACAGACAGACAAACACGATTTAAAAACTTCATTTTAAACTAGCTGTACCCGCGGCTTCGCACGCATGGTCATTTCTCTAGGTTATTAAGTACTGTACTGTTCCAAGACCTAAAATACCAATATACCAACATTTGATTTAAAAAAAAACAGCCGTAAAAAGCTATTAAGCTCGGCTTCTACTCATGGGATTGAGGTACCAAGTACACCAGTTTTTATGTCAACTCCCTAAGCTATCCAACAGTGAAATCCGGATTGCAATCGGTTCAGTAGTTTTTAAATGATGCGCGAACAAACACACATACTGACAGACAGGCACGATTTTAAGTACCTTAGACCATTTTTTTTTATTATCTTTTTTGTACAGACTTTTTGTACTTATTGCTTTATTATTAAGTAATAGTTGTGCCCGCGGCTTTGCCCGCGTGGTCATTTCTATTAAATGTGTTATTCCAGGACCAAAAGTTCCTTTAAGGTACAATATATACAAAATTTCTTCTAAATTTGTTCATGCTTTAAGTAGGTTTATATTGATTGCTCGGCATCTAATCATCGGATTATGATATCAAGTAGGTACACCAGTTTTTAAGTCAATCCCAAAACTTTCCAACAGTGCACACAACCGCATCACAAACGGTGTAGTAGTTTTTACGTGATGCGCGAACAAACAAACGTTTTATGTAGGTTATATACACAGTAAATAAATCAAATTTATAAATGTGATGGCATTTTGATAACATTACAATAGATAACTTTGCAATATTAATAACAAATTTCTTGAAAATCCGATTTTATTATTTTTGTCCGAATTTTTAATAAATAACACGGGAACTTTTGATCCTATAAAGTCTCGCTTTTCTCTTTTTAAGCATGACTTTCCTCATAGAATTAGTATCATAGCCGATATTCTGGTCGGAAGGCAGCTAAAATTATAATTTCGAACGTTTTAGGGAAAATGGCCAAGTACTGAGAAGAGCCGAAGATCGGGCTCAGTTGCGTTCATTGGGAGAGGCCTACGTCCAACAGTAAACTGGTATAGGCTGATGATGATGATGATGATGATGATGATGATTATGTTAGACACAAAACTCGCGTTAGGCTTATTCATTTTGCTTAGCATATTGGCTATAATATAAATTCTACGTGTACAACATGGGAAAAAGTTGTAGAACAGTAATTTAACTTTAATATAATATAAGTAGAAGTGAAACTTTGTAGGACCAAAAGTTCCTCTGTGTAATCTGGACAAAACAAAAGAAAAGGAAATCGGATTTTTCAAGATATGTAAACAGTTATTAATATTGCACAGTAATCTATTGTAATGTTATTAAAATGACATCAAATTAATAAATTAGATTTATGTTGACATATATATTTTTTAAATCGTTTTTTTCTGTTTGTCTTTTTATCTGCGTCTGTTTGTTTGTTCGCGCATCGCGTAAAAACTACTAAACCGATTGTGATGTGGTTTTCACTGATGGATAGCTTAAGGTTTCACTTAAAAACTGATTTACTTGATATCTCAACATAATGTGTAGAAGCCGAGCAATATATAAAAATGTTTGACTGATTTTTTTTTGAATAAATGTTGGTATATTGGTATTTTAGGTCTTGGAATAGCACATAGAGTACTTTTAACCTCGAGAAATGAACACGCGTGCGAAGCCGCGGGCACAGCTAGTAAGTATAAATACCTATAAAACCACCTGTTTACACGTAGTTCAATGTATGTAGATATGTGTATGTGTGTATATTTTGTAGACAAAAGAAAAAGAGTTTTCACAGCAGGTGCAGCCAGCAATAGGTACACAGGCAATACAGTTATGTAAAATAGTTATTATGTCCTTGCTTGCTTAATCCTTGGTGCGGAGCCGAGAACAGAACCCGGTATTGTGGGATTCTAACGTGCTCTGTAAGCCCCTCTGCCGTAGTACTATTATTTATTCTGTGCCTTGGCTACCATTGCTCTGATTTTCCGACTAACTGTGCGGCGGCTTCGCCCGCATGGTCATTTTTCTGGGATATAAGGATTCTATGTGTTATTCGCCAGAATCAAAAGAATGTACTCATATCATCAAACTTCGTTCAGCGAGGTATCAATCGATCACGAGTGTCCTATGCTACTTTTTACCCGACCGTAGTCGGGTTTTAGTTTTTGAACATTTTTATTTTTATTTTATTTTATTAAGGAAACAAACAGAACAATAAAAATAACTTAAATAACGAAATAAAAACACAATATCCAACAAAGTTTCCAACTTAAAATAATACAAAGTTAACGAGCGGGAATTCTAAAAACTTCTAAAAAGGTATTAGAAAGATATTTAACAAAAATAAATGAAAAAATAATAATATGGAATACTAATAACCAAAAATTAAAATAGTGTACATAAACAGATTAACAAAATAATACAAGCTAAGAATATAATATATATAATACAAACTAATAAGAAATCAACAATTAATCATAGAACATGTCTTGTTTGTTCAAATTAGTCAATCAAATTTATTTTCCTTTCTATCTACCCGCGAAGCCGAGGCGAGTCGCTGGTTATTTTCCTTTCTATCTACCCGCGAAGCCGAGGCGAGTCGCTGGTTATTTTCCTTTCTATCTACCCGCGAAGCCGAGGCGAGTCGCTGGTTATTTTCCTTTCTATCTACCCGCGAAGCCGAGGCGAGTCGCTGGTTATTTTCCTTTCTATCTACCCGCGAAGCCGAGGCGAGTCGCTGGTTATTTTCCTTTCTATCTACCCGCGAAGCCGAGGCGAGTCGCTGGTTATTTTCCTTTCTATCTACCCGCGAAGCCGAGGCGAGTCGCTGGTTATTTTCCTTTCTATCTACCCGCGAAGCCGAGGCGAGTCGCTGGTTATTTTCCTTTCTATCTACCCGCGAAGCCGAGGCGAGTCGCTGGTTATTTTCCTTTCTATCTACCCGCGAAGCCGAGGCGAGTCGCTGGTTATTTTCCTTTCTATCTACCCGCGAAGCCGAGGCGAGTCGCTGGTTATTTTCCTTTCTATCTACCCGCGAAGCCGAGGCGAGTCGCTGGTTATTTTCCTTTCTATCTACCCGCGAAGCCGAGGCGAGTCGCTGGTTATTTTCCTTTCTATCTACCCGCGAAGCCGAGGCGAGTCGCTGGTTATAAGTATAAATAAAAGTATTGCGCGTACGACAGTTATTTATTTATTATGCTACTCTAAAAATACAATAGTCACTCCGACTACGATAAGATCATGAATAGACGAGCTTTCAGGTTGCGGGTTCAATAATAGTACATGCCCGCGTCAAATCTTTACTGGGTAGACGTACTTAGTCCTGCTTGCTCTCACCCATGCACTTACAATAAAGTAAATGAAATTTCTCCACATATAAGTGTAAAAATGTATTAGGACTTTCCCATACATAAAAAAATATTTACCTATGGACGAAACTGAAGTGTTTTGAATTTGAGGAACGCGCACTTACACACTCACCCTCTCTCTCACACATACACACCACACACTCTCCTACTCACACTCACACACAATAATTGCCTAACGCACAGACATAATGCCACATACCTTTTTCTCTTCTTTTCTAATAAACATAGGTAGAGGTATCTATACTTATAATAAAACAATAGGAACTAAAAAGTATGTACAAAGAAGATAATTAAAAAAGATATGGTCTAGGGTGCATAAAATAAGCTATTGAACAAGAATATAACATTTTAAAAATTCGTGTCTGTCTGTTTGTCTGTCTGTATGTTTGTTCACGCATCACGTAAAAACTACTGAACCAATTGCGATGCGGTTTTCACTGTTGAATAGCTTATGTTTTGAATTAGAAACTGGGGTATTTTTTATCTCAATCCGATAAGTAGAAGCCGAGCAATCGGTAAAAATATTTTTGACGGCTGAAGGAATTTTGATCAAGTGTTGGTATATTGGTATTTTAGGTCCTGGAATAGCGCAAAGAGTACTTTTAACCTACAGAGATGACCACGCGTGCGAAGCCGCGGGCATCAGCTAGTATAATAATATAGGTTCTGTTCTGTGTACCTTTTCCAAATCAGACTATTTTGCGTATTTTGCATTGCCACTGTATATAGGTCGCGTCATGTAAAAAGAACGCTGGAAGAAAGTGGAGGGGGTGTGTTTGCGCATGGTACACTCGCGCACAAAAGTACTAGGCCTATTGTTTTAAATAATGATTAATTAGCCTTTCGCTACTGTAGCGTTGTTTGTGTTTTTGTTATTTATGATTCCGATCTTCGTCGAGAGTTGCAATTGCAATCGATTGCAATCGCATCGCGTGGTCGACCCTGTCTTCGAGTATGGACCCCGGCAATGGTGAAAACCCCAGTCCCGGTGGGAGGCAACAAGACACCTCAAGTGGCGCCACCTACAGGCTCACAGTTTGGGCGGGCGATCGCGTTGAAGCCACGGGTTGGCAGCATTGAGTACGACAGCGAATGACAGGGGAGAGTGGACAAAGATTGGGATTGAGATATTGGCGGACCTAATTGCAGCAGCCAATGAGATATGATAACTGAGCGTCCCCGAGGACAGAGCAAGCAAGTCAAGTGGGCAAGTCTTAGTGAGAAAAGAGTTTGCCACTAAGACTTGCCCAGTTGAGCCCTGGCTCAGAAGCGAGTAACGCGAGTACGCGAGTACGCTTGGACGTGGTCCCCAGAGCCCGGAGGGGAGCCCTGTTCGAATCGCCGCCGCGACCCCCGAAAGCCGAGCGCCCGTGTCAACGCGGCCCTGAAGCCTGAGGTCTCCGTGAGCCGAACGCCGAGTCGACACGTCCCTGATCGCCCGGAGTCAGCCCTGTGAGCGTCTTCCCTCGAGTCGGAGCCCCATCGGTGCCCGTACTGGTCGACGTCGTGGAGTAAGACTCCACCGATTCCTACCGTGTTAGCTCTTTTATATTAGGTTTATGAACCAACTAGCTTTACCCGCGGCTTCGCACGCGTGGTCGTTTTTTTAGGTTCAAAGTATCATAATGTGCTATTCCAGGACCAATGTACCAACATTTGACCAAAATTTATTTTGCCGTCAAAAATACTTTTATCAATGCTCGGCTTCTAACTCACCAGGTTGAGATACCAATACACCAGTTTTAAAATCAAACCCTAAGCTATCTAACAATGAAAACCACTTTGTAATCGGTCCATAAGTTTTGACGTGATACGTGAAGAAACAAACATACAGACAAACAGAAAGAGCGACACGATTAAAAAAAAAACACGTGTTCAATACCGTTTTTAAGCACCCAAGAGCATTTTTTTATATATCTTCTTTTTACAGCCTTTTTCGTACCTATTGATTTATTATAAGTATAGATATATATATATATATATATATATATATATATATATATATATATGTCTGTGCCAAGTTGCATCAACATCCGTTCAATAGTTTCAGCATGATACGTGTACTTTTAAATAATTTTCCACCCCTATCCTGCAGGGACCCTTTAATTTTTCGGGACGAAACGTATCCTCAATAACTTAAGACGGTGCCAAGTTGCATCAAAACCCGTCCATTAGTTTCAACGTGGTACGTTCTTTAAAATAATTTTCAACCCATATCCTGCGAGAACCCATTAATTTTTCGGGATGTAAAGTATCCTATGTCCTACCTCGTAGTCTGAACTCAATTCATACCAAGTTTCATTTAAATTCATCCAATAGTTCCAGTGGCATGATGTGCAGCCAAGATACAGACAGAGATACAGACAGAAATGAAAAACATACAGTTTACGCTTTATTATCGAATGAAGAGTAACCTCCAAAAAAATATTTCACAATATCTTTAATGAACAGAATTTGGACCCATATCACGCAGAAACCTTTTATTTTTTCGGGACAAAAAGTATCCATAATTTTCACCTATCTTATAAACTTTGACTGTGCCAAGTTGCAACAAAATCCGTCCAGTAGTTTCAGCGTGATACGTGTTCTTTTAAATAAATTTCAACGCATATACTGCAGGAACTGTTTAATTTTTCGGGATGATAAGTATCCGATGTCCTACCTCGAAGTATGAACTCAAATCATACCAAATTTCATTTAAATTCAAGGTACAGACAGACAGACGGACGGACAGACAGACAGACTGTCAAAAATTTCAAAAATACAGTTTTGGCTTTAGTATTAGTTATAGAAAATAGAACGGCCTCCAAAAAAAAAATACAAAATATCTTCAATTTACAGAATTTGGAACATTATCCCGCAGGAACTCTTTATTTTTTCGGGACAAAAATGATCCTCAATTTTTACTCATTATATAAACTATGACTGTGCCAAGTTGCAACAAAATCCGTCTAGTAGTTTCAGCGTGATACGTGTTCTTTAAAATAACTTTCAACCCCTATCCTGCGAGAACTCTTTAATTTTTATGGATTAAAAGTATCCTATAACCTACCTCGTAGTATGAACTCAAATCATACCAAGTATCATTTAAATTCGTTCAGTAGTTTCAGCGTGATGCCTAGCCAAGATACAGACAGACAGACAGACAGACAGACAGACAGACAGACAAAAATGAAAAAATACAGTTTTGGCTTCAGTATCGAATATAGAGTACTCTCCAAAAGAAAATTTAAAAATATCTTCAATGTACAGAATTGGACCCGTTATAGTTTTATTATAAGTAATAATATATAGATATACCCTATTATAACCCCTACACGATTTCCTTCTTGTGTTTCCCCTGCCCCTTGTAAGTATAGGTTGAGTAGGTAAGTATTTAACATGTCACGACCCTGCCACAGATACCAACAGAGGTTCGAACCCTCACGCCTTATTTCTCTCTATTCCCGCTGTCTAGTCATGGTCATATATTCTCCATATTTAATAGAGTAATACAATAATACCTACATAATACAATTAGCGTCCGTAAGCTAGTGTGCTAGTCCCCTTTCAGTAGTATAAAGATAGATAGTATACCCGTGACACTATCAAATGGATACGATAGAATTAGCCATCAAATAGACCGATAAATGTCCTATTGCGCAGCCTAAACGCCAGCGTTCTCTTTACACGACGCGACCTCTACCTTCCTTTTGATAATTTTCTTCTGGTTTAGTTAAATGATACAACTTGTATGGTAAATTTGCACTCGAGCCCCAAGACAACGGGTTTTTTTTTAAAGGTATAGAACTTTAAGTTGGCAACACTTTTTTAACTGGCGGCCATTTTGTCGGCTGTCAAGTGATTTATGTTTAGTTTGGTTTGGCATTTCAACATGAATAGACTGACGCCTGAACAACGCTTCCAAATTGTGCATACTTATTTTGAAAGTCATGGTTCTGTTCGAAATACGTATCGCGCACTACGTCCATTTTACAGTCAACATAATCGTCCATCAGAGCAATTAATTCGATTAACTATGGAACGTTTTCGGACCACGTTTACTCTAAATGATAATACGCATCCACAGAGACGTCGTACAGTGCGTACAGAAGTCATTGCTGCTGTAGAGCGTAGCGTAGAGGAATACCCGAATCAGTCTATCCACCATCGTGCACAAGAGTTGGACATGTGTCCATCCACTTTATGGAAGATTTTGCGGAAAGATCTTGCTTTGCGTGCTTACAAAATCCAACTCGTGCAATAATTGAAGCCACACGATCACCTAGCAAGGCGTAGATTCGGTGAATGGGCGCAAAACCAAATTGCCGTTGATCCCGATTTTCATAAGCGAATTTTGTTTAGCGATGAAGCTCACTTTTGGTTAAATGGATACGTCAATAAACAAAACTGCCGTATTTGGAGTGATGATAATCCTCAAGCTTATGTTGAGACACCGTTACATCCTGACTGTTTGGTGTGTTTTATGTGCTGGTGGAATAATGGTGATCGCTATAGAGCCATGATTACTGACTTTTTCATTCATCAATTGAACAATCATGATATGCAGGAGCTGTGGTTTCAACAAGACGGGGCAACATGTCATACAGCTCGTGCCACAATTGATTTATTGAAGGAAACGTTTCGTAACCGCATCATAGTTTCACGTTTCGGACCCATGAATTGGCCTCCAAGATCCTGCGATTTAACGCCGTTTGACTATTTTCCGTGGGGATATGTGAAGTCGCTAGTCTACGCCGATAAGCCCGAAACGATTGACCACTTGGAGGACAACATTCGCCGCGTTATTGCCGATATACGGCCACAAATGTAGGAAAAGGTCATCGAAAATTGGACCTCCAGATTGGACTACGTCCGAGCCAGCCGTGGTGGTCATATGCCAGAAGACATATTTAAATTATAATGCCAGAAGATTATCTTATTGCCAGTAAATTTCATGTCTATTTAAAAGTTCACTTTGTTTTATTCCATTTCAAAGTTCTATACCTCTAAAAAAACAGCCTTTACAAGCCTTGTGCTTAGTTTGGGCATTTTGGGGTTCGCCAACAATCACGTTTGATGTTTCACCGTTTGTTTTATCCTACTTAGTTTTCACTTTTATTGATCTCGTTTTGGCAATAAAAAACATTTATATTTTTTTATTATTTTCTTTTTATCTTCATTGCACAGACTTTGTTACTCACTGCTTTATCATAAGTAAGGTATATTTCCCATATTTCGGCATCTTAAGGCCAGGCTCCAAGGTTATATTTTCCCACTATCCACTCCCCTGCCACCTCCCCTGCACTCTGCCACACTCTACCCGCAATAAGCACTGAAGTGCCTGCGTAACAAGGTTGAATATCGCGAGCGCTGTTTGACACACAATTTAGCTCGGAACTAAATGACGTATGTCTCAAAAGTTATTTATTTTATTGGCAGGCTAATAATTTAGTTAGGTAAATTTTGTCTAAACATTAGATGATAAACTATATTTTCTTGCTGTGAGATTTATTTTAGAGATAAAACTGAAGCCGATGAGTAGGAAAATGTAAATATTACTGACTAATACTACGTAATTTTTGATAAGAAAATGTATCGAAAGAAATTCTGTTAATCATGTTTTTGTCTAAGTCTTAGAGAGATAAAGATCTGAAAAACATGTATGTTAAGTTTCACATTTATCAGTTTTGTGGTTGACCCAGCATATTTATGGAAAAAACCCTTAAAAAGCAGAGCCTGGTCTTATGGCCCTTACGACTTTAAGATTTTTTAAATATATTACTAAACATAACATACTAACATACTAAAAATCAGTTTGAAAGCTTATGTATGATGAATATTGGTATTTTACCAGTACCTAATATAATGAATGAATTATCTCGTTTTAGTTCGTTTTTTTTAGTATTGATTTATTTGTGGACCTCTTATTTGAATCCTATTTCGTGATAATATTTGGCTCTGCTTCTAACTTCGTGAGCTCGTGGCCCCTGTTTCGGGATAAAGCTTTTTACAGTGAACTATGATAAATTATTTAAATAAAAAAAACTAAAGGGTTTAATAATTTAGAACACTAAAAAAGATGTGAAAGGCAGATTCAGGTTAATGCCAATAAATGAAGCTTTCATAACATACAATATTAAATTATGTAAATTAACCATTTTTAATCTAAGCTAAGATCATTTTTAAATTATGTAAATTAAGCATTAACTACCCTATGCATCATATAAATAAACAAAAATAAATAAATTAAATATTATAACAAACAAAATTTTGCTGGTAGTAGGTACCTAAGCAAAATTTACCTTAAAAATGTAAATTCAGGTCACCTTCAAAGGCGTGAAGAATTCTAGTGAACAAAACATATACCATATTTAGCTCGTAGGAAACTTAATTAAATACATGATTTTGTTTTTTAATTTACATTTACATTATCGTAATCCATACCAATATATAAAAGTGAATCGTTGTCTGTTTGTTTGGGGAGCTTTCCCGAGATAACGACTGGACGGAATTTGATAAAATTTGGAATGAAGATAGCTTATACCCTAGAATAAAATATAGGATACTTTTTATCCTGGATAATTGAAATTTTCTACGGGAAAACTGGAAAATGTTGATAACTCGCTGTAAGGAACGATTGCCATGGAAACAAAATAACAAGTCTGTCAAAAAACTTCAAGAGCATTGGTGCTATACGTACTTTTGCATTGGTTTTTAATATCTTAGAAGAACATAGGATGCTTTTTTTCACGATAAAGAGTAGTCCGCGCGGACGAAGTCGAGGGCAGGAAAGCTAGTTATTATATAAATACACGAGCAACAAAAATGTATCTAGAATATCCCTGATTCGGTAGTGACACGAACTAAATACGATTTATTGCAATTTTAAAGGAATTCTATGTTTACATATAACTTTTTTCTAAGTAAAATCAATTGGTATGGAACACAAAAAGCACTATTAAAAGTTTTATTCAAATTCATTTACCTTTGTCTTTCCATAAGAATTACGAGCGCTAACCTTACGGTGACAAGGAAGAAACGCACGCCACACAGCTAATATTGGCCGTGTGAGAGTTTCGCGCGTCGCATTGCTCTCAGTTTAGTCGGCAAAATATTGGTACTTGATTTCTCACAGAGTATAAATAATAGAGTTTTTTTAGTAATGTATCAACTTCGATAAGCATATCAGCACCACAAGAAGGCGGCATTCTACCAATACCGCCTCGCGTTTCTCCTAGGCACGCACAGTAAAATGTCTCTTAGAAATAAGTTGACACTCTACAAAACCTGCGTCCGACCGACAATGACAGACTCGTCCGTAGTTTTTCCTCACGCCTCCCGCCTCCCGCATTTCCCTAGAAAAACTTCAAACTTTACAAAATGAATTCGTGCGATGTGCAGTAGATGCCCCCTGGTATCAGAGGAACATCGACCTGCACAGTGATCTCGAGCTTCCCTCGATCGTTCAATAAATCAAAAATGCCTCTCGCTGCTACTTTGACACGGTACCTCATCACCCTAACCCTCTTGTAGTTCAGGCCTCTGACTACTCAACAGACGCGACAACAGACGCACGACCACTCCGTAGACGCCCTAGAGACATCTTTAGCGATCCGGGCGATGAAATCGCTGCCGCAGTGCAGGCAGTGATAGATTCGTCCAATCCGTCTTCACCATCTTTCAACACAATTAGACACAGACATCGTCCTCACCGGCGAGGTCGTAGGTCCCGTAATTAAAGTCGATTTTATTCGCCTTCGAGTTTCTTGCTGATTCATCTCGAAGGTGTATAGCGAATAGAAAGAAAGAAAGAAAATTCATTTATTTCTGACAACACATAACATTAAACAATATCAAGAAAAAAAATAGGAAATTAGACAAACAAACAAAAATTAATGCTGTGTGTTGTCACAATCAGGTCCCGACTCAGCAAACACAAAGGCCAAGGCCTTGGCACTGATTTTCTGTCGGAACCTATTCGTGACATCACGAACGCAGAGTGGCACAATAATATATATAATATATAATGGGTGGTCAGTTATGCAATTAATTCAAAGGGCTCCAGCCATTTCATCAGGACCCGATCACTACCTAACCTGAAAAGAGTTACCTATTATGGGTTTTCTTTACATAATAGGTACAAATAAGGTGCAAACATTGAGATATATGTACGTACATAATATCTCAATGGGTGCAGCGCACATTTTCATATAACTAATGAAGACCAATATATTCCTGTTGGTAACATTCCTTTCACTTAAGTAAGTATATCCAATTGTCTTAGATTAGAAATGTTGTGATTACTTATTGTAAGCAATTTTTATGATTATTTAACACAGTCCATAGCACTCGGGAACAATCTGCCTTCCTATTAGTGAAAGAATTTTCAGATTCGGACCAGTAGTTTTAGAGATTAGCGGCAACAAACGAATTTACAACAAACACTTCACTTCTATTTATAACTAGCTGTGCCCGCGGCTTCGCTCGCGTGGTCATTTCTCTAGGTTAAAAGTACTATATGTGCTATTCCAAGACCTACAATAAACATTTGATCAAAATTTCTTCAGCCGTTTAAAAGTGTTTTATCGATTGCTCGGCATCTAATCATTGGATTACCAAGTCTTGGTCAAACCCTAAGCTATCCAACACGGAAAACTGCATCGCAATCGGTCTAATAGTTTTTACGTGATGCGCGAACAAACATACAGACAAACAAACAGACAGACACGAATTTAAAAAATGTTTTATTCTTGTTCAGTAGCTCAGACCAATTTTTTAAAATTATCTTCTGTGTACAGACTTTTACGTGATTATTGCCTATAGCTGTGCCCGCAGCGTTGCTCGCGTGGTAGTTTTTCTGGGATATAATGATCCTATGAATTATTCCAGTACCAAAAGTACTAATATAGGTACCTACCTACCTACCTACCTACCTACCTACCTACCTACCTGTGTTAACAACCTTCAGTGGCGATCCGACATGGTCGTGATAGGTTAGAAGACGAAGGCGGGAGCGAAGCGTAGCGAGCATAAAGCCCCATTATAGCTAAGAACCATCTTGTTTACCTCCGCTTTGAAACATAAAAACCCGCAGTTAAATTGGTCCATTCGTTTGAAAGACACGATTCCCCCCCCCCCCCCCCCCCCCCATAGCAAAGGAACATGATGAACCATCTCGATCACATCCTTTTTAAAACATAAAAAACTGCATCATATTTGGTCCATTCATTTGGGAGCTATGAACTT
The DNA here is from genome assembly GCA_946251855.1 of Alsophila aescularia. Taxonomy (NCBI): domain Eukaryota; kingdom Metazoa; phylum Arthropoda; class Insecta; order Lepidoptera; family Geometridae; genus Alsophila; species Alsophila aescularia. Next base: position 28,995,285 of record OX276379.1, on the reverse strand, counting down.
CATCATATCCCCCCCCCCTCCCCCTTTTTATCAAAAATAGACAAATCTTGTTTACCTCAGCTTTGAAACATAAAAAATCGCAGCTAAGTTGGTCGATTCGTTTGAAGGTACGATTCTCACCCCCTTTTTCTCGAAACTCCTCCCTTTTCTCGCCCCCCCTCCCCATATAGTTAAGAACCATCTCGATCACATCAGTTTCAAACATAAAAAACCGCATCAAAATCGGTCCATTTGTTGGAGATCAATGATCCTAACCCCGATCCCGATCCCCCCATCCTCCCTCCCATTATAGCTAAGAACTAGTGATGCAACGAATACGAATACGAATATTCGTATTCGCCGAATAGTAGACATTTACCGAATATTCGTATTCGGCGAATACTAATACGAATATTTAAAAACTAATATTTTACGTACAAACGCAACTCTAATTACTGGCAGACTTGAAAAACGCGCGTGTAAAAATACGCACGACGCAACGGGGGACTCCCCGGCCATAGTTTGTACAGTACCGCAGCTCCGGGAGTTTCCCTATCATTACAATTACGAACCATTGATTGATTGATTCATTTCTTTCACTTCATTTGTTAGTCGAAAGCAGAAGTCAAGCAAGAGAGTATTGTTTTATTTATTTTCTGAGGTTGCTGCGAAGTAAAAGATGTTAAAGTTGAATTGAAAATGTCTTCTCGTAAACGAGATCAAAGTGACATATGGAAACACTTCGATAAATTACCGAGTAAGTAGTTATATGGTCTGTATTTCTTTGGTATCAACAAAAGGTAGGATAGTAAGTAAGTAACTTAGACGAACGTTGGTAGTTAATGGCTGCGTCAATGTAGTACTAGACTTTGTTTCAACGGCTGGGAACATTCAGACTGAAAAAAGAAATCGCCTTAAACCAGAAAATCTACAAATTTTATGTTTTTTAAATAAAAATTTGCCTGTTGTAAATTTTAATTATTAGAAGAATAGAAATTTATCAAATAAATTAGTCTTTTATTACCATGGCGAGATATTCGTATTCGTATTCGTATTCGCCGAATAGTAGGTTTGATATCCGTATTCGTATTCGTATTCGTATTCGTAAAAGTACTATTCGTTGCATCACTACTAAGAACCATCTCGTTTACCTCAGCTTTCATATATAAAAAACTCGCAGCTAAATCGGACCATTCGTTTGGACGCTACGATTCTCACCCCCTTTTCTCGCCCCCCACCCCATATAGCTAAGCTAAGAACCATCTCGATCACATTAGCTTTCAAACAAAAAAACCGCATCAAAATCGGTCCATTCGTTTGGGAGCTTTTTATGAGGATGCCACACACACACACACACACAAAAACACACACACACACACACACACACACACACACACACACCCTCTCACACAGTGATACACACCCTAAACTTATAACACCCGTCTCTTTGTTCGGGGGTAAAAAATGTAAAACAGTAAGCAGTTTAGTTAACAATTAAAACAGCCGCAAGAGGTCGCTTTTTTATGAGGGAATGTAAATTATGTATGATAATTTATTTCTTTTTTAAACATGCACTTCAAGTAAAACTAACAAATTTACAAAGTAAAAAAAAAACAAAGTAAATTGACAGAATTCTTTTCTGTTTTTGAGTTTTTTCTAAATTATCTGTATTTGAATTATTGTGACCTATTTTGTTGTAACAATTTGACGGTTTAATTCAGGAAAAAAAAAGCATCGAAATTGTAAAAATAACGCATAAAATATGTAAATGCATAAAAATATGGAACAAAACATTTCATTATGTACGTGATTTCGATCCAAGCACGTCTGGGTTGGCAGGCAGAAATGCTTCCACTAAACCAGACTGTATAGTGGCGAGAGGGTCGAAATTATGATACCATTTTAATTTTTCAATACGATATGAGGATTGATTTGAAAAAATAAAAGTTTTCTATACCTTCTCTGTGAAGAGCAATACATGTACCTACCTCTGTATGTACACATTTCAATACCGACAACTAACCATTTTGCCAGTAAGACATTATGAAGAAACCTCTGATATAACTATATAATTATGTAGGTACGTAGGTAGTACATTATAATATCTCAATGGAAGAAACAATCGATTTTGAAGTTCATCTCAATTAAAATATTCAAAAAATATTTAATGTACAGATTTAGCCCAGTTACAGTTTTATTATAGTATAGATAGATATCAAGGAAAATGTAAAAAATAACGCATAAATAATGTAAAATCTTTTAATTATGGAGCAAAACATTTTTACGGCGGGTGACTTCGATCCACGTACTTCTGGATTACGCACCCATGCATCTGTCCAACTGGGCCAGTGAGCCTCTCGGTACCAGTCTATAAACGGATGTATGATTACTTTAAATTTAACACAACTTTGGACCCATAGGTTGCAGGAACTTTTTAATTTTTCGGGATAAAAAGTATTCAACATTTTAACACATTATATAAACTTTGACTGTGCCAAGTTACATCAAAATCCGTCCACAGTAGTTTTAGCTTGATACGTGTTATTTTAAATAACTTTCTACCCCTATCCTGCGGGAACCGTTGATTTTTCCGGGATAAAATTTTTCCTAAATGTTAATCCAGTACATCAGCTATAATTGTGCCAAGTTGCATCAAAATCTATCGGGTAGTTTCTGCGTGATGCGTGTTCAAAGAGACAGACAGACAGATAGACAGACAGACAGACAGACAGACAAAAAATAAAAAAAAATACCTTTTTGCACTCCATATCGATTTTGAAGTTTATCTCAATCAAAATTTTCAAAAAATATTTAATGTACAGATTTAGCCCAGTTACAGTTTTATTATAGTATAGATAGATATTAGTGTAGATATAGAAGTGTAAGTTTATTATGACATAGGTATTAGGTTTTCATTATTTGTTTTTTTACTTTCGAGTTTGCGCTATAATCACAGCAAGTTTGACGCTTGTATATATACCCGTTTTTACGATGGAGAAAAATGAAATGAAATAGTTTTATGAAAACTAACGTGGTTTTTTAAATAAAAACCAATGCGTAAGTACCTATAGCACCAACGATCTAGATGCTTTTTGACAGACTTATTATTATTTCGTTTCCATGGCAACAGCTAGTAATCGACATTTTCCAGTTTTCCCGCGGAAACTTACCATTATCCGGGATAAAAAGTAACCTATGTTGGTCTGTATACCTATTTACAAATTGGATCAGCTGTTTTGGCGTGAAAGCTCCCCAAACAAACAGTCAACGTTTTACTTTTATATATTGGTATGAATAACAACAACAAACCTTTGGCTACGGACCCAATATGACGAGCGCTGTGCAGTGCAGTGCAACGCAGGCATTGCATTTTTTTTATTATTGTCAATTTTCGATATGTCATATTTTCTGCCAGAGACATGTGTTTAAGTTTAATAAATACTCTTTGTCAGCTTTTCGTTATTTTTTAATATATTATTTATTATATAGGAAATAATACAGACGTGGCTTATCACCAAGTTAACAAACTACTCGTCATTCAGAAGTTTTTGTAACAATGCCATAGACTATAATAGACATGGCGTAGGTTAATGCTCGTTCGTTTAATCTCTATTTGCTTTTATATTTGTTTCTTCACTCTCACGTTCTGTAGGTACCTAGTTTACTTAGAGAAAAAAACAACTTCGTTTAGATTGAGCACGTCTTTGTCTTTTCCAGCTATGTATATAGTAAAATATATATTTTTCTTTTATTATTTCCTGAATAATTAAAAGAGACAACAATGTATACTATATACTATGTACTCAGGTAATATTGTAGGGATACAGTGAAACATAGACTGAAAAATATTTTATAACAATTATTTAGTTCAATATAGGAAGATGGTAAGAAATTAAGTACCTACTTAAATGTGAAAAACTGTTTCGACACTAGAACGTGACGTGAGTCCTATCCGATTAATCTATCTCAAACGTTGACACCCCCACCCAAATATTGGCATGTCACGTAATACCGAATATTTAAACTTTGAAGCCATATTTAGTAGATTTTAATAATAAAGCGGTGTGGTACGAGAATGACAGCAGTACTTTCGTACACTTGATCTAATAAAGTTTGCTTCAAAGTCTTAATTTTCGACGAAGCCTTTATTTGTTGAGTGCCAACTATAGAACATGTTTCCCCCCTCTACTTCTAATGAAGCAGTAACAAAAAGTCTGTACAATGACGATAATAAAAAAGGAATTGGTCTAACTACTACCTTGCTCGCGCGCGAATAAGCTACCACGCGTACGACCACGCGCATACTGCGCGTGCGCAGTAGCGCAAGGTACTTGTCTTTTTCTCTGTTAGCTCTCCACGTAAATACTACTGAACCGATTGAAATGTGGTTTTTACTGATGGATAGGTTACTAGAAGCCGATCAATCGATAAAAACAATTTGACGGTTTAGTGATATCGTTCCCATCATCATCATCATCAGCCTGTATCTGTCCACTGCTGGACGTAGGCCTGTCCTAATGCACGCTACTGAGCTCGGTCTTCAGCTCTCCTCATCCACTTTCTTCCAACCGCTTTTCGCAGGTCGTTACTCCACCTGGCCACAGGGCGTCCTACACTACGTTTGCCTAAACGTGGTCTCCACTTAAGAACTCGTCTACCTCAACGGTTATCAGTTCTTCGGGAAATATGACCAGCCCACTGCCACATTATATCTTCATTACGAATCTTGTCCTTCAGAGAAACCCAAGCATAGCTCTCTGAGCAACCTTAAATTTGTGGACTAGTTTGACGTTTCGGCTCCATAGGACAGGTAGGACGCACTGATTGAAGACTTTTGCCTTCAGGCACTGCGGTATGGACGACGAGAAGACTTTTTTTCTTTTTTTTTTTTAATTCTGACTAGGCAATCGTTTGACCACGATCTCACCTGATGGAAAGCGATGATGTGGTCGAAGGTGTAGCACGCTTGCCTAGTAGATACCTATTCACTCTTGACTTGAACACACCGGGGTTATAATTTACCGGAAATACTGACGAGGGCAGGGCATTCCACTCCTTTGCAGTTCTTATAATAAATGAAGAAGCGTAACGCTTCTTCTTGTGCGAGGTATTTCAACCATGAAAGGGTGGCGCTTTGCTTACGGTGATGGAAAGGTGATGGGGGAATCAGGTTGTGCAGTTCTTGTGCACACTCTCCATAGTGCAATCTGTAGAATACCGCCAGGCTTGCTAACACACGTCGATGCGCCAGACTTTGAAGCTTACTCTTTACCAGAGTGTCATCCCCAATGAGCCTGATAGCACGTCTCTCAATTGTATCCAAAGACTCGAGCTGATACTTGGCAGAACCGTCCCAGAGGTGGCAGCAGTACTCCTACAAGAAGCCGAATGCTGCCCAACCCAGCTGAATTCTTCTGTTAGCTTATTGCCTTCCTTCTCAAAGTAATGGGGGAACCTGGGGAGACTTGATCACCACTTTATATTTTACGAAATAACTCGAAGCGTATAAGGTTATTTAAACATTTTTTTGACTTTTATTATAAAGAATTTAATAGGTAATCATATACTACTGTCAATTACCGATTAAAGACAGACATTAATTATTTAGTGTCGTTTTTGTAAAACTCGGCAAAAGGATCAAGTCTTCCTTAATATGGGAGACTTGTTCCCGGTAGTAGGGTAGATTTGATCATTGGGGATCAAGTGAACCTACTCATATTATTACTTAATTAAATAAATAAATTTTAATTATAAGGGAGGCTTTGTTTTGAATAGATCTAATGAGATGGAATGCCTGATGTGTTTTAATGAATGTAAAAACTCATCATTAATAAGTACTTAATTATGTAATCAGTCTCACAAATTTCAGAGAGGTAACTCAGTCCTTAACAAAAAATAATAATTTAATCACTTCACTTATAATAATAAATCACATTCGATCACATTATAAATCCTATTCAATATTGAATTTACGCAGAGACTTCTTGGATTCAAATCCACTTACACGTCTGCTATTTGTCTTAACGCTTGGTGGTTCAATATTTTTTTATCACTTGCTATCTTGCAATTTCAGATATGTCATCTTTAATTGGCCACTTAAATTTGTGGTCATCTATTTTCTTAGCAAATTGTATTATTACATAGCCATGTTCTATTAAAGATTTTACGTGCCCTACATAACGATGCACAAGATTTTTCATGGACAATAAATTGACTATGACCCAGGGTCTATTTTTAATCGGTGATAAAGGTTCATATTCATTTTCGGATTCACAACAAGAGTAATCAAATTCATCCACATCTTCTCAAACATCATGCACTGACTCCGGAGATTATCCGGAGTATTTCACTCTCAGGTCAGGCTGTGATGTAATTTGCTTGCCTTTTCTAAATAAACTGCAAGTAAGTCTTCTTCCTGCTTAGTGAAAATTTTCGCTTGAGTGTAATCAGGTTCATACCTTATATCTTCTTTAACGTTACGTTTTTTTATACAGGTACTTTTATACGCAATGCCAAAATTGTATAAGTGAAAAGAAGGCGTTAAGAAACGTGCACCAATTGATTAAATAAAAAATGAAGCAAGCTGTAGAACATGTATTGAATAGAAATACTATAAAAGGAACTGCTAAAAGCTTCGATTTCTCATAATTGAGAAAAAAAAAATTTAATCAATTGGTGCACGTTTCTTAACGCCTTCTTTTCACTTATAAAATTTTGGCATTGCGTATAAAAGTACCTGTATAAAAAATACGGGTAACATATATAACCATAAGCATATGGGTATGTAACACATAAGTACTTGTATAAAAAAACCAACACATAAAATGGTAAGGTAGACTTGATCCCGGGATCTAATCGCCCCTGCACGACAGGGATTAAATCTCCCCGTCTGTACAATTTTTTATAATGAAAGCAATAGTTTACAAAACAAAACATTAGCTTAGAACAAACTTTGATCATACCTTCTTAGCTAAATCCCTAACCTATTTTTTAAAACCAAACAAGAATTATCATATCAAAAACTACTCAAAAAAACAAATTAAATACTTACGAAAAAATAATATTTATCGGCAAAACCTTCTGCCACTTACCGCTCTGAAGTTGTCTGCGTAAGACTGTCAATGTCAACTTCAACGTTCCAGACCATCAAAGAGCTACAATGTTGCCAACGTGGAATTTAAAATACTGCTATAGATTCTGATATTTATGTGGGTGATCAAGTCACCCGAGTGATCAAGTCTCCTCAGGTTCCCCTGTATATTTATTGTTCCCGTTCAATTATAATTATTTTACTCGTTTAGTTTTAGTTCAAAAAACATTTTAGATATGAAGTTTTTTTTAACGATTTAAAAATTATGCAATTGAGAACCTCTACATGGATTTCTAAGAATACATCTGCCTATATTTATCCCCCGAACTCAAAAAGGGGTGCTATAAGTTTAGGGTGTATGTATCATTGTTTCTTTCTGTGGCAACGTAGCTCCCAAACGAAGGGAACGATTTTGATGCGTTTTTTTCTGTTTGAAAGCTGATGTGATTGAGATGCTTTTTAGCTATAATGGGGGATGGGGGGTTGGAGTTTATATGCATTTTTTAATTTGCGCTTGTTAACGGTTATCGTAGCCAACATAGAGATAGAACCCTGCTAAAATACCCTGCATTGTATAGTCCCTACTCGCCAATACTAAAGAAAATATACATTACGCGACAATACTGACATTGCCATGCATTCGCACGCCATTCAATTCTAATTCATTGAATGATATCGCTGCTAACTACGGTAGGTAGGTAGCTATTGATTGGTGAATCATTGTGGTTGGTCAGGAACTTTCTGGTCGGTATGGAAACAAGGAACGTTCCTGAGTTATTACTTTCGGACAAAATGAATCGAGAAATTAAAGTTATTGATCCCGAAACAGAGAAAATTTACGCCTTGAGTATCTACGCCTTTTTATTTTTAAGGACATAATTTTAAGACAGCCTATTGAGGTTTTTCCTGTCGTTACAGGTAAGTATTTTTGTCTGACGTAGGTAACTGTTTTGTTTGGTCAAGATTATCTGTAAACAGGCTATTTTAGGCCAGGTGCGTGATGGCTGCCTAATCGGTGGGTCATCTATGAGGTTCTACCGTGGTGTCGTAGTGGTACTACCCCATTGTTGCCCCCTACATTGCGTGTGCCAAATCGTGCTAAGCTGTGGACTAGAAGAATACGTAATCGTGATAGTGGAGGGTTTACTTTTCTAGCATTAGATTATATAGATATTTTAAGGTATAGTCCGTTCTCTCTAGATTGGGAATTGTACGGAAACTTAGTAAGTTGAGTAGGTACTTACCTGTTTATGCTTAGAGGCACAATACATATTTAAGATTTTGAGTCTACCCAATTGGAAGCAGTACCAATATTAAAAGAAGTTGTGTTTTACTGCACGTCACTATCAGCAGCTTCGTAGATAGGTAATCACTTTTTGGAAGAACAAACTCGAACTCTTTTTAACACGATGTTTGACCATTTTATGGAGGAATTCCATTATTTCAAGAAATTAACATTGTGGTTTCTGCAAAAAGATGCATCATGGCGTGCACAGGTACCTAATTCGATTACTGATTGATTCTAACATGTATCCTGTTTATTAATTTCATCTTAAGAGGATAGGGCACCCACGCGGCTTCTATAGATTTCCCTTACATTTTTCGTGAAAATGTTTTGGGAGAAAATGTTTCTACCAAAAAGACCAAAATAATTGGATTTTGTTATGGTACTACAAAACAAAATCCAATTATTTTGGTCTTTTTTTATTAATCACATATTAAACCACGTTTAAGGATTTTGCTTTTTCTTAATTTAAATTATTTTTTATTTAAACAGTACACGATCTTGAGAGACATGTTACGAGAAAATATTGGTATTTAAACACTCATTAATTCAAATTCTTTACAAATTATCATAAAAATAAAAATCTATAAACGTAGTTTATTTTGTGATTAATAAAAAACGACTAGAATGATTGGGTTTTTTATGGTTTAGTATGGTAGAAACGTTTTCTCCCAAAACGATAATTTCACGGAAATGTAAGCAAAACTTGTAGAAGCCGCGCAGGTGCCCTATCCTCTTAATATCTCTGTGATTAATTCAATCTTATCTGTAAGTTTTTTCGGCACAAATATTGAAAATGATAAAATACCTTCACGAAGCACTAAGCTCACAACTGGATGACAATGCAATATTTTCATTCGCTTTATTATTTCTTTATGTCCGTCCGGTACCGGTACAAATTTGTATAAACGTATAGGTAGTGCAGCGGCAGCGGCGGCGAGAGCCGAAGTTAACTTAGCTGTTTGGTCGCCATAGCCGATTTTTAATAAACTGTTACTGTTTTTTTATAAACTTAAAACTGAAATAACTCATAAACTAAGCGTCGCCTGCAGGGGGAGGGCTACCAGGGGGCAGCCCTCCCCTCCCCCCACCCCCCTCAACTCCTGCCTCTCGTTTCTATAAAATTTCCCAAAGTTTAAAAAAAAATTAGGTTAAAAATAAGATTGAATTAATCAGAGAGATATTATTATGATGAGAGAATTAATAAACAGGATACATGTTAGAATCAATCATTGCAGTAATCGAAGTAGGTACCTGTGCACGCCATGATGCATTTTTTGCAGAAACCACGATGATAATTTCCTAAATTAATTCAGGGAATTGTAGTTAACTACATAAAATGTTATAGATATGTACTAATTACTAAAGCAGATAACCCATGCCATTCAATTAATTAATATCTGTATTCAATGCATTATTGCACAGATATGCACCTCTGAATGAACTACGTACGTAGTAATTGAGCTCAATGGAATGAACCATAATCGTTCCTTTACGCATAAACTTGGATATTATGCTGTTATTACACCAAAGGTATCGTGGGAATGAGATATAATGACGCCAATCTGCATCGACCAATATGACGTCGTTTATTTTGATGTACTTACAATAAAGCTATGTTTATTTATCTTGTTCGAAGAAAATCCGTGACGTTAGAACCAATTATCTTACTTATTTATAACTAGCTTTTGCCCGCGAGTTCATCCGCTTGGACAACAGTTTATCGCAATAAAAATAACCTGTGTCCTTCCTCAGGGCTTAAACTATCTTCATACAAAAATTCATTCATTCATAATTTCATTAACAATTATTACATTGTATCTGGAACTAAAAGATTAACACAAAAAGAAATTAAAACAATACATACACTCAAATTATCGTCAACAACTTCACAAAAACATTAAATTCAAAATAAAACAGTTATAAAATACATTCAACAAAACAACTTAATTCTAAAATGTCAACACTTTTTTCCAAATAAGTAATGTTTATAAAATTAATATAAAATCATAAATGCATATATTTATAATTAAAATTATTTAGAATTGAAATCATCGATTGAATATAAACACCATTTCAGCAAGAGCCCTTTCAATTTTAGTTGAAATATGTTTAGACTATCAATTGTCTTCAGTTCTATTGGTACGAGTAAGCGATTAAATAGCTTAACTGCCTGGTACCTGGAACAATGCTTAGTAATGTTAAGCTTTGGAGTGAAATCAAATGCCAATACTAACTACTTTTGAATCGACTTCACAAAAGGAGACGGTTATATGTTCGGCTGTATGTATGTTTTTTTTTATGTATGTCGGTTGATAGCTCCGTCAATTGTGGACCGATTTGAAAAATTCTTATTTGTTTGAAAGGGTATACTTTCCAAACGGTCCCATATAAATTGTATCAAAATTAGTTTAGCAGTTTTTCGAGAATAAATAGTTTTGTTGAGTAGATCCATTCGATTTTGTGTTTATATTGCTTTTATTTTGTATTTATCTCTGAGATTTCTAAATCTATTTAGATGGTTGTTTTTTTATTCAAAAGGGTAAACTTTCTGTGTGGTCCCATACAAATTTTATCAAAATTGGTTTAGTAGTTTTATTATAAAATCTATTTGTTTTATAGTTAATGTTCTCTAATATCTTGGGATTTCTGAACTGAATTAGATGATTGTTTTACTTGAGTAAAAAGACCTCAATCTAGTGTAGTAGTAGTAGTAGTAGTAGTAGTAGTAGTAGTAGTAGTATATAAAAGAATTACACAAACGGATGATGGAATCCCTTCGAGTTTGGGCTCATTTGGTTTGTCTTGATGAGATCATGTCTGGTTTCATGTGGTATCAAGGGTCTGATGATGGAGCCGGAAGGTAGTCACAGGAACTCAACAACAAAATGATGGAACCCTTTCGAGTTTGTGCTCATTTGGTTTGTCTTGGTGAGTTCTCTGGTTTTATGTGGTATCCAGGGATGATGGAGCTGGAAGGTACTCACAGGAACTCAACAACAAAATGATGGAACCCCTTTAAGTTTGGGCTCATTTGGTTTGTCCTGATGAGTTCTCTGGTGTTATGTGGTTTTCAGGGTCTGATGATGGAGCCGGAAGATAGTCACAGGAACGCAACAACAAAATGATGGAAAATAGTCAAAACTAATTCAGTTGTTATATATGTAGGTTTTATTCACTAAAGTGAGTGAGTGTCTACTATTTTCTATGGCATATATTCTTTCCGATGTGTTCTTAGGCCACTAAAAATCAAAAAATAAAATATTTTCCCAAAAAAAAAAAAACGACTTCATAATAAAAATGTTATTTTGTAAACAACCACTAAAAAGAATGAAATAATTTACAATTGGGCCAGAACAGTATCACTTTTTCGAAATTACCAACGTAATAATAATGCATAAATACAACATAAGATAAGAAAGAGTTTTTTGAAATATTTTATTTGTTCAGCTGTTTCGTATTTGTCTCTAAATTTGATAACGTCTGTGAGAAGAACCATAACATACAGGCTAGGAACCGTTAGAATGTCAAGTTCCCTAAAATACTCTTTACATGATTCCCACGGTCATAGTGCGTATACCAAACGCACTATGACACGAATAGCACGCTTCTGTAAAACAAAGCCTCTTTTAATGTTGTAATCGTAACTATTGCCTCAACATCGAATCCTGTACCTCAACTTGGATTCCACAAGTGCGTAGTACACCAATTTGAGCTGTTTGATGGTCACTTCGTCACGTAGACTCCCCAAAGCGTAGCACGCTGAGCTAATATAGCTATCGACCGCTTCAAGTTCGTTCTTCCAATTTAAAAGTTGGTCAATATATACCCCCAAAAAATTGACACAGTCCACCATATCTATCTTTCCATTGAACTCAATGTTCATTGTCCGGTAATTTTGAGAAGTGGATCTGAAGAGTATGGTATTGGTCTTTTTTGTATTTAACTTTAAGTTATTCGCGCCAAACCATTTTTCAAAAGCTTTGAGTGCACAGTTTACCTTGGCTTCTAAGTTTTGCAAAGTATCAGCTGACATGATTGCATTCGTATCATCCGCGTAGACCACAACCTGAAGATCAGGAATTGTGTCGACGATATATTTTATTAAATCATTTACAAATATTATAAACAATATCGGATCTAAGATTGAACCCTGCGGAACCACACGTTTAATATGAATTAAACTGGATTTGGTTGTTAGCACGCATCTGTTAACAGTATTGTTTAATTCTACAAAGTATTTTCTATTCTATAAATACGAGACAAAAATGTGCAGTGCATTATCCCTTACGCCATAGTGCTCCAATTTAGATAGTAAAATACTATGATCTACCATGTCGAATGCAGAGCTCAGATCAAGGAATACTACTGCTACGTTTAATTTATTATTTAGCTTATACACCACATCGTTTACTAGAAAATCAATTGCATCTACAGTTCCAATGCATTTTTTTGTAACCAAACTGGCGTCTATCTAGGATATTATTTAGGTTAAGATGTCACATCTTCTTTTAGAATATTTTCACCAATCTGTCTTTTAGAATATTTTCAAATATTTTGGATACAATGGGTAATAATGATATTGGGCGATAGTTTTTAGGATCAGTTTTACTTCCTTTTTTATAAATAGGGAGAACTCGAGCAATTTTAAGCTGTTTGGGAAAAAAAACAGAATTAATACATGTATTGAAAAAGCTTGCCAGTGGCTCTGCTAAGATATCTATGTTGTCTTTTATTACAGTTATTGGTATTTCATCATAACCAAATGATGTTTTCGATTCCATTTTACAAACAGTTTTATGAATTTCATTTTCATTAGTCAATCGTAGATTCATTTCAGCCTCACTTTGCGTAGAGTATGTTTGTAGGAACGTCAAAGCATCACTTTTATCTAAGGGAGAGTTACTTTTACTATGACCATAGTCATATCGCTCAGCAAAAATGTCCGCTATCTCTTGTGAGCCGTTAATGATAGTATTATTAATTTTTAGCATAGTAAAATCCATTTTCTTAATTTTACTTTTATCTCTATGTCTATTTACTACACTCCATATTTGTTTGACCTTATTATTAGCTTTGTCTATCTCCTTTTGAACTGCTGTTTTTTTTCTTGCCACAAATGAAAATCTTAGTGTAGTTATTTCTGTATGTCAATATAGTCTCATCGCACCTACATTTGTTTGCAGAATTCAGAAATCTTTTCATTTTGCTGGCAATCTTAACTCCTTTTGAGATCCACTTATGTTGATCTCTCATTATCAGAGTAACTTTATTGGCTCTTTTTATAAAGTTTTTTCTAAAGAGGGTTTTTAGGTTCATCAAAAAATTATTAATATTACATTCTCTAAGACTGCTCTTCATCAGTGCATCTCGAAAATTACTTTTTGCTTTCTTGGTATATGCTCTACTTTTTATAGTCACAAATTGTTCTAATTCTTTATTATGTAAGGAATGTTCCATAACTAAACTACAAAATAGACCCACATGTCCGTCCGCCAGTCTGTTGTGATCTACCTCACAATTGTCAATGTTGATATCTGATATAGAATAGTAATTATATTGTCTATATATGATTCAGAATCATTGCGAACAAAGGTGTTCGAAAAAAATAGGTGTCTAAAATCAAAACATTTTAAAAGTGTTAATAACTCCGTCTGATTTTTGCTCTGCTTCAAGAAATTTACGTTAAAATCACCAAATATTATAAGTCTCCTGCTGAAAAGTGTTCCATCAATCTTTCCATTCTTGTGATAAAATCATTAAAGTTTTTGTCATCAGGCGTTCTATATAAAAAACAAATATTTAAATTAAAATCAGTATCTTTAACGCCACATATCTCGAAACAGTTTATTTTATACAACTCTTTGCAAAAATGTAGCTCTACAATATTTTTCTCTTTTATACCTAATATCAGAGTTCCTCCTCTTTTTATTTAGTCTAGTATTATAAGTAAGTAATTTGTAATTCTCCAAATCACACATAGATATAGTTTGTTCATTCAAGAAATGCTCACAAACGCAAATCAGATCAATGCTAAAGTTTTGGCTATCTAAATAAATTTTAAGCTCGTCTCTTTTGTTCAATAATCCACACATATTTTGGTAAAAAATATTGATCTTGGTAACAGGACAGTCATATTGAGAAACAAATATGTTTGCGGTTTACTTGTCAATTTGGCTGGATGAGCAAGTGGCGGTACTATTCGCTCTGGAAGTCTCGAAAAAATGTCTCTACTTGAACAGGAACAGACTCAGTTTGCTAGCTGGCACAAATCACATTTGCTTCCGGTCTCCCATCTGTTTGTGAAGAGACACTTTTGTACTCTTTTTGTGCTATAGTTGTCCTATTTTTGTGGTAGTCTAGGTATTTAATTTTATAATAAATTTGTAGAATGGCACACAGTAAATATTGTTGCGCTTATCCGATCTGTCGTTTTGAAAATTTAATATTCTAAGATTTGTAAAGCCCGCAGTTGTTTTTTTCATTAAGATTAGTTCCGCCTTTCGTAATGAAAAGCCCAATTCCTTCAATCTATCTCGCTATCTTCTGCAAGTTCAAGCCAATTTCCATCGAAAGTATCGAGATCGTCGCGCCGCCACCGCTTTGGGTACCCAATGTGCGGCGATCTTTGCTCATCTATTACCCATTCTTTATAATAATAGGTACCTATACCTACTATTATTTATTCTGTGATATTGGTATGTTTTTTTTCACAGGAGCAAGGCCAGCTATAGGAAAACATGATCCGTATTCCGTGATAGATCTTTGAACACTTTAACAAAATCTTTGTACAAATCAGCGCTCTTCCTCAGATTAAATATACTTTAGTAATATTTAGTCTGAAAGTTCTTCTTTGCTATATCCATTGTACCACGGTAATATGATTGTACTTTGCACAATATAAGTGCAAAAAAACCTCAGTAAATGAGCAATACCTAACTTGTTTTCTAGCCATCTATACAATTTCGATTTCCTTATCAGGTTGGAACAAATGATGGCCTCGTACTGCCTAAACTTAGTTGTGTTGGGGTGAAGGTTCCAGAGATATTTATTCAAATTAATAGCGTGCATTGTAGCAAGCGTCTATGATCCGCTTACATTGTGGATGGCTAGCAGAAGCACGTCCCTCTACCATTAGCGAAATTAATTTAATCAACCTATAGCAACTATAGCAAGTAGCTTCGTCGTGACTTCTTTTGCTTTAGGTAGGTAGATAAGTAAGAATACTAACTGTGCCCGCGGCTTAGCACGAGGGGTCATTTATCTAACTTAAACCCTAAGCTAACCAACAGTGAAAACCGCATCGCAATCTGTCCTGTAGTTTTTACGTGATGCGCGAACAAACATACTGACAAACAAACAGAACGATTTTTAAAAATCTTATATTCTTGAGCAGTAGCTTACTTTAAGTACCTAAAACTTTTTTTTTTAAATTATCTTCTTCGTACACACTTTTTCGTACTTATTGCTTTATTATAAGCACAGATAGAAGATGTATTTTCCTGACTATTGAACCTATTTGTCCTACACTCGCCTAGCCACAGCAAAGAATAATAAATGCGCAAACCATGCAGGAATACTAGTACTAGGTAGGTATACCTACGTATATGGGTAGGTTGACTTAATTCTACTTATATATCTCTATTAGTGCATTCTACAGAATGGACCGTGCCAAGGATTTGCACCTAAAGAGACAAATGTATATAGGAATAAATAAATGAGATTAGATAAACACCTACATTCGTAAAGTAGGTTACCTGTGTTGTATGTTTGGTTTGCATATACACACTAGCCTACATGGTTCTTACTAATGTCAAAGTTAAATAAAATTTTCGCTCATCCTAATTTCATAAGATTATTATGATAGGTGCAAATATTGACTAGAAAAATCATTCGTCTGATCTTGTGTGAAATTCTTGTCGGCATTGAATGTTTCTTAGGATATTTAGGAAATTGTCTCAGATGTAAAACCGCGTAGAACAGTATAATTTAATTTCATGGTTTTTTGTAATCGGGTTCATGAATCTATTGTTCCCGATAAAATAAAAGTTTCATACATCTTGCTCCGCGGGTGAAGGAAGCAAAATTAAATGAGAATAATAATTATGGTCGCTTCACTCTTGACCGCTCTACGTTCTGTTACAGAAAGCAAAGTAGTTGGTAGTAAATACTAGCTTTTGCCCGCGACTTCGTCCGCTCGGACTATAGTTTGTCGCGAAAAAACCTATGTTCTTCTAGGATATTAAAAACTAACGCTAAAGTATAGCACCAATGCTCTTGATGTTTTTTGATAGCCTTTTTTTATTTCATTTCCATGGCAACCGTTCCTTATAGCAAGTAATCAACATTTTCCAGTTTTCCCGTGAAAACTTACCATTTTCCGGGATAAAAAGTATTCTATGTTTTAACGATATATTCCCAACTGCCCCATTAACGTCCCCATCAATGGGGCCGATGAGAATTTAAATTCCCACCTGCCCTATTATCCACGCTCATGGGGCCGATGGGAATTTAAATTCATATCGGCCCCATTAGCGTGAATAATGGGGCCGTTACTTTTGAAATACTTTTGACATACATTTGACGTACTTTTGACATAAATTTGACATACCTTTAACATACTTTTGACATATATTTGGCATACTTTTGACATACTTTTGTAATTCTTTTCACATAATTTCGGCATACTTTTGACATAATTTTTACATACGTTTGAAATACTTTATACGTACATGTAATGTTAAAGCAAATGTACGTAACATTTGCTTTTACATACTTTTATATTACTTTTCACATACTTTCAGCGTACTTTAGACATACATTTGACGTACTTTAGACATACTTTTGATATACTTTTGACATAATTATGATATATTTCTTTTGAAATACTTTTTACATACTTTTGATATACTTTTGACATAATTATGATATATTTCTTTTGAAATACTTTTGACATACTTTTGCTTTAACATAATTTTGTAATTCTTTTCACATACTTTCGGCATACTTTTGACATACTTTTGATATACTTTAGCATATTTTGACATATTTTGGCACATTTGACGTACTTTTGTAATATTTTTTTATGTTGACTTTTTTTAACTTTTGATATACGTATTGCTGACTGCCCCATTGGCGTGAAAGTTCCGAACGGCCTCATTTTCTTTTTATAATTGAGTCGCATTAGTGGTTTTTGTTGCATATTTAAATTTCAAACTTTCTGACTGTAAGTATACTAAAATTGAGTGTTAGTAGGAATAGAAATAAATAAAAGGCCAAATAATTCGATCAAATCAAATACTGATTTATTGACAATAACACTTTTCATTAAAAATTCACTATGCCGGTATTTAAATTGTCAATATTTATAAACGGTCATATCTTTAGGTATTAGAATAAAACAACATTTTTCACAGCCATAGTTTACAATAATTTTTCTTACAGATAATATCAAGGTATTTTTTATCACAGTAATCATCACATTTTTACAATAATTCACTTTATAAAAATTAAAGGTGGTACAATGTGGTATACAGTTTTTTATATTATTTAATTTAGCACCAGATGATTCCTGTGATAAAAACCTTTCATGTTGTACTTAAGATATTAAACGTTAGAAAAATAATTGTAAAATATGCTGTGATTGTTGCGATATTATAATATTTAGTTAAACTTCTTGTACCTTAGTTTCTATCAACAGAATTATTGAAAAATGTGATAATTACTGTGATAAAAACTATTTGATATTATCTGTAAGAAAAATAATTGTAAAATATGGCTATGATTAATGTTGTTTTATTCCAGTACCTAAAGATATGACCAATTATAAATATTGTTAATTTAAATAAATGCATAGTGTTTTTTTAATGAAAAGAGTTATTGTCAATAAACCAGTATTTGATTTGCTAGAACAAGTTGGCCTTTTATTTTTTTCTTATCCTATTAACACTCAATTTCAGTGTAATAACACAGTCAGAAAGTAAATATGCAACAATAAACACTAAAGCGACAAAATTATCAAAAAGAAAATGGGGCCGTTGTGAATTTCACGCCAATGGGGCAGTTGGGAATATGTACGTAAAAAGTAAAAAATATGTCAATAATATGTCAAAAAACGTCAAATTTGTCAAAAATAAGTCAAAAGTATGTTATAAGTATGTCAAAGGTAAGTAAAAAGAAATATGTCAAAAGTATGTCAAAAACATTTCAAAAGTATGCGGAAAGTATGTCAAAAAAATTACGAAAGTATGCCGAAAGTATTTGAAAAGAATTACAAAATTATGTTAAAGCAAATGAAAGTCAAAAGTATTTCAAAAGAAATATATCATAATAATGTCAAAGGTATGTCAAAAATATGTCAAAAATATGTAAAAAGTATGTCAAAAGTACGTCAAATGTATGTCAAAAGTATTTCAAAAGTATACCGAAAGTATGTAAAAAGAATTACAAAAGTATGTCAAAATAATATCTAAAATATGTGAAAGTAAGTCAAAAGTACGCCGAAAATATGTGAAAAGAATTACAAAGGTATGTTAAAGTAAATGAACGTCAAAATTATATCAAAAGTATGTGAAAAGTATGTCAAAAGTATGCCAAATGTATGTCAAAAGTACGTAAAATGTATGTCAAAAGTAACGTCCTCATCAATGGGGCCGATGGGAATTTAAATTCTCATCAGCCCCATTATTCACGCTAATGGGGCCGATGGGAATTTAAATTCCCACCTGCCCCATTACACACACCAATGGGGCAGGTGGGAATTTAAATTCCCATCGGCCCCATTGATGGGGACATTAATGGGGCGGTTGGGAATATATCGTTTTAACCATGAATACTTTTAAAAGCTATCTCCATTCCAAATTTAATCAAAATCCGTCCAGCCGTTATTGCGTGAAAGCTTCCGATATAAACACTTAAATAAACAAACAGACAACGTTTCAGTTTTATATATTGGTGTAGATTGGATATTAAAGTGAAACTTTGTTTGTTTGTTTGTTTGCGGAGCTTTCACGCCAAAACGGCTAATCCAATTTTAAGAAAACTTTGTAAATAGGTACTGTACTATACAAAGATCCCGATTTTTATCCCGGAAAATGGTAAGTTGCCACGGGAAAACTGGAAAATGTGTCGCTGTAAGGAACGGAATGACAGACGTTGCCCTGGAAACGATATAATAACAAATCTGTAAAAAGAATCAAGAGCGTTGTCGCTATACTTTTGCATTGGTTTTTAATATCCTAGATGAACCTATAATACTTTTTTTCGCGATAAACTGTAGTTCGCGCGGACGTAGTCGCGGGCCAAAACTAGTACTTGATAAAGATAGAAGATAGATAACTATGTTTGTCAATCAGTCTCTAACCAAACGTCTGTTTCATATTATTCACAAGATTTTAAAGATTTTCTTTGAAATTTTCCGTTGCGGATCCCAGCACGTGTTTGTGAGATTGCCGCAATTTTATGCCTATTGATACGAGTATATTATTACGTATTTGCAAACAGTTTTGTTATATACCCCTGTATATACCGGGAAGTCCAAAACCTCCTGACATCTCTGTTCGCTGCTCAATAGTGTCAGATTTAATTTTACCCACTTTTATTCGGTAGGATATCCTGAAAGGTATGAACGGACATACGAAAGCCCTCTATAAAACCTATTTTCTTTTTATAATTTACCGTCATTGGCTTGTCATTTACTCGAGTGCAAACTCGAACGTGGATGGTTTAGTTTAGAAATGCCGCCGCCGGCCGCCGCGGCGCCCCACGCATGATTTGCGTGGTCTAGGAAAACGAATCGGGGCTTGGTTGCCTCGCAGGTATCAGAAAAAATAATACTGAAGTAGGTATGTACCAAGCCGCGAATTAAAGTTCGAGGGTCTCGTCGAGTCGAGATAATGTACAGTGTGTAAGAAGACCTTTGCATACAAAAAAAAAGTATTAATAAGTATATATTTTAGTTAGTATGTTGATGCTTGGTATTTCAAGTAACATTTATGGACTCTTTTTGGGAAAAGTTATTTACTTTAACAAGACATAAGTTCAAAAACTAAAACCCAACTACTGTCGGGTAAAAAATAGCCTGTGACACTCAGTAAATGCAGACGAATCGACTGATACCTCGCTTGTCAAAATCGGACCAATATGGGCGACGCTATGGTGGAACAACCACATATCCACAAACATCATACATACATACATACATAGACTGTAAACTCTTTACCATTCCCTTGCTTCGCCGAAGTCGGGTAAAAATAGCATTAAAAGTTTTGTGGACCCGCGGATCATAACTTTTGGACCCGATTACTCTAAGCCAATTTCATGAAGTCTGTTTTTTAGGATTCCGTATCAAACAATCCGCTATGTCCGTCTGAACGTCTATCCGTCTGTACGTTCGTCCGTCTGTGCGTCAGTCTCGATGTCACAACCATTTTATTCAAAAACTATTAATACTATTCAAAGTTGAAAATTGGCACCTGTATGTATTATATGATTAGCAGGCTGAAGTGGCAGTGGGATGGTCATATTTGCCGAAGGACTGATAACCGTTGGGTTAGACGTGTTCTTGAGTGAAGACCGCGACTTGGCAAACGTAATGTAGGACGTCCTCCGGCTAGGTGGAGCGACGACATCCGCTAGATATCTGGCAGCGGTTGGAAAAGAATTGCCGAAAATCGGGCTCAGTGGCGTGCTTTGGGAGAGACAAAACTAAAAGTTTGAAAATACGAGTATCTAGGGTACCAGCGCATAAATATCTTGAGTACCAGCGCATAAATATCTAGGGTACCATCGCATTATAAGAAATTAATTTAAAAAAACGACTTTCTAGGGTTAACTAGTCAAATCTGAACAAATTCCGTAGTGAGAGACATCCATCCGTAAAAACAACTTTGTTGACGTATAACGTAAAAACTACTGGACCAAATGCGACGCGGTTTTAACAGTTGGGTAGCCTATGGTGGTGACTTATAAACTGGTATAACTTGGTATCTCAATCAGAAGAGTAGAAGCCGAGCAATTAGAAAAACCTTTCTTGAAGGCTGAAGGAATTTTGATCAAATGTATCAAATATTGGTATTTTAGATCTTGTAATAAAAAAACGAGAGTAATTTTAACCTAGAGAAATGACCACGCGTCCGAAGCCGCGGGTACAGCTAGTACTTATAATGAAGCAATAAGTTCAAAAAAGTCTGTACAAAGAAGATAATTTAGAAAAAATGGTGTAGTGTACTTAAAATAAGTTTACTGAACAAGAATCCATACCAATATATAAAAGTGAAACGTTGTCTGTTTGTATGGGGAGCTTTCACGCCATAATGGCTTAACGGATTTTGATGAAATTTGGAATGGAGATAGTTTATAACCTGGAATAAACATAGGATACTTTTTAATCCTGGGAAATTGTAAGTTTGCACGGGAAAACTGGAAAATGTTGATTACTTGCTGATTTTTAAACTTTAATATTTTACACGATTTTTAAATATGTTAAACTATCTCTCCCGCCCGCGACTTTGTCCGCGCGAACTACTGTTTGCCGCAAAAAAAACATCTTAAATAAGTAAGTTCTTCTAGGATATTAAAACATATTAAAAACTTTCGGTAAGTCAGTTGTCGATCGATTAGGTATTATTTATTCTGTGGATAGGACGACGAGGATTAAAGATAAAAATGGCGCGAAAATCGATCAAATTTAAAGAATTCGATGTTAAGTGCGATAATTGGGGCAATTATATAGACAGATTAAAATATTGTTTTGAGGCAAACGGAATTGTCTCGGAAGAGGTTAGGAGGGCTAATTTCTATACAGTATGTGGTGCACAAGTATTCGAGAATTTACTGGCGTTGATTACACCAAAGAAATCTAGTGAAGTGACATTCAATGAAATAGTGACAATCCTAACTAAACATTACAGTCCTAAATCTAATGAGATTTCTGTGTCATACAAATTTTATCAACGTGATCAAAAAAAAGGTGAAACAGCGGCAGAATATGTTGCAGAACTTCGGAAAATATGCTCAAGATGTAATTTTGTGGACATGGAACGAATGCTTCGTGACAGACTCGTTTGCGGTATGAATGATAAGAAGTTACAGTATGAACTGTTAAAAAGGGACAATTTACGTTATGGAGATGTGGTGGACGCGATGTTATCATCTGAAAGTGCGGGGAGGGACGCTCGCATGATGCAGAGCGCTGCCATCGCAGGTGCTATGGCCGGCTACGACGCGACGGCGATGAGCGCCGCGATGAACACACCGCTGGCATGTGAACCGATGGACGTTAACGCTGTGCAATCAAAAGGCGTTCGACTTTGTTATCGGTGTGGAGACCGCCATGGAGGCGAATGTCGTTTCGTTAATGCTGTATGTAATTACTGCAAGAAAAAAGGTCACATCGCAAAAATTTGTACTGCCAAAAAGAGAGATCATTCAAACAAAGTAAATTTTACCTATGATGAGGCTGATAATGTTGATATGAACATGAACGGTATATACAATGTTTTAGTAATTTCTTCGTTTTATTTGGAAATATAATATCGGTATGGTATCGAAAGGTTCTGAATCGGGGGGATGGATGGCAGAAAGGATGGATGGTGTTTTGATAGCTTAGGGCACCTCAAGCAAACCGGACTTGAGAAGTTTGTGACATAATTATCTCTTTTCACGCCTATCAGTAGCAATAATTCGCTTGCCATGGGTTCCTGACCGTGTCCCAATTCGACACGATTGCTCGCTAATCAGCCAATTTGCTGTTAATTTCCTCTAAGCGCTGGTCGAGGGCTTATTTATAGATTTCTTAATTGAACTCTGCATCACGTTAATTAAGACGACATCCGGTCACAGGACTGACGGGATCGAGGTGGCAATGGGTGCAATTTATACCATATAACAAGAAACCACCTTTTAAACCGACATCCCAAAACAAAGTCTGTAATTCTAGTACGTAGTACTTACCTACTACTAATTATTCTGTGAAAATGTTGTCAAAAACTTATGATCTAAAGGTTTGGTTTAAAGGTTTGTGCCGACGAAAATTAACACGAAATAATTTCAAATACTAAAACCCGACAACGGGGATGTAACGAGGCGAAACACCAACTCATCGCTTCAAGCCAACATCATGGTGCATCCTACTGGCTTACTAACGGGGCTCTGGTGACCGACAGATGCCAGTATAAACATCCAAATACGTGTGTAGCAAAATGGCGCAGGCCGGTGACGGGCAGCAGCGTCACCGATGCAAGAAACTACACCATGCGATCGCCAATGCCGTCGCAGGGTGTAGCTTCTTGCATGCCGAGCGTGGCGATTATGGGCAAAACCCCAAATGAACGGCACAAACAAAAAATAGACCCTAGTTCCCGGTCGCCCTGCTAGTCCAGACCAAGGTGGCAGTCTCGTAAATGGCAGGGCAGGGCGTGTGAAGATTCCCCGGGTCCAACAAAAACCAAAATATATCGACTTGGCTACGTATAATGGGCGAACGCTTAGGCTCGATGATTACTTGGCACAGTTAGAATCGGAACTAGATAGGATACGGTGGCAGATTCGATAGGGAAGCCAACAGAAGTATGCAGTTGGGCTGGGCGGTATTCGGAAAAATTCGTCACGTCCATTCCACAGTACCTGAAGACGAAAGTCTTTAATACGTACGTCCTACCAGTTATGACATATGGAGCCGAGACGTAGACACTAACAGTGGGACTTGTCCACAAATTTAAAGTCGCTCAGCGAGCTATGGAGAGAGCTATGATCGGGGTTTCTCTGAAGGATAAAATTTGAAACGAGATTATCCGACAGAGATGAGATGGGATGGCCACATTTTTTGAGAGACGGACAACCGCTGCGGTAGAAGTGTCCTCCAGTGAAGACCGCGTGTTTGCAAACGTAGGGTAGGACGCCCACCGGGCAGGTGGAGTGACAACCTGTGAAAGGCGGCCAGCAGAAACTGGATGAGAAGAGCCGAAGATCGGGCTCTGTGGCGTTCATTGAGAGAGGCCTATATTCAGCAGTGGACGAACAAGGCTGATGATGATGATGATGATAAAAACCCGATTACGGTCGGTTAAAAAATAACCTTTGACACTCTTGCTATGAACGCGAATCGATTGATACCTTGGCTTGTCACCAAGTTCTTATTTTGAACACATAACTCCTCGGTTGCACCGCCGTAGTCAGGCAAAAAAACACTCGTATACACTCGTATTCACTCTATATAACGAACTAATAGCACAGAATAAATAATAGTACAAGCTAATAGGGGCAACTATGGTGGAACATCCACATATTCACATACATACACAGACTGTTAAACTCATTAGGTACCCTTCACTTGCTTCGCCGTACTCGGGTAAAAAAAATATACATATTTTATGCCAATTTTTGTGGAGGATCCAGAAATACTTTTCTGGATGATGAGGAAGAGATGAGTTCGTTCTATGCACGAATACATAACGGGCGCCCGTCCGTTACCGTCTTGATTTGTTTACACCTCAAAGCATGTTAAATTATTGTTGTTCATGGGTTTATTTCATAACTGAGCCCCGCGGATTTACCCGCTTGGCGTGGACAATGATGATGGATAACGATGATGATCATGAGAAGTATAATAAGTACAAAAGTATCTATATTTCGGCGATATTGTAGAGTTCGCTTACATATAACGGCTAGCCATTTTAAATAACTGAGCCGTTTGTTAGCCGAAAATTGTGAATTTTTGGATGCCAGTGGATGCTGTTTCCCTACTTGTACTACTATTTATTCTGTGCTATAAGGCTCAAAAGTATCTACCGGACCAAATGAGGTTAGAGTACTATGTAGAAAATACAGGAGTCAGTAATAACTTTTCCTATAAATTTTGAAAGAAATTACGTTCACCGTTGTAGCTACAAGAAAACGTGCATGAAACTGTCTCTAACTAAATGGAGATATTTTTTGTCTTCAATTCAAAGATTTTGGAAAAAATTAAAGAATATGGTCAAAAAACTTTTTTTGTTGCCAATCGATACTGTTTCCTGTAAGGCTCAAAAGTGGACTGAGAACGTTTGCCTGTAGCTACTCGTACAATGGTTAAAGCATCTGCACTTACAGCCTCATCTCAAAAATCCATCCTGTAAATGGACTACAGAGTAGAGAGGGGAAAGGTATATCGTAATACACTAGATTGTAGCGTTTTAATCATTCGCATCGCAGTAATCTTGTGCCTAGGGGGCGTACATAAGTTACGTGACGCATAGTTCGCGAAATTTTGACCCCCACTCCCCTTAATAACATTTTAATAACGTACTGGTTGACCCCCAATGTCACGTGACTTTAATCTTGAGGAATTTAAAAGGCATATTTATTAACTGCATTATTTTGTTATAATATATATATTATAATTATGTATGTCAGGAGAAAATAAGCAATTTTGAAATTCTACCTTCCCTGGACAGTGAGATTCTCTTGCTTGCACCATAATAATAGAAACATTGAGAGGAAAACTCACATCGCCTTTCCTTTCAACGGATCATCAAGTTCATCCCAGTTATGCCATTCTACCTCCAATTTATTGACCTCTGACGCTCCAAAACTCCGGAAAATCTGTGTTGACTAGACTCGGGCTTATAAATATTAGTTGTTTTAGTTGGTTCTTAGCGTCGTTTCTGCATTGCTTGCATGTGAGCTGTGTCGGCCGTGATGACCTTCTGTGCGCAGAATCAAAGACAAAAATATATCACATTTGAATAAACATCTCGTATTAAATAAATAAAAAAACACGACATTTGTCCCCCTTCCCCTCTAGCTGACGCCAATTGACAATAGTCGACAACTCCTTTCCCTGCTAACGCGTCATGCGTCATGTGATTTATGGATTTTCCCCTTTCTACTAACCACCAAACTTCATAATTATGCAGATGGCACCAAACGATGTTGATGCAGAAAGTCCTGACTAATCAAGGACTTGAACTTTAACGCTTACATTAACAAGTCTGTTCTTGCATCATCTGCTTGCTGCTTGTACCTAACACTGATAAAATCTAATCAGGCAGCAGGCGCCTCCGCGTCACTGGTTATTTTGATATCTCAGTATTTTTATCTAAGACAGTGTATGTGTCTGTAGCAGTGGTCTAGTCACATTTCCCGAAGAACCGATAAGCTACCACTACGTATAGGCAAACGTAGAGTAGGACGTCCTGTGGCCAGGTGGAGTGACGACTTGCGAAAAGCGGCTAGCAGAAACTGGATGCAGAGAGTTGAAGACCGAGCTCGGTGGCGTGCATTAGGAGAGGCCTACGTCCAGCAGTGGACAGATATAGGCTGATGATGATCCAAAGTATTTAATTCACACATTTTGCAATATATCTATGTTCCTGTAGCAGCAGATATATCTATATATGTACACAAATTTTTCGCTGGAAAGCTTTCCAAAATACTTTTTTCCTTATATAAACTGTGAGATCATTGCTGGATGCACTCATGTTTCATTTGCATAAATGATACTCCTGAGATGAGATGATGATGATTCATCAGATTTTATTAGCAACGAAATGCTCCCACGGCCTACCTTTAATTGCAAAGGCATCTGTTCAAAGCGTCTATTCTATGTATAGTTCAGTTTAGAAGCAGAGCCTGTACCGGTAGTTCTAGAGATTTGCAAGAAGGATTATTCCTTGACTATCGGCGAGGGTGCACTAAGGAGAGATTTCTGCACGCGGGCAAACCGTAGTGACTATAAGGATGCATGCATCTCTGTCGAAGGTTCTTATATAAATAAATCATTGACCAAAATATATGCCAATAAGAGGTAGGTACATCATGATAACCATATCAATTAGGCAACGTATTCTTAATTAATTATTAATCGTTGCGGTTATTAGTTATTGCAATTACCTACCAACTTATATTAAATTTTTGCTCTATCCCCAGGGAGAAACATAATTTTTCTTAACACTTGCTCGACAATGTCAAATTTCATATCACGCAATCTCAACTTGAAGCATTATATTCCAAGGGATATAAAGTTATATGAAACTCCCAAGGGATACAAATTGATTTGAATTTGGAACGTAAAAACTTATGTGTAAACTCTTAGCGTAGATACGAGCATTGTAAAGAGAGTTAATTCGAATATCGAACTGGCCACGCATACAGCAGAACACAAAAAAAAGCCGTGCTTGTAAAAAAAGTGAAACAAAAGACGGTGTTTGGTGTTATTTTAATCCGTAATTTATCGTTTTCCGTAAAATGTCGGCGAGCGATAGTTATTTGACTCCGGAGTTTCACTCGGGACTTTATATAACTCCAACCCCCTCGTTACGCTCGTGGTCCAATATGCAATCCGTGACGTAAGACACTTCTTTATCCCCTTGGTACATAATCTGCTATGGAAACTCCTACCAGTAACTCATCATTTGTACACGAAAGTAATGCCGATCACGTGTAGTTCCGTCTCTGATTTGCCTTGCCGTTGTCGCTCGTATTCTTTCTCACCCGTGTAGGCAAGGTTTAAAAAAATACAGATTCTACACTGCTAAACAAATGTGAAGCATAGCAAATGGCGGCTGCGTATGTGTGGTGTTTTGTGGTTCATTGACACACACCTTCAGCACATAAGACTGCAATGCAGTCTATGTGATTTTCCGTAAGAACTTGACAGAATTAACACGAAAGGTCGAGACATTGCTGTTAAGTGGCGGCCGATCGGCATATCTTGGGTGCTTCACTTTCGATTTGGCGATGCGGACTCCTTATCCTTTTAAACCTTCATGCTTGTAGATATTTTTTATCAAATGCTTTCCGGATTAAGTTAATATAAAGACCGAATCCGATCATTCAGTATTCCATGTTCGGACGAGGTATACGCGCCACGTGTGGCGTGCTCACAATACAATTTGTTTAAGTGTTGTTGTGACCATCGTGTCGAAATGAAGGGATCATTGAATGATGATGTGAGAGATGACATACGGCATTTCGAGGTATGGACTTCTCACCATTGTCATTTGAAATAATTTGTAAATAATTTAGCGTTAAAATCGGACGTGTGATTTTTTGTGATGGGTCAGAACAAACATTCGCAATGCATTAGGTATGGTTTTTTTCTACATTTATTTATCACTAGCTGTGCCCGCGGCTTTGTCATGTCTCTGGGTTAAAAGTACCCTATATTTCCCAATATAGGGCACACCAATTTACTTAGTTGAAAATTCCTTCAGCCGTCCAAATATATTTTTAACTGTTGCTGGGCTTCTCATCGGCTTGAGATAATATGAAGTACACCAAATTTTAAGTCAAAACCTAAGCCAGCCACCATTTATAAAAACGTTATATTCTTGTTAAATAGCTTTATTTTTAGGTACATACCTACTACCAATTTTTATTTTTATTTTATTTTTGTACTTTTTGTTATCTAATAGCTTTATTATAGGTAAGTTATATAAGTTATTAAATCACATAATATTTAGAATGTATTTCACATATTTAACCTAATTAGGTAGGAACATCTTCATTCATATTAAAAAAACAATAATCAAGTACCTACTTCATGAATTTAAATATGCAACCCGGTGTACCGCAAGGGTCGAGGTTGAGACCTCTAAAGACAGCCTTTACTTGCATATTGCATTGCAAGGAATTTTTAAGTTGACTACCTTGACTTACCTACAGGTCGGTCAAAATGTATGTGAATATCTATCCCTGCCTGGAGCTATACTTAAAGGTATTCTGTGGCCATACAGGTGCACTTTACACACAGGACTATTGGACTTTTATGAAATTACTAGTGTCTCGCCCCGGCTTCGCACGCGTAGCGCTCACACCGCGGCATTATTCTTACTTTTTTTACATTTTTATACCCGATGTAACTTCTAAAAATAATAATAGTAAGCGTAATTCATAATCTTTGGCAGCAAGGCTCGTGGTACTTTTTGACAGACTTGGTATTATTTCGTTTCTATGGCAACATGTAATTCCGTTCTTTACAGCTCTTCAACATTTTTATAAGCAATTTTTTGAATCATTGGGTTTTAGAAAAATGACATATATTATCATGTTATACATGTCATATATTGTCATGTTACACGCTGACACAAATTGAGCCCAAGGTTTCTAAGATCTTTTCCGTAACTATAACAGTTTAAATTTTGGCCTCAGTATAAGCTAATCTCGCGTGAACAGATTCTCAGTTCATGCGAGATTAGCTTTCATACGAGATGACGTCACTTGTTGTATGGCACAAAAAAAACGAAATATACAAGATATATGGCGTAATCTCGTATGGAAGCTAATCTCACACGCCCAGTAATCACCCCCTAAGTCCATCGAAATAACTCATACTGTATAAGTAACCTACTTATGCATTTCATATCAGAAGTCATCCCTGTAAGCGTATTTCAAAATCTTTGAGTCATTCAAAGCACGAGTATATTACGTCAAGAGATGAAGAATCATTGAAATTATGTTTGATTTTTAAAAGTGTCCAGTTCTTAAATCCTCAGAAATTCTCAGTTTAAATCAAGGAGGTTGAATTACGCTTACATAAATGCATGAATGAAAAATATCGCTAGGAAGACCGTAAAGTATTCAAACAAAGTAACACTCAAATACAACACCTATTGAATTATATTGTTTTGTAGCTCGATTTTAATTATATTTTTTACCATCTGGTGACCATCTGTCGTTATCACTTGTTATAAAAATACAGACCGCTGCAAGTAGGTACAACAGAGTAAAACCTTGTACAATTTTTTGTTCTGTGGTAAAACTTGTTACAATTTTACAAAGCGCCATACCAACGCATAATTAACAACATTACAAATACCTACAACGTGTTTGTGTGTTACTTCATCATCATCATCATCATCACCACCTGGACCGACGGCTAGGTAACTCCTAAAATGGTTGAGTTGAGGGGGTGATGGCTGATACTCAAGTCATAGGCTAGGTCATAGGTTAGGTTACTCGTGAACGGGTAATGCGTATAGGTCCAGCCTGGTTTCTTATGTAGATTTGTCCAAACAGACGTCTAAGTAAGTACTTACCAAATAAACTCGTACCTACAACAAAATAATTTGTAACTGGCTGTGTGAGCTGTAAACCTCGCGAGCACAAACATTTCTGGAAACAATCTAGCGGTGCACAGTAGCGTCATCTGGTAACCTTATTGTACAACTAACATTAATAACCAAGGTGCTCCATCAACCCCTACCCAGCAGGTAAAGGGCTGATTCCACTGGTAGAAACCTAAAGGGGAGCAATTTACTGCATTTTGAGGCTTTCAAATAAAAAAAGAACCATGATATTGTGACGAGGTCAAAACCTCTTTCATAATAATACTCGTTTGATCTCTTAATTATTTCATAATTCATTTCTTTTCATTTTGATAGTTCATTATTGATTCTAAATACAAATATCCTGTCATACACATTGATTTTTGGTCATAATAGATAAACATTCCACTTCAGTGTTTTCATTGATTTAATTGAAAAAATATATCTTTCGTCCTTCCTTCGCTAACACTAATATAAAAAATCTGAAAGTCTGCTGCTCTGGTTTGAGGAACATCGTTGAGTTGCAGCGCCCGATCGCGTTGCACTCGATGAACGGCTTCGCGCGGAACTCTTTTAGGCAAGAGCCGGGCGATATCAGACTGGCCTGCCGAGTCTGCTCCCGCCGTGTGCTAGAATCAAGCGGAAGGAAGTTCCTGTAATTCTGTGTCACTGAGGTTTGTGTCCTGGAATAGTGGGAGCAACCCAAACCCGGGGACCGCCTCGTGACAATCTAATTAGGCGGAGATATTCAGTAGCCCCCTTTTTGCTATTTTTTGGGGGGAGTAAAAATCCCCAAAAGCTTAAAAATATCAAAAAATTCTTAAACCAGTATACAAAGTTTCGTTTAGATCGGTTGAGAAATATGACCTGTAGAGAAGAACAGCCGGACATCCAGAAACACATACGAAATAATTTTTGGCCTAGCTGAAACGAAGACGCTTCGCTCGCGCTTCACGCTCCCTCGGTCAATTATGCTTATGCCACCATCTTATTCAAATTCAGATAGGCTCATTTTAAAAACTATTTTTTTTCTCAAAATTTTAACATGATATGTATGCGAATTGTTTAATAAGAAGGACACGTCTGTTTTTTTTTATTGTTTGTTGTATTTCAAATGGTATATTGAATTATTGAATCTACGATGTCAATCTATAAAAGTCTCAGGAGTAGGTCATTTTTTTCTATACTTACATTTACTTCAAGAGCTCATAAGCAAAACAGATCTCAATCTCGATCTCTGAGGGTAGCGCCCTAACATGCATGAGTCATGCTTTACGTGACCATATGTCCCGATTAGGCGGGACATTCCCGCTTTCAGGCTGTCTGTATCGTTGTCCCCACTGAGGGCAAAAACTTCCCTTGCAAACAGACCAAAACCATAATTTATTTTAGGTACCTATTATTTTTTGCATTCGCAATTATTCCAACACTTCCGTGCTAACAATCTCAACTGGTAGTACTAGTATATTTATTCTGTCACTGTACGAACTTTCGTATAATTAATTATTATGTGTCTGCCTGTTGAAACCGTTTTTTCTAATGAATAAATATGGTAATGTAACAAAACACAGTTTAGTGTCGCGGTATTGACAGCCATTTTAATTTCGAAAGCTAACTTACAAAATTAAATGAGCTCCCACTTGAAAACTAAACCTGATATTTTGAAACTGATTTGGTCCATAGAATATTTACGCTGCCATAGGATTTGTTCCACCGACTACAAATCTACTGCCTAGAAGTTAAAAGGCATGTCCTAGGCTTATTAACTTACAAAATTAAATGAGCTCCCACTTGAAAACTAAACCTGATATTTTGAAACTGATTTGGTCCATAGAATATTTACGCTGCCATAGGATTTGTTCCACCGACTACAAAACAACTGCCTAGAAGTTAAAAGGCATGTCCTAGGCTTATTAACTTACAAAATTAAATGAGCTCCCACTTGAAAACTAAACCTGATATTTTGAAACTGATTTGTTCCTTAGAATATTTACGCTGCCTTAGGATTTGTTCTGCCGACTAATAAACAACTGCCTAGAAGTTAAAAGGCATCTCCTAGGCTTATTAACTTACAAAATTAAATGAGCTCCGACTTGAAAACTAAACCTGATATTTTGAAACTGATTTGTTCCTTAGAATATTTACGCTGCCTTAGGATTTGTTCCGCCGACTAATAAACAACTGCCTAGAAGTTAAAAGGCATGTCCTAGGCTTATTAACTTACAAAATTAAATGAGCTCCCACTTGAAAACTAAACCTGATATTTTGAAACTGATTTGGTCCATAGAATATTTACGCTGCCATAGGATTTGTTCCACCGACTACAAAACAACTGCCTAGAAGTTAAAAGGCATGTCCTAGGCTTATTAACTTACAAAATTAAATGAGCTCCCACTTGAAAACTAAACCTGATATTTTGAAACTGATTTGTTCCTTAGAATATTTACGCTGCCTCAGGATTTGTTCCGCCGACTACAAAACAACTGCCTAGATGTTAAAAGTCATGTCCTAGGCTTATTAACTCAGTTAACATCTAATCTAATACAACCTGCTTATTATAGTTTTTCGTTTTTGCATAAGAACTAGTAAAATACCAAAAAGTTTATTTATACTTAATTCTGAAGACGTCCCGCTCTGACGAAAAAAAATATGGTTATGTACGTTTTGTATTTGTATACTCATTGGGTACGTTAGCAATTAGGTATTCTGTGACGTTGGTCATGCTTGCTCTTTATGTTACTTCAGTTTTTTTTTCACGTGTTTCTTGTTGTGTTTCAGTTAACATGTCCATTTCATTTTCATTTGATCATTTTCATACTATACCATTAAACCATTACGAACTTACAATCTAACCGATCCGCAAACCTCCATTGCCAAAGACAGTACCGTAAAATAATCTAATGAGTTCAAACAGCCGGTTGGTCTAGTGGCTAGAATCCTAGGGTGTCCTAGGTACGAAATCGAACGGTCGCGGGTTCGATCATTTTTGTATGAGCAGAAATGTTTGTTTCTGAGTCATGGATGTAATATTCGTATCTATATATGTTTATGCGTTATCTTGTGAAAATAGTACAGGTCCCGCATATATTATTATTAAACAAGTTCTACTCGAATGGTACGACCTTACGAACAATTTCTTCGTCCCAGGATGCCAAAGAAGCCCTAAACAAAACCAGCAACAATGAGGGCGCGGGCGACGCGCTGGACAACCTGCTGTGCCACGTGGGCGAGTTCGGGCGCTACCAGAAGATCCTGTTCCTCTGCATGCTGCCGTTTGGCTTCTTCTTCGCCTTCGTCTACTTCGTGCAGATGTTCATCGCAGCGACGCCGCAGCGGCACTGGTGCCGGGTGCCCGAGCTCCAGCACTTGGATATGGAGCTGAGGTAATTGCATAACAATAACTAATATTAGTTACTAGCTGTGCCCGCGGCTTTGCCCGCGTGGTAATTTCATTTAAAAGTAGCCCGCCCCATACGTCTTATTCCAAGACCAAAAACTAAATTTCTTTAAAATTCGTTCCGCTGTCAAATAGTTTTTTATCGATTGATCATCGGATTAAGATACCAAGTACCCTAGTTTAAAAGTCTAACCCGAAGCTATACAACAGTGAAAACCACATCGCAATTGGTCCAGTACTTTTTACGTGATGCGTGAACAAACATACAGACAAACAGAAAGGCACGATGTTTAAAAATGTTATATTTTTGTTCAGTAGCTTATTTTAAGTACCCTAGACTAGACCTTTTTTTAAATTATCTTCTTTGTACAGACTTTTTCGTTCATATTGCTTTCTTATAAGTATATACAGATAGATAGATAGATAGATAGATAGATAGAATAGATAGATAGGCGGGAACATACGGCACGCTATGATATTGCGTAAACAAAAACTAGAGTAGAATATAGTGAACGCCAGGATCCGTCTCAGTGGCGTTCACAAGGAGAGGCCTACGTCCAGCTGTGGACGAATACGGGCTGATGACGAAACGAAAACTGGACTAGATACTAGATACAGGCAAACACACCCACACAGCAACATACCGCCGTTCAGGCTTTGTGCATCAACAACAAAGATATAGAGTCATACGCAGACTAACGCGAATGGGAGTCACTGCTAACACGTGCTACACAAACGCCCTTCCGACTTGTACTATTATTTATTCTGTGCCTCCGATAGTGACTAAGGGCAGAGAAGGTCAGCTGTGAGCGTTGCAACTAATTTATGGGTATACGCCCGAGGAACTGGTAATTAATCCTCCCATTTTTAAATAGATCTGTAGTAACATTGAAAGGTTGTCGGAAGAGAACGCTTTTTAGCGATAAGACTCCGTTGTACAATAATAATATTTCAGAAGGTATAGTTTTAGTTCATTTAATGTATTTTTTGGTGTACAATAAAGAGTTATCTATCTATTGACTTTGATAGTAACAATTCAATGTATGGTGGTAATACACAAGAATTGTATGTAAAGTCAAAATATTTATTGCAAGCTAGGTAATGCCCGTGGCTTCGCACGCGTGGTCATTTTTATACGCTTTATATTAGCTTCACTTGTTTGTTTGTATGTTTGTATGTTTGTAACCGACTCCTTTGGACGTTATTTTGACCCACTTTAAACGGTCAGATTTCATTCAAATTTTGCACACCTGTCAAAGACCGATGGCAATGCAATAATTAGAAAGAAAAAAAAAACTAAAAAGTAGAAAATAAATAAATAAATTTTAATAGTGTAAATAAGAAAAAAATGTTTTATCTCAAAAAAATCGTGGGGTGCATGGGTCAATAGTTATAAATATTTCATTGACAGATATGAGAAGCACCCCACACTTTTTTTGAAATAAAACTTTTTTTTCTTATTTACACTAATACTAAAATTTATTTTCTATTTTTTAGTTTGGTTTTCTATATAAAGCGTTTTTTTTAGTTTTTTTAAACTATTATTTATTATTGGCCTAAAATACCAATATACCAACATTTGATCGAAAATCCTTCAGCCGTCAAAAAGTTTTAATTGATTGCTCGGCTTCTACTGATTGGATTGAGATACCGAGTACACCCGTTTTTACGTCAAACCATAAACTAACCAACAGAGAAAACCGCATCGCAATCGATCCAATATTTTTCACGTGATGCGCGGACAAACATACAGACAAACTAACAAACAAACAGAGAGACACGATTTAAAAAAATGTTTATTCTTGTTCAGAAGCTTATTTTAAGTAAACAAGACCATGTTTTTTAAAATTATCTTCTTCGTACAGACTATTACGTTCCTATTGCTTTATTATAAGTAGGTATAGATAGATACATAGGCAAAAAATAGCACTTGTACGTCAAAACTTAACATCTCGGGAAAAAAGAGAAAAACATATATTAAAATTTCGCTTTCATGTGCCGACTCCGAGTTGAATCAAGCACAGGAAAAGGAAACACCCTTCTGACTCTATACATAATGAATAATAGTGCAAGTGGTGCTTCTGAAATACGTCGGAGGAGAGCACCAAGAAACTGGGTTGTAATTATCTCAATTTTTTTAAACTCGTTATATTTATTTTTTACATGTCATAAATTATAATAAATACATGTAAATGTCAAATACAAAAAATAAAATTGCTTAGAGTCGTCCCACAATCATCCCAACCAACACACTAGTGGAAATTGCAACCTATTTTGTAACTTTAAGATGACTTTTTTTTGTAACTATAATAGCGGCATTAGAGTACAGGAGAAGCAGTTTTAAGTTGCATAACTGCTTCCGCGAACGTCTGTAGGTACAAAATGTACCAAAAGTGGCAGTATCGGAATCAAATACCACCCTTGTCTTTATAATAGTTTATTCTAGAACCAATTTACCACTTACACCTTTTATAGAAAGTTATGAAGAGCATTTAGCACTGAAAGTTTGATGAGGGTTTCTCTTGTTACTGTTATACGCCGCTCAACTGCATAAGAGAGTTAATTGTAGGCCATATATATCAGTTGCATAAAAGTCGAATAACCACTCTTGTTCTACTAGAAGTTCCATAATAGGGGTAATAATATACTCTAATAAAGAATCAAGTTCCAAAAAGACAATCAATGTAACTAAAGAGCTACTTGAGGTCTTTAAATGGAACAAGAGCTACCTTGAGTAATACAATAAAGATTATTTGCACCGTTGTACAGACATAGTCAATCCGCCATTTCTCAAGAAAATTGTCTATTTACTTGCAAAATTCAGACATTACAATGATGTGTTTCATTGAAATTAACCTTTTTTTTGGTCAATATACAAACGACCAATTGCAGATAATAAACTGTCGATACTTAATAAAAATACTTAATCATTTTATTTGAAAAAGTCAATACTATTAAGCAAATTTTTCTTCCATTTTGATGTTATTTCGAAAGCGCTTAAAAATTAATACACAGTAAACAGGTAAGCGTTTTTATCCGCTCGTATTCTTAAGGCACTTATGAATTATTTTCTTAACAATAATGTTTTAATGATCGCCGATTACAATATTAATTACACTTCACCATTTTGACATACAATACATTCATTCATTTTCATTCACTCGTTCAAAAAAGTAGCGTTATAAAAGCGTTAGTGTGGCGTTAATCATCCTTTGCAGCTCTTGAGGCACCATTTTACAACCCTTGTGCAGTTGTAATGTAACTAAAGGCTATATAAAATTGTGCACAAAATGGTTCTAGAGCTGCTGCATTAGACCTCCAGAGCACGGTCTAACACTTACGCCTTAGCACCTTTGGGCATAATCAGATTGACTCTAATGCCATTATGCAACTAGTTTGTGTTGGTTGGGATGCCACCTATAAAAATTATAAAAAATACAAATGACTAATAAGAAATGAGGCTGAACCAGCTAGCATTAACCCGTTCACGAGTATGACTTGTGTACCAGCCATCACCCCCTCAACCATTTTAGAGGGAAGGGAGTGACCTGGTACACAGAGTCACTCTGGAGTCAGTAGGTAACTTCATTGTACATTCTATCCCTGTCTAGGTCAACAAGCGTGCAGGCAACACGGTGAAACTGTCATGCACGTCCCACCTTCCGTTCCGTCGAATAATTCAACGTACATAGTTACCTACATACAATATGTATATCCGCACATGCGACATCCCACAATTTACAAGTCCATCGTATACAGAATACTGAACAAGTACTTACCTATTGTTACGTAGTACTATCATTTACACATTTATCATTATATCCTAGAACTAAAAACTAAACATAAAAAACGAAAATTCCCAAAAAACGTGGTATTTTACTGAACAAGTGTACTGCGTATTCTGGTAAAATCTTCTTTATCATGCATCTCAAGCAAAAAGGTCACTCCATAGTCGAATATTTCGTACCAAATACAAATACCTAACTGTCAATAAACATAATAATTTTTAAAATACCGTTTCTAATTTACCTAGGGCTGCCATCATTTATATTGCCTAAACCGGACAAAGATGTCTAAAACCCCGGACATTTGGTTGAAATCAGGTTTTTTCCCCTGACGCCCTTGAAAATGTAAATGTAATAAAATAATTCTCGCCCAGTTCGGAATGCTAGTAGTAGTTAGTATAAACACTAACAAGTTTATATCTTAAATAACTCCAATAACATAATAAAATTATATATATATCGTGCTCTACAAATAAAAATAGGTGGGAAAATACCTAACATATTTTTTTGTAGTTAACTCTCTTCTTGTTGGCTACAAAATATAAAATAAAACCATCAGGTTACTAGTTAACCTTATTTTGAATGACTCACGCGTCGGTAAGCAAGTTATAAATTGAAATATGAATTAAAAGTGACTGCGCGATTTTATTGTCCCTGCTCTACTCCACTAAAGCTTGTGTTGCTGTTGTCCCCGGAAAATGCTATGCACAATAGGTAGGTACCTACAAACCATTAGTAGGTACCTACCTATTTAATATCCCACAATATAGAGTGCCTTCATGTATCTAATTTTGATATTTTTTATTAAGATTATCTCGTAGATATATGTTTAGGTTGTGATTTAGGAAGTGGACACCACTCGGGTAGATAAGTTATCATGATATCATAATACTTAATGGTTATCATGATAGTATTATCTAGGTCCGTGTAGCTTACAGAATTAAGACTATTCTTTTTCTTCCATCTTACTGCTCTGTTATACCCGACCATTGTATTACTTCACACATATTTTTTCAGAATAGCGCTATACCTACTTACGTACATTACCCTTGGCGAAAATGGAAAATTGCAGGTCTCTATTTGTTATAAAAACTAACGTAATTTTTATGCATTTTAAAAGGCAGTAGTAACTAGCATAAAAGCTAAAAAAAATACGCCTGGCCTGCCAAAAAAAAACCTTATGTATTTAGGGTTGTTTAAGACGACACGTAACACTGGTCGTGGAGAGACCCGTGACGTCACCTACCGGCCCCAACGGAAGACCAGCGCTGGTTGTTGATCTGTCGATTACAACCAGCATAACGCTGAGTTGGGACTGATTCATGACAATTTTCTTTGCTTAGTCTATTTATTGTTTTTTTTTGTTTTGAATAAATGTCGTTTCTAAAGATACCCCATACATCTATTTTTTTGCAGCCATTTAAAAGTTTTGGTAGAATAATGAGACTCACATACAAACATACATGAATCCTAAAAACATTACACTCCTTTTTTGGGCAGTCATGTAAAATCTGTAAAATAAGGTATAATTAATTAGGTAATATGTTATATAAAATTATAACTATCAATTCATAGGTAACTCGTGTATTAAGAAAGACCTTCAAATCTGAAAACTATAGTTTTAAAAAAAAAACGAAATACTCTTCTATTGTAAAATTTAACCAATGGTAGATAGGACAAATATGCAACGAGGCGACGCGGTGACGTTTTAAGTAGTTATAGCACGTGTTAGCTTAGCTGTGACTCTCATTTGCGCTACGGTCTGCCTATATAATATAATAGCTTTCCCGCCCGCGACTTCGTACGCGCGGACTACTGTGTATCGCGAAAAAAAGCATCCTAGCATTAAAAGCAGCATGCAGAGGAACAGGATCTTCTGGTAGCGCTCGAACTCGCCCACGTGGCACAGCAGGTTGTCCAGCGCGTCGCCCGCGCCCTCATTGTTGCTGGTTTTGTTTAGGGCTTCTTTGGCATCCTGGGACGAAGAAATTGTTCGTAAGGTCGTACCATTCGAGTAGAGCTTGTTTAATATTTATAAGTGAAACTTTTTCTGTTTGTTTTTTTGTTTGTTTGTTTGTTTGTTTGTTTGTTTGTTTGTCTGTTTGGGGAGGTTTCACGCGATAAGGGCTGGACGGATATTGATGAAATTTAGAATGGAGATAGCTTATACCCTGGAATAAAACATAGGATACTTTTTATCCCGGAAATTTGTAAGTTTCCACGGGAAAACTGGAAAATGTTGATTACTTACTGTAAGGAACGGTTGCCATCACAGAATGGTATGTGGCCAAGCAAACGAAATAACAAGTCTGTCAAAAACATCCAGAGCATTGGTGCTATCTCTGCTATATCTAGTATACTTTTCACCGTTTTTTTTAAAGTTTCTACGGTAAAACTGGGAAATATTGATTAATCGCTGTAAAGAACGGTTTCCATGGAAACGAAACAACAAGTCTGTCAATAAACATCAAGAGCGTTGGTGGTATAGGTACCTACTTTTGCAGAAGAACATAGGATGTTTTTTATACGCTTTATATTAGCTTCACTTGTATGTTTGTATGTTTGTAACCGACTCCTTTGGAAGCTATTTTGACCCACTTTAAACGGTCAGATTTTATTCAAATTTTGCACACCTGTCAAAGACCGATGACAATGCATAATTCGAAAAAAAAACAAAAACAAAAACGCTCTTATAAATAAACCAAACTAAAACACGCTTTATATAGAAAACCAAACTAAAAAATAGAAAATAAATTTTAATAATTTTGAATTAAGAATAGTGTTTGAATTTAAATAAATAATAGTTTAAAAAAACTAAACAACACGCTTTATACAGAAAACCAAACTAAAAAATAGAAAATAAATTTTAATAATTTTGAATTAAGAATAATGTTTGAATTTCAAAAAAATCGTGGGGTGCATGGGTCAATAGTTATAAATATTTCATTGACAGATATGAGAAGAAGGATTATTATTTCGATAATATCTTAAAAAGCACCCCACGCTTTTTTTATACGCTTTATATAAAGCGTGTTTTTTAGTTTTTTTTAAACTATTATTTATTTTCGCGATAAAATGTAGTCCGCTCGGACGTATGCGCGGGCGGGAAAGCTAGTCTACACTAATATTATAACGAGGAAAGATTTGATTGTTAGTTTGTTTGTTTGTAATGGATAAATTCAAAAAATACAGACCCGATTTAAACAATATTTCACATAAAGAAAGCTAAATTATCAGCGAGTAACACTAGTAGGATTTTATTTTTCAAAAAATTAGAGTTCCCTTCGAAAATTGCAATACTTAATGAAACACGAAGTAAAAAATTTTGCAAAAAAAACTCGATTACTTTGTATCACAAACCAAAGAGTATATAAATACTACGTAAAATCACAAACCAAGATGGAGATACAGGTCTTTGTATATGGAACGTTGCCATGGAAACGAAATCACACAACATCTAATAATCATTGACGTAGGAAATGCTCTATGCTAATAATACACGAAATAGTAACCGTAATTCAACCTTGCGTTAAACAGAATAATACTATAGACGAAATACGTCAATATAAAACCTATAAACATTAACATTTTGTGTAAGAAATTGTTGTTGTTCTATTTGTCCAAATAAAGTACCTATAGTTACTAATTTTATCTTTCTATATATCTACCCGTGCGAAGCCGGGGCGGGTCGCTAGTCAAATATAAAATCATCTGTAGATATGTACATAATAATATGGTTTTATATACAACTAGATACGAGAGCATGAGCTTCTGATATTTTAATACCTATGCATTTTTTGTGTTATTATGTAAATTCATTAAGTAACGATACGAATGAGGACTTGTTCCAAGAAACAGTTACGTTTCTACTATGCTTCTTCTAATACCTATTGCGTAACTTCGATATTATTTTTTTATAAGCTCGTTGCGTCCGGTTGGCTAATATCAAACGCGACCGGTTGAGAGGTGTATTCCTCGAAGTCTATTCATAGAATGCCTACATCCTCGAAGTCTATTTATAGAATGCCTACATCCTCGAAGTCTATTCATAGAATGCCTACATCCTCGAAGTCTATTCATAGAATGCCTACATCCTCGAAGTCTATTCATAGAATGCCTACATCCTCGAAGTCTATTCATAGAATGCCTACATCCTCGAAGTCTATTCATAGAATGCCTACATCCTCGAAGTCTATTCATAGAATGCCTACATCCTCGAAGTCTATTCATAGAATGCCTACATCCTCGAAGGGTCGTTACTGCTAAAGAGATGACCAGTTTGGAACTTGGATTGGATGACTTGTTTTTAATTTGAATGATTAAAATCGTAGAAGAGCATTTATAAAATGTTATCCATACCAGTATATAAAAGTGAAACGTAGTCTGTTTGTTTGTTTGTTTGGGGAGCTTTCACGCGATAACGGCTGAATGGA
The DNA here is from genome assembly GCA_946251855.1 of Alsophila aescularia. NCBI lineage: Eukaryota > Metazoa > Arthropoda > Insecta > Lepidoptera > Geometridae > Alsophila > Alsophila aescularia. The sequence goes on along the minus strand of OX276379.1, from coordinate 28,953,291 downwards.
TTTTGATGAAATTTGGAATGGAGATAACTTATTCCCTGGAATAAAACATAGGAAAAAAAACCCGAAAATTTTAAGTTTACGGGAAAACTGGAAAATGTTGATTACTCACTGTAAGGAACGGTTGCCATGGAAACGAAATAACAAGTCTACCAAAAAACAACAAGAGCATTGGTGCTATACCTACTTTTGCATTGGTTTCTAATATCCTAGAAGAATATAGGATGCTTTTTTTCGCGATAAACAGTCCGCGCGTACGAAGTCGCGGGCAGGAAAGCTAGTATATAATAATCTATCTAAATAATGTATTGTAATCTATCTATCTATCTTATATGTCCTGTAAAAGCCCGTTCATTGATTAATCTTAGGTTATACCTGTCAATCTTAGGATTTACCGACATGAGTTGATAAACGTTTTTTTCGGGGATTTACCAATCGATTTTAGTTCATGCTAGGTTTTATTAGTGACGGCTGATAAATGTTAATTTTAGTTGTGGTTAGGTTAGGTTTTTTTTATTTTGCCTGTTAGGAGGAAATGGTCATGGATACCGCGGGAAAGAAGTTTTATAAAGGTTAGGTTAGTCTTTTTCAAAATTTACCGTGTCTGTGAGCTAAATCACATCAAAATCGGTCTATTCGTTTGGGAGCTACGATGCCACAGACAGACTCACTCGGATACACACCCGAAACTTACACACCTCTCTTTTCGAGTTCGGGGGCTAAAAATCCCCCATTTCATATTATCTAGCCCTCGAATTACGTTTCAGTGATCTTAATGGGCATCTTTTAACAAAACCTCTCGCACTATCAGACGTAATCTTACGGCGCCAGGGGCGGCGACGGGCGGCGCGTGGGACAAGTGCTCCGTGTACGTTGCTAACTGGAGTGAGGTGCTGCTGACGCTGAGCCCGCCGGACCATGGGACGCCCACAGGGCCCTGTCAGCACGGCTGGGAGTTCGAGCTGGGAGACATCCCGTACCATACTGTCGTCAGTGAGGTGAGGACTGGACATTAACAAGCACAAATTTAAAATTTATGTAACCGCCAACCAATTCCCCCCATTATAGCTAAGAACCATCGCGATCACATCAGCTTTCAAACATAGAAAACCGCATCAAAATCGGTCCGTTCATTTGGGAGCTATGATTTTCACCGCCCACCCCTCCTCTTCCCCCAATAAAGCTAAGAACTACCTTGATGCTGATGTGATATCAGCTTTCAAACATAAAAAAACGCACCAAAATCGGCCCATTCATTTGGAAGCTACGATGCCACAGACAGTGTCACGGATATACACATTGATACATAATATACACTATAAACTTATAACACCTCTCGTTGAAGTTTGGGGGCTAAAAACTGAGACTTAGTGCTGGTGGCTATCCCTGCTGGGTCCCGGCTCGCCCCACTGTGCTGCATCAGCTCAGCATGGCTGGGAGCTCTACCTGGGAGACAAATAGAAAGAAGGAAAGAAAGAAAGAAAGGTCGTAGGGAAGACATATCGTAGGGTACTGTCGTCAGTAAGGTACCTAACCAGTTGTCGTTGTTGATGTAGAAAGCTGTAACAACTGCTGACAGGGATCTTGCCAAACCCTGGCCTTGTCAGAAAGACTGGGAGTTCGAGCTGGGAGTCTGGGGCACGTACAGTCGCTTGTGAGGTGAGAGAGCTTTTGTAGATAAGCTTGTTTGATATATTTTAAAGATATCCTTGCGTTTCTGATACTAAATCCGGTGGCCCTCTAGTTGCTCGTCGTGAATGTCGTGTGTACCGTTAGCATGGCTAGCAGTTTTAACTTTGCAAACCTTCCTACCATAAAGTGGTTAGTTGTAAGGTGCTGCTGAGAGAGGTGACTCTGTTAGCTTGACTCTCGTGTCTACGTTATTTAACGTTCGTCCATCCACCTTTTTTCTGGTCGGATGAAGTCAAAAATAGTTCCTGGAAGGTGGTCGAAGATTCATAGAACTTGAAGGAATCTAAAAGATTTCCTCGTTATTCCTGGAAGTATTTTAACAGCACAGACACGAAATGTTGTTCGCATTTAATTGTAATAGACCGTTCTAAGTTTCGCCATGACATGGCTACTGCATAAAAGCTCGAGTTGTTGATCGAGCGAGCGCGAAGCGTCTCCGTTTCAGTTGGGCAAAAATGCTTTCATATGTCCGTACGGATCTCTGTTCTCCTCTACAGGTCGCATTTCTCAACGGATCTATTCGAAACTTGGTATACAGGCAAAATGTTTTATTTTTTCTCGTCGTGGATTTTTGATTGAATTTAAAAAGAGGCAAAAAGGGGGCTACTGAATATCTCCGCCTTATTAGATCCGATTTCGATGGGTATTTTTTCATTTGAACGGTAGTAATTTTAAGTTGGTGTGATAAAAAATTGGTGAAAACCTGATGAGGGTTTTTGGCGTGATGAGCAAAACAGCTCCTCAAAATACAGTAAATTGCTCACTTTTAGGTTTCTACCAGTGGAATCCGCTTTTTATCTACTAGGTTGGAATTGATGGAGTACCCTGGTTATTAATGATAGTTTTACAATAAGGTAAGTAGATGGTGATGCTGTGCACCGCCAGATTGTTTGAAAAAGTTTGTAGGTACTCGCGAGGTCTACAGCTCGCAGAGGCACTAGTTTTTAATGTGTGTGAACATATTTGGTGCTTATTCCAGCGAGGCTGGGTGTGCGAGTACGCGGGCTACGCTCCGACGGCGCAGACCGTGTTCTTCGCGGGCTCCTTCGTGGGAGGCCTGTTCTTCGGCTGGATGGCGGACCGCTTCGGACGGGTGCCCGCCCTGGTTGGTAAGAAATTGTGTATGCATGCCAATTCTGAGCTGACAAGTGAAGCAGCCTGTTCAAAAAAAAACTTTGCAAATTAGTATGTAATTATTGATGATCGACTTTTATCTATCACGCACGTATCTATGGTTATCCCAAGATCCAAACCTACGCGCTGCGGCCAACACTAGCGGTGTGCAGTCTGTGGTCATTATTATTTTACCATGGTGTAGTATTCGTAGTATTAAATTGATACTCTCTCTACGCATTATAAGGTAATCTGTGATTGTACATGAAAAGTTACTCTATGGTATTGTATTCTCTATGTGTGGTCGAGGGGGGTACTCTATGGTTCTTCTAGTCTCCTTAATTTACGAATTTATGTTACAACTACTATTGTATAACGAATATTATGTTTAATTTAGATTCCCATCTTTACCCATCATCATTTTACCCATCTTACCTATTGTTCAAATTTGAGTCTTCTAAAACGAGAAGCAAACTAAGTACAAGCACAGAATAAATTATAATAAAAACTTTTAAATCACCAAAATTAAAGGACAAAATATATACAGGATAACATTTTAAAAATAGGTACAAGGTGGTCTAATCGCTAAAAGCGAAGCAATAGTACAAATATGTACAAGTTAGAAGTGTTATGTAACAAAAAATAAAAAAAGCATGACCTAGGTAGTATAAATTAGAAAATGTAGGCATGGTTATGTTCTTGATTTCGCAAACGACCACTTCTGTCTGATATACCTACTTAAATGCATCAAGTTGCGAAACTTGCCCGTGCCAGGAACTGCCGATCCAGGCTAGAATACAGACGGACGAAATGCCAAACCAAAATACTGTTAACTGGTTTTGTGATGCAATATTTATAAATATACTTACACCGTTGTTCAGGTTCAACAAACTCGATTTTGCAAGCAGAATTCTATCAACATTAGGACGGACGTGACTTGACACAGTGTTGTGTGACCTACCTTGACTTCTGGAGCTACGTAGTACTATTATTTATTCTGTGGAGCTACTTAGAGTCAAAGTTATTTAAGAGAGTCTGTCCATACAAAAAGAAAAACACTTCTAAAACAATCTACCCTTAATTAAATATTATCCGTTTTCAAATATATTTTTTTGCGAAAAGTTTGTTTTATTAATTACGTTTGCTTAAACTTTTTTTTTCAATAACTTCAAAGTTATAATGATCTTAACTGGCTGTTAACTTTACGCTGAAACTATGACAAATTGATATTGCTCTTTTACAAATACAAAAAGTCTTCATGAAAAAATTGAAACGACTAAGCGTACATTATATTCTATTCAAAGGATTGACACTAATAACAACAGATTTCACCACAATTTATGGGGTGGAAAGTGCTTTCCCCCAAAACACCAATTCTATCAAAAACTGTGCTACAAAGCTCACAACCAGCAACTCTCTCTCTATCGCTTGTATAGAGGATCGGGGGAGGAGGTGAGATAGCAATACATTTACTAAATACCTACTTTGCGAAGATTACGTCAAGCGATTGTCCTCTAGTACATGCTATATCCGATGCATTGGTTGATGGCCAGCCACACCCACGAGCTTCTAAAATAAACTACAGTTTCGACATAAAATAACCCACTAACGCAGTGATGCGTGGAAACGCCTGCAAATAACTCATGAGATGTGGCCAATAGTTAGGTATGATTTTTTTCTGGGATAAACCACCTCCAAAGTACAAAAAAATAAAGTTAACCTAAAAACGCTAGGTATTCAATACTAAACTTTAGTCTTACAACTCGCTAATAGTGGGCAACGTTCCGAAAATGCTGGCAGCATTGCCACATTGTATGGCAATGCTTAGTCTTTGGGCAAAATGAAAGCCAGCTATTTGGTCACGTGTTGAAGTACAAAATACCAAATTTCATCAAAATTTGTTCAGCCGTCAAATCAGGGTTCCGTTGTCAAACAAGGAACCCTTATAGTTTCGTCATGACCCCTGTAATTCTGTCCGCCTGTCTGTATGTCACACAGGCTCACAGCCATTTTATGCACAAACTATTAACACTCTAATGTATAAGATATTTATAACCGCTACAGAAGTAATAAAAAAAACTCGCATTCCTTTAGGCTAAATAGAAAATAATAGCTTTGCATCACATCGAGTGGAATGGAGTCTCGTTGAATAGTTAGTTTAAAATTAAAAGAAGGTTTCTTCAGTTTTTTCTATTTGATCCGTTTACGAAATATTCAGCTCTACAGTGACCTTTCTGCTTGAGTTGCATGTCACAATAAACTCTATGGCACTAGCACATAACACGAATTTACTAACAAAATTATCACGGCTACCTTCGGTTTACTAGTTTACGAGATAATATATAGCCAGTGACCAGTGCCAGTCACTGGCTATATCTATTGCCAGATATATACCTATACAGATATATATATATATATATATATTGTTAAGAGCTGGGGTTCGGATAAAATTAATGTACGTACACGAAAAATTAACACCTTTATTCGAAAAACCACATAAAAAATTAATCCAACAAATAACGCTCTTACACTCTTTAACTTGACTGTACATCAATTCAATTCATCACTCTTATCAATTATCACTGAATACTCGCTTCGAATCACTTTGATCGTTTCGTTTCGTCAGCCAAATCAGTACTGTCCCAGGCAGTCGATGCGCGCTCTATTTATACCGCGACGGACGCTTCGAGAAGGTACTCGTAACTACTCGTATGTACTAACAGTAGTCGGTAGGTATTTGAACTTTCAAGGTCGGTGGCGCCTTTGAGTTGCCGTGCCGCGCCGCACCCGTAGGTACCTAACGTAGGCAGCGCCTTTGATGTTGCCGCGCCCGTAGGTATATACCTACCGCGCGCTCTGGAAACTTCTGTAGGTACCTACGTTCTACTAGTGTGTTCCAGAATGTTCCTTTAAGTTAGGTATTGCGTCATTTTAGTACCTACTGTTTTTCTAAGAATCGACCGGCGTAACAATATATATATAACCAGATCTATATATATGTATAACCTCAATGGAATTATTATTACGTAATAATGCCTCAATGGATATAGCCGACCTAGATAAAGAATTATATGCATAGAAAAAAAACATAGGAGACTTAAACCAACCATAGAAACCACTTTGTTGGCGTATCACGATTTGGCCGATCGAAATACGTTTTCACAGTTGGCCGTTTTTTATAGATTGCTCTGCTCCTATTTATCGAATCAAGATGCAAAGTACACTCGATTATAAGACAAACTGAGACCGACAAACAAACAGACAGGCAGGCAGAAACCATTTATAAGAATGATATAATCTTGTTCAGTAGCTTATTTTATGTCCCTAAACCATTTTGTTGTAATTGTATTCTTCTACACAGTCTTCTTACTTACTGTTATCTATACTTATAATAAAACTGTAACGAGTCCCTCGAGTCGAGTGTTGAAGATATTTTGTATTTTTTGCCGTTCTATATTCAATACTAAAGCTAAAACTGTATTTTTTTAATTTTTGTCTGTTTGTCCGTCTGTCTGTCTGTACCTTGGCAGCGCATCACGCCGAAAATACTCAATGAATTCAAATGAAATTTGGTATGATTTGAGTTCATACTTCGAGATTGAGTACTTTTCATCCCGAAAAATTAAAAGGTTCCTGCAGGATAGGGGTGGAAAATTATTTAAAAGAACGCGTAGCATACTGAAACTATTGGACGGATGTTGATGGAACTTGGCACAGAGGTGAAAATTATGAATACTTTTTATCCCGAAAAAAAGTATTCCTGCGGGATATGGGTTCGAATTCTGTACAATAAAGATAATGAAGCCTAAACTGTATGTTTTTCATTTTTGTCTGTCTGTCTGTCTGTCTGTATCTTGGCCGCGCATCACTCCACCGGAACTACTGGATGAATTCAAATGAAACTTGGTAAGATTTAAGTTCATACTACGAGGTAGGACATAGGATACTTTACATCCCGAAAAATTAATGGGTTCTCGCAGGATAGGAGTTGAAACTTATTTAAAAGAACACGTACCACGCTGAAACTAATGGACGGGTTTTGATGTATCTTGGCACCGTCTTAAGTTATATGATGGGTTAAAATTGAGGACACGTTTTATCCCGAAAAAGTAAAGGGTTTCTGCGGGATATGGGTCCAAAGTTATATTAATATTGAAGTAATAAATAATATTTTTTGGATGGTTCTCTATATTCGATACTGAAGCCAAAACTGTTAAACTTTTTATTTGTGTCTGTCTGTCTGTCTGCCTGTTTGTCCGTATCTTGACCGCGCATCGCACCGAAATTACTGAATGAATGCAAATTAAACTTGGTATGATTTGAGTTCATACTACGAGGTAGGACACTGGATACTTTTCATCCCGAAAAATTAAAGGGTTTCCGCAAGATAGGGGTTGAAAGTTATTAAAAAGAACACGTATCACGCTGAAACTACTGGACGGATTTTTTGATGCAAATTGACACAGTCATATATCTATACTTATATTAAAGAAATAAGTACGAAAAAGCCTGTACAAAGAAGATAAATAAAAAACTGCTCTTGGGTGCTTAAAAAAGGTATTTAACAAGTTTTTTTTTTTAATCGTGTCTTTCTATCTGTTTGTCTGTATGTTTGTTTGTTCACGCATCACGTAAAAACTACTGGGCCGATTGCAATGCGGTTTTCATTATTAGATAGCTTAGGGTTTTATTTAAAAACTGGTGTAATTTGTATCTCAATCCGGTGAGTTAGAAGTTGAGCAATTGATAAAAGTATTTTTGACGGCTGAAGAAAATTTGATCAAATGTTGGTACATTGGTCTAGGATGGAATAGTACATTATGGTACTTTGAACCTAAAGAAAAGTCCACGCTTGCGAAGCCGCGGGTACAGCTAGTAATGTAATTTTTGTACAGATAGATTATTGTATACAATCAATCAAATCTTGATGATGAAAGTTCGAAAATGAGATCTCGAATTTATAAGTCGTTTTGGTACAATTTGTCTCCATGCAGACTCAATTATCCGCTATGTATGAAGGGCCAAAATACTGGTTTGAATGTACATTCTTTGCTGTACGTTTTAGTAATATTAAAATTTCGCTACACACACGTCGCGCTTCGTTGCTGCACGATTTACCTGCACGACAGACTTTTTGCTGAACAGAACTCGCCATTCGACCGTATTGCAGCAATTACTGAGCAATCAATAAAATTGATGAAAGTTTAATTTGCGGTCTGACGTGTGAACAATGGCTAGTCAAATAATACAGCTTTTAATGGTCTTTGAAACGGATGCCTGACTTTTTTTTATTAATTTTTGGAATCTCTGCTACACGAGATGTTTATTTTTATATATCTACGCAGCAGACTGAAACGGATTTCACACTTATTGTTTGTTTCTTATAAAACTTGTTGGCACAGTATAGTATAGTAATTCATTTGATACCTATGCACTTGGCTGTGCTCTTTGTATCGTACCTTTTTACTACAAGTAATTAAGGATATACCTAGCGGCACGTAAGTCTAGCGGTGAACGAAACGTGGCGGGGATCTAGGCACAGTCAAAGTTTATATAATGTGTTAAAATGTTGAATACTTTTTATCCCGAAAACTGACTGTGCCAAGATCCCCGCCACGTTTCGTTCACCGCTAGACTTACGTGCCGCTAGCTATATCTATCTAAAGAATTTATAGAAACATTCGAAATGGAGAGAGAGTACACCTGTCAGGTCATATTAGGGGTTTCAACTCGGAATGAGAGAAAATAATCTGGAAATGTGTATAAACCTTCATTAGGGCACTCTAAAAGTTATCTCCAAAGTCTCATAAAATCTCGTGTCTGCGTCAACATCATTGGAGCCATAGAAACCGAGATATTTACAAAAAAGCTAATTTTGCAACTTATGACCTTGAATAACTTACTCGTAAGATCACATACGAGATTTTATGAGACTACTCGTATGGAGACAACTTTTAAAATGCCAAAATAAAGGTTTATATAAGTTTCCAGCTTATTATCTCTCTTTCCGAGGCTGACCCTTTGTTTTTTGGTTAAGTGACTGTCCTGTGATGTGACCTAACGAGATAGCATTGAACCTTTATGCTACTGGTTCTCATTTAAAGGCGGCTGTCTTGTCCGTTGCAGGAACGAACATGATTGGGTGCGTGGGCGGCATCGCCACTATCTTCACCACGGGGCTGTGGGACTTCGCCTTCTGCAGGTTCCTGGTGGGCATGGCTTTCGACAATGCCTTCATGATGATGTACATTTTAGGTGAGTTCAAGAATAACATCAGGAACTTGAAAATATTGATGTCAGACGCTCAGGCTTGCGTATTATTCGATGATCTCACGTGTGTAACAGGCTAGCATGTAAAATGTCTGTCAGAAACGTTAAATGTAAATTCAATTATGTTTATTGCATTCATAATTTGATGGATAAAAATATAACTAGACTAATAAATCAAAACCCGACTATGTCGGGTAAAAAATAGCCTTGGCACTCTTGCGATAAAGACGAATCGATTAATACCTCGCTTGTCAAAATTGGATCTAGTTTTTATTTTGAATACATATCCCTCCTTTTGCTTCGCCGTTGGTTGGGTAAAAAAATAGTCTATGACACCTCACGACGAATCGATTGATACCTCGCATGTCAAAATAGAACCAATAGGGGCGATGCTAAGGTGGAACATCCACATACCCATATGCATACTGTTAAACTCATTACCTTCCCTTACTTTGTCGTACTCTTGTAAAAATACAGATCGTTATGGACCCTTTCGGGCACAGAATTTTTTTTTAGAAGTGAGGGACTATCAGTTAAATAATTATTATTATCATTAATTCTTAATAAACGAGCAAAAATATACATATTTATAATTATTCGTTCGTACAATGTTTCGCATATATCATAATCTTCAATTTAGGTAGGTACTTAAGGTTACCCAAGATAACCTTATACCAAACCTATATTCTTGCAAATGAAGATTTCATTTCCAAAACCTCATGTATGTACAGCCAAGGTTACAACAGCTATCAAAATATACCTAAACTCCGAAATAACAAAATGATCCTCAGAACATTGACAAAAGGCTTTTGGCTTTTCCTTATGTTGCACAAGATCGGAAGGATATTCCGTCACCGTCGTCGAGGCAGTGATTTGTGGTCATTATTGAACTGCGCCATGAATTTAAATGCCGAGAAGTCAGCGCCCGCTGTTCGGTACTTGTGTAAGTAGCACTAATAAGTGGGACAGCACTGTATCGCAATCGTTCTGTATCAAATGGAAACTTCCATTTAGGTGAGAATCTATTTATACCCATTGTTACATTGCTGTGTGAGACCTTCAAAATCTTGGTAGTGAAAAGCACACTTTAAATAGGCAAGTATTGGAGGATAACATTCCATTTCTCTTTTCTTTAGTAAGAACCTAGATCTATAACAGGGGTCGGCAAGTAGATTTTAGTGAGGTCCGGAATTCCGGATACTGTTGATTTTTTTTATCGAGGTGCAGCTAAATAAAACTGACAATGATTAAATAGTTACTAATTTTATTTTGCTATCAAATTAAATTATTATATAAAACATAATAGGTAAGTACGTGAAATTAATGCGATAAATTACACCCACGGTCTTGAGCCGGTTTTTATGGTTAGATTCACGTGGGGAACAGCAAATGCGAAGAGTGTCTTCAAGGTCCGTTAATCTCAAACAACACTTGTTCTTCAAAAAATCATGTTTTGTGAAAGATATTGCATACAAGCCAAGCATAGTGGCCAGAATGCTAGTATTTTTGCAATTTTTATACTTTTCTGATATATGTTTACCCCAAAATTCTTCAGTGGATGTTGTTTTTTTTACATTTGCAAGGAAATCTCTTCTTGCAAGTCAATTATTTCCATTTGAAGTGAAGATCTTTTCAAGTCTAATCTAAGCTTGTGTGTTGTAGGCCACATAAATAATCAAATCACAACAGTTATAGTAGACAGGTCAGGTAGGTTACATAAAATAGGTACTAGGTAACCAGAATAATTATGAATATAGGGCTAGTTATATGAAAATATTATATAAATTAATATGTAAGTAGGTCTATTTAACACTACTTGGAGCTCCTAGTTTCGACCTTCCTGTTCCTGTTCAGTCCGCCTGTTGCTTATCGCTGATGTATAAGTATGGGAAAATAAAAGACCATGTCTGTACCTTTAGAGGAGCCGAGATCCATAGCTCATGACCTGGTCAGCCACCCTATCCAAACACTCCGTCCGTACCTCAAAACTACAATAAGAAATACTTAAGTAACAAAATAATCAAAACTGGTTTAGTAGTTTTATCCGACTATGGCGAAGCAATTTCTTTGTACATGTTTTACCCGACTCCGACGAAGTAAAGGAAGGGTTATGTATTTTATAGTCTCTGTAAGTATGTTGTCGTTAGTGTCGTTGACGCGTCTTATGTATGCACTACGGATTTAGGGTGTAACTACACCAATCGATCGATCGTGAATCGATTATGAATCGCTATAACTCGATCGATCGAGCAGACCACTGTCGATCGACGTTGACTCATCTTATTCTACTATTGATCGACGCCATCGATCCACGATCCATCGTTTGGTGCAATCAAATCTTCCTTGACACGCTCGAAATATAAGTTGAAAACCTAAAACCCGACTATACGGTCTTAGTGATGGACACTTAAACCTTCCTTTGTTTTGCCGTAAAAAATACGACACTCTAGCGATGAAGACGAATCGATTGATACATCGCTTGTCAAAATCGGAGCAATAGGTGCGACACGCTATGGTCCGCTATGCTATGGTGGTATGGTATGCTATGGTATGGTAGAATATTTTTATTCATTATACTAGCTGTGCCCGCGGCTTTGCCCGCGTGGTCATTTTATTTAAAAGTAGCCCACACGTGTTTGTTATTCCAGGTCCAAAAGTACCTAAAAAGTACAATATTATACTAAATTTCTTCAAAATTCGTTCAGCCGTCAAATAATTTTTTATCGATTGCTCGGCATCTAATCATCGGAATAAGGCTAGGCGTAGGTACGCTGTATATACAATAATTAGTGGTATGTGAAAATAATGCATGGAAGGAATGTTCTTCTCAATAAGTTCTATTTCAGAAAGCAAAAAATAAATGTTTTTCTGTGACAAAACATAATTGACTGGATCAACTGTCAAAAGCTATTTTTTAAAAGCTATAAGTCAAATCTATGTCAAATGTCTATCTCTATGTCAAACCTCTTTCATAAATTCTTAATTCTTTCATAATCATACCCATTTGATAGTTTGTCTATGTTATTTCTAAATTCAAATAACCTGTCATTCCCATATTTTCATTGGATTAGCAAAAACTGGAATTTTTCTACGAAATAATATGTTTTAAAAATGTACCTAAATAAGTTTATTATATCTGGAGTCTTTTAAATATTTATGATAATACATTCGTTCGTGGTTATTTTGATCCGTATTGTTGAAGCATGAAAAGTCTGTGATAATAACAATACTAGAGCCCCAATGGTACACTCTTACCAAATACCTGTATTAAATTGGGAGAAGACTGAATAGAATAGCCGAGTGCAAGATTTCTGTTTATGAACATCGTGTGCTCCTATTGTTCCTGTACTTTTATGTTGTCCACTGAGGTTTGGTCCCTGGGCTAGTGGAACAAACCCTAGGACCGCCCCGTGATAAGCTTTTATTTAACTTCACTTATATGTATCTATGTATGTATTTCTGTCTATCCTAGAATCTTGCAATTCAAATTTCGAGCACTTCCCGATTAGCTATACGGCTTAAGCTTTCAGGGTAGCTCACAAACCGATGACAAAAAAACAAAAAAAAAACTTTAAAAAAGGGACGTTCACATGACAGAGCAAACAAAATTAAGGAAAAATGAAAAATATATTATAAAAAAAAGAAAATTTAATACTTAACGTAAAAAGTTACTAAGTAACAAAAAAAAGGACGTTCATTAAAAAAACCCGTAAAAGCTTTTTTTATTTATACATATTTAATATGTGGTAAACTCTATTAATCCAACAAATTCAATATCAAAATAATCTTCCTCGTTTCATTTGCGTTATACCTACACGATACTGTTTTGAAGAATGTCTGTGAGAGTTATGAGGATGCTTTTGATGAGCGGATTTCAATTAATTCTGTGCTACTATTAGTTTATTACCAGACTACGCCGAGGCAAGGGATATGTGTTTAACAGTCTATGTTGTTGATGTTGATGATAGGTGGTAGTAGGATGTGTAATAGAAAGCTGCATATTACTCCGTCCGTACTCTATACAGGCTCTTGAAGAACGTCGCAATGAAAGCATTTGATTATCGACATTTTGGCGCTGATACCAGTAGCTTGGCAGTAGTGAGCGTCCATGGAACTAATGTACTTGTACTATTATTTATTCTGTGACTCACGTCAGGTGATGAAACAATGTCAATTTTAGTTCCAATTTTAATAGATGGGGGGGGGGGAAGCTTTGAATCGGCACAAATGAAAGTACGTCAGAGCAAATGGTCATAGGCTATTTTTACCCAACTGAGGGTTATGTGTTTGGGTTGTATGTATGTTTGTACGTTTTTTAGGCGCGTCCTACAATCTAAACAGCTTGATGGATTTTTATAATTAAGTATTATTGGATTTGTCACGAGAGTGCTCTAAGATATACGAAGTGTCAAGAAAACCAATTTGGCGGCTTACTGCTGCCATTCCGAAAGAACAAAAAATTACTAAAACCTATCGAGTTAGCTATCAAAATACAGGGTGCTTACTCTTGAACAGCTACAACAACTACAGTTCCATTCGCAATCGAATTATAATCCGAATCAGTTTAAATCGCAATAAACAGTTATTCGGCACTCTCGAACAAAATCGAGATTGAAATTGAAATCACCCAACTAACACAAACTAGTTGCATAATGGCTTTAAATGTAAGCTACCGCCTTACCAAATTTCATCCAAATCAGTTCCAAGTAACAAACACACACGAACACACACACACACACACACACACACACACGCACGCACGCACGCACGCACGCACGCACACACACACACACATCTCCCTTATAATAATTAGTAGAATTATTTTTGCGGGCGGTCAGCTCGTATTCAATCATTAGTTCGCAGTCGGGTTTTTTGTAATTATATAATAATTTTATAATAATTGTACTTGTTGAACAGGGCCCCGATTCTGTAAGCTATTGAACCGCGATAACGCAAGTCGATCGCTTGAATTTTTTTGAGAAATTTTCTTATTTACCACTTAAAAGTCCTAGAAGTGTTTCTTTTTTGGAAATATTCCAAAAATAAAAAAACTGAAAAATAAAAAACAAAAAAAACAAAAAGCGAAAATTTTAGCAAAATTTTCGCTTCCAGCACTTTTAAGTGGTAAATAAGAAAATTTCTCAAAAAAAAAATTCAAGCGATCGACTTGCGTTATCGCGGTTCAATAGCTTACAGAATCGGGGCCCTGATGTCTTGCTCTGTGGTGTAATAATGCAGGAACGTCGCGGGTACGCTGTAAATATAATACATGACGTACCTAAGACATATATTACAGGCATGTAAATCTCACATCAAGAGTCGGCAATTGAAGATTAATTCCAATCTCTGTCCCAGTTCTAGAATACGTGGGCCCACGGCAGCGCACCTTCGTGGCCAACATGTCGATCGCGATGTTCTTCGGCAGCGGCTGCCTGGCGCTGCCCTGGCTGGCTCTGTGGATGGCGGACTGGCGGAATCTGCTGTGGCTGACGTCATTGCCTATGCTCGTTGTACTTATACTGCCTTTTGTCGTGCCGGAGAGCGCCAGGTGAGTCCAAAGTCAACAACTTTCAAATGTTATTTTTATCCCAACACCTTTCCAAGGTTGGCTCTTTTTTGCATTGGTAATATACCAATGCAAAAAAGAGCCAATCCTTCACCACCTGAGTATATACCAAAAGTCAACATCTTTTCAAGGTTATATATTACTAGCCAACTTTGCTATGACGTAGCTTTTGACTTATTATTTAAACTGTGCTTTTGATAATCAGATCTCACCAATTCAAGTTCTTGCCAATTTCAGATGGCTGCTAACCAGAGGACGCGTGAATCAAGCCGTAGCAATATTGAAGAGGTTTGAGAGAGTGAACAATACCAAGATTCCTGAAGATGTGTTGGATGATTTCATTGTAAGCTGTACTGCCAATCCATTCGTATTCACATCAGTTGTCATATTTTCTTATTTACAAAAGCCTATGCCCATAAAATAAATAGTAAAACTGACTTCAAATGTTTCCGAAAAGCAGCGCCTTCAGACTATTGTCTTCTAGCAGATCTATTGTATCACATAGGTCTGATGGTTTAAAACCAACATGGTCAGGTTCACAACAGAAACACTACAGCCACAGAATAAATAATAGTACTACCTACAACCATAAACGTTAAAAACAGGATATTTACCATGGATACTATTTATATTGAGCTCCAGATATTTTGGCAGTGTTGCAAGCGGTGAAAACCTAAGAATATCATCCCATATCCCAAATTTTATCCCGAGGTGATACAGTTGGTGATGTGTGTCGACGAGAGAGAGAGAGAGAGAGAGAGAGAGAGAGAGAGAGCGCGAGAGAGCGAGAGAGAGAGAGAGAGAGAGAGAGAGAGAGAGCGAGAGAGCGAGAGAGAGAGAGAGAGAGAGAGAGAGAGAGAGAGAGGTGACAAACAAAAGTGCTTACTGTAAGACAACTCTTCATCTTGAGGATAATTCTGAGGCAACATAAGATTTGTCCCCAGATTGAGTCAAAGCTGAAAAGTAAAAGACGCAATGACAAAATCTATTATATACCAAAATTTAAAAACTTGCTTCAGCAAAAAAAAATCCTTGCTTTTTAGCTGGTTATATGTACAATAAGTTGGCAAAAGAGATTCCCTTGCAAGATCTTAACTCTTATAACCTAAAAAAAACAGTTACAAACTTTTTGCTCTCTTATAATTATGCAAGTAATGATTTTACACTACATATACATATAGGTACACTTTTCTCACACTCTCATTCATGCCTATCAAACCAACACATATTCAATTTCATATTAAAAACTTCCCTCCCACCATGCACTCGTTCAATAATGCCTTTCTGCCAAGCTTACTAAAATCAAATTAATTAACATCTATAAAACTTTTTTTTTCTTTTTTTTATTGTTATATGTATGTTGTTATTATTTTTTCATTTTTCTATAAGTGTATAAAATGATAGTATTCTTGTTTTGTATAATTTCAGTTAATAATTTTATCATTAGTATTTTTATCACTATGTAATTATTTTATATATGACTTAATGGATGCTAATACCTATGTATTTTAATCTGGGGAAGTGCAGATGTCTATATTACAGGTTATAAGCCTAGCTTAGGCATCTGCGGCTCAATAATATTTATTGTGAAAATGTAGTAGTACCTATTATTTTGTGTAATTATTATTTTTGTAAAAAATATTTTGGTGTCAAGAAATGAAATTATTATTATTATAAATACGGAATATCAAGAACTCAATATATAGTATCCATGACAAATATCCCGTCTCTAACGTTTATAATTCTAAGATACATATTGTGTCATCTTAAACCTTACTAGACCAGACCTTGCAATGGAGAAGTAATTATCGAGTAATAACCCCTTTTCAGGTGTCAGTCCGTCAAACGAAGCAATCCAACGAGACGATCGTAACCTTGCTCAAGAGCGCCCCCCTTCGCAACACGATGTTTATAATGGTATTCGTGTACATGGCGTGCGCTGTCATCTTCGACGGACTCGTGCGCATGTCGGAGAGCCTGGGGCTGGACTTCTTCATCACGTTCACTCTAACCTCGGCCACGGAGATACCCTCGGTCACCCTGCTGGCGTTAGTCTTAGACAGGTGAGATCTGTCTCTTGTCTTTTCCCTAGTGATGTTATGACTTTCATTTTCTCATATCGGAGAGCGTGGGGCTAAACTTCTTCATCAAGTTCACTCTAATCTCTGCCACGGAGATACCCTCGATCACTCTGCTAACGCATGTGCTAGACGGGTCACAGCTCCGGAGACCATAATAGACATCGAATCACAGACCTCACGAAAAGCTCTAGACCCATCTCTACAATCAGTTTGCAAGTTTAAGATACTGTATTTGTAATCCCCGAACTCCAAAAAAGAGTAGTTTTATAAGTTTATAGTGAAAGTGTATCATTGTATATATGTATCACTGAATGTATACAGTAATCTGTATGCATTCGTAGCTCCCAAACGGATGGACTGTGTTTGATGCGTTTTTTTCTGTTTGAAAACTGATGTGATCGAAATGCTTCTTAGCTATAAGGGAGTATGGGGGAGGGGGTGATGACGGGGGTTATATAAATTTGTAATTTGTACTTGTTTCTTGTATATGACTGTTATGGTATATTTTATTTGATTCCAGGTGGGGTCGGAGGACGCTAACTTGTGGACCTCTCGCCACCGCCGGGATATTGATTATCGTTGCAATGTTCGTACCTAAAGGTACAATACAATTATTTCACAATTATTGAGATTGACTTTCACTTTGCAATTACAATAATAGCTAAAAGACCGTATACATTGTCAGGTATACCAGTAACGGCGCTCGCTATTATGGCGCGGTTCTTCATCAACATGTCGTACAACGCGGTGATCCAGTGGGGCACAGAGCTGCTGCCCACCGGCGTGAGGGCACTGGGCTCCAGCGTACTGCACATGAGTGGGTACATCGCCACCGCCTTTGCGCCTTTCATCGTATTCTCTGTAAGTGTACGATAGCATACCAATATTTCGGAGAACGCGGAGTCTCGGTGGTACCAAGCAATCACACCGTGGGCAACATAAGGTACCACTTTAAAAATAAGTAGCTATTTACTGTTAATTGATGACACACCACCACAATCCTTTAAGCATTTGCTACTTTACAAGCAAAATACTATTTGGTACGATCTGCAAACATAAACTATGACTATAATAATTATGTGGCCGACTAACATCATGTAATAATTCTCTACCGATTTATGCAGCTGACCCTAATACAAGAAGGCTTGTAGTAAAGGAATATACATACTTTACATATAATTATATATGTTTTATTATTCATGCAAAAACACCTATAATGAAAGAAATTATATCTTATGCCTAAATGTTGTGCCAGATCTCATACTCTACCATCTAAATAAACCATCCATAATAGGTTGTGGCTAAGGCCAACATCTAAACTTTCACAATATGTACATATCCTATTATATTAGTCGAACTACGATCACATTCTCATGTGTGGCACGTGGGGCTGGAAACTACTACTGTTAAAAGCCGCATGCCCGAATTCTCTACCCGACTCCGCCTGAGATACTAGTGGTAGGAACTCATCGTGATTGGTCGCATCCAGGAGCGGCTATGGATTCTCCTTCCACTGCTGACACTGGGCGTGATAGCGCTGCTGGCGAGCGGCGCAGCGCTCGTGCTGCCCGAGACTAAGGGGCGCGCCATGCCGCAGAGCATGGCCGACGGCGAGCGCATCGTCAGGGAATACTCGCTGTGTGGGTCAGTATACATACTTCTTCCACTGCTGACACTAGGCATGATAGCGCTGCTGGCGAGCGGCGCAGCGCTTGTGCTGCCTGAGCCTAAGGGGCACGCGATGCTGCAGAGCATGGCCGTCGGCGAGCGCATCGTCAGGGAATACTCGCTGTGCCTACCGCTGCACAGCCGCTGTGCCGCTGTGTTACCTACTTCTTCCACTGCTGACACTGGGCGTGATATGCTGCTGGCGAGCTGAATACTCGCTCTGCGGGTCAGTATATCTACTACAAAAGCTAGGAATGGTATCTCGTGAACGTTTTCTTGCGGCTACAATGGTCTTGTGGTTATGGAAGATGTCCTTACTGTCTGTCCCTAGTTACTATACCTACTGTACATTTTTTATATAACTGATGGAAAATACCAATAAGTTAGTCGCCTGATGGAAAGTGCCAGCCAGCCGATAGCAATTGCACTTCCAGAAGTTTGGATCGCGCAATCTAGTGCGGTACTGTAGAATGCTCGTAGCTCTATTAGTCGCCTGATGGAAAGTGCCAGCCAGCCGATAGCAATTGCAATTCCAGAACTTTGGATCACGCAATCTATTGCGGTACTGTAGAATGCTCGTAGCTCTAAGACAACGGTTGGTTTTAAGTTTAGGTAGCTTAGGTGCCCATTGTAATTTGCCTTGTGGGACTCGCTTAATAATGTGTTTTTGTTCACCCCTTCTCATATCGCGGGTGCTGTGAGAATAAGCAAATGATGGGCAGCAATATATTCCTGTAACAACATCGACTGCGAGTACTGCGACCACCAGGGCCCTATTTCATAAAGCGACAAATCATAATAAACCTACAAATGTCAGTCGAATACGCCAAACCTGCGTTTCATATAGCAAAAATGTATGACATTTCGATAGTTTGACTGACGATTGTCGGTTCGATTGACATTTGTCAGTGTAGGTACTATAGTTTTATGAAATAGGGCCCAGCAGTGTCCAGCAGGTCTCCACCAAGCGTGGTGATTTGCCTATGTTCAGCTGTGGATGTCTTTGGCTGTTGATGTGATAGTAATATCGCTAGGTAAAGTGCCCTTTAAACCAAGTCTAGGAGGCATGACATGTTTCAAAATTATTTTTTACTGGCGTGGCGTCATCTTGGTCATTTCTCTGGAATTAAAAGTAACCTATGTGTTATTGTAGGGCCAAAAGTAGCCATAAAGTACATAACATCAAATGTCATTAAACCGCCAGATAGCTTTTTGTCTATTGCTCTGCTTCTAATTATGGGATTAAGAGACCAACAACCCCAATTTTTAAATCAAAGTCTAAGCTATCTAACAGTGAAAATCACAAATCACAATCGGTCCAGTAGCTTGTACGTTATGCTTGGACAGACAGACAGACACCTTTTTATACACTTTATATTAGCTTCACTTGTATGTTCGTATGTTTGTAACCGACTCCTTTGGACGCTATTTTGACCCACTTTAAACGGTCAGATTTCATTCGAATTTTGTTTTTGTTCTGTCAAAGACCGATAACAATGCAATAATTAGAAAAAAAAAAAAAAGTAGAAAATAAATAATAGTTTAAAAAAACTAAAAACACGCTTTATATAGAAAACCAAAATAAAAAATAGAAAATAAATTTTAATAGTGTAAAAAGGAAAAAAAAATATATTTAATAAAAAAGCGTGTAGTGCTTCTCATATCTGTCAATGTAATATTTATAACTATTGACCCATGCACCCCTCGAGTTTTTTGAAATAAATCATTTTTTTCTTATTTACACTATTAAAATTTATTTTCTATTTTTTAGTTTGGTTTTCTATATAAAGCGTGTTTTTTAGTTTTTTTAAACTATTATTTGTTTAAATGTTTACCTTGTTCAATAGCTTATTTTAAGTACCCTTACACAATGACTGGATATTATTGCATGTACCATTTGCAGATACCCACTAGTAGATAACTGTTTGCAGATACCCACTAGTAGATAACTGTTTGCTAGCATTGTCATGTGGTTTATTTTACAGGAAACCAAAACGAGAAGACATCGAAGTACCTCAGTGGAAGAATGGGAAAGAGAAGGCGCTAATTACGTAGCGTCGAGGTTCATATCTCTGGGAATGAATGTACTTACAAGTCTGGTATACCTACTTTAGTACACAGTTTTGAAAGATAATATTAGGACAAGGTCTGTCTTAGTGTCTATCTCATGATTTGATCATGATGGACTTATAAATGTTTCAGGAAGTGCAATTGTTTTGAATGTTAAAAACATAATACTCAAATTAAGATTATAGACATATTAAGTATACTTAGGTACCTAATATAAATATTTTTTGTAAAAAGACTATTTAAATAAAGAAAAAACATTTTGTCGCAATAAAACACTTAGTCCCGTGACTTATTACGAGTACAATGTGATGTCCGAACTCAAAAAATAACATATTATTTTAGTCAACACAATAATGTGATTCGCGGTTGTTTCTATATCAACCTTGCACAGTGACGTCACGCGCGCCATGATAGACTAATGAGGCATTTGAATCAAATTGAACGACAGTATTTTTAAATATAATTCATTTTTATCTACTTATTTATTATAACCTACTAGCTGCTTCCCTCAGCTTTGCCCGCGTGCAAACTTTCATTCCCTCATTCACCCTCTAAGAGATGGAATTTCAAAAAAATCGTTTCTTCTTCGCCTTAGAGGAGACGCCTTAGACCTAAGCAACGTGACACGTGATCTGACAAGTGATCTGCCATGTAACTTGCATCAACATTCAAAGTACCTAGTTGTATTGAGTAAAGCCCATTCGCGTGGCGTAGCGTGACACGCCTCTGTTTAAATAAATAAGGTCTCAATTTTTCAAGGACCTACAATAAAATAAGTTTATTTTTTCATTCTATAAAATGTCTTTAATCTATCATGATATCTATTTAATTCCTTCATAACGACGTATGTGCCACCAGTTTTTAACTTTCTTTGCAAGTGAGATGCACCCAGAAGAGTCTTTGACCATTTTGAATATTTAAAACTTGTGAATTAGCAAGAGCATCTTGATCTTCATCAGACGACGACATAGTCTCGAATGCCTTTGACCCTCCTCTAGTTGACAACAGATGATAAATGGACTTAAGTTATGCACAGTACATAAATTATATAGTTCTTAAATATATGTACTGTGACATATATTTAACGTACGTGTTAGACCTCGCGCCCAATGACCTCGTATCGGCGAGCCACATATTTAGTATGTAGCTTCTACAAGGAAGCTATTTAGTTAGGTCTTGGTTATAGCCCAGCTTTGACAGGGGAAATATGTAAGGCTAAATGAATAATAATTAAAGACTTGATTGTAAATTATTGAGGATCTTGTTGTGAAAATGTACAAATAGTTATAACGTCGTCGCTGCTAAGTATTAATAGGTAGGTAAGAACACTATTTTTGTTGTCATATTATTTTTATTATCTTTATATTTATCTTAAATACTTAATTGTAGCTCGTATTTTTCAATTGGTCAATTATTATTATCAAAACTGGTACCTATTTTAAGTAGGTATTGTGTAGGTACATCTTTGATATGTAATAAATGCTGGTGAGATTAAACTTGTTAATAAAACATAAAGTGCACAATGTTACGTTTATTTTTAATAGATTACTTCTTGTCTCCCGATTTTATGTCACAAGTGTGATGCACGCCGATACTTACGAGTACATCCCTTTATTGTCTGCTGGTAAAAATGATTGCGAGGGGTTTGGGTAAAAGTGGCGTCATTTCCAATTTTAGCGACTATTTATGAAATTTGTATTATTAAAAAGAGCTATTTATATATGTCTAAACTATATGGGGGTCGAGATATTCGAATCGAAAATCACAAAAATGCGCTAATGTGTTTTAATTGATTTCTCAAACATGTCACATATACTACAAGAAATTCTTGATGTAAGGGCCTGAAATCCCAAAGTCAACCTGCCTGCGATGGATCTTGACGATCAACAAACGAGGCTCGGACTACCGACTGATGGCGGTACAACCATCACAACAGTGGCGTAGTGAAATTCCATAGACCTTTGAATGGGAATCCTAAGGAAATAAAGGTCGAAATTCATTCAGCTGCAGCTTGGATTCCAAACTCTAGGCATTTACCCTTCAGAGTATGGAAACCAAGATTATGTTCACAAAAAATATTTTCTCTGAGACCTGTTGTCGTTACCAAATGAACCTCTTGAAGTAGCTCAGGAATACTCGCCTTGGGGTCAAACGAACTCTTCCATTAAGTAGATCAAGTTGTTTCTACTTAATAGCACAGTAACGGCTTCCTAGCCGTAAGGATATTTTGTCTGGGATGAACAGCGTTTGGTAAACTTGGACAATTCTTCTCATAGTCCATACCACAGTGCCTAAACGAAAGTCTTCCACGCGTGCATCCTACCAGTAATGACCTTCGGTTCCGAAACATGGACACTCACTTTGACTTCTCCATAAGTACAAGTACAAGGTTGCTCAGCGGACTATGGAGAGAACTACATAATATGCTTGGAGTTTTTCTGAAATCTACAATGACGTGATCTGACAGTGAACCAAAGTAACCGATATAGCTCAAAGAGTTAGCACACTGTAGTGGTAACGGCCTGGTCTTATCTCTGGAAGAACCGACAACCGTTGTGGTAAATACGTTTAGGCAAACGTAGTGCCCGCCGGCCAGGTGGAGTGATGATTTGAGAAAAACAGCTAGCAGGGACTGGATGAGAACAGCCAGGATCAGCCTGAGTGACGCCACCTTACGTCGAGCAGTGGATAAATATAGGCTGATGACGAAGAGAAAGTTTCTTGTTATCTGATGTTTTTTCGTTCTACGTTCATTAAGTCCTCCTTGTACATTTTATTTGTGTGGGCTAAAGAATATATAAATAAATAATTAGTTGTTGTCCGTTTGTTTCGAAAACATATCGTTTCTTTCGATTTCAAGTAATATGTTGGCTTTAGAATCCATGCGCAGACTTTTGGAGCAGCCAGGGGTTCTTTTGTAGGGGTTGAGTCACGTTTCTAATAATACTACTCTACGACTCCCAGCCCGCGGAGACGAATCGTTTTTTGAAACGTGAATCGTAATTTAAGACCAGGCTCTGCTTTTTAAGAGCTTTTTGCATAAATATGCTGGGTCAACCACAAACCTGATAAATGTGGAACTTAACATATATGTTTTTGAGATTTTTATCTCTCTAAGACTAAGACAAAAACATGATTAACAAAATTTCATTCGATACATTTTCTTATCAAAAATAACGTTTTTTTCGGTAATGTTTACATTTTTATACTCAACGGCTTAAGTTATATCTCTAAAATAAATCTCACAGCAAGAAAATATAGTTTATTATCTAAGACTAAGACAAAATTTACCTAACTAAATTATTAGCCTGCCAATAAAATAAATAACATACGTCATTTAGTTCCGAGCTAAATTGTGTGTTCAAACAGCGCTCGTGATATACAACCTTGTTACTCAGGCACTTCAGTGCTTATTGCGGGTAGCGGATGGCAGAGTGTAGGGTAGGTGGCAGGGAAGTGGGGAGTGGGAAAATGTAACCTTGGAGCCTGGCCTTAACCTCGAAATAAGGTTTTTGGGGTCGTCAGGGGTTGAATTGTATAGGACTAGACGTAGCAAAAGTATGGGTTATGTTAGAATTCTGTCACAGATCCGAATCTATCAACACCAAATCCATGTGGTACTTGTCTGTCCTACAGAGTTGCGCCCTGCCCGTGGTCCACCTAAATAGTTCACCTGGTTGTACAAGGGGCATTTTTATCCTCCCGTGGTCCACAGTATTATGTAGAAAGGTGTAACCAGCGTTGCCAGTTTTTTTTTGCCAAGTCGTGATTTTGGAACTTTTTTGTGAAAAAACGGGATTCTTTTGTCGAAAGCGGGACATAGTAAAAAAACGTATATAATCAGAAGTTTTTAAATATTTATCGTTTTATTTGAGTTCAAATTGCGTTTACGTGACAATAGATAGCAAAAATAGCCATAGAACATGTATTTTAATAAAAGTATGTCATTTTAAATCAGATTTACCCTATCGTTAAAAATAGTTGAGTCTTATTCGTCCTATGAATGAAAAAAAATATATCAGAAATCAAAATCAAAAAAGTTTTATTCATTAGAAAAATATGGCGTTTCAAACAATAGTCTAAGGAGTGAGTGTTACAAATTGCAACTTATAATAAGAGAATCATTATTTATAAGAATAACTTATTCATGATATTTCTGTGAAGATTTAACTTCTTTTAAAGTTTCCTTTTTCTCTTTAATAAAGATGAAGAACTCTTCACAGGATAGCTGTAGATTAAACTGGATGAGTAATTCTGATTTCATTAAATTTACGGAGCATTTATTTCTGGCATCCGACCATTTTAAATTTATCTGGGAAAAAACGGTTCAGGAAAGCAGTTTGATGTTGGGATACTTAATATGAAAGACACAATTTTAAACAGTCGAGTTATTCCCGAAAAGCGGGACTGAGCCTGTCCCGCGCGGGACATTTAATTTTGATTTAAAAATCAGGACGTCCCGCCAAAATCGGGACGTCTGGCATGTATTACATCCTTTGCCGGAGGCGCAGAGGAAGCATGAACATTTCATCTCATGGCAGCATTTCATTGAAAACTGCTACTTATTATAAATGTAACACTTAATTGTTACTAATTGTTTACTTGGATGATATAGTCATAGTATCGCGTTATCTTGTCTGTCCTACAGAGTATTATGTAGAAAGCCGGAGGTGTATACATTCTTTGCCGGAGACGCAGAGGGAGCATAAGTGTTTCATCTCATGGCAGCATTTCATTGAAAACTGCTATTATAAATGTAACACTTAACTGTTACTAATCGTTTACTTAGATGATACAGTCATAAGTAGTATTGCGTTATCTTGTCTGTCCTACAGAGTATTATGTAGAAAGCCGGAGGTGTATACATTCTTTGCCGGAGACGCAGAGGGAGCATAAGTGTTTCATCTCATGGCAGCATTTCATTGAAAACTGCTATTATAAATGTAACACTTAACTGTTACTAATCGTTTACTTAGATGATACAGTCATAGTATTGCGTTATCTTGTCTGTCCTACAGAGTATTATGTAGAAAGCCGGAGGTGTATATATTATTTGCCGGAGACGCAGAGGGAGCATAAGTGTTTCATCTCATGGCAGCATTTCATTGAGAACTGCTATTATAAATTGTAACACTTAACTGTTACTAATTTTTTGCTTAGATGATATAGTCATAGTATCGCGTTATCTTGTCTGTCCTACAGAGTATTATGTAGAAAGCCGGAGGTGTATACATTATTTGCCGGAGGCGCAGAGGGAGCATAAGCGTTTCATCTCATGGTAGTATTTTATTGAAAACCGCTATTATAAATGTAAAACTTAACTGTAACTAATTGTTTACTTAGATGATATAGTCATAGTATCGCGTTATCTTGTCTGTCCTACAGAGTATTATGTAGAAATCCGGAGGTGTATACATTCTTTGCCGGAGACGCAGAGGGAGCATAAGTGTTTCATCTCATGGCAGCATTTCATTGAAAACTGCTATTATAAATGTAACACTTAACTGTTACTAATCGTTTACTTAGATGATACAGTCATAGTATTGCGTTATCTTGTCTGTCCTACAGAGTATTATGTAGAAAGCCGGAGGTGTATATATTATTTGCCGGAGACGCAGAGGGAGCATAAGTGTTTCATCTCATGGCAGCATTTCATTGAGAACTGCTATTATAAATTGTAACACTTAACTGTTACAAATTTTTTACTTAGATGATATAGTCATAGTATCGCGTAATTTCTACGTCTGAAACTGTATGTGATTTTTATTTAACAGTCGAATAAAAAATGAATGTTAGTTTTTGTTTGCTTCCTATGCGTTTCCATGAAATTCATCTTATTAAATTAAAGCTTTGGTGAGTTGCTGTGTGTAAATTCATAACATTTTCTACGCACTTTCTGGCAGGAACACGTTTCCCACAAGTAAATACTTGAATGTTTACTTGTGAATTGTGAAACTGTCAAAAAAACCCCTGTAATAACAGAAAGAGTCTAATCGAAAGTACAAACTGATTGTGACTGATTGAGTGACCGGGGGCCCAACCACAGAACTTGGCTTCAATCAGATTGTCACTTTTTTCATAGGAAAATCGACTCTATCGCAAAGCATTATTGAATTTGACGGCTTGAAACCGTCATGATCAACATTACGCAATGGCACTGCAGGGGGCCCGACCACATAACTTAGCTTCAATCGGATTGTCAGTATCGATATCACTAATGCCTTGCGATAGAGTCGAATTTGCTATGAAAAAAAGTGATAATCCGATTGTAACCAAGTTGTAATCGGGCTGCTGTTAAACAACATTTTTATAGTCTATCTATACAGGTAAAAATCCAAATCAGCAAAGAAAGAAACGCACTCTACGAACCGAAGTAAGCGAAGGAGATCTACCTATGATGTGAGCGCGCACGCATTGTTCGGACAAACAGTAAATGAGTCATCCAGGATACTATGTTCTGATTGGTCGCAACTACGGTCGCAACTACGGTGCGGACAGGGTATAAGATAAGGTGACAAAAGACCCTTCTTGCCAAGTTATAGTTACCTATTATTATTAAGTGTATCTATTACTAATCTGATCCCGTTTATACTTTGTTCGGCTTTTACTTGAAGTCTTTGAACACCTCAGTTTTTTTATAGAATGCCGGTCACCTATGCCGCTCCCAGGGCGTTGAAAGTGTTAAGAAAAATCAAACATACATTACTCTTCTATATAATAATTTTGAAATCCCGGAAAAAAATTATGAATCATTTGAAAATGCCTGAAGCACGGAGGCATGTCCATATCAGCATGTACGTTTGAGATCATTAACCCTAAATCATTCTACCTACTCCGATCACTGAAAATAAAAAAACTTCTAAAAAATATGTGACAGAGAAATCCGGAAAAAACTTTAGAAGCATATTACTCCGAGATCCTATCAGATTCAGATTTGTTTTTTTTTTTACAAATTAGCGTAGTTTTGCAGAATATGCCAACGCAAATATAACAAGAAAAAAGTTTAAAAAAAATAAAAACTAAAATTACATTTATTCCAAATATCTTTCTTTTTATTGGAGCAATAGTGATATTGTTTTGTCTAATAAATTATAAAAATAAACTAATATGCAATGAAAATAACAAATATAGTAAAAAGTTAATTTAAACATATTATATCAAACAAAAAAGTTTTTTTAAGAAATAGCTATAATCGTCATAAATCTGATTCTATGTACATCTGACCTTCGGGGATTTTACTCATACATTTCAAATAGTTTAAAGTATCTATTAAATAAAAAGAGGATGTCTGTTTGCAAGGTCATTTTCCATACTGTGAATCATTAAAAAACACCGTCAGTCATTTTGTGAAGTCGATTAAAAAATTGAATAGACTGCAGAAATTGATCAACTGGCAAGGTCAACCATTTGTAATTTGCTCGTTTTAGCGGTAGGTAAATAATCAGAAAAAAGAGGAGGAAGCTGAGTACCTTCCTAAAGTACCTACAAAATGAATTCCTATTTAGACAGAATCACAGTATAGTACCTAGAGTGAAGCACACCCAGCGTTAAGATTAGCGACTAATAAGTTAATTTAAAAACATTTAAAAAATACTTATATGTAGCAGCCATTTCATATCAGAATTAAATGCGTATACAACATTCACATCTATGCTGTTAACTGTTGAGAAGTTCCCTTATCAGAAGCCACCCCGGTGCGTAGCAACCATGTCATGGTAAAACTTCAAACCGGCTAGCATAGTATAATGCGTACACAAAATTTTGTGACAGTGCTGTTGACCTTTGAAGAGTTCCTTTATCTGGAGCTGTTTCTGGATGTCAATTCAGGTCATGCTTAACATAAACATGCATTGTCATCTGAACTGAACCAACATGCAAAAATTCAACTCCGTAGGATAAGAGGAAGTGGTTCTAATTCAGCTTGCAATATTTGACCTAAACAAACATACACACAGACATACACGCATACAAACATTGCAAGTTAAATAAAAGCTTTTAAAAATACAGCTGATGTAACATTTCCTGATAAATAGTAATACAAACTTAACAGCTCATCATAAGAGACAATTTAATCTCTCACGCAGTCGTTAGTTACCAAGCACTCAAAAAATGTAGAACTAACATCACAGCACGGAAACGGTGATTTACTTATTTAATCTAATATCAAGCGATAAAAAACCCGTTATGCCTACCCAATATTGTATAGGTATTTAGTAAAAATCAATGATAGAGATAACAGCGCGCTAAAGATAATTTTACCGCGAGCACGTGCGTTAGTTACAGCGATATTTCATAAGATTTAGCAGTGTTTCGCATATTTATTTCCCCATTGTTGACTTTATTCCTCGGTAGATAAGTAATAGAAGTTTTGAATGAATCGCTAGTGAACGTCGAGAATGCGGCAGTATAGTATTCATTTTAAACTCTACCAACCTAATATTTGGATCTGAAGAAACTCTACATCAAAAATATTTATATGGGTCAAGCTTTGTGCAAGTTTAGTGTGTGAAAAATTAAGAAAGTGAAAAGGGAATGAAAAATAAGTTTTAAAGAGTCACAATGTCTGTAACTCAACTCTCGAAAAAGGTATGTTTAAAATATAAAATACTCATTTAAAAATGAATAAAAATATAGAGTAAGTTGTACTTTAATACAATAAAGTCTGTTGTAGGTACTTCAAATACTCGTATCGTAATTAGGGAACCTGCATACCTGTTAAGTTTTGCAGGCTCTCAATATGTACGTACCGTATAGTCGTAACTCGTACATAATTATGGACAAAGTAGGTAAATAAAATATGTATACGTTACAGATAGCTTAATCTGCCGTTTAATTAACTGCCTAGCCTGTTTCTTAAACACCGCTATTCAATTAACTGCCTGAATGATATTCAACTTTGATAATAGCTAGGCAAATGATTTGGATCGATCATGTTTAACTACTTACCTAGTCATTTTTCTTTGTTATCGACATTCAGGGTTGACCCGACTTGGCCGTGGTAGGTTAGAAGGCATACGTCTACATGTTTTTTTTTCTTTTAGCCTTGAAAAATTATGTTTGAAAACTTGTTAAACCTTAAACAACTGTTTAAATCTGTTTAGAAACATTTGTCTGTTTGTTAACTACTAAATATTTATAATAGAATTGCGCCTAAAAACTAGGTAGGTTAGTTAGGTTGAAAATGAAAACTGTTTCTAATAAATGGCCTACGCAATCAGCCAGCCAGTTCGTTAAATGTCATTCGGCTGAATATCATTCATGCCGTTAGTTTAATGGCGCCATTCAATTAAAAGGCTAGGCAGTTAATTAAACGGCGGATTAAGTAATCTGCCTGCGTCATATCGATGATGATGATTAATTAGTACTTGATTAGTGCCCACCGCTGCCTGTCTACATATTAGGTACCTACCATACACCCATTTTTGATAAGTCTTTCATGCAAACTTCTAACGAAATATCGTAAAATTAGAGAAGAAATACACATGATGTTAAATGATTTGCCTTTACCTCCTAAATCAGAGGTACTACGATTCGAGAACGTTAGATAAAAAGCCGCGATGTTTTTGAAAAATAAACTAGGACTTAGTTATATTAAATGTCGGAGGGCACCCATGAACATTAGGTAAATGTCGGAGGGCACCCATGAACATTAGGTAAACAATAACACCCGAATAGAACCGGTGGGTAAAGTTTTTTTTTTACTTTTTATTTAATGTATCTCACAGGAGGCCTCTCAACTCCTGACGCCCGCAGACGAGAATGACGTCATGGAACAGGTGCTGCACCACCTGGGCGGGCTCGGGAACTACCAGCGCTGGCTGTTCCTGATGATGATGCCCCTCGGGATCTTATACTCCTTCATCTATGGAGTGCAGATGTTCGTGGCTGCCACGCCGCAGCAGCACTGGTGTAAGGTGCCGGAGCTGATGCACTTGGATTTAGACTTAAGGTATTAAAGTGTTTTTGATGTGAAACATCGCAGTACGAGAGTAAGGCCGATTCTTGGAGTGGTGATCGATCGCAAAGGCGTGGCGGCGCGGCGTGGCGGCGCGGCGTGGCGACGCGCCTCTCTTGGCTCGTCGGCTCTTTCCGATATTTGATGTTTCACATCTGCCAGGCAGCCCCTGCGATGGCACTTTTTTTTTCCACGTTTTTTAGGGTTAGTCCAAACTGTTTTACTATTTGTTGTACAATAGAACAGATAAGTTACTTTCTTGATTGTCTGTCTGTCTATCGTTCAGGATGGAATCTTGCACCTCAAATTTTGAGCACTTCCCGAATAGGTATCCGGCTGAAACATTCAGGGTAGCTCACAACTCGATGAAAATATCAACAAAAATAAGTTATTAGATTAGTTTTTTTAATCGACATTTACTGCATGTTTTTCATTGTTTTTTTGTTCGGGTCTATTCATAACAATTGCCTATCCCCAAACTAGGATTCCTATCAATTACCTATCCCCAAACTAGGATTCACAACAATTACCTATCCCCAAACTAGGATTCACAACAATTACCTATCCCCAAACTAGGATTCATAACAATTACCTATCCCCAAACTAGGATTCACAACAATTACCTGTCCCGAAACTATTCACAACAATTACCTAATAGGTAATACCTATCCCCAAACTAGGTTTCAGTTACCGTGTACTATTTTATTCTGTGCTACGGGTACAAGACAACGGATAAACATAGGTACAAACATATAGATACGTATATAACATTAACTAGCTGTGCCCCGCGGCTTTATCCGCGTGCAAACTATCACACCCATTCACCCCTTTAAGGATAGAATTAAGAAAATAACATTTTTTTCACGTCTAGGATACTCAAGGAATATTATTTCCTCAATATTTCAAATCTCTACGTCCACTGGTTTAAGCTGTACGTTGTCTGAAATTCGAACCCGCGACCGTTAAAGGCGTCACAGACGATTAAGATACTATAATATTTGAAGTTACGATATCTGCATATAAAATATTATAACATCTTAGGGTATCATTCACGGCTAAGATGCTATAATATATTGAAATTATTCATTCGCTCGCAGGCCGTCCTAGGTGCCACACGTATTTCTTCACCGCTTTTTATATACAGGTGATAAAATACGAGTAGTACGGTTTCACTATTAGATAGCTCATCAGACAACGATTCTGATTTTGAATTTGATATGCAAATTGCATTAGCGCACTGTAAAAGGTGATCAATTTGGATAGAAAATCACATTAAATTTAGAAAAAGCCACGGTGAATTTAATCTTTACGCAGACGTTTCTACAAAAATAAAACAAGCTTATTTTAATAAGTCGAAGGAAACTTTTCTCGAAACTCATAATTTGATTAAGGAAGATTTAGTGAAACAAAATACGAACATGCGCGAGAGCATTTGTACAGAACAACGACTTGCAGTATACTAAGAACCATCTCGTTTACCTCAGCTTTCAAACATAAAAAACCGAAGCTAAATCGGTCCATTCGTTTGAAAGCTACGATTCACACCACTCCCCCCCCACCCCCCCCCCCCCCCCCTCCATCCTCAAATTATAG
Source organism: Alsophila aescularia (assembly GCA_946251855.1). Lineage (NCBI taxonomy): Eukaryota > Metazoa > Arthropoda > Insecta > Lepidoptera > Geometridae > Alsophila > Alsophila aescularia. The sequence continues at coordinate 28,921,286 of OX276379.1, read as the reverse complement.
CTATGAATCATCTTGTTTACCCCAGCTTTCAAACATAAAAAACCACAGCTAAATAGGTCCATTTGTTTGGAAGCTACGATTTTCATCCCCCTTTTCTTTCTCACCTCCCCCCTCCCTTTCCCCATACATCTAAGAACCATCTCGATCATATCAGCTTTCGAACAGAAAAAACCGCATCAAAATCGGTCCATTCGTTTGGGAGCTACGATGCCACAGACACAGACACACACACACACACACACACACACACACACACACACACACACACACACACATACACACACTGATACACACCCATCTCTTTGTTCAGGGGTTAAAAAAAACCGTCACGAATACAAAACAGAGCAACCTGTAGAACATATACGATATATTTTGTATCCTAAGATAGTATATTAATATATGTTTTGTATCTTTTACGATATATTTCGTATCTTAAGATGACATCTTTTAATAAATTCCATATCGCTCGATATCTTAAGATACTGTAAGAAGCAAATAAATATTATCTTCGCCGTTTGTGACGGTTCATATAAATTGTATAGCGAGCGATATTTTATCTTAAGATAAAATATTATCGTATCTTAGTCGTCTGTGACGCGCTTTACTTGACTTCGCAGTCAAGGTCATTAGACACTCAGCCAACCGGTCGTCAAAAGAAGAAATTAAAATTTGAATGAAGGTAAATAGGTATAATACTAGTAGCTCTGTGAGCTGTACACCTCGCGAGTCTGTCTTTGCATAGCTTAAAACTGAATAAATGTTCACCGCGCACTATTTTTCATTATTTTGCACCCCCTCACACCCCCGAGACCCCTTGAAGTTCTAGCGTCTTAACAAAAATTGTGACATATATGAACATTTTTCGAAATGGCTGATATATGTATTTTATTAAGTATTCAACCGCCATATCTCCGCCATTTTTAAGAATTTCGAAGATCTGAATCGACTAATAAACATAACTTATTGAGCCTGCTCACAAAATTTCGAAGATCTGAATCGACTAATAAACATAACTTACTGAGCCTGCTCACAAAATTTCGAAGATCTGAATCGACTAATAAACATAACTTACTGAGCCTGCTCACAAAATTTCACGACAATCGATTGAAAAATGCGACTTGTAGTGGAGAACAGCCAAACATCCGCCGGCCGGACATAAGAAAGCGTTTTTGCCCAAGCTTCGCTCTCGCTCGGTCAATAATAATATCTAAGAATTTTGTTAAACTATTTATCTGTCACAAAACAATATTTTAAGTAAATAGTAAGTATAATCAGGGGGTCTAGTAAGAGTTTTATAGTTTTCGAAAACGAAATGTAGTTTCGTTTAGTTCCATACATTTACTGGCAGCGCCTCTAACGGAAACTTGCAGGAATGCAGTATGTTGTATGGAACTAAACGAAACTACATTTCGTTTTCGAAAACTATAAAAACCTGTACTAGGGGTACAGAGCTAATCCCTCCCTAACAGTAGTTTTGAAACTTCGTACACAGACGCAACCTCTCCATCCCAAGTCCTTCTAATGGTGCAGACTGGGACCGCTGCTCCATGTTTGACGCCAACTGGTCCCAGGTGCTGGTCAACCTGACACCGCCTGACCCCAGGACGCCGACAGTACCGTGTCGGAACGGCTGGGAGTTTCTCTACAATGACATCCCGTACCCTACTGTCGTCAGCGAGGTGAGAGTTAATAATCAGCAATGATCAGAATAGCGGAGATCAGAGACAACACTTAACATCCGATAATGTGTGATAAAGGAGCGAAGTCATTTTCGAAAACTGTTTTTGGATCTGTTTTCAACAATTGGACAACCCTTCTACAATTTGGAGTACTTATTCAACGCTTAAATCAACAGTCAACTACATAAACAACAATATATGAGTGTAATTATTATGTAGCACCTAACAAAACAAGGACCATAACATTTCAGAATTCTAGGTACAACCATTTAATTTAGCATAAGTACCTACCTTGTTTATTTTTATTCTAGTATATTATACGCTTTTATTTTACCTAAATATTACTCACGAGTTGTAAAGAATCGTAAAGTAGCGCCTTTTTTATTTTTCTCCAATAGGGGAATGAAAAGTAGAGTGTATCACTCAGGCGCAATATTATTTATCCTCGGGCGACGTATATTGAATCCCCCCTCCGTTATGTCCAGGATTCTAATTAAGAATCTACTCTAGAATCCTACACTCCGCTCTGGATTCAAAGTAACGCCTTTGCCGTAAAAATATTATTTTAAGCCCTTGTCATACAATCTACTAGTATTGGTTGTACCGAGAAAAAGTCCAAGCATTTTTTTTTCTTGTCTATTTCCTACACGTTATCAGCTAAACACATAGAACTCCAGCCAATGGCCTCCTCCATTACTTGTGAGGTATTAGCCATAACAATTTGAAAATCCCTTTGGTTACAGAGAGAGTGGGTGTGCGACAAGTCTAGTTATGCTCCAACGGCGCAGGCGCTGTTTTTCGTCGGGTCCCTAGCCGGTTGCGGCCTGTTTGGATGGATGGGTGACAGATTCGGGAGAGTCCCATCCCTCATTGGTAATAATTAATACTATTGGTATTATTCATCCATAAACTAAGCTGAAGACACTCCTCTATGTTAACAAATCATAAAATTGCCTAAAATTGATACCTATCTATCCTATGTAGGTATATATTATCTGAGTTTCGCGTTTCAGTATCAAATCTCATTGGATGTGTGGGAGGAGTTGCCAGCGCTTTCACTTCAGGTTTTTGGGACTTCGTCATCTGCAGGTTTCTCGTCGGAATGGCGAACGACTGCTGCTTCATGATGATGTACATTATAGGTAATTAATAGGTCCTTTAATATAACTACTACCTTAATATTCAACACATTAAATTGTATGGCCTCTTTTGTTTTATTTTAGTTCCAACTTCTAACCGACATAAATTGTATGGCCTCTTTTGTTTTATTTTAGTTCTAACTTCTAACCAACGTCACGTACTTACCTAAATGTCCATTGTATTCGAACGTCCTTTCATAAATTGATAAATTACTTTACTGGTTATCCTCTCTCTATAGTATCCTTTAACCAAACTCGCTGCTGTAATGTCACTGCTGGATATTTCTCATACTTAGCTCTAGCCTCAATCATGTATTTCATCATCTCTCGCGACAGAGAAAAGAGTGTGGACTTAGTGCTTGGCAAAGCTCTTTAATCATACAAAATTTCCAGTGATCGAATACTTGGGCCCTAAACACCGCTCGTGGATGGGCAACCTCTCCTTGGCTATATTCTGCGGCCTGGGTGGCTTCATCTTGCCGATGATCGCACTCTGGCTCAAGGACTGGCGGCGACTGCTTGTTGTGACGTCACTGCCCATGCTGGTGGTGCTCGCAGCGCCGTGGGTCGTGCCGGAGAGCGCGAGGTGAGTTTAGCAGGATGTGTGAAGTGGATCTTGGTGTAATGTCTCCTCATAAATATTTTAAAGGGGTATAGGTATCTGGAGCCAATCAGATATCTGAAATACCTTCAATGGTCTACACAGGTATTAAAGACTCGTTTGCAATAGGCTGAACTCCGATCGGTGGAGTTATTCTATGAAATTTGAATGACTGCAGATTGACTATGAAAACAGTAGATTGTAGAACAAGTGCATATAACAAGCCATTTTAACCGAGATATTTATCCACCCGAGCCAAATGAATGCTATCGTAAAATAGAGATACCTACTTAGAAAAAAAACAAATGAGAATATTTGGTATCCAACTTGAAATCGTTATACTTAGATCCTAAATGATCATTTACTGTCATGTCTTTAGAAGCACTCAAAGATTAAGACAAATCGATTGACGTAAGAATCATCAAAATCGGTCCACGCTTTTGGTCTATATAGTGACACAAAGGAACAGACATACATACACAGGCTGATAAACACAATACCTCTGCTTAGTCGGGTAAAAATGGAATGTAGGTACTGCCACAGGATAAATAATAATACAAGGAGATGCCCATAAATATATATATTAATATAAGCGCGACGGAATTAGCGCGAATAATAGTACTAATAAGGTAAACATAAGTACTATTTTAGTTACTAAAGGTATACGATGAGGAATAATTTTATTTATTGTTTCAGAAATTTTCTTTTTCGTATATTTTTTGGGCTTTTTTACAACTGACAATGCCTTATCTACAACTGACAAGTTGCCAGCTAAGTATATTCCGACTTGTGATGGAGCTTTAGTCACAGAATAAATAATAGTACAACTTTAGTTTAATAACATTTCACTTTTTAGTAACTGTTGCCCAACTTGATTTCTAGGTACATAGATCTGGCTAGCCGATAGGATCCGTCACAACCCTTTTCTTCAATTTTTTTAGTTAGTTCCATTTTTAAAACGAAGTTATTTTTCCAGGTGGTTAGCGACGACTGGGAAATTAGCACGAGCACTAAAAGTCCTAAAGAAATTTGAGAGAGTGAACCAGAATAAAATACCAGAAGATATCTTGCAGAAGTTTATCGTAAGTTACCTACATACCCTTTGAGCACCCTACTAACTTCAAAAAGTGAGATTAGCTGGATGCTTGAAGTGGTTACCTAAGTACTTCTTTTAATTGTTCCATAGTCAGTTTCGCAGAGACTTGTCGTATACTCATACGACAAGATATTGAAGATATTGTTGTGATTGTCATATAAATGTCAAATACACAAGTTAAAAGCTTAATATGTAACATTAGAGATTGGTCAAAACTTAAAAATGGTCAAATCCTTCCTTAGCTCGTCAAAGTACCTATTAGTCCGCTTTGGTATAGTCAAGAAGAATTGGAAACCATATAATCAAGGCCTTAGGCAGGGGGGGCGGGGGGTTTGGGGGTTCAAACACCCCCCCCCCCCCCCTGAACTCTGAACAAGGTGTAATCTTACAAGACATCTTTACAAGATTACACCTTGTTCAGAGCTTACATTAAGTCTCATACACAATATTTTTTAATTATCAGCTTTGGACACTTACACACACTTAGGTCCTTGAGACACTTAAGGTCCTTACTGCTTTACTATAGAATATATTGTTTATCGCAATAGGCAATCAATTCGCATTTGAAATCAGGGTTTCATCTGCTCTTTCTGATTTGAAACATTTTTATATCAAAATTGAAATCAATGTCCCAGGCGAGGTTGCTCTTGTCCCACCAGATATAACATCAAACATCTTTCTTTCAAATGGAATTCCAGGCGTCATCAAGTAAAAAGGTTGAGACAGACGAGTCGATGTCTGCGCTGGTCCGCAGCGGGCCCATCCGCAACAGCCTCGTGTGCCTGATCTGCGTCACCACCGTCAGCAGCATCATCATTGACGCCATCATCCGGCTGTCCGAGAGCATCGGGACTGACTTCTTCGTCACCTACTCGCTGTCGTCCCTGGTCGAAATACCGGCGTTGACGCTCGTCGCTTTCATATTAGACAGGTATAGTCAATTATTCGCTCTTGTCATTTATGTACCTGCGCACTCTTCTTCTGTTTTTCTTTTTCTGTTAAAAACTGTCGGTCACGGCTTTTTTCTTAAAGGGCGCGATTAATAGCACTCGTTAAGCCATATCATAGAGGCCCTTGGGCAGCTTGACAACTCCAGGGCCAGCACTACCTCATACGACATCAAGACAATCGAGAGTGGTAAAAAACCCCATGGCGAAAGAAAATAAAAAAAAAACACAAATTTAAGTGAGAATGGTACCAACCAACTTTAAATCGTTATACTCGTAGATCCAATGAAAAATGATAAGAGAAACTAAAAGAGGATTTTCAAAAAGGTATCTAGAATGATACCCCACCTAACATAGTTCGTCGACTTTTTTTTGTCTGTTTGTGTGTTTGTTTGGGGAGCTTTCACGCAATAACGGCTAGATGGATTTTGATGAAAGTTGGATTGAAATTTAGCTTATACCCTAGAATAAAATATTTATTCCAGAAAATTGTAAGTTTCCACGGGAAAACTGGAAAATGGTGATTACTCGCTGTAAGGAACGGTTGCCATGGAAACGAAATAACAAGTTTGTCAAAAAACTTCAAGAGCATTGGTGGTGGTGCTATACCTACTTTTGCATTGCTTTTTAATATCCTAGAAGAACATAGGATGCTTTTTTTCGCGACTGTAGTCCGCAAGGACGAAGTCGTGGGCGGGAAAGCTAGTAATTTAATAAAACACATCTTACATTTACATTTGCCCAATAGTGAAGGACATTATTCATAAAGCACGGACAATTTTTATTTTTCATTTTTTAGTTATTATCATATTGCCCTTTCATATTGGGCATTTTTTAAACTGTCCGGGCATCTATTTATTTAAATATTTATACTTAGTATCTCAATCCGATGTATAGAAGCCGATCAATCGATAAAAAACTATTTGAAGGATGAACAAATTTTGATGAGCCATCTAATTACAGTTAAATGACCACGTGGCGGCACAGATAGTTGATATTAATATTGGACGTTTGTTTGTTCCAGATTGGGTCGTCGCTTTTTAACCTTTTTGACTGTAGGTACGGCTGGAGTGTTGTCTTTCGTGTGTGCATTTACGCCCCAAGGTGAGCAACGACTGTTATATAACTATTTCTCAAAACAGATCGAGATATGTTTCCTGAAAAATTAACATAGCTGCTTGATCGCTGCTGGTAGCTTAAGCTCCAAAGAAGTACTACGAAACTGGTTTTATAGCGGTACATTTCAAGCGTGTGTCAATAATTAACTAGCTTTTGCCCGCGACTTCATCCACGCGAACTACACCTACTTTATTGCGATAAAATGTAAGTATTATATGTGTTTCTCCAGGGTTCAAACTATCTATCTCTAGGGTTCTAACTACTATAAGGTTTAGTATTGAAAATGTAACAGACAGAATTACTTTTGTTTTTACAAGATGAGTATGGACGCAGAATAAATAATAGTACAATATGGATAACTTGTTCAAAGAACGGAGACCGCACCTCAAGCCCCCATATTCGCTATGACTATATCAGACACGTACCTAACGCCTCGCGTTAAGATTGCGTCTTCGTGGAATTGTTCATAAAATGTTGTAATGACTTTACACGTTTTCTAGGAATTTCGTGTGGCATAGCGAATAAGCGCCCAGGGCCCCAATTCTACTAAAACAATTGTAATGACAATTGTCAACAATTTTCGCAAAATTTTCGCTTTTACCTCTTAAAAGTGGTAGAAAATAAAAAATTTGGAAAATTTTCAAAATAAAATATTTCCAAAGAAGATAAAATCAAAATTCAAAAATTTTCACAAATATTTCCCTTCTGCTACTTTTAAGAGGTAAAAGCAAAAAATTTGCGAAAATTGTTGATAATTGTCATTACAATTGTTTTAGTAGAATTGGGGCCCAGCCCGTTAACAATTATATGCAAAAACACGGTGGCCGTGTTGCTTGATCACGAAGAGGTGAACGCGCGACAGCACCCGTCGAGAAATTTAAACCGAGGGTCCTCTCGAGCGCATCTATCTTGCTTTAACTTCAAAAGCAAATGCACGTTCCAGGTATACCCCAGCTGGTAGTAGCGTTGATGGTCAGGTTCAGCATCAACATGTCTCTTGGAGTGCTGATGCAGCTTGGCGCTGAACTCTTGCCTACGGGACTGCGTGCGCTGGGTAGCTCCATCATACACATGACTGTGCTAACCACCACTATCGTCTCGCCATACATTGTCTACTCTGTAAGTATTATATAATGTATGCGGCTTCTGTTTGAAGCATTCACATGGGTTCTCTGTTTTATGTGAAACAAAAAATCTAGTAGAGTAGCTCTCGCGTTACTATCTTTGAAAGATTTAAGGTTAAACTTAGCTCACTGCCTCGTGGGACACCATTAAATATTACGTCAAATTAGACTACTCGTTGAATTATTCAATGGCTCGTCCGCACTTATCAACTAAGTATTGAAGCTGCTTTCAAGTTTATACTCTTAACATAGGTAGGAGTCTTTTGTTTCGGTATGTAATGTAGCACAATGAATTCACATTATACTGCATTGAAAGTCTTCATTAAAATAGGGAGAATACGAATAAAGAACTCATCTAAGACAGGTCTACACTCAAATGTTATGGAAGTAAAGTGTTTTGCATTATGGGTCCTCCATGCACGATATACTATACAATAGTAGATTGTACCTTTTACTCGGGAGCAAAATATTATTTTGAATTCAGAGCGGAATGAAGGATTCTAGAGTAGAATCCTGAGCGCGGCGAGCGATTCAATATACGTCGCCCGATAAAAAATAATTTTGCGTCCGAGTAATACATGCTACTTTTCATCACCCTCTATGGGAAAAATAAATAAAACTTACTTTTAGATACTTTAACTCATATATTTATTTAAAAGGGTATTAAATGGAATAAAAATAAACAACCTAAAATAAATAGGTACTTATGCTGTAACATGTTAAATCATACTCCAAGTTAGATTTTGTTATAGATCTCGATAATAGAATATATTGTACAACGCCATCTGACGAGGAGCAGCGTCTTTTCTATTAGATCAAGTTGTGTTTTCTCCGTATCTGAAAACCAGACGCCGAGTTTGTAAAAAACGCCGATCTCCACCGCGCGTGCGCCACTTTCTTCGTTAAAGGAATAATGAAAGCTTTTCTTGTTGAAGACAGATTGATAATTTCGCCTATCTAAGAATCAAGAAATAATGGTTGAATTGGCCTCTGCGAGTGAAAGGGAAAAGTTTTCATCTACTGTCTCAAAATAGATAAAATGGTTAATCCACGCAGCGACAGCTAGCTACAAGTGGCGTGAACTAGAAGAAAGGTGAAAACTAAGTGGAGGTATCTGTCGGCAAGTAGCGAACTTCTTAGTGTTGCTATTAATAATTGACGTTCCAGGAATATTTCGGGCTATGAATAACTTTGGAAGAGGAACGGCTTGTTTAAAAATCCAGAATAGGTCGCATCTTTAAGTTGGATAACAAATAATAATTACAGAATGCAGCGTTTGATATGTCGAAAATAATTTAAATCTAGAAATCGCTTGCGATGGTCACACCATGGAAGGTTTTGACATAACGCAAAAATCACGTCAAAGTTCCAGAGAAATTCTTTTTTTTGTATGGACTTGTTCGAGTAAACACCGGATGCTGGCTGATATGTACCAAATCTGGCTGGAGGACAGTGACCAGTATTACTAGGCCGACAAGGTCTACTTTACGAAGCAAATGGCAGAGTTAGTTCTGGATTTTTCGAGATAACCGGAAGTTCAAAGTCTCAGTAGAACGCTACTCGAAGATGCAAAACAAGATAGTATATAAACAAGTGAGAAGCCTGGGGATTTGATTTGGATTTCGGACGTAAAACCGAATTTACTTTACATAGTTGGCACGTAATTAAGATCGACGCAGGCGACAGAAAAATACGCAGTTTCTCTTGTGTGAACAAAACGACCGAGGCACGCTGTCCAGAACGAAGCTGCCCTGTTACAGGCGAAATAAGTATACCAGTGCAAAAGCCAGGTTATATCGTGCATCTACGGTCGGCTATTGTCGTCACCACTGCGAGCTGCTGTGCGCGATCACCCGGGGCTCACCACCGTTCGTGGAAGAAGCCGGTCTACGAGGGACTCCAGAAGGACTCCAACACACCACCTGTCCAGTAGAAGATTTCACCACCGTTCGTGGTCAAGCAGTAGGAGCTGATCGAGTGGAGTAAGGAGGCGTTCCGCAGCGGTACGCGAGACGACGGTACGGCGTCCCAGGAAGCTTCCAGGTTGGTCCACTCCAAATCATTTTGAGTCAGCGAGCTACAGTGTTGAGGGAAGCCTTCGCCTTCTAACGTGTTAATATTGTTGAAAGATACTTTCTGTCTATTTTCTGTTATTATCTAGATATTTTCTGATATTATCTAGATACTTTCTGTTTATTTTCTGTTTTACTTCTGTTTACTTTCTATTTTAGAGTTTGATTTCCCTCTGGGAAACCCAATCATACACACACACACTCTGTTTGCACTAGTTCTCTTTTAATTTAAAACATTCTATGGCAAAGACAAGAATATTCCGTTGCGTTGTGACCAATACATGTTAATCTGCTGAGCACAGACTCTAAGTTTTACTAGCCAAGGATTCTCCAATACTATAGTAAATTCATATCATACAGGCCGGAGTTATGTACTAAAATTTATATGTTTGAGGAAATTATAATCACATTTGAGAATTTTGAGTTTTGAGTATTAAGTTAGTAATATTTCCTATTATAAGGTCTTGCTGTTTATAATTATTTTGATGCAGAACAAACTAAATTAAGTGTAAAATATTTCTTTTTTAAATTCCTCAGTAAAGGGGAGAGTACCAATATTCGATAACTCATGTGTGCTTTTTCTATTTTTTGTAATAAAGCCCATTGTTATTGAATTTACCATCTTGTTTTAATTCCTCGCCTTTACCTGAGAAGGAGGTCCGTTTCCTTAGCCGGGCAACGGTCCTTTCAATGGCGCCCAACTGAATAAATTCACATATATTTTTTCATATTTTACATATATTTTTTTCATTTATTTTTTCTCTTACAAACTGGCGCTCAGGTACAGTGGCGTTCAATGTAAATTGGTTGGTTTTTTCTGCATCATATATAAGAGAGGATTTCTTGTAATAGATAATAGGCACAACGCTTAAAAATAATTACAAGCAAACAGGTGTTTACATGAAAGTATCTTTCAATCTGCCCCGTGGTCACGTGTAATATTACTATGTGAAACTAAACTATAATATCTCTTTGTGTGTTGAACCTATAATACTGTTTGTGTTATTTTGAAAACTTGGTATGTTATTTGACTATTGTAGGAAAAATATTATGTGTATTTAATGGTGATTCATGTGTAATTGATTGTATTTTTTTCTATCATGGATTATGTATTGGTGTGATATTTAAAACAGTATAGATCTGTTAGTGGAGTGACTTATACTTTGTAGGTAGGTATGTACCATTTTATTGCAAGTGTGTCACAACACAACAGATATTTTTTTTATATATTTGTTTGACATATCGGTTCCAAAACATTATAGAACAATTTCATTACACAAAACACATACACACATTTTTCCTTCTGTTCATTATATTTTAGGGTTCGCTCAAAATATTTGTGAGGTTCTGTAGATTCTTTTAATTGATTGGTAGTAGATTTTTTTTAGGATTTCATTTACCTTTTGTTCATTGTATTTTAGGGGTCAGTAAAATATATGTGAGGTTCTGTAGTTTTCTTTTTTTTTTTTCTTGGATAGTTTGTTAATAATTTTTTTAGAATTTCATTATTATTTTAGCACAACAGTATGCAGTAGTACAAATGGAGCACACCTAATGACGCTATATTCTTTTTTTAAAGATGAGCAGATTTAGTAGGGTTCTATTTGTTTGGCAGGTTTTAAAGTCAACAACCACAAAGACAAGTCCGTCAATTCAAAATCCATAAAGCGGTGATTGGGGGTTAGTGCCGTTCTAAATCTACCTCTATTGTGAAGCATTGAACAATTTCAGGTTCATTGCTTATGTCCAGTTTTGTTTTTTAGTTAGGTTGTGATGGTTTCGTTGGTTGAATAGATTAGGTTTGTCTAGTTTATTTTTTTAGTTCCATCGGCTAAATCTTTTGTAAAATTTTTGTAATTGTTGATATTTGGTAAAAATTTTTTTTACAGTTAGTAACAGTTTTTTTTTTAGATACAATGGAACTTTGTACATAAGTATATACAGGATGTCGAAATTTTGAGGCACATTTTTATGCGCCATTGTGGTACCGGTGATGACTTGGAGAAGTTTTTTGATCATGAATTGTGGACAACACATTGATCATCCTTTTGTGGATATTGTTGCGTTTGGGTAATGAATAAAGTTAATCCATACACAACATATCTTCTACTTTTCAGACCTTAGTGGTATTGGAGATGTCGGTAGATGGTAGTTATAAGAGCTGAGGACAGCTCCATATTTTTAGAGGAGGGGTAGGGCCGCTTGTGCTTTCTCTCGCTCACCTCTCATTGTCAGCGTACGATACACATATTTTGCGTATATACATGAAGAATGACTAATCAGAGAGTGTTTTTGTTTTGGTGATCGTATATTATGGGATACATAATGATCGTTTTTTTATAGATTCAGTCGTGTTCGGAAAATCGGTGGGGTGGTGCCGGTTACGACGGATCTGGTTTTTTTTTTTTGGCACGCCCTAGTGGTGTGACAAATTTTGTAGCACATATGTCTATGCGCGAATTTCAGGCAAGAATAACCTTAGCCGGGTTAGACTGATGGCCGGATACACGGGTGCGGATGACAACACCTGAACTAAAGAAGCCTGGGTCAAAAACATGGATTTTCATGAAGGTTTTTTGTGGAGAGTATAGAATAACCCTGGACCGCATATGGTTGCGTGAACATCTGTCCCGGGGAAGGCTCATTACTAGGAGATGATTTCTGGAATAATAGAGAAAGAAAGATTTAATGGGTAGTCCAATAATATTTTGTACATATTTTCTTTGTTAGTTCTATATTTTCATGGAGAGCAGGGTCAGACCTAACCCTGGACCGCAAATATGGTTGCGTGAACATCTGTCCCGGGGAAGGCTCATTATTAGGAAATGTTTACTAGGGTAATAGAGAAAGAAAGATTTTATGGGTAGTCCAATTATTATTTTTTAGGTATATTTTTGGTGTTTTTTTTTGTTGTATTGTTATTAGCTGGCGAGTTTTGCAGGGTAAATTTGGTTTAGATTCTCAGGTTTTGGTTTCTTGTTTTAGGTTTAGCTCAGCCAACTTAGAATTTTTGTGTTAGAATATAGGATTAGCCCGGACGAGACAGGTTTTTTTTTTGATGTGTAGAACATTGGTCCTGGCAGTTGGAATAAAAAAGGAATGGCAATCTCAATAAGGTAAAAATGTTTAGAATTGGGGTAATCACTCATGTGACATTTTCTTTAGACGATTTAAAGTACATTATTTGTGTCAATGTTTGGCATGTTACTTTGATCGAAATTTAACAGTAAACTTTAGAGACTGGCTAGGTAGTTGGATATTTTTGTTCAGGCATATTATGTTATTTTATTTAGAAACATATTTGATCCTAGTCCAGCATGTTATATTTTTTTTGTAGATTTTATCAAACGAGCGCAGAGGCGGTTTAGACTGGTGACCTCTTTAAACTCAAGCCTAGAAACTAGTTAACCAAACAGAGGCGGTTTTTTCTGGTGACCTCTATAAATGAAAAGCCTAAAACCAGTAAAAGCGCGAAGAGGCGGATTTCCTGGTAACCTCTATAATAAAAAGCCTAATTACCAGTAACAGAAATTCTAAAGCGGGTTTTCCACTCGATACTTTTCTTTACAAGGGGATAGGGGGTATGAATGTTTTACCAAATGTAGCATAAGTCCCAACAGCTAAATGTTCGGTACTGTGTCTATATAGGTTGTTTAAAAGGAAAGTGAATGCTCACAATTAGGTGTGTAGCAGGACTTATGGTATGAAAGAAGGATATATAGCGACTTACTTACTGACTATACCGGATTTGTAGTGATTGATTTTTGTCAGAGATTTTGTAAATAAAAGGAGTGCAATGTAAATGTATAAATTTTTTGTTTCCACAAATAGATTCACCCGAATAGATTGGCATTATAACAAAATGATTAGGAAACATATAAGAGGAAATATGCTAAATTAGAGATCTTGATTAATATATTGTACCCGGTTGAAATGTCACATGAATGAAGGAGACAGGAGGAGAAGGGACTTAGTGCATAGGTTAATTTTTTTTTTTATTTATTTTTTTTAGAAAGGTTTGTTGGTAAAATTTTAGTTCCAGGATTGAAATTATTGTTAACTTTCGGCCTGCGCCTGCAGCAGCGAACTTAGAACTGCGATATTCTGTTGGGGAATTTGGTCATATTTTTTTTGTTTTCATTCTTCGTTAAAGTTTGCGTTTCAGAGTTTGTTTGATTCAATATATTTTGTTTGGGGATTTACAATATACCCAAAAAGGTCCAGGAAGTTTTTTTGGTTTCCACATTGTCAATGAGTTTTTTTTTTAGTCTGGTTCTGTTTGCTTTTAAATCTCTTATTGAAATAGTTCCAGTGACTGTTATCGCTGAGGGCAGCGAGTGTTTCACATTGGCATGTGAAACTTTGGCAGGAGAGGGTGTATTGTAACATGTTAAATCATACTCCAAGTTAGATTTTGTTATAGATCTCGATAATAGAATATATTGTACAACGCCATCTGACGAGGAGCAGCGTCTTTTCTATTAGATCAAGTTGTGTTTTCTCCGTATCTGAAAACCAGACGCCGAGTTTGTAAAAAACGCCGATCTCCACCGCGCGTGCGCCACTTTCTTCGTTAAAGGAATAATGAAAGCTTTTCTTGTTGAAGACAGATTGATAATTTCGCCTATCTAAGAATCAAGAAATAATGGTTGAATTGGCCTCTGCGAGTGAAAGGGAAAAGTTTTCATCTACTGTCTCAAAATAGATAAAATGGTTAATCCACGCAGCGACAGCTAGCTACAAGTGGCGTGAACTAGAAGAAAGGTGAAAACTAAGTGGAGGTATCTGTCGGCAAGTAGCGAACTTCTTAGTGTTGCTATTAATAATTGACGTTCCAGGAATATTTCGGGCTATGAATAACTTTGGAAGAGGAACGGCTTGTTTAAAAATCCAGAATAGGTCGCATCTTTAAGTTGGCTAACAAATAATAATTACAGAATGCAGCGTTTGATATGTCGAAAATAATTTAAATCTAGAAATCGCTTGCGATGGTCACACCATGGAAGGTTTTGACATAACGCAAAAATCACGTCAAAGTTCCAGAGAAATTCTTTTTTTTGTATGGACTTGTTCGAGTAAACACCGGATGCTGGCTGATATGTACCAAATCTGGCTGGAGGACAGTGACCAGTATTACTAGGCCGACAAGGTCTACTTTACGAAGCAAATGGCAGAGTTAGTTCTGGATTTTTCGAGATAACCGGAAGTTCAAAGTCTCAGTAGAACGCTACTCGAAGATGCAAAACAAGATAGTATATAAACAAGTGAGAAGCCTGGGGATTTGATTTGGATTTCGGACGTAAAACCGAATTTACTTTACATAGTTGGCACGTAATTAAGATCGACGCAGGCGGCAGAAAAATACGCAGTTTCTCTTGTGTGAACAAAACGACCGAGGCACGCTGTCCAGAACGAAGCTGCCCTGTTACAGGCGAAATAAGTATACCAGTGCAAAAGCCAGGTTATATCGTGCATCTACGGTCGGCTATTGTCGTCACCACTGCGAGCTGCTGTGCGCGATCACCCGGGGCTCACCACCGTTCGTGGAAGAAGCCGGTCTACGAGGGACTCCAGAAGGACTCCAACACACCACCTGTCCAGTAGAAGATTTCACCACCGTTCGTGGTCAAGCAGTAGGAGCTGATCGAGTGGAGTAAGGAGGCGTTCCGCAGCGGTACGCGAGACGACGGTACGGCGTCCCAGGAAGCTTCCAGGTTGGTCCACTCCAAATCATTTTGAGTCAGCGAGCTACAGTGTTGAGGGAAGCCTTCGCCTTCTAACGTGTTAATATTGTTGAAAGATACTTTCTGTCTATTTTCTGTTATTATCTAGATATTTTCTGATATTATCTAGATACTTTCTGTTTATTTTCTGTTTTACTTCTGTTTACTTTCTATTTTAGAGTTTGATTTCCCTCTGGGAAACCCAATCATACACACACACACTCTGTTTGCACTAGTTCTCTTTTAATTTAAAACATTCTATGGCAAAGACAAGAATATTCCGTTGCGTTGTGACCAATACATGTTAATCTGCTGAGCACAGACTCTAAGTTTTACTAGCCAAGGATTCTCCAATACTATAGTAAATTCATATCATACAGGCCGGAGTTATGTACTAAAATTTATATGTTTGAGGAAATTATAATCACATTTGAGAATTTTGAGTTTTGAGTATTAAGTTAGTAATATTTCCTATTATAAGGTCTTGCTGTTTATAATTATTTTGATGCAGAACAAACTAAATTAAGTGTAAAATATTTCTTTTTAAATTCCTCAGTAAAGGGGAGAGTACCATTATTCGATAACTCATGTGTGCTTTTTCTATTTTTTGTAATAAAGCCCTTTGTTATTGAATTTTCCATCTTGTTTTAATTCCTCGCCTTTACCTGAGAAGGAGGTCCGTTTCCTTAGCCGGGCAACGGCCCTTTCAATGCTTAACTAAAAATTTATAATATTCACTTTGGACTTCTTTGATTTATGTCCTTCAGATAGCCTTCAGACAATCTCTTCAGATATTGTGTTCTAAATCTTGTGTAGATCTCGATTTGAATGTCATTATTGGTACATAAAGCTTCAAAGTGTGAAGGTATCCTAATTTTGGGTAATTCTTGAAAAAAGCTGTACCTACAGTTTCCGAAAAAGACTTCGCTTATTTTGCATTTTCCCACTCGATAAAATTGTTATAAGCTTTCAAATATTTTTACCGGGATATAGTTGGTAATAGATTATGTATCACATTTATTGCGTCGTTTCTTTTATTTTCAGGTGTAAGTAATATAATACTTTCGCTAATTGAACTTGATGAACTCATTTTCGTGTCTTTTTATTTTTTTGCACTGTCAGTATTCCTTGTCTCCGTGACGATGACATACAGTAGTCGCAGCGAGACTTTATTAATGTGAAGTTAGGCTCTGTGAACGATTGAGCAGGTACAGCTTTGAGGATAAAACATCATAAAGTAAGAGCGAGATAGAGTATGCGAAAAACGTAAGCGAGTGAGCGATGCAGTTATACAATACTGTCTTCACCTTCAACATTGGGATTGCGCCTGAAAAATAGCAGTTTGCGCAGCGAC
Organism: Alsophila aescularia; assembly: GCA_946251855.1. Classification (NCBI taxonomy): domain Eukaryota; kingdom Metazoa; phylum Arthropoda; class Insecta; order Lepidoptera; family Geometridae; genus Alsophila; species Alsophila aescularia. The sequence goes on along the minus strand of OX276379.1, from coordinate 28,904,432 downwards.
TTCCAGACAACTTCCAAGCCACAAACTACCGCTGCGACTACTATAAGTCTGGATAGCCTCGACGCTACATAGTTCGACTTCGGATCTTTAGTATCGGAGTTCAAATCCCAACTGGAGTGTTTAAGGCGGAAAGAGCCGACGAGCCAAGAAAAATCATTACTGCCCTCTTTGGAAGTCTTGAACAGAAAATACCTACTTTGCTGTCACTTTTTGAAGAACCAATCAGCGTTTTTCGAATAGATTGGATAAAAATATACTTACAATAAAATCATGTCCCTTGCAGGGCACATTATGGCGTGGCTTGCCCCTAGTGATCCTGGGAGTCCTGGGTCTACTTGGTGGCGGCACGGCGCTCCTGCTACCCGAGACCAAGGGCCAGCCCATGCCGCAGACCATTGCCGATGGGGAGAAGCTGGTCCGGGAACAAAGGCTTTGCGGGTGAGCGCCATCAGAAATCATAGCTTATCCGTGTATGGGTGATGCACTGGAAACTGGATTCAGAGAGTTTGTAGTTTATTTGTGATTGTTTGTCTTCAACAAATGAGGCCGCTTCTTAAGGTTCTTCATAGCATGGGTGCAGATATACCTCTGGATATATGAAAATACTAAGATGACCTTTCTTCGAGTTGAAAGCATCACTGATCTCGTGTATACCTACCTAGGTATACACGAGATCAGTGATGCTTTCAACAGTTAGGTAGGTACCTAACCTACCTAAAATTTTAAATATCTCGGTTTCAAATCTAGAAATCTGTAGATATGTTTTGGGTCTCCGGTATTTTTTAGTTCAATAAGGAAAATTAATGAGATAAAGAATTGCTCTAATTTAAATTTTTGTTAACGTCTGGTTCTCGTTTACAGAAAACCAAAAAAGGAAGACCCGGGTATTCAGGAAATGCTATATTTGGAGAACAAAAACGCCATTGCGCTTGGATAGAATTTACAGAAACGAGAAAGGTACGGAATGAAGATATTATTTTCCTTGTGATTAGAATAGAGCTATGAAAAACTGTGCCATTCATAACTGGCACATCTTGTTGTGAATGTTTATTACCTACCATAATAGTAATAGGTACTGTAAGTTGCAGATTTGTTAGCTATGCCAACAATAGCAGTTATTATATTCAGAAGCCTTTGGCGGTCTGACAAACTCTGATACCAGAGCGACCTCATCTGTACTTATAATAAAACTGTAACGTGTCCAATTCGGTACATTGAAGTTTTTTTTTTTTTTTGGATGGTTCTCTTTATTCGATTTATTATTACTATTATTTTATTTATTTATTTTCCGAAAAATTAAAGGGTTCCCGCAGGGTAGGGGTTGAAAGTTAGTTAAAAGGACACGTATCACGCTAAGATTACTAGATGGATTTTGTTGCAACTTGTCAGTCACAGTTTGAGGATACTTTCTATCCCGAAAAAATAAAGAGTTCCTGCGGGATAATGTCCCAAATTCTGTAAATTGAGAATATTTTGTAAATTTTTTTTTGGAAGCTGTCCTTATTTAAAAAGAACTAAAAACTGGAAGCCAAAACTGTTTATGTCTCTCTGTCTGTCCGTCTGTCTGTCTGTATCTTGGCAGCGCATCACGCCGAAAGTACTCAATGAATTCAAATGAAACTTGGTATGATTTGAGTTCATACTTCGAGGTAGGACATTGTATACTTTTCATCCCGAAAAATTACAGGGTTCCTGCAGGATAGGGGTGGAAAATTATTTAATAGAACACGTAGCACGCTTAAACTATTGGACGGATGTTGATGCAACGTAGCACAGACGTAGTATATAAGATGGGTAAAAATTAAGGATTATTTTTATCCCGAAAACATAAAGGGTTCTTGCAGGAAGGGTCCAAATTCTGTACATTAAAGATAGTGTGTTTTTTAAAGGTTTCTCTATATTCGATAATGAAGCCTAAACTGTATGTTTTTCATTTTTGTCTGTATGTCTGTCTGTCTTGGCCGCGCATCACGCCGCCTGAACTACTGGAAGAATTCAAATGAAACTTGGTATGATTTCAGTTCATACTACGAGGTAGGACATAGAATACTTTACATCCCGAAAAAAACATGGATTCTCGCAGGATCGGGTTGAAACTTATTTAAAAGAACACGTATCCACGCTGAAACTAATGGACGGGTTTTGATGCAACTTTGCACCGTCTTAAGTTATATGATGGGTTAAAATTGAGGACACATTTTATCCCGAAAAGTAAAGGGGTTCTGCGGGATATGGGTCCAAAGTTATGTATATATTGAAGTAATAAATAATATTTTTTGGAGGGTTCTCTATATTTGATACTGAAGTCAAAACTGTTTTATTTTTGTCTGTTTGTCTGTCTATCTGTCTTGACCGCGCAACGCACCAAAACTACTGAATGAATTCAAATGAAACTTAGTATGATTTGAGTTCATACTACGAGGTAGGGACATTGGACACTTTTGATCCCGACAAATTAAAGGATTTCCGCAAGATAGGGGTTGAAAGTTATTAAAAAGTAGTAAAACACGTATCACGCTGAAACTACTCGACGGATTTTTTGATGCAAATTGACACAGTCATATATCTATACATACTTATAATAAAGCAATAGGTACGAAAAAGGCTGCACAAAGAAGATAAATAAAAAAATGCTCTTGGGTGCTTAAAAAAGATCGTAAACAAGAATATCACAACTTTTTGAATCGTGTCTTTCTGTCTGTTTGCCTTTATGTTTGTTTGTTCACGCATCACGTAAAAACTACTGGACCGATTGCGATGCGGTTCTCATTGTTAGATAGCTTAGGGTATGATCTAAAAACTTGTGTAATTGGTATCTTAATCCAGTGAGTTAGAAGCCGAGCAATGGATAAAAGTATTTTTGACAGCTGAAGCAATTTTGATCAAATGTTGGTATACTCGTATTGGTCCTGGAATAGCACATTATGGTACTTTGACCTAAAGAAAAGACCACGCGTGCGTAGACGCGGGTACAGCTAGTACAACATAGAGGTACTGTCAGAATTTACAATACAATACAAATGCAGTTTTTTTGCAAATCAAAACATAATACAGGGACGAAAATATAATATGTACCTAGTATGTACCTAGGTACCTTTATTAACATTTTCAGAGTATTATGTATCTACTAGCTTCGCCCCACGGTTTTACCCGCGTGGATGATGATGGATGATGATGATGATAAAAAGTAGCGTATATGTGTTAATCTAAGATATAAGCTATCCTGGTACCAAATTTCATCAGAAGCAGTGGAGCAGTATCCAAACGAATGGACCGATTTTGATGCGTCTCATAGTTTAGGGTGTGTATCACTGTGTGTAGGTATCACTGAGTGTATCACTGTGTATGTGTCTGTCTGTGGCTACCTAACGAAAAGACCGATTTTGATGCGTTTTTTTATGTTTGAAAGCTGATGTGATCGAGAAGCTTTTTAGCTATAATGGAATGGGGTCGGGGATTATATACATTTTTAATTTGTTCTTGTTATTACAAACTAGTTCTTACTTAATTTGCTAATAAGTAATTTGATTATAATTTCAAATTTTAGAATGATTTTACTAAGAATGTGTCCACTGTGTGTAACACTTTTCTTTTAGTCTCTATTAAGGTGAAGACACATTTGTTTATGTGTTCTTTATTAGTAGCACTTGTTACACACTACACTAAATCAAACGGTTTTGTTCTTTTGAGGTTTCTAACTATGTCAGTGTGATCGAGGAGCTGGATTGCCTCTATGTTCACATGATGATGAAGTCTATGGTCGTGAGCTTCTGCATACTTTTTAATTACTTTATCAACGAACTCTGTTTTAAGGTCCCGGTGGAGATCGTTGTTTCTTATGTACCAAGGTGCATTCACTATATTCTCTTAGTACCTTGTTCTGGAAGCGTTGAATAATTAATGTATTGCTCTGTTTGGTGCAGCCCCACAGCTGTATACCAGAAGTCCAGACTGGCTTTAGGAGTTGCTTGCATTAAAATAATATATTGTGTGTGCTGGAACTAACTAAGCAGTTCTAACTCTCCTCTTTTCTTCTTGACGTGCGCTTTCCAGCGGAGCTTCGGATCAAGCGTCATACCGAGATACTTAGCTGTATTCTCGAATGGAATTTATTTATTATTTATATAAACTAGAAATACTCCTGTTTCTTGTTGCTGAAGTCAATGTGAATTGATTTGGGTTCGTTTAATTTAATCCTCCATTGTTTAGTCAAGTCATAGACTCCGCCGCTGATCGCTGTTTGGACCTTTGCCGCTTCTTGATGAGTTCTTCCTACTGTCATTATAGCAGTGTCGTCAGCGAAGGTCCCGATGGTGTTATTTTCTAGCTCACGAATATCACAAGTGTAAAGCAGGTAAAGGACTGGACCTAAAACACCTCCTTGAAGATTAGTGTGATGTGATATTAAAAATTAATTAGAGATCAAAATGTATATGGTCACTTGAGTTATTCATGTAACCAACCAACTACGCAGTTGGTAACGTGCTCAAAGCTTGAGTAACAATTGGTTTGGGGGGTGGAGTGGAGCGGGAGAACTCTTCTTGTTGTTTGCGGGGGTGAAATGGAGAGGGAGAACTCTTCTTGTTGACTGTTATTCGTGGACTCTTCAGTAAGTTTTTGTGGCAATTTCGTATGTGCCCAGTGTTCCATTGACTGTACTACTGACTTTTTCCAATGTAAGGTTTGCTTAAACCAACGCGTCCAGCTTGCGGCCGCGGTGGCATGCACGTAGCGATAGTAGGTTCGGCCAAACCAACGCGTTCAGCTTGCGGTCGCGGTGGCACGCACGTAGCGATAGTAGGTTCGGCCACACCAACGCGTCCTGCTTGCGGTCGCGGTGGCACGCACGTAGCGATAGTAGGTTCGGCCAAACCAACGCGTCCACCTTGCGGTCGCGGTGGCGTGCACGGTAGCGATCAGTTACTGCAGATACACAGAACATAATCCTATATCAACGATTGCCCCCGACCTGTCATTTACACCGCCTAGTGTCCAGAGATCGGTTGTGTAGAGTAACCCTACAGGGTTAACCCACCGATCATTCTGTGGGCTAACCGGGATCCCTGTTTGAATGCCCGGAAATAATGATATGATATATTCTTGCCAAAGATATGGTAGAAAAAACACCAAAAAGTAGTATTTTTTTATTTCTTTTTGAGAAAGGAGCGGGTTGAAAACCAGTGTTGCGAGACTACTGTCCTCGCAGCATTTATGCTGAACTTGCTCCTTTTGTGCACAGCAGATGCATTAATGTTTATTTAGTTAAGTACTTTACTTTTATATATTGTAACGTCTTTTCTTTCTTTATTTTTTTAATGTAATTCCTTATTCTTGAGCAATAAAGAGTTATCTATCTATCTATAGTTTGTGCCACTGCCACTGACAGAATCGTAAATTAAAACAACCACTTATAAATCAACAACATTATTTTATTGATCCAAAAAGTTTTAAATTAAATATTCTCCCGCATAGGATTCCGCCTTTAAAAGACGCGGGTTTTTCCTAAGGAACGTCTAGGTTCAACAGCGGACTTTTGACGATAATTGTCGCCAACAGCTCAAATCAAACAGCTTGGAAGCGTAAATATTCTAAGCAGCTTGGCCCTTTAGATAAGTCCTCTCGGTAGAGAGTAGTATATTCCTTGGATAAGTCCATCATTATCTTTATTAGTACATATTTTTGTAAATATACTGGTAAATTGAAATAACAAAACATTTAACTGTTCATATATTAAAATCCCACCACAAAATTGTGCACCCTTCAAATCATTAATCAAAATGTGATTTATATGAAAGTTTACATCCAGGGACGTACACTTCCGCTGGGTTGTTAGCAATTTTGGCACAAGTACAAAAAAGTTGTCTTAAAATTGAATAAATTGCACCCATATGTATTTTTTGGGTAGATACCTAAATTTGAAGCTACTGTCTTCCTCAAGAGGGTGGAATAAGGTTGCCTGCTTTAAACCTGACACAGCTGGGGTTGCCAGCATTTAAATGAGGTAGCGAGCAAAGATTGTGCTAGCCAGGGAAACTATTTTGCCCCAGCTCTTTATTGATTTCTTTCCGACGGCACGACATTCCCCCAAGAAACATACGGTTGCAATTTATTTTAAGTTGTAGCATTATGTTTTTTTTGTTCATAAGTAGCTAAGAACCATCTACATCCACATCGGCTTTCAAACAGAAAAACCGCACCAAAATCGGTCCATTCGTTTGGGAGCTCCGATGCCACAGCACACACACACACACACGCGCGCGCGCACGCAGTGATACACACCCTAAACTTATAACACCCGTCTCTTTGTTCGGGGGTTAAAAATAATTCTGGTTGAACTAAAAACAACGTCTGCAACGTGAAAACGCATAGGCAAGGTGAGAAAAGTGTATCTGTGTATCACACTTACGTGTTTTTAGCATACATGCCTCTCGTACACGCGGAATTACTTAGCACTCTTTGTCCGTAGTACGGTTCACTTGTCCGGTCAACCGGACTGCAGAAAATAAATATTTTCCACGGTTATACAACAAAAAATATAGACCAGTTTATGTGGTCCGGTTGTATACTTTACCTTAAATTGTTTGATACTCAGTAAATAATTATATAATTTTCGTCACAACTACTCCAATGCACGTCCTCAAACCAGACAAAAAACCAAATGAATGCCAAAAAAACAAATGAATAACGAAAAAGCAGATTTACAACATTATCAAACTTATAACTTACATTTTCTGGATGATAGTTACCTGACAATAAGTTGAAAAAAAGGTCAAACCAACAAATGTTTAAACTCGTGAAAACCGGCACGGAAGGTTTAGGAGCAGGAATTTGAAAATGCCTTTTGATTAAATGATATATAAATATATAGTACCACTCGATTTGTCATTTTGCTTGATATATCGTAACAAAATGTGTCCTATCCCAGTGCCAAGCTATACGAAATGAACTAAAGGAAAAACCATGTCATAAAAAACAACATTTCATTATTTTTTTGATCTACTTAAATATAATTACATTAAATAAGGTATGTATTCTTAGCGTAGGTACAGCTAATTGATGCTAAGGTACATTTTTCCGCTGATATTCTGCTTGACGGGGTTGATGCGCCGGAGGATCTGCGTCATGGTCTCCACGAGGCGCTCGCTGCTGACTCCGGTGCGCTTCGACTTGAACTTGTGGAGCAGCTCCGTGGTCGTCATCGGCTTGCGCGCCAGATACCGGCGCACTGCCTCCTCCGTCACGCCGCACTCGCTGGAAGTGCACATAAATGTGTAACGTTACTATGTAAGGCACGTGTCGGTACTCACTTGTAGGAGGGACCGAGCTTGGACCCGCTTGTTACTATGTAGTACACACGTGTCGGTACTCACTAGTAGGAGGGGCCGAGCTTGGGCCGCTTGTTACTATGTAGTATGTTGCGTGTCGGTACTCACTTGTAGGAGGAGCCGAGCTTGGGCCGCTTGTTACTATGTAGTACACACGTGTGGGTACTCACTAGTAGGAGGGGCCGAGCTTGGGCCGCATGTTACTATGTAGTACACACGTGTCGGTACTCACTTGTAGGAGGGACCGAACTTGGACCGCATGTTACTATGTAGTACACACGTGTCGGTACTCACTTGTAGGAGGGACCGAGCTTGGACCACTTGTTACTATGTTGTACACACGTGTGGGTACTCACTAGTAGGAGGGGCCTAGCTTGGGCCGCTTGTTACTATGTAGTACACACGTGTCGGTACTCACTAGTAAGAGGGGCCGAGCTTGGGCCGCTTGTTACTATGTAATACACACGTGTCGGTACTCACTAGTAGGAGGGGCCGAGCTTGGGCTTGTTACTATGTAGTACACACGTGTCGGTACTCACTAGTAGGAGGGGCCTAGCTTGGGCCGCTTGTTACTATGTAATACACACGTGTCGGTACTCACTAGTAGGAGGGGCCGAGCTTGGGCCGCATGTTACTATGTAGTACACACGTGTCGGTACTCACTTGTAGGAGAGACCGAGCTTGGGCCGCTTGTTACTATGTAGTACACACGTGTGGGTACTCACTAGTAGGAGGGGCCGAGCTTGGGCCGCTTGTTACCATGTAGTACACACGTGTCGGTACTCACTAGTAGGAGGGGCCGAGCTTGGACCCGCTTGTTACTATGTAGTACACACGTGTCGGTACTCACTAGTAGGAGGGGCCGAGCTTGGGCCGCTTGTTACTATGTAGTATGTTGCGTGTCGGTACTCAATGCTAGGAGGAGCCGAGCTTGGGCCGCTTGTTATTATGTAGTACACACGTGTGGGTACTCACTAGTAGGAGGGGCCGAGCTTGGGCCGCATGTTACTATGTAGTACACACGTGTCTGTACTCACTTGTAGGAGGGACCGAACTTGGACCGCATGTTACTATGTAGTACACACGTGTCGGTACTCACTTGTAGGAGGGACCGAGCTTGGACCACTTGTTACTATGTAGTACACACGTGTGGGTACTCACTAGTAGGAGGGGCCTAGCTTGGGCCGCTTGTTACTATGTAGTACACAAGTGTCGGTAGTCACTAGTAAGAGGGGCCGAGCTTGGGCCGCTTGTTACTATGTAATACACACGTGTCGGTACTCACTAGTAGGAGGGGCCGAGCTTGGGCAGCTTGTTACTATTAGTACACAGGTGTCGGTACTCACTTGTAGGAGGGGCCGAGCTTGGGCTTGTTACTATGTAGTACACACGTGTCGGTACTCACTAGTAGGAGGGGCCGAGCTTGGGCCGCTTGTTACTATGTAATACACACGTGTCGGTACTCACTAGTAGGAGGGGCCGAGCTTGGGCCGCATGTTACTATGTAGTACACACGTGTCGGTACTCACTTGTAGGAGAGACCGAGCTTGGGCCGCTTGTTACTATGTAGTACACACGTGTGGGTACTCACTAGTAGGAGGGGCCGAGCTTGGGCCGCTTGTTACCATGTAGTACACACGTGTCGGTACTCACTAGTAGGAGGGGCCGAGCTTGGGCCGCGTGTTACTATGTAATACACACGTGTCGGTACTCACTAGTAGGAGGGGCCGAGCTTGGGCCGCTTGTTACTATGTAGTATGTTGCGTGTCGGTACTCACTTGTAGGAGGCGTCGAGCCTGGGCCGCTTGGAGGGCGGGTGGTTGTTGGCGGCGTTGGCGGCGGCCACGGCGGCGGAGGCGGCTGACGGCGCCGGCGAGCTGGCGCGAGACGTGCTGGCACTGCCGGGCGCGCTCGCTGCCAGAGAACACATTTAATTAGTCATGCAATATATTGGTCAAAAATTCACAACAGCAACTAGAGCTGAGTCGTGTTGCCTCTATTGTTCACTTAAGCGAGTCTGTCTGTATTGTTCGCAGTGCGAATTTAGGATCACTTGCGCCACATAGGAAATGTATTGAGCTCATAATATGAAAATGCCTAGATAGTGCAAGATAGTGACCGACTTCAATACCTTTAGCTTTGAGCGGTTTGTGAAGTGGTTGTTCATTCCAGTTAATGGCCGTTATGTTGCGTTTTTTTTTTACAGAAACCTTTGAAAATCGTTTAATAAACGAAAGTAAGTGTACCTACCATTAATAATTTTCTGCGCCTTTTTTACGAGAATTATATTTTGTACCATAACTATATGTTCACGGTACTAAAAGAAACAATCATTTTACAACATTTACTACATTTCTTGAGGAAAGACATATTTCACCTCGAAGCAGGGACCTGAGAGCCTCCGAATGCCCTTATGTCGCTCTGCCATTTGAGCTATCAGTGTTCCTATCTCTTATGCCAAATCTTTCCTTCCATTGTATGAGTCTTGGAGGGACGCTTTATGTCATCTTTATTGATATAGTATTTAGAACTTAGTACAACCGACTTATATTGCAATTATTGGCTCTATGTCTCGGGACAATCGTTGTTACCGAGCGCAACAATTAAAACATAAGTACATAGATAGGTAGGCATAGGAATTTAAGACGCTATGTATCCGTAGAACATAAGCATGATAAAGATATATCATGATAGGGCCTAGATGCGTAAGACTTTAAACAATGATAATACTTATTTACACTATCCCGTTAGGCACCCTGATAGAATCTACGTACAAGCATACGCGATGACTCCGTACCTCCTAAGAAGTAAGATCTATAAACATACAACCACGGACAGGTTAAGAATATCTGTGTTTATATGGCGTAGAGGTACAGGCTCACTCAGGCGTGAACGCTATTTATAAGGTACTAGTTTACATAAGCGGAACAACGTCTGAGCCAGTCTATGAAAAGTTAGTTACAATTATAAATGTATGTAAGAAAACGTAATAGTAACTTGAAAGTAATCTATGACTGTGAAATCGGCAAAGCGTGTTGACAAATGAAGAATCATACTTAGGAATGTTAAAAAGTAAACAAACTTTTTAACCTACTTAGCGAAAATGTCAACTCAGAGATCGTTCACATGCTAGTTAGAACAGGCCACAAACTCCCGAAGTGCTCTTCGCACCCGTGGCAGGGCAATAAAAATTGGGCTCACTTCGTGGTCAGGATTCGACTATATACCGTAGGCGACTTTTGGGACACTTTGTGCCTATTTCCGAGCGTGGGAAAATTAATTCGAGAAAACAATAGGACGGTCTCTATATAGGTTTGAATCACCCAGTAGGAGAGCTTGGCTTGTTTTACGAAAAGTATAAATACCCGTAGAACCGAAAATGAGTGTGCATTTCATCAGTTCCTGTTCGCAGTAGCAGTCGAAAACAAGAAGTTCTCCTACAAGTGACCATACCTTAGGCCTGTTAGTAATGTAGCACCACCAAGTTTATCAGGGCTCCGATAGCCAAACCACTGTAAACCGGGCCACACTATGAATTCAAATAAAAGTCTGTTGTACCTGTTTCAGGATAGCTCACAACTCAATCACAAAGCAAATAAAAAAACTTGGGTTTTAGATTAGTTTTTAAACTACATTTGAAGTATTTTTTTTGTTTCCGAGCTATTTGGGGTCTTACTTCGAGTCTTTATCAACGATTGTGAAGGACTCAAAAACGAATCAAACAAAAGAAAAGTTTTTTTTATTTGCTTTGTCATCGAGTTGTGAGCTATCCTGAAACTTTCTGCTGGATAGTTAATCGGGAAGTGCTCGTAATTTGAATTGCAAGATTCCACCCAGACCGACAAACAGAAGACAAAAAAAAACTATACTTATTGTACTTACTTGTATTACTCGAAGGTGCATTCTTGTCATTGTTCTTTTCACTTTTACTCTTTTTGCTTGACTTCTTGTTACTACTGCTGCCTGTTTCTGGATCTGTGTCCGAATCTGAACTGAATTCACTACTTGACTCTGTAAACAAACGCATGAACATTAACACAAACTACAAAAATGTTTTTTTTTTATTAAAAAAACTTTTATACATTAGCCATGTCATGGTGGGGATCACATTTAAATGCGTATACAACATTTTGTATCTGTGCTGTTAACCGTTGAGGAGTTCCCTAGTCAGAACCCAACCCTGAGTGCAGTAACCATGACAATGTAAAACTTAAAACCGGCCTATTATAATAGAATGCATACACAACATTTCGTGTCTCTGCTGTAGACCGTTGAAGAGTTCCTTTATCTGGAGCTAATCCTGGATATTAATTCATCTCATGCTTATCATAAAAAAGTATTGTCATCGGAACTGAACCAACATGTATAAATTCAACTCCGTAGAATAAGAGGAAGTGGTTCTAATGCAGCATGCAAGATTTAACCCACACAACACTCAAAGCAAACTAAATAAAAGCTAAATAGTTCTGCTTAAGTCAAACTTCTTCTTCTTGGTGAGTTTGGTGACTCTTTACACTCCCTCCTTGGTGGACTTCTCTTCCTGTTTTGGCTGGTCCTTCGCCCACACCTCTGTCTAGGTCTGATTTGAGCTTACAGTTGATATAATCACGTACCTTTCTTGGCCTCGTCGTTGTGCGACTTCTTCTTGGTGAGTTTGCTGACACTTCCCCCTCTTCTTGGTAGGTTCGTCCTCCTGCGGACTGGCCCTACCGCCTACTCGTCTATCCTTGTCTGATGTGAGGAGCTTCCTGTTGATATATCCACGTACCTTTCTTAGCCTCGTCGTTGTGCGACTTTTTCTTGGTGAGTTTGCTGACACTTCCCCCTCTTCTTGGTAGGTTCGTCCTCCTGCGGACTGGCCCTACCGCCTACTCGTCTATCCTTGTCTGATGTGAGGAGCTTCCTATTGATATATCCACGTACCTTTCTTGGCCTCGTCGTTGTGCGACTTCTTCTTGGTGAGTTTGCTGACACTTCCCCCTCTTCTTGGTAGGTTCGTCCTCCTGCTCTGACTGGCCCTGCGTCTACTCGCCAGTACTTGTCTGATGTGAGGAGCTTTCTGGTGATATAACCACGTATCTTTCATGGCCTCATCGTTGTGTGACTTCTTCTTGGTGAGTTTGCTGATACTTCGCTCTCTTCTTGGTAGGTTCGTCCTTCTGCTGACTGACCCTACGTCTACTCGCCAGTCTTTTTCTGATGTGAAGAGCTTCCTGTTGATATAAACTCGTACCTTTCTTGGCCTCGTCGTTCTGGGACTTCTTCTTCTTCTTGGTGAGTTTGCTGGCGCGCTCCTCGCCCTCTTTGGTGGGCTCGTCTTCCTGCTCCGACTGCTCCTGCTTCTGTTCCTGCTCCTCTTCAGAGTCCTCATCCGATGTGAGCAGCTTTCTATGGAAATAAGCATTAGGTTAGCTAACTATTTAGCATCTTTCATCTTCTACTATTATGTTTTCAGCAGTGACGCCTGCTTAGCAAACCATATTAGAAATAAAATATTATTCAACACTGACAAACACACAGAATTACAATAATGATAAAGGAAATAAATTTAAAAGAATAGAAACAACATAAAATCAATTGATAAAAGTGGTACTGAATGGGACTTGGTAGGTTTTGCCATCGTAACGAACGTGTTTCCTACATGTTACTATTAAATAATTGACGAATAAACAACAAGAAGCTGATTTTTAGAATAATCTAAGAAAAAAGATCTCTTAAATGACTGAGATAAATAGATCGGTCTTTTTAACTCCCGACCAAAGAGACGGGTGTTATAAGTTTAAGGTGTATATCACTGTGTCACTGTGTGTGTGTGTCTGCTGTAGCATCGTAGCTCCCAAACGAATGGACTGATTTTGATGCGTTTTTTTTGTTTGAAAACTGATGTGATCGAGACGGTTCTTAGATATATGAGGATGAGGGGAAGAGGGAGTAGGTGAGAAAAGGGGGGTGAGAATCGTAGCTTAATTCCTAACGAATGGACCGATTTTGATGCGGTTTTTACGTTTGAAAACTGATTTGATCGAGATGCTTCTTAGCTATAATGGGGGGTGGAGGGTCAGGAGTTATATACTTTTTAATTTGTATATTTTTGACAGCGGCTTCAAATAATGGCAAAACTAATTAAAAGTAGTTTTTCTTAAAACACTCGGAAGGAAAACTTTGAGATCGTTTTACTGTAAAGTACAGAAATAACATTCACAATTAGAAAATTGTGTTATACTTGTTACAAGTCCAGTCCATTGTTTCTTTTTACACGACTGCCCAAAAAAAGGAGTGTAATGTTTGTAGGATTCATGTATGTATGTATGTATGTATGTATGTAAGTGAGTTTCTTTATTCCACCCTACGATTCCACCATAACTTTTAAATGCCTGAACCGATTTAGACGTATGGGGTATCGTTAGAATCCTTACGTCCCCCAGAGTAACACAGGCTAATAATTGTATTATGGAGGATGTACGCACCAGCGACAAATTACAAAAAAAAAGTATAAAATTAAAGGTAAATTTAAGCACATTTCAACAGTATATAATTTATTGGAATAAGTTATTTTATGGCAGGTTGCCATAACGCGTTTTTTTTAGTTTTTATGCTAGTTATTTACTCTAACTTTCTATCCAAAAATTTGCCAAAACCATCTCAATTTACTCCTAAAGAAAATAAAATTTGTGGACTGAAATTATGCTACATTTACGTTCTGACTTTTGCCAACATGATAAAATTTAAAAATGGGAATTATTACTAAAAAAAACACATCGTAAACTCGAAAACAAATAATAGTATTATTTCCTTGCGAAATGAGCTCAACTTAGTACTGCGCGAAATTGAAATGTGATTGGGCCCTACGAAACCGTCTTCCTTCTTTGAACATGCCTACCACAGTACCACTAAACAGATGGCTCAGACAGGCCATTTCCTAAATTCCCTTTTTCCTCACTTATGAAGATAACATTAGCTGATTACCTGAGCGCGTCTTCTTCGGCAACACCTTTCAGTTCTTTGTTCGCTTTGGTCTCGTGGTCGGACTCGCTGAAACAAACAATGAACGTGTAAAAAGGTTAGTACATGAACTGAAACAAACTGAATCGATTTGAACAGGTGATAGCAAGGATCAGTCATGGAAAGCAATACCTTCAAATATTGAAAATAGGAAGTTTTACTTAAAGAAGACATTTTTTTTTAATACTACACTAGCTTTCCCGCCTGCGACTTTGTCCGCGCGGACTACAGTTTATCGCGATATTAAAAACCAATGCAAAAGTAGAACGCTCTTGATGGTTTTTGACAGACTTGTTATTTCGTTTCCATGGCAGCCGTTTCCATTTCGTTTCCATCGCTAATGCATAACAGTGTATTTTGTATGGCTCCGAAAATATATAATAAATTGCCAAAGAGCATAAAGCAATGTAATTTAATAAGCTTCAAACATAAATTAAAATTATTTCTTGTTGACAAATGTTATTATACGATTAATGATTTTCTTAATGATAATAATTTGAACTGTATTTAAATTAATTTAAATGATTAATGGTAAATATTATTTTGGAATTGGTATTTTATTTGGACTTGAATTTTATTTTATTGTAAGACATTTTAATTTAACCATATTGACATTTTATTTTTTATTGTATTCAATTTAATAATTTGCATGCCTAATGGTGAGAATGTATAAGGGAAATTGTATATTTAAAGTATTTAAACTAACATCTTCAACTGTTTTACCTACATTCTGACAAATAAAATGATTTGATTTGATTTCGTTCCTTACAGCGAGTAATCAACATTTACCAGTAGAAACTTACCAATTACCAATTTCAGGGATAAAAACTTTTTATCCCTGAAATTAAAAAGTATCCTATGTTTTATTCCAGGGTTTATGCTATCTCCATTCCAAATTTTATCGAAATCCGTCCAGCCGTTATCAGGTTAAAACTCCCCAAACAAACAGACAACGTTTCAATTTTATATGTTGGTATATGGAAGTATTCTTCATTCGAAGATTTTGCCGCCGAAGCTCTTCTGTATAAACGTGAATGTTTGTATGTGTGAGCCACCGCACTCCAGTACGACTCAACTCAACAACAACTCGACTCAAATTGAAAAGTGAGCTTTAACAATGTTACGTACAGCACATTTTATATAACGAGCGACCAGTGGATCGCGAGTCGTACATTACTTTTGTTATTTTGTAAAATGTGCTTTATGTAACACTATTATAAAGCTCATTTGAGTCCTTATTGTGCGACGGCCACAGTAACCACTCAGTACTAAAACGGCTGAACGGGTTATGATGTTTTAAAGATACTTTAGGTCATGGAATAACACATGCATACTTTTCATCAAAAGAATAGTATAGAAGCACTCGAAATGAAGCTGAAGTTTTTTTATTTGTTTTAGTGTCGGTCGACACGAGCAGGCCGCTCGCCTGATGGTAATCGTCACGCCTGCCTATAACAGTTGCAGTGCCACCCAGAACTTTGATTGCAAAATCTTACGCGTCACTGCAATGCATTCACCACCCTGAGACATTGTTTTTTTTTTTGTCTCATTGCCCTATGATTTCGCTGGAAATATTGCCCTTAAAACCGAAACACATAAATTTTTGCACACTACTGCTTGGCGGTTGAATATCTGGCAAAGGTATGGCACTCGGGCGGACTCTTGCGTAAGAGTCTTACCACTACCACTACCTGTAAGTTGTAAGGTCTATTCTACATTAGTAGTGCCTACTGCCTACCTGACAGACGAGTCTGATATGTAGTCCCGTTCTACATTAGTCATGCCTACTGCCTACCTGTCGGACGAGTCTGATATGTAGTCCCGCTCCCGGCCCTCCTCGTCGCCGTCGTCGCTTTCTTCGAACGCTTCGTCGTTAACTTTCTTTTTCTTCTTGTTTGCCACGCCTGCTGTAGGAGAATAGTTAAAACCATAGTTACGCTTACAAAACATGGCAACTTAATAGAGAGTATAGAGACATACAAAATAATTGATAGATTCAGGCGTTACTTTGCGGAAATCCATATTTAAAATGAACAAAATAAAAATATGTAGCTTACTTCCGCCAAAACTGTAAGTCAGACAAATGATAAATGGTAAAATTAACACAAGTAAAACCCCACGCTAAACAAAACCCAACCCCAGATTGAACTAATGAAAAATATAAATGAAAGAAAAGCTAAGGCCTGGAGGCAAAAAAAGAAAAAAAAAAAAAAAACAACACTTATATACAAATAATACATATAAATATATATACACAATAAAAAAACCCCAAGCTAAACAAACCCTACCCAAATACAAGTATCGAAACACTTATATATTCATATACATATAATATAAAAAAACAATAAAAAACATATACCTCGATCCAAATACCAAACGTCTGACATCAATACTCTCAGTCCAGCATTCGACGAGTCAACATCACCCGAAGATGCCTCGTGCAGAGGCGAAACACGTGTCGTATTGATGTCAGACGTTTGGTATTTGGATCGAGGTATATGTTTTTTATTGTGTTTTTTTTATATTATATGTATATGAATATATAAGTGTTTCGATACCTGTATTTGGGTAGCGTTTGTTTAGCTTGGGGGTTTTTTATTGTGTATATATATTTATATATATATATATTATTTGTATATAAGTGTTGTTTTTTTTTTTTTTTTTTGCCTCCAGGCCCTTAGCTTTTCTTTCATTTATATTTTTCATTAGTTCAATCTGGGGTTGGGTTTTGTTTAGCGTGGGGTTTTACTTGTGTTAATTTTACCATTTATCATTTGTCTGACTTACAGTTTTGGCGGAAGTAAGCTACATATTTTTATTTTGTTCATTTTTTACATACAAAATACTAAATGGGCATTACAATATACCAAACATGGCAGACATATACACTACTAGCGACCCAGCCCAGCCAGGGTGTGGAGCCCCACACGGGTGTAATTTAGAATAAAAACGAAGTGAAAAATGGGAAGTTCTCACACACTCGACCTTCACTCCGCTTGGGGGGTCGGCGGCTCGCTTAACTCGACATCTCCCTCCTCTCTACGATCTGGTCTCGTATGCTCGTATTATACATATAAACCTTCCGCATCAAAAACCGTTGCGTGGTTTAGGAGGAGTTAGTGGCCAAACAGACAGAGAGACAGACAGATAGACACACGCGGAGAGCGACTTTGTTTTATATTATGTATTGATGATATTGATGAATAACAACAGAAACCTGAGAGGACACTTGCTTAAACTGTTAAGTGTAAGGTGTACAAGCAATCTGAAAATACACTTTTGCCTAACCGTGTAGTGAGACTGGAATAAGCTACCGGAAACTGTGATGCCCCCCCTCAGTGAACTGTTTTACGAATAGACACGCATCAGCTTCAAGCTGCTAGTGTATCACTAAATAATAATAATTTTCCAGTGCTCTTAGTGTATACTAAACTTCCGTAAAAACAATATGGTATACAAAATGTAATGAGAATAATTATTGAATACAAATTCAATAATCCCCATTACATAAATCAGTTTTGCCTTTTACACTATACCGGTAGCGATTCGGACATCCCCTAAACTAAACTTAATTTCTTCATGTCATTTATACCACGTTGGCTTCGTAACAAGGTATTTTTTCCCCTGGCATCTATTACTCAATCACTAAACTATCACTAAAGCCTGTCAGCGTAAAATCAACTTTGTTTCCACGCGGCGATATCTACAAGGTTTAAATTACAATTGAAGAAATTTAGTCTAGTTTAATTAAAGGAGTAAAATTACCGAATTGCTGCCACTGTTTTTAAGAGTAGTTTGATTTGAAAGTAATAACGATGTTTTTGAATTAGCGGATTTAAAATAAATGAGACAATGGCGGGAGAGAAGCGTAGCGAGCTTGCCTTTAAAAATGATTCTGATTTTATAACCTTCATAAACACAGAAAGATTTTTAATGCTAAAAAACATGATCTCTAACCTATCACGGCCATGTCGGGTCGCCACTAAAGGTTTTTAACACATATAGGTTCTAAAGGCATCACGCATAAAGGGCCTAAAACAGGTATATCATCATCATCATCATCATCAGCCTATATCTGTCTACTGCTGAACGTAGGCGTCTCCTAATGCACGGCACTGAGCTCAGCACATATTAACAGGTATATATTAGAGTACATCGAAAGAAAGAAAGAAAGAAAATGCATTTATTCAACACACACAAAAATAAAAGATACAAATAATTAGAATAATTCATTAGGTACAATAGAAAAGGAAAACAAAGAAAAAAGTAAAAATAGATAGTTAAAGTGGTGATGAATGGGCCTTAACTCAGCATTAGGCTGTTTGCCGAAGGCACGCAGCGCTGGTTTTCAGCCAAAGCCCAGAGGGAGCGGAAAAAACACATACAAGAATAAATTTAAAAAATGAAATTAAATAATAATACATTTATAAATACATATATATATATATATATATATATGTGTATGTATGTATATATATATATATGTATTTATATATATATATATATAAGAATGACATATAAATAATTTAAATAAACAAAGATAAATAAATAAATAAAAAGTATATTTAAGATAGAGCAACGACAAAGGAATCAAATAATGTAGTCTCTGAATGGTGTCAAATAACAGACGAAGAAAGTGTCGTCAAAATTGCGTAAGGGTAGCCCACGCATGTGGGTTGCAGCGAAATAACCTCTACTATTACATTGGAGTATCTCCTACACAAAAATATACCCAAGAAAAATGTTTAAGTTATATTTTGGAATCCATAACACGGGCGTAAGTATTTCTATTGTATACCTGAACTCAACACTATGGAGCGTTGTGTAGATGTATATTTTCAAAATAAGAGGCGCGGGTCAAACGTTATTAATAGAATTATTTAGAGAAACCCATAGTTAATTAGTTACCTGTGCGAAGCCGGGGCGGGTCGCTAGTCTTGAATAAAAGAACGTACCTTTCTTCTTCTTCTCCTTCTTCTTTTTGTCAGCGGCGTCGCTGTCCTCGTCCTTATCCTTCTTCTCTGCGCCGGAGTCGGACGAGTCGTCGTCCGAGTCTATCCACTCGTCCATCTCCGATATCTTCAGATCTGTCAATATACAAGTCAATTACAACTTTATTTCATAAATGTAAGGTGCCTTTTCTTTGGCAGAGAATCAAGTGTTATTCAAGATTGAGATATCAACTGTAGGTACTGTGTATACGGAAGCAATTCGTGGTGAATCATAAGCAGCTTCTATATTTGACCTCTGCTGGATGTAGGCCCCTCCTAAAGCACGCCACTGAGCTCAGTCTTCAGCTATCGTCATCCAGTTTCTGTCAGCCACTTTTCGCAGGTCGTCACTCCAACTGGCCACAGGGCGTCCTACTCTACGTTTACCCATTAGACGTAGTCTGCACTCGAGAACTCGTAAACCCAAACGGTTGACGAGTTCTCGAGTGGTTCTTCGGGAAATATGAGCAGCCCAATATCACTTCAGCTTGCTTATCCTAAGAGCTATGTTACTTTGGTTCTCTGTCGGAGCACTTCATTACGAATCTTACCTTCTTAAGCATAGCTCTCTCCATACCTTACATATTTTGTGGACTAGTCTGACCGTAAGTCCACGTTTCGGCTCCGTAGGTCAGGACTGGTAGGACGCATTGATCGAAGATTTTTTGGTGAATAGAATTGCATAAAAAAACTTTTTAAATAAATAATTAGTTACTCTGCCGGTTTTTTCCGCCTACAAATTTAAAAATTGTTACTCTGACGGTTTCCTTCCACCTACATATTTAAAAATAGTAACTCTGACGGGTTTCTGCCGCCTACAAATTTAAAAATAGTTACTCTGGTAGTTTTTTCTTCCGCCTACAAATTTAATAATAGTTACGCTGGTGGTTTTATTTTGCCCACAAATTAAAAAAATGTTACTCTAGCGGTTTTCTTCTGCTTACAGTTTTAATAATATTTACTCTGGCAGTTTTCTTCCGCCTACAAATTTAAAATTAGTTACTCTAGCGGTTTTCTTCCGCCTACAAATTTAATAATAGCTACTCTGGCGATTTTCTGCACCAAATAAATAAAAAAATAGTTACTCTAGCGGTTTTCTTCCGCATACAAATTTAATAATAGTTACTCTGGCGGTTTTCTTCCGCCTACAAATTGCAGCTTGCTGTTTGCTGGTCAATTAACAACGAAAATGAGTACAGGAACACCAACATTCGTATGCTCGTTTGAGGTTGTACCTTTCTTAGCCTTGGAGCCCTTGGTCTTCTTCTCGTCGGGGTCTTCGCCGTCGTCCGCCGCGTCGTCACCGCGCATGCGCTTGCGGAACATCAGCGAGAAGTAGTTTATCACTTTGTTACGCCTGGAACGTATGGAATTCATAGGTACTTTTAACTAGATGTATGGCCGCGAAGCATGTTTAAGGTTCGTTAAAATATTTTCTGATTGTGCACCAAACTTACTAATGGTGTATTTTTACACACAAAAGATAGATGGGCGGGGGTAGCCACTGGTCACTGGTCACTGCACACTAAATACACCCCTAAGGTGGTAAGTCTTACAATTTACTGATAGTACATTCAAAATGTATTAGCTTTTATGATCCGAGTTTCCAAAAGTGTAGCCATCCTCAGGCTTCGATCACTGTGGGAGCAGGAAGGAGAGCGGAATCCACCCGCGGATATCATTACCATATAGTTTCCTTTCTGCCGCGGAATCCGCGGCGGGACGCGGAGCCTGCCCACCCGCTAATTCACTTCCGCTGCCCGTCCGCGACCACCGTCAGTGCCCCAAAAACGAAAGCCACCCTATACTCACAATAAAGCAGTAAGTAACAATAAGTCAGTACAATAAAGATGATTATAAAAACGGGCTAGTACGAGTCGGACTCGCGCACCGAGGGTCCGTACATACTTAACTTTGCCGTTGGGAAACTGTTGTCCCCGTACATCGACATACGTTGTGGTCAGTTTACTGAGGTACGGTACCTAAAAAATTGTCTTGGGGACTTAAAATAAACTACTGTTCTTTTTATTGTGTCTGTTATTGTTTGTTCGCTCATAACGTAAAAACTACTGGACTGATTGCGATGCGGTTTTCACTGTTGGATAGCTTAGGTTTGACTTACCTATCTAATAACCTTAATCCGATGTTTAAAGGCCGAGCAATCGATAAAATCTATCTAACGGCTGAACAAAATTTGGTATTTTGTACTTCATAGGTACTTCTGGTCGTGGAGTAACACAAAGGTTGCATTTAACCCAGAGAAATGACCACGCGGGCAAAGCCGCGGGCACAGCTAGTAATAAATAAAGAAAGAAGAATAGCAGTGCCAAGATCAGAACGCTGACTGAGGCACTGCACAATACTTGGCACAGCAAATTATTTTTTAAGTTTGTCCAATAGTGTTCCGTGGCACATGCATGAGTACTTAACAAAAGTTGGTTACATCTGCTACAGTTCTCTCTAAACCATACCGGACACATTGAATAATTAAGGTGGCAGAATAATTGCCAATTTATTTACTGACCTTCCAAATTCTTGTTCTGCCTCTTCCGCTGATAAAGCTTTGTACCGTTGAATAGGTTGGAAATTGTACCTGACAAATATTACAAAATTTATTTATATAACCGTGCTCAGATTTTTGCTAATTTTAAAGTTGTTTAATTTTCATAGTAAATCAATTAAGAAAAATTACAAATTTAAATACATATATCAATATGATTTTATTTGCCAAAATTAAATTACAAAATTCAGTTTCAATAATAAAAAATGAGCCGTTGCGGTGCGAATGGCAGAAGTATAAACATAAAAAAATTAAATAACTAAAACAACGAGCAACGTTTTGCACCGCACTCTCTCATTGGTCAACTGTGAACCGGCAACTCTTCATCTAATCTATACTAACTTTTCGGCCTAATACCATAAGTCTAGTTGGCGTTACGGGATATAGTTTGGCTGTCAGTCTGTAGTACCGGAGTTCAATTCCCAACTGGAGTGTTTACATTTTGCACATCGGCATTACCCCCTTACTGCGCGATTAGATGTTTACACATCAAAAATGATTCAAACTATATGTCAGACCCCTCTCAAACATTTTAAGCATCGACTATTATATATTCTGTAGCGTCCATTCATTTTGCCCAAAACACTTCCACTGCTGTAAATCAACCATTCATCAAAAGAGTTAGCTCATACAGGTGGCATACAGTGTGACCACTATTATTTTGACATTATAATATGTGCCTCGAAATATGGGCCACTTTGGGGAGAGATCAAGTTTGTCTGGGTTTGTATGACATTTGTAGGTTGGACAATCAGCATGATAAGTTTATGGGGTTTACCATTCCTGCAGTGGGTATGCGTCAATAGCTCCGTCTGCCGCATGCGTGAACACATAGTATGCTGCGTTCTCTGACACGCCACCTTCTCTGATGCCTTTGAACCTGCAACCAATACTTTATACTTCAATATCTATTTACTATCAAAAAGTCAATGAAGAACTTACAAATGTGTTGTTGAGGACTTAAAAAAAGATAAATTAAAAACAATCATTAATTAATAAAGAAAAAATAATTTAAGTTCCTGTATGTCTGAATGTTTTTCACAGATCACTTCAATTCTATTAGATTGATTGAAATGCAATTTTCACTGTTGGATAGCTTACAATTTGACTTGAAATCTGCTGTTCTTTGTTCTCAATCCAACGAGAAGACAACAAGCAATCGATAAAAAAATTATCTTATTGAAGTGAAACTTCTAATGCGACTTCCAACAAGGTTGCGTTAACCGTTTAACGCTACCATGGAGGCCTTCCTATTTTCATTTCCACATTACGAAGTTTCACTTCTTCCGCGCGGAGGGACTCCACGCACTATTTTTCTCTTATAATAACGTTGATGGAGACCAATATAAATAATAAAAAGGTTTTTAGTACTCTAAGCTTTTGCCCGCGACTTCGTCCGCGCGGACTACAGTTTATCGCGAAAAAACGTCACATTCCATTCCTTAAGCGAGTAATCGTAATTTTCCAGTTTTCCCGGACCAACTTACCATTTTCCGGAATAAAAAGTATCCTATGTTGATCTCTATATTGTACATACAGTACCTATTCAAAAAGTTTCATCAAAATCGGAACACCGGTTTGGCGTGAAAGCCCTCCAAACAAACAAATAATATTTCACTTTTATATATTGGTATGTTAAGTCCTGGTATAACACATAGATGACTTTGACAAAGAGAAAAGTCTAAAGCAAAGCCACGGGCACAGCTAGTGATAACAATAACATATTAGACATTAACTTCATTGATTCATTGCACACAAATTAGCAGGACAAGACGGGAAGATCAAAGATGAATCGTGTGGCAACTTTTTCGGTGCAGACCACCAACCCAACGGTCAGACATCATCATTAGGCATGTACGAATGAACTGGATGAGACTTGCAAAGGACCAGAACAAATGGAGTGTAGCAGCAGAGGCCTATACCCAACAGTGTGTGGATAGGGGCTGAATAGATAGCCACTAACTTATTAGAATGATAATTTTTCTTGGTACTTCAAAGGTTTTGAAGTACCTACCCTGTACTTGGTTGTGTAATAAAATGTAAGTTGCAATGATTTTGTGTTAAAATAAAAGCTTTTTTTTAAAAGCTTTTATTTAACTTCACTTGTATGTATGTATGTATGTATCTATCTATGTATTTCTGTCCTGGAATATTGCAATTCAAATTACGAGCACCGATTAGCTATCCGTCTGAAACTTTCAGGGTGGCTCACAATGCAATGCCAAAACTTTTCTTTTTTAAAGTCTTAAAAAATGCTAAATAGGTTTGTATTTGGCCATATCACCTGAAGTTAAATGATGATAGGGTTTATGATGGTACACGTAATGATGGGAAGTAACCTATTCACTTGTGACTTTTTATGTCTAAACACAAATCCCGGCAAGTAGTTCCACTACATATAGCTAATATTCTATTTGCTTAAATGTGGAATGAGGATACTCACTTTTTTCCTGTCTTTCCCCCAACTTTAAGTATCCAAGGCTGGTCCTCGGGTTTGTACTTTCGTGAGATTATGCCAAACTTCTTGCGGCGCGCCTCTTCTCTTACATCTCTGCCGTACTCCGAGCCTGCACCAAATCTGTCCAATATTTACATTCTAGATACCGACTGATGGTAAGTTATGATGAGGTCTAGGAAGTGACATGCTTGCCTAGAAGCACATGTACACTCTTGTTTTAATGCTTCCCAATTAGAAGGAAACACTTTATATATACTTTACGGACTTGGTAATTGGTTATAATTTACCAGAAACATTGACAAGAGCAGAGCATTCCACTCCTTTGCAGTTCTTATAATAAACGAAGAGGTGTGACGCTTCGTTCTAGTGCACATGTGGGCATTTCAATCCTTGTCTGTCCAAATTAAAACGTGGCAGCCAGCAATATTATTCTTTTATTTGGAAATGTATTTGATAATAACCCAAAGTCATTTGCTAATCATATAGGTTTGAAACAGGCATATCCAATAGAGTGAAAAATTAAGTATATATAATGATCTCATTGACTATGGCTAACAACTAAGAACATCAATGGACAGCTATTCAATTAGAACAATAAACAAGGAAAAAATATATTATTGTTTTACCTATAAATGTATTGTACCAATGTTCGATAGGATAGTGCCTTTATTAACTAAATATACTACAATCTACA
Organism: Alsophila aescularia; assembly: GCA_946251855.1. NCBI lineage: Eukaryota > Metazoa > Arthropoda > Insecta > Lepidoptera > Geometridae > Alsophila > Alsophila aescularia. The sequence goes on along the minus strand of OX276379.1, from coordinate 28,879,402 downwards.
ACTACAAAAATTTTTTTGTTTGTTTGTTTGTCATATGAGGTAGTGCTGGCCTCTGGTGTCAGTTTGTCAGTTCGTAACTACAGTCGAAACTGGATCTACCGACATTGAAGGGACCATATGACTAAGGGACCCTATATCCAATAGTTGTTGTAAGCAATGTATATTTCTTGACCTTATTCTTCCAATTCATTAATATAGTAGAATTTAAGATGCCACATTCCTTTGCAATATCCCCAGTTTGCTCACCATATTTTTTTTCTAATCACCATAATTTACGTTTTGTTGATACGTCTGTTAACTAAAGAAATGTAAAAAAAATAACTAATTTTTTTAAACAAATAACAATTTTGCTGGGAAAATGGGGGGGAAATTTCTTATTTTTGCATTCAAATTGCTGTAGGAAATTATTTTTCAAACGCGTAGTGTTAAAATGCGGTCCTCAGTCGGTGAACATTTCAACGGGTGAACCATAGTTATCAATTTGTATGAGGTTTGTACCAATTCTGAGAAATCTCAAGTTGAATGGGCCGGAGCTCAACTTATGTGCCACTGTGCAGAATAGGTCAAAACCATTTAACCAGTCTCCTTGTAGAGCGTTATAATCCGTTGTCCGGGCAGAGGTTATGTGCATTAAATCAAGAGTAAAATGTTCAAGGTAAAATGGCATGAGACGCGAGTATGGTGGGAAAAAGTGCGTAAAGCTTAAAATAAGGCAAATCTGTAGAATAATCATTTTAGTGAAAAAGTAGGACGATCATTATAGCCGATGAATTCTGAATGAATTCCAATTACTGTGTCGCTTTATCCAATGCACGCGCATGTATGCGTTCAGTACTGCGCAATGTGAGATATATCACCACTCGATGATCTACTGGATAAGTACTTATACAGGGATTCAACCAGACCTTGCCTTTTAGACGTTATAGCCGAACCGTTGTTATAACCAGTGACATTATATCCGGTTTTGTCTGTACTAAGTTTATGTTACTAAATTCTCCATAAAAATTTACAACAGCCATAAACCATTACGGTTTATAGGTAGCCTTTTAGGTTTATTTAATAATGCCACTACTAATGTAGAATGCAAGCAAGCGCTAAACCAGTTTTTACCGTTGCATAGCATGCTTGCATAGGAGTTCAATTAACTCTCATTTCATTGCCAATCAAACTTGTTACAGTTGTTACATAGGGAGTTCTACTTAATTCATAAATTTCCATTCATTAGAAGCCACACATTTTCAACAGAAGTGATTATGTATGTAATGATTTCAGCCACATCCACAACTTTTGTTGACACATCTGTATCATGAATTAGCACTTTATTTTTGAGAGAACAGATTTCCATACTTGGGCATGTCCTCGTCGAATCCTTTGAACTCCTTGATGTTATTCTCCCTTTCCATCTTCACATGGGTCCATTTGGCAAAGTCTACATTCAGGGTTGCATTGAACCTCATCACATGATGTTTTTTCTTCACGTTTTTTGGCACTCTGATTTTAAATTCTTGCACTGTGGCTGCATTGGCATTCTGAAATATTAGAGAAAATATTAGTAGGCGTTAATAACTTTTTCAACTTAACATTCTAAATTACTAGTATACGTACAGAACCTCCCGGAGTTGTCATTTTTTTAAATATATGAATATCACACACAACTGTATTCAAACAACAGTTTTCTTTGCAAACAACTGTCAGACTGTCACTTTGACAGTAGCGCTCACGGTGATATCGGTTTGTGGCATGGTCGGTGTAATCGCAAAATGGTGGATGTAATGACGCAATCCGTGACGTCACAAGGGATATCTGCGCTCACGATGACTCGGTACGCGTTTTAGCGCGATAATATCGATTTTATCGATATTTGCGCGTCTCGAAATGCACCCTATTATTTACACTTCCCATCACACATTAATTACACTTTGTTTTGAAACAAGAAATACACCACAGATTAAGTATCAGAATAAACCAAAAAGTCCAAGGATTATGCATAGGGAGACGATAATACACGACCAAAATAATGTACAACCAGTATTGTACAGCCAATATTACACGGCCAGATATTACGTATACATGGATTCGTAATATTTGAACGGCTAAACTGGCCGTGTATTAATGCCCGTCCAGGTTGATAATGCACGGCCAGTATTACGCGACCAATATTACGTGTACAACTGGATACGTAATATCAGCCCGTGCCGATTTTGTACGACCAATATTACACGGCCAATAATACGTAGCCAACCATAGACAAAGCTAGAATCACTCCTTGATGCCTCGTTTGTGTAGGCGAGTGTCAAGATGAAAAAAACTGTCACAGAACCGAATCGGCCAACCCCGACTTCACTCGGTCTTGTCTGCCCTACACTAGAGTGTTTTTTAAAAAGCCGGAGGCGTGGAGGGAGTGCAGCCCCCGTCCGCTGTGACAAAGTGCAGGTAACAGGGTGAGCTGAAGCGGCGGAGGCTGGTCGCCGAAGGCGACCAAAAAGCCGAAGCTGCGGAGGCGAGCGTTGGTACCTGTGCTCTTTTTACGCAAGGGCGGAGGGGCAGCACTTCCCGCAGCGCTGGAGCAATTGCGATTCATAATCTGTGGTAAAAGGAAACTGGAACGTGCAAACGAGGCTTTGACCATGTCATTTCTATAATTTAATTTGTGATGTACACGTAATATTGGCTGTACATTATCGCCCGTACAAAAAGTGTACGGCCCGTAGTACACAGCCAATAATGCACACCCTGTTATTACATGTACATATTTAGGCTTCATAATCCTGGCTGCGTATTATCGCCTGTACAAAATCAGCACGGGGTGATATTACACGGCCAATATTACGCAACCAAATAATGTACACCCTGATATTACGACGCCAATCCATATAATATTGGTCACGTATTATTGGCTGTACATTATTTGGTCGCGTAATACTGGCCGTGTAATATAGGGGCTGTGTTCACTTACACGCTCGAATCATCCGTGCGATTATCGCTCGATCATCCGGAGTTAGTGAACGACTTTGGACGTCCACATAGAACTGACGACTGTCAAGTGTCAGTTTCATACTATTCCTCCCCTCCCCTACTATTTTTCGGATGACCCAGGCGAACGCCTGACGACGCCGTGAACTATTTCGAGTGCACGCACGGGTGATCCGTGCGTCGTCGAACGTATAAGTGAACGGGCCCAGGGACTCGTATGCAAATACTACATAACCGCTCGATTGATTCTATGCGCTACAGTCACTTTTTTTGTTTTCATTGATCATCGCAACTAACGCTACAGTCACATTTTTTGTTTTTATCGATCATCGGACCACTCGATAGCGACGTAAATTTTGCCACTCGATTTTGAACATTATTGACCTCAATAATCATTCAAATCTAAGCGTGTTTATATAATTATTTTGCTTCGAAACCCACAACACAAACACTTGAAATATGTGCCGTACTACTATTTAGCTCCATAAATCACCATTTTGTTTATCTAAGCGCTCAATGAAGTGGTCATAAAAACTGTTTGTTTACGCAAAGTCGGTGCGGCCAGATGTGTCGCGTAGACCTTCTTTTTTTTTGTGGGTTGACAATCAGATACCTGTGATCTCGGCACGTACCCAATAAATCACCAGTTTGCCTCCAGATGTGTCGCGTCGACCTTCTTTTTTTGTGGGTTGACAATCAAGTACCTACAGCCCGATTCCATAACTTGGCTTCAATCGAATTCTCAGTATCGCAACCACTAATGCCTTGCGATAGAGTCGAATTTGCTATGAAAAAAGTGATAATCCGATTGTAGCCAAGTTATGGAATTGGGCTGCCGAGCGGCTATGAAACAAGTACAACCAGTGCTGCCAGTGGCTGATAGTCAAAAGTAACACGAGACAGCAGACAAAAAGTAACATTTTCACGAGAATAGTAACATAATCTTATTTTATGTACAAAACGACTCTAATATGGCACTTTATTGACCGAGCGAGCGCGAAGCGTCTCCATTACAGTTGGGAAAAAATGCTTTCGTATATCCAGCTATCCGCACGCCGTCCGCCTGTCCAGCTGTTCTCCTCTACAGGTCACCAAAGTTTTAAAGCATTTTTGCCCAAGCTGAAACGGAGCCGCTACGCTCACGCTTCCCGCTCGCTCGTCTTCATTCATAGCTACAATTCATAGCAAACATTATTAACTTATTCGTGATTGGTCCATTTTGCGTTTCATCCAATTCGAGATGATGATGGCTCAAAATCAAGTGTGCATCCTGTTGCACAACACGACGAACGAAAACTTCTTTTGGGACGTGCCGTTTCACGCTTTTTTTTCCTGGATAATATTTAAATATATATTTTTTTGTGGTTAAAGTTACGTAAAGTAACATTTTTAGTCATGTAACATGAAGGTAACATGAGGGGGTTAAAAGTAACATGTAACAAAAGTAACATTCTGGCAACGCTGAGTCCAACATCCAAAAACTCAACAACCCTGGGGCGCGTTCACTTACTACGCTTGAATCATCCGTGTGATTATCACTCGATCCCTAAGGGCGCGTTCACTTACTACGTTCGAGGACGCACGGATCATCCGTGCGATCACTCGAAATCGTTCACGGCGTCGTCGGGCGTTCACCTGGGTCACCCGAAAAATAGTAGGGGAGGGGAGGAATACTATGAAACTGACACTTGACAGTTGTCAGTTCTATTTGTGGACGTCCAAAGTCGTTCACTAGCAGTGTGATGATCGAACGATATTCACACGAATGATTTGAACGTGCCCCTACATTCGTGAACGTGCCCTTACATTCGAGATGATGAGATGGCGTTGTGGGGCAGTTTCGAAATGTAGGTACATTTTTAACAAGCCGTTTTCTTTGAACATTTTTAACACTTTTGTCATTTTTGCAGCTTTGGACAAAACCGATCCTTTCCAAACCGAATGAAAAATGACCCTATGCCAATGGGAATAAAGTCGATTTCCCTATGTCAACACGTCATCTAAACATGCAAAAGGAATAGTGATCGAAAACAGTTCAGAACGCTAATTTTGCCCACAAATGTCCAAAGGGAACGGCAAATGTGATCATAGTTAGCGTTTTAATTTCGCCATTTGCTACAAAACGAACGGCCCCATAAAAACCCGAGAATTAATTCCATGAATTGTCAAAATATCACGTGTGTTTCATAAAACAATAGTAGTGACCGGTAGTACAAATGTCGAGAGAAATAAGTTTTATGAAACGGCGGTTGCTTAAAAATTACCACGATTTGTAGAATTGTCGTGACAATTGTGACAGCCGAAGCTTTACCCATCACACTACAAACTGGCATTGCCAAATGCAATATGGCTGACAATCATCAGTCCTGTAGTGATTGTTTGATATATGAAACGCAGGTTTGGCGTATTTGACTGACATTAAAAATCAGTTAATGCGTTGACGATTAAAAAGCCGTTAAAAATCATTTGTAGTTTTATTGTGATTTGTCGCTTTATGAAATAGGGCCCTGCAACGCAAAGAATTAGAGAGGTGGGCGTTGATTCAACGCACGGATTTTTCAACGGCTTTTTAATCGTTAACGCATTATCTGTTTTTTAACAATATGTTAACCAGTTGAAACTTCAAAACCTGCAAATTTTTGGCCAACGCTCAACTCAATACACACGAACGAAGCAACGCTCAACTCAATACACACGAACGAAGCACGCTTACGAAAACATCCGATCCGATCATCTCCAGAATGTCCAAGGCACGGTAATCGGTATTTCCGGTCACTCCGCTATGTGAGCGAGCGAGAGGGTGCATCTACTGATTACTCGTAATAATTATACAAAAATTATACCTTATTTATGGCTAGTAGATTATAATCTGAATCTAATAAGTGTCGGGTTATTTATTTATTTATTAATACTTTAATACACAATTATTAGAGTACATATGGCGTACTTAATACTAAAATCATTATCTACCAGTCAACCAAACAATGCGTGAGAGAGAGAGAGAGAGAGAGATGTTGTTGTTGGTTATTGTTATGATCTTTTTATAATATTTTATGTATATCTCCTTGTTCATGAGATGTTAATTTTCGCCTTTTATAAGTGCTATTATTTTGCCTATACCTATAATAAAACTGTAACGGGTCCAATTCTGTATGTTGAAGACATTTTGAAATTTTCTTTTGGAGGGTACTCTATATTTGATATGGAAGCCAAAACTGTATTTTTTCCATTTTTGTCTGTCTGTCTGTCTGTATCTTGGCTAGGCATCACGCTGAAACTACCCAATGAATTTAAATGAAACTTGATATGAGTTGAGCTCGTACTACGAGGTAGGACATAAGATACTTTTCATCTCGAAAAATTAAACTCAAATCATACCAAGTTTCATTTGAATTCATCCAGTAGTTCCGGCGGCGTGATCGCAACTAAGATATACAAACAAAAGGAAAAAAAAAACGGGCTTGGGCTTCATTACCAATACTGAAGACAAAACTGTTTTCAATACTGAAGACAAAACTGTTTTTTTTATTATTGTCTGTTTGTCTGGCTGCCTGTCCGTCTCTCTGTCTGTATCTTGGCAGCGCATCACGCCGAAAATACTGAATGAATGCAAATGAAACTTGGTATGATTTGAGTTCTTACTACGACGGGACAGGTAGGACATTGTATAATTTTCATCCAAAAAATTAAAAGGTTTCTGCAAGATAGGGGTTGAAAGTTATTAAATTAAAATGAATATGTATCACGCTGAAACTACTGCACGGATTTTTTGATGCAAATTGACACAGTCATCTATCTATACATATAATAGAGCAATAGGTACGAAAAAGGTACTAGGTACTTAAAAAAGCTACTGAATAAGAATATAAAACATTTTTGAATCGTGTTTTTCTGTATGTTTGTTTGTTCATGCATCAAGTAAAAACTACTGGACCGATTGCGATGCGGTTTTCACTAAAAGATAGCGGTTTGATTTAAAAACTGGTGTAATTAGTATCTCAATCCGGCGAGTTAGAAGCCAAAGAAATGATAAAAATATTTTTGAAAGCTGAAGAAATATTGATAAAATATTGATATGTTGGTCCTGGAATAGCACATTATGGTACTTTGAACCTAAAGAAAAGACCACGCGTGCTAAGCCGCGGGTCTTTTTTAACAGCTAGTTTACAACAAAAGGCTTTGATTTTGACTTTGAAGAAAGCGTTAATAGTGTTTGGGTTACCTTAAACTTATATTAGAAGGTACGGTCAAGGCTTAAGTTCGATGCGGCTGCGGGTGAAGATTGATGTTTTGAGTGATTTTAAAAATGAGTGCGTGTAAATTACTGTACTTATATAAAACTAGCTTTCTCCCGCGATTACGTCCACGTAGACACCAGTTTATTGCGAAGAAAGTATCTTATATTCTTCCAGGATATTAGAAACCAATGCAAAAGTATAGCACCAACGCTCTTGATGTTTTTTAACAGACTTGTTATTACTTCGTTTCCATGGCAACCGTTCCTTATAACAAATTATTAACATTTTCCAGTTTTCCCGTGGAATCTTACCGTTTTTCAGGATAACAAGTATTCCATATTTTAATCCAGAGAAGAAAATATCTCTATTCCAAATTTCATCAAAATCTGTCCAGCCGTTATCGTTTCAAATCTCCCCAAACAAACGAACAAACTGACAACGTTTTATTTTAATATATTGATGTCGATTAACTATGTATAAAATAAATACTATTCGATATTGTGATGTAAGTTTGTTAAAATTCAATAGTGAATTTTCATGACAAACATGTCTGCAGTGGCGAGCAGAAATTACAATTTAGTGTAGCAACATCATCATTAAAAATAGAAGACAATGGCGATTAAGTCATTATGCAACACTTGCAAAGTTTTTTCAAATCAAATCAACAGCTTCGATAATATCGTTCCCAACATAAACCGCCACGGGTACGACATGGGCATTTGACATGATGTTCGTCTTACCCGTGTTCATTTTAAGACCCACCTGTTGGGAAACAATATTGAGGTCACTGAGCATTGTGCTTAGGTCTTCCATGGTTTCTGCCATGATGACTATATCATCGGCAAATCGAAGGTGAATGATGTATTCGCCATTGATGTTAACACCATATCCGTTCCAGTTCAGAAGATTGAATATATCTTCCAGTGCAGAGGTGAACAGTTTCGGAGAAATAACGTCTCCCTGTCTCATCCCTTTTTGCACCTAGATAGAATTGATGCTCTGATCCTGAAGATATAATGTCATGGTGGCCTTGCTATACAAACACTTCAAAACTTCAATGTACCGGTAGTCAATCTAGCACCGCTGTAATGACTGTAGCACTGCCCAGGTCTTGACTGAATTAAAAGGTTTCTCGCAGTCCACAAACGCTAGACATAGTGGCCGGTGAGGGTAGTTATACTCTTCGGTCTTCTGTATAATCTACCGAAGCGTATGGATGTGGTCTACGGTGTTGAAGCCTTTCCGGAATCCAGCTTGTTCGGGAGGCTGAAAGTCGTCAAACCTACGAGCGAGACGGTTTGTAACTACTCTCGAAAATAGCTTATAGACGTGGCTCAGCAGCGAAATGGGCCTATAATTCTTCAAACGGGTTTGATCACCTTCCTTAAAGAACAAAACTAGTACGCTCATGTGCCACGCCTCTGGCGTAGTACCCTCGAGGATGACGGAGTTAAACAGATTCTGAAGGACTTTAAGTACCGGTGTTCCACCCGTTTTCAGTAGCTCTGTCGTTATTCCGTCCTCCCCTGGTGCCTTGTTGCTCTTAAGCTGTTTGAGAGCCATTGTGATCTCGTATAGGCTGACGTCCGGGATATCTTCGGTATAATGTCAGGTCAAATGGGCTCTTGTATCGCTAGTCGTGCTAGGAGGACTACGCGATGAGGTGTATAATTCATAAGTCCATAGAACTTCTCAAGCTCACTCAATATCTTTGACTTCGACGAAACGATGCTGTCACTGTCAGTTTTCAGCTTCGTCAAGAGGTTTTGCCCAATAAACAGATCTCTTGCAAACACTTTGGAGCCCTTGTTCCTTGCGTTCTTAATACAAGTAGTATTATAGGAACGCAAATCGTGTCGCATCGACTTGGAGATCTGCTTATTAAGCAAGCTGTAACTCAATATGTCCACTGAAGACTGCAGCCTCATCCCGCCTCGTTCTGCCATAAGTTTCAGTGTATGCTCAGAGAGTTTGTGTTCTATTTTTGCGGTGGGTCTTTAAGAATTTCGACCCGACCACGTGAACAATTTCCACCAACCCGTTGTTTAGTTCGTCCACTGTATCGCATTCGGTAAGGATTTGGAAGCGATTTTGGAGCTCCAACTGAAAGTTCTCGGGGTTTTGGATTTGGGCAAGACTTGGGCGGAGAGTTATAAGCAGATAATAGTGCAGTTAATTGTGTAAATCTTGAAGTTGTCCAACAATATGTTTACTTTGGAAGAATATTGCAATTAGGTAAGAACAACTTTGAGACGGAAGCCAACAGAAGAATTCAGCTGGGTTGGGAAGCATTTGGCAAACTTCGTCAAGTCTTCTCGTCGTAAATACCACAGTGCCTGAAGACAAAAGTCTTCAATCAGTGCGTCCTATCAATCATGACCTACGGAGTCAAAACGTGGACATTCACGGTTAAACTAGTCCACAAGGTCGCTCAACGAGCTGTGGAGAGTGCTATGCTTGGAGTTTTTCTGAAGGACAAGATTCGTAATGAAGATATCTGACGTAGAACCAAGGTGACCGACCACGAGTGAGTGGAGACCACGTTCAGGCAAACGTAGTCTAGAGCGGGCGCCCTGTGGCCAGGTGGAGGGACGACCTGCGAAAAGGGTCTGGAACAGAATGGATGAAGGGAGCTGAAGACCGAGCTCAGTGGCGTGCATTAGGAGAGGCCTACGTCCAGCAGTGGATAGATATAGCTGATGATGATGATGATGATGATGATAGGTATGAAATGCAGAAGAAATAAATAGTTGACATGTGACCTAGATGTGCAATGGTTATTGGACGTACCACAACGGATCTCGAAGAGTATAAATTGCAATTCAGGGTCCTTGGCTCTTCCAAGATCTGTTACAAAAATAAAGAAAACGGCTTGTTAAATATATACATTTTGAAACTGCCCACAACGCCATCTCATCATCTCGAACGCAGTGCCTTTCCAAACCGAATGAAAAATGACCCTATTACTGGCAGAATAAAGTCGTTTTTTCTATGTCATCGAAACATGCAAAACGAACGGTTATCGAAAACGTTCGGGGGCCCGACCACATAACTTAGCTTCAATCGGATTGTCAGTATCGATATCACTAATGCCTTGCAGTAGTCGAAATTGCTACGAAAAAAGTGCTAATCCGATTGTAACCAAGTTCTGTATTCGAGCCGCAGGGCTGTGTTCACTTACACGCTCGAATCATCCGTGCGATTATCGCTCGATCATCCGGAGTTAGTGAACGACTTTGGACGTCCACATAGAACTGACAACTGTCAAGCGTCAGTTTCATACTATTCTTCCCCTCCCCTACTATTTTTCAGATACGTCCGACGACGCCGTGAACGATTTCGATCGTCCACGCGGATGATCCGTGCGTCCTCGAACGTGTAAGTGAACGCGTCCCTGCTAATTTCGCTCATAAATGTCCAAAGCGAACGCATATGTAGTGTTTTAATGTTAAATTCGCCATTTGCTACATGCCCTGCATTCGAGATGATGTAGTGGCGTTTTGGGCTGTTTCGTTTGCCATTTTTGACATATATGATCCTCCCCAAACCGAATGAAAAACGACCTCTAAACGTAAAGTATAAAGTCACTTTTCCGATTTCAAATTTAACTGTCATGTTTAAAGGGAACGCTGATCGAAACATATATAGCGTTTTTAACTGTTATTTTCGATCATTTAGCATCAAAACGAACGGTCTCCTACTCTAACCTCAAAATATTAAATCGGGAGTCGGCAGTGTTTGTTTTGATATTTTTGTAAACAAATAAGTAGGGCTTCTCATACTTTTACAATGGGAAAAAAGAAAAACAAGAATAAGGTCAGCGGCGCTGTAAAGACAGCTGCTAAGACTGAGAAGAAATTGGCCAGTAAACTGAAAAAAGAGCTTGCCAATTTGGGAGAGGTTAGTTCACAATTTCACATCGCTGTGGTGAAAGTTATATTAAATTTAGGAAAGTTCAAAACCATATTATAGTGAATGTGCTAACGATTTCTAACACTAGATTAATCACAAATTCATGGAACTTGCATCACCCGTGTGAAACATATCGTCACACATCATACTCGTTTTTTAGGAAGATATAGCCAAAGTGTTAGAGGAGATCGAACGAGAAGAGGCGAAGCGCTCCGCAGGCTCTGAGAAGACCCTTCAAGGGCCACCGTCTGCAAGAGCCTATGCCTCGCTCACTCCGCACCCTACTATCAATGAGTTGATACTTTTTGGAGGAGAATATCATGATGGACAAAAGGTAAAAAATATTTATTATCAAACGGCTTAGAGACAAGCAACTTATACTGATGTATGACACACGAGTCATACTCGTGGATGTGTGCTGCTTTTGGGGACTAGTCCATCCTGGCTACTGATTATTCATTGTATATTATAATTGTATAAGTACCAGTTTTTTGGTTGTGAGACCATATCAGTGGCAGCAATTCAGTCATTTTACTCATTAAACTAAACTAGACTAAATTTCTTCAAATGTAATTTAAACCTCGTCAACCTTGTCACAAGGTCTTTTTGCCCCTGGCATCTATTCTAAACTTACGTCAATTTAAGCTGCACCGCTTAAAATAACGTAATTAAAACGGGTTTTTAACATGCTGTGTTTGGATAAATTCAGACACGTTCTTAGACAGCGTTTGGACAAATCGGGACTCTCACTGCGTGGAAACAAAGTTGATTTTACCCTGACAGACTTTAGTGATAGTTTAGTGAGTGAGGCTTAGAAGCCAGGGGAAAAAATACCTTGTTATGAAGCCAACAAGGTTAAAATTAAATTTGAAGAAAGTAAGTTTAGTTCAGGGGATTTGACTTAATTTCTTCTTTAATTTCTTTTCGGACTTAAAACTTAATTTCTTGGCACTTATAAATTGGAAATGTAAAAGTGTATTATTAATAAAAAAAATGTAAATATAGGTACATACAAAAAAAAACAGTTTCATGGTGCTCTCTTCTCGAACGGGCGTATTTCCGAAGCACCGGTCTCTACTGGAAGAAGGGCATGTGATAGGTATGCTTGCAGCAGTGGCATCTTTAATTTTAGGACCGTGCTCATAAGCGGGTTAGAAGGTTGTTTCCTTTTCTTGTGCGTGATTCAACTCTGAGTGAGAGTAAACATGAAAGGGAAATTTCCTTTTCAAACTCATAGTATGGTTGCCTAAGTACATGATCATCGGGTGGCGCAATAGCTAACATTGCGCAGTACTGAGCACATACATGCGCGTGCGCGCGTGGCAAGCAAATAGCTAATTTATTGTTTGATCTATTTGTAATATATTTTTAATCCATATTTATGAGACATCTAAGATTTTAACATATAAAAGTGCTGTAATGTTGTCTATTTACAATAAAACAATTTGAGTTTGAGTTTGCAGCATAAATGCTGATATACCCTCAGTGTTGGCAGTCACTTCACGTTTATTTGTTGCCAGTTAAAAATTAAACCTATAGTTACTTTTCTGTATGAACATAGATCGAAGCAGGGGCGTGGATTCCAGGAGGTTGCTCGTCTGCTAAATTATTCCCGCTGCCCGCCCCTCTCTCACTGTAATTGAATCATAGGATAGGAGTATAATATAGTTATTATATTGCCTAAGTAAGGCATTTTGTACTTTCAGACAGAAGTTTACAATGAGTTGCTGTTCTTCAACCCTGAGAAAGGCACGTGGAGGCAGGTGAAGGCGCCCGGCGCTCCGCCTCCCCGCAGTGCACATCAGGCGGTCGCCACACCAGCTAATAAGTAAGATTTCATTGTCTATGAATTTAAAAAAAAAAAAAGTTCACAATAATATTATAAATGCAAAAGTTTGTGAGTGAATATGTTTGTTACTTCTTCACTCTGAAGCGACTGAACACATTGTGAAATTGAAATTTTGTATCGGTCTTACATATAGGATACTTTTCATCATCATCATCCACACATTACCTTTCGTGACGGAACTCTTACCTGTAACTGTAGCTAGAATCAAACTTGCAAATTCAAGCAATGAGCAAGCGGGGCTTCATAATAGATTCACAGTATTAATTCTATAAAAAATAATGTGACATAGATATTTCTTTAATAATATACTAAGGAAAAATATGGATCACGGATGGGACTTATTTTTTTTAAGAATTAATAATAATAATAAAAAGAGCAAGAGTGGAGGTGGCCAAGATGTAGGATAATAATGTAATGTGCGCTCCACAATCCATCGGCACCATGTTTGCTCGGCCCTGCACCAATTAATCATTGAGCTGATGGTGAATAAAAAAAATATTATTTTATTGCATGTTCGTCTGCCTCGCTACCTTGCTTTAAGGTTTTTTTCTATTAAATTTTGGAATAGAATTATTGTTATGTCCTACTTAATGTACACCCTCTTATTGAATAGGGGAGAGCTGTGGGTGTTCGGAGGAGAGTTCACAAGTCCAACGGAGACACAGTTCCACCATTACAAGGATCTGTGGTGCTTCTCGCTCGCAGACAAGAAATGGGAAAAGGTAAGCTTACTATGGTCATATTAGGTGCAGAACCGATAGCAGTTGGGGTAAACATGGAGAGCAAACATAGTGTAGGACGCCCGCCAGCCAGCTCCATCTATGATCTTCACTAGGTTGCTGTCGGCAAATGAGTACGAAGTGCCAAAGGTCGGACCAAATAGCGTGCCCTGGGCTCGGAGAGGCCTAAGTCCAGCTGTGCATGAACGCAATTTGACTATGATGAAGATGATGAAGTTTATTGAGTAAATTTAAAGAAGGAGAATATTTTGTATGTATCTGTAGATCAACATTATTAAATGTTATATACACTGGGCCGCAAAGAAAGCGGGTTGGTTATAAAAATGCGATAACTTTTAAAAACTAACTAACTTTTAAATATTTGAGCAATCCTTTTAAAATGAAAATTCAATTAATGTTTATTTCATTACAAATATAGGAAGAAGTAAAACCTGTTTATTTCCTTTTAGTAATTACATTAAAAAAAAAATGCTAATTAAAAATTGCTCAGAAATCTGGTGGAAAGCATGCCAAACCGTATAACAGCTGTATTAACAGTTTGTGGTGGTAATACAAAATACTTAAATGTGTTAAAATTGCATATTTAGCACATCATTCAAAATGTAGTGAAAAATTTCCATTCTTCTTAACCTATTTATATTCAAAATTAACTTCTAAATAATCTTGAACTTTTATGACTGTTATTTAAACACTATAAATTTGTCTATAATACAGTGTTTATTTCATAGGTTAGTTCCAATATTTTGGAAGTTATTGAGGTTTTTGTTGCCAACCCGCTTTTTTGTGGCCCAGTTATTTTCAATAATAAATTATTCATATTTGTAATAAATCTTTTAAATTTTGCTGCATGTATAAATAAGAAATATATTAAGTAATACTATTCGGCTGCCTACCACTAACATAAAAATAAATTGAAGATGGCATCAAAATAAAACTTTTTTTTCTTATCTATCTATACTATAATAAAACTGTAACTGGGCTAAATCTGTACATTAAATATATATTGAAATTTTTTATTGAGATAAACTTCAAAATCGATATGGAGTGCAAAAAGGTTATGTTTTTATTATTATTTTTTATCTGTCTGTCTGTCTCTTTGAACACGCATCACGCTGAAACTACCAGACGGATTTTGATGCAACTTAGCAGAATCATAGCTGATGTACTGGATTAACATTTAGGATACTTTTTATCCCGGAAAAATCAACGGTTCCTGCAGGATAGGGGTAGAAATTTATTTAAAATAACACATATCAAGCTAAAACTACTGGACGGATTTTGATGTAACTTGGCACAGTCAAAGTTTATATAATGTGTTAAAATGTTGAATACTTTTATCCCGAAAAATTAAAAGGTTCCTGTAGCCTATGGGTCCAAAGTTGTCTTAAATTTAAAGTGATCATACATCCGTTTATAGACTGGTACCAAATTTCGTCATTCCGCTACGAGGCTCACTGGCCCAGTTGAACAGATGCATGGGTGCGTAATCCAGACGTACGTGGATCGAAATCACGCGCCGTAGAAATGTTTTGCTCCATAATTAAAAGATTTTTACATTATTTATGCGTTATTTTTTACATTTTCCTTGATATTTTTTTATAAAGTTATGGTAAAACGCACGCACCACGCTGAAACTATCGGATGGATTTTGATGCACCTTAGCACAGTTGTAACTTATAATAAGGGCTAAAATTCAGAATACATACTGAAAAACTATAGGGCTCCTGCGGGTTAGGGGTCGAAAGTGATATTAAATTATGAAATAATAAATATAACGTAATAAAATGAAATAAAACAGCTCAAAGCTATTATAATGCATTCGTTTTCGCGCGATGTACCTACCTACTGTATCAGGGTGCTATTATTATTTATTCTGTACCTTCTGCGTGCCGCCGCCCGCGCCCCCGGCCGAGCGCCAAGGCAGGGGCCCCGGGGGAATAAACATGCGGTGTGGCGGGGATCGGAACATCGCTAAGTATTTGTTTGACCCGAGGGCAGGCGTTGTTGACAGTCAGTTTAGTCGTAGGACAGTATAGGAAAAAAAACAGGAATGTGTTCGAATGTATTTGCGGTTTCTAATTAGATTCGTTGGTTGATCTAGTAGCTTGTTTTGAATTATGTTTGTTTATTTTATTTGTAGTTATTAGATATTATTATTATCTATATTCTATATTTTCTATATCTATATAAGGGGAGTTTCCAGAAAAAGGAGGTGAGAATCGTACCTTTCAAACGAATCGACCAATTTAGCTGCTGTTTTTTTATGTTTCAAAGCTGAGGTAACCAAGATAGTTCTGCTATAATGGGTGGGGGGGGGGAAGCGGGGAAGTGAGGATTGTAGCTCCCAAACAAATAGACTGTTTTTTTTATGTTTGAAAACTGATGTGGTCGAGATGTTTCATAATGGTTCTTAGCTATATGGGAGGGGGGGGGGAGAGGAGTTGAAAAAGAGGGGGGGGGGGTGAAATCGTATCTTTCAAACGAATGGACCAATTTAACTGTGGGTTTTTATGTTTCAAAGCTGAGGTAAACAAGATAGTTCTTAGCTATAATGGGGGCCGAGGGCGTCTCCCGCCTTCGTCTTCTAACCTATCACGACCATGTCGGATCGCCACTGAAGGTTGTTAACACAGGTAGGTAGGTAGGTACCTATATTGGTACTGGAATAACTCATAGGATCCTTATATCCCAGAAAACTACCACGCGAGCACCGCTGCGGGCACAGCTATAAGGCAATAAGAACGTAAATCTATACAAAGAAGATATTTAAAAAAAAAATGGTCTATGAATAGAACATTTTTTAAATTCGTGTCTGTCAGTTTGCTTGTTTGTCTGTATGTTTGTTCGCGCATCACGTAAAAAAGTATTAGACCGATTGCGATGCAGTTTCTGCTTTCTGCTCATCACACATATGATTCACCTTAATTGATTTGGACCCGCGAACGTTGGTTGAATTCGCAGTCGGTGTCATTAACCAGTCGGCCAACCGTTCGTCAGACAAATTTTAAACTAATTTTGATAAAACTTCATATATGTTACTTACTACATTCAATTAAATGAAATGAACAATGTTATAAAAACACTTATAGAATGTTATATAGAGTATTATTTACTAACGGATAATTAACGGCACTGCAAATGTTATGCAGTGCCGCGATGGCAAGTTGATGCTTACCATCGGGTAAAAGACTTGCTCGTCTTGTTACTTAGTCGCATAAAAAAACCAGGCTAAGTAATTCATAGACATTCCTCGGTGCAAGTTTTTTTTTTTTTCTAGGGGTACAGCCAGGGCTTTAAATACCGGTAAAACATTCGTAACGTTACCTCCGCTCGCTTCCGTTACCGTTAATTTTAAAATATCGTTAGTCAATTTAACGTTAGTTATGCTACGTCATACCGGTAAACTTTCGTAACGTTACTTGCAAGTTAACGTTAATTTTATCGTTACTTTAAAATGGTTAAACCTGTGAGGTAGGTTCATTCATTTCATTGTTGACATCGTGACGTGAGTGGTGCCGATTCAGAGAGTTGCTGCACCGAGTTTTAGTTTCTAAACTTATGTCTTTTTAAGAGTTATTATTTAAAATAGATATAATTATACCATTAGAAAAAATAATGATACCTAAAATAAAAAAGATTGTATTTCAGATTTCATCGAAAACAGGGAAATCAATACTGAGAGCCAGCCACAATCTATATTACAACCTGTAAACAACAAATGAAAATTTATAACACAAACGGAAATAACATCAAGTAAAGATAACCAGGATAATAGTAATATTAAGAAGAAAATAATAATAAAATACAGATTACAAAGATAACGATGATGATATTAATCAATGGTATCCTTTGCAGTTTCGAAGAGGAACTTGATAAAAGAAACTATTACTTTGGTAATTTACTCATAGGAGAACTGCAGTTCTTACCTCCATGTATGAAATCGGAAGCATACATTAATATATTGAAGTATGTACAAGCACTTAAACATAAGCACAAATAATATGAAAATTAGTAAAAAGTAAAGAAAGAGCAAGAAATAATAGATAAGTTTGTATACACTCAACTACTACAGTTCCTAAATTCTCATTAATTCTTCTTTAAATTAAATTTTCTTCCAGACTCATTCTTCTTCATCTTCAATGATCACTTCTTCATTATTCATTATTTTTCAAAATAATTTCTATTTCATTTTGTCAGTTTGTGACTTTTAGATTTCACCTAGCTTAGTCACCAAATAGCAAAAATATAACACCTTTAAACATATGAAAAATATAATATATATTTATTTATTAGTTCTAATCCAACATTAAGTAATTGTTAACCAAATTGTTATATGAGTAGTCAATTGCTTAGTAATTAATTACTACTCAGACTAGGTCATTATATAAATACTATGAAGAAGGAACATAATTATTTGGCTAGGATTACGTATAGTTATAAAATAAACAATGATAAATGAATATGGTTATTAATAATAGTTATGGTATACAAACTGTTGCAACTTAAAATTAATCAACAATGAATATAAAAGAAAAAACAATTATTCTGGAATAAATAATTTACCAAGTTTTAATATATTAAACGGCCTTCTGAATTTGCTACAGTTTTGCTTTTAGTATATTACTAGTTGCATTTATAATAATAATTATTATAATGTTAATAATCATAAATTTGAATGTATGTACCATGTACGACATACTTTTTTTTTCAAACAAATTGTTACTCCTAATAAAAAACCAATATTCAATAATGTCATCTTTCATTGAAAACCTGTAATTTGATACTACAAACTTCAAAGACGAAAACAATCTTTCGTCGCTTACTTTTCTCATCGATGCGGCTAGTACTTTAGTTGATAATTTATATAGACCAGGAAAGTTCTCTCGAGATTTTCCCAGAATGATAACACACTCTCCGATGACTTAAACAATGGTTCATTTGAAAACGTATTCATAGATTGTTGCAAATCATCCAAAACATTAGAGCGCAATTCCGTCCTTAACAGTAATCGTGTTTCATTAAATAACTAGTGTTCAAAAAATCATCCAAGTCTAGTTGAGCTTCTGCAAATGTTTCATTTATCACTGTCACTGTCGAATTATCGCTATTGGTGTTTAGATTTTCTGTGTGGCTTTTTCCGATCCAAAATTATTCATGTATAATTGCATACAATTTGCGTTCGCCTTATTTTGTTGCTCCTGTGTTAAAATTGCATTCCATCTTGGGTCTAGAAAAAATCTATTTATAAAAATGACTTTCTCAAAGAGTCTTTTTTCTCAAATTTTCATTGAAGCTACTAATTCAATTGCGATCTCTGCAGTATTTTTAAATTTTGAACTCGCACAACATCCATGCCAAATAAAAGTTTCCAACAGTGAGCTGTTCTTTCTGTGGTTTTTACGTCATTTTTTTCGTTTTTTTGACATTTGTCAAATACAGTTAAATCATCCCAAATACAATTTTGCAAATGTAAGCGCTCATCAGTGTTGCATATTTCTCGTATCACAACATACTTTCCACCATGTCAATTCTCGAATGCCATCTTGTGGCGCAGTCTAGTTTAGCAACATTTTTTCTTTTTTTTTTTAAATCCTTACGAAATGTGGTGGTCTAAGGCGTCGAACAAATTTACGACAGCTTTTAATGAGATTGCAAGTAGACACATGCATCTTGAAGCGTATGCACGGCACACCTTACAACACCGATTTCGTATTCACCGTCTTCAATCGATCTGTTTACAAATTGCTCTCTCAAAACATCAAATAGTTGAGTAGCGAATGTAAATTCAAGTTCATTATCATCGTACTCAACATCGAACTCCGTATCGTTATATTCACACAGGTCGAAGCTCACGTTGGTTTGAGCTGAATTAATTACCAGCCTGATTTACCAGCCTGTAAATCGTCCATATCCACAACTTTCAATGATGAGCTTGCTCATTTTTATAAATTTGTTTTGTGTCCTTAAGATACCGATTCAGATTGCAAAATAATACATCTTTGAGGTGTTCTGTTGTGTGTTGCTGAAAAACTTCTATGATTCTCATGTTCACAGCCATAGACTTTACATTTTCTCTAACTTTAAGTGCATTTATAGTATTCGTATTTTCAGGAATTAAAGACAACAGATTTTGAAATCTTTATCGTTCATCATGGAGAATGGGCGTCCATGAATAACCACTAAGTTGGTATATTATTTTAGTACCGTCGCAGAAACAGCACCCAGTTACCGCAGCAGTTTTTTGCTTGGTAATAATTGTTGAATTTTGACGATCTATATTGAGTTCCAAAACCGCTTTGTAGAAAATTTCTTGTTGATGTTGTAAATGTTTTATTAAGTTTCCACTATGTTGATAATGTAAAATAAACAAATGATATATTTATAATGACATACAGTGCCGAAATTGGATCCTCAAAACAAACCTGAGCCTTGTGTACCGACTAAAAGTCGCACAGCATCCTATGAAAAAAGCACCACTCCTGAAACTTCACATCAACCTAATGCACGATTCACAAATCGGGCGTGCGCTTGTTCACCGCACGGAGTGGCAACAACGCATTCATGTGACGCACGACGCGACGTATTAGTATAGTTAAAATTACCGATAAAAATAACGTTAACCGCCTAACGTTATTATAATGTTAAGTTACTCATTAACGTATAATTTTACGTAATATTTTTTTGTTATTTGGTAACGTTAACAAGCCCTGGGTACAGCTTCTCACGCGTGGTCATTTCTCTAGGTTAAATGTACTCTAAGTAAAATACTTTTAACCTAGAGAATTCCTCTATGTGAGATTCATTCAGCCGTCAAAAAGTTTTTATAGATTGCTCGGCTTCCTATCATCGGTTGGAGATGTACACCAGTTTTTAAGTCAAACCATAAGCTACCCAACTGTGAAAACCGCATCGCAATCGGTTCAGTAGTTTTAACGTGATGCGTGAACATACAGACAAACAAAGTAGCTGTGTTCAAAGTACTCTATGTACTATTCCAAGACCTAAAATACCAATATACGAGTACCAACATATGATCAAAATTCCTTCAGCCGTCAAAAACTTTTTAAAGATTGCATGGCTTCTTATCATCGGTTCGAGATACCAAGTACACCAGTTTTTGAGTCAAACCATAAGCTACCCAACTGTGAAAACCGCATCGCAATTAGTTCAGTACTTTTAACGTGATGCGTGAACATACAGACAAACAAAGTAGTTGTGTTCAGTAGCTTATTTTAAGTACCCTAGACGTTTTTTTTATTATCTTCTTTGTTCCGACGTTTTCGTAGATATTGCTTTATTATAAGTATAGATACAGTACAATATGTTATAACGTTACTCCACATACACTTGAGAAGGTTCACATAGGTGTGGCATAATTTGTTATATTACATTATACGAGGGCTGTTTGATAAGTCCTTTTTCAAACTATTTATAAAACCTTTTTTCTGGTAAATGGCATTAACATCTTTCAAATGAAGACTGTCTAAAATTCATTAAAAAAAAAAAACAAGTTTTGTCAGTTTAACCATTGTTTAACTGTGATCAAACTGAATTTCGTGCGTTATAAAACATTTTTTTACGAAGGGTTGCAGTGCTGCACAATAAAAACTGAACTAAATTCTGTTCATGGCACTAACGCACCAACGTTGCAGACTGTTTATAATTGGATAAATGATTTTAAACGTGGTCGGTCAAGCACATCTGATGCTCCACGCTCTGGTCGCCCAATCGAAGTCACTACTGAGGATATTGTTGAAGAAGTCCATAATATTGTACTCGACGACCGCCGAGTGAAGGTGCGTGAAATAGCTGAGAACACAGGCATCTCCACTGAGCGAGTACATAAAATCCTGCATGAAGATTTGGGTATGACAAAGCTGTCTGCACGATGGGTGCCACGTTTGTTGACAATCAAGACAATGCCCCAGTGCACACGTCAGGTATTGCAATGGCCAAAATCCACGAGTTGGGCTTCGAGCTGGTTCCGCATGCTCCGTATTCGCCGGACCTAGCTCCGTGCGATTATTACCTATTCCCAAATCTGAAAAGATGCCTTGGAGGGCATTTTTTTTTGATAAATGAGGACTGCATCGCAGGTGTAAAAACGGCTATGTTGAAGACCTCGACAAGACGTATTTTTTGGAGGGGATAAAAAAATTGGAAACTCGCTGGAACAAGTGTTTGGCCCTCAAAGGAGACTATGTTGAGAAATAAATGTAAATTGTTTAAAAAAATATAAAAATTTTTACTTTTTAAAACGACTTATCGAACAGCCCTCGTATTGCTTCTCTTCCTGCACTTCACCAGGAATGTCTTTGTATATTTAGTATAGTATGTATGTATATTTGTTATGTTATTGCGCCAGTGACCGAAAGGTAATTTAATCCCCGATCTCGTCTAACCTATTGTTTTGTGGAAGAGATCGCTCTTTAGCGATAAGACCGCCAGTTTTACTCAAATATGTATATTTTTTATCCGTGCTTGTATTATTTTGTAGTTTGTATTATAGATAATGTATTGTATAGTATTATTCTCATAGGTGGTAGCTCCGAACGGGCCTTCGTCCCGGTCCGGGCACCGCATGGTGCTCCTGGGGCGCAGGCTCTTCGTGTTCGGCGGGTACTCCGACGACGGCCGCGACTGCCGCTACTTCGACGATCTGTTCACGTTCTGCCTTGACACGAGGACTTGGAGCAAGCTGACTCCGACCGGGAAGGGCCCCAGCGCTAGGTCCGCCTGTGTTATGGTGCCTGCTGGGAATGATTCTGTGAGTCTTAAAGCATGGTTATTAATTATGTAAGTTTTAAATTTATCTTTGAAAGGATGGAGTCTACTAGAAAGCTCATAAATTATAATAGATTACTATTCGTTGTGAACCTGTCACATACCTCAAGATCACACGCAACAAAATCACGCCGCCATTGTTATTGACTCGAGTCACTTTTTTCTTTTCGTTTTGCAATTTGTCATTTTAGAGTACACCTCAGCACCTATAGGCCCACTTACACGAAAACAAAACAAAGTATAGTACTCGCAGCGAATCTTTGTGTTTCTGAAGGTAGGCTCTGTTAACGATTGCGCAGGTGCTGCTGTGAGGATAAAAGAGCAAGAAACAGCTTAAGTAAGAGCGAGATAGAATAGGCAAAAAATGTAAGCGAGTGAGCGAGGCAGTTATATAATGCTGTCTTCACCTTTGACATTGCGATAGCGCCTGAAAAATAGCAGTTTGCGCAGCGACTTGCAGACAACTTCCGAGACACAAACTTCCGCTGCGACTATTATATCTAGTTAGTCCAAAAAATATTGTCATCTCTTTCGCGCTACTGTCTGCGTATGTCTTTCTATCTATACTAGCCCGAGGCTACAGACAGCTGTGCAAGTGGGCCTTAGTAAAACATATTCTGACTGTCGCGACCAATGAAGCTCAAGCAATTTTTCGGATGTTGGTTGGTGGGTTTTGGTTCGATACAGACGATTCAGGGGTTGACACACTCTCTACTGCATTTATACAGGGAAACTAGATTAAAAAAAAAACTGTATAGTCGTTGGTGTATGGGCTATTGCTAACTTACGTGTTTAAATATATACATACATTAACCGGTTTAACGCTCCACATCATAAGTCGGATCACGTCTACTGTTTGCTTGCCTGAATATAAAACTAAAGGGCAGGTTTGCCATCATAACCTCGCTCGGCAGGAGTTTTGGTGAACGCAGTAGATGTTGATACTTACGCAGGAAAATGCTGGTGCGCATTAAATTAATTCCCTGTGCTGTTTCTTACAGCAACCGCGGGGCGAGGAAGGTGGAGTGGACCCGGGTCCACACGGAACAACAGTAAAATCGTGCTACCTTACCAACCATTAAACCTAACCGCTTAACCTTACCTTTAAACCTCACCGCATCAACCGAGCGATGGTAGCCAACGATACTGGGTTCGGTGGCTCCGCACCAATTACTTTTCTAAGTTATATGCGGTTTCCCTTCGCTCCGTGCTTCGGACGGCACGTTAAGCTGTCGTTCCCGGTTTTTATTGATTAATAGCAGTCGTTAAGCCATGTCAGAGGCCTTCGGGCGGCTTGATAAACTCTGACACCAGAGGCCAGCAATACCTCATACGTCAAACAAAACAAACCTCACCACTTAATACCATTAAAACTAACGGTTTCAGGCTTGATAAGCGGCAGCATATGGCTTTGAACTTTAGTGCGTGTATGAATTTGAACCTTTCTGCTTTACTCGTAGTTGTACATCTACGGCGGCTTCTCCCGCGTGCGGGAGGGACGCACGGAGCGCACCTACACGCACACGGACCTGTTCCAGCTGTGCAGCAAGCAGGACGCTTGGTCGTGGCGCGCGAAGGCTGGGGGGGCGCACGCCCCGCCGCCGCGCGCCGGCCAGGCCGCCGCTGTCAACGTGCACAGTGGCAGGGGATACGTGTTTGGTGGAGTCAGTGTGAGTATTATACTTATGTGTTTGGTGGAGTAAATGTGATTATTATACTTATGTGTTTGGTGGAGTAAGGTGAGTATTATACTTATGTGTTTGGTGTAGTAAGTGTGAGTATTATACTTATGTGTTTGGTGGAGTAATTGTGAGTATTACTTATGTGTTTGGTTGAGTAAATGTAAGTATTATATTTATGTGTTTGGGGGAGTCAGTGTGAGTATTACCTTATGTGTTTTCAATGTCATTTTATTATAGACGGATTTTGTCATATAAAATGTCGTTTCAATTTGGTCACTCTGCAGTCGGTTGCCTAAATTGAAATATTAAAAGATTCCCTGTTTAGTAAGTTGATTTTGCATCACAATTGACAAGTTTTCATATTGCTTAAGGCAATGAAATTCGGAAATCATTTTGAGATATTGCGACGCTGATCATTATTTATTTTTTTCCAAAAAAATTAGTGCAGTAACTACAAAGATATTAAGTAATAACTCTCAACCAAGCAGAGTTCGGTGGAATAATAAAATACAGCTGCCTGTACAGAAAAAACGCTAGACTTTAATAGTTATAAATGTATATTTTTCGAATGTTGCTTCGGTAATCTTGTTAATACCACCGAACTCTGGCAGTTACATCCTTTTAGAAAAAGCTAATTTTTAATAATTAATTTCTCTGAAAATATAGCTTACATTGGAAAAAGAAAAATTACGTATATAAATATTCCTTCAGAGAAAAAATTAAAATACTAATTTTTAAAATTTGAAATGTTATCAATTGTATCAGTCTTTGACTTGAACGCGCGTACACGTTGTCTTTGTCGCGCTCGACGTCGCGCGTTGGGTTGCCGCACGCTGAGTGCAGAAATGAGTAAAGGTATTACTTAGGTATTATGGTGGAACAAAGAAACTCACATACATACAAGAACCCTGAAAACATTACACTCCTTTTTTGGACATTGGTGTAATTAGGGATTGCAATACAGCGGCTTTTTCAATCCAGCTGAATTTATGCTGGATCAAAGCAAGTTCAGCTGGATCCAGCATATATAGATTTTACAAAAAAATGTTTTTTTTTATAAATCTTTTCAAACTTTAACTCTTACAAACACAGCGAAGCAATGAAGACACTTATTTGCCGTGAAAACACTGGTGGCTGGTTTACTTAGATCCAAAAGTCGACTGTCAAATAAACAGAAATCAAAACAAAAAGTAGGCGGTGCGGTGAGAGAACGCAACGTCACGTGCTTCGGTTCGGACTAACTAAAGCCCGCGCAACAAAGCAGTAACGTAAAGTTTTGTGGCGTTTTCGCGCGGAACGAATAATAGATAACTGCATCGAGCGGAAAGTGACTCATTGCTGCACCGAGTGTTAGTTTGGAGCCCGAGTTTTAGCGAGGGCTCTAAAAATACTAGTGCAGCAAGGAGTCACTTGAGCGAGTGTCAGTAATCTGCTTTTCTTTCCACTACAAAGTAATATCACAATTGTTCACCTGAATGTAAGCAGTACAATTTTCAGTCACATTTACTTTTAAATTCGCGTCAATTCCATCGTGGTCATATTAAAAAAATAGTAAATTCTATTTTTAAATATCTATTGGACGAATGCATTCATTCAATAGTAGCTGCGCTCGTGGTTTCACCCGCGTAATGGATGATGATGATGATGATGAAAAGTATCCTATGTGTTATTCCAGGGTATAAACTATCTCTATTCCAAATTACATCAAAATCCGCTCAGCCGTTTGAGAGTGAAGTAAAATGATGATGATGATGATAAAAAGTATCATATGTGTTATCCTGGGTATAAGCTATCTCCATTCCTATTTCATCAAAATCTGTTCAGCCGTTTGAGAGTGAAGTAAAATGATGATTTTGATGATGGGTTCTCGAATGGCGACCTCGAACAAGCAAGCGAAGTGTGGGGAGACCCCCCACACGATGGACCGACGACATTGTAGCTATCGCAGGAAGTCGGTGGATGGAGGTGGCACAGGATCGCTCGTAATGGCGCTCATTGTAGGCCTATGTTCAGCAGTGGACTTCTAAAGGCTGACATGATGATGATGATGATGATGATGATGAATTATAGTACTATAGATGAATTTGCTTACACAAAATCGTCCTTAACGACAATAATATTTTTCAAATCATACGTTGCGCGTTGTTTTGGTCACGCACTGACAAAACGCAAGATTCAAATCGCCTGGTACTTTTCCGACCCGTCCCGTACCTCAACTGACTATCTTCAGCTTTTAAATTTGTAATCGACTTCACAAAAGGAGACGGTTATACTCGTAAGTTATAATTATGTTCGATTGTATGTTTTTTTATTGTGTATGTTCTCCGATTTCTCCGTCAATTGCGGACCGATTTTGAAAATTCTTTTTTGTTTGAAAGTGTATACTCTCGAGGTGGTCTCATATAAATTGCATCAAAATTTGTTAAGTAGTTTTTGAAATTAAATAAATTTTTCGTAAATAGTGTTTATATTACCTTTAATCTCCAAGATTTTATTCATTAGGTTAGAATTTCAGTGTAGTCTCATATAAACTTCATCAAAATTGGTTAAGTAGTTTTTTATTAGAATCTCTATTTGTTTTATTTTATTATGTTTTCTCATAGATGATTATTTTTACTTGAAAAAAAGTGGACATACTGTATAAATTGGTTAAGTAGCTTTTTACAAGCTTTTATTCAATACACTAGGTTGGGACAAGTTTGCAAGTCAATTAACGACGTCCAATGAAGCTGAAGTTTTGCACACGGGTCTACAGAGCTACCTCTGATGACAATACAATATTATGGTACTGTTGAGCTGGTCTGATGATGAAGCCGGAAGGTAGTCACAGGAACTCCACATCAAAATGATGAAACCCCTTCGAGTTTAAGCTTATTAGATTGGTCTCGATGAGTTTTCAGGTCTTAGTGGTACTGGTGTGGTATCTCGTAAAATATTGTTTAAAAAAGTTTTTATATACTCGTATTTAAAACTTATAAATCCATTTTTTGTGTTTATGTTTTCTTAT
Source organism: Alsophila aescularia (assembly GCA_946251855.1). Taxonomy (NCBI): domain Eukaryota; kingdom Metazoa; phylum Arthropoda; class Insecta; order Lepidoptera; family Geometridae; genus Alsophila; species Alsophila aescularia. Next base: position 28,852,217 of record OX276379.1, on the reverse strand, counting down.
ATAAGAGATATGTAACCATTTTTTTAAAGAGTTCCATTCCAGTGAAATCATAGATAGTTTTCGTAATAACTGATTCAGTTGTTTTATATGTAGGTTATTCATCCTTGGTTTTAATTTACTAACGTCGAGTCTAAAGTGATAAGTCTTTGGCATAATTTTATTTCGTCCGATGTTTGCTTAGGTCACTCAAAATCAAGAAGAACTTTTCCAAAAAAAAAAAATGTCTTCATATTAAAAATGTTCTTTTGTAAACAACCACTAAAAACAATAAAATAATTACGATTGAGCCAGTACAATACGATTTAAACTAAATTACCAATGTTTTAATAATCCAAAAATACAACATAAGATAAGAAAGAGTTTATTGAAGGTGTAGAATATTGGTACACATTTTAAAATATTTAAAAAGGAATAAAAATTAGTCACATTATTTCCAAGCGTGAATTAAGAAAAACAAACCTGCAATGTTTAAGTTAACGATTAAATAAAGAAGTTCTTGCATATGCTGTACTATTTTAAATCCGGATAAAGGATGCACATTTTTTGAAATAGTTTGCAAACATAGAGTACAACATAATAGGCCCTGTAGTTTATTAATAAAATTTCAATATTTGATGATCAAAATTAGATAGGCATCGATTTTATGATTATACCGTAATAATCAATTAAAAATATTTTACATAGCACATTATAATGCGCAATTAATTAGGATTACTACACTGAAAACAGAATTCATAAAAAACTTCGTTTTTAGTAATGTCACCCTAGTTAGTGATCAGGTAGTAGATAACCAATTATTCGAAAATAAAAGTTGCCATATCTAAAAACTAGTCAACTTTTAAATGTGTAAAGTTGTGATCATCTGAACGGAACTGAACTGGTGCATAAACCAGGTGGTGGTCCTTTAACGTTTGGATGTTGACTTTTGTTTTTGGGATAACTTATCCACTTACTTTTTCATTGTCCCCAAAAGTGTTCCCCATTTACAAAATTCTTTTATTTAAGCTAAACATCCGTGTTTCATCATCATCAGCCTATATTAGTCCACTGCTAGACGTAGGCCTCTCCTACTGCACTTCACTGAGCTCACTGAGTCTTCACCTCTCCTCATCCATTTTCTTTCAGCCGCTTTTCACAGGTCATCACTCCACCTGGCCACAAGGCGTCCTACATTATGTTTGCCTACACGTGGTCTACCCCAACGGTAATCGGTTCTTCAGGAAATCGGTCTTGCAAGACTAACTGACAAGACAAGACTTGCTGATATCGTCCTAATGGACGATATCATCGGCAAATCGTATGTGTGAAATGTTTTCGCCATTGATATAAATGCCCGTGCCCGTATAAACGTCTGTGTTTGGGTCACATAAATTCATATGTGTACCAAATTTCAACTTAATAGGTCCAGTAGATTCGGAGCACATTTATTGTGACAGACGGACAGACAGATAGCACACGAGTGATCCTATGATTGTTCAGTTTTCATTTTTAGGGTTCCGTACCCTAAAAAACAATTTGAAGACGTAGATAGATAGATAGATAGATTAACTCTTTATTGAAACACCACAATACAGAAATATACAATTAATAAACTAAGTAAAACTACACAATACAACGAATATGCACTGTTTACTTAGTTAGTAACTTAGTAGTAGTTACCTATAAATAAAACATATTTTAATAAAACTACCTATAAAAAATCATAGTTTACAGGAGCGCAACTGCATTTTAGTTCTGGTTCTAATCCGGGAATTCAAGATAAACTTAAAAGCATGTAAATACTGGTACTTTTATTGGCACATAAATCCAAATATATAAAAGTATGAATTTAATAATCTATGGAAGCGCGGTGCAAATGGCGTTGTCACAACTGTCAGTAGCTCTCCGCACTGCCTGCGCTCATCCCGCTGCAACAGAGCATACGCTCCAACAAACGTTAGATGTAAAGGGCGCATTTTATAATGAAACGTACGTATTTTAATTACATAGAACCAAGTCCGCATTTTGCATCACATACGTAATTTAACACAGGGCGAGCGTCCGCATTATAATAACGTACTAACTCTTACACAAATAAATATAAAGTTGTCAAATATCCCTAATATGCGGTCAAACTTTGCTAAGATTTTACCAGTCAACCAATCTCATCCCGACGAATTCAAAGATATATTTGAGACCTCGTCAAATTATTATTTGGACGTCCTCACAACCGGGTAAGTCCGCACAATCGTCCTGTCACGGTAGAGTCCGCATAATGTTAAAGCCGTAAATACACCCCCCCCTCTCTCTCTCTCTCTCTCTCTCTCTCTCTCTCTCTCTCTCTCACACGCACACGCACACGCACACGCGCACACACACGCGCTCACACACGCGCACACACACGCACACACACGCACACACACGCGCACACACACACACACACACACACACACACACACACATACAAACATACATACATCAATACATACAAACTTTCGCGTTTATAATATTAGTGTGAATATGCACTGTTTTTTTAGAATCATGAAACTAAAAAAAACAGTGCAGTAATGGATTTCAATACTTACTTTTCTGCACTGTTTTTATTGAGCTAACAATGATGAGGCACTTTCTGCTTTCGTTTTAGGTGAACAATAGCGATATTACTGTGTAGTGGGGAGAAAAGTTATTTTCTTATTATTAGATGATTGCGGATCCGCACCGCTGCATCCAGCTCCAGATGCTGGATCCAGCAAGCACAAAAATGTGATGGAAAAATGTGCTGGAATGCTAGATTGCTGGATCCAGCATTGGAATCCCTAGGTGTATAAGTATTAGCTAAACAGCATTCTACAATATGTCGTTATCCTATCTGATGATAAGAACCATTAATATATAGTGAATGTTGATGTTTTCAGGACGTCGAGGAGACCGAAGAGGACCTCCGCGGCGAGATGAGCGACGACCTGCACGTGCTGGACCTGGAGGCCGGCAAGTGGCACTCCGTCACACTCAAGTGTGAACAGCAGACCAGCGCCGGCGCAGCTGTACCGGAGAGCGACGACACAGCACACAAGGATAGTGTTGCAAGTACGTTTACTAACTGATAGTAGACCTGGAGGCCGGCAAGTGGCACTCCGTCACCCTCAAGTGTGAACAGCAGACTGGCTAGGGCGCAGCTGTACAGGAGAATGTCGTCACAGCGCACAAGGATAGTGATGCAAGTACGTTTACTAACTGATAATAGACCTGGAGGCCGGCAAGTGGCACTCCGTCAACCTCAAGTGTGAACAGCAGACTGGCTCGGGCGCAGCTGTACAGGAGAGTGTCGTCACAACGCACAAGGATAGTGATGCAAGTACGTTTACTAACTGATAATAGACCTGGAGGCCGGCAAGTGGCACTACACGTCACCCTCCAGTGTGAACAGCAAGACTGGCTCGGTGCAGCTGTACAGGAGAGTGTCGTCACAGCGCACAAGGATAGTGTTGCAAGTACGTTTACTAACTGATAATAGACCTGGAGGCCGGCAAGTGGCACTCCGTCACCCTCCAGTGTGAACAGCAGACTGGCACAGGCGCAGCTGTACAGGAGAGTGTCGACACAGTGCACAAGTTGCTAATACATTTACTAACTGATAATAGACCTGGAGGCCGGCAAGTGGCACTCCGTCACCCTCAAGGGTGAACAGCAGACGGCACGGGCGCAGCTGTACAGGAGAGTGTCGACACAGTGCACAAGTATAGTGTTACAAGTACGTTTACTAACTGATAATAGACCTGGAGGCCGGCACTTGGCAAAACGTCACCCTCAAATGAATAGACCAGCGACCACACATAATATTACACATATATTTACATATACACTTATCTGTTGGCATAAGTGGGAACAGCCTTTCGATCCTGAAAGGCTGTGAACCAAATGTTGTATGAAAACAAGTGTCGCTTGTTGCATATTCCAATGATGGATATATTGTATTTTACGCAAATATAATTCTCTATTCATTACTATTTTTAATGACGCCACTGAGCTCGGTCTTCAGCTCTCCTCATGCATTTTCTGCCAGCCGCTTTTCGCAAGTCGTCACTCCACCTGGCCACAGGGCGTCCTACACTACGTTTGCCTGAACGTGGTCTCCACTCGAGAACTCGTCTACCCCAACGGTTATCGGTTCTTCGTGAAATGTGACCAGCCCACTGCCACTTTACTTGCTTATCCTTAGAGCTCCGTCGGATGTCTTAATTACGAATATCGTCCTTCAGAGAAACTTCAAGCATAGCGCTTTCCATAGCTCGCTGAGCGACCTTGAATTTGTGGACTAGTTTGACCGTGTGTGTCCAAGTTTCGGCTCTGTATGTCATGACTGGTAGGACGCACTAATTGAAGTCTTTTGTCTTCAGGCACTCTGGTGCTGCCCAACCCAGCTGAATTCTTCTGTTGGCTTCATTCTCAAAGTTGTTTCTATCTAATTGCAATATTTTCCCAAGATAAACATAAAATATTGTTGGACAACTTCAAGAAGTACACCATTGACTGCAATCGGTTCCGGGTCAGCAAGATCGTTAAACATGATCTTATCAGGTCTTATCTATGTTCATTTCGAAACCGATGCGTCGAGAAGCATCAACTAGATTGGTCAGCATATTTTGCAAGTATAGTAAAGAGTCAAAGGCATTCTCATAGTCCACAAAAGCATGACACAGGGGCTGGTTATACTCTATATAATCAGCCTAACTGTGTGTATGATGTCTGTGGTGCTAAATTCTCCGCGAAACCCGGCTTGTTCAGGAGGCTGGAATTCGTCAAGTCTTCTTGCGAGGCGATTTAAGATTACCCTCGAAAACAACTTATAGACGTTGCTCAAGAGTAGTTATCCGCTCAGTTGTCGCATCTCCACCGAGGTTGCAAAAGTTTTTTAGAATTGTCTTCGCCCGACCAAGGTTGCAAATTGAAAATGTTTGCCAAAATGACTTGAAACTCTATTTCTATGTGGTTATAGTCGAAAGTCATCGTAGCAAACCGTAGCTCAATAAATTCTTGACACAAATGAAGCAATTTTGCCAACCTGACGGAACAAAAAATTCCGAGAAAAGACCAATTAGTGCGTGTGGGACAATTTTGCCGCCATTTTGTGCTGATTTCATGTTTTTTATTAAATAAAGTACTGCTTTAATTAAATAAATGTTTGTTTTATTGGGTGACTTGTTTATCAGACTAAAGGATTAAGGTAAAAAAATATTCCCGTGTCGATCTTATTTTTTTAACAAACAGCTTTTCTGGCAGTCGTTCTCAAAAAAACATTCGCAAAAATTGGGTCTATCCCACTAGTCCCATCGTGTTGTCCCGTGATGGGACATCTGCCACTATTTTGACCCAGTACTCCCATGGGACAAGTACCATCAATATTTCGGACCCACTAGACCCATCGTGTCGTCCCATTACACTATTTTGACCCAGTAGTCCCAAGCAACAAGTGAAACCAATTTTTTGGTTCCATAAGTCCCATTACCGTTAAATAATAATCAATTAACGCGTTCATAAATATTATTGCAACAAGACCCATTAAAATAACACCCAAGTCTTTGTTCCTTCTTTGAGAAGCTAAACAAAACAGTCAATTGCTAATATAAGAACCACTTTAGTCGTTATTTAAGTTTTAGTGACGTGAGCCACTGGTATAAGTGGTGTCACGTGGTTGTCACGTGGTGGTCTCGACAAGTTAGCGCGCTTTTTAGTCAAGTGTTAAGCGGTTAAAAGGATTTTATCCTCTTTTTTTAAAGAAAGTACTACCAAACTTCTGCTCCACGCCTCTGGAGTTCTCCCACTGTTAAGTACGGTGCTAAATAACCCCTAAAGCACCCGAAGTACGGGTTTCTCCCCTGCTTTTAAGAGTTCCAAAGTTATATCATCCTCACCGGAGGCCTTTCCATTCTTAAATTGCTTTAGCGCCATCTCAATCTCGTCTAGGCTGACGTCGCCGCGTCGGGCAGTTCATCAGTGTAGTGGTGGGTCAGTATTGCGCGGGAATCCTCTGTGCTGGGTTCGGGTCTAGAAGCATGCGAATCGTACAATCGGCCGTAGAAGTCTTCGATCTCAGAAAGGATCTCTGGCTTAGAGAAGACTGTTGTGCCATTATTGGTCTTGAGCTTCGTTAGATGGGATCTACTCCATTTCTGGGAGGCGACTTTTTGACACCTGACTTGATGAGCAAAATCAGAGATCAAAAGTTTTCCTTTTCTATCAGGTTTGTGTAAAAAGTCTTTCAGTGTGGCGACAAGGGTAGCGTACCTCATAATAAAAATAACCGAAAGGTATAACCTCAACGTTACTCAGGTATACGCACCGACCTCGTCACACTCGGATGATGAAGTAAAGGATATGTACGAGGACATATCCAAGACCTTGCACAACACCTCCAAAGCTCACTTCAACATTGTCATGGGGAACATAAACGCTAAAGTGATAATACAGGCTTGCAGCGAATCGGTAATAGGACCACATGTTTTTGGCAGCAGAAATTCTAGGGGCCAAATGCTCGTCAACTTCCTAGAGAAAGAGGGGTTGTACTTATTGAACTCATTCTTTAAGAAGTAGCCCCAACGGAAGTGGACGTGACAAATAGCAATGGAAGTGGATGTGGCCGTTAGTATGACGAAAAATGAGATCGACATCATCATAGCGGACAAAAGGTGCATATTCAGAGATGTCTCAGTGGTCACTAGGTTTAAAACTGGAAGTGACCACCGACATGTCCGAGGCATTCTGGATATTGATTGCAAGCTCGAACGTGTCCATTTGATGAAGTCCAAGCTCCGACCAAATCTGCTTCAGAACGTAGTTGGATCCGAAACGTTCCAGTTAAAACTGGAGAACCGATTCGCTGCTTTGGAAAGCACAATCGACTTTGACGTTGCCCAGGAACTTGACCAAGAGGTAGGAATCCTCCGTGAAGAGGGAACAGTTCAGCGAGATGCGACGTACAGGCAGAAAATCTAAACTTTCGGGAGAGTATCTGCAGCTAATGGAGAAATGACGCGAGAATCCAGAAATCACTTCGTCAGAACAGCGGGCTTTGAGCAACAAAATAACTAACCTGGTGAGACGAGACCTCCGAAGCTCCAATACACGCCGTACAGAAGAAGCGATTGAACAAAATCGGAGGTCGAAAGTCTTCGTTCAAAAGCTGGGTCGTAGCCATCTGATGAAGTTGACCAAGTCGTCGTTTCGAAGCCAGAGATTCTTGCAGAAGTTGAAGATTTTCATGGCCATTTATACACGTCGTAGGTATCCAGACTAGAACCCAATACCGAGGATTTCAGGGCCACCCTGAACCGCCACTTTACCGAAGAGCTGCCAGAAGTCAGCCTTGATGAAGTCGTGATGGCTCTTAAACAGCTCAAAAATGAAAAAGCCCCTGGGTACAAGCTGTTTTCAGGAGTCATTACGAATCGTCTCGCTCGTAGATTCGACGAATTTCAACCACCGAAGCAAGCTGGGTTTCGTCGAGGATACGGCATCATAGACCACATTCACACAATGAGGCAAATTATACAGAAAACCGAAGAGTATAATCAGCCCCAGTGCTTAGCGTTTGTGTACTGACCCGCAAGCGAGGTGTATACAGCCAAAAGGCTTACATCTGCGTATTAATTTGTCTTACGACTTCCGTATTTAAGTACAGAAGCATTTCTTTTTAGGAAGACGTGGAAATGTGCATCGGTTGTTTTCGGACTACGACACTAATTTCGTTGGCGCTCGGTCTTATCTAGGTGAACTTCATGCCTTTTTGCAGTCGGAAGAACACACGAAGCAGTAGTTTAGTGAGTTATCGAATAAACGCATTCAGTGGCAAATGATACCGCCTAATGCACCTCATTTTGGAGGCGGATGGGAAGCCACAGTAAAATCATTTAAAACACATCTATTTCGTGTAATTATGTTTTCTTTGTCCGTTCAGAAGATTTGGAAAAAACTTTAAAAAATAATGTTTTTTTTCGGAAATTCTTTATAAACATAAAATTAAACAGCTCAGTACTTGTTTAATTTTGATCATTTCGTTGTATTTTGATCATTTCAATGCATAAGGTAATATGATTAAGAATTATGTTTCAATTGTGTTGCTAAGATTGTGTAAAGAAACGGGTCAACATTTTTGCGCTCGCTCCACTCGCGCTTTTTCTTATGCAATATTTCTTTTTATATGATTTGGAAAACATTATTTAAGTTTTACACCGATCGAAATAGCTCAAAATTTTTGCGTTTGCTCCGTTCGCACTTATTTTTGTTTTTTTTTTCTTATTTTGGATGATTTTTTGTTTAATTTTTTCCTTTTTACATTGACATATTATTGCTCAATATTTTCACAATCTCTACTTTCGTAACTTTTAATCATGTCAATGCATATTTTTACATGTTTTGGAATGATAAGATAATATGATTAATTTAATAGTGTATAAACTCAAATAGTACAAAAATTTCGAACTCACTACGCTCGCGCTTTTGGTAATACGCCAAATGCTTATATGATACGATTTGGAGTTTCATTTTAATACCCAAACTTAAAGAAATAACTCAATTTTCGCGCTCGCTACGTTCGCGCTTATAATGTTCTGCAATTTTCTGATATAAATAGCTCCATATTTTTGCGCGTCTGTCCTTTGATGTTTTTAGTTCTCTGGTGGGCCTCTTGCTCTTGGGGGAGCTGGACGGATTTTTTCTCCCTGGCGCCGCATGACGACCGCTATCAATTATTGTTATAGCAATCGGGACCGACACGTCTTAATATGCCCTCCGAAGCACAGAGAGATGTCAAATATATATATACATACATAGGTAATTTGCCCCTCCCATTAATAAACTCTGGATCTGCTCTTGGTCATAGGCTACGCGAGTGAAACCGCGGGGAACAACTTGTATTGTATAATTTTGGAAACCATCCGGGCTGGATATAAGTGTGTGACCTCCCCCTGAATCGAAGGCTGGATCCGCCCTTGATGCCAAGTCGACTGGCGATATATTCAAGTGTTGAGATGCCTGTACGATGCCGCAACAATGACCATCCAAATACAGAATCAGCAGACTAAGCACATCCTCCTGCATAGAGGAGTGAGACCAGGGGTCGTTATTTTGCCCGAAATTGTTCACAAATGCATTGGAGGATATGTTTAAGAATCTGGACTGGAAAGGACGTGGCATAAACATAAACGGCGAGTACATCTCACACTTGAGATTTGCGGATGACATCGTTATATGGCAGAATCGTTGCAGGACTTACATAGATGCTGAACGGCCTAGCTGATTCATCTCAACGCATCGGTCTCCGGATGAATTTGTATAAAACAAAGTTTATGTTCAACGAACATCCAATCTGTTCTCTCAGCTACACTGTTTTTACTGCACATTTACCTTACCTTCTTAAGCCCGGTACCTTTGGGTATGCAGATAACAGTACTGTTGTTGAGAGATACATTTCCAAGGCTCAAGTCAGCTGCGACGCTGTCCAGCTTCAGAGAGAGAGGCTATGGTAGACCGTTTGAATTTAGCCTTAGAAGCCGTGTCCGGTTGGGCCGTTGCTAACCTGGTTAAATTGAATGCTACTAAAACGCAGGCGTGTTTGTTCTCTGCTAAAAAGGGTCCTCTAACCCGATCTCCGTCTTTCCGTAGTGTAACAATACCAATAGGCGACCATCTGGCTTTTGGGTGTCGAACTCAGATCGAACCTAAATTTTGGGTCTTACATTGAATCCAAAGCCAAGGTAGCTGCAAAGAAACTTGGTATTTTTCCTAAGGTTAGGCGGTTAAGCATAGGTCCAATCTTGTATGGAGTACTGCTGCCATCTTTGGGACGGTTCTGCCAAGTATCAGCTCAAGGCTTTGGATTCAATTGAGAGATGTGCTATGAAGGTCATTGGGGATGACACTCTGGTAAAGAGTAAGCTTCAAAGTCTGGCGCATCAGCGTGAGGTCGCAAGCCTGTCGGTACTCTACATATTGCACTATGGAGAGTGTGCACAAGAACTGCACAATCTGATTCCCCCATCACCTTTCCTTCACCGTACGACAAGACGATCGGTAAAGCGCCACCCTTTTATGGTTAAAATACCTCGCACAAGAACGAAGCGTTATGCTTCTTCATTTATTATAAGAACTGCAAAGGAGTGGAATGCCCTCGTCAGTGTTTCCGGTAAAATATAACCCAGATGTGTTCAAGTCAAGAGTGAATAGGTATCTACTAGGCGAGCGTGCTACACCTACGAAGACATCATCGCTTTAAATCAGATGAGATCTGGTCAAACGATTGCCTAGTCCGTATTGACCGTAATAAAAAATAAATAAATAAAAGAAGGTATTTCAATAACTATGTCGCGACAAATTACTGTTGCATACAAAACGTAGGGTCCCCTTTAGGTATTTCAAAAACTATGTCGCGAAAAAATTACCGTTGCATATAAAACGTAGGGTCCCCTTTAGGTATTTCAATAACTATGTCGCGACAAAATTACCGTTGCATATAAAACGTAGGGTCCCCTTTAGATATTTCAATAACTATGTCGCGACAAAATTACCGTTGCATATAAAATAGATACTAAAAGAGAGTTACAAAATATAGACAGTTTGAATTCTTGTACCGTTGCATGCAAAATAGATCATCATCATTATCAGCCCGCATCAGTCCACTGCTGGACATAGGCCTCTCCAAACCACGCCACTGACCCCGGTCTTCGGCTCTTCTCTTCCAACTGCTGCCAGCCACTTTGCGTATATCGTCGCTCCACCTACCTGAAGGGCACCCTACACTACGTTTACCGATTCGCGGTCTCCACTCAAGAACACGTCTACCCCAACAGTAGTAACAGTCCTTCGACAGATATGACCAGCCCACTGCCACTTCAGCTTACTAATCCTAAGGCCTATGTCGACAACTTTGGTTCTCTGCCGGATCACCTCATTCCGGATAGATCTTCCAGAGAAACTCCAAGCATAGCCCTTTCCATAGCCCGCTGAGCGACCTTAATTGGTGGACTAGTCGTACCGTGAGTGTCCACGACTCGGCTCCGTATGTCATAACAGGTAGGACGCACTGGTTGAAGAGTTTTGTCTTCAAACTTTGCGGTATTGGTGACGAGAAGACTCGACGAATTTACGTAAATGCTGCCCAGCCCAGCTGTATTCTTCTGCGGGTCTCTCTCTCGAAGTTGTATTTACCTAGTTGCAAACTTTGCCCCAGATAAACAACTTCAAGAGCAGCTCCGTTAACAGGAATTGGTTCCGGAATAACATGTTCGTTGAACATAACTTTGGTTTTTTCCAAGTTCATCCGGAGACCAATGTGTTGAGCGAATCAGCTAGGCTGTGCAACATCTGTTGCAAGTCCGGCAAAGTTTCTGCCACAATGACGATGTCATCCACGAATCTCAAGTGTGAGATGTACTCACCGTTAACGTTAATGCCACATCCTTTCCAGTCCAGAGTCTTAAATATATCCTCCCTGGTCTCACACCTCGATGCAGGCGAATATGCTTAGTCTGCTGGTTCTATTCTTGGAGGGTCATTGTTGCGGCGTCATACAGACATCTTAACACTTGGATATACCGCCAGTCGACTTGGCATCGTTGCAGGGACTCCAAAACAGACCAATTCTCGATAGACTCAATGTTTTTCTCAAAGTCCACAAACGCTAAGCACAGGAGCTGATTATACTCTTCTGTCTTCTGTATAATCTGCCGCATTGTATGGATGTGCTCTATGGTGCCGTGTCCTCCCCGAAACCCGGCCTGCTCTGTTGGCTGGAATTCGTCGAATCTCCGCGCAAGATGATTCGTGATGACTCTCGAAAACAGCTTGTAGACATGGCTCATGAGGGAAATGGGATGGGATGAGGGGGTTCCTCCTCTAGTTGTATCATATGCTCGGCGAGCCGTAACGTGCGTCCGTTATAAGAAGCCAGGGTCAGTCGGTTTTTGTCGGCGTTTCCGTAGCCTGGGGATTCTTAGCACCCCCAGCCCTGCCGTTACCGTGGCCGCCGCAGTGGCCAGGAATAGCAGGGCGGCCGGGAACTGGGGGCCGTATTGTATTTGTGCTTGTCAAGAGTGAATAGGTATCTACTAGGCAAGCGTGCTACATCTTCGACCAAATCATCGCTTTCCATCAGGCGAGATCGTGGTCAAACAATAGCCAAGTCAGTAATAAAAAAAAAAGAGAAGTTAATGCCCATAATTGCCATGCTGGGCAGGCGGGTTGGCGAGCACAGCTTCTTGCACCGATGACGCTGCTGCCCTTCACCGGTCTGTAGAATTTAACTGTGCTAATTCTGTATGGTTATACCGCCATTTGGCGGTCGTCAGAGCCTCATCCGTTATTCGGAAGGATGTACTACGGGCAGATGAGGTTAACTTGAGGTGGTGTTTGTACTCATAATTCATAATTTATTCATTAACAATTATTACATTGTGTCTGAAACTAAAAGATTAACACAAAAAAACAATTAAAACAATACATACAATCAAATTATCGTCAACAACATTACAAAAACATTAAATTCAAAATAAAACAGTTAAAAAATACATTCAAGAAAACAACTTAACTCTAAAATGTCAAAAAAAATATCCAAATAAGTCATGTTTATAAAATTAATATAAAGTGTTAATAACTCCGTCTGATTTTTGCTCTGCTTCAAGAAATTTACGTTAAAATCACCAAATATAGTTCTCTTGCTGAAAAAGTGTTCCATCAATCTTTCTATTCTTGTGATAAAATCATTAAAGTTTTTGTCATCAGGCGTTCTATACAAAAAACAAATATTAAAATTAAAATCAGTATCTTTAACGCCACATATCTCGAAACAGTTTATTTTATACAACTCTTTGCAAAAATTTAGCTCTACAATATTTTTCTCTTTTATACCTAATATCAGAGTTCCTCCTCTTTTTTATTTAGTCTAGTATTATAAGTAAGTAATTTGTAATTCTCCAAATCACACATTTATATAGTTTGTTCATTCAAGAAATGCTCACAAACGCAAATCAGATCAACGCTAAAGTTTTGGCTATCTAAATAAATTTTAAGCTCGTCTCTTTTGTTCAATAATCCACACATATTTTGGTAAAAAATATTGATCTTGGTAACAGGACAGTCATATTGAGAAACAAATATTTTTGCGGTTGACTTGTCAATTTGGCTGGATGAGCAAGTGGCGGTACTATTCGCTCTGGAAGTCTCGAAAAATGTCTCTACTTGAACAGGAACAGACTCAGTTTGCGAGCTGGCACAAATCACATTTGCTTCCGGTCTCCCATCTGTTTGTGAAGAGACACTTTTGTACTCTTTTTGTGCTATAGTTGTCCTATTTTTGTGGTAGTCTAGGTATTTAGTTTTATAATAAATTTGTAGAATGTCTCTCAATATGAACCTGCTAACGTAGCTCTTATCACACATGTAAATATTGTTGCGCTTATCCGATCCGTCGTTATGCAAAATTTAATATTCTAAGATTTGTAAAGCCCGCAGTTGTCGCTTGCATCAGCTTATTCAAGTGAGCATTTATAGGGATTTCACCAAGGAGACCGTTTGTATGCGACAATTTTGTTATGTACAGTGATGACTGAAAATCTAGTGGATTACTATCATTGGATACCGTCAATATTAGCACAAAGTCATACTTGGTGTAATCCTTACAAATTATATCACTTGACTGTAAAATATGTTTAGTGCTTCCATACGGCTTAATAGACGACATAACCGTAAACTCCTCTCCAAGAAGTTTTTGTAGACGCTTACCCAGACCTCTACCGTTTTCATCTGCAAACATCATGAGTCTACGGACTTGAGCCCAGCTGTTCATGTTTTGGTATAAAGTTGAAGAGCGCTGCTGTACTTCGTAACCACCTGCGCGCTGGTTTTTACCCTGACTTCTAGTCATATTTGTAAAAACGTCTTCATCCGAAGCGATACTTGCAAAACCATTTTCAGTGGGATCTATGCTGAGTTGAAAGTTTTGCAGCTCATCAAGTTGTTGAATTCCAGGACTTTCAGGCGATTCAATCTTTTTCTCAGTGTCTCCGGTGAACGACAAACCCGAACTGCTGGAGTTGGAGCTAAAGTTTCCTAAGGCGTTCACAATGAATTCTCCCCTGATTTACTCCCTGTAACGGAATCTCAAAAATAGATATTATGTATTAATTGAATTATAGATCGTTATGGACGTCATCCGTTGTACCATAAAAGCTACGTTACGATTTAAAAAACCGGCCAAGTGCGATTTGGACTCGCGCAACGTGGGTTCCGTAGTTTATTTGTGAAGTAACTGTTACGAGCTGGGGTTAGGATAAAATTAATTTATGCCAATTAAACTAAAAATTACCACTTTGATTCACGAAAACCACAAAAAGAAATTAAACCAACAAATAACACTTAAAAACTTTTTAACACTACTGTACGCACTAATTAATTCTCACTCTATTTACTATGGGACAGAATCTTCGCTTCGAATTACTTAATGTTACTCGTTTCGTTGTCAAAGTTAAACTGTTCTAGGCAGCTGATGCGTAACCTATTTATACCGCGACGCACGGGACGAGTTCTTTCTAGAAGGTACTTGTATATACTAGCAGTACATGAACCTTCCAGGCCGGTGCCGCCTTATATATTGCCGCGTCGCCTCGTGCCTGTAGGCCGGCGCCGCCTTTGATGTTGCCGCATCGCGCCGCGCCTGTATGTACCTAGCTACCGCGCGCTCCAGAAACTGGCGTCGGTACATACGCGCCACTGATCCACCACCACTGATGAACCAGATGACCTGATGTGGTCCAGAAGGTACCTGTAGGTGTAGGTACTCGCGTATTGCGTCATCCAGCCGCAGCTTCTCAAACATGTAGGTACCTATTGTTTTCTAGGAATACGCCAGTCGATTAACATGAACTGACCTAGGAGCACAACTCCCGACAGAGACACCGAAAAGTTCACATCACGTGATTCACTAGTAATTCGCGAATTCAGCTTTTCATACAAACGTAATAGTTTCACGTGGCTCCTTCAGTGCTCCGTGGCGTGAATGGGCGAACATGGTCACAAAAAGGCACTGAAGAGCCGCTCAGACCTTTATTTCCTACGCTCGGCTTCAGTGGGAGCCTAGGGTTGACAGTTCCGACTTTTGTCCTGCATGATTGACTACATGACTGCTATGTTTAGTCTAATAAAATATAATTATACATATTAACTTTAAAAAGATTTTGTGTTTTTTTACCATGATATAGTCAAAGTAAACAACAATGGTTACAATCTTTCAAGATTACAGTGTTTTTAAAGAAAAATCTACTTTGAATTGGGCTGAAAGGCAAAGGGATAATCGATTCCGGACCTACGGCGCGCAAATCCGAGCCTCGTCTCGCCAGTACATCAGCCGCATCGTTGCCTCTAGATCCGGTGTGCCCCATATCCAATATAGTCGATAAAACCATGTAATAATAGTAGTTTAAGAAACGGTTGCATAAAGGGGACCATTAAAACACGAGTGTGACTTTAAAAAACGTGCCGCTGCGTAGTAAATAAATAATAATAAATTAATAATGCACCAAAATCCGCATTTTTATTATGAAAAGTCAGGTACCACGTGTAAACTTCCGAAGTATGTCATCATTATGAAACATCTGTATTATTATGCCATAATTATTAGAATGATGTTAAAATTTATTCTAATATTCAAATACAATTATTAGAGATGTCTAATGTAATTTATGAATTAAATGATAGATACTCGGTTGATCTGTTTTCAAACGACTCATATAATTCGGACGATGTCGGTAGTCATCGACTGGTGCTATATAAAGGCCCTCTCGACTTGGCAATTGACAAGGGTTAGTTCGATACTCCCCAAGTAATCAATGGCAACTGTCCAAGCCGAGGTTCGTACCCCCTGGGTGCCCTTGAGCAAGTGGTTTGGCGTGAAAAAAAATAGTCAGTGAGATTATAGTCAATGGATTGTGTTTTAATGCAGTTCTCTAAGTTATTATGCCTAGTGTAACTAAGGGGAATATAAATGTTTGTCTATGACCAATTATCAAATTTAAATTCTTATTGATATCTATACTTATAATAAAACTGTAACAAGTCCAATTCTGTACATTAAAGATATTTAGTAAAAAATTGAATCTTTTCTGTATTCCATACTGAAGCCATAACTGTTTTTTTTTTTTTCATTTTTGTCTGTCTCTCTGTATCTTGGACCTATTTCCTATGACACAAGAATTTTCTTAGTGTAGATTCTGCACGTCATTATTACCTTACAAGCCACTAAAAGCTTAGAATAGTAATTTTGAAATGTTCAATTTATTGTAAGTTTTCACTCAACCTGTACTTCTTTATTATTGCTTCGGTTTTGTATATGCCTTGTATATTTATTTTTTAAGAAAATATATTTTGATTTGCTTTTGATTTGATAGTGTCTTGCCGGTTTTCTTCTATAGTGGTGTATTCCGAATCCGGTGCTCAAATGAGTAAACAATGTAAAGAACTGCAAACCTATTTCCTTGTTTTTATTAAATACTCCTAAAGAAGGAGTAAGACCTAAGTAAAGACTTAGGAAATTTATTATGTAGCTGTACTGTTGATTCTCAGTTCCAGTCCAGTACTTTATAGGAAAGCAACTTGCTTATAATATGAGGTGCAGATAAGTTAATCTCCTTTATTTGTTGAGACAGCTAAGCGACGGTAAGTTTTATTCAATTTTTCCAAGATAAGCTAACCTAAAACTCGACAAATCTGACCAACCTAAAAATCTCACACGCGCATGCGCTCTGACACGCATAGATAATAAACGGTCACACAGAATTAAATCCTCCTTGGCTGGGTCAAAACTATTATGTGAAACAAGTACAAATAAAAAAAATATATAACCCCCGACCCACCATCCCCATTATAGCTAAGAAGCATTTCGATCAAATCAGTTTTCAAACAACACCAGCTTTGAAACATAAAAAAACCGCAGTTAAATTGGTCCATTCGTTTGAAATATACGATTCGGCTCACCCATTTGAGCACTGTTTGAAGGGCAATGTTTCCAGCAAAATTAATGGCCAATGGTAGCGATTTGGACATCCCCTAATCTAAACTTAATTTCTTCAAATGTAATTTAAACCTTGTTGGCTTCGTAACAAGGTATTTTTTCCCCTGGCATCTATGCCTCACTCACTAAACTATCACTAAAGCTTGTCAGCGTAAAATCAACTTTGTTCCACGCGGCGAGAGTCCCGATTTTTTCAAACGCTGCCTCAGAACACGTGTCCGAATTTATCCAAACGACTTTTTCTTATTTTTTTTTGTGTCGTGCTTTTTTTTTTTTTTAGAAAGCGTGTTAAAACCCTGTTTAAAATACGTTATTTTAAGCGGTGCAGCTTAAACTGACGTAAGTTTAGAATAGATGCCAGGGGCAAAAAGACCTTGTTACAAAGTCGACACGGCTTAAATTAAATTTGAAGAAATTTAGTCTAGTTTAGTTTAAGGAGCAAAATGACTGAATTGCTGCCAATGAGACTTAAACCAAATGTCTCACGGTTAAGAGCCGCAACGCAGTGACACGCAAGATTTTGCTACCGAAGTTCTGGGTGGCGACGCAACTGTGACGTTTACAATCTGGCCAGTGACCTGCTCGTCTCGTCACTCAACTCACAAAAGAACCTCGCACAAGAACGGAGCGTTACGCTTCTTCATTTATTATAAGAACTGCAAAGGAGTGGAATGCCCTGCCCTCGTCAGTGTTTCCGGTAAATTATAACAGATGCTCCTGCACCCTATTGTCCTAAATAATAAAAGTTTTCATTGTTTATTTCACAGTGGTAACAGAGACAGAAGGCTTCACCCTTAAGGTAGGGGGCGTGGTGCCGGCACCCCTGCCCCCCGCGCTCGCCCCCGACGCGCCCCGCCCGCGCTCGCGCCCCTCCCCGCGCATGTCAGCCATGCTAGCTGTGCTGAGGACCACGCTCTATGTGTACGGGGGCGTATTGGAGAAGGATGAGAAACAGTTCTATCTCAGCGATATGTATAGTTTAGGTGAGTGGATAACCTGACTTAAAAAAAAAAGTGAATAATATTTTTTACAAGAGCTGTACAAAATACCATGGTACAAAAAATGGACTTCTAATGGATTAACATAATAACTTAAAAACAACGACTGAACCAATTTTGATGAAGTTTATATGGGACCACCTGGATAGTATAACCTTTCAAACAAAAAGAAAGTTTTAAAAATCGGGATATCGGTGTACACATATAAAAAAACATACAGTCGAACATATAATCGTCTCCTTTTGTGAAGTCGATTAAAAATAAAGTTTTGATCTTGACACGATGGTTATAAACTACTGGTTGCGCCCCGTTTCACCCGCGTTGATTATGATGATGGGTGATGATGATGATGAAAAGTAACCTATGTGTTAATCCAGGGCATGAGCTATCAAATTTCATCCAAATACATTCAGCTGTTTGAGCGTGAAGGAGTAACACACATACACACTTCTAAAGATAAAAGATAGATGGCGCTAATTATTCTTCGGTTCTTATGCATTTTATGAGGTTTTGTATGGACTGTCAGTTTTAATGTAAGGAGTTCTGCATCGCACATACGAAGTTTTCCTCTCGATAAGAGAGTATACATTTTTAAAACTCTAAGCTCTGATTGGCCTGTTTACGACAGTGGCTGCACTTCTCCTAGTTATAATATCTAGTGTGATGTAGTTGGATGTTCCCATCTGTATGGAGCCTTT
Organism: Alsophila aescularia; assembly: GCA_946251855.1. NCBI lineage: Eukaryota > Metazoa > Arthropoda > Insecta > Lepidoptera > Geometridae > Alsophila > Alsophila aescularia. Next base: position 28,833,486 of record OX276379.1, on the reverse strand, counting down.
AGGCATACCTGAACGTAGCCATTTAGAAAAAAATATTGCTTGTTCATTAATGAAACTAAAGACATTCGATAAGTTTTTTTTTTAGAAACAACTTGTGTTCTAAAAATGGTCTAAGTGATATGCTTTCTAAGATAAAATTGGGTTGAGTTTATTAATTTAGCCAGAATGTTTTTTTCTCTCTATATGTTGGATTTTACAGCATAAATAGAATCCGGGCTTACAACCTATACGAGAAATATGAAGCATGGAGTACCTGTCACGGTGGCAGAACTTGGTAAAGGCATGTGCCGCGCAGAGGCACGGAATGATGCGGGTTGGAACCCCGTCCGTGATTCAAATATTTCGTTTAGAAAATTATTAGATATATAGAATCCATCAAACTTTATAACGAACAAAACGTGGTCGCTTTTTATTTTCTAAAGTTTTTCTACATCTTGGTGTAAATGAACTTTTTTGATTTTCATTCCTTATTTTAGGAAAGAGAGAATCAAAATGTTGATTTTCATGAAGTTGTAGAAACTATAGAACAAGCTCAAATTAAAAATTTATTAGCAAATTTATTACCCCCTTATTATTAGCTAAGAAGCATCTCGATCACCAGTTTCCAATCTTACTATTGTAGTAAGATTACAATAACCTCAAGTGATTGTGTTTGCACTCACACTCGATTCAACAAGTCCATGAAACACTTCTCTCATGATCGAAAAGATCCGAATTCACCCGAACCCGCTCGATCGTTCGTGCGCCACCAACGCGAACTTGCTCTTTACTATGCGCCAATCGGCAATAGTCGGCCGGATATCTGGTATCCGTCTACCGATTGAGACTAGTATCATTTATGGCTGAGAAATAGTTTTTTTTTAATGGTGGTAGTTTTGATATGCCTTTCAAAAAGCCTAGTACACATTTTTCTGTTTTTTTTATTCCAGACCTGCACAAGCTAAACGAATGGAAGACCATAATAGAGCAGCCGTCGCTGCCGGACTGGCTTGGATCTGATTCTGAATGGGACAGCGACGAGTCGGGCTCGGGCAGCGAATGCAGCAGTTCTGATGATGATTAGAGTAAGGGAAATGGACCTTATTGTGTTGTGGTGTAAAGTTGAATTTGATATGAACTAAATACTAAAGTAGCGATATTGCGTATCTGATATAATATCTAGTTGAGAAAAATTAACTTAAATGTGTGTGGAGTAAGGATTCATTTGATAAAAGCGGATGACGAAAATAAAGAGATATTGATGAGTGTAGTGTGTGAAAGAAAAGTCTGAATGCAGGATGAATACTACTTGATAGACAATACAGTGTGTACATAAAATCAGAGGTGTAATAAGAGGTGGTAATTGTATTCCGTTACTCAAAATCATAACTTATATAAATAACGATTACTACTTTTCTGTCCACCTTTGCCTATAGGTACTTTGTATGTATAAAATATACCAGAGCTCTTAACATTACCTACGTGTTTAGCTCAATATTTTAAGTAAATGTTGTATAATCACATATTTTATATCGGTATATTAAAAATATACAAATAAAACAAGCAAAGTTACACGTGTTATCATTTTATTTATGTATACAAATTTCATAACCTATATAATAATATATATATTTATAAAAATCCTTTATTCTATCGACACAGAGTATAAATCACTCTTACATTCATTCGCCACTGCACTGTTTATACGAGACAACGAATATGGCAAGCCGGAAAGAGAAAGAAGGCAGGTCGTTTCATCCTTCCTCACTATTTTTTTTGTAGCGCCATCTCTGTGTCGCTACTTGACAACAATAGCGTTCTCACTAACGTTTCGATTTGGTCGTGGTCGGCTTTCCGACGGTTTTCGGCTTCTGCGAAATCGGAACATCTGTTACGAGTATTATAGTCCCGACGACAGATTGAAATTCAATATTCATTCATGTTTTTAATTGTTGTATTTTTGCAGGCGGGTATTTGATAAATGGTCTGACTGAAGAGTTAAAGTTTTATTTTATTATGTGTTTACATCTAAATGGCGCGGTACTGGGGTAACGCCGACTCTTGGCGCGACGCTTCGCTCGTGGCTCGTCGCCTCTTTCCGCTTCAGCTCGGCCGTATTAGAAGTTTACACATCTGCCAGGCGACTACCCATTTTTTATATTACGTCGCGTAATTTGCCCCAGGACAATTTAGGTAGCAGATTTCAATCTACCAGAAATTAGAAGAATTCATGCCATTCGTAATCATCATTGGCGTATACGGAGGATGAAACAGATTGTCTGCTCTATTCTTAAAATGTTCTCTATTTTAAGAACGAGAGGCATGTATGCTGTAAACACGTGAGTGCGATACACAGATATACATTTCTCCTTTCGCGTTGTCCTTTGTCGGCCACAACATGATTTCTTATAGTTTCTTGTTCAAACGGTTTTTTTAACTAGCGTAAGTGCTAGAGAGTGGCAAGCGGTATAGACATACCGATTTCAATATTTTTTTCATAATTTACAAAAAATACTACATTAACTACATATTTGTATATGTACACTACATCAGGCGCGTTCCACTTACAGCAAAATGCTAGCAATGTTAACTTTTTTAGCCCCAATGTCGTTCCACAAGCCCTCTGATGCTAGCACAAATAACAAACGTCAAACGTTCCACAATGCAAAATGTTAACATTTCTAACTTCGGAAACTAGCATCGTTATGTTGTTTTGTGGGTTCGAAATGCTACTTTTTGACAAGTATCAAAATTTAGCGGCAGAGCGTGTAATTATAAATAAAAATAACATTGTTTTGCTTGGTCTTGCGGTATAAGTGTAAGATTTTCGATAATTCTTTTTATTTCCTAGTTTTAAATTACTTGGGATGAGGGAATGGTGCTGCAAAAGTAAATAGAACAGTAGTGCTATTTATTATCTATCTTGGTTTCAATTCGATTTTCAATATCACTATCACTAATGCGTTGCGATAGAGTTCCAAGTTCCACCAAGTCCAACCAAGTTCGGTGGTCGGGCCCCAGGGCTCCGACCACCGAACTTGGTTTCAATCAGGTTGTCACTTTCTTCACAGCAATTTCAACTCTATCGCAAGGCACTAATGATTTTGACAGCTTGAAACCGATATGATCAACACTGCGTAATGGGACCTTATTGTTATATTGATCGACTTCACAAAAAGAGGACGTTACCAAGTCGTCTGTAAGTTTGTAGAGCATAATAGTGTATGATCATACACTATTATTTATTCTGTGGCATGGTTCAGACGTGCATAGTTTCTTTCTCAATCTGACGTGCCGATGCTGTCGCTAGAAAACACTAGAAATAATTTTGATATTTAGAAATAGCAAAATTATTTCTAAATTATTTTGCTATTTCTAAAAAACTAGCAGTCATCTTTTATTACTACACTCAATTCCTGACAATATCTTTCAAGTGGCGCCAGCCATTAGGGCGCACGGCACACACACAGAAATATAATTATATATAATATAAGTTAACTAACTCAAAGAAATCGTGTGCGAGAAGCCTTTCCGTGAGCCGCTATTGGCTGACGCCTTTATATTTCAGTGAGTGTGTAATGCATAGACAACTGTATATTACTCAACTGCATATTACTATCGTCCTTGCATGTAACAAACGTAGCGATGAGAGCATTTGATTATCGCCATTTTGGCGCTGAGAGGAGTAGTTTGGCGGAACTAACGCACTTGTACTATTATTTATTTTGTGACTAGCGTCAGTAGATGAAAGAATGTCAATTTTAGTTCCATGGACCCTTACCATGCGCATTGACTCGGCACAAACGAAAGTACGGCAGAGCAAATCCATATAGATCAGTGGTGTAATTTTGTCCGTCACTACAGCCGGCCATTTGTTTGTATGTAGCCCAAAATTTCCCAAACTGTAGTGCTCTCAAGTGCTCTGTAGTGCCCAAATATGGCCATTTGTTCTCGATTACTTTACGAGATATTTCAATTCAAAGGGTGGCCTGCCGGGGTGACGCTGCGTTCAGCGCGTCGATGTCGACCAGCCGAACCCAGCGAACAGATCTAAATGAAACATAGCTCAGCTTTTAGTTCTCGAAATAATAAGCTAAACTGTCGGACAAAATTACAATCGAAGTAGTGGTTTGTGAGAAAAACATCTTACAAGGGTGGTCAACCACGATGACGCTTGCTTCAGCGCGCTAACTCCATAACAACAAAACGAGTGAATCAATATTCTTCAAATTAAGTGGAGCTGCAGTGCTTCTATTTGTGCCCTTTGTGCCAAAAAATCATTCATGTAAATGCAGTAGTTTTTGCTCGTTCGAGGCTGGAGAGGTGTCCGGCTGGGGTGACGCTGGCTCTGGTGCGCTACCCTGAAACTCGACAACGGCTGTGCCTGTAGACCTAAACCTACTAATAGTTCCCAGTAAGATGGTCTTTGTGCCCGAGAATTGGACATCTACCTAAATAACTTTACGAGAAAAAAGCTATCATTACTTTTTATAATGGAAGCTTGGATTTCCATTTTGGTCGGATAATACAATGTGTACAATCACGTTAAAAAGTGATAACTAATAGAAGTTTATTAAATAAAGTATTGGTATCACACAAATTATATATTGGTATTATATTTCTTATTATAATTTTATGATGATGGCGTAGTTATGCCTTGACTTCCGTGGGTTAGCCATCCCGACATTTCGTTTGCTATACTCGTCCAACCTATTCACAAAAACACATCATGAAAAAAAAAGAAGATATAAGTTAAAACGGCAGATATACGTCCTCACGCTTAAAGTGGATCTTGAGAATATTCGCGGGATTCACTCCAATCTCCAACCGGTCTATTATCATCTGGAGACCTCTAAGCCCCACTTGTTCTTCTTTCTTGGATTACCCAGGCTATATCTTGGAGCATCTATTTATCCTAAATGCCGGCGTTTGTGTATACGCCCGTGATGACATTTGCTGTCTGCGTCTCCGAAATCTTGAGCACCCTAACTTCTCAGTGATTTGGGTGCTGGTGGACACGGGCATAGAGAAAATTATGTATGTTATGTGTACCGCTCACACAGCGGAGATCGGGGGACGACTTTATTGGTAGACTATCTAGGTGAGGCGGCAAGTGTGGCCCAACAGCGTTACCCGTCTGCTCAATTGGTGTTTTTGGGGGATTTTAACGCCCACCACAAGGAGTGGCTTGTCCCATACCAAAAAACCGACCATGGTAGAGAGAAGCGGAAGCTCGCTCTGGCGTTAGATCTCTCTCAGCTTGTGCAGGAGCCGACACGGGTACCTGACCGTGACGGTGACACTGCCAACTGTCTCGACCTGTTGATGACGACTGAACCAGACCGATACTCTGTATCAGTATCCCCACCTCTTGGTAGCTCTGATCACTGCCTGGTTAACTCCGTCTCAGTGTATTCCCCACCTGATCCTAGCAAAAAAAAGCGCCTATTTCCTAGTAAGGAAATAGGCGCGTGTGGAGATACAACTGAGCAGATTGGGACGAGATGCGGCAATTCTTTGCATCGTACCCTTGGCGGCAAACATGTTTCATCTCCCAGGACCCGTCGACTTGCGCGTCTGCTGTTACAGAGGTAATATGTCAGGCAATGGAATATTTCATTCCATTCAGTAACAAGACTCTTTCCAGCAAAGCTCAGCCTTGGTTTGGATCCAGCTGTGGTAATGCTGTGGCTCTAAAGCGTGCGGCATATCTAGACTGGGCTGATGCTCGAAAGCGCAAGTCTTCTGATATTCGGGCTAAGAAGAGAAAATTTAACATTGCCGCTAAGACCTGCAAGAAGATACTTAGGAAGGCCCATTTTGATCACGTAAGTGGAATTGGGGCCAAACTGGCTTCATACCCCGCGGGTAGCAAAGCTTTTTGGTCCCTGGCCAAGTCGGCCGAAGTAAACTTCTGCCACCCCTCACTGCCACCATTGCTGAAACCTGATGGATCACTAGCTCACACTGCTGGAGACAAAGCGAATTTATTTGCTAGATAGAAGCCTCGCATCTAGATGCTTCTTCATATTTCAATTCAAAGGGTGGCTCCTTTGAATTGAAATATCTCGTTAAGTAATCGAGAACAAATGGTCATATTTGGGCACTACAGAGCACTTGAGAGCACTACAGTTTTGGAAATTTTCGGCTGCATACAAACAAATGGCCGGCTGTAGTGACGGACACGGTGTAATGCCAAATAGATACTGGCAACGCTCACAATTAATGTTGTTGTTTCCTATTCCAACCTAATGCGCTAGTTAGGTATTTGTCTGTTCTTGGAACACGATATTCGTGAGGAGAAGCCGCCGATGTTATGCTCGAACAGTACGGAATCAAATAAAGTAAAATAAAAATCTAAACGTGACTAGTTTTTTCCCCACAATTATTTGTGACCCTATTTCGACGATGTCAAATTATAAATGCTTACGATTATTTTTTTCGTTTTAATTGACGTAGGTTTGTTAAATACAGTAATTAGTAGTGTTTATGAGACTGCATCAGATTAAACATTACGTAATTTTAATAATATATACAAACTACTGTTCTGTACTGTCTTTTCATTAGCAGTGATCGTAATCAGTAAAATCTTAGAAGTACTATGTATTTTCTTAAGGAATTTTGATAACAAAACTAAATAAATATATATATATATCTACTCAAGTTTATGAATTCGCTTTCACAACGATACTACGCAAGTCACACGATGTTTCCTTTATTAATTCATTTCTAAACAGAAAAGTGAAGTTAAATTCAAAACGCATTTGGTTGACAAGTTAGCCAATAACAGTGAGTCATGATTTATAAAATCGGGTGGGGCTGGGTCGGGGCATACGGCCGTTGGTTTTAACGTGAATCGTCTATGGGTAAAGTACAAAATTTTGACGCATTTGCCCAATCCAATATTTTCCTAGCAATTTTCTCAAAAACTGCATCGTATAGAATTTTACGACCGTTGATATTTAATTGATTTGTTATTTGCCCAGCATGGTAGATAGTTTTATAGAATATAATCTATTTACAGAGTAAAATAAATATTTACTCCAAAAAAGGCAGAAAATTACGTATAAAAACGGCTATTTCTTGGAAAGGGTGAAGTTTGAAGTAATTCTGAATAACTTTTATGTCACTTTGAGGCTGAATATTGAATCCTACAGCATTATCGTATAACTAGCCACTTTTTTCATATATAGATGGTGCCGATGGAACCTACTCATTGGACCACACACAACCAATTTTTTCAACACAATCTTTTAAACTGGTTCATTACTTGATAATTTCTGCCACTCGAACATCATTCTGTTACACAAGAAGGGCAACAAGACTGATATTGGCAACTATCGCCATGTCAGCCTTATCTCCCATCTTTACAAAGCATTTATCAAAGTCAATGTTTTCAAACCGCATCTCCGGAAAGCTGGATTTACATCAGCTTTCGGAGCAGGCAGGATTCCGCCGAGGCCTCTCCACCACAGACCACCTTCACTCTCTTAATATATCATTAGAAAAGTACCATGAATACAAACTCCGTTTTACATGGGCTCTGTAGACTACTCAAAGGCATTCGACAGTATTGCCCATTCTTCATTATTTAATGCACTTAGTAATCAAACCATAGATGAATCAAACTTATTCGGAATATTTACCGTAACAGCAAAGCATGAGTAAAAATCCAAAACACTGGTCCATCTTTTCGTATTGGCAAAGGAGTCAAGCAAGGCGACCCACTCTCCCCAAAACTTTTCACTGCCACCCTCGAAGAAGTTTTCAAAAAGCTGGCTGCTGGCTGGAAGAGAAAGGGCATTGTTGTTGGCAATAAGAGGTTAACCAACCTCCGATTTGCCGACGACATTGTCCTGTGTTCTTCCACAGCCACAGAGTTACAACAAATGCTTGAAGACCTAAGCAAACAAAGCAAGCCTCGAGGTCGAAGTATGAGCATGTCAAAGACCAAGATCATGACTAATAGCACCAATCGCAAGGTATGCATAGGGGATGTGGAGATTGAATACTAGTATGTCCAGGAGTAAGTGTATCTCGGCCAAATATATATATTCCAGGCGAGACAAGACAAAGAAGTTGCTAGACGCTTAATGAAGGGTAACTTACCCATGTGCCTAAAACGTAAACTCATGTACATGTGCATTCTCCCCATCCTCACATACAGCGCTCAGACTTGGTATTTGACTGTTCAACAAAGGTCCACGCCCGAGGTTTGCCAGTGAGCGATGGAGCGCAGTATCTTGGGAGTAAAACTTACAGACCGTATCGCCGACGTAACTCAAAAAGCAGCCATGCTTAACTGATACTGCGCTGGACACGTCTATCGTGTGTCAGACGAGCTGTGGGCTAAATCCATCACAGAATGGATCCCGCAAAGCGTCAAGCGACAGCGTGGAAGGCCTAGACGACGGCGGCGAGACGAACTTGACGCGCACGAGAAAGAATGGCGAACTAAAGCAATAGACCGGAAAAATTGGAAGGAGGGAATAGAGGCCTTTGCCCAGCTTTGGGACGATATGGGCTGATGATAATAAAACCATCTATTATCTAAAATAAAAAATTGGATCATGGACGGGATTCGAACCCAAGCAAGCAAATAAAAAATACATGGAAAAAAGGTATTAAAATTATGAGATATATTCTCGCTAAGCAGGCGTTAACGCAAAAATATAAAAACATACACCATCTGTTATGTACTCATCAATCGTATAATCATTTATACACAATATAACATCAAAACTACAGTCAAGTGTGAAATTGTATTTTGAGGGGTCTCGTCTATATGTAGGGTTGGGTCGCATCAGAAAAAAAAATCTGCAATACATTACTATGAAACCACATGACTACGATTTCTCACTCAGAAAAAATGCTTACTGATGCAACGTGTCCCATAGTCAATGGACGGAACCCTTAGAATTTTAAAGACAAAACAATAAAATAAGTCCAGCACAAAAAGTTTTAAGAAGACAGAGCAACAGAACGTCCAACATAACTTGACACGCCGCTAACAAATGAGATCTTCACAAAACTGTTCGCAAAAGCAGTGGAGCGGCGCATCATTTTATACTAGACAGTCTATATGAAATTTTAAATTAGTTTCCTTATATACTCGTAGATGGCACATTACCGTGATATACATATTTGGTCCCCGTAACTTTACGATTTGTAATTTTATTTAGCTGATGATAGATCGACAAACTAAACTGTACAAGTAGAAAGGCTTCTCCATTCTTTTCAGGTTTGAAACTTGCATTTGACATTGACAAGTCAATGTATTATAATGATAGCTATAGTTTTTAACCCCCGACAGCAAAACAAGTGGTGTTATAAGTTTAACGTGTATATCTATCAATTATCTAAATATAATAATATAATTATTTTATTTATAATATAATTATTTGTGTGTCTGTATCATCGTAGCTCGCAAACGAATGGAATGGTTGTTTCTGTTTGAAATTGATGTGATCGAAATGGTTCTTAGCTATAATTTACTAGCTGCGCCTTCGCGCGGTTTCACCCGGGAGGATGAGTTAATTTGTTTTTTTTTCGATATATCTTTTATTTTTCCTAAATAGTGAAGCATCGATCATTATCGAGTTTTTGCGAGACTAATGCACGGCAATTGATTTTATGTATATGTGTCGGGGATTATTCTACTCAAAGTATATCTATCTCAAATCTCTAGGTCCACCGGTTGAGACTGTGCGTTGTCTGACAGTCAGTCAGTCAGTCAATAAGTATGTCACGGTAAAGCTAGCGTCTTTGAAATTAAAGAAATCGTAAAAATTACCATAAGCGTGCGCTGCGATGGGTGGTGCATGTTTTTTGTAACAACATTTATTTTGTCGATCTACGATACTAACAGTATTCCAATTTAGTCCAATTATTTTTAAATTATTTAGTTAACTTAATGTTGTGTTTAGCGATTTGTTACGTTACGGTCAATGTGAACAACTTCGTATTTTTAACATTTTTTTTCTTATGGGAGCGTTCAATTATAACGTAAAGCAAATTTTTGGAGATTTTCGACTTCCCCTCCCCCCATGTAACGCGCCGTAACGTTTTTAGTAAAACGTTACGTAACCACCAAGTGAACATTTTTACATAAAAGTCACAATTATGTGGCGTAAAGTACAGGAAAGTCGCTAAAATACCTTTGTTATTGTTTTAATCGCGTTAATATTATTTATTAACATTTGAAATATAGTTAAATACTAAATACGTAACGCGTAGTTCAAACCCGCCGTCCCGCCCCTGTAACGCATCGTAACGTTTTACAAGACCCCTCTCCCCCCCAAATTCGTTACGTAATACTTGAACGCTCCCTAAATCATATATTTTTATTTTATAGTTTGTGTCTATAATCAACGATACAAAATATAAAATTGAGATTTCGCAGAAAGGAAATTTTGTTCACTAACTGACTGTCTGTCTCCTGGAAAATTCTGAATACAAAAATGTAGACAGTTTCCAAGATTCGAGCGTGGTTTGTAAAAAACCGAAGCAGTTTTACTGCTAAATGAAACTTATTAAAATTGTTATTCTGAGCCTTTTTATGGAGTGAAATGCATGTTCAAAAAAAATGTGTTAAATTTTAGTTTGATATTATTGTGCGTTTATAAATGTACGCAGAACAAATAAATTGTAGTGTTAGCTACCTATTGAAGTGGATACAGAGTTACAGACGGTTTACTTTTTAAGTAGCAGCGACATTTCATTTAAGTAATTACGTATTATTTTCATTACGATAAAGTAACACTTACAATATACACTGGATTCTTAACTAGAATAGCAATTCCCAAAGTATTGAGACGGACGTATAACAATTTTCCTATTTTATAAGTTTGTTCGCGACGCAATACATTAAGAATTAGTATTAAATATCACTAGCAAAGTAAAGCTGAAGCCGAATATAAAAGACAATTAAAAATATTAACAAATTTTACGTATTTGTCACTCAAATACACGGGATACAAAAGGTGTCACTGTTTTTGATAGTACCTACTTAAATGTGTTCAATTATCGATATCACCCTGTTTTTTTTTCTCAACATGTGTAATTATTTCAGTGACCTAACCTGGTATTTTAGTTCATAAAAATAATATAAAAAGCATTTTTTTTATCAGTCGGTAAAAATAATAATGTCAATAATTGATGAATTACATTAGAAATCAGTTAATTAAAGTTAACTTTTAATTTAAAAAAAAAACGAAAGCAAATCAGTCTCCTTACCTTAATTTTAGATTTATTAAAACTAGATTTTATGTACATTTTCTTACGAAATGGCCTTCAATATTATGTTAAATAATAATTATATTATGAGAAATATACATAATAATCATTGATAACATATTGAAAATTAATTTCGTTGGTACATATCTTTGCGCTTTGAATTTATCTAAATCCATTTTTATTTTTATTTTAAGCAGAAATTCTTCTTTTTTTAAATATGAACAATGATATGATTTTAGTTTACCTAAATTAAGGCGCAAAGCCAAAGACGACCATAAAATTTCCATACATACATCACATCATACATCCAGAAAATAATAAAAAAAACATTCACTATCTACCCAGTATAATTTACAAGTTATTTACAAAAAGATCATTTTCAATAAATACAATAATAATTTGGCTGATTTTTGTGCTAAATAAAAATTCAAGTTATTAAATTTACCGAAAAATCAAAAATAAATTCACCAAAACGAACCTGACTAAATTTTACCAATTTATTGTCGTCCACTTCGCAACAAAAGGGCGTAAACGAAGCTTCTATAAAAATATCAATAAATTAACTCACTACACAACCCACTGTGTAAAAATATCAATTTGTTTTTAGTTCTGTACGTACAAATGTCACTCCACACGGTTTATATCACAGTAGCGCGCGCTACAGTCCACTGAGAAACCTTGTCGCTGTAAAAAATCTAAATATTCCATCAAACGCTTCCAAAATTCTTACAACGACAAGGCGTTAACATCTTTCGACCGAGCACGGTCGCTCCACCGCCGCTCGCTGACTAGGCTGTATACCGTCCGACGCTCGAAGAGGCGACTTTAAGGCCCCCATACACATCGATAGTGTATTTTAGTTATGTCGTTAACGATTTACGAAGACGATATCGGAATTGCAACAAAACCCAATTCGATTAAGTTGCGTTGAATATCGTAACGATAAATCGAAACTGCATGGTTGCGATCTAATATTAGATTTTTTGCCGCAATCTTAGAACAGATCAGTGACTATCGTTCCGAACCACGCGCAGACCACAGGCAGGGCGTAGGTGAAGAGAGCCTTCTGTAGCGAGGGTCTGTCGGCCGCGGCCGCGACCGGCTGCTCCCGGGCCGGCTCGGTCTCCTCCGACCGGCTGCTGCTGGTGTCCGCCGGCTGGTCGGGCGGCAGGGTCTCGGGCAGGTCCATGCGCGTGCGCACGAATACGTTGTTTGTGCCGGGGGGGTCCACGATGCTGGGGACCACGGGGGTCTCGGGCGCGGGGGTCGGCGCGCCGGGAAGCTCGGTTGGGGGTCCGTAATCGCCTGAACCTGGGGGTAATAGTAAAATAATATATAAGTCGGTACACAAATATTGGCTTTGTCAAAAATTAAGACTTTGATGCCAAATATGATAGATAAAGTGTTGAAGTACTAAATATGGCTATATACTATTCGGTTTTATGTGACATGCCAACATTTGGGTGGGGGTACCAACGATTGAGTAGTTTACCCACTAGACTAGATTCTGATCCCTATCTAGGGTGCAATGTATCCCTCGATCCAAATTTTATGTGACAGGCCAATATTTGGGTGGGGGTGCCAACGATTGGGTAATCTACCGTCTAGATCCTGATCCCTGATCCTAAGGTTCAATGTATCCCTCGGTACTAACTTTATGACACCATTAAAGTTGCAAGCGAAAGCCGTACGGCAAAAGGAGAATAGGCATTTTTAGCTCGCTATACTATGTACAGAGGAAGTACTTCCCATTTGTTCCATGGAACTTGACGTCATCGGACAATTATGAGACTATTTCTTAATTATTTCTTGCATAGAACAATTGAAACTTTTTTCTCCTAATCTGTTCTATAGAACAAACATTAAAACCTTTCTGTTTTGTGATTTGATCACAGTAATTCCTTTTTCCTGCCTAAACTCTTCAAAACTCAGAACTGAATATACTACACCAAATGTGACAGGTTTTTTTTCATAAAATGCAAGATTTTTGTCACGTGGAACAATTTAGGATAAACTATATTCTTATTTAGTCCCATGACGCTACTGAGAAGTGACGTCGGAAGAAATGCTAGTATATAGTTTTAAAGAACGAATCATAAAAAAATAGACTAATTCTGTCCGATGACGTCATGTTCTACGGGACAAATGGGAACCAAGCTACAGAGGCGGTCATAAAGTTTAAACCGAGGTATATCTAGGTAACCTGTAGTCTGGAAAAAGGGGCCGTCCATTAATCGTGAGGCTCGAAAGGGGTTTGGGCAAAAATCACGAAGCATCACAAGGGCTCCCCCCTTAAAATGCACGTGATTGGGGGGGGGGGTTTAGTCTTAAACCTCACCAGGTATCACCAAAGGGGAAGGGGGGGGGGGAAACATGACACGTGATTAATGGACATCCCCAAAAGGGGGCCACATAATCGCACGGAGCTAGGTCCGGCAAATACGGAGCATGCGGAACCAGCTCGAAGCCCAACTCGTGGATTTTGTATTTACGTAATAACGGCCAGTGATATCTTTCCCTTTTCCAAGTAATCAATCATAATGATTCCTTCGCCATCCCAGAAGACTGTCGCCATCACCTTCCCAGCCGACAAAACAGTATTGGGCCTTCTTTGGGGCACGTTCACCAGTTGCCATCCATTGTTTTGATTGCTGTTTTGATTCAGGTGTATAATGATGGACCCAAGTATCGTCCACAGTGACAAATCGACTCAAAAAATTCCGAGGTTTACGCTTCATCATATCCAGACACAGTTTTGAAATTCGCTTTCGTTCGCGTTTTTGTTAATGCCATTTATCAGAAAAAAGGTTTTATAAATAGTTTTTAAAAGGACTTATCAAACAGCCCTCGTAGTCACCTTGACTGGGGTAAAGCAGGCTGGGCTACTGAGGACAAGGCTAGGAAATGTAGGGCGATGCCAGTAAGGGGCAATCTGTTACAACTATGATATGGTTCTGTTCTGCCCTGTTCCGCACCCTTGTAGTTTGTGTACATACCGTCATCATCCTCGGAATCCTCGTCGTCGTCAGGGGGTCCGTCGTCTCCGCTGTTGTAGTCCCCAGATCCTGAGCCCTCCAGTGCGCTCAATTCATCCGCGTACTCGTCTATTTGGCCGGCAGCTGATTGTTGGTCTGTAATACAAAAATAATGCATTAGCTTCCGTCGCACGCACCACTATGATGTGGTCGAATCCACCACCACCTTCCACCTTCCACCACGAAAAACAAAGACCAGACCTAGAAACGAACCTAAGAGAAGCGTTGACTTTTCGGATTGTTATTTTTCACCTCACAAGCTCGGAAAGATTCGAAATCTGAGGGCAAAAGTGCATTTTATCCGCAAGCGTGGAAAGATTTTTTAAATTCGAACCTTTCTGTTTAATAATTATCATTATTATGTTTTGTATTATTTCTATCTGTATTCAATAATAGTCTACTGAAAATACATTAAAACTTATTTGTATTATATTATCATTATTATAATAAACACTAATTTAATTTATTATTGAAGCTGTTTTCTTACACCTAGCATTTTCCTCGCTATAGTGATGTGAAGTTGTGTGTTTCGCACGGCAGCAATGTTATTCTGCGTCTCGTATCTCGGTACCTTTGAAACCCTCGCTACTCTCAAGATTCAATACAAGTGCTCGCGCCAAAAAACAACTTTGCAGCCTTGCATAGCAAATAACTATTATTGTTCAGTTTTACAGATGTTGTGCTCGTGTCACTCGAACAAAATAATTACTATCTATTTCGTTCCATTCCGTATCAAATATAATTCGGAGGGATTCCTTAGTTAATTGAATATCTTTTGTTTGGGGCGATGATAATATGAGTTACTTTGGATCAGAGCTGTACCGTTAATAAGTAGCGAATTAATCAAAATAGTGCAATTGTCGCATAAGTGAGAGATGTGTGGAGCATAGTTGTCAGTGAACCTACCTTGGATGAAGCTGATTGTTTGGCTATTCAAATTCCTAAAGCTATTAATATTCTTGGTATACATCGCTCGCCATCTTTTAGGAACATAGATTTATTATTGTCCTCTTTAGAATTGTACATTAGTCAATTATATAGGCTTCCCTTTATGCTTGCCGGCGATTTAAATGTAAATATTTTGGATGTTTTATGGCTGAAAATGGGATTCTTCCAGTTATAACAAAACCCACTAGGAATTTAGCTTGTCTTGACCACATCTATGTCAAAAATATCGACAGATATCAATCACTGCATAGGTGTCGTGTGTCAATTTGATATCACTGACCATTACGTGGTTTTATCTTGTTTGAATATCAATAAACCAAAGGGGACCATAATAACCATAATAAAAAGGGATTTTAAGCCCAGAACAAATGATCTGGAAAATAAAGACTAGACTATTATTAGCAGTAGGTATTAATGATGTAAACGAGCCTAATGCAGTTTTCACAAAGATTTTGTCAGGAATTGTAAGCAAACATACTCGTGAGGATAGAATAAGTAGATCAAAGTATAATTTAAAGCCTTGGATAACTCCGGGATTAATGCGTTGTATGCGGCATCGTGACAAATTGCATCTGAGCTCTAGAAATGATCCATATAATATAATAGCTAAAATTCAGCCCAAATACAGCCCACTGGGCCGCCCGCACCACGCACGCGTCGCCAGTTGCGTGCTGACGTTCGTCGTCGCGGCTTTGTCGTGATGAAGGACTTCAAAATAGTCCGAATCTGTTCGGAGTATATCAGATCTTCTATTTCGTGAGTTTTAGCCATTTTATTTATATTTAAAACGGAGGATGTTTTAAAAGTCAAGTGTTACTCGTAGATAGCGGAAGCAATACAATATTGCATAGATGTTCATAATATTTATAGTCATTACAGAGGTTCATTAAAGGCAATGTTACTTTTGAACTCACGTTATCTCGATACAGGCTTGCCTAGTGAGGTAACGGAAAGATATTTAGCACTAGTTATCCCGCCCGCGACTTCGTCCGCGCGCGCAGACTAAAGTTTATCGCGAAAAAACATCCTATTTTCTTCTAGGATATTAAAAACCAATGCAAACGTAGGTATACCACTAATACTGTTGAAGTTTTTTGACAGAATTGTTATTTCGTTTCCATGGCAACCGTCCTTTACAGTAATCAACATTTTCCAGTTTTCCTGTGAAAACTTACAATTTTTCCGGGATAATAAGTATCCTATGTTTTATTCTAGGTCTCCATGGTGATTCTATCTCCATTCCAAATTTAATCTAAATCCGTCCAGCCGTTACCGCGTGAAAGCTCCCCAAACAAACAAACAGACAACGTTTCACTTTTATATATTGGTATGGATAGATAAGGTAATAATAGCCTGCAAAACAATTGCAATCTTTTTGTTACATTTAGTTTTAAGTTAAAGTAGGTAGTATTTTGTTTTGCAGTTAATAAACATATTTTCATTTTTCATTATTTTTTTCAATTTATAAGATTTTGATATCTCGCACACCGAGCACTTTGTCAAATTTCAAAATTCTAGGTTAACGGGAAGTACCTGTTTGTTTTCTTCACAGCTCCAAGGGATTGCAGACTTGAGTAGGTATTTAATATTGATTTCAACTTGAGATCTCCACACGTTCCTGAGTGAAAGAGTCTTGACTTGACCATGACAAGACTGATTTGACAGACAGACGGACGGACAACAAAATGATCTTATAATGGTTCCTTTTTTTTACTATTGAGGTACAGAACCTTAAATTATGGGTTAGTGCTAAATACAAGCGGTAACTGTGGTTGCCAAAACACGGTACAATACAGGTTAGCCGAATTTTTAGTTTTTTTTTTAGTCTTCGGGATTTTTAATTGGGGGGGGGGGGGGGGTACTTCCTCTAAAAAGGGAGGCTACTGAATATCTCCGCCTTATTAGATCCGATTTCGATGGTTCTTTTTTTTTATTTGAAAGGTAGTAACTTTAAGTTGGTCTCATAAAAATTTGGTGAAGATCTGATGAGGATCATCGGCGTGATGAGCAGAATAGCTCCTCAAAATACAGTAAGTTGCTCACTTTTAGGTTTCTACCAGTGGAATCAGCCCTTTACCTACTAGGCAGGGATTGATGAAGCTCCTTGGTTATTAATGATAGTTTTACAATAAGGTAACTAGATTAGATACTGTGCACTGCTGGGATTGTTTGCGAAAAAGTTAGTGCCCGCGAGGTCTACATCTTCACAGAGCCACTAGACTAAGTTGATTTTCATGAAATTGTAGATACTTAAAAAAAAAATGCACCTTGTCTAGACCGAAAAACTTCAAAGTATCCCATGCCATTAAATGTCCACTACATAAACCATCGATAAGATACCCAGGTAGCAGTAAATAACCTCGTTTGTCTCACCTCTATCATTATCTTCCGGCCACTCGACCTCCTGTCCGTTGTACGCGTCCTTGAGCTTGGCGGTGAGCTTGCGCAACATCTCGCCCTGCGCCTGCGCGGTGGTCACCGCCTGGGGGTTCACGACCCCCCGCACTTCCGGGTTGGACGCCTGCCCTGTCAGACCTTCGCCCGCTGCGGCTAGCGAGTAACTAGGAATAAGAAATGCTTGGTTAACTTTTGATACGACTCTTGTATACATACGAGTACATAATTATGTAAAGGATATTAAAAGATAAGACGATGCTTGGCATTATGAATGAAGATACGGAATAAAAATAGGGTATTCATGTAAAAGAATCCTCACAGAGATGTTCTGATAAGAATCAGATCTTAGATTAGCGTAAATTAGACTGAAATTGCTTAATTCCCTTGTTTTGTATCTTGAGCAAAGTTTTGTACCGCTTGGTCACGTGGACGCATACAATTCCAGCCTTTGCCAGTGAACCGAAGTCATTTAGTTTGTTAATTAGTTTTAAACCGTATAGATAGGTCTGGAAGCTTACCTAATTAGTTCGTTGCTAAAACGTAAGGGAAATATAACCAAGGAGAATATCAAAAGTGGTGGCTCACCTGCCACTATCTGTTCCGTTGAAGCACGGCGCGTTGGGTATGCTGGTGGAGGTGCAGAGCAGTGCCGGCAAGTGCTTCCAGAAGCTCTTCGTGTTGCGCATGCGTGTGCGGGTCTCCTTCACCAGGCGCTCCAGCGCGGGCCCTCCCCATTCTGAACCTACAATTAGTTGAACATGAGATCAACATTTATTGACGCAAAATGTTTCTCCTATCCCATTGTGGAAGTGTGTTGGAAGGCAACTTATGAAGTGAAGCGATGATGACCATCTTCAATTTATATCTTTAAGACTAAGGTTGATGCTACGCGTATATAAAATCCTCACTTTGAAAGGCAACTCACCATGACCATCGTCATTTTTAGCAGCAGGCTTCTTTTTCTTCGGGCCCTTCTTGCCATCGAACTCGTACGACTTGAAGTCTATGTCTATCCCGCTCGAACTCGCCGGCTCAGGACCCGCGTCTCTCTTTCCTCTCACCTTCTTCTTGAGATCCTCGTACTCTACCAGATCTACTTTCCCTCTCAAGTAGTCGAGGAAACGATTCCTTAGTTCGGCTCTCTCCGAGAATCCCTGTAGTTCACTTTGAATTTCTTCCCTTGTCGGCAGTTGCATGTCGCCGTTGTACACTTGAGGCACGTAAGGGCCCTTTCCGCTGTAGAGGCTCTCGAGTGAGCCTTCGATTTCGAAATCGTCGACGTCGCTTGCTTTCTTGTCTTGGAATTCTGGAATAGACCTGGCTGCGCGGCGGTTCTTGCCCGAGGGCGAGAAAGGTCCGGTGCCTCCGCCGCCGCCTAGCACCGGCTTGCCGCAGCCGGCGAATATCTTCTGTGAGATTTCCTGGTTGTGCTCTTGGAAACTCATGATTGCCTCTGAGATCTTGATGTCAATAGGTTCGACGACCATAGCTATGTTGAACGGCCCGAGGAGACGGTCGCTCACTTTTTCTACAGCCTCTGAAATTCGAAAAACGCTCTATTAGGAAAGGCTTTTTGAATTCCGATTATGAACAGTTTTTTACTAAGATCAAGATCTCAGTTAAATTCTAAGAAATTTTTACGTCAATTAAAATTACTGTGGCATTGAAATTTTATAATTATGTATAGACGTGGCTAATAAAATAGTTATGTAGTCTTGTCACGCAGTAGTTTAATATACTGGACTTAAGAATCGTTGTAGAATCACAACACAATTCTCATTAGTTGCTATGGTTGCCCACATATAATCCATACAGACCAAGGACGTCAATTTGAAGGCGATTCGTACACTCACCGACATAACCATCCCAGTACTCGGAAATGTCCGCGTGCGCCGGGAGGCAGCCGCGGATGACGTTGTGGCAATATCGGGAGCACGCCGGGTGCGAAATCCCGCCGCACGGGCCGCAGTACTGCAGCCGCGTCCAAGCTGTCACGCACTCTGCAGTTATACCCGCCTGGAGGGCAAGAACAGTCAAAATGAGCAAGGAAGGAAATAAAAGTCAGTACAGTATTGTTTGCTAAGTACTGCCTTACATAGACAGCTCGATAGTCATTACACTAATTCCTAACATCGAGATTAGCTCGTAAACTGAGTATATTTAGCGTGCAGCCAATGAGTAACACTCATAGCTGTTTACAATTTTTCACCATGTTTTGTTTACTGAGCCTCGCTATTGATACCTACTTGTATACACTAGGTACTTATTGTATACATACGATATATACTCGTACTACTTACTTATTGTATATATACTACTTACATAAAGGTGTACCTATAGATAAAGGTGCGATTAACACCGTGATCGAGCAGGGTTCTATCTAATCATCTCTGGCGTGGGCTCATTTGCAATGCAAAAGAAAGTAACGGGTCACTTGCATCAGGAGCTAAGCAATCTCATGTGAATAAGTAGTTAGATACACTTTTAGATTAAAAGAAAGAAGTAACAAGTAGAGCTGTTCCATTAGTTTGCAAGACTAGGTAGATATTTTCGTGGTTATCAAATTGACTCACTGTATGTGCGGATGCGCTTGTGCGTCTATCTATCTTACTAACCTATAAATATCCCACGTGTGTTTTAATAGTGTATTGATTTTTGGCTTCAAGGCTTTCTTCGAATGTTTCATCATAATTGGTCCAAAAAACTTTTACAAGAAGAGTTGGCAATCGGTGCGGTGAGTCACCTCTGGAGCTAACAGGATTCGCTGTTGATGAATTCATCAAGGAGTTCCTACCTAGTTAAGGCATCAACTCAATTGCAAAACCAGCGGGGACAATAATGCGGCGTTAATTTAAATCACAAACACCAGAAACCCTACGCACCGCCTGTGCCAAGAGGCAAAATTAGCCCGTTTTAAATTCAGCTCACGGTACATCAACAATCCTCAATAAATTCGCGAGTCCAGTGTGTCGTTTGGCGCCAACTGGGATCAACGAACGAACGCTTGGCGACGAACTTCATGACTCATTGCTAAAACTGAAACTCGCAAGTTGAAGTTCATAAGACATTCAACAATAATATAGATTTGCAATGATTACTTATTTGCATTGTAACGAAACCAGACACTCCAGTTCCATCTCTATACTTGCGCAACATTGCCGACATTGCTTTGATGTGTTTGGCAATGAATGCCTAAACCTCATATCCGAAATCATAGGTAGTTAGGCAGCAGTACGAATAAAATTGTTTGGAATGGTATACGATGTTGTTACTTTGCATGAATTAGCAATTTGACTTGACAAAGTGGTAAGTACAGCCGCAATCAACACTTAACTACCTATTTTGAGTCCGAAAATTTTAGTTATGATCGTGCCTGTTTTGAGAGCTAAATGCATTTTAATACAAATGTCACAGAAGTGTTTGGAAGGCGTACGAAAACGTTCGACTGGGCTGGCTTATCTACTGAGTATTTAAGCACCAGCTTGAATCTAAGGCTCCAGACGCCAGTGTGCGATTTAAAGAACGGAGCTTAGGATATTAACCTGCCTGGTTCTTGTAACTCCATTGATTAGCATTTACGCTGAGCTCCTTAACCTTATGAATAATGTATCCTGACACTGTTTCGTGTCCAGCATACATCGGATTAGCATTAATGCCATCAAGATTCTAGATTTATTTACTTTTTGTGGCCTTCTGTCCAAAGATACCTACATACTTGTACGCTTGTAATGTAATTTGTTTGGGTTTACCTAACTTTATACACGTCATTTAGAGTCTTGGTTCTACATCTACTAATAATCAGCTTATCCCAAAAAAACATTATAAAAATTACATAAGTGATAGGTAGTTAAAATTCCACTTAAGTAATTCTACGTAAGAAGGTACAACCTAAATACAGCACAGCGCAGATACCTTTATATATAACATAATATATAACATCATTGGCAGATACTAATGGACTTACGCGCTCACAATCGACAATTAACGCTAATCAAGCGTGAAATCGCTTGTTTAGTATGGATGTTGACCAATTTAATGCTTGATTAGTGTTCATTGCGGATTATGAGTGCGGCAGTCAGAGAATTAGCCGAAAGAATCTTTTTGCTGTGTATATTTATGCTTTTGGGCTTAAAAGCACAAGATACACAATCGCGAGCTGCGCGATCCTAAACGGATAACAGTAGGTACCGATGTAAAGATTGGCGAAAGACATCTAAAGTCATGTGTCTGCACAGTGTTGTATGCATGTTGATATTTACCTGTATCATGTTCCGCACCACGTCAGCTCCGGCTCGCAGCGCCTTGTGGAAGGTCCTGGTGGCGACCACGGCTCGCTTCAGCTGCATCGTCAGCTTGTTGGGGACGTCCTCGAACGGCTGGATGTCTCGCATGTTCTCGTTCACGCATTTCAGGTACCTGCATCAAACATTAAATATTACTTACTGCGTAGCCTGGACGGATGCTTCATGGTACGAGGGCTGTTTGATAAGTCGTTGTAAAAAGCAATATATATATATATATATATATATTTTTTTTTAAACAATTTACATTTATTTCTTAACATAGTCTCCTTTGAGGGCCAAACAGTTGTTCCAGCGAGTTTCCAATTTTTTTATCCCCTCCAAAAAATACGTTTAGTCGAGGTCTTCAAAATAGCCGTTTACACCTGCGATGCAGTCCTCATTTGTCAAAAATGTTTGCCCTCCAAGCCATCTTTTCAGATTTGGGAATAGGTAATAATCGCATGGAGCTAGGTCCGGCGAATACGGAGCATGCGGAACCAGCTTGAAGCCCAACTCGTGGATTTTGGCCATTGCAATAGCTGACGTGTGCACTGGGCATTGTCTTGATGAAAGAGGACTTTCTTGGGGGACAATTTTGGTAGTTTTTCCAACAATTCGGCATTAAAACGGTCCAACGGTACGTAATAACGGCCAGTGATATCTTTCCCTTTTCCAAGTAATCAATCATAATGATTCCTTCGCCATCCCAGAAGACTGTCGCCATCACCTTCCCAGCCGACAAAACAGTATTGGCCTTCTTTGGGGCACGTTCACCAGTTGCAATCCATTGTTTTGATTGCTGTTTTGATTCAGGTGTATAATGATGGACCCAAGTTTCGTCCACAGTGACAAAACGACTCAAAAAATTCCGAGGTTTACGCTTCATCATATCCAAAAACAGTTTTGAAATTCGCTTTCGTTCGCGTTTTTGTTCGATTGTCAACAAAAGTGGCACCCATCGTGCAGACAGCTTTGTCATACCCAAATCTTCATGCAGGATTTTATGTACTCGCTCAGTGGAGATGTGTGTTCTCAGCTATTTCACGCACCTTCACTCGGCGGTCGTCGAGTACAATATTATGGACTTCTTCAACAACATACTCAGTAGTGACTTCGATTGGGCGACCAGAGCGTGGAGCATCAGATGTGCTTGACCGACCACGTTTAAAATCATTTATCCAGTTATAAACAGTCTGCAACGTTGGTGCGTTAGTGCCATGAACAGAATCAAGTTCAGTTTTTATTGTGGCAGCACTGCAACCCTTCGTAAAAAAATGTTTTACAACGGCACGAAATTCAGATTTTTCCATAGTTTTTTTTCTTCATAAATTTACGAGTGATCACAGTTAAACAATGGTTAAACTGACAAAAACTTCTTTTTTTTTGCTGAATTTTAGAGTCTTCATTTGAAAGATTGTGCCTGCCAGTGTTAATGCCAATTACCAGAAAAAAGGTTTTATAAATAGTTTTTAAAAGGACTTATCAAACAGCCCTAGCCGAATATAACTTTTTTTCTTGGATTGAGTGACGAGGCGAGCAGGTCCCTTTCCTGATGATAAGCGCCCTCCCATAACAATAGCGGTGCCAAGTCTTGGGCGTCACTGCACTTCGCTCTTAACCGTGAGACATTGATTTTTAAGACTCATTGCCCATAAAGTTCGTTGGCAACATTGCACTTCAAACCGAAACAGAAATGTTTACACACTACTGCTTGGCGGTTGAATATTTGAGAAAGGTGTGGTACTTCCCCAGGCGTACTCTTGCATAAGAGGCCTATCACTTGACTTATCATGGGCAAATTATCTCTACCTTAATGATCATCATAAGCACGAAGACGTCCTCTGCTGAACACGGGCCTCCCCCTTAGTAGGGGGGGGAGGTCCCATAATCACCACGCTTGACAGGCGCCTTGGTGATTCCAGTAGATGTTGATATTAGTTAAACAGGTAAATGTGCTGCTGGTGCCCTTTTCCTGAAGTCCCTTGCTGGTTCATCCAGCCAGCACCCGCCGGAATGAGAAGCGGTGGACCTATTATTAAGCCAGGCCTAATGCAAGATCTCTCCCTTACACGGCATCATATTGCTTAACATCAGGATGGTTATTCAGCCTCGGAAGGAAAGGTTCAGAAGTTTATGAATTGCGCCAAAAACAACAGCTATGGGTTTTATCTGCATGAGACTTTATGATGTAACATTTGCATCATGTGTAGGTACCCGCACGAATAGGTACTGTCAGCTCAATAAAACCCAATCAGGCAACAACCTACAAAGTTAATAGATGGCCAGCTACCAGACGCCGTTTTAAGAGCTGCGGCCATAACCCGGCTCTATTCTTCATATATGCCTATAAACATTTTAGTGGTTTTAAATCTTCAGCTTTCTAACCCGGGCACACCCAGGCACGCGTCGGTGTCGCGTGGCAAATGTGAAGCCATACCGTAAAGGAGGCAATCCTACACCACGCCTCGTAAAAGGGTTGTTAGTGCACAATTGTTTATGAAGACACAACTATAAAACACTTACACGGACGGCTTTAGTGTTATGAACACGTAAACAAGCGATTATGGGCAATAGTAGGACATAAAGCCCGTTGAAAAATGTATTAAGATAACATCGGCATGGGAGCTACCGGCGTCGGTCACAGATTAAATGAGTCTTCGGTGTGCTTAAATTTAAAGTGGATATAATAACAAACAATTGATTTAGGATGTGGAGCCAGACGGGTGCCCCAATGACTGTTTTTACAGGTTCGTAACGTCTGCTGCGCCTGCTTTAGATTGTGTTATTTTTGGTAGTGGATTAGTTCCAGGATCCTTGAAGTTAAAGATTCTTTGATTGTTCCCGTTAATCCCACGGTTTCATAGCATTTATCTGAATAGGTATAAGATAACGTTCATACGAATCTAAATAAGTTGATTGAGGTAGTGCTGGACTCTGGTGTCAGTTTGTCAGGCCGCCCGAGCGAAAAAAAGTAGCGTTGTCCCCCAGTGGTGGACAACGCTACTAAATTATTCCCGTTGTCCACCAGTGGTGGACATCGGGAAGAAATGAGTTGCACTGTTCAGGTGTCAAAGTGACAGATGTCAAAGTGACAGATGTCAAAGTGACAGATGTCAAAGTGACAGATGTCAAAGTGGCAGATGTCAAAGTGGCTGATGCCAAAGTGACAGATTTCAAAGTGGCAGATGTCAAAGTGACAGATGTCACAGTGACAGATGTCACAGTGACAGATGTCACAGTGACAGATGTCACAGTGACAGATGTCACAGTGACAGATGTCACAGTGACAGATGTCACAGTGACAGATGTCAAAGTGACAGATGTCAAAGTGTCAGATGTCAAAGTGTCAGATGTCAAAGTGACAGATGTGACTGACAGATTATCGGGCCCTCCGAAGCACGGAACGACAGAAATGCGATCTAATTAAGTAGGTATTGATGGCGGATGGATAAAGGACCAACTACTACATTATAATGTAATGAATACTCATGACTAGCATTATGATGAACTTACATATTACAAACGAATAGAGCGAGGTAGCAATGGTTCAATAGTGTAACTTAGAATCCAACGATACCGGGTTCGTTCCTAGGCTCCGCATCGCACCAATGACTTTTTAAGTTATGTGCGGTTTTCCGTATCTCCGTGCTTTGGAGGCTGTCGGTCCTGGCTGTTATTGATTACCTAATAGCAGTCGTTAAGCCATATCAGAGGCCCTCGGGCGGCCTATCACTGATACACCAGAGGCTAGCACTACCTCAAACGGCATAAAACTAAACGAATAATGTTTTTACAACGAACAAGTGTCATTTCTGATCCGAACTCTGTCAAGAACTTAGTTCAACTTGTTTAAATAAATATCTATTCATAGAAGCTCCACCGAAGTGTCGGAAGTGTGGACCTGTCGGTACTTACGCGGAATCGAACTGGTACTGCGAGTTGAGCACCGTGAACATCTTCTCGTACAGGATGCCGAAGAACCCGTCCATCATCACGCTGAAGTTGGTGTCGCCGCGCGTGTAGTACCTGGAACACGCAGAATTACCAATAGTTACTATGAGAAAAACTTTCCGAGTATTGCGCCTGCTATGTGTGGATATCAGTTCATTACGAGTTTCACGTGGATGACGTGTGACATGCTAACAAAGTATTAATACCTATTCAGCGATAAATGGATATGTGAAATGCCTCAGAGTGCAGAGCTGTGCAAGCCCCAGATTGCAATACAAAGACTGGCACTGCAGTTGTTACGGGCATGCGTACCTACCAGGGCCCCAATTCTACTAAAACAATTGTAATGGCAATTGTCAACAATTTTCGCAAATTTTTCGTTTTTACCTCTTAAAAGTGGTAGAAACGAAAATTTTGTGAAAATTGCCCTGCTTCTCGACGTTTGTATTAAAATGACATATTATGTAGCCTTGAAAAGGTAGGACATGGTCGCGTAGTGAATTTGTTCTTTGCCAAAGTGGTGAAACACGGGAAAGACATTTTTCGTTTATGAGTATTCTGTTACCTTAGTTTAGTACCTACCTAGGCATTACATACGAAGGTTGGAGGAACTAAAATTGCCAGGATAATTCCTAGCGATGCTGGACTAGCAGTAGTATACCAATGATAGAAAAAAACTGACAAATGCTTGCGGCATCCATATATTTTGTAAACTTATCATCATAATCTAAATTAGGTAGGTACTAAATAGATCTAGAGTTTTACTAGTTCGGTATCTTGATTTTTGACAGTCAGAACGGATAGGTACCTAAACTAAATCGAAGTAAGTTGTATAGGTACACAAGTGGGGGTGCCTGTTACCTGTCCAACTGCTCGAAGAGCTGTTCGAAGACATAGGAGTGCTGTTCGTAGATCATGCCGTAGGTGCGCTTGAACATGGAGTGGAACTCCTCGCGAGACAGCTTCAGCAGCTTCCTGAAGAACTCTGAAACAACAGATCAGACCATTAGCTGCAGGACAACTGAAGATAGGGTGGGGAATAGTGTTACTCCATGCAGGATTCATATTTCTTTCACTGTTTCCGTATTGTGTGAAATTTGTACTTAGCTTACAACATGCATTACTTAATATCTAATAGCCAATTGTTTTCCTGTCTGTATATATATATATATATATCTTGATGTCAATAAAGAGTTAATCTATCTATCTATGTATGGAAACCTTGTGGGCACTACAGAATATTTGTGTGATGGTAGGAAACATTAAATATTATACAAATAGAAAATAAAGGAACTCATGAAAAGAGTGATCGAAAAACATAATATTTTATCATCAAAGAAGGGTCTTGTAGAGAAAAGTAGCCTTTTTGGGCTTTGTATTTTAAGTTTATGAAAACTTTAGATTCCTTTTCTATTTATTTTAAATAGGTATTGCCTAATTTTAATCGACAATTACATGAGAGCTCATGCTATGCATTTTCATATTTGAATTTGGGAGTACTACGTAACCTAGCCTTTCATTTTGTCTTAAATTATGTAAGTATCTTAAAAAATGCGGGTACAAAAATATATTAGTACTGGCTGTACCCGCGGCTTCGCACGCGTGGTCATTTCTAAAGGTTAAAAGTACACTATGTAACTATTCCAGACCTAAAATACCAATATACCAAATTTCAGACGTCAAAAAGTTTTTCATCGAATTGAGATACCAAGTACACCAGTTTTTAAGTCAAACCCTAAGCTATCCAACAATGAAAACCGCATTGCAATCGGTCCAGTAGTTTTTAAGTGATGCGCGAACAAACATACAGACAAAGAGATAAAAAGACTAACAAACAGACAGACACGAATTTTTTAAATGTTATATTCTTGTTCAGTAGCTTATTTTGTACCCTAGGCCTTTTTTTTATTATCTTCTTTGTACAGACTTTTTCGTTCATATTGCTTTGATAAGAGCAAAGATATTTATTTTTTTGGAATTTGCTTGTTAGTTTACCACTCACACTCAACTCCACTCAGGTCAAGCAGAGGCACATATCAGGCGAACAATCTGCTTATCTATCTTGTAACTCAAAATAAAATTTAACTGTTTGAAGTTCGACGTGACGAACATATTTTTTTGGAATTTGCTTGTTAGTTTACCACTCACACTCAACTCCACTCAGCTCAAGCAGAGGCACATATCAGGCGAACAATCTGCTTATCTATCTTGTAACTCAAAATAAAATTTAACTGTTTGAAGTTCGACGTGACGAACATATTTTTTTGGAATTTGCTTGTTAGTTTACCACTCACACTCAACTCCACTCAGCTCAAGCAGAGGCACATATCAGGCGAACAATCTGCTTATCTATCTTGTAACTCAAAATAAAATTTAACTGATTGAAGTTCGACGTGACGAACATATTTTTTTGGAATTTGCTTGTTAGTTTACCACTCACACTCAACTCCACTCAGCTCAAGCAGAGGCACATATCAGGCGAACAATCTGCTTATCTATCTTGTAACTCAAAATAAAATTTAACTGTTTGAAGTTCGACGTGACGAACATATTTTTTTGGAATTTGCTTGTTAGTTTACCACTCACACTCAACTCCACTCAGGTCAAGCAGAGGCACATATCAGGCGAACAATCTGCTTATCTATCTTGTAACTCAAAATAAAATTTAACTGTTTGAAGTTCGACGTGACGAACATATTTTTTTGGAATTTGCTTGTTAGTTTACCACTCACACTCAACTCCACTCAGGTCAAGCAGAGGCACATATCAGGCGAACAATCTGCTTATCTATCTTGTAACTCAAAATAAAATTTAACTGTTTGAAGTTCGACGTGACGAACATATTTTTTTGGAATTTGCTTGTTAGTTTACCACTCACACTCAACTCCACTCAGCTCAAGCAGAGGCACATATCAGGCGAACAATCTGCTTATTTATCTTGTAACTCAAAATAAAATTTAACTGTTTGAAGTTCGACGTGAAAAACATATTTTTTTCTGAAAAACATTAAAGTTCCAAAGACAACATTAATTATAAATTATCTCGCCCTCCTTTTAACAATTATATTTCCAGCATTAAACTGCATTTTTTTTATAATGTAGTTGAAGATTCCCAGACTATATGTAAAAATTAACAGTTAGCGTTGTGTCGCATGTGCAATAACCCGGTATACCTACCTATTACAAGCAAGTATACCTAACTATGTCACCACTCCCGGGACAGAGAGACAATGACCTCTCAGAAAGAGTTGGGCCATTATTGGTAATGGATAAATCTAACAGGAAAACCCAGTCTTATTTATAAGACTGGGTTTTATACAATACCTATAATCTTTCCCGCCCGCGACTTCGACCGCGCGGATTACTGCTTATGGCGAAAAAAAGCAATGTGCTTCTAGGATATTAAAAACCAATGCAAAAGTGGGTATAGCACCAATGCTCTTGAAGTTTTATGTCAGACTTGTTATTTCGTTCCATGGTAACCGTTCCTTACAGCGAGTAATCAACATTTTCTAGTTTTCCCGTGAAAACTTAAAATTTTCCGTATGTTTTATTCTAGGGTATAAGCTATCTCCATTCCAAATTTGTCAAAAAAATCCGTCCAGCCGTTATCGCGTGAAAGCTCCCCAAACAAACAAATAAACATACAAACAAACAGACAATGTTTCACTTTTATTATTGGTATGGATACTACCCTGGGTATCCCTAGCCTTCAAAACTTACTAAGTAGTTTTTAGTTTTTATTTAATTGCTTGGCTCCTACTCATCGGATTGAGATACCAAGTATCTACACTAGTTTTTAAGTCAAACCCTAAGCTATCCAACAGTGAAAATCGCATCGCAATCGGTCCAGAAGTTTCAACGTGATGCGCGAACAGACAAACATTAAAAGTGTGTTTGGCTTTCAGGCCAGTGTAGATTCTAATTAAAGTTTTGCAAAACAATAATGTTCTTCAAGATGACTCAAGTCGTTCCGCAAGAAGTTTTGAGGACACTCTTGGAAATCTCGGAACAAACACGATTATGCGTAGGTAATTACCAAACAACCGCAGAACTCCTTTGAACTTCGAGAGTTCCGAGTTCGAGATGGATTTCTTTAGAAACGGGCAAAATAAAATAAAACATTTCCTCACTTTTCAGCTTCCTTACTTTCTGTGTACATTCAATAAATTCTGTGAAGAATAGACATTCGGAATGAATCGGCTTCTGCGAAGTCAATAAAACAAACATCTGCCAGCGCCACAGATATAGCGCTAGTTACTAGTGGTACAGAATAATCAAGTACACGCCACTAGGTATTTCTTGTCACTGCCCGAAATAGTTTACCTATAGTGCTATTGGGCCCGCTTGCCACATGTTTGTGATCAATATAGTTCGCAAATGTTTGAGTCAGATACGTAGGTCAGATACAATATTTTTATTTTAAACATGCCTAGTAGATATGTGTATTTATGGGGTATCGGTGGGTACGTTCAGCGTCAGAGTTTACAAACGTGTCTGTTAATCTAATATTGTGTTATAGTACTAACTATAACTGCGGTATAACTATACCTACTCTAAAAAGAGGCGATAAAGCTAGTAAGTGTAACCAAATAGGGTTAATCTAATTTCTTCATGTTTCAGAATCTTCATATGTATTACTTATACTGTTGCCTAAGGGCACATTAAGCTGTCGGCCCCGGCTATTACTGATTAAATAAGAGTCGTTAAACCATGTCAGAGGCCCTCGGGCGGCGTGACAAACTCTGACTCCAGAGGCCTCCTACCTCATACGACAAACAAACAAACAACTTATACTGTGACTGAATGTAGAAATAGGTTAATTATTATATACTTATAATAAGGCAGTAAGTACCGAAAGTTCTGTACAATTTAGATAATGAAAAAAAACTATAACATTTTTTAAATCATGTCTGTCTGTTTGTATGTTCGCGCATCACGTAAAAACTACTGTACTGATTGAGATACGGTTTTCACTATTAGATAGCTTAGGGTTTGACTTAAAACTGGTGTACTTGGAATCTTAATCTGATGATTAGGATCCGAGCAATCGAAAAACTATCCGACGCACGGCTGAACGGAATTTGGTATTTTCTAACTTATAGGTAGTTTTGGTCCTGGAATAACACGTCTTAGGTAACTTTTAAACTAGAGAAATGACCACGCGGGCAAAGCCGCGGGAACAGCTAGTGTATAATATTTTACATGTTCTAACCATCGGAAAACGAGACGCGAAATTGGTGATGTGGCATTGTGGCAGTCGCAAAAACTTTCTTAACGCAATCAGACAAACTGAAAGCTGAAAGTGCCACTTAATTCGGCGTTAAGCCACAACTAGAAATATCAATGAATAGTATGAAACTCCTACAAACGTATGATGCTCTGTTACATTCCGAACAAAATAAGGATAATTTTAACGAATACTGAGTGTTTTTCTGTCCACTGTACTAACGTAAAGTTAAATTAGCATAACAATAGGCCTCCTAAAGTAGAAGCAGAGAGAGTATCAACTGCGAGACTAAGCCCACACTAAACGTCCACATGTGCGTGTTGCCAGTGATTACATACGGCACTGAGACGTGATCGCTAACTATTGGTCTCATACACAAGCATAAAACTCGCGCAGCGTGCAATGGAGAGAGCTATGCTCGGTGTTTCACTACGTGATAGAATCCGAAACGAGTAAATCCGTAGAAGAACCAAGGTTACCGACCGCTCTCTGAGTTTGCAAGTTGACGTGGCAATGGGCAGGCCATATAGTTCGCAGAACCGATAACCGCTGGGGAATAAAGGTTCTGGAATGGCGGCCATGAACAAGCAAGCGAAGTATAGGGAGACCCTCCACACGATAGACCGACGACATTATAGTCGAATGTAGTCGATGAAACGTCCACAAAGAGTTGCTGCTGGTTGCAGTGCCAATGAAAAATAAATCTGATTGAGAAATGTATAAAATTAAAGATATAGGTTCCTAGTTAGATGCAAGAACGCATAAAAGTACTTACTAGTTTAAGGGATAAGATATGGCACGCTTTGATATTCACGTAAACAAAAACTGGACTAGATACAACTACAGGCAAAGAACCATACATACAGTTACAATCCCCACCGTCGTGCTTCATGTGCATCAACAAAGATACGTAGACGTACAGTCTACGTATCTTACACAACACAATAAATACACACCACACACAATATAGCATACGAACCGTCAACAAGTTTGACTGAGAATATTGCTTTCTTCAGTTGCGTTGATACCAAGACAGTGATTTGCCTTTGTTTGTTTGTCGTATGAAGTAGTGCTGGCCTCTGGTGTAAGAGTTTGTCAGGCCACCCGAGGGCCTTTCACATGGCTTAACGACTGCTATTAATCAATAACAGCCGGGTCCGACAGCTTAACGTGCCCTCCGAAGCACGGAGCGATGGCAAAACGCATATAACTTAGAAAAGTCATAGCCTAAGCCTATATAATATAATTGAACCCGGTATCGTTGGGTTCTAGGTTGTACCACAGAATAAATAATAGTACAAGGTTGCACTATTGATCCGTTAGGCTACCATCGCTATAGATAAAAATACCATCGTTTGCCTATTGTAATATGTACTTATTAAGAAAAACAATCATGATGGGTACCATTAGCCAACCGTTAGCTGTCTTCATGATCGCACGCTGAACTGACGACGCAGAATAAATGATAGTACTATGGAGCGAGAAAGTGCGGATGCGGAAAGCGAGCGGACTATAAAGATAGTAATTCGAAACGGAATTTCGGGCATACCTTCAGCAGTGTTACGATTGTTACAACTTACACTTTTGTGAAATACACACTTGCATAGTATTTAGCAGCTTCAAGTAAGTGTAATTAAGAACCGCAGCACTCGCTTTTCACGCTTTGACAAGCTGGGTATAGTTTGGGATACCTTTGTGTGCTGAAGAAATAAATGTATCAAGATAAAGCTGTCAAAATTTAGGAATTAGATACCTATAGGTACCTAGATAAGTACAGATATTTACTTTCCATACGCATTTTCTCAAATCTTCCTATTTGCAGGCAAATAATATAGGTACGTACAAGTTGCACGCACATAATTTGGGCGCTTTGGGCTTGTTATCAAGTTAAAGTCTTTCTCAAACGAATTGAGCGTAAGTATAGATAGGTACTTACGTAGTAGCTAAGTAAAGGTGTTATTATTAATTGAGAAGGAACCGTCGTTACGGGGGCTAATCACGCGCTTAGCTATTTTAATGCGCTTTGTCACGAACACATGAGTGTTAATGTTGTTAATGTTGTTATCATTATAAAACAGTAAACTATACAGAAACTAGTTTTTGCCCGCGGCTTCGTCCACGCGGGATACATTTTATAGCGATAAAAATATCCTATTTCCTTCTCCAGGGTTCAAACTATCTCCACTTTCCACACCAAATTTCAACTTACTTCATAGTTAGATTATTATTATTATTTTTAATTTATAGTAATCTTATGATTACATTTTCTGTTCATATTTAGCTAGTAACACGTCTAGCTGACTAGTAGTTTAGCGACCGTGGAATTTTATGAAGAATGTTAGTTCACATTCACAAGGATTATGTGTATATTTGTGTACCTCATAATAGTGATACATCTGTGTTTTTTTATTACCATAAGCCGTTTTGTGAACTACCAATAAAAGAAAAGGTCAGTTCAGCCGCATAAAGGTAACAAAGAGACAGAGAGAAAGTTACAACTTTTTTTTCTTGTTACTTTTCCTTGTATAATATTACAGTATTGAAGAAGTATGGATATTAATAACTGCATACTACAAATTAGAGCATTTCGGTATAACGTTCTCGCGAATGTTACAAGGTGTAGATCGGAAGATTCGAGCATTTTGTCGAACACTCATCTCATTCTACGAATCTACTTAACTTACATGATATGGAAAGTTAGTGTAGTAAGCATGGAGATGCATTTTTCCGAAACTACCGGAATTGGATCATTCTCGTAAGATCCATACTGTACCTATTGACTATTTTTTTCTCTTTAGATCCCATTTTGAAAGATTCCAAAAGAATAACCCAAATCTGAATTAAAAGTTTCGGGTATTCATGTACATATAAGTAGGTACAGAATAAATAGTAGTACTGCGATATAAGTAAGTAAGTAATAAGTTTATAATCAAATAACCGGACCAGTGCGAGTTGAACTCGCATTGTTTCCGTACGATGAATATTATATGTACCTATCGCACAATATTGAGAGATATGCCATATTATTTTAAGAATATAGACTTCTTATAGGTTTACCTTCAATCTAGAAGTAAACAACTACATATTTTTCTGTTTTTTTTTAAAATGTATTTTTGTTTGTTTTAGAAATAATATTTTGATGGTAAGGTTACATCTATTGTCCTAAATAACATTAACCTCGGGTTTCTGAAACGTTTGTTAACGTTGACAACAGATTAAGTCTATTGCTGTCTTTGTCATTTGTTTAGTGCCAGATAGAGGCAGCGCTAGAATTAATCTGTTGTCAAAGTTGATTAGCGTTTCAGATACCCGAGGTTAAACTCTTTACATTAAAATTATTTAAAAAAACAAGACCCTCACAACAAGCCCTTTCATTTGATATGTCACACGGTGAAAATTTCTAATCTGCCCCCCAGAAGTGACGTGTTTGGGTCACAGAAATTCATATGTTTGCCAAATAGCGAATTGACTGTGACAGACGGACAGAAAGACACCATAGTAATCCAATAAGGTTTTTTATTTACAATTGAACGTACGAATACCTAAAAAGATAATTTACAAATGTAATTAAATTATTCATACCTACTAATGTAGGTAGGTAGGTACAATCTGTGGTCACTCTGTTTGTGTATGAAGTTGGATTTTCTGGTCACCGGAAATCGGGACATTTACAAAGAGAGCGAGACTTCTGTACGGAGTACTATTATTTATTCTGTGCTGTGGTGTGGGGAACCTAATTTATGATTTAGTAACCTACTTACACATTCATTCAAATATCTATAGGAATCACAATTGTTTCATATTGTAGGATAGGACTCTACCAGAACTCTACTTATGCTGTCAGTAGGTATGTGGATGATGCAATGCGGCGCATACTGACGTAGATTTAGTTTAGGCCTGTTAGTTCATGCGCAGAATGAATAACATTGTTTCAGGCCGCCTACAGCGCAAACAGGAACTAATAATTATTCATACAAGGCATTTATTCATTACTAGCTGTACCCGCTGCTTCCCACGCGTGGTCATTTCTTTAGACTAAAAGTACCATAATGTGCTATTCCAGGACCTAAAATACCAATACTTATACCAACATTTGTTAAAAATTTCTTCAGACGTCAAAATATCAATTGCTCGGCTCTAATCACCAAATACCAATTACACCAGTTTTTAAGTCAAACCCTAAGCTATACTACATTGAAAACCGCATAGCAATCGGTCCAGTAGTTTTTACGTGATGCACAAAAATACAGACAAACAGACAGAAAGACGCGAATAAAAATAATGTTCCGTAGCTTATTTTATGGTACCCTAGACCATTTTTTTCATTTGAGTTCTTTGTACAGTCTTTTTCGTACCTATTGCTTTATTATAAGTATAGATAGATGACTGTGCCAAGTTGCATCAAAATCCGTCCAGTAGTTACAGCGTGATACGTGTTATTTCAAATAACTTTCAACCCCTATCCTGCGGAACCACTTTAATTTTTCGGGATGAAAAGTATCCTATGTCTTACCTCGTAGTATGAACTCAAATCATACCAAGTTTCATTTGAAATCATTTTGGTTTCAATATAGAATACTGCGAAACATAAAAAATAAATAAATAAAATGTCTTCTATGTATAGAATTTGAACCCATATCCCGAAGGAACCCCATTTTTTTCGGATTAAAATGTATCCTTAATGTATCCACCCATCATATAAACTATGACTGTGCCAAGTTTCATCAAAATCCGGTCCAGTAGTTTCAGCGTGATACGTTTTCTTTTAAATAAATTACAACCCATATCCTGGGGGAAGCCTTTAATTTTTCGGGATTAAAACTATCCAATGTCCTACCTCAAAATATGAACTCAAATTATATCAAGTTTCATTTGAAATCATTTTGTAATTTCAGCATGATGCCCTGCCAAGATACAGACAGGCAGAAGGACACACAGACGACAGACAAAAATGGGAAAAAAAAAAAAAAAACTTCAATGTATAGAATTTGGACCCCTGTCCCGGGATAAAAAGTATCTTTAATTTTCACCCATCATATAAGCTATGACTGTGCCAACTTGCATCAAAATACGTCCATTAGTTTCAGCGTGATACGTGTTCTTTTAAATACCTTTCCACCCCTATCCTGCGGGAACCCTTACATTTTTCGGGATGAAAGTATCCAATGTCCTTCCTTCCTCGAAGTATGAACTCAAATCATACCAAGTCTCATTTGAATTCGTTGAGTAGTTTCGGCGTGATGCTATGCCAAGATACAGACAGACGGACAGACAGACCGACAGAAAAAAAGAAAAATAAAACATTTTTGGCTTCAGTACCTAATATAAAACAGACTCCAAAAAAATTACTAAATTTCTTTAATTTACAGAATTTGGACCCTTATCCCACAGGAACTCTTTATATTTTCGGGATAAAAAGTATTCTTAATTCTCAATCATCATATAAACTATAACTTTGCCAAGTTGCATCAAAATCCGTCCAGTAGTTTCAGCGTGATACGTGTTCTTATAAAAATCTTTCAACCCCTTTCCTGCGGGAACCCTTTAACTTTTCGGGATGAAAAGTATCCTATGCCCTACCTCGTAATATGAACTCAAGTTATGCCAAGTTTCATTTGAATTCATTTAGGAGTTTCGGCGCGATGCCTAGCCAAGATACAGACAGACAGACAGACAAAAATGAAAAACATTCCGGTTTTGGCTTCAGTATCAAATATAGAACAGCCCCCAAAAAAATTTTACTAAATATCTTCAATGTACAGAATTGGACCTGTTACAGTTTTATTATAAGTATAAATTTATCATCAACATTGTCAGCCCATTACTTCCCACAGCTCTCATCCTCGAACTGACATCCTTATTTAAATACTAGCTGTGCAGTTTTTTTTTAGAGTAATCTACGTGCTATTTCAAGACTTACCAATATACCCACATTTGATCAGAAATTCCTTTAGCCGTCAAAAAGTCTTTTATCGATTGCTCGGCTTCTACTCATCGGATTGAGATACCAAGTACTCCAGTTTTTAAGTTAAACCCAACAGCAAAAACCGCATCGCATTCGGTCCAGTAGTTATTTCGTGATGCACGAACCATACAGACAAACAGACAGACACGATTTTAATAAATGTTATATTCTTGTTCAGTAGCTTATTAAAAGTAGTTTTTTTATTATCGTCTTTGTACAGACTTTTCGTACTTATTGCTTTATTATACAGTTTCTAAATGCAAAAGAACGGATCTTTAAATCTTTTCCACGTTGAATTGTATACCATGGAAAATGATACACAATAATAGGTGATTTTCCGTGTTGTTCCGTGCGTGCTTCGTGTCGTGTTTTCATACATTTTCATTAAATTTGTCAGGAAACATTTAACTATAAGAATAGTTACTTATCAATCAATAAAATAAGAATTTCATGAATAACTGAATACGTGATATAAATCAGTCACTTTATAAAGAATAATTAATCTACTGGAACGAAAAGGAAACAAACGAAACATAATTTTATGAACATGCATCTGTGTTCAAAAGGTACCTTCCTGCTGTAGAAAAACTTTACTACTTACTTACCTTTTTTAACCTCCGAGCAAAGAGACGGGTGTATAAGTTTAGGTTGTGTATCACTGTGTCACTGTGTATGTGTGTCTGTGGCATCGTAGCTCCCAAATGAATGAACCAATTTTGATGTGGTTTTTACTTTTTGAAAGCTGATGTGATGGAGGTGGTTCTTAGATATAATGGGGGAAGAGGGGGGAGGGGGGGAGAGGGGGGGGGGGTGAGAATCGTAGCTTTCAAACGAATGGACCGATTTAGATGCTGTTGTTTATATTTCAAAGCTGAGGTAATCGAGATGGTTTTTAGCTATAATGAGGGAATGGGGGAGGGGGGTGAGGATCACACCACACACGAATATCCCGATTTTGAAGCGGACAAGCTAGATACCAATCGATTCGTCTCCAGGTATATAGTGACATTGGTTTTTTTTTTACCCGACAACCGAAAAGCAAAGTTATGTGTTCAAACTGTGTCAGGCTAAGTATTTTTTACACAAACAAAACAAACAAAATATTATGTTTGTTTTTGTTATTTTTTGCCACAGACATAGGTACACACCCTAAAATTATAACACTCCTCTCTTTTCGCGCATTCGGGGGTTAAAAATCTAGCGCGTCTCTATACTGCGTTCGTCTCCCTAAGACATTGGTGTTTTAAGTCTCATTTCCCAGTAATTTCGCTGGAAACATTGCGCATCAACCCGAAACACAGCACTACTGCTTAGCAGTTGGATCTCTAACAGAGGTGTGATACTACCCCAGTCTATCGATTACTTTGCAGCTACAGCGATTATCACAGACTGTTTATCAGTGGCTATGAGTAAGTCGAGTAGCCCCATGGCATCCCATAAATAACCCTCACTATCACTCCGCGTCGTCTTTCAACAGACGTCTACAGATGCTGCTATATGTTAGGAGAGTTCTGTTACTACGCCTATCAAATTATGGGTATTATTTATGGGCTTTCGGTGTGAAGTCACTTATGGATGTGGCGACAACGACACGTCGAGG
Organism: Alsophila aescularia; assembly: GCA_946251855.1. Lineage (NCBI taxonomy): Eukaryota > Metazoa > Arthropoda > Insecta > Lepidoptera > Geometridae > Alsophila > Alsophila aescularia. Next base: position 28,794,864 of record OX276379.1, on the reverse strand, counting down.
AACCTCGAGTAGCCATGTTACAAAGTATACATACAACATGTATACACAGTATTACCTACAACAGGCAAGGAAGTTTAAAAAACGACGAAGTCTCAGCCGCACACAGACAAATGAAGCCTAGCAAATGGTTGCGTATCTGTTCGTGAATGGATAATTCGTGGTAACAGTTTCATCTAAAAATACTGCATTGTTTTTAATTTATTCTTGATTAATATATTTTTTCCGCCCCTTTAGGCTTTAGCTGCAAACCAGCGCTGCGTGCCTTCGGCAAACAGCCTAATGCTAAGGTGAGGCCCATTCAGCACCACTTATATTAACTATTTTTTAATACCACGTTTTTATTAAGTCACTTTCTTATTCGTCTGTCAGACTGTCGTTTCGGGTGGAATCTTGCAATTTAAATTTCGAGCACTTCCCGATTAGCTATCTGGCTGAAATTTTCAGGGTAGCTCACAACTCGATGACAATCTGATGACAATACATTATACATTCATTAAAAAGGGCAATCTAAAAAAAACTGGTTTTTAGTTTAGTTTTTAATCTACATTAGCTGTTTGTTTTTTCTTTGTTCTTCCTTTTCTTTTGTACATAATTCCTTCATTATTGTAATTATCTGTATCTTATTTTTTGAGTGTTGAATAAATGTATTTTCTTTCTTTCAGTCTTTATACTAAACTAGCTTTCCCGCCCGCGACTTCGTCCACGCAAACTACAGTTTATCGCGAAAAAAAGCTTCCTATGGATATTAAAATAAAACCAATGCAAAAGTAGTCACAGAATAAATAATAGTATAGCACCAACGCTCTGGATGTTTATTGACAGGCTTGTTATATCGTATCCATGGAAACCGTTCCTTACAGCGAGTAATCATTATTTCCCAGTTTTCCCGCAGAAACTTACAATTTTCCGGGATAAAAAGTATCCTATGTTTTATTCCAGGGTATAAGCTATCTCCATTCCAATTTCATCAAAATCCGTCCAGCCGTTATCGCGTGAAAGCTCCCCAAACAAACATACAAACAGACAACGTTTCACTTTTATATATTGGTATGGACTACTGAACCGGTATTGATTAAACTTTTGGTTTGGAATTATCCCGAATATATTTATTTATTATTTATTAAATTTATAACAACTGAGACAACACTGCAGGTGTATTACCGCAGATTGGACAGTGAAAATTATAGCGACAGACTGGCTAGATAAGGCCTTTCGATACCATAAAATCAGCTCCAACGGAAAGTTAATAATAAATTTTGTAACGAGGACATATTAAGATATTATAAGGCCACAGAACCCAGATAACTAATCTGTTTGTCAGAGAATCAGAAGGCTTCCTCAATGTCGAGTCAATTACCTTCCCAAGATGTTTTCTAAATGGGGAAACCCTTAAAAAACGATGCATGAAGACATATTTCAGTCGTTTCCCCGGCGCCGGTGCCGACGCTGGACATTAATTGCATCAGGGCTGGGCTTGGACTGGCTTTGACCAAATATGGTCAAAGCCTGAACCACAGGTTAAATACCAGTTAATATGTAACCGGGCACATGTCCAATGTCGCAGACGGAGCAATCAGATGGTGGCTGTATCTCCAAGAAAGGGATAGATATATTATTGACTTATTAATATTGATTTGTTGGAATGTTGGACGCGACAGGTTTATGATGCTTTCGAGTGTTTGTAAAGTCCTGGTGTTCTTAATGTTGAAATTACAAAGATAACCCTAAAATCACATTGATAGCATGTTTAGGGATAAGTCGATCTTTAGCCACAAAAATTCAAATGAGTACAATATGTATACATTATTAGGTAATGTCACCTGCCTTTTTAATAACTGCAGTAAATTTTAACATTGAATTAGCGGATTTTCCCGGCTTCCGCGAATTCTCTTTAGATCAATTATTTATATAACACATTCTCAGAAATCAACCTACGCATAGGGGAAAACCAGATCAAAAGATGTTTGTATTATCTGGGAAAAAATCTAACGGACCAGGTGCGATGGTTAATAATGGTGGTTGGTTGATGGTGCCCTTGTGTTATAATAATTTAATGATAATATTAACTGCAAAAAGTTCATAAAAATATTAATAATTAATAAAATTTCTTTGCAACATTCTTTGACGTCCTTGAGACATTAAATAATATTTATCCTCAAAACCGCCGAAATTATAATTGATGATTCATGTACACAAGAAAACAACTCACCGATAAAATTGATTATGTCGAAGCAAGGTGGATACAATTCATAACCTAACAAAAACCTACATAATTTAAAACAGCAGTCTGATAATCCGCCAGTAACTTGTTTACGGGCGGATTATCAGCCTGGAAGATCGAAGATTAGAAACGAAGCAGGTCAGCATATCAATAATCTATACTTCTAAGGTCCCATTCACACGTACCACAACCACACCACATCGAAGTGACAAAACGTGGTTAGGCAGTGGTTACGTGTTAATAGCGGCTTTTTGCAGTTGGTAACTACAAAACGTCGATGTGGTTGCGTTGTGACTGCTGTTTTCACACAGACAGATCGACTCCGGCTTTCGTAGAGGAAACACGCGTTGACTGATCGAACTCATGGACATCGGAGAGGAGTCATTGGTGTTGCTATCGGGGGAGGGCACAGGCGCGGGACTTGCGCGCATAGTGTCGTTGTGTCGACGCAACGTTGTGTTTGCGATGTGGCCGGTCGCTAGTGCGCGGTGTCGCTGGTGGTCGCGATGTGGTTGCGATGTTATCGGTATCGCCCACGCGGTCGATCGCGGCAAAATGTGGTCCGTGTGAATGAAACTAATCATTTTCATACAAATTAGCACCCGCCCACGTGGTGTGGTTGTGGTACGTGTGAAACAAGCCTTACACACAGTATAAAAGCGCAAGTAACTCTGAGTGTGTGTGTCTGAAATTTGGTATGGAGATTAGTTTGAACCGTAGGTAAGGACGTAGCATAGGTACATTGTGTCCCTTTATTCAGTACATATAATAAAAAAAAGATTTAAAAAAAAAACAGTACCTAACTGAAGTCCGCGCGGACGAAGTCATAGGCAAAAGCTAGTTTTATATAAACTAGTAGTGTAACTAGCTCGTTTTATAGTTTTGTATTTTAAATACACTAAAAATACAGGTTTAACTGTATTCATTCATGTGTCATGTGGCGCTTCCCTATCCAGTATCCATACCAATATATAATAGTGAAACGTTGTCTGTTTGTTTGTTTGTTTGTTTATTTGAGGAGCATTCACGCGATAACGACTGGACGGATTTTGATGAAATTTAGAATAGAGATAGCTTATACCCTGGTATAAGCTATCTCTATAATAAAACATAGGTACAATACTTTTTATCCCGGAAAATTGTAAGTTTCCGCGGGAAAGTTGGAAAACGTTGATTTATCACTGTAAGGAACGGCTGCCATCACAGAATGGTCTGTGGTTGCCATGGAACCGTGATAACAAGTGTGTCAATAAACATCAAGAGCGTTGGTGCTATACTTTTGCATTGGTTTTTAATATCCTAGAAGAACATATTAAAGGATGCTTTGTTTCGCGATAAACTAGACCGCGCAGACGAAGTCGCGGGCGGGTAAACAATAAAATTAAAAGGAATTGAATAAACATTTATGGCACAACAATAACATTCATGTTGCGAGTTGTTGGCAGTCGTTGATAGCCTAGCAGTTTATTAGTACTACTTTTTTTCCAACGTTACCGAGTACGATCCTAGGCTCCGCATCAATGACTTTTCTAAGTTATGTGCGTTTTCCACCGCTCCATGCTTCGGAAGGCACGTTAAGCTGTCGGTCCCGGCTGTTATTGATTAATAGCAGTGGTTAAGCCATGTCAGAGGCCCTCGGGCGGCCTGACCAACTCTGACACCAGAGGCCAGCACTACCTCACACGGCAAGCAAGCTAGGCAGTCGTTGCGCGACTCAGGCCTCAATTATTTATTATTTTAGAGCGCAGGATTATTTAATCTGTGGCGCAGGTAACGCATCTTCCTCGGTTTATAATATCATTGCACAGCAAGACGCGAAGACGGATGTGTCCACTGGTCTCATACTTGCTCAGATTTAGTTCAGCCGATAGTAGAGCTAGTACTACGGTATCTAGAGCAATGCCTGCTTCATGAATGTTTCATAGAGTCGTTAATACCATAATGTTGGCGTTGACGTTGTTTTTTATTAACCATTTAACCTGCTTTTGGTGTTATAGTTTGGTTCACAGCAATTTTGTGTTAGCAGTTTTATTTATGTTCCTTCTGTCGCGATTAGGAAGTAGGCACTATTACTCTACACTAATATTATACAGAAAAGATTGGAGTTTTTATATTTCTGTTTGTAGGTAATGGATAAACGCAATCCAATTTAAAAAAATATTTCACTGACAGAAAGCTATACTATTCCAGATGGACATAAGCTACTATTCCCTTTTTTGTTCTATTTTCTACATTTTTTTTATTTTTTTTTTTCAAAAAGCCGTAGGGCAGAGCAGCTACTTAAATATGTATCGCTCACTCGATATCGCACATTAACGTAATGTGCGCTAGCATGTGCGGTGCACGAAGGACTAAAGGAGGTAACTGGGAATACCTACACCAAATTAAGTAGATTAAAATCATTATAAAGTCCAGAAGCACCACAACAGTCCGTTCCAAAAAGAAAGGCATCCAGGAAATATGGTCAGGTCCATTTTATGTATTTTAGAAGTAGGTATATCATCATCATCATCATCATCAGTCTATATTTGTCCATTGCTGGACGTAGGCCTCTCCTAATGCACGTCACTGAGCTCGATCTTCACTCTCCTCATCCATTTTCTGCCAGCCGCTTTTCGCTGGTTTTCCACCTCCACCTGGCCACAGGGCGTCCTACACTACGTTGCCTACTCGTGGTTTTGTAGTGCCACTGGCTTCACAACATCAATCAAACACTCGCGTCCAGTGAGACGAGCACACGAACAAGTTAATTAAGCTGTCCGGTCGCCATTACCCTATTCAAATATTGACACTTTCGCCCATTTCATCACGTCGTGGAGAGAAACTGTGTGCACCCGTGGACAAGGGACAGCTCTCCCACGGTGCGTTTATTATTGATAATTTGTAGTTGCAACAGCTTGGCTCTGTACAGAATTGAAGACAAGAGCACATAACGTGCTAAGTAATACGAGTACAGAAAAGTACAAACAGTAACTAATAATAAAAGGCTATAATTTAAACGGTCAGCAGAGAACTCCTGTTTTCGTCAGCTCTAAAATATATTCTGTCAGCAATTTAACGGAAATGGGCAGCAGCTTGTGAACAAATAAATTAAATTAAAAATATAAATAGCCCCCGACATCTTCATAATTATAGGTAAGAATCTTCTCGATCATCTCGGCTTTCACACCGAAAAAAACGCATCAAAATCTGTCCATTCATTTGGGAGCTACGATGCCACAAACAGATACACACGTTAAACGAAAAGAACCCCCCTTTTTGCATCAGGGGTTAACAAAACAAGATCTATCAGCAAATAAAACTAACTAGAATGATCCGGAAAAGGAGAGTAATTTGTTGTAGTAGGCCTCTTTCGCAAGAGACCGCCTGGGAAAGTGCCACGCTTTTGTGAGATATTCAACCGCCAATCAGTAGTGTGTAAACCTTTCAGTTTCTGTTTGAAGGGCAATGTTTCCAGCGAAATTACTGTCGCTGCAATGTGTCTTAATCAGGCCTGATTTCCTTAGGTATCTCGAGCGCCAGCCTTAGAGGTAAAGTTACACTGTGGCGTCAGTTCAGTTCCATTCCATCCAACACCAACCAATATATTTGGTGGGATAAGATAGGCTTTAACTTCGACCCTATTTGCGCCAAACTATTATCTTCAAGTTGGAGATTACGCCAAGTTAAATTGGCCCGAGCCTGAAAGGACTCGATCTCTCCCTATTGCTGAACTGAAACTTGTTAAACGACCCTTTCGAATAAACAAGTAAACTAGTTAGCCGACGTAATTAGACAAACCCTTTTTCCTTGGCCCAAAGGCTTTGGTAATAAGCTCTAAGTATGTGCTATTCGAAGACCTAAAATACCAATATACCAACATTTGATCAAAATTCCTTCAAAATTTTGTTTTTTTTTTTATCGATTGCTCAGCTTCTTCTCATCGGATTGAGATACCATGTATCCCAGTGTATTTCAGGACCAAGAGTATAAATTACAATATACTACATTTTATCGATTGCTCGGCATCATCGGATTAAAATACCAAGTACCTACCGCAGTTTTTAAGTCAAACCCTTAGCTATCCAACAGTGAAACCCGCATCGCAATCGGTCCAGTAGTTCTTACGTGATGCGCTTACAAACATACAGACAAACAAACAGACAGACACGAATTTTAAAAATGTTATGTTCTTGTCAGTATCTTATTTTAAGTACCCTAGACCATTTCTTTTTAATTATCTTCTTTGTATAGTCTTTTGCGTTGTTATTACTTTATTATAAGTATAGATAGATAGATACATAGAATAGCGACGCCTATGCTTGAAACAGACAAACGAGAAATTACAATCGACTTCTGTTTTGCTCGAGTTTTGTACCTAATCTGAGAATGAGGCCATTCTTTTAAAAGTGCCTAGGTTTCAGTGTTTCAGTTCAGTAAACTTATATATAAACTGAATCTGTACGTACCCAGCTCGCATTAGTCACGGGTCGAGTCCGCCTGCCACCACTGTTTATACCTCCAGTTACTTACAAGAGAACAAAACCCAAACCGCAGCGCTATCGTCATAACAACTGGAGACTGAGACTAAACACCCAGCTACCCTGCCTTACCAACTTACCTAGTAGTTTATTAATAGTAGTATATTATTATATCATGATTAAAAGATATAATAAATTAGTCTAGTTCAATAAATGTACCATTAAAGTGCTTTGGCACGACATAGAATAAATAATAGTACTACGGCCAGTAGGTACGTAAGAAATATACCAAGACGCGAAATGAACACAGCACAGAGTGGAGTACACAATGGAGTAGGTATCTTCGGGTCTATATTGAAGAAAACTGATTGCTATTTTGGATTTAAGAAAAAATACTGCAGTCTGCCTAACAATTTACATTTAAAAAAACACAAATTGATCTCAATCAACTCTATTTCTCAGGAAAACATTTCTCACAAAAACTGGCTAAAACAAATCGTAATTTTGTTTAATATTTTTTTGGACTTACAGACATTTATTTTTAAGCCATAAATGCTGTGCTTCTTCCGAAAAAATGACCAGATGATTCCTAAGGACAAAAGCTTTTAACTACGAAATAAAACCTTCCCTCGATGCTCCTTTATTTAGTCCCATTCTGTATGCTATGCTTGTATCATTTTTAACTCCGTCTGAAAATGCATGGACCCAATTTAGCAATTCTTTTGTTGTTGTACCTCGTACAACCTATCACATTTTACTAACCCACGCAGTGCATAATTTGAGGAAACCTGATTCAGATTGTACTTAAGATAGTTAAGATAGGAAGGCCTACAACACAAAAAGCCTGCTCTCTCACCAAGTCCAGCAAGCTGACCCGTGTGATCCACCGTGGTGTCCATTATATTTATATAAGTCTAACCGACATCCCGGTGATACTACTAATCCTAGTGTAGACTGTTTTAAATCCAAATTAAACAGCTAGCTTATCCTGCAAAAGTTCAATAGTTTTGAGGAATTTAAAATAATATTATAATACTAGCTGTGACAAAGTAGCCCAGCAGTGTTTGGTTGGTTAGTTCGTAATACTACAGATAGATAGCGTTACCGTCCCCATAAGACGGGTTCAAAGAAGCTAGTGGAAAGATTTGGATGACAACGCATAGGTCTCGCTCCTCGCTAGCCGAATTGGTAAAGTCATGTGCCGCGCTGAGGCGGCACAATATGCGAGTTCGAAACTAGTCCGTGATCCAAAAAAAAACCATTAGGAATAGAAGATAGATAGATAGATAGAAGATAGATAGATAGATAGATTATGTTAATTGTATGTTTTTTTTTACATTTTTATTGTAATTCATATTGTGTTGCTTGTATTGATTTTATTTGATTTTTGTTATTTATTTGAAATGTTTTTTATGCCAAATTTTGTTTTGTTTTTTTGTGAAGGTATATATTTTTTTTTTTAATTATTGGTTCATGGATATTTGTTGTATACTAGTTGTATACACGCTGCTGTAGTGTGTACTTACCTACTTATTTGATTATGGTGCTTATTATTTTTACTATGATTAGCTTTTGTGCCGTGTAAACAAGTTTACCAATAAATGAGTCTTAATTATTCAATAATTTCATAATACTAAACGTGTAGTATTTTGTGCCTACATGAAGGCGACTATGTACCTACCTACCTACTAGCTACCACCACAGAATAAATATTAGTACAAGCAGCAAAGGCTATAAACTTAGATAAACATAGCAAATACCTTCCTTTAGTCAGAACATACTCGTAACTCGTACAAGGCAAGTTAGGAATTAATAAATACTTACTGTCTTAAAGATAAATAAATAGATGTAAATTGTTAACATTTATATGCTGTCATAGCATTAAGTCCTCCTCTGTACACTGTTTTTGTGCATAAAGTATTAAATAAATAAATAAATATGGATGCTACGATAAAATTATATGTATTTTGTAGAATAGTAAATAATAATAATAAATAAATAATATTCTATAATTATATATCGTACTTATTGCTTTATATACTTATAATAACGCATTAAGTCTATTATTTATTCTGTGATTAAGTACGAAAAGTCTGTACAAAGAAGATAATTAAAAAAAAAGGTCTAGCTAGGGACTGCCTTTTTTTAAATCGTGTCTTTCTGTTTGTTTGTATGTATGTATGTATGTATGTATGTATGTTTGTTCCCGTATCACGTAAAAACTACTGCGATGCGGTTTTCAACTGGGGTACTTGGTATCTTAATCCGATAAGTGGAAGCCGAGCAGTCGATCAGAAACTTTTTGACGGCTGAAGGAATTTTGATCAAATGTTGGTATATTGGTATGTTAGGTCTTGGAATAGCACATAGAGTACTTTTATTTTAACCTAGAGAAACGACCACGCGTGCGAAGCCGCGGGCACAGCTAGTACAAAAATATTATGCTAGTTAAGTAAGGTACTTCCCCCTTAAGTTAGTAGAATAAAGGTTAAAATCAGACTAATATTAAAAATGTGAAAATAACTGTCTGTTTGTTACATTTTCACGGCGTAACGGCTGAACCCAAACTGAACCGATATTGATGAAATTTGATAAGGAAATTACATACATTATACTCCGGGAAAAAAACCACGCGGGTAAAGCCGTGGGGCTCAGCTAGTACTTTTATATTACTACTGACGGCCCGAGGGCTCAATATAGGCCAATGGACTTGATAGTATTGTAAAGCCCAAGGGAGAATGATAAGATTGGCACGTGACCGACAACGAGGCGCGCGAGGAAAGTCACCGCGTTTGGGATACCTTGAGGTTTTACTTCGATCGAGGGCTTGAGGGTACAATATATATATTTAATGTTACGTATCGGTTTTGATTGAAGTTGAGCATCCTTCAGTAATGCACTATTATTTATACTGTGCACTGTGCTAATAATGCTCACATAATATATTTTTTCACCAATTATATAATTACCTAATATATCACACCTACCCGAGGTGTGATTACTATTATTTATTTTGTAACTTCAACTCGTTATTTTTATTTACCTCGCCGTAACTTAATCAATTCTACACGATCAATACAACCTGCTAAAAAAGTCGTCGAATAAAACAAGTGATCTTAGCCTTAGCGTGAACAGAATCAAGAAGTAGCTATTACACATATCACTTCTTGCCTACAGACGTACACACACGTATTAGGGTACATTAAAAATATGTACCTAATCACATATTGTATTATTTGATGGATTACCTATTATATAATTATCACATTTGCCAAGTCCTTAGACAATGCTTTGTAAATATACCTTGCCTAGTAAAATAACATTGCTAAAACATGACCAGGTGAATATGCATGACAAATGGAGAAAGGTGCTTCAATCACGCACCGGGCGACATAAATACAACTGGCACACCAAATCTGATTTTATGGCCATCTGTCCTACAATTTAGGTGCAAAACGCAAAACAGATGCTTTTGGTTGAGCTACAAAGATGGCCACGTACCTACTTAATTCGACGTAAAGCCACCACTTGAAATATCAATGAACTAGTTGTGCCCGCGACTTTGCCTGTGTGGTCATTTCATTTGAAAGTAACACACACGTGTTATTCCAGGACCAAAAGTATCTATAAAGTACAATATACTACATTTCTTCAAAATTTGTTCAGCCGTCATATAGTTTTTTTATCGATTGCTCGGCGCGAAACATCGGATTAAGCCAGATATTATACCCAGTTTTTAAGTCAAACCCTAAGCTTCCAACAGTGAAAACCGCATCGCAATAGGTCTAGTAGTTTTTACGAGTTACGCAAACAAACATACAGATAAACAGACAAAAAGATAGACATGATTAAAAAAAATGTTATATTCTGGTTCAGTAGCCCATTTTAAGTACCCTATAGACCAATTATTTTAAAATTATCTTCATTGTACATTTTTTTGGTACTTACTGCTGTATTATAAGTATTACCAAAAAAAGTGTATATTATAAGTAGATAGATAGTATCGAACTCCTACAAATGTATGATGCCCTGGTACATTTCCACAAAAACAAGCATGATTTTAACAAATAAATATTATAGTGTTTTTCTGTCCACTGAACTGACGTTAACTTAAGTTATCTAAATTAAATAACAATAAGCCTCATCAAGACGACGCGGAGAGAATCGTCGCTGCTGTAATAAACCAAAGTTATCCAGATAAGAATGATGAGACAATTTGAATTTTCAATAATTAAGTGAAATATCACAGGTAAACTCAGTATCCCAAGCTAGAGAATCCTAAAATAGGCAAACTTCCCGCTGTCAAGCACATTTGCAACCAATAAGTGCGGGAGCGACTTCCGATAACCCGAGAGCAGCTATTTATATCGGTTCGCGAGCACTTAGCAAGTGGATGTTACGAAATAAGTACTGAGGATAGACCATATGGCGGGCGTTCGGTATTGAACTGGCGAATATTGAGGGATTACAACTAACTATAGCTTCTTTTTTTACGGAATTACGTCCGCGCGGGTTCAGTTTATCGCGATAAAAATATACTTCATCCTTCCCCAGGGCCCAGGGTTCAAACTATCTCCATACCAAATTTCATCCAGATCGATTCAACTATTTAGTCGCGAAAGGGTATCGAACGGACAGAAAAAGAGACACAATAACTTTGACTTTAACCTGTGGACTAATGCGTTTTTGGGCTTTATTTGGAATATAGAATGATTCAAAGGTTTGCCATACACAAAATCTGCATTTGAGGAAGGAAAAAAAACATAATTTACCTTTTTCTTTTGCAAAAAAAATGTACAGGTAGCGCGTGTCGACTAGTTAATAATATTTGATATTATTTAAGGATAAAGGAAAATTTAAAAAAATACTGGACGGACTTATTTTAGAACCGTCTTATAATGTTAACGACTCCATTTCAAAGTTTCTTGAGGCCTCAGTACCCCTCGAATTCAGGTCTTCATATTCCTTTCATTCAGGTCTCAGCAAACCCTAATATATAGATTACGAAGAATGCCATTTAAGAACATGCCACTGAACATTTAAGCTCAAACTATTATTTATTCTTTGGTTCCGTGCCAGGTTTCTGCAGAACTATGATGTTAACACAACTTAGCACAAGAGCACTCATCAACATAAGGATTTCATAAGCTGGCTGTAATATATTCTAAACTGACCAAACTATGCTAGAAATATTTGAATTGTCTGACACAGTGTTTCACAAACATTTTCACTCAGGCCCCTTTACCAAGACAAACAAATAAAAACATTACATATTTTTTTTAAAGTTTGCGATGTCACTGTGGAACCGCGATCTTATGTTGGCAAACATCTCCGCCAGCTTGTTGAGCAAGTAAATGCAGTGCAAATCTCTCAAGTTATTACTTTTATTTCTATTTTTTTGATAGGTACTACCAAAGAATAAGTAATATGGTACTACGTAAAGTCTATTATTTTTAAGTGTTCAAGTTACCGTCAAACCGCGAGGCCTTGTTGGCGAGCATGTCCGCCAGCTTGTTGAGCTCGCTGCGGAGCGCTCCCTCTAGCTGCGTCTTGGCTTGGTTGGAGAGCCGCGAACGCGCCGCGGCCCCGCAGCAGCCTTTGTTGAAGCATATCCCGTCTATATCTGTAGAAGAAGAGAAAAAAACAATTACCTATGGGCTTGATTTATACCGCGTTACAGGCTATAAGTTTAATATTACATGTTAGAATAGAATGTAAAAAACCCAGATTAACCCCAAAAAGAGTTTACTTCCAGCACACAACACACCCTTGAGGATAGAGAACGTTTGGTTTTTCTGTAGTGATTATGTTGATGCTTAACTTGGCCTGACTTTCATGCATTATCAATGAATTATCAAATGGCTGCGGAAAATATACAGGAAGACAATTTATTCTATGGTTTTTAAAAAATAAAGTCCAAAAAATATTTTTTTTTAGAATTGACTTCATCTAGGTATGCTGGTATGGTTTTAATTTGCACAATTATTTTTTGGACTTTATATTTATTTATTTATTTTTAATTTATTTTTGTCCCTCTAGGAATGACAGGATTCATATTGTCGTAGTTCTTACTAATTTCTATTTTAAACGATGAGCAATAAACAAGTCGTCTTTGTTATGAATTACGTTACTTTGTAATTAATTAAACATTCTTGGACGGTGAATGATTAATGTGAAAGTAATTTATGCAAATAATAAATAAAAAATGTTATGAGCAGAAATAGTGTTTAACATTGACAAGCGACCCGGGTCACTGATAATAGTGTTTAACATTGACAAGCGACCCGGGTCACTGATAATCAACTCTTGATTTATAAAAACAAGACATACCTAAGTTCAAAAACTAAAATCCGACTACGGTCAGCTCACACTCTTGCGATGAAGACGAATCGATTGATACCTCGCTTGTCAAAAACTAAAATCCGACTACGGTCAGCTCACACTCTTGCGATGAAGACGAATCGATTGATACCTCGCTTGTCCCCCTAGTCTATAGTCTATATTTCCTAGTCCTAGTCTATATTTATCACTCTCAATGTCTCTTCCTGTTACGAGAATCGATCTCCCCACAGCTACCCCTGTCTACCAGTAATGCAATAAAGCCCGGAGCTAGACGGCTTGTTTAAACTTATTTGCGGCCCCATCGAGGCCTGACCTTTCCACTAACTGTTTACTATTCTGCGCCTGTCGGGTATAGTAACTATTGAATATTCCATGCCTGTACCCTCATCGACTCCTCATTTTCGATCTGAGTGACGATGGGGCACTAAGGGCTTTTACAACATGTGAGTATTGTGTTGTGAGTCAACATGGTCGCATCAACATATTTTTTTTATACATAACCGTTCAGCTGATTCATGGAGCTACATTTCTCGTATTCGTATGGATACCTACGACAGCATCTCTCTCATTTATGGTTCTGAGACTGACTAATCAAAGTTTCAGAAAATAGAAAGTTTTAAGTTACTACCCGACTACGGCGAAGCAAGGGAAGGGTAATGAGTTTAACAGTCTATGTATGTATGCATACAGAGTGGATTTATAAGTAAGTATATTTCTCATTTTTAGGTTTCTACCACTGGAATAACCCTTTACCCACTGGCTAGGTAGGGATTGATGGAGCACCTTGGTTATTAATGTTAGTTTTACAATAAGGCAACTAGATGGCGCCGCTACTGTGCACCGCTACATTGTTTGCAAAAAAGTTTATGCGTGCGAGGTCTACAGCTCACAGAGCAACTAGTTATCTAGGCACAACTAGAAATAACAGTACCCTTATAAGGTAAGATCACATTTCCGTGGTTTAGTGGTAAATTGTATGTTTACGTCAATTTCGTCTCCAATGACGAATTACTCCCAATCCCAAATAACTTAGTCCTTCAGAACAATAACGACTTAATTAAAGTAAATCCCTTTGAAAACTAAATTGTTAAGTCCTCACGGAAACGTGTTTTGTGTTATTGACGAGGGATGAATACACTTCCTCATTTAAATAGGAAATAGTGTTAGAGTGTTTCGTACCTTGGCGCGCTGGAAATAAGGAACATTATGATTACTGGACAACTTGAATGCAGATGGAATTTATTCAGTGGCCCAAGTGCTAAGCTTCTAAATAAAATGTTTTATTAGCCAGACGGCTTCGTTAGCATTCGTAAAAAAAAATGCGTGTGGAATAATATTGTATTCCAAAAAATAATAAAAAAAAAAACAGAGCAAAATTTCAAGGAATAATTAGTTGTGTTGAGCTGTCATCGGTCACAGTGTCGGTCCAAGGGTGTGGCCCGTGGGCTGTGGCGACCGCCTACGGAGTGCATTCCGAACCATCTGCACAGAATAAATAATAGTACTACTGCCATCAGGTACGTACTTGTACTAATATTCAGTCTGTGGTGTGGCACACTGTCCACCTGGCTTGCAACCAACCTCGTGTATGTCGTTAGGCCACGTTTGGGGTGTTTTTGTTACTTGTAAAGAAACATAAGCCACACAAACGAATAAATATATTATATACAAACAGAAAAAAAAACGCTACGCTTAAATTTTATACTAGAGGAATACCTATTTTTTGTTCAATCTCTAAACGCTTTACCTTGCACCGCTAGATGGGAGCGAGACGTCGCGTCGAGGGCTGCTCGTCGATATTGGTGACGATAATGTGACGCAGTGAGTCACCGTCGCAGAATAAATAATAGTTAGAACGCTCTCTCCGAGAGAAGGGAAGTGGTGGTGTGAGTGTGTCGGTCGAATGTGGACTTGTGTAGGGATGAAAAACTGCGGCTGTCGTAGGGGACTACAAATCAGAGTTGTAAGGATCTCTTTTGTCATATATATGAACTTGTTATTCAGAATCTATACCTATTTAAAATAAAGCAGTAACTACCGAAAAATCTGTACAAAGAGAATAAAAAAAAAAGGTCTAGGATACTTAAAATAGGCTACTGAACAAGAATACAACTTTTTTTTAATCGTGTCTGTCTGTTTGCGCATCACTTAAAAATTGATGTACCGATTGCGTTGCGGTTTTCACTGTTGGATAGCTTAGGGTTTAACTTAAAACAGGGGTTCTTGGTATCTTAACGCGATGATTAGATGTCGAGCTCTCGATAAAAAAAACTATTTGACGGCTGAATAAATTGTGAACAAATGTGGTATATTGTACTTTAAAATACTGGTCCTAGAATAACACGTATGGGTACTTTTAAATGAAATGACCACGCGGGCAAAGCCGCGGATACAGTTAGTTCATAATATTTGTTAGGGGATGTGTGATGTGGAAATGTAAGACAAATGAGATGTGGCCAACAGATTCCTTATTTAAAACTGTATGATGTACGAGTAGGTAGGACAATTTAACCATAATAAATGAAATCACCTCAAGTGTCTAGGGCAGTACCTACTACACATCGGACTGAGATATTAAGTAGGTACACCGCACCATAGTTCGCATAGCCGACAACCGCTGGGGAATAAAGGTTCTGGAATGGCGACCACGAACAAGCAAGCTAAGTGTAGGGAGCACGTCCCACACGATGGACGGACGACGTTGTAGCCATCGCAGGGAGTCTGAGGATAGAGGCGGCACAAGTCCGTTCGTTGTGGCGCTCTTTGGGGGATGCCTATGTTCCGCAGTGGACTGCTAAAGGCTGAAATGATGATGATGATGATGATGATGATCCAAAAGCAAAATTGCATTGTGTTGCATTAAAGACATAGAAGAAAACTTATCGTTAATTTTTGTGACGTGAGTTAGCCGTGACGAGGGAAGAATACAATAATAGAAAGTGAATAAGGGCTAAATAAAGTAAGTAAATATATTAAAATTATCAGCCAAGCTATATGCATTTTTAACAAACATCGTTTCTGATCCACAATAATTTGTGCGATACCTACGCGATAGCACAGAATAAATAATAGTACAAGTACAGAAGGCTAACTGAGTAAAGTCATTTAAATAAATAGCGACTCTCGCTACAACGCTATAAAGTGCAACTCGCACGGCGCTGCGAGTTTCAATTATATTTACCTAGAAGGCGCTCGCCCACCGCGTGCAGGCTAGAATGCACCGTATCACAACGCGCGAGAACTTCCATTGCTCTAACCGTTTCAGAATCGCTCTGTCCCTTTTTCGCTCGGTAGGGTTGTATTAAGATATGACTAGGTAAACAATGCCACATTTACCAATGCCATATTTACTTTTTGTATTACTTATTATTATAAATTAAAATAGTTCTATTACATACAATGACATTCTTATCAGAATAGACCTACTACCTCATTTTTACTAACTACCTATCCCGTTTTCAGACCGCCGATAACTTTAGTGAGATACCTACCTACGTGTCGTTGGTTGATTATGATTATATCCTATAGGTATTGCACTTTGATGAATAAAGGTGCCTGTCTGAATTCCATGCTTTTTAATGAGTGAAAAATAAATTGCTACCTACGTAATAAAAGGTATTAAAAGTAGATAGGTATTATACGAGACATATATTATATAAATTCCTAATTAGTTGTAGGCTACTTACTAAGTCAGCACAGTAATTCGTTTTCCGATCAACAATACCTACTTTAATCAATTATAAAATTACGTTGATCGATTTAATAAACGACTTTATTTCTGCGCGGAAAAACCTTAAATATGCGTAGCTTCGGTATGGAACACAAATGAAATAACATAAAACTATAGGAACCTACGTAATAAAAACATATCAATATCTAACTACATAACTAGGACCTATATATAGGTATTACAATTTATTACTTTTCAATATCCTTTGGAAACGTAAAGAATGACAATTCGTCATTTCTGTCACTATTCAAACAGCCGAATGCTATGCAGTACTTTTTAGCTTTCTTCTTGGTACTCATAATTAAAACACGAATAAAGTTTGTCAATAACTTTACGTAAGTAGGTGCTCTATCGCTAAGTACAAGGCGCGCGACTCATCGAGCTTACGCTTGACACTCGACTGAACGGACCCGAATATTGGGTCCTTGAATTTATTTGTACTTGTTGCGGAGTGCGACCGCCCTGGCGATAGTTAGATAGTCTAGCCAAGATTTTGTGATGCCCTTGTGATGAACACAACAATTTAATCTATACAGCAACTTGCAGCGCCCCCTAGCCGCGTGGCTTCAATCCCGACGTGATGGAAGTCAAATAAACTGGCGTCGTCGCGTCGTCCCCCTGATGACAGCTTGTTTGAACAAACGTGCCCTCCTGCCTCGAGAATCAAACTTATGAATACATTTGACTACCAATGGAAGAGAGGTCAATGTCTTTTTGGAAATTGTTTTTATTTTTTCTTTTCTATTGGAAAACAGGACCGGAAAATAGGATAAAATTAAGAACAAAGTTGTTGAAAAACATCTGAAGTTAAGAGTAATTTGAATAATTGAGTTTTAGTTTTACCTGCAATTCTAAGGTCGTTTTTTTATAAAAGTAGACGGTTTATTATTTTAATTACCTTTCTTAAGCGTGACGGTCATAGCGCTCGTCGCGACTTACCAGCTTAAAACTCCCAGTTATAAGGTAAACTCGCATTGTCCTATGGTTATAGGACTTTCCGAAACCTAGTCGGAGTATATCCGAATTTCTTACTCGTGAGGCATTTTAGTCGTTTATCGAACTTATAATATGAATAGATAGATTCCAAAATTAAAAAAGCTTGGAAATTGTTTTTTTTTAAGTTGGCTTAATGTAGTTTAATTACAATCCAAGTAGTAAGTTACAAGCTGGTCTTGTTGAAGTTCTAAATCACCAAACGCGAGACATGAAAGGCAAATATTATGCCAAGTTTGCAGTGGCTAAGGGCCATAATATGTAACGTAATGTATTAATATTTATAGCTGTGGAATACCTAACGCAAATATCGTAAATCATAATTAACATCGGCGATAACGCGTTTACGAAACTGCTCCCGTATGGAGCAAGTATTTGGGTCACCAAGTTGTAAACAAAGAATGATGGCATCTCTAAACTCAACGTACTCACGTTATGGGTCCATAAAAAAAAACACCTGGGGAGTTTTTGTTGAGTTTTAATGTCCAAAGTGTGACCAGTTTAAAATTGGAGGTGGAGAATTGAGGATCAGTTTCCATCCGTAAAATTCAGCAACTGAGCGATGATTGAATCGATTCTCTAGCTATGAATAATAGTTTATTTGATAGTATATAATAAGTGTATTCTGTATTATCGTTACCACAGATTACTTAATGTTAATATTAAAATATAAAATCGATGAAATTCTACTTATTGTTAAATTAATAGTTTACAACTACCAATTTTACCAATAAGTTTAGCACAGTTGCTTGTTGCTCCTCAATCATCGATCCGTGAAATGAATATGACACGGTCCATTAGACGCACGTCGGTTTGCCTTGGATCTGAGTAATATCATTATCAAATTATTTGCATGCTCCATAAATTACCATATCAGTGCAATGATAACATGTTATGATACAATGTTTAGTACTATCACAGGTACTATTTACTAGATCTAATATAATCATGTAGTTAGCATGTTATTAGTGAGAGACTCTAAATACATATTGTGACATTTTCATGTTCTTATTTACTTAATGTATTTATTGTTCTAATTTTTGTGTTTTTATTTATTACATGTTCTTATTTGTGCGGATATTTTCGTGTTTCTCACGTTAAATTCTGTCACGAAGGCATCCAAAGTAACGCCTATAGTATACCAATTGATTACTTTGAATGCATTATCATTATGGGCTCAATCGTATTGCTGTGAGCAGTTGGCTAGTTTGTTGCTTATCACATACTAATGATAAATGAAAAAAATGCTAGTATTCAAAACATTAGTAGATGCGGCTTTAAGCATTTTGTGGAACAGATAAAGAAACAAAACTCATCTCATCCCATATAAATTGATTGCGTAATGTTTATGTAGTTATATCTTAGAATTGATCATTTCATGAAATGGTTGGCCATATCATGAAAAAGTTCTAAAGTCTAATATGTCTACGACTGCGACACTTTTTCCAACAGAAAACATCTCCTAGTACTTCGGTGGTATGCGGCTCCTACCGTTCCCGCATAATAATGTGTATAATAACAGGGAGGGAATTTGTCTGTACGTGACATGTTTGACCAAGTTAGGTGGCAATGCCGTGTGGCCCGCGTGGGCTTCTAATGATAAATTTCACACTTGACAGATGGAGATAGAAGGTTTTGGTTCATGAATGTGGTGCGAGTCAAGTTTTACGTGGGACATGTGAGATGAGTTCAAAATGTTGATATGACGCGATAGCAGCTAGTGCAAATGTTATATTTATGATGTACCTACCATTTCTAATTAGCGCCGAGGAATGCAGAACGCGGAGTCTTCGTTTACCAGGTTAGTTGGTATTAACATTCTTACTTATGTTCAGCCTAGATTGGACGCCTTTCTGTATAATTAAACTTGCACTCTACGGCTATACCGAGTCATCTTTACGTTCAGCTCCGTTAGAAATTAATAGTGTTTACACTCAGGTTAATAACAGTTATAACAATAATCTCTCATTTTACGATTAGATCTTGTTACTCGAAAATAACCCGTCTCGTCATGTAGTACTAATAACCAGATCAGCCGTAAAACTCGGCACATTAACCCAACCCTTTACAAACAAAGAAACAAAACAGGATATTCTTCCCTGTAATTAAAGCTGATCGATCTCGCAGCGATCAATCTTCGTTCGCGAATATCCACGACCACGACGTCCCTCTTCTCGCCAGATACGGCCAATT
Source organism: Alsophila aescularia (assembly GCA_946251855.1). Classification (NCBI taxonomy): domain Eukaryota; kingdom Metazoa; phylum Arthropoda; class Insecta; order Lepidoptera; family Geometridae; genus Alsophila; species Alsophila aescularia. The sequence goes on along the minus strand of OX276379.1, from coordinate 28,774,925 downwards.
TCCCCGGAATGCCTTACCCGACCGGATTGTCTAATTATAAAAGAATTCGCGGGTGCGTCATCGTTTATTTATCTGGCGGGAATCTCGATCAGGCCATTTGCGCAGTAAAAAACGAACAAACGGGTCCAGATATTATTAAATATACTCACCCGGGAGAGACCAAGTAGGTAACTCACGCTCGCCTTCCCGAATAGGCCGCGGATATACACGGTTACGGTAAGGTATAAGGAAGCTTTGACTATTAGGGACTGTTTAATGGACTCTGAAATTGTTCAGATAAGTATTATTTGAATTGCTTACAGTGTTTGTAAGTTGCACAGATGTCAAAAATAATATAAAACTAATAGCGTTAACTAGGAGAGGCCTACGTCCAACAGTGGACAGATATAGGCTGATGATGAATAGGGTTAACTTACTCTGATTCGTATTTTTAAATTAATACATTAATAATCATTTACAAATTAGTGACCAGAACACCGAAGGTTTTTGCGATTATGTCTAATAATTTCAAAAAAATAATGTTAACACTATAATTATATATCTACCTATAATATATTTTACTGCGTGTTAACATTAGAGTATAGGTTCCAATCACTAATTAAAAGTAATAAAACATGTTATCTCATATCATGATCATGACTAATAGCTACTCATTAGTCAATTATGAGAGCTTGCTTATTAATCTAACTTCTAAAATGTATGTTAATATAATAATGATAGGAATACAAAAAAAGAGTTAGTACCTATACCTACCTACAAAAGCTAACAAAAAAAAAAAACAATGTTCTTTGCAGTGCAATTAATTTTGGGACAGATTCGTTGTTAGGGATACGTACGCAATTTAGAATGTCGTTTTTGTGAATGTTTATTCCTAGAAGTATATTCATCTTGTTATGGAGTGTTTGTTCGCCTCTAGATGATCGTAACTTTCAACTATGCAGAATATTCAGACCGAACACAATACAAAGTATGAATTTTATGTTGCACTAAAGTTAGTGTATATGTATTTGCTTTGCTAAAGACGTGCTTAAACCTACAGGTGTCTAACTTCGATATTTTATGGTTGACGATATAAATATAATGTAGATCAGCTTGTGTAGCATTTCATATAACTTATCTATTTACATATTTGAATTGTGACAGCAAAAGATAATTTTGATCTCCATCTCTTCAAACATTTTGAATTACGCTTACTCTTCATCTCTTCATCGTCCTAGTCATCGAATTATATAATTTTGCTTGCATTTTTCGTCTATAAAATGGCAAAGAAATCAGGTTACTTTTACATTGCACAGATTAGATATTATATAAAATCTTTGCAAGTTGCAAGATCCTTTTATGTATAGACACATTAGTATAGTAGACTATACCTAATATACAGTATAGTGTCGTATCTGGAATCTGGTAAATTAGCCAGTCTATAAATCAGTATCGTTGTCAGGCTGCGCCGGCGCCGCCTGCCTCTCCGCAATTTACTGCCTAAGCCCCAGTATCGGCGAAATTAAATATTAAATAAATAATGCCGCTGATATTTCGACATTTTTGCAAACGTAATCCGGTTTTGACCCATGTAACTTATGATGATCAACCAAAATAAAACGCCCTGGCATTTAGGGTTCTGTACGTTCGAAGGAACCCTATAGGATAACTCGCGTGCCTGACTGTCTGTCTGTCCATCTGTCACAGCCAATAACGAATAGCCAATTTGACGGCTGGTTGGTCTAGTGGCTAGTAACCTTAGGAACAAAATCAAACGGTCGCGGGTTCGAATCCTGCAAGGTGCAATCATTTGTGTGATGAGCAGAAATGTTTGTTTCCGAGTCATGGATGGTGATATTCGTATCTATGTATGTTTATCCGTTATCTAGTGCCCATAGTACAGGGTATCCTAGTTTGGGGCTAAGTAATTGGTGTGGAATTGTCCCGAATATATTATATTATTATTATTAATCTACTGGACCGATTAAGTTGAAATTTGGTACACATATGAATTTTTGTGATCCAAACACGGACGTATAACGTAAATAAATAAATTTTGATATGGGGGTAAGTTTTAGGGGTAAATAAGAAAAGTCTACTATCCCCCTCCCCCCTCATATCTCCAAAATACCTGAGCTTACAATATTGCTTAAAAAACCTACATAATTCTTCACTTAGGTATAGATTATAAGAAAACCTATAAGAAGTAAATAACATAGTAAATCTTTCAAAATTGTGATATAATATTATTAATCGTACGGAACCCTCTACACGCGACCGCTAACGAGTTCAACTCGCACTTGTCCACTTTTTTTATAATCCATACGTATAGGTAGGTACATTACAGTATACGAATAATCTACAACAACGAAATTATTTAAAAATATGATTTCACCGCATCAATGGGTCATCATCTTTTTATTGTTTTATTCTAGTTTTACTTTCCCCATCAATGGAGATAGAATTATGGGGACAACGGGAACTAGTTTAACATTTTTATTCAATTCCGGCTATCCCCACTCCCCATTGATGGGAAAAGGGTAATGGCGACAACTGGAACTATTTTAATTATTTTATTCACTTCATCGGGAATACAACTGTACCTACGAATCGCGTAGTCGTGTGTACTTTTATAACACTCAATACCCACGTGAAAGTTCCTTCACCAAGTTGTGTCAAGACCCTTTAAATTACCCTCACACAGGGCCAGTGTTGTCCGAACCGGAAAACTACACTATCCGGAACGCAAGCCGCGGTCACAGACGGGCGGCTCTTCCGGAATTCTCGCAAGCACTTACTTATTACATTCGATACAGAGCGTTGCCAACTTTATTTTTTAGTGGATCGTACCATAAACAAGGAAAAATCGTATTTTGCTAATAATTCAAGAAAAAAGATAGTACGCTTTGAAATATCAATAAAACAATAGACAATTATTTAAATACGTTAAATTATTATAACTTCAAACCCCCAATCACAATTTTATAATAACTATTACATGCTGCGTATTTCTAAAGTGCGAGTGGACAGAGGGTTTAAAAAATTATTAAATGCGTTCATAAAAATACAAAGAATAGGTTTATAGGTCGTTCATGTCTTGCTTTGAGTTTTTATATCAACAAAGTTAAATTTGAAAGATTTGGAAAGGTCGTATATGTGCGTACGATTTCGAATACATGATCGTACATCGTATCAGCTGCAAAAAGGTCGTATGAATACGATTTAAATCGTACGATTGGCAACACCGAATAATATAAGTAGGTGCCTATCGGAATCGGAACTCAGCTATCGAATAATCGACCGTAATAGGTGGTAATTGAAACAATCTAATAATAGCTTACTTAGCTCGGCTATTGTTTTTAGATCGTTAGGTAGATACCTATTGTGAATCGGTGTTTAGTGTTAGGTAGGTTAAACGTTCAACGAGAAACGGTGCGTGGTATTTTTTCTTTTAGTGCGTTATTGTAGATGTCGTCGTCTTTACTTGTTGAGGAAGTTGACTTACAAGTTTACAAATGAAAATATGTATAAAAACATAACTAGGTATCACACTAATATTATAAACGCGAAAGTTTGTATGTATGTGTGTGTATGTTTGTTAATCCTTCACGCTCAAACGGCTGAATGGATTTGGATGAAATTTGGTACCAGGATAGCTTATATCCTAGATTAACACATAGGCTACTTTTGATCCCGTTTTAGGGAAAAAACTTCTTTTTTTTTATGGGAATGTCATAGTGAGAAGTGTCATAAAAATGCGAAAAATTGTGTATGTTTGTATTTATGTTAGATTGTATGTTTGTTAGAGCGCTGTATAATAAAGATTATGATTATATTTATGAGAGATTATGAAATTTTCAATAAATATACCTTCTAACATAGGTACATAGCACATTTAGACGCTTACATATTAATATTATAGTCCCAAATCAAACCTAAATAAAACCACAGCAATTAACTAACATTAAACGCCCCATAATTTACAACAAAGAGCTAATGCACAAGTTTGAGAGTCGCTGACCGCGCTTAATGTACCGTGCGGTGTCCACATTTCGATGATGACTTCATTGTGAGATCACTATAATTCATTGAGTCGATTATTATATTCTCCACAAAAACTATTCTATAATGGACAGCGTCGCGCGGGTGGTCCGTGTAATTACGGACAGAACAACCATTACAGAACACGCATTCTTTCTCTCTCTCTTTCTTTCACTCTGTAGAATTAGATTAGAATTATTGGTTGTCGCTGACTCTGTCGAGTCGACTCACATGAAAATGTGTCTGTCTCGTCTCAGGAAAACAGCTTTGCGAGTTCAAAATTACGTAAAAGTAATACTCGATGAGGCCTTTGCCAAGTAGTGGAATAATAGGCTGTTGATGATATTGATAATCAAACTTATATGTGATGAAACTGTAGATCGAGAGATTTATCAATATATTTTTAGAAATTTTTGTGTCACTTTTTCAAAAAATTACTTGTTTGTAGTTGAAACGAATAACAACTCCGCAATAAATGGTGAAATGACGCCGAGTTCCACCATAATCATTATAGGTACCTACCTACTTTACCTAAGTAAGTTACTGAACGTTCTATATTGCCTCAATTTGACTTTACTACGACTAGTGGTTCGTGCACGTTCGAGTTGTTAACTTTCGACCTAATCTAAAAGTGCCTTGGTAGGTGACCGGGTGGCTTCGGCCTTATAATCATTATTATTTTAAATAAATAGTTGAATGATATCAACAAAAAAAATATACAAAGTGAACAAAGGATGCTTATCGAAGGTATAATTTTGTACTGAAGCACTTAGACAAAATGTACCATTCACGCCCTCCCAAAGTACAAATTAATTCGTCGAATTCCTCAGAGCAATTAAAATCCCTCATTATTCCCTTGTGAAGCATCCTATACACGGGGTGTTTTCATGTAAGTTGCTATTCGTCGAGGTGGCGCCATCGTCGCTCAAGGGGCGAGAATATTAACGCTGTCGAGACGCCATCACACCAGCCGTGAAAATGATTACCCCACTTAGGGCCGCGATAAGAGGTTGTTTCGCCGCAGATGTAGATGAAAACGTAAAAGTTAGCTTTGATAAAAAATAACGAGTTGAAGTTTGACAAGTTCATTCAAAAATTAATATTATAGTATACCTATATAACATTTTTATAAATTTGGTAACCACATCAAAACTGGAAAGCGAACAAAGTGCTTCAGCTCTATTGTTTATTTATGTTAGTAAAAATAAGTTAAATATTGCAACTTTGTTATTAATTACTTAAGTAGTTTGATTTCTGTCATTTAATTTTTAAAGGCGCCTGTTTCAATTTATTTTATTTTAATGTAATGTTCGGAGTAAAGAACCTAATTATTGAATTTTATATTTTTTTTAATGTTTGTTCACGAATAATTTAAAGAGTATATTTTAATTGACAGTTTTTTTTCAATACTGAGTTTCTTTCACAGACATATATAATTAATACCAAAGCTATTTGAAATAAAGCTATCGGTATTATTTTTTAACACAAAAAGTTTCTTTAGCTACCCAGAAAATTTAATTTAGTCAGTGTAAAATTGTTTGCTGATTTGTTAATGTTTTTTTATCCATGACATGTTTAAATTTTGAACTCAAATCGTTTCGGGGTAAAGGGTGCGTCACGCGCATCCAAATTGCGGTTTGACTGTTTTAGCAGATCTGTCGTCAGCGTAAGCCACATGTTTTATTTTTCAACATGTTTATTTATTCAGACCCTCTTTGTAAGGGCCGCTAAAAAATAAAGCATCATAAAGTTTGGGAAGCCAAGATATTATCACTTAGATCTTTTGTGTTAATTAACCATCCAGACTGCTTTTTCTGTTCCCTGCTTAAATTAAATTGTTAAATGGTTTTCAATAAGCTTTACTGATTTTTATACTAAACGTGTCAAGTTCGAGACTGCAAATTATGTTTAATGTTTAACAGTTTATGAATAAATAAACGTTTTCATTGCAACTTTATTTCAAGTCATAACCATCACAATAAACTATGATAGGATTATAATTAATGGACTATTCTCATAACAATCATAACTCAACATTTTATAGAACATGTCACCTACTCAGATATTTTAATAAGGAGCTTACGGTGTTATTTGCACCCTACAATCTCGGTATATAAACGTCTCCACCACTACAGCTACTAACAGCATTTCTCCTGCTTTTTAAAAAGTTTCAAGCCAAGAAACACCAAGAGTCCACTTAAATTACAGTGCAGCGCAAGAATATTTTATTAGCCTTTGTTCAACATTCCTCGGGCGTGGAGTAGGTAATAAAGCTAAGCTGTAATTTAAATTTTACATCACAGACCTAGACCACTGACATGGTACAATGTACAATAGTATTATTTACAAGCAAAAAACATACTACGTACAATACGGCAAGTGATGTCATCGATAGGTCAAATAGGTCAGGTTTTGATTCTAGCAATTTTTTTCTTTCCTACGACGCGTTCTCCATTTTACATTTAGTGAAAACTATAAGGTTTGGTCCCAGAAGTCACTTTCGCAAAAGATTGCTACATTCTCAAAACGTCCCTTTCGCAGAATGTCACATCATTCTCAAAACGGTCATTTCATAGAATGTCATAATCAAAAAAGGTCCTCTTCGTAGAATGTTTCATTCATTCTTCTTCTCATCATCCATTATTCATTTCAGATTTCATAAAACATGCAGCAAATTTAGATTAAAAACTAATCTAAAAACCACGTTTTTTTTAAATGTGTTTATAAATGCTTTGTCATTTAGTTGTTTGTATTAGAATAGTACATACAACTTCCTTGGTTGTGAGCTACCCTGAAAGTTTCATTCTTATAGCTAATCGGGAAGTGCTCGAAATTTTAGTTGCAAGATTCCACCCAGAACGACAGACAAACAAGAAAGTGACTTAATAAAAACGTGGTAATATAATCTGCATACAAAATAATTCTTCTTATAAAAAAAGGGGGCGTCTAGCCCTAAGTGGTTCCACTAATTTTGCTTTGTCAGTTGAGATTGTGGACAGTTGAACCACAGAATAACAAACGCAATTGAGCCTAAGTCAGGTTTACAAAGTTTACTCTGCTATAGAATTAAATACGAGTTAGCGTCATCATGGGTCATACGAATGGAACGGAAATGTCACTTCACCAGATCATTATCTCGCAAGTGGCAAAAGGTTAAAATGGCGTAAAGGTTGATGAAATAAGATGCATCTCATTTCAGCGTCAATTAAAATAGGGTTCTATAACATTATTGGTCCATCCATTCAACTGAGCAAGTTCGACGTTCCGAGGGAACTCCGCGCTGGACTTATGATTCCGACATTATTTTCTGTCAGGCGCGCGGGAATTACAGGGAAGTACCCACTAGCTAACTTTTGAAACCTTGTTCCTACATACAAAAACCTTCAAGCCACAGCATAAATTACAGTCGTCGTCGAGCCTGGCGTTAAACGTGATATCGCGTAGTTAGTTCTAAACTAACCAATGAGCGTCGTAAGTACCGGTCTGGAAAGATTAAACTAACTTCTTACTAATAGCGAAAGTTTGTGTGTGAGTGAGATTGTGTGTTTGCTACTTCATCACGCTGAAACAGCTGAACAGATTTTGATAAAAATTGTTTAGATAGGTACTTTAGTCCTGAATTAAGTAATACATAATTATTATATTTATGATACTTTTCATCATTATCATTGTCCACGCGAGTAAAACCGCGGGGCGCAGCTAGTAGGAAGATAAGTTTAAAGTATTTTAGGTTATTTTTTTATGTTCACCTACTTTTTATTGAGTAAAAATAGTGATGTGACGTCTAAGCGTTCCGGCTAAAGTAAAGTTACGGACTAAACTAAACTCAAAATCGGTTGACAAATCACATTAATCACATTTACGTTGATGACGTTTAATCGCCTAATGTTCATACGTATTGTTCTATAATTACATCATTAATACTTACCGTTGTTAAACAGATAAGTGATATAAGGCCTAAAATACTTTTTAAATCTCAAGTCAGCGCGTATCTACTTACGTATCCATTTATCTAAGTAGATAACGGCTTACCGTTCGCTTTGTGAATCATTTTCCTTCATTGGACGAATAAGTTAAAACTGTAGTGCTTTATATCTGCACTCCTTAATAAGAAGTAAAAAATACATTTATTATAATGTTACGTAATGTTTTGTAAAGTTTACTGTTATGTGATGTAAATATTAATATGTTGTTTAAATAAATTAATATTGACATATTAAAATAAATAAATGTATTCGGGTCAATTCACACCAATTACCTAGCCCCAAACTAGGATACCCTGTACTTATGGGTACTAGACAACGGATAAACATACATAGATATGAATATTATATCCATGACTCGGACACATACATTTCTGCTCGTTACACAAAATGATTGCATCTTACGGCATTCGAATCAGCGACCATTGGTTGACTTCGCAGTCAGGGTCACTGACCATTAGGCCAACCGGTTGGTAATAAAAAACTAGTCTTAAAATGCCTGAATTTAAAAAAAAATAAGTGTCCTACAAGCTACAAAATGTCATCCCGGGTAGACGCTATATCCAGAGTCCAGACATCTGGGTGAAGTGGCCACTAGACACCGCATTGTATCCGCCTGCCGCGGGTCTACAAAGTAAATGGGTCACTGCACTGCAAACTGCATACATAGGGGTAAAAATATGGGCATTGTTAAGAACAATATGCGGTTGGGTTAGGTTAATATACTGTTAATTTCATTATGAGAACCTCAGAATGATACACCAACCAGTCAGACTAGAGGACATAAAAAGTGACAAAAGATCGTATCACGCATTAGACATTAGATAACCCTATGACCAAGTAATCTTCAAAGCTGCGAGCAGTTAGTGATATTAGGATTTATATCAGACCTCACAAGACGAGCCGAAACTGAAATGATAACGGAGGACATAAAAATAAGCGTAGTTAACCTACAGAAGTAATTTAAATAAGGTTGATTAAATTGCGTTAAATCTTTTTGGAACTGTTTTTACAAGAACAAATGCAATTAGCCATCTGTAAGTCATATTTTTATAAGCTGTTATTTAATTTGCAATGATTGTATGTATGTATGTATTTTTGTTTTAGTCAAATCTTGCAAGCTGAACCACTTCCTCTTATCCTACGAAGTTCAATTTTTACATGTTGGTTCAATTCCGATGACAATGCATTATTATGGTAAACATAACCTGAATCGACATGCAGGATTAGCTCCAAATAAAGAAACTCTTCAACGGTTAACAGAACAGACACGAAATGTTGTGTACCTACGCCTTTTATTATGATCACCGGTTATAAGTTTTACTATGACATGGTTGCTGCACTCCGGGTTGGGTCCTAGCTAGATAACTCCTTAACGGTTAACAGCACATACACGAAATGTTGTGTACGCATTTAATTGTGATAGCACATGCTAAGTTTTACCATGACATGGCTACTGCATAAAAGTATTTTTTTGTTTTAATAATTTATTTTTTTCTTAAGAAGAGAAATGGTTATATTTATACTCTACCCCTTCTGCAGTGCATGAGCACTCACACACATCACACACATGGAGTAAGTACCTACCTACAGCAGTATCTGCATCAGTAAGCAGGTACCTAGTTGTTGGTACGGATCTATCGACGCTGCCCATCTGTTTACATTAGAGCGTTTGTTATCTCGAGCCTCGTACGCACTCGTGTAAATAAATAGCGGCAAAAATATTACGTGCGGTTGTCTAACAGCACGTAACAGGCTGGTTATGGGTCAATGGCTTATTGTAACAGAGGAGAAAAGGGGTTAGGGGAAGCGACCTGTGCAAATTTTTGGGAATTGTGGGCTTAGGTCACGCTACAGAATGTATAATGCTACGGGGTACGGTCCGGGTACGGTACACGGTAACGCCGTGGATTTTGATTCGTTTTTATTTTTTTACGTAATTTGTCCACTGAGTTTCGCTCATTTTCTTGAAGCTAAGCAGTTCGTTCGTTTTATAGATCGTTAAAATCTTCTACTCTGTATTTTTCATTAAAATCGTTAGTAGTCTTTACATAAAGCACCAAAATATGATCACATTTTACATGAAATCATGTCTTTCGTCCTCATGAGACTTGCAAATCTTTCATAACGGGTCGTTGATCTACCGTTATTTTTTTCGTGGCTAAAGGCAAAGGGCATTCCTTTCCAAATCGCAATGCAGTCTGCAGTATCTCATTCAGATTTTTTATGGCCATACTCCGGTGCTTCTTGTAAAGTTTTATTAACTCAACTGTTTGTAAAGATTTTATCTGAATTTATACGTCTCCGATTCTCATCTCAGTTGAGGTCCCAATCTTTACCTGCAAAGAAAGAAAAAATAAATAAGTACACGTTGAGAAAAAACGTTAAGTATAGGTACTAGAATGTATTGAAGAATTGAAGTTATTCACACGGCCATGTAAAATCACTTAGCTATTATCTGTATGGGTCGAGTGGGATTAAGGGCAGCGAATAAGCTGTCGTCACATTGCAAGTTTCAATGGTACGAGTGTACTACTTTATCTATTGAGCCGTTAAATCCTCTGGTATGCGATAGTCAGATCGGAGCACAAAAAGGTGCTGCGAGCGAGTCTTAAAATCTATGTTTTTTGCCCCGTAAAACCCTCTACGTTATAAAATACCAAAAGTATTGAGAGCTTGAAGAAATAATAAGCTGATAAGTACATGTCACATAAACTATTTCTTTTCGTATGTAATTCGAGATCATGCAGTTTGGCATAAAGGGAACTCGTTTTTCTTTGTAATTCCGATGTTATTCTTATAACGTTGGTTGTTATAAGTAAGTATATTTGAGATGGTTATCGTGCGGTTTTTATATAAAATGATTTTAATGAAATCAGACTCGAGAAACATGAATTTTAACAAAAAATATAGAATAATATATGCTTGGACTAACGATACTTCACATAAAAGCTTTATATGTGCTTTAGTTACACGTTAAGTTAATTCGACGATAGTTAAGGATAATAATTTGTGTGCGTTTATAATTTTAGCTTCTTAGACAGTACTATAAATCAAACTCAGTAAATAACTCCTTAAACTTTAATAGAACGCAACATAGGAAGCTAAGCGTTAGCATTAAACATATTAGTGTTATACATTTTATCTCAGATCAGACAAAAATATTCTGAAAATAGTTCAGTACTCCAGCATTCGTAACGTTACGCACAGAACAGACTTCTGTACACAGACTTATTAATAAAAACGTTTACGACTGCAGCGGGCACCGAGGAAACTGATCACCATATTTTAGTGAAACATTTACAGAAACAGGAAGGTACGATGCGTATAGCTTGTGACTGAAATTAACCTAGGAGCAATTTAGAACGGATTAATTTAATCTAATTCAATTTATGAGACATTAGGAGAGCGATGGCAGTCTAGCGGTTCAATAGTGCGACTTAGAATCCAACGATACCGGGTTCGGTTCTAGGCTCCGCCGCACCAATGACTTTTCTAAGTTATGTCACAGAATAAATAATAGTACAAGTTATGTGCGGTTTTCCATCGCTCCGTGCTTCGGAGGGCACGTTAAGCTGTTGGTCCCGGCTGTTATTGATTAATAGCAGTTGTTGAGCCACGTCAGAGGCCTTCGGTTGGCTTGATAAACACTGACACCAGAGGCCAGCACTAACCTCATACGTCAAGCAAGCAAGCAATTAGGAAAACGCTAGTTATTTTTTACCCGACTGCGGCGAAGCAAGGGAATGAGTTAAACAGACATAGAGTATGTATGTATGTATGTATGTAAGTATGTATGTGGGTGTGTGGATGTTCCACTATACCGTCGCCCATATTGGTCCGATTTTGACAAGCATAAGGTGTCAATCGATTCTTCAAGTATAGAGTCATAGGCTATTTATTTTTACCCTACTACGGTGAAATAAAGGAAGGGTTATGTGGGTTTAAACTAAAAACTTGGTCCGATTTTGACAAGCGAGGTATCAATCGAGTCGTCTTCATCGCAAGTGTCATATTTTTTTACCCGACCGTTGTCAGGTTTTAGTTTCTAAACTTATATCTTGTTACAAAACGCTTACGAAATAGCAATTCATTTGTATTGTAGCCTTCGTAGTGTCTTCATGGGCAATAAATAGTAAATAAAATAAGTAAATCATAATGAGAATATTAATTTGCAGAACAAATGGGTATGTTTTTTTGGTCCGCTGGGTACACGCGTAGTTATACTCTGACAAGCACCACGACTGACACAATCAGCTCGTTCCTTCCAACAACAAAACTTTGTGCCAGCCATCGACACGCACTGAAGTTTCATTCGGCACAATTATCCGTAATTACGGCTGATCCGGGACAAGTTCCTCGGGGCTCGCGCTCTATCTTTAGCCAGAACAGCCCGATCTGAACGTGGAAAGTAAACAAAGATGCTCGCTAGGGTCAACATCCTACCGCAAACAATGGGAACTGAGGTGAGACGCCAGGCTTAGATGGATGAAGAATGTAGATGGAGTAAATTATTGCTCTAAATACGAAGACTTTTGTAAAATTGAGGTAACATTCTAAACTATAATAACTAACTATGAATTAATTAGAGTGCCGAGAAAATATGCTTATTCTCAAACACGATATCTAATAACAGTGATTTTATGTTTAACAGCATGAAGTATATTAGGTAATTATTTCCACAATGCTATTAAATATACGAAATTTAGATAAAATATAAATATATAACCTTGGTACTGCGTCCCATGGTCCAAAAGTTTCAACGCCAAGCGGCACAAATATCACTAGATAGCTTCGAATTAAATAATAAATATAATTCGTCTTCTGCGGCTCTGACCTTCAAGAGTATTCTAGTGTCCTGCTAACGTAGTAAAGAAAAATCTAAATGTATATGTTAGTTACTGAGATCAGGCACATACACTTCAGACAGAAGCCAACTTCCTCCTTGTTTCGTTCATTCATCAAATTGTCGTCGGTTGAAGTACTACACGATCGCAAGTTCATACGACTACCTTGCGGAGGTTCAAAGAGCCGCAGCCCTACTGCAGGCCCTCAGCCGGCCCTTGTTTGCATTTTGTTAGAGGTGCTAGTTGGCATCCGAAAAACGTTCATTCATCGCGCTACGAGCATTTACAATGACATCCTTTGTAACTGACGATGTGTTAAAATTAACACAAGAAAATCTTGATACTTAGGTACCATTTTAGTTATGAACTTAGACCAGATAGTTAGGTTATTATTAATAGACCAGACTTGCTTTATTAATTAATATTCTTGTTTTTTTTTATTATATTTATCTATCTACTTCATTTTAAGTTTGGAGGTTAGTACCTACTTAATAAATGTATTAATTAAGAAATATATCAGTTACTAGGGTAACTGATATATTTCTTGCCTACCTAAATATGAAACTCAAATGAGAACTTCTAAAAACTTATTATATAATTCATTTACAGTTATATTTACAGTTAAATCCGTAACCTAGTTGACAATCATTTCATCCCTAGCAGAGATGGCATGGCGCGGCCGGGCGGTTGCGAACAATACCCGACACAGCACACTAGGTAGGTACCTACATGCACTTAGATTAGATAGCTAGCGTTGCTAACAGAATGCACAGGATTCAAACGCACCGCAGTTTACCTCAGCCTTCCTACAACAAAAGAGTAAACTCTTTGACAAAGACTTTTGAAATGAACAGAAGCCGAATGAGACCGCACGCGCGCCGACCCCATTCCACGGGCGGCGATAAGCAGAATTTACTTAGGCATTTCATTATTTAGAAAAGCTTTATCTGGTGTTACCTAATCTGTAATTAAAAGGTACCTACGTAAGAAATTGAAGCTGAGGGACTTCTCAGATATTGCAGTATCATATGAACTTATGAACTAGGTAGGATGCTACAAAATATTTAAAATATTTCCGGATATCTATTTGTGTATTATATTTAAGAGTATTTGTGTATTTGAGTATTATATAAGCTAGAACAAGGTGTATTACCTTGTGTATTTGAGACATTCCAAAATATGTGTAATTAAAAGTTTAAACATCCTACATGTGAGTCTGTGAGCCTAACAAAAGTCAATAATTTGGAATGCTTTGTTAGCGCTGCCATCTGAGCTAACCTGGGATGGGCTCACCTGTTCAAACAGAATTAGTAGGTTATTCATTAGTGTTCCAGGAAATTTAACTATTTATTGGTATATAAATTCAGCTTGGTGATTTTGGAGGCGCCATATCAGATTCTATAAGAACTTATATCATAATCATCGCATCATCAGCCCAAAGCAGACGATTACTGTACATGGGTCTCCCCCTATTAAGGGTGGGTGGGGGGAAGAGATAGATTGAGAGAGAGAGTTACCAGAATCATCACGCTTGCACGTCAGATGTTGGTACTTGCACAGAAAATTCCTGTTGCCCATATCCTGAATTACCTTAGCTTGTTTTCACAGCGCTCGCGAGATAAAAAGAGGTGGACCTATTATCAAGCCGGGCCCACACACTTTCAAAGTCTGTACCTATACGTTTTTGAATTTCTGGACAAGTCCACATTTGGGGAAACTAGCACAGAATAAATCGGATGGACCCTATTGGATTGCAAAGCGTTAGATCTGGAAATATTTGTGTAAACAAAAGTCAGTCTCGACTGTGTTGCCAGCGTATCACATTACTGTTGACCACAAGCTAATGTACCTATAACTTAAGTGTCTGCTGCGGTCTAACAAGTGACGTATTATATACATAGATACCTTAGTTACGTGTTAATAAAACATTTATAACGCATGAATCATTGTATTTAGTACCTACTGCCTAAGGATGACTTTTAATTTGCAGATTTTATGGTCTATTCCGGTCTGTTACCACAAACTGATCCACCACTATTTATTATTAAAATAAAATTCCGGTCTGAGCCACCAAACTATTTATTTCCATTCCGGTCAGATCCACGGTGGTAGTGTTAAGATAGTAAGGATAACAAAAAAATACATATTATAAGACAAAATCACTCATAATTTTAATTCATTCATAACCAAATCCATAGTTAAAAATACGAAAAAAATACACACACACACACACACACACACACACACACACACACACACACATACAGTGATACACACCCTAAACTTATAACACCCGTCTCTTTGTTCGGGGGTTAAAAAATGTAAAAATAACATATGTAAATGCTTTTTCACCTCACAAGCTCGGAAAGATTCTGTTTGTCATTCGAAATCTGAGTGCAAAAGTGCATTTTACCCGCTAGCGTGGAAAGAGTTTTTAAAAATCGAACCTTACTATTCAATAATTTTCTATACCGCCAATCCACTTAAAATACTTTATTACTACTTTATATTATATTATTATCCGATTCTACTCTACTTGACTCTATTCGTCCCTATTCGCCTTTTTTTGTTTCTACTTGACTCTACTCGACTCTTATCAACTCAACTCGACTCTAATGGACTCTACTCGACTCTACTCCACTCTACTCGATTCTATTCGTATCTTTTCATTTTCAATTCTATTCTACTCTATTCTACTGTGTTCTACTGTGTTCTACCGTGTTCTACTGTGTTCTATTTTGTTCTACTGTGTTCTACTGTGTTTTACTCTGTTCTACTCTGTTCTACTATGTTCTACTCTGTTCTACTCTTTTCTACTCGGTTCTACTCTGTTCTACTCTGTTCTACTGAAAGACCGTTGCCCGGCTAAGGAAACGGACCTCCTTCTCAGGTAAAGGCGAGGAATTAAAACAAGATGGTAAATTCAATAACAATGGGCTTTATTACAAAAAATAGAAAAAGCACACATGAGTTATCGAATATTGGTACTCTCCCCTTTACTGAGGAATTTAAAAAAGAAATATTTTACACTTAATTTAGTTTGTTCTGCATCAAAATAATTCTTAATAGCAAGATCTTATAATAGGAAATAACTTAATACTCAAAACTCAAAATTTCTCAAATGTGAATTCAATTTCATCTAACATATAAATTCTAGTACTTAACTTCGGCCTGTATGATATGAATTTACTATAGTACTGGAGAATCCTAGGCCAATAAAACTTAGAGTCTGTGCTCAGCAGATTAACATGTATTGGTCACAACGCAACGGAATATTCTTGTCTTTGCCATAGAATGTTTTAAATTAAAAGAGAACTAGTGCAAACAGAGTGTGTGTGTGTATGATTGTGTTTCCCAGAGGGAAATCAAACTCTAAAATAGAAAGTAAACAGAATCTAAGACAGAAGGTACATAGAAAATAAACAGAAAGTATCTAGATAATATCAGAAAGTAATCTTGATAATAACAGAAATTAGACAGAAAGTATCTTTCAACAATATTAACACGTTAGAAGCCGAAGGCTTCCCTCAACACTGTAGCTCGCTGACTCAAAATGATTTGGAGTGGACCAACCTGGAAGCTTCCTGGGACGCCGTACGGTCGTCTCGCGTACCGCCGCGGAACGCCTCCTTACTCCACTCGATCAGCTCCTACTGCTTGACCACGAACGGTGGTGATATCTTCTACTGGACAGGTGGTGTGTTGGAGTCCTTCTGGAGTCCCTCGTAGACCGGCTTCTTCCACGAACGGTGGTGAGCCCCGGGTGATCGCGCACAGCAGCTCGCAGTGGTGACGACAATAGCCGACCGTAGATGCACGATATAACCTGAAACCCACGATCCTTCGTGTTCAAATGTGTCTCGAGATGCCCGCCTTAGATAGACGCGGTGCAAAATCAAATCAGATATTTCGTTGGATCAAAACTGAAGTCACGGGTAAACACACTAACCTGGCTTTTGCACTGGTATACTTATTTCGCCTGTAACAGGGCAGCTTCGTTCTGGACAGCGTGCCTCGGTCGTTTTGTTCACACAAGAGAAACTGCGTATTTTTCTGCCGCCTGCGTCGATCTTAATTACGTGCCAACTATGTAAAGTAAATTCGGTTTTACGTCCGAAATCCAAATCCAATCCACAGGCTTCTCACTTGTTTATATACTATCTTGTTTTGCATCTTCGAGTAGCGTTCTACTGAGACGTTGAACTTCCGGTTATCTCGAAAAATCCAGAACTAACTCTGCCATTTGCTTCGTAAAGTAGACCTTGTCGGCCTAGTAATACTGGTCACTTTCCTCCAGCCAGATTTGGTACATATCAGCCAGCATCCGGTGTTTACTCGAAGAAGTCCATACAAAAAAAAGAATTTCTCTGGAACTTTGACGTGATTTTTGCGTTATGTCAAAACCTTCCATGGTGTGACCATCGCAAGCGATTTCTAGATTTAAATTATTTTCGACATATCAAACGCTGCATTCTGTAATTATTATTTGTTATCCAACTTAAAGATGCGACCTATTCTGGATTTTTAAACAAGCCGTTCCTCTTCCAAAGTTATTCAGAGCCCGAAATATTCCTGGAACGTCAATTATTAATAGCAACACTAAGAAGCTCGCTACTTGCCGACAGAGACCTCCACTTAGTTTGCACCTTTCTTCTAGTTCACGCCACTTGTAGCTAGCTGTCGCTGCGTGGATTAACCATTTTATCTATTTTGAGACAGTAGATGAAAACTTTTCCCTTTCACTCGCAGAGGCCAATTCAACCATTATTTCTTGATTCTTAGATAGGTGAAATTATCAATCTGTCTTCAACAAGAAAAGCTTTCATTATTCCTTTAACGAAGAAAGTGGCGCACGCGCGGTGGAGTTCGGCGTTTTTTACAAACTCGGCGTCTGGTTTTCAGATACGGAGAAAACACAACTTGATCTAATAGAAAAGACGCTGCTCCTCGTCAGATGGCGTTGTACAATATATTCTATTATCGAGATCTATAACAAAATCTAACTTGGAGTATGATTTAACATGTTACACTACTCTGTTCTACTCTGTTCTACTTTTTTCTTATCTGTTCTACCCTGTTCTACTCTGTTCTGCTCTGTTCTAATCTACTCAACTCTACTTGACTCTACTTGACACTATTCAACTTTACTCGACTCTGTTCGACTCTTTTCATTTTCAATTCTATTCTACTCTATTCTACTTTACTCGACTCTACTCAACTCCACTCGACTTTATTCGACTCTACTCGACTCTACTCAACTCTACTCGACTCTACTTGACTCTACTTGACTCTACTCGACTCTACTCGACTTTTCTCGACTCTAATCGACTCTTTTCTTTTATATTTGACTCTATTTGACTCTTTGCAACCCTATTCGACTCTTTTCGATTCTATTCTATTCGATTCTGTTCGACTCTATTCTATTATGTTTACACATCTGCCAGGCATCCCGCGACGGCCCATTTTTTATTTATTATTATAAACACTAATATACTATATTATTTTAGCTGTTTGTCTTGCACCTAGCATTTTCCTCGCTGTAGTGAGGTGAAAAGTTTTGTGTTGCGCACGGCAGCAAAGTTATTTGGCGTCTCGTGCTTTTGAAACCTTCGCTACGCTCAGGATTCTATATTTGCTTCTCTATTTTTTCTTTTCCTGACAGACACGAAAAGAAAAAACTTGTTCAGTAGCCTATTTTCAACAAGTATTTTTTTATTTTGTTTTCATCCTTGTATATTTTTTTTGTACTTACTGCTTTATTACCTATAGGTATAGATCTACTTTAAAATGTGTAGATTAGGTACCAGCTAATCAGGAGCAGACACTTTTTTTTATTCTTTTTTTTATTTTCCTTCTTTGGCCTTTCACAATCGGAGTGGCGTTTGTGTAGCACGTGTTAGCAGTTACCCTCATTAGCGCTACAGTCTGCGTTTGTCTCTCTATCTTTACTTTATTGTTAATGCACATGAAGCACGAAGCCGACGGCGGGAATGTAGCTGTGTGGATATGTTGTGTCCAGTCCAGTTTTTGTTTAAAGCGTGCCTATCCTGAGGGGGCCCTTTATCTAGGTCTATGGTTTTATACAATCGAATTTTCATTTTTAGTAAATTAGTACCTACGTAAGCTAAAAATAGCGAATCTGTGAGCTACGAGTAAATTATCCTAATGTACCTATTTGTCAGAAAACGGCCACTAGTGGGGAACTAGATATTAAAAAGACGGCAAGCAGGCGCCACCAGACAATAATAAATCATAGTGGCGGTTGTCTGCCAGGCGCTAGGCGTGGGCGTGGATGTCCATTTGAATTACCTACATTCACTCATACGCCATGCAAGCACAGCAGATTACTTTGATGCAATGCAAGGCATTTGAGATGGAAAGGACAGAGAGGGCCCCAATTCTGTTAAAAATGGAACCGCGATAACTCAAGTCAACAGCATGCTTTTTTTTCGCTCTATGCATTTTATTATTAAGTTTTTTTTTATTTCGCAAAATAAAAACTCTGCCCCAATTCTGTTAGCTATTGAACTGCGATAACGCAAGTCGATTGCATGAAAACTTTAGAGACTTTAGGGAAAATAAAAAATAACGCAACATTTTCTCTTTAAACACTTTTAAGTGGTAAAAGAGAAAATTTTGCAAAAATGTTCATGCTGTCGACTTGAGTTATCGCGGTTCAATAGCTAACAGCTTATGTCAGGTGTTGTGTTTTTGCAAAGAGCTATAAATTCATTCAGTTTTAGACACTGTTTATAAATTAGTAAAGTTTTGTATACATAATAAGTATATTTTTATTAAAAAAAAACTGTAGAAGAAAAATAGTGTTCAATAAAAAAACATTACAAGATATATCGTAGTTACTTATATTTAACCTTCATTTTATGTAGATTATTATTGTTTTATCTCGTACGTATTTTGTTATTACCCTAAGAAATTGCAGATTTTTATTAAATCATTATCTTTGTGCCGCTATTATCTTAAAAGCGACATTTTAACATTTTGTAAAAATAAACACTCAACGCCGCCTCTTAATTTTTATCTCGCTCAGAGGCGTGCGATCCACGCTCTACCACAGAATAATTAATAGTACTACGGACACTGGCTGGCCACAGGGGGGTACTTGTACTATTCTTTATTCTGTGACAGGGACTGAGTCATCCTACCTGCTGCTCCACAAAAAACTGTTATGAAAATAACAAAAGGTCTACCGCACACCTTTTGGTTGAATATTGGTGACAACGATTGATGGTTTTTAATTTCCAATTAATTTGTTTATTTTTAATAAATCATGAAACAAAAACCTAAATAATTCTGTATTCAACGGCAGGTACGCCAACGGTTTCCGGTGAATCAGATATGTTAATGTTGTTATAGAATATTGAATGAGTGATCTAAGCGCGTCGTCCGCCGAATTTTAATTAATAAAACATGTAGTCTACGATAAAATACCGGTGTCTAAAATAGCATTATACATTTTATTAATAAAAACACGTCTTACTTTATACTCGAGACCTGAATACGAAAATGTGTGTATATAAATACTTAGTTCCACCGACCTAACTCCGAGCTATTATTGATTATGTGCTCTAAGTACATACATACATACATACATACATACATACATTGTTATTTTTTAGAAAAATCTAGTGACTCGGCCCTGTTTTGCACGGGTGGAGTTCACACCGCGGCACTTTTACTTTTAGTGCTTTTAGATTTTTTATAAATGCATCTTATAAAAAAAAAGTTCTGTAAGCGTGCATTATTACTCACGTACTTGACGGACTTGTTATTATTTCGTTTTTATGACAACATGTCATTCCGTTCCTCTAGAAATCAACATTTCGAGCATTCTCGTACCTGCCTAATTGACATTTTTTGCAAATTTTTGCTAACTGGGGTTACATTATTGCATTTTTCACGGGGATCTCATTTATTTTGAAAAATAATATATTGCCCATGTTATTCCCTGATAATGTAGCTTTCTATAGGTAAACATTTTTTAAATCGGTTCAATATTTTTGAGTTAAACCATTACCAACAAACAAAAATATAAATAATCAAATCGTTCCTCTTTATAATATTAGGGTAGATATATGATTACTTGATTACACACTCATAATACTATAGGTACCTAGAAACCTACCCCCACGGACCAATACTAAACAACGCACTATGAGAATTTCCTTTCTTAATGAAAAACTTGCATCTAATCTAATATGAAGAAGGTTGGATGGAGTAGGTGTACCAAGTCGTCACCTTTAGTAATGCCAATAATCACTAATTAATTAATTATGTATCGATAACGTAGGTACAGAACTATTATCAACCTAAATAATAGTAGGTATCTACCTACCATAATCGGTGAAGATAGGTACCTACAATCAGCGAAAATAGTAGCTGGACATGTCCTAACTTCCAATAAAGCTAACGCACGCAAAATACTGAAATATCGTGCAAAATGTAAATAAGTCCTTTTTGTAATATAAGTACCATAGTTTGGAAATGTTCACCTAATTTTATCGCTGACTGTACACCACCTTCAAATATTTTTTGTGTAGACGTACCTAGTTATGAAAGGTAATTTAATAATGGAACTATTACCTACTACGTAGTATCTTCAGTTATATATTCTGGGCTATTACTAAAAGAGTACATCAAGGCACACTACTTGCACGATACAAATCAAAGTAGGTATCTAGTTAGTCCAAAAACATTGATTTCTCTTTCGCGCTACAGTCTGCGTATGTTTCTCTATCCTGCTTGTCTTACATTTTTAGCCCAGACTAGACACTAGCCCGGGGTTAATAAGACAGCTGTGTAAGTGCGCCTTAGTAGGGATCAATAAACGGCACTGTTTGGAAATAGATAACTACTACTTGTATTATTATTGATTCTGTGCTACTACCTAAATCGACGATAGAAACCAATTACCTACCTCCCGAGCGGGCAATCAGTCGGAATTAAAACAATTGCTGCAATCACAGATCTTATTAAAATTGAGCAGATTAGGTACCAGTTCCTCGGGCGTGTATCGACTCAACTATGTGCATCACACGCAATTGTCCTTCTGTGACCTTACTCACTATTGTAAGGGCGTTTTTGAAGCATGTGTAAGCAGTGGCTCTCATTTCCGATACAGTCTGCGTATCTCTATCTTTGTTGTTGATGTTCATTAAGCACGAACGGCGGAATGTTGGTGTGAGGTTGTATTTGCATGAAGTGTTATCTAGTCCAGTTTTTGTTTACGCAATATTAAAGCGTGTCGTATCTTACCGCCTCTAATTAGATCTATGGCTACAATTAATCATGGGAATAATATAGCATAGAATAGTTACGAAGGGAAATGTTCTAGATGCGGTATCATTTGATATAATATTTTGTACAGAAAACGTTAGGTACACTCAATCGATAAAGAAATAGATAAAATGTCGTGACTTTGAATTGAATGACATTGGAACAAAATAATCTATTATATTTTTGTTTTTTAAAGTAAGCGGAAATACCTATTTGTCCTATTTGTCAAAAATAATTTCCCACTTAGTGCACCCGGTAGCCCGGTACTCGGTGTCTGCTTTGGTCCACCTTCCGTCGTTCCACCGTGCAACGTGCCCCCCCTACTCCAATTAAGCTTGGCAATTCGCATACCGACATCCTCGGCCTTCTTCCTCCGACTAAGGTCGAGGATGAAGGCCACGGGAAGGTAATCGATCAAAGGGCAGACTAATACTTGGTATCTGAATCCGATGATTAGAAGCTATCTGAAAGAACTAGGTATTTGACGGTTGAACGAAATTTGGTATTTTGTACATAGGTAGTTTTGGTCCTGGAATAACCCATAGGTTACTTTTAACCCAAAGAAATGACCAGGCGGACAAAGCCGAGCTAGTAATAAATAATCGGTTATAGCTTTATCAAATTGGCATATTTGTATTAAGTATATGACAGGTAGGTTACACAGACCTTTCCATAAAGTATTGGAGTATTCATTTCAAGAAATTGCTCAACACATCGCCCTTATTTCGAGGAAATCAGTCAATTCCCGAGAACTTCCGATTTGTTATTAAAATAACACTATGTACTTACCTATGACTCATCCTGCCCACTTACTTGACACTCTTTCTGCTAAAAAGCAGTATTTGCAGAATTAATAATTATTAATGACTAGCTGTGCCCGCGGCTTTGCCCGCATGCTCATTTTTCTGGAATATAAGGATCTTATGTGTTATTCCAGAACCAAAGGTAACAATATCATCAAACTTAGTTCAGACGTCAAATGGTTTTTATCTCGACTTCTACTACTCATCAGATTATGATACCAAGTACACCAATTTTAAGTGAAACCCTAAGTTATACTACAGTGAAAACCGCATCACAATCGGTCCAGAAGTTTTTACATATGCCCGAACGAACAAAAAAAGAACATGGTAGGCACCATTTAAAAAAAAGTTATATTCCTGTTCAGTAGCTTATTTTAAGTCCCCTACCACCACTTTCTTTTTTCATTATCTTCATTTTACATACTTTTTTTACTTACTGCTTTATTATAAGTACTGATAGATATACACAGATTAATATAAAAATTAATAAGATTACGATATTAAAATCACACTGTAAAAAAAAGTTATATGCACGAGTTATACTCGTATGCATGCAACATAGCGGTGATTAGAATTTTCTATTATTGAAGCACGATATACTTACCTAAGCAATTTATGTCAGCGCCTCAGTGAGTCTTCCGAAGATTCGCACCCATGTTTGTGACAAGGGTATGAACGATGGGTGCCCTACTTTTGTAAAGTGTGTGTTTGTGGGTGCGAAGTGAAGCATTCGCGAAAAAATAAGATAAGTAGACCATCACAGAGGTCAGCTATAAATGCTATAAGTTTATCAATTCAGCTGATTATGAGTTTTAATAAGTACGAATATACTTCAAAGAAAAATAACTAGTTATAATACTTGTGTAACGCACATTTTCACTTAGCACTGAAATTCCTCGAACTATCCACATGGAGTCTCTCCGACCTTGCTCTGAAAATATAGATATTTACGGTTTTGCTTTACATCTAAACACGACCAAGAGCATAGTGCTATTTTAATATCAAAGAGGTGTCACACTGCTTCATTTCACCGTCAGCTTGCTCGGGAACTGGCCCGTCAAAAATAGAGTATGTGGGTCAGCTAGTTCCAGCCCAGCCGATATGACATCACGGCACTGGCGCCATTACTGTATAGTTTACCACTTAACTCATTAATAACTCTGTTACATTTTGTAACAGGTACCTACATTAATGAACTACTTGTCAGTGCTAATGAAACTATTTAGTTCAAAAATTTTTAGGGAATTTAAATCTTGCGATAAACAAGCTAAGGTTGAAAATGGTTAGGCCGGAACTAGAAAAAGATTAAAATCTCATGAGGTATCAACAGCGAGGCACAGTGTTGTCTGAACTGTGAATTGTGAGAGACGTATAAAAACACAATCTGTAATAAAGATTACTGATTTTAGATCATCTCTATTTGATAGACTTTTGAGTTAACCAAACTGGTTTCTATGACCTATGAAAAGCTAGTGGATACAAATTATTTGACTAGTTCGGCACATAATTAATTTAAGTTCCTACCTACTTACACAGATTTTTGAAGCAACTTCTCATCATCATCATCATAATCAGCCTATATCTGTCCACTGCTGGACGTAGGCCTCTCCTAATGCACGCTACTGAGCTCGGTCTTTAGCTCTCCTCATCCATTTTCTGCCAGCCGCTTTTCGCAGGTCGTCATACACTACGTTTGCCCAAACGTGGTCTCCACTCGAGAATTCGTCTATCCCAACGGTTATCGGTTCTTCGGGAAATGTGACCAGCTCACTGCCACTTTAGCTTGCTTATCCTTTGAGCTATGTCTGTTACCTTGGTTCTCCGACGGATATCTTCATTTCTTGTCCTTCAGATAAACTCCAAGCATAGCTCACTCCATAGCTCGCTGAGCCACCTTAAATTTGTGGACTAGTTTGACCGTGAGTGCCCACGTTTCGGCACCGTAGGCCATGACTGGTAGGACGCACTGATTGAAGACTTTTGTCTGCAGGCACTGTGGTATGGACGACGAGAAGACCTGACGAAGCTTTCCGAATGTTGCCCAACCCAGCTGAATTATTTTATTGGCTTCCTTCTCAGAGTTGTTCTTACCCAATGGAAATATTTGCCCAAGGTAAACATTGTTGGACAACTTCAAGACTGCAATCGGTTCCGGGTCAGATAGTTGAACATGATCTTGGTCTTAATTGGACTTCTCATCAACTTGAAAGAATTGGAGTTTGTCTGTTCATTTGATTGTTCGACGATAACTTTGGAATCATGGATCCGATCTTCGTGAAATATCGTGGATAAAAGATAATATAAATTTTAAGTTGTCAGAGGGATGTTCAAACATTTAATAGTGTGACGATCATGGTAAATGGGGTGTCAAGTGAAATGGATTTGTTTTACATTTTCAATGATATTTTGAGAACTTTTCAACTTTTTGAAATAATCGATAATAGTATTGAAAAAGTTTGAAACCAGCTTGTCTTGTTTCCCTTGCTCATAACAATAACTTTACAACTCCATCCAAAGCAAATATTAAACAAATTAATGATAAAAATAATACTTATATTATACATCTAGAAATAGAGGAACGATTTCAAAGCTTGTTTTCTTAGCTTTATCTCGCGGCAGCTTTTAAACTCACTACGTTTTCTCATTTCTTTCAATAGCAATAACCTTTAAACGCGGCTGCGTCTTTTATTTATGTTATCCACAACCCGTTCTCTCATTTATCTACCTAAGTTTAACATCACAGTTAATTGATACAAAGCCCGCATTCCCGATCTTTATTGGGCTCATCTCGGCTCGAAGGACCAAAAGGCAATTCCAAAGGAATTTTTATAACTTACGGTGTGTCTACGAAACTAAACGCTTGTTTTGAGCACCATCCGTCTAATTTGACCAAATTAATATCCATAACTTAGTGGAATGTTTTAATTTAAAAGCGGATCGTTCGTTTTCGGTCCATTGTTCGTCGTTGGACTTGTTTGGCCGTGGGAGTGTTGTTTTGAATTTATTTGAACAAACGAAATATATACCTATTTAACAAATAGATTCATCTGTCTCGCCAAGCACTGTAGTAAAGCCCGCCATGTATGACTAATGTTTATCCGTAACAACGACAAAAGGTTACAATCTAACACAAAAGTGTGGAGCTTCCACACCGTTATGCGTTTGTTGGTTCGTGCGGTTCTGACGGAATGTAGCTTGTATTGTGTGAGGAGTAAAGTGGTTAATCGTTGTTCAGTTGTCCAGGCGGCTCCTTTGACCGTGTAGATAACATCTACATCGCTCAGGTAGGCTTTATTGCCGGCCCCGGTGCACTACCTCTCGTTCGCATCGCCCTGACAACGAATATCTGTTGCGTGTTAGTTTTCACACGAGAAATGACGAAACGTCAAGAGTTCTTATAAATGAAGTGTTACCGAATGTAACGCTTTCAAACTAAAACGTTCAACTTATGTTTGTGCTTATGTGTGTACAGTGGCAGTCAAATATGGTAATGTTAGAGAATGAAGCAAATCAAATTGGACACTCCCCGTTAGTAATTGACCTTTAAGTAACAACTCCCACGAGACCCACGTCTGACGTCTTCCGTATGTAGAGAAAACATGAAACAGAAAAATCAATGCTATTTTTATCGCGTTTAATGTTTACGATTGGCTTTCCCTGTCTTATCTCATAGATATTTACACAAATTCGCAGCCGATAGCCACATTGAATGCACAATTGGAGAATTTCTCCTTTTATCTATTTCATTTTATTTCATCGAGCGTTCCGCTAAGTGGCGTAAGTGCTGTCGCTATAAACAGCATTACTAATGCCCGGCCGGTGGAGTTGCGCGTACGTGAGCTGGCACCAGATCGAATGGAAACCCAGGGTACAGCGGCGCAGGCGCCGCGGCCGGCGAGATGAACAGCTTGCCGCCGCATTCCGCCGCCCTCTTTGTCATGTTAACCAAACATCGTGCTCATTATTCTGTTATTTTAACGAACCGTAGCGCCACATATCGTCGTGCTGTAGATTAAATTATATTTGTGTTGAAGACAGTCGCACAGGTCGGTCGAGTAACTCGGCCGCGCTATTGTGTCGGGTCGAGTCGTTTTTTATACGCAAGCGCATCGACATCGCCCACTCGAGTTTTTGGAATTCCGATACCCCCCTCCCGCCCCGTGTGCGCTGCCGGGGGTCCGGTTCATTCATAACGCGGCGTGATGCCAACTATCCCCTATCTTCTAGCATTTAGAGTATCACATGTGGCCGCCGGAAACGTAACGCAAACAAAACTAGAATTGTTTTACTTCGGTTATTGTGCTGTTTGATTTATCATGGCATAAGAAAAACAAACCACCAACGTCGTCTTCATTTCTGAATAGAATAAACGTTAATTGAACGTTTGTTGGTTGTTAGTTCTTTCGCTAAAGAAATTAGTGAAGGTTCTAAACCAAGAAATTGTTAAAAAGCGATTTAATTTCTTACAAAACATCACCACAACATGGAAAATAGATTTAGTAGCGGCTGCGCCTTCAGCTTATATTTACGTTGTAAAGTAAACCGCCACCTTAATGGACTCTTTCAATAATTAGATGGAAAAAGTCGATCAAAATTAAGATAAAATAGAAGGATCATACAAATACTTGAACTCTGTATTCCATTATGTGAAACCATCGAACGTAATAGCTCTGTAATAAATAGAAAGGCGGGGCCATTAAGCTCAACCTGTGCGCTCGCCTGTGGGTGTTTTATGGCAAGTTTGTATGTGGGTCACAGATATGTTGCGGTTTCTGCGATCGTTCACAGAGTTTCTTAGTTCAAAGTAATTCATATGAATTTTGTAAAAGACAATTTATTGCGCATAGTTTTAGTGAACTTTAGGTTATAAATAGTTTATGATTGCTTCATGTGTAAATAAATGACAATGAGATGAGCAATTCCTTAGCCTGATCTCAAACGACTCTTCCTTAAAATTTCGGAGTCACTCCTATTTTTTAATATACTAGGCTCAGAATAAATAATAGTATTATACAGGGAGGAATTTAAAGACAGTCGGTAAAGGGAAAGTTCCCTAAATATTTATCATAGCTAATTTCACTCAATGGAATCATTCCTTAATTTTTACCGACCGATTCGTGTAAGTACTTCCCAATAGATCTCGAGATCAGCCCCCGGTTCAAAACATTTCGATAACGAACCGAATCGATTCGATTCGATATTGTGAATTAAAAATGTATTGAATTGAACGATTTCAAAACGAATCCACAAAAGGAATAACCGAATCGATCGACAACTGCAGGGCAATTACTTACCTATCTTGTTGCAATAAGATTTTCATTAAGACGTGCACTTAATGCGACGTGTTAGAGTCGATATTGCTATGAAAATCTGATTGCAACAAATCTTATTTGCTTAGAAATCGCACTGCTGAGTTATCGAAAGGATCTGTATCGGGGGGCAAAACTACTTATTAACTCATCTTGGTCGGCGTTCCCATCGGATCTCGAGATCCGTTGTAACTCAAATAAATATTATTTTAATAGCTTATATTGAATTTCACTTGTATGTATGTCCTGGAATTTTGCAATTAATATTTCACCCACTTCCACTGAAGCTATCGTGCTGAAATTTGGCACACAAGTTTGGTTCTCGTGACATTACATGGCTACCTACTGCATAAAAGCATTTTTTTTATAATTATTTATTTAAATTAAACTTATTTCTTCTCATCGGATCTCGAGATCTGGTGCAATTTAAACAAAAATTTTTTTGCATTCCCTAAGGACCATTTATGAACAAGAACGATTTCCATCCTGTATAGTTAAAGTTATAGTTCTCCGTGGTAATCTTCGTCTATGCTCCCCAGGGATTTTATATATTGCTCTGCAGCCCGATTCCATAACTAAAAATAGTAGAAAAATAAAAATAGTAGTGGAGGGAAGGAATAGTATGAAACTGACACTTGACAGTTGTCAGTTGTATGTGGACGTCCAAAGTCGTTCAATGGGCCTGCAGCCCGATTCCATAACTTGGCTTCAATCGAATTCTCAGTATCGCAGCCACTAATGCCTTGCGATAGAGTCGAATTTGCTATGAAAAAAGTGATAATCCGATTGTAGCCAAGTTATGGAATTGGGCCACTGTGATTATTATCTTAGCTTAGATTAACCACAGAATAAATAATAGTACAAGGTTTAAGTCAGGGACCGGAACACAAACCCTTGCGAATAATTTAGTATTTATAACTAAGAATAACTTTGATCATTGCACTGATCAAAGTTATTCTTAGTTATACTAAATTCAACAAGCCATCCATAGTCAAGGCTTTTCCATCTAGGCTTCCTAGTTGTTTACGTAACTTGTATAAAGGAACTTCAACTACCTACATTCAATCAAAATTACCATTCAATTACACTTACAGTTAAAAGGCTGATAAATTGTTAACTTCTATATTAGAGATGCAAGCTTGCTAATTGAAGGATGTCTAGACGATAATGGAAACTGTATAATACAATAGGTATGTTTTTAATTGCACAAACAATAATGCTTTTGTAATTCGCAACAGTCGTTAAAACAAAGCGCAGTGGCGAAGGTGTATGGCGTACGGTGCTATGGTCAGGGGTGATCGTCCGTGCACTCTCACGGCGCAATAATTACGGGCCTGCGCCGGCGCAGAGCGTGGCGGTTTATAGGCCGGGTAGCGCGAGCGCACCCCGCGCCGCCCCCGCGCCCCTCGCCGGACCGCATTCCGCTCCCATGCAACCAGGTCCTGCCGTATCCTCCTCGGAAACTCTCCAAAATGTCGTTTATTTATTAATATTCGCTTACTTTCTATACATTGCGATGCCTTTTCAGAGCGGTAGGTACGTAACCTACATTGGTTTAATAGACTCAAGGCTGCTTGCTCTATAAATATCCTTATTTATCTCAAACATTAGTATTTATTGACCATGCCCTCGAATGCCCATCTACCGACGCATTAGATCATCGTCACAGAATAAATAATAGTACATCGTTTAGATTCCATGATGCAACTTGCTGTTAAGGTTTGAGGGTCGAGTTTTAGTACTAAGCTTCAAAGAAATGATCTTGTTTCACATGACTTCATCCAGCATCATGACTTTTCCAATCATCTTAGTATTTCATAACCGATCAATGAACATAAAATAATGTTATAATCGAAAATTAATTTCCCATAAAAATATCATCAGACAAAAAACTACAAGGTTTATTATCAAGTTCTAATGGCTCTTCTCTAGATGATTTCTTTAAGTCATCGGACCCGATTCACACGGCTATTGGCTATTCCATTAACTAAATCAGACGATGACGAATCGAGCAGTAAATCGAGATTATAATCATTATACGAGCTCGCGGGATCACATTCTTACAGAAGAATCCGTGAAGCGTCGGAATGCACGGAATCGATTCTAACTCGTTTTGTTTTCGCCACGTCATAACTCGATCTCGGAATCCCGATCGACTCGACCATGTCTGCGACTGATAAAAGTTCCAGAATTTTAAAACGATTAAAGGACAAAACTGTTATAATAGTAGTAATATCTCCATAATCTCCATTAACCGGAATAAACAGCAATAGGATAGGTACGGTTACCTTCAAAATTGTAGCTTATGTATTTGAACTTTGTGTTGAGCTAAAGTTATCAGAGATGGGATCCACCAACATTAATACAGTAAGATATAACTTCGAATAAAATTGTGTTTTCTTAAAGGGGACATTTTAATGATCGCAGCTCTTTGAATTCCAAGAACCGTGTTGAAAGGAAACTAAATATTAATAAGTCACATTCACATTACAGTAAATAAACATCCGATAGTGGTGTCCGTTCATGTGCAATTGATATGCACATTAGCGCACAAATGGGCGTTGACTTTTGGATAACGATTCCGATGTTCTGCTAATGAGCTGCGGACGAACGACACGTATGATAGTCACGTCTTGAGATAGCTTGTTGACTCCTCAGGAATCCAATCATTGTGCAATTTAAATTTACATACTGGTAATGAGCACATAATTTTAGTACTTAGTGATTTGTAGGGCGCTGCATGCTAAAAAGAAACCATCATCATCATCCGTGGCATTTATCTTCTCACTGCTGGGTATAAGCCTTTCTTCTACCATGCCATTCGGTTTGGTCTTGAGCCAATTGGAAGCAGGCTCGACCCGCGATCATTACAAGATTGTCGGCCCATCTCGCTGCTTCGCTTACCGTCTCGGCCAGCACTCTGACACCGCGTTGCTCCACCTATCGTCACTTTATCTGGCCATGTTTGGGTCCTGTCCTGCCTAACTTCAGTTAAGTCTCATAATAGTAATCATAACGGAGTTTGATGCTGAGCATGGATCTCTTCAGGGCTCTCTGTGCAATTTATGCTGTTTCTGAGCAAAGCCTCATGTGTGAGCAATTTCGGTTCACGTTTCGGCATCACATGTCATGGAGGGATGGACACATTGATTAAACAGGCGAGTTTTCAGCCATTGTAGAATTTGGCGTGACTTGAGGATGCCGTCCAACTTTCCAAAAGCCCACCCAAGCTGTAAGTACCTCTTCACGTAAAGATCCTTTGATGCCCTTTGTCAAAATTTAGAACATAACAAGATACGCGTAGTTCTCGACCTTCTCATAGGACCGTACCAAAATTGGATTCGATGTGCCCGAGATGTTTGACATAACCTTGCTCTTGGTCATATTCATCCTCCTACCCCCAAAAAGCATCTGACAGGTCTTGCAGCATGCATTGGAGATCATCCCAAGATTTCAGAGAAAAATACGAGGTCATGGCTGCAAAGCAAACCTAAGATGAGACAGATAGACAGTGTAGACACCACCGTTAATGCTTATTCCACACTAAAAGAGAGCAATGTTTAAATATTGAAATCGGTCCTGTCTTGTTGTCACATGTCTTAAAATTAAGCCATATAGGATCTCGTAATCACGCAAAGGATCAAAGAAACCGACAAAGGGTTTTATTCAGATAGCCGCTGCACCGCTGGATATCGCGAAGTGGCCAGATAGCGTAATTAAGATAAATATAAGGTACTTAACTCAATAATTTATTACGCGAAACGGCTATTGCATAAATTAACCGCCTACAACTTTACTGTCAGCGGCGCAAAATCTGGTCCTAAATGGTCTGGATAAAATTCATATAAAGGTAAGTAAGTACCTAGGTATAAGTTTTTTGCTAACCATAATACTTATAAATGTTGCCTTACAAATAAAGCTCTCGAAGAAATCCATTATAAGACAATATAAAAAAAGCATATCATTATTTATTTTATTGAACTCATATATTGTGCAGAGCTGACGCTAACAAGTTAGAACTTGCCAGCTAAATTTGAAATTATACAATGTAAAAAGGTGAAGAGACGCAGCGTTCAGTCTTCATAACAGACGCTATTGGTAACACAGACACTGGCTTTAAATATTATTATCGAATGCTGTTTTTTTGTGGGCAATGCCTCGTGGAACGCAAGGACCGGTTGGCGACAGGTCGCCACCTGCTTCTGCAGCCTGTGGTATGTCCGGTTGCGAATTAAAAGCCTTTACGTTGACAATGACGATTTTCCGGATTATTCTGCTTGTTAATGTTATTAACAATAGGTAGGTTTGGTACCTAACCAAAGTTTAAAACTCATGTTATTTGGATACAAAATACTTACCTACTTAAGTCAGCAATGCGTAGTACTATGCATGAAGCTTTGAGCACACGATCAACTCCGTAAGTAGTTGTTGTTTCCTCGAAGACATTACCCAATATTAACTTCCTATGACATACTTAGACCAAAAGCCCAGAATAAATAATAGCTTTGTTCTTGGCTTTTTCTAGATCAGTGGCTTCAGGCTTTGATTTTTTTATTACATTGAGTTACGAGGCGGGCAGGTCGCTCGCTTGATGGTAAACGTTAATGTATATAACCATAACAGTTGCAGTGCCCCCCCAAAACTTTGCAAAATCTTGCTCGTCACTGCACTGCGCTCGTCACCCTGGTACATTGGTTTTTAATTCTCATTGCCCAGTGATTTCGATGGAAATATGCCCGTTAAACCGAAACAGATATGTTTACACACTACTGCTTGACGGTTGAATACCTGACAAAGGTTGAATACTTCCCCAGGCGGACTCTTAAGAGGCCTACCACTACAAATCAGCTTCAGGCTCTTCATTAACCTTCAGGATTCCCCACAGACTAATCGTTTTTACTTTGCAACTATTATTATTTCATATTCTGATAGCTACTACTTTAACCTATGGAAGTAGGCCTCAACTTGTACTATTATTTATTCTGTGGCTATACATAGTTATGGAGTCAACGTAAACATAGTTACTTATTTATTTTCCTAGTTGTGCCTGCGGCTTTGCCCGCGTGGTAATTTTTTGGGATAAAATAATCTAAAAAAAAAAAGTCTATCTGTCTGTTTATTCGGGCATCATGTAAAATCTACAGGACCGATTGCGACGCGGTTTTCACTGTTGTATAGCATAGGTTTTACTTAAAGACTTAGGTTGTATTAAGACTAAGGGTACTTGGTATCCTTAATCCGATGATTAGAAGCCGAACAATGGATAAAAAAACTATCTGCCGGCTGAACGAATCTACTTTTCGTCCTGGATACACACAGATAAATGACCAGGCGGGCAAAGCCGCAGGCACAGCTAGTATTAAATTGAACTGAATTGTTTTATATTTACTTTTTTTTTTGTTCAGGCTATCTAGTATAGGTACTGAAGAGTCCGGACTCCGAACACTCCGGAAGGGAATAAAAAAGCAGGACATGTCTGAAAATTGACATATTATATGGTCGGAATTAGAAATGATCGTTTTAATTTCAAACGTTTTTTAGTAACAAAAATGACAACAGCCGAAATAAAATTGCCTTGACTCTATTTTACGTCACTTCTGAGCTCTGACCTCGATATTGTGCTCCGGACTCCGGACGATCTTAGGTCGATTTTAACGATCCACGATCTATTCACAGTTTACGACGCCATATTGATTGCCGATCTGTGGGTGTTCGGGCGGTGCGTTTATAGTTTCTAATAGTACATAAATAATATTTAATTCAATAGTTAGATACTACGTTCAACTGCTGTTGACAAATTCGAACGAGGTTGATGTGCGTACCTAGTTGTTGGTGCTGTTCACTAATTGTGCTGGCGCTAGTTGATTTCGAAATGCAGAGGTGGAGGTCGTACGTTAGTTGGTCACAGAATAACCTGATAGGTTCAGTGCCTTGTTCAATTAAATTCAATGGGCTTGTGTCGGCCAAACCATTTCAATTACTAACGAAATCTTCATCAAGGCCGTCTTGATCTTCATATTTTTTCCGTCGGGCATCTTAAAACTAAATAAATACCTACATAACTACATATCGAGCTGCAGGACTTTCTTTTTTTTTAGTAAGTTTATCCAAATCTTTACTCAAAATTAAACTTTTGGGTTGACGATTTAATCAATTAAATTAAAATAATATGATCACAAATAAAGAGCGCGACGCGGCGGCGGCGCGCGGCGGTGCGGTGGGGTAAAAAATAGCATATGACACTATAGCCTACTGTGCTCTAGCGATGAAGACGAATCGATTGAATCGAATTGATACCTCACGTACTATTATATATTCTGTGACCTCGCTTGTCATAATTGGACCAAGGTTTTAGTTTGAGCACATTACCCTTTCTTTGCTTCAACGCAGTCGTGTTAAAAAAATAATCATAAGCTATTTTTTTCAATAGTACAGGTTTTTTTTTTTTTTTACCCATTAAATTTTGACGAATTGATTGATACCTCGCTTGTCAAAAATAGTTTGAACACATAACCCTTCATTTGCTTCGCCGTAGTCGGTAAAAAAAAAGACTATGACACGGTTTGATAGCTGAATGCATCCACCCTTCTAACCACATACAATAGACTGTTAAACTCATTACCTTCCCTTTCTTCGCCTTACTCGGGTAAAAATGAAGGTAGTCTGTGCGGACAAAGATACGGCATGGTAACTAACAGTAAGAATTAAGATTGTTGTATGGCAGCACAAATAAATAAAAACAAATGAAAAAAATAAAGACGAAAAACGAGTGTTGCCAAAGATACAAGAATTAATAATATTAAATTTGTTTTAATTTTCTACTTTTTGTTCGAAAGAGACTACCTCCCACAACACAGGTCCGCCTAGGGTGGGAGGTAGAATCACATTATTATTTTTTGTAATTATGTTTTGTTAAATAAATGCTTTTTCTATTTTTCTATTTCTATAATAAATTCTGCAGCGCGCTCAAGTCCTACGACGGGAAGTAGTAGTAGTTATTTCAAAGAGCGCGAAGGTTTTCTTTCCGCACGCACAGACTCCACCTTCATTTTTAAACGATACCTAGTATTTGTTTACTCTTGGATACCTACACCATCGGAGCTTCCGAAATAAAATAAAATTGGGATCTTAAAATCCAATTATTCTATGTTCATACTTACATCTTTGAAGATAAGCGGCAGCTGTACTTATGCATTGATAAAGCTTATTGCAATTAAACGCAAAAAACAACAGATTGTACATCCTGTACAGGTACCTCGGATTCCACGGGACTAATTCTTGAATAAGGTAGTAGCAGGGACTCGGATATAAAGGGCCTGTCCCGAACCCTGCCTGTGGCCGTGTGACTGACGGAGAGGCATTATTCAGCAAACTCAATTGAACCCCAATAATGGCGGCATAATAGGATTTGTTTAGGTAGGTACCTACCTTCATATGCTAATCAGACGATAGAATGTGGGTATTTAATTATGTAGGTTTCTAAACACTGTCTAAAAATTTGCTTTACTTTTATTATTTGGAGAGCGAGCTCCAAATCAGAAAATGTTCTATAGGATCTTTAGCAATAGCTAGCCAGACGAAGAAATTAAAATAAACTGGCCAGGTGGCGGAGCGGAGACACACGTCTGGCACCTCTATGTATTATCCCTGAGGATTGACAAATGGGCGTTCTGGGCAGTTTCGATTGCCATTATTGCCAATAACGATTCTCCCCAGACCGAACGAAGAACGATACCGCACGGAATAGTCCTTTTTCCGATATCAAATTTAACTATCATGTCATGCAAATTGAACTGTGATCGAAATATATTTAGCGTTTTAACTGTTATTTTTGCACATTTTCCTTAAAACGAACGGCCTATATGTGGAGCGTTTTCCGTAACGGAGCAATCCGCTTTATTTAGCTATATCCTAACCTAAAGCCATACATATCTCCGCATCGGAGCTCATCCACACCAATATGTAAAAATGAATCGTTGTCTGTTTGTTTGGGGAGCTTTCACGCCAAAACGGCTATATTGATGAAATTTTGTAAATAGGTACTGTACAATATAGATACCAACATAGGATACTTTTTATCTCGGAAAATGAGAAGTTGTCACTGGAAAAATTGTAAATGTCGATATTACTCGCTCTAAGGAACGGAATGACATACGTTGCCGTTTGTTTGTTTGTCGTATGTGGTAGTGCTTGCCTACGTTGCCGTGGAAACGATAATAACAAGTCTTTCAAAAAGAATCCAGTGCGTTGGTGCTATACTTTTGCATTGGTTTTTAACATCTTAGATGAACATAATTGGGTTTTTTCGCGATAAACTGTAGTCCACGCGGACAAAGTCGCGAGCAAAAGCTAATACAATATAAATACGCACTGATCAGAAAACTTACCTACATGACGTAGGATACCTACCCTACCTGACCTATATACAGTGTCATTGGCCTGTATTATTATTATTATATATAGGGCTTGACCTGGGCTGTAGTTACTTCTTTATTCTGTGGCTGTAGGTATGCCTACGGCTCCCATTCATAGGTACATTAAGTAATATTGGCCACTTTCTTGTAAAACGTGATAAGTCAAAATTATTATTTTTGGTTCCAGAATGTTTATATAGCTAAACTTCTTGGAAATACGGGAGAAAACTGATAAATTAGTAATCACTTGTACTGTAATCAATAATACTGAGCGCCGACGCTCGCCGGGTTGTCGACCTTACCTCGTGTTTACTCAATACTCACTTGGCTTGTCAACCAGTCCACCCACTGGAAGTTTTCTATGTCATTCCAAACATTTTAATAAAGGTGAGAGTTCTCCAGTAGCTTTGAGATAACTAGGCACATTATCTATGTGTTTTTAATACTTCGATTGGGAAGGTATTTCTTACCAATTAGTTTCGTTAGCACATTGACAACTTTGCGACTAGGTACTTAATTTAAAGCACTCGCATAGTACATCAAACATTTTAAATGCAACAAAATATTACATACCTGCATAACACTGATAATTGTACTACAGTAGTAATAGACATCAACTGAAAATAAAATATTAACTAGGTATGTAGGTACCTAAAGTATATACTAAATAAATTACTAATATTATAAAGAGAAAATATTTGTTTTTTTTGTATATTTCTTTGTTAGTAATGGGTAAACTCAACAAAAAACTATTTAAAAATTTCTTTCACTGATTGAGAGCTGTATACTATTCCGGATTAACTTTAACTTTTTCACATTTTAGTTATTATTATTTTTAACAGAAAATCTACTGGTGGAGCCGTAGGTCAGCTAATACATTATTTAAGTCAACAATACCTCCACATTATGGAATGATTACTTAATATACATTTGTTATAAAATATAACGTACATGTATTATTTCTTTTACTGCAGGAGTTACAAAATACACACGTCGTGTTACTTTTATTTACAAGGTAATATTATTTATTCTGTGACCAGATGCACATCCATTGTAAGATATTGAATTTGTTTTTCCTATAAAGAGAAGTCCAGCGAGCACTAGTTATTCTGGTTCCCGCATCCAGTGCTTGTTATCTATAATAATGTACCTCCTGTGACAGTTTTGATAGATTGGTTAGTTTAGAAAGTGCTCCCTAACCAAACAGGATATTCCTAAGATAAGGACGTCTATCCTTGTGATACTACCCATGCGCTGGGATGTTTGCCTGTGAAAATCACAGGCGACTGACCGGATTTCTTGATGCTTTCCCATGTCTAAGCATTTTATCAAAATGTAATTATTTAACCATGCTTAAAATTAAATATTTTTGTAGTATAGGTATTTTATACCGCTGAATGAAATCTTTATAATAAGCAACTCTTCCAACCTGCTTAGAAGTCATGATGCCATTTACATTTCCTTAGTGAAACCAAGCTCAAAATAATAATTGAACGTTCAATTATAATTTTGATCTTGGTTCAGTACCTACGCAAGAACGTCGGTCATGTACAGATGCCGGTAGTCGTGGCGACAAGTCATCCGTTATAAGTACCAGCTGGCGATCGAGTAATGCATGCTAAATAACTCGCAAAGAATGCAAAAATACTCTGAAAACCTGATACAGTAACGATGAAACCTGCGCCGCGTGCCGGTCGATTTATCAAAAGTTCTAACTTATTTGGAATCTATGACAACCTACGGTTTTGTTCAGAGACTATAAAGATATTTTTAATAACAAACCAGGGTATAGATTTGATCTCCCCGCCATTATTGAATTACAATTGGCGACGAATAAAATTTGCATACTAATCGCATACCTGTAGACTGAGGTGTTGTTCTAGGTGTGTCATTAAATATAATAAGTTTGCACAGCTTAAAACTGTTTGGCATTAAAGTAAATAGCTATAGCAGTAAACATTTTACAGAAAGAGGAGGGGGAGGTGGAATAAATGTATGGTACAAAGTATACTTACAGTTATTCTGTGTGAAATAAATAGACGTTGACAATACTAGACTGCTTGCCGCTAAAATAAAAAAAAAAAACAAGGAAATAAACGGGAGACTCCTCATTAATTTTTCTGCAATTATTTTTTTAGACAGTACCATTATTTGTACATGACTTCATAGAATCGTTTCTATTCTTGCAATGTAATTAATAATATAGTATGTATTAGAAAATATGTGCTTAGGTAGGTACTATTGAATCGATTTTGTAATTTTAAAATATACCTACTTAACTTCAAAGTTTTAATAGGTTCCATTTGCAAGTTATAAGTAAGCTATTTAAATGACCACGATACTATTAAATTACAAATTTTCATATTTTTTCATTCATATTTTTCGAAACAGAAGTGTAATGAGATGTACATATTTTGAGGAAAGATAAAAAAGCTTGTGCCAAATACAAATTCCGTGCTGTAAATTTTTATTTCACGCAATAATTCGTCGGCGCTTGTTGAAAGAGTACCCTCCAACGATGAGCATACTTTCCAATCCCCAAAAAGGAATGTGCAATAACGGAATGATGCCAATGGGCTGATTGATATTATGGCCTTTTTGTAGTTTTTTTCATATTATAACAGGTAACAACAGGATATTTAATTTTAATAACTCTCTTTAAAATAACAAGTTCTGTAAAACTTGTATTTCGTAACAATAGGTACTACCCAATATAACTTCGTAATTCACTGTTACTGGAGAATTATTTATACATTCACTTTTGTATTTGATCTATTCGATGAAGCTATCTTTCAGCCTAGGTACATTGTACGATCATGCGTTTGATTCATTTAATCTTTAGTAATTAATTTAAGCATCTGAAATTGAAAAACTTAATAAATTAGACCCGATGTTAAATAATTATGTCACATCGTAACTATAAACTCGTATTTTTAACCTTCTGTTCTGTGTGAAGCTTCGCCCACGCCCACTATTATTTCATTTTATACTACTGCTGCCCACTGCCGGCTGTGATTTTAAACATAAAGTCTTCTCTGACATTCACTTGAGCTTTATTCAAAGTTGAGCTCTTTATTGCTATCACAAAGAATTAATATACAGTGAGTATTGTAGGCAAGTAATATATCAAAGGTTTGCTTACTTCGCAGAAACATCAGGTTTGAAATTTAAATCTGTTGATGCTGCAAAGCATGTATTTCACAACTACACCCACTACATCAATTAAACCCACATATCATCATCAGCTTTTCGGATATACATTTTATATTGTGGAACTATAAGGTTCTATTTGTAGGAGGCCAGACTTACTCTCTAATAAATTATACCTAGTTAAATGTTTATGTCAATATGATGCGCTGTTGGCTTTTCATTTAAAAAAATGTATTCCATTAACATAGTTAATTATAGTCACGTTTGGTTACGGGTATAAAATTACACCATGCATAGTTGTGCAGAATTTTAGCACAAAATGCTTTAATATAACGTAAAAATAAGTCATGGGTCTGAGAGAAAAAAGTACCTAGGAATATATATAGTCCTTTTAAAAGTATGTTGGGCCTTTCTTGGTTAACATAAGAGTAATTAATGCATGATGAAAATCAAATTGAATAAAGTACTGAGGTATGTCAGTTATAAAAAATTGGGCCTTTCTTGGTTATTAACATAAAAATAATGATGCATGATGAAGATCAAATTGAGGTATGCGAGTTATAAAAAAAAACCCTATGTTAACGTTGTTGGCAGAAACGATAACGTTGTTAGGTTATTTGTGAATTCCTTTCCAGACTTGTTTCATCGTCAAGTAAAATACATTGTGTTTTTCCACGAAAGGGATTAACCATTTTGTGTTAAAGAACAAAAAAGCATGAGCCGTAATGTTAACAAAAAAATCTTTCATGTAAGTAAGAAGTCATAATCACTAAAATAGGCACATTTGCTTTACGTAGATACTTACTTTATTAGTAGCTAAGTAGTTATTTTTAATAATTATTTGTTTGGGTTATTAGCTCTTGTTTTTCGTATTGTTGTAGTTTCCAAGTTACAAGAGTAGATATTGGATAGGTATTGTAGGTACAACCTACCTTTCATTTCTAGTATCAATCAGCATCGATGCTATGTGAATGCAGTATTGCACCTATCCAGCATAAGAAAATATGTGACAGTTTAATGAACTACGTATTAATTATTACAGTAACCGAGTAGTAAAAGCTTTGATGCGATTAAAATAGAATGTACTCGTAATCATGTTCATGCAGGTGTTTTTACATATCAAGCAATATTATGATATCATCATAATATCAAGCATTATTATCATTTTATCATAATCACAATAAGTACTTTAAAAGAGTGCGTTGCTTACCTGAGTTTGGTTGCGTTTGAATGTCTACCGCCGACAACATTCCTTTCTTTTCAAAAATGCTTCTCACATTAGCACACGATATTTGAGTCTCGGTGGCAGATGTCACCGCCAAGAGATACGCACCTACTAGTAAACACAATATTTGGGGGTTCAATCTCAAACCAAAAATCGATTTTTTGTTAGTTGACAGTTTAACACAACACTTTTTCACAGCCATATTTGCGACAACTGTTTGACTGTCGTAAACTGGATTACACATATAAAAAAAATGTTATTACCTATATACAAATTATAGTTTTAAGTGAAAATGCGTTATTTTTAGCCATACGCATAAACGCGACGATTCAACTGCGATCCATGGTGGCCGCAGCTCTACTGCGAAAGCTAGTCTGAAGTGAGACGAAAGCGTGTGGATTGCTATTTTGTGTTGCCAGTAATCTTTAAGAATGTTCATATATATATGCCACTATTTTAATATATTGTAATTTTTTTGTAAGAATAAAATTAAAATTCTAACTTGGTGCCCTTTACTCATCTACCCACCGAAAATCAGCAGTGCAAATACGATTCCTATGCCATCTTTTGTAGTCAAGAGTAAGCTTGCGACTTAGATGACAGCTGTTTATCTTTGATTTCGTAAAAAAAACTCGGCCAATTACACGTACAGAAAAATAAACGGTGCGTTGTCATTGGTGGAGTTTTTGTCTATGTACAATAACTCCATTCATTCCATTGGCGGTTGAAATTATTCATTCATACCACCATATTTGTATACTCTCTAGACCACCATTTGTTTGACAAATTTGAAATTTGACAATTCCAAATTCCAATTCAGTCAATATTCTTTGTAATTGTTTGTACATACATTTGTAGTCATTTTTTTCTTTTTCGATAGCCTGCTGGCTGTTTAATTGTGGAACGATAATTAGTATTTATATAATTAATTGAATTAAAACAAAAGAAAAACGACTTTGAATGACACGCATTGATTAAACTTTTTAGTCCAGCAGGGAAAACTGTTTGTTTGTGCATTGCCCAGGATTTTATATAACCGGTGTCACCATGAGGGTTTACTTGATAAAAACTGTGTCTAAAGCTGTGAGCTCACGGTTTTATTCCACGAACAATTATAAAAAAGTATCACATTGTATTTTTGACATGGATGGACTTCTCTTGGGTAAGCGAGTTCAATTCGACCTCCTTCATTATAGCCAACGTTATTAATGAAATACAAGGTTATTTATATTTACATTTTACTGTAACTGATTTACGTTTCAATTATGCTCACTGCATTTAAATTAAACTTTATGTAGACTGAATATAATTTATGATTTACAAGAACAACCTCACCTTCATTTATTTAAAAAAATATGTCATACTTTATTCCATTTCAACTTTTTAGACACCGAGCAAGTGTACAAGAAAATGATAACTCAGCTATGTGCTCAGTACGGCCACAAATACACAGATGAGTTGATGATGAAAGTGCTTGGTGGCACAGAGCAGCGTCTCTCGGAGATCCTGTGCAAAGAGCTGAAGCTGCCAGTCTCACCCAAGGAGTTTAGAGAACAATTGCTTGTTTTGGGTGACACAATGTTGGCTGGAACACCACTGCTGGATGGTTGGTATTATTTTTAATTGGCATTGATAAATTAGTAGTGGCCAAATGAATGTCAGTTTCAGGCTTAAAAAAACTAGGTTCGGCTGCTATTTTGGTTTCAGCCCAAAAATCAGCCGAAACTTCGGCTCAGTCAAAACTTGCAATTTTGAATAAAAAGGTATTACGTTCAGCTTTCGGGCGTTAAGGCGCCAGCCAGGCGATTGAGTTATTGGCAGGTGGTCCGTGTCTCTTCTCGCTCTTATAGTAATGGTGAGTTGAGTATTTATTTTATTATTGTTGTAACTGATGACATAATTTAACATTATTCAATAATGTCATCCTTACTTAGTACATATTGTTGTTTGTTTGTCGTATGAGGTAGAGGTGGCCTCTGGTGTCAGAGTTTTTCAGGCCGCCCAAGAGCCTTTGACATGGCGTAACTGCTATTAACCAATAACATCCAAGACCGACAGCTTAACATGCTCTTAGAAGCACGTAGTGATGGAAAACTACACATAACTTAGAAAGGTCATAGGTGTGGAGCTTAGGACTGAACCCGGTATTGTTGGATTCTAAGTTGCACTATTGAACCGTTAGGCTACCATCACTC
Organism: Alsophila aescularia; assembly: GCA_946251855.1. Classification (NCBI taxonomy): domain Eukaryota; kingdom Metazoa; phylum Arthropoda; class Insecta; order Lepidoptera; family Geometridae; genus Alsophila; species Alsophila aescularia. Next base: position 28,731,685 of record OX276379.1, on the reverse strand, counting down.
TGTCATATATCTCTATCTCCATCCATCTTATCTTCATATATTGATTGAATAAACAAATCTGACCCAAAATATTACTTATTTAAATTGAAAATATATAAATAAGATTTATGTTATGTAAAGCTCTTAGAAGCACGTAGTGATGGAAAACTACACATAACTTAGAAAGGTCATAGGTGTGGAGCCTAGGACTGAACCCGGTATTGTTGGATTCTAAGTTGCACTATTGAACCGTTAGGCTACCATCACTCTGTCATATATCTCTATCTCCATCCATCTATCTTCATATATTGATTGAGTAAACAAATCGGACCCAAAATATTACTTATTTAAATTGAAAATATATAAATAAGATTTATGTTATGTAAATAAAAGTAAATAGATTTGGTTTGTTAAAAAAATATAGTACTGGTAAAGGGTATTTTTATTTAGGTAGTCTTATATTTGTTTGTAGACAATGATTGGATTTGATTGATGGATTCATAGGTTCAAAGCTTTTTTTGATAAAAGTACCAGTTATTTCTGAGAAGCTGTTAAAAATTTGACTCATACAAATACCTTTTTACCTTTCCATTACCGTACGACTACACAATTTGCAAAACACCATCCTTTTATGTTTGAAATACCTCGCACAAGAACGATCCAATCCCGAGATATCATCAAAAAAGCCGTTACAAACAAAATGTATGAGAAAAAGACTGCTAATACGTTAAAAACTTTGATTGACTCTAAAGACGGTACGAAGTTTGCCGGGCCAGCTAGCCACATTAAATAGTGTGATTTAAAAAAAGTATAGTACCAGAAGAGCAGAAACACTTCAGAAGTTGGAGATACCAAATTGACAAATAAAGTTATCAAAATTTGGTACCAGGATAGCTTACATCCTGAATTAACACACAGTCTACTTTTGATACCGAAAAAGGAAATTAAATACATTGTTTTCTTTAAGATTTGAAAAACAAAGTTGGAGATACAAAATTGACAAATAAAGTTAGTAAACGTGTGTATATCACCTCCCCATGATTATTAAATGGGGTGATTATATTTAAAAAAAAAGGAATTTCTATGTACCAGTAGAGCAAAAACACTTAGGAAGTTTTATCATCATTAATACATTTTTGCAATTTTTTTGTCAAAGTGACATGGCGGGTTTAGGGATTGAGGGTTGTTGGTAGGGGTTTTTAAGGGGACGGGGCCAGGGGGAGGAGGATGGGACCAACATTTTTAATTCATCGCAATCAGTCAATCAAATCTCGAGATATCATCAAAAAAGCCGCTCCATACAAATAATAAGTTAAACACTTTTATTGACTCTAAGGTGGCACGAAGTTCGCCGGGTCAGCTAGTAATTAAATATATTCGAAATGTGCTAATTAAGCCCTAAAGTTATGAGGGAACAGATGCACATACATACATACCGGTTAAAATCATAACCTTCCTTTTTGCTTCGCCATAGTCGGTTAAAAAGTGAAAGTAACTCTATGTCTGTTTGTTACCTTTTCGCAGCTAAACACTAAACGGCTGAATTTATCTTTGGTACGGAGATAGTTTGAACACTGGGGAAGGACTGATACTTTTTATCGCAATAAACCATAGTCCGTGCGTACAAAGTCGCGGGCAGTCAAGGTTTTTATCAGTATAGCTTCTAGCATTGCCGTGGACATTTTAATTTCGAGGGCATATTGCTGGGCGTCTTACCGCACACCCAACCCACCACAGTTCCATACCAACACAATCTAAAAAAAAAAACAATCTCCAGGTGCAGAAAGACTGATCCGCCACCTGGTCAAGACGAAAGTTCCTTTCGCCCTGGCGACCTCCTCCAGCGCACGCTCTGTGCAGACCAAAGAGGCCGCTCACAAGGACCTATTCAGCTTGTTCCACCACAAGGTCATGGGCAGTACGGACAAGGAAGTCAAGTTTGGAAAACCCCACCCGGATATATTCCTGGTAGCTGCTGCGAGGTTCCCGGATAAACCGGATCCGTCTAAGGTGAGAAAAAAGCTAGAACTTAAACAGTTCCAAAAGTTCAAAAAGAGTCTAAATTCGAAAGAAGAACAAATACTTTTTTGTGTGTGTTTGTGCTCATATCTCCGGGATTTCTGAACCGTTTTTAAGTATGTATATGAAACTTCCAGTGTGGTCCCGTAGAAATTTCATCAGAAATTGTTCAGTAAATTCTTTTTTTTTAGTAATTCTATGTGAAGTTTTTTTTTATTCTAAGAGTTATTATTATTTTTTAGCACTGTGTTATTGCATCACAAACTACTAGACGGATTGATGAGGTTTTTACTGCTAGATAGCTTAGAATTTGTAGCCAAGGGGTGCAGCTAGTCTACTCAATAAAATGATGAAATTGACCAGATTGTCAGCATTATTCATTGTTTAATTTAATTAAATCAAGTAAGATAAAGCAGTAGAAATCGCATGATCATTTCACTAACGAACATCAAGTTTAAATGTGAATGAACACTTATTTAAGATTTACGTGTTTGTTAACGTCACCTAATATGAGGTCGACACGCATTTTTTTATTTACTGTTATAATGAAATCAAACAGTAGTAGCGTAGGCTGTAAAATAAAGTCTAATATTTCAAAAATAGTTTAAGATTCAAATGAGAGTCCCAAAATATTTTATTAGTAAGTAAAAACTATTCGACGCAAAAAGAGGTGGCATCGCAGATCCCAAACGAATGAACCGATTTCAATGCAGCTTCTTCTATTTTAAAGCTGGAACTGTCGAGATAGTTCTTAGATTTGTATGGAAGAAATCGTTGCCGCCAATCCCGAGATCGAAATGAAGCTAAAATTAATAATTTAAGTCCCTTCTTTTTTTTTCTTTATTAATTTTTTTATTCCTTCAAAAAGCTTACTGAGTGCTGACACGCCATCCACACTTAAGTTGTATCATTGGATAGGTGTTTTTTTTCCCCTTTCTAGGTTTCATCATAATGACTTTCCCTATTAATATTACAATCTAGCCTTTGAATTAGGCCAATAAGCAATTTAGTTTTAACTTAAATTTCTAAAATGGCTTAACTAAGAATGTGTCCAAAAACACTTTTCTTATTGTCTCTATTAAGATTAGATCACTTTGTTCATGCGTTCTTTATCAGCAGCACTTCCATTAAGCACTACTTACTTTGCACTAAAATTACTGTCACTAAACACTACACTAACTCGAACGGTTTTGTTCGTTTAAGTCTTCTCACTAAGTCCGTGTGGTCGAGGAGCTGGATCACCTCGACATTTACATGATGGTGAAGTCTTTGTTCGTGAGCTTCAGCATATTTTTGAATTACTTTGTCGACAAACTCTACATTGAGGTCCCGATGGAGATCGTCATTTCTTATGTACGAAGGAGCATTTACAATTTCCCGCAGTACCTTATTCTGGAATCGTTGTATAATTAACGTATTGCTTTGTTTGGTGCAGCCCCACAGCTGTATACCATAAGTCCAAACTGGCATTAGGACTTGCTTATATAACAACAGTTTGCTGTGAATTGACAGCTTAGAGTGTCTTTTCAAGCAGCCAATACATTCTTTTATATCTTATTTCTAGTTCTTCTTTTTTTTTCTTGCCGTGAGCTTTCCAGTGTAGCTTGACATCAAGCGTTATACCGAGATACTTAGCTGTATTCTCGTACGGGATTAGTTTATGATTGACATAAACTGGAGAATACTGGTGTTGTTTATTGCTAAAGTCAATGTGTATAGATTTGGACTCATTAAGTTTAATCCTCCATTTTTTGTCCAGTCGTGGACTTGATTGATAGCCACTTGATCCTTCTCCGTTGCTTCTGCGTGTGAAGTTCCTACAGCCATTATGGCTGTGTCGTCCGCAAAAGTCCCAATGGTGATGCTTTCTAATTCGGGAATATGACAGGTGTATAGTAGGTACAGGACCGGACCCAAAACACTTCCTTGTGGTACTCCAGCTTTTATTTCCTTTAAATCTGATTGGGCATCTTCTTGTCTTATATAATTGTTCTTGCAGAAGTAATAATGATAGCAAAGCCTGGAAAACCGCCCCATGAAACAACTTCATACAGACCGATCTCCTTGCTGCCTATAATGTCAAAGCTATTTGAAAAGTTATTGCTCAAAAGACTAAAACCAATCATAGATAACAGGAATCTAACTCCAGACTATCAGTTTGGGTTTCGAGAAAAGCACTCAACCGTAGATCAAGTGCACAGAATCACAAATAACATCGAGAAAGCTCTTGAAGATAAAAGAGTGTGTTCTACGGTTTTCTTAGATGTAGCACAAGCTTTCGACAAAGTATGGCATGAAGGTCTTATATATAAACTGAGAAATATGCTACCAAGACATTACGCGGATATTCTAGAATCGTGTATATCAAACAGAGTATTTGGATAGGTGATGAAATGATTTTTAAAACGGTAAATTAACCCAACAAAATGCAATTCGTAAAAAAATGTAGCTTTGCAATTGTTCTGCTCTCAGGTGTAGGTACTACGAGTATGTTTGGTATTAAAAGGACATCGGTAAAGTGCATTCCATACTTCCGTGGGCCAAAACTTACAAGATTACCTCTAATACTAACAATATAGACAAGGACAAATTAAAAATTTATATGACCCCGACCCCACCCCATTATAGCTAAGAAGCATCTCGATCACACCCTCCGCTCCCCCTATTGTAGCTCAGAACCAACTTGTTTACATAAGCTTACGAACATAAAAAACCGCAGCTAAATCGGGCCATTCGTTTGGAAGCTACGATCCTCACCCCCGTTTTCTCAACTCCATGTAGCTAAGAACCATCTCGATTACCTCAGCTTAACTTTTTTTCAAATAGAAAAAATAGTTTTTGGCATTTATGTCCGTTCGATTCCCGGCTGAGACACACACAAGGAAGTTTTTAAAAATCTTTTAATGCTGTTATCATTAGTTCTTTAGATAAATTATTATATAAAAAACAAGACTGTGAACAATACTAAAGACAGGCAAAAAAGCTTTAGATTCTTGATTTTATATATAGTATGGGCACTACTATATTTCAAAATCAAGGTACTGTTTTTTTTTATATTAATATAAGCTAGTGAACAAGAAAATAACATTTAAAAAAAAACGTGTAACTCTTTGTCTGTGTTTGTTCGCGCGTCACGCAAAAACTACCAGACTGATTGCGACGCGGTTTTCACTGTTACATAGTTAAAATTTTGAATTAAAAACTGATGTACTTGCTGTCTCAATCCGATGAGTAGGAGCAGAGCAATCGATACATAATAATTTTTGGCTGTACGAAATTTGGTATTTCATATATTATAGGTTCTTTTGGTCCTGGAATAACACAGGTAACTTTTATTCAAAGAATTATTGTATGTTTTGTAGTTCTTAGAATCCTAAAATATGCTTGGTTATTTCCATTAGTAATACCCAACACACAATTTGTATTTGTACTGATAAATATAAAATAACCGATTTAAATGTCAATAACTTCATAAAATAAATACATTTTTTGTATGCTTACATTTTAAAAATTTCAAAATCAAAATAATTATAAACTAAAAACCCTTTTTTTGTAACGAAATTGATATGTTAACAAGTCATACCATTAATATTTTAATATGTAGTTCTCTAATTAATTTATATTTATTTTAAACTTTTTAGTTTCCCTTATATATTTTTGAATGGTCTTTTTTTAAAAACCTTTATTTTGATACCTCCACTCGATAGGTTTTGGTAATTTTTTGTTCCGTCGGAAATACAATATGGCAGCTGTAAGCCGCCATATTAGTTTTTTGACACCTAAAATAATCCACGTCACTCTCGTGATTAAGACGGATAAAATGATACCTCATTTATCAAAATCCATTGTTCCGTTAAGGCTGTAGGACGCGCCAAAGGAACATACAAATACCTCAAAAACAACCCTCCGCAGTAGGGTAATAATAGTTTCCCTCCACCTTAATTCCTTTGCCTTTAAATTCCATCCTGTGTACCAAATTTAATCAAAATTCGTTCTGCCGTTTCAGCGTGAAGAAGTAACAAACATATACACACACAAACTTTCGCATTTAAAATGTTAGTGTGATTATTTGTCTTTGTTTATCTACTGGGATCACAAAATCGCCTGCCAAAAGTTGTAATGCCAAAACTCCTCTATTGCGGAGGCCCATTTTCAGCAGTGGCCTTCTTTGGGCTGATGATGATGATGATGATGATGATGAATATTTGTACTTAAATGTTTAAACGGGACTTAATCGCGCTGAAAACTAAATTTTTATTTAAGAACAAGTTGCATTGATCGGCGACGGACTCGTGGTCACTAAGATTGAAGCAGCGGGTGTCAGCGTCGAGAAGGGCGAGCGTTGTCTCAAACTACCCGCATTTGGTTTCGTAAAAATTAACGACGAAGTAAATAAAAATTAAGTTTTCAGCGCGATTAAGTCCCGTTTAAATATTTAAGTATGTGTTCGAATCGTGAAAGTTTAAAAGTTACAATGAATATTTGTGTAAGCTCTTTCGTCTCTTCTTCCAGTGCCTAGTATTCGAAGACTCCCCTCACGGCGTGACGGCAGGCCGCTCCGCCGGCATGCAAGTAGTCATGGTGCCCGACCCTCATCTCGAGAAGAGCCTCACCGCACACGCCACAATAGTGCTGCCCACTCTCGCCAAGTTCCAGCCAGAACTGTTCGGACTACCCGCATTTCACTGACAGTGCGAGTTGGTTTAGGGTTAATAGGAATGTACATGGTACTTAGAAACTACCAGTCACTATGACGACTAATTAGAAACTCTCTGTTACTATGACGACTACTTAGAAACTATCAGTCACGATGACGACTACTAAGATACTATCAGCCACTATGTTGACGGTAGAAAATACATATCGGTATATCGTTTTGTCGTATCGCAGCCAGACGGTTCAATAAATTAGCCATTTAGTTGATAGGCTCGGGCGATAATATGCAGAAATCTATAAAAAACAATGTAGCTTACTTCCGCCAAACTGATAGTCAGGTTAATGATAGATAGAACAAGCTTTAGATTCTTGATTTTGAAATATAAGATGCAGTCGAATGCATCATGATACCAGACTCTGGCTGATCCCGTCAAAGGAGAAATGCATGATGCCTTCGACTGCATGTTATATTTTGAAATATAAGATGCAGTCGAATGCATCATGATACCAGACTCTAGCTGATCCCGTCAAAGGAGTAATGCATGATGCCTTCGACTGCATGTTATATTTTGAAATATAAGATGCAGTCGAATGCATCATGATACCAGACTCTAGCTGATCCCGTCAAAGGAGAAATGCATGATGCCTTCGACTGCATGTTATATTTCTAGTTTGCCTCTTGTTAGTTTTGTTTGCAGTTGTTTTTTTTATAATAATTTTTATTTTATTTTAAACTTTTTAGTTTCCTTTATATATTTTTAGAATTTTCTTTTAAAGACCTTCATTTTGATACCTCAGACGTTTTTTTTATATACAATATGGCAGCTCTAAGCCACCATGTTAGTTTTCTTGGCACTTCATATCAGGGGTGTAGAATCAATACTGGCTACGTCCATTGAAAGTAGTTTTACAGAAAGTAAAAGAAACTTCTCATTATTGTTGGTTTGGTTGTACCAAATTGTAAGAACCTACTCTAGAAACATGGATAAAAACTCAAAAAAATATGTTGAATTGATAAAAACTGTTGGACGTTATCAGTTTTCATCCCAAAAGTTGGACGTATCTATGTTTAATTCCAATTTGATAGGACTTAACCAAGTTTCATACCACAATACTCTGATACATAGTCACGTGACCGCAACTTGCCACTGATTCACTAACTTCCCCCCCCCACCATTCCTATAAAAATTAACTACGACGTTCCGAAGTCTTGTTACTTTTGACGTTTTTTGTATGGCGTTTATACCTCATATTTTTACTTACCTCATATTTTTTGCCTTCCATTTATCTTTTATAACATTTTAAACAAAAGAGTTAATTACAGAGAAATTGTATGGGCGGCCATTACTGTTTTACTTCAAATACTGCGCTCCTATTGGCTAGCGGGGACGTAGCCAGTTTTTATACTGAACTTTGAGGGACGTAGCCGAGCTTGATTCTAAACCCATTGTTTCATTCAATATATTTGTGAACTGAGGCAAGTCAGGTGCCAAACGGTTTTTCGAAACAAAAATGTTGCCATTATTTATGACTTTAGTCCATTTCGAGAAATTGTGGACGTAGCCAGTTTTGATTATACACTCCTGATATATCCTATCTCGTGATTAACACGAATCCAATGACACCTTATTTATCACAATCAATCAAGCCGTTTAGGCTGTAGGACGCATCAAAGAAACGTACAAACATAGGTACATAGAACCCAAACACATAACCCTCCGCAGTTGGGTAAAAATAGTAAAATAAAATAAAGCCTCTACGCTAACGAACGCTTATCTAAATTGTAAGCCATGACAGAGGCCTTCGGGCGGCCTGACAAACTCTGACACCAGAGGCCAGCACTACCTCATACGACAAACAAACAAACATCTAAATTGAGCTAAGGTAAAATGAAAAAAAAATATAGTAAGAAATTTTGGGGGAGGCCTATGATCAGCAGGGGACTTCTAAGGGCTGACATGATGATGATGATGAGTAAGAAATTAGCGGCTTAGTGGGACGGCTAGGCAGTTAACTAAACGCCAGCAATGCAAAGCCCTTTAGATGAATATGGCGCTTTAACAGTTAATGTTTTGTCTGGTCTAAAACCACTCATTCTTTCAATATGGATGAATTCGCTTAAAGGCAACTAACTAAGAATATTACTACATATTGTAACCATTATTTGCTGTAGGTATATAGGTAGAACTTGCTAGATTAGCAAATGCTTGTAATAACAAGATATAAGTACAAAAACAAAAACCCAACTATGGTCAAGTAAAAAGTTGCCTTTGACTCTCATGTGATGAAGACGAATCGATTGATACCTCACTTGTCAAAATCGTACCAATTTTTTAGTTTCAACACATAGCCCTTCCCTTGCCTTGCCGTAAACGGGTAAAAAAAACCTATGAAACTATACATGAAGACGAATTGATTGATACCTCGTTGTCAAAATCGGACAGTTTTCAGTTTGAACACATTGAGTCGGGTAAAAAATAATTGCCTTGTGACTTTATACGCTGAAGACGAATCGATTGACAAAATCGTCAAAATTGAACCAATAGGGGCCATGCTATGGTGGAACATCCACATAAATAGATACATACATACATGCTTTGGAGAGGCTTGTGTCCAGCAGTGGACTGATACGGACTGACAACGATGATGATGATACATAGAGTGATAAACTTCAACCCTTTCCCTTGCTTTTTGAAAAAACCTCTTGTTGCGCACAGTAAGTGTCTGGATATTTTTGTCTCTTGAATGAGGTTATCTTATATCCATAAAACAGTACCGTGACATACCTACTGACTGATAGACAATGCACAGCTTAAACCGGTGGACCTAGAGATTTGTAATATTATTTGACTCCGGGTGGGAGAGCACTAACAAGGGTTGTTTTTAAATCCCATCTCTAAGGACTTCCGCACTGTAGGCACCAACCAGCGAAACTGGCCGCACGTTGTGGTCGAGGTTTGGTCAACTTACGCTTGTCTGAGCCTATTTTGTAGAAATCACCCGTTTACAGTGAGCTCTCCCGTCGCAGGATCCCGCTTCACGGTGCGGTGGGCCTAAGGGGGTGAATGAGGGTGGCTAGCCATAGATAAGGTCATAAGTTTCTTGTTATTTGATACCTGTGTATTCCCATCAGAGTGCAACATGCGTAGAATCCATTTGATGTGACCTGTTGTTTATTGGACAAACATTCTAACTTGGCGAGGGCTCCAGATACAATGAAACTAGCTTGTGGCTTGTGCCAGCAAAATTGTAGTTTTACCACAATTAATTAATTAGTAACTACGTTTTAAAACGTGAAACTGTTTAATTTCACAAATGGGAATTAATCTCACAACATGTAAAAAAAAAGTTAATTTTAAATTTATATGTAAGTTAAACCAGTCTGTGTGTGTAAAAATTTTTGTTTGTATTTATGCAACTAGTATGACCAAAATATATTCACTAAAGAATCTGATCAACGTTAACAGTGTGCCTATAAATACTTTAAGAAAATATTTTATTTGTGGTTTTTAAAACCTGTGTCATTTCATTTAATTGATTAAATTAATTCTCATAATTTTGTTGAGAACTACTTGAATAGTATTTGAGAAATAATAGTCTTTACGGGTAGTTATTGCTATTACCATATGTACATATTTATTACTTATTTTATTTGTTGACCCTCAAGTTGTTATTGTACAGGGATAGATAGAGAACACAAATATTAATGGACTGCCTCTAATAATTATTGAATATTTTACATAGGCTAAAAGTGTATTTTTGAACTTATTGAAAACTTAGGTAAATACCTAATGATACATATTTTAGCAGCTGCCATACTGTTTTTATGGTAACCCATTCAATATATCAAGTGTGATAAAACCTATAATATACCTTCAAATTAGGAAGATAAGGTTCCATATTGTTGAAAGTCTACCTTCATATCAATTATGTACATTACTAGAAATAGTTGCAATACCGTAGAGTGGGGCTATTTGGGTCAATTTTAAAGAAAAAAATTGTATTTTCAATTTTCTGATGGAGTTACGACCTATATCAATGTTTTATTCATTAAAACTAGCCTTAATAAATAGCTTAGATTAATTACTTCCTTTCTAATAGCAAAGATAAGTTCAATATTATTTTTTAAATAGCTGTCCCAAATTACCCCATGGTTGGGGTTAATTGGGACAGGTATTTTCTTGTTCGAGTTTCTATAAGATTTTCTTGCCAACTCAAGTTGTACGGCCCAAGCAATATTTGGGACACTTCTATGGAACGTTCAAAAACCGGTAAAAAATTAAAACCCCTTTTTTTCTAAAAACTTATTCGAAAATAATAAAAAAAAACTGAGACAATTAAATATTTTTTATTAAAAAAAGCTTTTAACCCTGTTTCTTACATGTAACATTGCTTAAAAACATGTCTTTACAATGTCGTTAACATTTACCATGTATCAAAATGAAAAACAACTTAAACTCTAAAATTGAAATAGTCTGTCAATGTTTTACAAGACTAACAATTTTTAGAAATAAATTATATCTGCCGAGTTTTCCAGCATAATAATATGATCAGGTTTACCTGTCATTTTAACGGTTTCAATACTCTTAACTAAAGATAATGCCGGGACTGTATCTTTACCGGCTCTCTTCGGCTTTTTAAATCTTAATTCGCCATTTTCTTTAATCATATTTTACAATGAGATATCGTAGATTTGGTTATCATTACAAGCAGTTACTTCACCAATGTAATATTTCCACTTTTTATTGAAGTAGCGAACCAAAACCATGTCGTTTATACAAAAATGTGGAGTAATTTGTCCTCTCTCTGAAGAGTTTTCAGCAGCGTTATTTGGAGCCAAATCATGAGAATAAGTATCACCATTACTACAATTAGTAGCGTCACTGTCATAGTTGTCAGTTTCAATACCTATTATACTAGCTATATTACTATAATACAGTAAGCCATATAAGGCATATGTATTTTGCCTTTTCTTAGATGGCGACGTGATCTTTTATAAGTACGAAGCATCTTGTTAGTAATTATCTAAAAAAGCAAGCAAAAAACCGGTTATAAAAATAAAACCCGTTTTCGAATGTACCGGCAAAGTGTCCAGAATAGCCCCCATATGCTGTCCCAAAGAGCCCTCTTCAACAAATCAATGCATGAATACAATCAATTGGAGGTTATTTCTAGGTTGAAATGTAGCATTAAAATCAAGGAAATCCCTACGTTTTGATAGTCAAATAAAATACTCACTAACTTTTATAGAATAGAAAATTCCATATGAAAGTAGGACAGGTGCCAAAACACTCATATTTTTCACATTTATTTATATTTTTTTATTTTTTTTGGAATCCGTCACCATAAGTCTTCAATAACTGCCATAGCGTTTTGACATTTTAATAATAGTGCTGCCAGAAATAGTTTTTATATTCTACCAAGGTTTTTGCCATAAATAGTAGTGGTTAAAACTTATAATTCAGACTGTCCCAAGTAACCCCTTGAATCCTAAATAGCCCCACTCTACGGTAAGCAGTCAAAGCCAGAAGCCAGTGTTGTAGCCTTAGCATTAAGTCCATATAGTATTGTGTTGTTTTATACAAATCTGGTAGTTGTAGATATAATCATAATAATATAAATAACGAATAAATTATTTCTGCAAAATTATATATAATTTATTACATACTTTTCCTGAAAACTTATACCTAAAAGTGTCTACAACTGCTGAAGTAAAAGGGTATCTTGGTATGAGCATGCTATGCGGAGAGAGGAATGTTATGTGGCAAGGATTGGAAATGGATGTAGATTGGTAACAAGCGTAGATGAAGACCAAAAAAGTGTGGATGTATTTGTGTGAGAGATTACAATGTGTAAGAAGGGAGTTAATACCTTAATGATGGCTGATAGGGAGAACTGGAAGAAAAGTACATGTTGTACCGACCCTACTAATAGTGGGACAAGGGTAAGGAGATTATGATTGGTCAGGATGGTTTTTTAATCTATGTCCATGGAGTACTTAGGTTTTCAATTAAACTTTTTTTTTTGTTTATTTACGTACATGTTCACTTAAATCTCCAGGATTTCAGAATCATATTTTTTTTTCTGCCTCCAGTGTGTCCAAATAAATTTCATCAAAACTGAAGGGGTTTTTTTGGTACAAAGAATAATTAATTACACATTAATTTGTTTTTACTAATCTCTATTGACTGATACAATTAAACTTTCCTGTATGTCTCAATTGTGGTTGTGAGTTAAATCGGTGTTGTAACTAATAAAAAAAAAAAGTATTTTAGCTAACTATTATATTAAAATAACATAAATAAAAGATAAACAACTACATACTTATAGATATTCACTTGACAAGTTGCCTGATGGTGTTAAAAACATCTGCAGAACTGAGGTTTGTCAGAGCCGCACTGCGTTCAACGCCTTTCTCTGAAAATAAAAAATGGAAGAATAGTAACAAGTAGAAATGTTATGGTTATAGAGTTTCAGATATGGATAAAGTTTTTTATTTTTGTATTTTTTTATTATTAAAACTGTTATTGGCTAAAAAGCCAATAAGAAGAGAGTAAATGTCCATAGAAAAAGAAAAAACACTTAGCCAACCCTAAATATTATCATCCCATTTCATAATAATAATGAAATGTATAAGCGTAGATTATATTCAATTAAAGTGATTGACATTACTAACAAAAGATTTCACCACAATTTAGGGGGTGACAAGTAATTTCCACCCAAAAAAATCTAAAACTTTACGTTTGTTGTTGATCAGGGCGAGAAGGTGAGATAGCAATACATTTTCTCAATACTTATTTTGCGAAGATTACATCTAAAGCTAAAAAGCTCTAAGAGATTTTGACAACAAAACAAAACTTAACCAGAGTTTTGAGTAATGTCCTCACAGAGTTTGCACAGCTAGGATGTGCATCCTGGATGTGCAAACTCTATGAGGATATAACCATAGCATAAATAATATCTATGATTTGAATATGGGTCGAGTGTTTTTAACAACATAACCCTTAAGTGCTCGTCATTGTAAATTTAAAAACTTGAATCATGATCACATTAATTTCTACAGCAATATGGATATGTGATTTCAATTAAAGTTAAACAGTACTTAAAGTTAATTATAGGCACTGCTTAATGTTTGTCCAGAACAAGCAGTACAAGCAATATTGTAAGGACCAATTAAATGTGTAAACTAAGTCTGCTTTATTATATACCTTCATACTACAATAATACTTGCTCAACTATTCTATGGATTACCACTTACTGCCTTATTTATAAAAAGTTAAGCAATGATTAGTAATACTGCACAGTACAATATTGTACTGCGCAGTACTAATTGATGTTTATTAACTTTTTATAAATAAGGCCGTTAGTTGATAGAATAAACATTATTTTAATACTAACATATAATATTTTTCTAAAATTTAAGTTAATCACACTTTACAAGGCCTTTAAAGATAGAAGTAATTTGTTCAGAGGTCTTGTCGGAAAGGGAATGATTCACTTCAACCGCTCTATCTGTAAACATGACAAAGACAATCTACCTTTCCTTTAGAGGTCTATGTTATTTAGCATGAATTGATCCTATTTGATTGACCGTTTCAATCAGTAGGTACTTAGTATAAGTACCATAAAAATGTAGTTTCTTTTTGACCTGGTTTTGTGTGTGAGAGGGAGGGTGAAGAAGTTGGAGCAGGTGTGGGGGATATTGTCCATATAAATAATGCAGGGGCGGGTCTGACTTGGCTGTGGTTGGCCCCCTCCCACCTAAAATCGATGAGCAGCAATCTACAAATTAGCCAAGAAATGTCTTTAAAAGAAGATCTAATGGGCGGTCTTATCACTGAGAGCAATGTTTGCATACAGTTTTAGGTAGGTGCCTGTTGAACTTACCATATCGAGCCCACACGCGCGGCTGAACGCCCTCACATTCGCGGATCAGTATAGGAAATGTTGGGTTTTCTTTCTTTACGGCAACGTAGTTTTTCCCGATCCATTCCCTAAGAAAAATAAAACCGAGATTAAAAACTCGAGTGAGGTTAGAACACTGTTTATGTAATCATTTTACTTACCTGATGCCTTCGGATGCCTTGCCAGTCTGGCACAAGTGAATCCTCAGTTCTTTTAACGCACCACCGAGGCGGAGAGACATTTTTTTAAATAAATTTTCAACAATTTGTATGGAAATTTCAAAGCAAATCCAATTTTAGACTTTGGTCAATCAGTTAAATGTCAATGTCAATTGTCATAGATTGCCAGCGTTCACATAAACGTTCGAGGGAGGTTTTTTGAAAAAAATCAAAATGTTGTGATGTAGAGTTAGATTTTATTCTCAATCTTGTGTATCTTCGAGTGTTAATGTGTAATATTGGTGGAATATTAACCATTAGGTGTTCGTTAACGTGCACGAGTGCGGGCAAAAGAATCAAACGCAGAAATAAATGGCATTTTGTGATTTTTCCAAATCTCCCTCGGAAGTTTCAGTAAATGACCACCATTTTACTGATTCGTGACTTTGACAATAATTGACTGTGACGTGACATTACTTTAAACTATAATACACTTGACATTGGCGAAATTGCTAGTAGGCCAGTGCCTCCGCAGAAGCCATCCAATAAAAAAATACGTTCGAGGACGCACGGATTACCCGCGCGTACACTCGAAATCGTTCACGGCGTCGTCTGGGCGTTCGCCTGGGTCATCCGAAAAATAGTAGTGGAGGGAAGGAATAGTATGAAACTGACACTTGACAGTTGTCAGTTGTATGTGGACGTCCAAAGTCGTTCAATGGGCCTGCAGCCCGATTCCATAACTTGGCTTCAATCGAATTCTCAGTATCGCAACCACTAATGCCTTGCGATAGAGTCGAATTTGCTATGAAAAAAGTGATAATCCGATTGTAACCAAGTTATGGAATTGGGCCACTGTTCACATAAACGTTCGAGGACGCACGGATCACCCGCGCGTACACTCGAAATCGTTCACGGCGTCGTCCGGGCGTTCGCCTGGGTCATCCGAAAAATAGTAGTGGAGGGGAGGAATAGTATGAAACTGACACTTGACAGTTGTCAGTTGTATGTGGACGTCCAAAGTCGTTTCACGATCTCCGGATGATCGAGCGATAATCGCACGGATGATTCGAGCGTGTATGTGAACACAGCCACTATCTTCGGATGATCGAGCGATAATCGCACGGATGATTCGAGTGTGTAAGTGAACACAGCCCTGAAGGACGTTTCTGATACGTTCGGATTGGCATGTGAAAGCTTTTGAGGCGTTTCGAAATGTACATATTTTTAACAGACCGTTAAACATTAAAACACTTGCAATTTTCTAATTATGATCCTTCCAAAGCCGAAAGACATATGTTCCTATTCTCTACAGAATAAAGTGGCATTTCTCATGTCATTTTAAACTGTAAATGCCTTTTTTTATGCAAAACGGACGGTGATCGAAAAATAAACAGAACGGTAATTTCACCCACCAAATGCCAAAGGTGAGTATTTAACGAGTTTTTTCCAACGTTACCTTTGACGTTTTTTGTATGGCGTTTATGTCAAAAACTGACGGACATTAAGCGAAAACGGTTCGTTTTAAGATATAGGAACATGCCCTAAAACATCTCTTAAACTAAGCGTCCCCTGCGGGGGGAGGGGAAGTGCACCAGGGGGCAGCCCTCCCCTCCCCCACCCCCTTCAACTCCTGCCTCTCGATTCTATATATTTCCCTGGATTTGGTCTCTCCGACCTCTACAGCTTCACTAGACACGTATATGCACGTCTTTGCAGACAGGGGGGGGGGGGGGCTGTGCTAGTCTTACTAATTATCCAGGGGGCCCTGACAAAATGGCTAGGAGCCCTTTGATTAATTAAAATTGACCACCGAGTCGGAATACAATAACCTTCGGCAAAGAAACTCGAAGGCGAACAACAAGTGACAGTGTCAATACTTCTTGCAAGTGTGTTATCGTAGCAAGTCTATGGTAGCAGCAGTGCGATTACGTAATGTTGATCATGACGGTTTCAAGCCGTCAAATTCAATAATGCTTTGCGATAGAGTCGATTTTGCTATGGAAAAAGTGTCAATCTGATTGAAGCCAAGTTCTGTGGTCGAGTCGCAGGACTATGGTAGCAAGTGATAGCTTGGGCCCGACCTGTGGCCAAATGAAAAAAGTGATAATCCGATTGTAACCAAGTTATGTAATTGTAACTTGATTATAATAGGATTATCACTTTTTTCATAGCAAATTCGACTCTATCGCAAGGCATTAGTGGTTGCGATACTGAGAATTCGATTGAAGCCAAGTTATGGAATCGGGCTACTGTAACGAGTCGACGGATTTCCAACGTTCCGTTTGTCGCAATTAACATAATTTTTCCTTCCTTCGCTGATTGCCATAACCGCTCGGTTGTCCACGCGCTGAAGACCGCAGGACCAAACTGATAACCCAAAAAAAAATGGCCGACGCGACACATCTAACCTCAAACTGGTAATTGATTGTATATGCGTTGAGACTACAGGAACTTGATGGTCAACCCACAAAAAAAAGAAGGTCGACGCGACACATCTGGCCGGAAACTGGCGATTTATTGGGTACAAGCCGAGATCACAGGTATCTATCTGATTGTCAACCCACAAAAAAAATAAGGTCTACGCGACACATCTGGCCGCGCCGACTTTGCGTAAACAAACAGTTTTTATGACCACTTCATTGAGCGCTTAGATAAACAAAATGGTGATTTATGGAGCTAAATAGGTACGGCACATATTTCAAGTGTTTGTGTTGTGGTTTCGAAGCAAAATAATTATATAAACACGCTTAGATTTGAATGATTATTGAGTTTAATAACGTTTAAAATCGAGTGGCAAAATTTACGTCGATATCGAGTGGTCCGATGATCGATGAAAACAAAAAATGTGACTGTAGCGTTAGTTGCGATGATCAATGAAAACAAAAAAAGTGACTGTAGCGCATAGAATCAATCGAGTGGTTATATCTTTGCAATTTCATAATACTTTCCGCATTGAATTGCATTGTTATAAAATAGTAATAATTAAAACAACATAATTGTACGGTTGGTGAGTTTTCACAATATTCTTATTAAATATTTCAGTGTTGTTAGCTATTATTAACAATAACTTAATACGCCCATATTTTACGTTTAAATGTATCTATGCCATTAGCTATACCTATATTGTTCACTTATTGCTTACATCGTATGCATCATTAGCTTTAACTTACAATGTATTTCAGTTACCAAAGTTACTTTTAAATTTAGCTCTGGAATGCCAAGGTTTTATGTAACTGACAGTTCCTTAAATATTGCCTGTGCTGTTATTTTACATATATTTTATAGTTTTGGTATTTGTCACGTGGTTGCCAAATTACCATATATATATTTTTTTCATGTACTTTTTGCTTTGCTTGAGTGTGTGGTATTATTAAGATTAAACAACACTATGGGGGAAGAGCAGCTACAGGCGTAACTGCAACAGCTCTTAGCAGAAAACGCTGTTTTACAGAAACGGCTTGGTCAAAGCGAGTTGGAAGCAAATGTATGCAGAGTTGCAGTAAAATTACCCTCATTTTAGGCTGACAAGCCAGCGATTTGGTTTGCTCAGGTGGAGGCCCAATTTCAAATCGCGAATATTGTAGGGGATACAACAAAATATTATTATGTAATAGGACACCTCGACCAGAAATTGGTAGGTGAGATTGAAGATCTTATAACAAATCCCCCAGTTGAAGGAAAATATGATAGATTAAATGAGATACATATACATACAGCGTCTTTCAACTTCCCAGGAGAAAAGAGTTCGTCAACTTTTAAGCGAAGAAGAACTTAGTGATAGGAAACCATCCCAGTTCTTACGACACCTTCGTTCTCTTGCTGGGACGGCCCTCTTAGATGATAACATCATTCGCCAACTTTGGTTGCACAGCCTGCCTCAACAAGTCCAGGTAATCCTAGCATACTGACCTCAATTTAGACTCTGAGTTGGCCGACAAAATTGTAGAATTAGCCCCGGCACCGGTTGTATGTTCGACATTTTCGACTTTAACTTTAGACAAGCTAGCGCAACGATTGGAAGAGGTAAGTAACCAAGTAGCTGCCCTTTCGAGGCAGGAACGCCGACCCTCACGCGACAGGTCTATTTCTTCAAGTAGACCCTCAAACAGTTTGAAGCGGTGTTGGTACCACAGAAAATGGGGTAATAAAGCCACTAAATATGTCAAACCCTGCAACTGGATGGCGGAAAACTCCACCAGCAATCAGTAGCGGCGGCAAATGATTGTCAAAACATCGGCCGCCGCTTTTTTGTCTCCGACCAGGTGACCAAGCGGCGTTTTCTGATTGACACGGGGTCAGATCTGTGTTGTTTCCCACATCGTTGGTTGCTTTCCCGTAGACAAGGTACATATTATGAACTTAGCGCTCCCAACGGAAGCAGCATAGGAACCTTTGGTACAGTCAATCTCAAACTCAATTTTGGAATACGCCGCGATTTCTCCTGGAAATTCGTGATTGCTGATGTCAGCACAGGCTCTGTTTGTTTTGGCATTTTATCACCTTTTGCCCGATTGCCGTAATAACAAATTGGTCGATGGCACTACGGGATTAACCTAGCGTAAGAGCGGTAGCTTCCGGTAAGTCCATTTTTACACAGCTTCTAGCTGAATTCCCGGATATAGCTCGACCGCCCGGCCTTCCCAGAGAAATAAAACATGACACAGTGCATTCCATAAAAACTACAGAGGGACCTCCCGTATCCTGTCGTCCCAGACGTCTGGCACCACAGAAACTCGTTTCGGCCCAGAAAGAATTTGAGGAAATGTTATGATGTGGGACAGCTCGGCCGTCTAAAAGCGCATGGTCATCCCCATTACATATGGCAGTAAAAAAAGATAATGCCTGGCGTCTTTGCGGCGACTACCGCGCCCTGCAGTGCTACTCCGTAAAATTTCGGCGCATTAATTGGCACCAGCTTATATTACGCGCCAGCTGATTTAGAAATGCGCCGCCGGTACTCCGTAAGTCCAAATGGCAGATGCTTTGACAGGCGCCAATTGAAAATTTCGGATCTGCGCTGTGTTCACTTACACGCTCGAATCATCCGTGCGATTATCGCTCGATCATCCGGAGTTAGTGAACGACTTTGGACGTCCACATAGAACTGACAACTGTCAAGTGTCAGTTTCATACTATTCCTCCCCTCCCCTACTATTTTTCGGATGACCCAGGCGAACGCCCAACGACGCCGTGAACGATTTCGAGTGTACGCGCGGATGATCCGTGCGTCCTCGAACGTCTAAGTGAACGGACCCATGGAGTTATACGCCGGTAATGTTGCAGGCTGAATAAATAAAAAAACCTACCAAGAACTTAAATACGTAAAAGCGGCTTCTTAAAAATGAAATCAATTTAAATAATATTGTGGATTTCGATGCTAATTCGAATGGTATGTAATGATTTTCAATTTAACTGAAAAACATTGTTTTTCAGTTAAATTGAAAATCACAAGAACTTAGTAGTTTTTTCAATTGCCACACTGATTACACCGCACTCCATTACGCGTAGATTTCTCGTGGGACATTAGAATTAAACAGCATGTTAATCCATAAATTAGAATAAGAAATATAAAATGTAGGTTAATTTAGCATTAATTTACTAATGTTTAAATAACACATTAAATATTCCTTCAATTAAAATTAATTATCTCGTTAAACGGAACGTGTCGATCCTTCAATATATTTTTAGGGTCCCATTCCTCCAAATGAAATATAACGGAATCCTCATAGGATCACTCTTCCGTCTGTCTGACTGTCTGTCACAGCCAATGTGCTCCGAATCAACAAGACCGATTAAGTTGAAATTTGCTACACATTTTAATTTCTGTGACCAAACCGTAAACATATAGTACTACTAATAGTACAGTCGGCCGATATAAGCAGTAGTACCGCATTACCGTGCAACATCTATCATTTGTGTGATGAGCAGAAATGTTAGTTTCCGATTCATGGATGTAATTTTTGTATCTATGTATGTTTATCCATTATATAGTGCCCATAGTACAAGGTATCTTTTTGGGGCTATGTAATTGTCCCGAATATATTATTACTATTTCTAGTATTATTTTCAAATAAAATCGTTTTAAGGTAATTTCAAAAAATATATAAGATAATTGACATGTCGAAACTGCCCAAAACGCCCTCATACCAATCCGAACGTAGCAATGGTAAATCTCTCAATAGGTCAATAATAACTATCTATTGTCAATTGTGAGATAATCATAAATATAACGTAGTGTTTATATCAGGGGGGTGACAATTGGAACATTGAGTGTTTCTGCAAAGATAGCAGCGATATCTTCATGATTTAACATGAAAGCACTACTCTACTACTCGCAAATTGTACGATAGATGTCTCTAAGGGCAAATAATTTATTTAAAAAAATGTTTATTACTATTTTATGAAACAAAATGTGCAAAGTGTTCCTTTAAAATTTATATTAATATTAATTTATTTTATTCATTTTAATTTTATATCAGATTATTTTAGATCCGTCACTGACAATACTGTCATCTGAGTCATAAAGGGGCCGTTCGCTTTGCAACAATTGTCGAAAATAACTGTTAGAAACGCTAAATATGATCACAATTGGCGTTCCTTTGGCCATTTGTGGACGAAATTAGCGTTCTGAACGTTTTCGATTACCGTGCGTTTTGCAAGTTTCAATGACAGGTTGAAATAGGAAAATCGACTTTATTCCGTCAGAGGTAGAGTCGTTTTTCTATAGTGTAAAAAGTTGCAGATATGACATAAGTGTTGAACACGTTCAATGAAAACGGCTTGTTAAAAATGTAAATTTCGAAACTGACCACAGCGCCATCTCATCATCTCGAACGCAGGGTAAGTTACATAACGATGAAAGAATTCAAAAATAAAAAACGTTGATTTTGAAACTTTGGGTTTAATTTAATAAAGTTTCGTTCGCGCTGCCCGTATCTTTTTCAGTTCTTTTGTTGATTCGCATTGTTCCAGAGTGTTGAGTATTGTATACTCTTTGTGCTGAGTGTCTGAGAGTAATTGAGATTCCTTCCCAGAAACCAATTAATTAAAAGTCGTTCTGTGTTCTTTTCACCATGCCGCACCACTGCGCTGTTGGATGTAAGCAGACTGGTAAGTAGAGATAGAGATCCGTTAACTAACTTAGTATAGGTACTGGCAGGAATGTACTTGCTATACCGTCGATTTTGAGGGGTGGAGGGGTAGAGGGGGTAGGGGGGGATGTAAGAACCCCTCCTTTGAAGGAAAAGTTGCGCAGCAAACAAAAAAGAAAGCAAAGGGAAGAGGGTTTTCTATTAATGAGAAAATCTTGTCTTTGTCCCTATATAAAAAGAGTCCTAAATGCTATAGGCTCTTTTGCAATTATTTTACACTGCCATCATCAAGGGCAATGAAGCGAATACTTAGCCAGACATCACTAATGTATGATATACTGCGTCCCGTCCGTTGTTTTTTTTCTAGCTGCTTCGGTTCTGCTAAGGTAGACGTCTCTCCTTCTCTTATCTTATTTAATTAAAACAGACTTATTTTCCAACTCCGCTTTTATTTATCCCACTACCGGAATTTTTAATCTATTTATATAGGTGAAAATAAAACATTCATAGCATGCATAGATAGATAAACTCTTTATTGAACAAAAACATACAAATTTGCAAAAAGTTGTGCACAAATTATGGTGCGTATTAAACAATAGGCAGTCTTATCGCTTAAAGTAATGTCTGCCAGACATTCTTAGAATGGAGAGGAATAAGGCAGAATTCCATTCATCATGATCATCTGCTGATGGCCTAAAAATTACAATATGTGAGACATTGATGCAGCCCGAAGAAACTCCTTGAATATGTAAATTTTATAAAATCTAAAAAACAAAAGAATAAGGCATTTTAGAAGAAGAAAAAAAGAAGAAATCAATTTATTTGCAAAAAATAACATATAGAACAATGACATAAATAAAAATAAAAAATACCTTAACACTAAAGTACGTCTAAATGTGACCATTTGCAAAATGGCCCCAGCTCAGCATACTGCTGGTCTTCCGCTGTGACCATTCGGTAACGTCACGGTACGGATGAACGGACAGTATAACGTAAACAAAAAATGAATAAATACATTATATAAAAAATAATAACAAGTAACAAATACATAATATATCATTCCATAAAGAAAGAATGACAAAAAATAATAATTCAAATTATAGCTAATGTCATTGCCCGCCACAACAAAACAAAGGACCACTTTTTGTTAATATAATTTAATAAAAGTGAGGGGTATTTTACAAAATATTTTGTAAAATATTGCTCTATTAACACTACAATTATGAAAACTTTTGCAACGTAATCAAAAGGAGATAAGTATAAGGTAATTTTAAAATTTTTAATTAAAAAAACAATTAAATATAAAAAAAGAAGAATATTAAATAGATAGATAGCGCCAAAAAAACAATTGTAAAGGCGAACTTCTTCTCATATAGCACTAGTATCTAGCCTCAGTTTCCTGATTTTTTTGGTGCTCACCAACAAACATTTTTAACTTAATTCTAAAAGAATGAATATTTTGCAGGCTCCTCATCGACGGAGGGATGTTGTTCCAACATTTGGTAGAAGCGTAGCGGAAACTACCTCTGAACGCAGCCGTTCTGTGCTTCTGCGTCGATAGCTGCATCACGCACTGCCGGGATCCATAGGGCCTTTGACTCGACACCCAGGTCAATTTTTCATAAAGATAAGCAGGTGCTTGATGTTTCAGGACTCCAAAAAGAAGACAAGCCAAATGTAGTTTTCTGCAATGTATCATTTTAAGTAGGTGTAAACAAATACATTTAAGCACATTATGATCACTATCAGCCCGTGCTTGTCCACTGCTGGACACATTATTTTCATGAGCTCACCGCTACACCATTATCCTAATACTGAGGGCACATTACGATCATCATCAGCCCGTGCTTGTCCACTGCTGGACACATTATTTTCAAGAGCTTACTGCAACACCATTATCCTAATACTGAGGGCACATTATGATCATCATTAGCCATGCTCATCCACTGCTGAACACAATCTTTTCGAGAGCTCACTGCTACACACTTCTCCTATTACCGAGGAACCAAGCTAGAATTTTGAGTTTTTTGGTTTTTGAATAAAAGATAATATAAGTAAGTACCTACACTTAGTAAAAGTTTCCAAACTGTAAATCAAAAATGTAATGTGTGAAAGAAATCAATATAAAAACATTGTTTTAATATCAATATTTATAGCTAAAATGCTAAATCTTTTAATCTACTAATATAATCCATATCCATACTAATAATGATATATTATAAAAGTGAAAGTACCTAGTAGGCTGAACCAATCCTTATGAAATTTGATATAGAGATAGTTTGAACTTCAGGGAAGGACATAGGATACTTTTATTTCGATAAACTGTAGACTGCTATCAATATGTATTGGACATCAATTTTTCAAATTTAGCACAGTAGCTTTTCCCAGTGGATCCCAGTGGTCCCTCAGTCAACACATTTATCTAAATAGAAGGTCCTAATTCAATAAAAAATAAGAGATGACAATAAAATAAGTTAAGTAAGTATGTGGTTAGTAGGTATATGTAATGTGCCCTCATGTAGGTATGCCTAGCTTTTAATAAAAATAAAATATTGATTAATGTCCCTCCGTCAAAGCTCATGAGATTTTAGGATGCATGTATATGCTCCATTGCATACTCTTCAAATGTTTTAGCATTTGGAAGAACTTATTATTACACAATGACAATAATTTAACTAGAAATAGATGCGAAGAAAACTAACCACTGTCCTATGATGTTCCTCTCATCTCGTGTCTGTGGGAACTTAATATATTTGCTCCTCATATATTATTGGGTGTTGAATGTTTGTATGACCTCTGCTATGCAATACTGTGTTGTGTGCACTGACCTACACCTCTCTGATACGAGCCAGAAGCATAAAATGCTATGGCTGCGAGAACCTGAAACATAAGTAATTAATGCCATTGCAAGACTTTCTTACTATATAGATAAATAAAGACAAATGTATTAATTTTCAAGAGGCAATTTATTTTAACTTACTTTAGACACTACCGGTATGCTGGTCGATCGAACTCTTGCTGGCAAATAGGGCTCTATATCGTGAATAACATTGCTTGCAGTTGATTTATTCAGTCGGCATGTGTCAAAAAACTGCATCCGACTTATAGGTAAACGCATTATATTGTTCACTCTCCCTTAAAAAGCGACGTCGTCGATGGCTCTCGGCGTCATCATATATATGTGCCGTCTCCCACACATCAAAGAATAGTCCCAGATGGGCATAGTTAGTTTTATACATAAAAAAACACTTCACAAATTTAGCGCTAAAAACTAAAAGTTACTCACGACTAACCTCTAAAAGGCGCAAAAGTGGCATTTGGCAGCCATCTTTGGCTTACGGAGTACGGAATGGTAGATTTTAACATACAATTTAGAACACCGGCGCATTTTAACCGTCGGCGCATATCTGGCGCTAATTGAGTCACGTGACCTCGTTACGGAGTACGAAACGTCATTTAGCAGCTGCGTATATTATCCGCAATTCTTACGGAGTAGGGCAGCTGAACGCCAGGACCGTATCAGACCGTTACCCGGTTCGCCACATAAATGATTTCACTCACACTCTTGCTGGCACCAAGGTATTTAGTACTTTAGATCTTGTTAAGGCATACCATCAAATACCGGTACACGAGGAGGATATTTCTAAAACGGCCATCGTTACTCCATTTGGTCTCTTTGAATTCCCGTACATGGCCTTTGGGCTGAGAAACGCTGGACAAACTTTCCAGCGTTTCATAGATGAGGTCACACGGGGCCTCGAATTTTGTTTTCCATACGTTGATGACATTCTCGTTTTCTCAAAAGACGAGAATGCCCACCTGCATCATTTGCGCATTCTTTTCAAACGACTGCAGGACTATGGTCTAGTAATACACCCTTCTAAGTGTGTCTTAGGAGTTAGTGAAGTAGTTTTCTTGGGATATCATGTCAGCGGTGATGGTACTCGCCCCCCCCACAGGATAGCATCAATGCTTTGCTGGATTTCCCACCACCTAAAACAGTACAAGGCATGCGCCGATTTCTTGGCATTCTTAACTACTACCGTTCCACGAGCTGCACAGTTTCAAGCTCCCTTAATTGATGCATTGGTATCAACTAACAGTAAGGGTGCAAAACCATTCCCATGGTCACCCGAGCTGCTCCAGCAATTTGAAGCTTGTAAGAAAAGTCTTTCCAATGTAACGCTGCTACAACACCCAATCAGCGACGCCAAGTTGGGCCTATTTACTGATGCGTCCGGTGTTCACATCGGATCCTGTTTGCAACAGATGGTTATTAATCAGTGGTTTCCCCTGTCTTTTTTCAGCAAGAAGCTAATTCCACAACAAACACAGTGGCCAGCTTATTATAGAGAATTGCTTGCAGTGTACGAAAGTGTTCAACATTTTTGTTACATTCTATAGGTACAGCACGCCACCATATTTACAGATCATAAGCCTCTTTTGTATGCGTTCTTACAGCGTCGGGAAAAACTTTCACCCCCGCAACTAAATCAGCTGTCGTCCATCAGCCATTTTACTACCGACATCCAGTACATAAAAGGGGAATATAACGTCATTGCTGACGCTATGTCACGTATATATATTGATGCAATATACATGGAGCAAGATTATGAAGCCCTTGAAAAGGCACAGGCCTTCGATCAGGAACTGAGCATTTTACTTAAAGGTGGCTCTAGTCTGTCCCTGACTAAGATGAGCATACCAGGGACTAACACTTGGGTTTACTGCGACATTTCTACGGGTAAGCCGCGTCCTTATTTGACCCCTTCCTTTCGCCGTGCTGTTTTTAACAAATTGTACAATTTAAGTCATCCTGGTGCACGAGCTACAACGCGTCTCGTTGTAGATCGTTTTGTTTGGCCTATGGTGAGAAAGGATTACCGAGCCTGGTCTCGATCGTGTGAAGCTTGTCAGCGCAGCAAGGTTTCAAGACACAACTCAGCTCCCCTAGGTAAATTTGATTTACCATCTGGTCGTTTTTTGCATGTCCATATAGACATCATTGGTCCTCTGCCTGTTTGTAATGAATATCGTTATTGTTTGACGCTGATAGACAGAGTGTCTAGTTGGCCTGAGGTGTGGCCCATGCGCTCTATTACAGTGGAGGAAGTAGCTGAAACTATCACCAGAGAATGGATTCCTCGCTTTGGTCTGCCGTCGGTTATAACAACAGACCTGGGCGCTCAATTGAGTCGGACCCGTTTCAGCGATTGTTGTTTTAATTTGCCATCAAGCGTATTAGAACCACTTGATACCACCCCTGTGCTAACGGAATGATTGAGAGGGTTCATCGCCAGCTTAAGGCAGCTTTGATGTGCCACAATGAATCATGGGTAAGATCACTTCCGATGGTTCTCCTAGGAATGCGATCGGCATTTAAAGAGGATCTCGAAGCCATGGTCACAGAACTGTTCTACGGTGAGCCTCTTAGACACCCTGGAGAGCTACTATTACCTTCTCCCGCATCGGAAAAAATCCAAGACCCTGCTGATATTGTCGTTCAACTGCGACACAAAATGTCAACTTTACGGCCTCTACCAGCAACTCGATATGGGGGAAAATCCTCCTTTATATTTAAAAATCTAGCAAACGCGTCGCACGTTTTCCTAAGAGACGACACCATACGAAGAGCACTGCAACCACCTTATACTGGCCCATATAAAGTACTTGAGCGTTCGCGTGATGGTAAAACTTTTACTCTTGACGTCAAAGGCAACAGGATGGTTGTGAGTATCGATAGGCTCAAACCGGCTTTCCTTGATCATTTGGATCACCAATCGAACCAAGCTGAGCAATTGCCTGTTTCACCTCCATGTCCAGCTGCTCAAGGTGAGTTGTTACCAGAACCTTCGAAAAAGCAAAAGCCGGCCCTGCAGAACTCGCCAGTAAAACAGCCATATACCACACGCTCTGGCAGACGCGTCAGGTTTAAGAATTTTGACTAGTTTAGTTCTTTTGTGTTTTAAATTCAGTATAACAAGTGTAAATATATAGTTATTATGACTTGTAAGGTTTTTTATAGTAACTAAAAGTTATCTTTAAAGTCTATAGTTACAAAGGCGCGTAATGTATATTTAACTAGTGCGAAGCACCGAAAGTGATTTATTCGTTTCCAGGGTGCGTATACGAATACTGCGCGTTGCATCTGTGTGAGATGAAAATATCAATGTGAGTGTTCTATCATAAGTTTCCACGCACGCGGACCACAGTCTTAAGCATAGATTTGAGTGGATAGTAGAGAGCAAAAATATTCTCTCTCAAACACAGTATGGTTTTAGGAAAGGCATGAGTACTTTCGACAGCTTAGGAATTTTATCCACTGATATTAATATTTCCTTAAGAAATTAAGAAATTCTTATGGGAGCTTTTTGGATATAGTTTCGGCCTATGACAATATCAATCTTCCGGTGCTCAGAGATAAATTAATCAAGCTGACCATCCCTGAGAAGATTGTTCGGTTTATTTGTAAAAATTTTATGGAAAGACACATTTTAATCAAAATTCAAAATGAAGATTCATTTTTGCCCCCTAGAGTGGTCTGGAAAGGTCTGCCCCAAGGCTCAGTACTCAGTCCACTACTTTATAGTTTGTACGCTTATGACCTTGATCGTACGGTTCTGCCCTTCTCACAGATATTACGCTGATGATATCGATCTCTATACATCTGCTAAAACTGTAGCGGAAGCTTCTTCTCGTCTAAATTCTGCACTTTTTCATCTAAATGGTTGGCTAAATTTTCATGGTCTTTCATTATCAGCTTCAAAGTGTTGCGTTGTAGTGTTCACAAAAAAAAGGATAATCCCCCACATTGAGCTGTTAGTAGATGATGAGATAATCCCCCAAAAAAATAGTGTTCCTAGGCATCTGGTTTGATTCCCGAATGAATGGCGTCATTCATTCTGAATACATTTAAAAAAAAAAAGTGAAAATAATAACAATATTCTCCGTTCACTCTCAGGAGTTTGGTGGGGATCCAACCCATATACCCAAAAACTTCATTCCTGTTAAATCCCTGTAATAAATCTGCCCTTGAAAAATTCAATAAAATTAAATCCAAGTGTTTACGAATAATCCTAGGTGCAATGAAGTCATCTCCCATTAGCGCGATGCAGGTGGAATGAGTAGATCTGTGGCGAGTGTCCTACACGATATTAAATAAATGTATACCATGCATTATTTCTATAGCATAAATAAATATCATAATATTGTAAAAACAAATGATAAGTATAGATAAATAGAAATGTATAAAATATATTATCAAACGTACATACATTATGTTTTATAGTATCTACTAAATATTGTAAACGTAATAAAATTAATATATGATTTAAATAGGTAGCGAAGTTAGTACCTAGTGGAAACGCACGCGCGCGGCGCATTGTTTACTCCCGCCGCCGGCCGATCGCCGAGCCGGCCCGCGCCGTGCGCCAGCGCATCCAGTTGCGAAACCTACCTACTCTCATGCACGCATGTCGCTACGCGCTACCGCGACTTATTGGGTGCATTCCGATTCACGATAATATCGCTGTGAGCGATCACAGTGCTAAGTTGCGTACCGATTCAGATATCGCGCTCACGGCAGTTGAGTACTGCAGTTGATTCGGAACGCTCGTGAGCGTGATTACAAGATCACAACAACATAACCTCAAAATTTTCTCAAAATACAAAGTATTACTCGTGTGCAAAGTAGTCTGTCTAAAAATTGGTCAATTGTCTGTAGTAATATTTGGAAAACTGTACGAAAATCACACACAACTGAATTCAAACAACAGTTTTCTTTGTAAACAACTGTCAGTCAGTACAGTAGCGCTCACGGTGATATCGGTTTGGGGCATGGTCGGTGTAATCGCAAAATGGCGGATGTAATGACGTAATCCGTGACGTCACAAGGGATTTCGTTGTTGCGCTCACGATGACTCGGTAAGCGTTTTAGCGCGATAATATCGATTTTTGCACGTCTCGGAATGCACCCATTGTTATATTTACGTAATCGTAGTGATATAGACATTTTCGATACTTATAATAATACGTGAGGTGATTATCACGGTTGTTGTTAAAATAGTGTTCGAGAATAAAAGTTATAACATATTCATACATACAATCTTGGATTCATTGGAACGACCATCTACCCCACAGATCCTCCTCCTCATCTGAGACGTCAGTTGATTTCAGACCGATTTTTCTATAGGTTAGTTCAAAATTCCTGCCATTTACTTATCCCTAAACTCAATCACCTATCATCCATAGTCAACTTGCAAGGAGTTCAATCCTTACATAGACTGCCTTGTTTATTCCGTAGCTTTATCAAATTCTCTTCTTTACCAAACCCTATCTTTCAGTTACCTTCGAATCCACTTTTTCTATTACCCTACGACGCATTGATTTTTCAGCCTCCTGTTACTCTTGATTTTGGTTTGCAAAAAGGCTGTACTGAAGCTAATAGACTATTCTCCTCCAAAATAGATAGTGAATATGAAGGTTGGACCACTATATTTACAGATGCTTCTAAATTATCAGAGGATAGTTTGGTAGGTGCAGCAGTATGGATTCCTTCTTCCAGGATTATCCTTAGTTATAAGTGCCCTTCAGTAACCTCTGTATTTTCTGGGTGTAGCATAATAAAGAATGATTACATTAGAATTGTAGCTTTATTCAACTTAGAACTCAACATTTAATTACACAGACAATAATTGACATTGTCAAAATATAAACAATACAGTCTAGTAGGTATAGTAGAAAGTTTATAAAGAGTTTACACTACATTCACCCCCTCTTATCTGTGTCTGTGACATAGTCTCGCAAGTATACGGGGGTCCGTTTTTCACGTGACGATCGACGCGGAGCCGGATCGGGTGCTACTACCTCTAAATTATCCTCTCGAGCTACGGGCGTAGATCCGTTAGGTTCACCAGCGCGTTCCTCTGTTGCTGGCTCACCGTTATCGTCAGTGGCATCTTCGAAATGATCTTCATCTGGCAAAGGTGCCAAGTGTCGGTTGGATACGGTAGTTTCCCTTCCGTTTTGGAGCCTTATGTGGGAGTAAAGTGGATTCGCTTCTATGAGCTCCGCTTCTTCCACTAGAGCGTCAAACTTTGAATTCCGGACATGTTTTTTTATTAATACAGGCCCTGGAGTCAAAAGCCAAGATGGTACAGATTCTCCAGTTGGAGAACGCCGCGAATGATTGAACATCCGTTCATGTGGTGTAGCATTCGTGCTGGTGCACAATAAAGACCGGATGGAATGTAATGCTACAGGTAGAACTTGTTCCCACTCAGTGATTGGCATGTTCTTGGATCGTAAAATCAGTTGTATCGTCTTCCACAAAGTTCCATTCAGTCGTTCCACTTGCCCATTACACTGTGGATCATACGGCGTTGTTCTACTGCATGCTACACCTAATGGAACAAGGAAATTTCGTAGTTCATTTGACATAAATGATGTTCCTCTGTCCGAATGAATATATTGAGGAGTACCAAACATCATGAAAATTTCTGTTAAGTGCTTTATGACTGTAGTTGTAGTCATGTCTTTGCAAGGAAATGCGAAAGGAAATCTGGAGAAGTCATCTATGACGGTCAAAATTTATTCGTTCTGTGAATTAGATGGTAAAGGGCCTTTGAAATCAATGTTCAATCTTTCAAGAGGGTTTAAAGCTTTTATTAAATTTCCTTTTGTTGTTGCAAAACGAGGTTTGATTTCAGCGCATATTCTGCAACTTTATATCATACTTTTTATGTCGTTAGTGGTATATGGAAGATTTTTCATTCTAATCCAGTGAGTCATTCTTACTGTTCCTGGATGTCCTAGTGCATTATGCAATTCATGCAGTCTATTAGTATTTGAATGAGCACATACGCGAGAAAAAGTGTCTGCGACCGTATTCTCTCGACCAGGTCTGTATATAACATCGTATTTATAGCAAGAGAGTTCAAGACGCCATCTTTCTATTTTCTCGTTTTTTATTTTGCTGGTATGATTTTGACTGAACATAAATGACACTGATTGTTGATCCGTGATGAGGATGAAGTGTCTTCCGAGCAGAAAATGACGCCATTTCCGTAACGCCTCTACTATCGCAGCGGCCTCTTTTTCTATGGAGGGATGTCGGCGTTCAGGATCTGTCAAAGATCGTGAAAAAAACGCCACAGGTCTTCCATTTTGTGATAGTGTTGCAGCTAAAGCATGATCTGAAGCATCTGTTTCCACAGTGAATGTGACATCTTCTAGATTGGATGTAAGGACTGCTTTTGCAATATCCATCTTCAGAGTTTCGAAGCATTCGATGGCGCCACTGTGCATAGGAAATGTCGTGATAGTTGTTAGTTGATGAATCTTTTCTGAAAAATTCTTTATCTATTTGGAATAGTGTGCAAACATTGTTGCATAATAAAGAATGATTACATTAGAATTGTAGCTTTATTCAACTTAGAACTCAACATTTAATTACACAGACACTAATTGACATTGTCAAAATATAAACAATACAGTCTAGTAGGTATAGTAGAAAGTTTATAAAGAGTTTACACTACACTGGGGAAGCTTAAGCTATCCTAGAAGCAATATTGTACGTTAAATCTCATCTCTCAGTCTCACAGCTTTTTGAATCTTTTCAGATTCAAAAAGCTGTCTCCAGTCCTTCGATTCAAACCCATTTCGCTCCAAAACCAGATTCCCTTATATATTAAAAATAAGAGAAGCTTTGTTTCTATGCCATCGACTAGGAATCAACATTGAACTAGCCTGGATCCCAGGTCACTCTGGTAATGAGACTGTGGATTCTTGCGCACGGCAAGCTATTCATATTGTGTCCACTGGTCATTTCAAAATCCTGTGTCACGACCTTTGTACTACAGTTAATCCACAAATGTCGAAGGCTTGGTCTAAGGAATGGCAAATCACTAAAAATATCAAGGGTAAGTTCTATGGCTATATTTAACCAGAAATATCTCCTAAACCTTTTTTTTTTAAGTTTCGTGGTGCCAATCACAGACTACTCCGAGATACTACGTAAAAGCACAACATCCACTTTATGTAGACTTCGACTGCGACCGTGCCTGTCCATCTGATCACTCATTGTGTGAATGTGGCTTAGATGAGGGTAACATAGACCACATATTTTTTAACTGTCCGAAGTTTCGGCCATCTCTGTACGTTATCCTCCCCCCAAAAATCCCACGTCCTATTTCCTTTTAAACCCTTTTAACTTTTGTAAATACTCCACTTGTAAATATCCTCTTCAAATATATAAGTTCTAATAAAATTAAGTTATAAATATTAAATATATACCATACCATACCTACTTTATACGATATTATATTCTCATACTTATTGATATAAATATACAGTCATAACATATTTCAACAAATCAATCAATAATCTACTTGGAGATCTTCGATCCTCCCATATTTTAGGTACCGATTAATTTCATTCTGGTATTCTCCCTTATTTTTCGGAATACGACTTACGTGACATTGGCGGAATTGTGGAATGGCAACTCCACAAATGCAAACAAGAAGTGAAGTGAAGAATACAAGTGAACAAGCCATGGAGCGATACACTCCCCAAGAACGCGGAATAATCGTGTCTATTTTTTTGCGTAACAATTCGTCTGTGGTGTTGTCGCAGCGCGAATTCCGTTTCCGAATCCCCGGCCGTCCGACACCGACTGCGTCGTTTGGCCACCAACCTTGAAGAGTATGGGATCACACGAGACGCAGTCAAGAGTGGCCGGCCCCGGAGCGCCCGTTCCGTTCTGCCGAGAATATCGCCGCTGTTGCCGAGGATGTCGAGCTGTCGCCGAAAACATCGACCAGACGCCGTGCCACGCAATTAGCCATCAGCCGGACGTCCCTGAGGCGAATTTTGGTCAAAGACCTGTGCATGTTCCCGTACAAAGTCCAGTCCGTGTATCAGCTGCTGCCTGCCAACCGCCAAACGCGCGTAACCTACGCCCAAGCCATCCTCAATCTCGAAGAAGAAGTGGACGATTTTTCAACCAAAATCATAATGAGCGATGAGGGTCATTTCCACCTCAGCGGGTATGTGAACAGGCAAAACTATTGCTTCTGGGGCACCGAAAATCCACGAGTGATGTACGAGGAGCCATTACACTCGCTCTTAGTGACTTCACAGTGCGCTGTTCAAGCTGGAGGAGTCATCGGGCCATTTTTTTTCGAGAATGCCGCTGTCCAAACGACAACAATGGACGGTGTGCGCTTTAGGGAGTTTTTTCTGCCGCAATTGGACGAGTTAGGACTGAGGGACATGTGGTTCCAACAGGACGGAGCAACGGCACACACTGCGCGAGCCACAACTGATATTCTGAAGGCAGCGTTCCCGGGTCGCCTCATCTCTCATTTTGGCGATTTGCACTGGCCCGCAAGATCGCCCGATTTAAGCATTCCAACCTTTTTTTTGTGGGGTTTTTTGAATTTACGTGAACAAGCCAGAGACTCTGGAAGCCCTCAAGGACAACATTCGACACGAGTGCGAGAATCTGTCGAAGTTCTCGCCGAAGTAATGAAAAATGCCATAAAACGAGCCCATATGGCAATCAATTGTAACGGCACCCATTTGGCCGATATAATCTTCTCAACTTGACCAATAAAATTCTATAGGTTTAAATAAACATAATCAAAAAACAGAATCAAAGTTTTTCATTTAGAAAAAAAAGAGAGCCAAACAACATTGGATGACTTCTTTTGCCCCACCTTGTATATAGATAGATAAATATATAACTCTTTATTGAACCATACAAATAAAAATCTTACAACTAAAAAAACAAAATTAATAATAAAGTGTCACAATGGGCGATCTTATCGCTCAGAGCGATCTCTTCCAAACAACCGTGCACGGAAAGGAATAACGGAGGTAATAGGGACGGTGGTTTCAACCAATAAATAAATACGTAAACCATAAATAAGCACTTAAAAATTACAAAATAATAATGAAATTAA
The DNA here is from genome assembly GCA_946251855.1 of Alsophila aescularia. Taxonomy (NCBI): domain Eukaryota; kingdom Metazoa; phylum Arthropoda; class Insecta; order Lepidoptera; family Geometridae; genus Alsophila; species Alsophila aescularia. The sequence continues at coordinate 28,696,912 of OX276379.1, read as the reverse complement.
TTGGGAAAACACAATAGAAAATTGGAATAAAAGATATAAACCTAGTAGATACATACAATTATATAAAATAATAAATATACATACTACTACTATAATATATATATACACATAAATACACTATATACATAATAATAACAGGATTATGATATAGCAGCTGAGATGAGCTAGATAAATAGAGCATTTTAACACGTTTAAAAACGTTGTGCGAAGGTGTGCGTCTAATATCAACAGGTAAGGCATTCCACAATCAAACAGCTTCGACTGAATATGACCAATCGTAGAAAGTCATACTTACATAGACTGTTAAACTTATTACCCTTCCCTTGCTTTTATTAGCAAATCGGTTTGTCTTGGTATTAATGATTTCTCATATTTTCGGGATTTCTGAACCGAATTAGATGATTATTTTTTAAGAATAAATCTACAGTGTGGTACTGTATAAAACTCATCAATACATAGTCGAGTAATCACTTAATTTTGGCCGTTTTAATGGTTACATAATTTTGAATAGAACTATTTCCACATTATAGATTTAGCATACATATGAAAATTACGAACGTTTCAGAGCTTGCAACTACATTATCTGCATATAGATGTTCACTGTTTGCGGGCAAGGGCGTCGCGCGGCGGCCTAGTGTCGTTGGGACTACTTCTACTCTAATAGCCTACAAAATGACTTGTTGTTCCGCAACAAAAGAAACAAAAAGGTATTTATTTATTCAACAATTTAATGTAACTATTACTCAATACATCAATTTCATTTTTGTACAATACACAAAAGTACTAAACATTTTAAATATGATTTTAATGTTATTCTAGAAGCAATAACTTTGTCTAGAGTAATAGTATGGGAGCTGCTGTCATTTACGATCACCAATGAAATATTTGAGATACAACTCAAGAAGTTCAGACCAAACAAACTGAACTGTAGTTCTAAACAGGATTTCGCTTATTTTATAACAAACATAAAATGTAAGAAGTCCTTATAATTTCAATCAAAATTTGGTGTATGTGACATTAAGATTGTTTGTATGAGTGAAGTCTAGAGGACAAAAGCTACCATACTACCAATAACATTAGAAAATATTTAAAACAATAGAAGCGGAAACCTTTGTATGATACAAAAATCTGTAGTATTTATTTAACTTTAATATAATGTGGAAAAAACAATTGAATACATTACATGTACATAGAAAGTTAATAAGTGTTGAATAAATTTACTAAATCACTTGTATGATGTTTTTAGGAAAATATCAGTTTTGTTGTTTAAATGTGAAATGAAATCATGTATTAAGTTCAAAACAATCTTCCATCTAAATTACAATGTAAGCTAGGAGGATCTTGAAGAATAGTATTGCACATTTATTCATGTCAAAATTGCACTTTTTCCCCATAAATTGAAACTAAATAAAATAAAGAGTTGTGCCAATTTTAACATTAAATAAATAAGCAAAGCATTTTATGTTTTTCTTTTAATATAAGTTTTTGAGAGCACAAACTACAACTGTCCAAGACGAATTCAATAAAAAATTCTAAAACCAAAATTCTAAGCTTCATTAACAATAGTTAAAAAATGTAATATCATTAATGTGTATATACATATTTACATCTTAATTTTAAAAGTTTCACAGTGTATTACTATTCTAAATCTTGTTAAAAAATACAATGGGAGCTTTAAAATATGCTTCAGAGAAAATTTCTTCAACGTTATACCCAAACGGGTAATCAACAAGTCTAAACGAGAATTTCAACCGGCAGAGTATTGAGTTCTACAGCTCCACACAGTTGAGTGAATCAAGTTACACACACACTCAGTTTATTTGTTAATTTGTTTAACACTGATGCCACACAGTCAGCTACACAACTCGAAGAGAATGAGGACCGCAACCCACTCGAGTGTACAAAGCTCGAGGCCGTACAGCATGAAGCGCGACAGTAGCACGAGCATGTATGTTCTCAACACTTTTCTGTAGCTTTGCTCGCCTTCTGCTTCGTGGTCTCCATCGTCTACTGCATCGCAGTCCTCGAGCTCTATCTCTTCATACTGCGGGCTGCAGGGAAGTATCGGCTAGCCGGACACAGGCTCTGTTGCTTTAATCTCATCCCCTGTAAGACCCTGCTTCTGGCACCATTCAACGAAGTCGTCTATGAGCACCGGCCAGGCTCCTTCCGCATCGTAGTTGCTCATGCCATCGTCGATTTGTGTGGCGAAGTCGAGTAGAAGGTTCCATGTGTCTTTAGGTATTGATCTTTTGTGATGTTCCTGAAATTAAAGTATTGTTTATTGAGAAAAAGTTCAAATGTAAGAAAAGGGTTTGTTTCAAATAGTTTGTAAAAGACATTTTATGCAACTGAGTTGTAATAAATGATGATGCATCATCAGTGTTTGAAAGCTTATTTCTATGAATATTTAATTTTGTAACAATTATTTATTGATATTTATATTATCCATCAAAAAAAACTAATTTAAGCACTGCAGCAGGAACACTACTAATTACATTACAACTAATTACATTCTATCTATACACTGCGGAAACAAGGCTTACAATATGGAAGTTTCTTTGGAATAAAATCAAATTATTTTTATATACATCAATAGATAATACAATTGCATTAACAGGAGTGATAAGATATATTTGAATATCTTGGAAAATGATGAGGATATTCCACTTTTGCTGCAGCCTTTTCCAAAGCCAAAAGTAACTTGCGGTGCGTATGAGGTGTAACGTGTCACAAGTTCACAACACTAATTTGCCGCCTCGTATGTACTAGGAAACCTATGGTGCAATCAGTTTTCCGTTTCCCATTCAAAACACACAACTGCCCAAAAAAGGAGTGTAATGTTTTCAGGGATATACATGAATGTATATATGTATGTATTTCTGCAGTATTGCTTAGAGTTGCCACGAATAGTTGTTATAGCGAATAGTCGAATACCGATTAATCGCCATTCACTTTGGCGAGTAGTCGAATAACTCGACATTACTATTCGACATAAATAAGGCACATTAAAAATATTTCTAATTTCTTCTAAGGTTGTGAGAAAAGAAAACAATAAAGTTAAAGAAATCTATTTCATGTTATACATATCTACATATATATGTAGTATTTTAATTTTTAAATGCTGGCAACCCTTTTCTTATACATATTTTACGGGGAATACCCCGTTTTGTATTACCCAGCGTTTACTATTGTAGGGGATTTACCGCTCAATCAATACGCTAGTGTTTAGGGTAGGCGGCACGCATTTATAATTTGATTTTCGACATCGGTTGACGTTTTTTATTTTTTCTTTCTATAGTTATTTGAAAATTGCTATTGAATTAAAGACTTAAATACTTAATTAGTTAAAGTGTTACTTAAAAAGAAGAACAATCATGCCAAACCCAGGAAAAAAATCTCATGTTTGGCTACATTTTGAAGAGGAAGAAAACAGTGCAAAATGTAATTTATGTGGTGTAAAAATAAGTAGAGCAGCAAAAAAGGCAGGAACGACGGCTTTGCAGAATCATTTGAAATTCAAACACCCAGATGAGTATGGTAAATTTATGGAAGCTCAAGTAGTCATGCTCAACATAATGCTCCCGCAGAATCATCTCCAAGTACTTCCTCATCCACCCAATTGCCCATTCAGCCTTTGGTGCAACCGTCACTGCAACAACTACTTGAAAAAAAAAAAAGCTCAGGGAGATGTCCCTGAGCTTTTTTTTTTCAAATAGTTGTTTTAGTACTCGTTTTTTTAGTTTGCTAACCACTCTCTCATACATGTCTGGAATTATTTTCTCGGTGAAATATGTCCTGCCAGGAATAGTGTATTGCGGCAAAGCATTATTAATAAGACGTTTAAAGCCCACATGATGATCGACGATGGAAAGTGGCTCGTGATCAATAGCGATCATTTCACCAATCAAGTAGTGATATTTTTTTGCTCGGCTATTGTTCATCAACAATAGCCGAGCAATAGCAGAAAATAATTCCAGACATGTATGAGAGAGTGGTTAGCAAACTAAAAAAACGAGTTAGAAAGGGCTGAAGCTATAGCATTCACTACCGATCTTTGGACTTCTTCTGTAAATAATGCTGCATTTCTGAGTTTAACAGGACACTGGATATTAGAAAACTTTAAACTGAATCATGCCGTTCTAAACATGGCTCATTTTCCTGAATCACACACATCAGAAAATATCAAAAGAGAACTGTTACAGTGTGTAACAAAATGGGACTTACCCATCTCTAAAATTCAAGCGATTGTTCACGATAATGGGGCGAATATGGTTAAAGGAGTTAAGGAAACTCTACTTCCTTCAGAGCGTTGCTTCATACATACTCTCCAGCTGGTGATAAATAATGCATTAGATAACAGTTTTCCAATAAAATAAATTCTTACTAGTGCCCGCCGCATAGTGACACATTTTAATCATTCAGGATATACAAAACTTGAAAGTATTCAATCTGAGCTCGGACTTCCTAAGCATAAACTGATTCAAGATATTCAAACTCGCTGGAACTCAACATATTACCTACTGGAGCGTCTATATGAGCAAAAAAGAGCAATTTCGGTGTATATTTCAGAATCAAGGAGCGTGAATTTTGAAAATTTGACCAGTGATCAGTGGGAGGTTATAGAACATCTGTTAAAGCTCTTAAAACCTTTCGAAGAGATAACAAAAATCACGAGTTCCACATATGCACCTATATCAGATGTGATACCTAGCACTGTTTCATTAACCAGATACCTAATGAAAGATGCGCATCGTGATTCAGTAAACTGCACACGTTGATGATTTTAGAAAGGCGTTAATAGAAAATATGCAAGCCCGTTTTAACTTGGACGATCTATGCTTCAGGAAGACATATTACCTGTCGACATTTTTAGACCCCCCCCTTCAAGGACTTTTACTTTGACGCTACCCAAGCTGAACGGATCCGTAGAGCTGCGCTCAGAGGTCTTAGGCTTTCTTTAGATGACGAAAATGATGATTCGGATCCAGAAACAGCATCCAAAAGGTCTCGTTTAGACAATGAAAGTGAGCATGTTGATTCAGAAACTCAAACTATTTTGGGCATGTTTTGAAGAATCATCTATAGAGCAGCCTACTGAAGAGCAACCCAAGAATGCCACTGCTGAAGAAATCACCCACTACATCGCATTAGCAAAGGCTGACAGAAAAATAAACCCATATGAATGGTGGGCATTGAGTACCAATAAGAATAGATTTCCTACTTTAAGTAAGCTTGCTAAACAATATTAATCACACCAGCAAGCTCTGTTTATTCAGAAAGACTATTATATATTCCGAGGCAGGTTTAGTTTATGAGGAAAAGCGAAACCGACTTGCTCCCGAACGTGCAGAAAAATAGTTTTTTTGCACCACAATCTGCCTCTGTTGAATTTTAAATATTAATTAAAAAGCCTAACTAATTTAATTTCATTAATATGATAGGCACAGGTACATATTATTACAGATAATAATTGATACTGTGTATTGTTTTATTAAGGAAAATAATAAAAATTGATTATTTTTAACTCATTCGTTTTTTTGTTCGTTAAAAGTTTATTTTAGACTATTCGCCGAATGCCGAATAATACTAGCTATTATTCGGTATTCGATGAATATCAAAAAAATGTCGAGTAATGCCGAATACCGAATAATAGCGAGTATTCGCGGCAACTCTAGTATTGCTCCATTTTCAAAAGTGACGTGAAACATCTTCGAATTTTACAATAATATATGATTATCAAATTGAAGGCCTTGATGAGTACATTCCAATATTATATAATTTATTGGCATAAAAACTTGTTCGTTTTTGGCAGGCAGTCATGTTTTTTTCTCTTTGATGATATGTACTTATTTACTTATGGGTACTTCTTTATGTCTCCGGAAGGTTTTGAGGTAAGGTGTGTGAGGATCTGGTGTCTGACCAGGTCATGAGAGTACCAATCTCGGTTCCTACTAAAGGTACACAGGAGTCATGGGATTTTGTCCTCCAATACTTGGCCAAAGAGTTATTTTTACAACCAATATTTTGAAGGTCTGATGGAAGATCAGGTGATGTTGGTTTAGACATGGGATTCAGTCCTCATATACTTGCGTAAGGTGCTCTTTTCACAACCAACATTTTGAAGGTCTGATGGAAGATCAGGTCATGAGCCTATGGACATCAGTTCCTACTAAAAGTACAGTCATGGGACTTTGTCCTCCAATACTTACTTTAGGTGCCCTTTTCACAACTAACAATTTGAAGCATTGTTGTTTTGCTTTCGAAAAGGCTGCGGAAAAACTGGAATAACATCGTTATTTTTCAAGATATTTAAATAATTATTTTGCCAGGCCTCATTGCAAGCTTGTGTGATTTTTATAAGCATAAAAGAAAAAAATTGAAACTTCCTCATTGTGTAGTCTGCAACTCAGTATTGTATCCATTATCCAAGGTTAATAAAGGTCTAGGCAACAAACAATGAATATCCAAGGTTACCATTTAGATGCAATGAATGTAGGTTAATATCATATAGGTGGTAGGTTATATAGGTTCTTGTCACATTATACAAGAATACCCAACCCTAGATAGAACTGGGATAAGGGATGATGCAAGAACAAGAATGTAGGTTAATAATGGATGTACCCATTGAGATGACTTTAACTGTTATTTTTTAAATGATTGGTCATGAATCATGATATAACTCAGTGAAAATTGATAACATTAACTAATAGACATGTAGATTAGGCTTAAATCTGAATAGTTATTAAAAAAAAAAAAAAACGAAAATGATAAAATAATGAGAATGTCTCTAGAAATCCAGCACTTTGGCACTGATTTAGTTTCGCAAATTTACAATGATTTATTTTTAGAAAATCAATACACAAATTGTTTACTTTTCTTGTTGGTCTAAAACATGTAAGTGTGAAAAATGTATCAAATGTCCATACTCAAAATTATAATCTTTGTTGGGAAATGAGACTAGCTAGGTAGTGCCTATTTGTGTGTTATCTCTTGAAGCCTACTTACTGGATATTCTAGACCACTCAGAAACTGATTTTGCGAGATTGAACAAATTAATTTTGTAGAATAATTGAACAGAATGGCAATGGTCAGATTTACCATAAATACCAAATACCTATGACTCACTGGGAAATCTAAACACCAAGGCACATCAGTCAAGGACTTTTGAATTTCAGATTGCTAAAAATAAAGCTTTTGTGTGGAATTTTAATCTCACTCTAGAATTGAACCAGTGAAGAATACATTATGGAATAAAATATGTGATACATACCGTAAGAAATTTGCACCATGCATCTAGGAACTTAAATCTCCCACGGAGCACAATATTCCAATAGGCTATCGCCATGTCTAGGTCCAGACCCTTTTGACCCAAATTCTTAGCATAATTAAAAGTAAAATGATAGAAATCTTTGAATTTATTGACATCCTTTAACTCCATCTCAAGGGTTGGCAATTTCACTTTTAATTTGTCTATACTATCCACTCCAAGTTCCACGAATCCGGTTGTGAACTCTTCTTTCGTAAACTCGCATTGCACAGCCGCTTTACACTTCCATGCTATGATTAAAACTAAAATAGATTCTGGACTAAGGTTTACATCTTCTAAGAACTTCATAACACCGTCTACTGTGATCTTATCGTTCTCTTGCGTATCTTTATACTTGCAGAAGAGATGTTCTATCTTTTTTCTGTCCACTGAAGTCTTTGAAGGGTCTTTGAAGTAAGCATCAGGGTTCTGAAAGTAGTTGTCGCTGGCGAGGTCTAGTTTCCAGTCGTTTTGTGACAGGCAGTATATCGCCGTGCTCTCGCTGGTCTGTGTGAATGCGACGAACTTCTTCACTTTGTCTCTCTGTGACGATTTTAGTTTATTCTGAAAATAAATGTACGAACGTCATATTATAACCTCCGTTTCGCTGGCCTAAAACGTATTTGACATTGTTTTGAGTTTATATTAAGAGGTAGATAAATGGGATAAGAAGTGCAGAATATGCATACGGAAGATTACTCACCATTTTGATAGGATTATTGTTATTTCTAATGACTTTCACTGTTATTTCGACATCGGAACATAGGTGAAATAACACAGATTAGAAAGCACAAGTATAATCAACCATAGACAGTTATACAGATTTGTGTTTCAATGACAAACTACCAAATTTCCGACCAAAAATGCTGCAGCCCGATTCCATAACTTGGCTTCAATCGGATTATCACTTTTTTCATAGCAAATTCGACTCTATCGCAAGGCATTAGTGGTTGCGATACTGAGAATTCGATTGAAGCCAAGTTATGGAATCGGGCTGCTGGTGTCAACTCTTTTGTTCAACTCAATTTGTAATGTTCTATGAACTCAATACACTAAACTAGGGGTGGACGTTGAATGAACGAACAGATAATAGGTATTTAATTTTCATGCTTCAGTGAACCCAAATTTTATTAGCTCCCCTAAAGTTAGGAATATGTTTATTTCTGGCACCACTAAACATAAACCAGCGATGCGTTCACTCACTACGCTCGAATCATCCGTACGAATATCGCTCGATCATCGGCAGTGCGATTACGTAATGTTGATCATGACGGTTTCAAGCCGTCAAAATTCAATAATGCTTTGCGATAGAGTTGATTTTGCTATGAAAAAAGTGACAATCTGATTGAAGCCAAGTTCTGTAATCGGGCTGCCGGAGTTAGTGAACGACTTTGGACGTCCACATAGAACTGACAACTGTCAAGTGTCAATTTCATACTATTCCTCCCCTCCCCTACTATTTTTCGGATGACCCACCCAGACGAACGCCCGACGACGCGGCGCCGCCCGTGAACGATTTCGAGTGATCGCGCGGATGATCCGTGTGTCCTCGAACGTAGTAAGTGAACGCGCCCAAGAAATCAAAGCCTATTCTTTTAAGGTCATTCGTTTTGAAGCAAATGGCGAAAATAACCGTCAAAACCGAAGTTGTTATCCGCTGGGGCGCGCCTGGCTACAGCTGTTCACCACCAAAAAAACACAGCCTGGTCACGGTTGTAGCCACCCGGCAAAAGGTTTGAACTTTTCAATTTATTTCAAATTTGGGTGGTGTAAAGGCTCTCTATTTGGTTTAAGGTACTAGTTTAATCGTGTGGCAATCTAATAAAATGCCAAAGTCCAACAAACAGAGTCATTCTACCTTTAACCGCTCGATTGATTCTATGCGCTACAGTCACTTTTTTGTTTTCATTGATCATCGCAACTAACGCTACAGTCACATTTTTTGTTTTCATCGATCATCGGACCACTCGATAGCGACGTAAATTTTGCCACTCGATTTTGAACATTATTGACCTCAATAATCATTCAAATCTAAGCGTGTTTATATAATTATTTTGCTTCGAAACCCACAACATAAACACTTGAAATATGTACCTATTTAGCTCCATAAATCACCAGTTTGTTTATCTAAGCGCTCAATGAAGTGGTCATAAAAACTGTTTGTTTACGCAAAGTCGGCGCGGTCAGATGTGTCGCGTAGACCTTTTTTTTTTGTGGGTTGACAATCAGATACCTGTGATCTCGGCACGTACCCAATAAATCCCCAGTTTGCGGCCAGATGTGTCGCGTCGACCTTCTTTTTTTTGTGGGTTGACCATCAAGTGCCTGTAGTCTCAACGCATATACAATCAATTACCAGTTTGAGGTTAGATGTGTCGCGTTGGCCATATTTTTTTGGGTTATCAGTTTGGTCCTGCGGTCTTCAGCGCGTGGACAACCGAGCGGTTAGAAAATAAATTATAATGTGATGCACTACTCGGAAGAAAAAAGTTGACTATGAAATAATTTGCAAATTCTGCAAATATGCTGTAAGTTTATGCGATTACAATTAGTGTTATACATTAAATTAATCGTTGTTTCAACTTTTATCGATTAAAACATTTGTATGAATGAAGCCCCGATTGTTGCCAAAAAATTTACAAGCCCGATTAGGTCTGGTATGTTTAGTTGCCAGGCATATTTTTTTTCGATTTACGATTTCATACATTCCAATGAACGCGAATGGCATTTTTATGGATCAGCTGCTTAAATATGTTTACAGTTCGTATGCGTTGTCTTGCAAAAGCGAAGGGATTCAAAATGTTTTGAGCATAGCATTCCGAGCTGGTTGCCAATGTTTTAGTCCAGTGAGTAAAATCCATATATTCGTATACCTGTTTTATTTGGAAAGCTGGCAACAAAGAAATAACAAAATACATAAAATAAAGTACACCTAGGCCTACCTAAAGGGGAATAACTTGACGGAGCATACACATTTACCATCCATCTACAGAGAAATATATATTTATTTATGGGTAAACTAAACTTCTTGAGCACAGGTATCCCTAACTCGATGGAAACCAAATTAATTTATGGATCAAAATATGGCACTTACGTGGTGGTAAGCTAGGACTATCTTTTCTAGTCGGGTAATGCGAGAAAATAACCTGCAAAATTCGCTTTTAATTTAGTTAGGGTCTGATAATAACATGGGAAAATAGCTAATTACGAAATATTATATGAACGTTTTCTATCGCAAATACTTCGACAAACTTAAAAGAAAACATGCTCACTTACCGATGAAAGGTTATGGCTTCATTTTTCTGCTCAGGTCGGTTTGTACAACACAATAAACAAAAACGCAGTATAATACAGCTAGTATGAATTTTCTGTTACACTGAAAAATACACACAAATAAGAAATAAGCGTCACAAATTCAGTTTTACAAATAATTTGTCATCAACTTATCGCCAGCTGACATTAGTTTGTTAACGTAGACGTATACGCGAAAAGGATAAAATATATGCATATTCGTCTCGCTCAAACTTACTGTTTTATGGTATTTGTATCTTTCTCTCATTATTATTGCTATTCAATGACAAGTCTATAGTACAGTGTATACTCACGTCTACGGTAAATGTGGTGATGGTGAGCCTCACTAACTTTATTAATCTTTACTGAAACTTCCTAGGAAGTTCCGCATAGAACACGAAATGGCACGGTTTTCTGCGTTTGTCTCATTTGCCAACACCCTGCACGTTATCGAACACATAAGGTTAATATTCCGTCAATATTACACATAATTATTAACACTCGTAGAAACACAAGTTTGAGAAAAAAACAAAGCAAAACGACCTGCTCTATTTCGTTTCCCGCCAAAAGTACCAATAAATCAGCGGCCCGATTACAGAACTTGGTTACAATCGGATTATCACTCTTTTCATAGCAATTTCTACTCTATCGCAAGGCATTAGTGATATCGATACTGACAATCCGATTGAAGCTAAATTCTGTGGTCGGGGCCCTGCAGTGCGATTACGTAATGTTGATCATATCGGTTTCAAGCCGTCAAAGTCATTAGTGCCTTGCGATAGAGTCGAAATAGCTATGAAAAAAGTGACAATCTGATTGAAGCCAAGTTCTGTGGTCGGGCCACATAACTTAGCTTCACTTAGGGCCGTATTAATAAACCGACTCAACTCCAAGAGCGCTCTTTAGAGCGATCTCAAGATGTGAATCTAATTAATAAACACATCTTAAGCTGTTGATTGAGACGCCGTAATCAGCTGAGTTAGTGTTTAATAATAAATCAATCTCGACTCTCAAGGGTGCACTTGCGATGTGCTTTGAGACGCAGAATGTTGAGTGCAGTCGATCCGTGACTTGAGAGCGTGATTGCCAGTTGCTAGAATCAAGGATTTCGAAAATATTATGTCAGAATCTGATAATTAGAATTATATTAACCACCATTATAAGAATATTTTTATATTCCTCTGGGAATAAACAAATTTATTTGGCATGATTGCGAAAAGGTCCGAAGATTTGGTAGATATCAGAACGTGGCGAGGACTCGCTGAAGTCTAAAAAGATCCGAAATCGTAACCAAAGGATACGCGCTGGAAATACTGCATGGCCAATAAACGAACTTTTATTTTCATAAATTATAGTCATTCATTGATGAATTGCGTTAAGTTCTTTAATAGATAGTGTAACTTTGAAAATATAGACAAATATTATGGCTTACATCCTTTCTACAAAAAAACTAAAGTAAGGTTATGATAATTATGTAGAAAATAAACATTACGTTTAATATAATCACATTTAATTTAATTCAACTACATCGAAGTAATAAATTTTAACCTTACGCTATATCTTATATGACCAGAAACCGAACTTTCAATAAAGAAAATAAATCGTTCATTCGTAGTTCATTCAATCTTGCTCTCAAGTTCTGGTTCGTGACGTAGCATCTTGAGATGCGGCTCTTGAAAGCGACATGATCTGAGATGCTCTTGAAATGTCTTTATTAATTAGCGACGATCTTAAGATGCTGATCACAACTTGAGAGCGTATCAGTTGATATCGCACTTGAGAGCTCAACTAAGAGCGATTTATTAATACGGGCCTTAGATATCACTAATTATCTTAGATATCAGCATAACTTAGATATCACTAATGCCTTGCGATAGAGTTGAAATTGCTATGAAAAAAGTGATAATCCTATTGTAACCAGGTTTTGTAATCAGGCCGCTGTTGTTTTCGAACGTTGGACTTGGCCTCAAAACAGAAATGTCAATCCTGCAGCCCGATTACAGAACTTGGTTACAATCGGATTATCACTTTTTTCATAGCAATTTCGACTCTATCGCAAGGTATTAGTGATATCGATACTGACAATCCGATTGAAGCTAAGTTATGTGGTCGGGCCCCTGCAGTGCGATTACGGAATATTGATCATGACGGTTTCAAGCCGTCAAATTCAATAATGCTTTGCGATAGAGTCGATTTTGCTATGAAAAAAGTGTCAATCTGATTGAAGCCAAGTCCTGTGGTCGGGCCCCTGCAGTGCGATTACGTAATGTTGATCATGACGGTTTCAAGCCGTCATGATCAACATTACGTAATCGCACTGCTGATGACATTGACATCAATCATAACAATCAAATTTTATCTTTTATAGAATTTAATTCTATCCAACTTCAAACCATTTCAAATTTCAATTCAAGGGTGCATTCCGAGCAGCGCAAATATCGATATTATCGCGCTAAAACGCGTACCGAGTCATCGTGAGCGCAACAACGATATCCCTTGTGACGTCACGGATTACGTCATTACATCCGCCATTTTGCAATTACACCGACCATGCCCCAAACCGTTATCACCGTGAGCGCTACTGTCAAAGTGACAGGCTGACGGTTGTTTACAAAGAAAAGTGTTGTTTGAATTCAGTTGTGTGTGATTTTCGTACAGTTTTCCATATATTACTACAGACAATTGACCAATTTTTAGACAGACTACTTTGCCCACGAGTAATACACGAGCGTTCCGAATCAACTGCAGCACTCAACTGCTGTGAGCGCGATATCTGAATCGGAACGCAAATTAGCACTGTGATCGCTCACAGCGATATTATCGTGAATCGGAATGCACCCCAAATCAATTCACAGCTGTTCAAAAAGAGAATCTAAATACGGGGGCTGTTCATTCAGGAAAGGAAGTTATATCCTCTTCTTTGCAAAGAGAATAAAAAACCTACGGCTTCTTTGGCCAGGAAGAAAAGAAAACATAATAATTTGTATGGGTACAAAGAGAATTATTGGTATTGCTTAGCCAAGATATAATGCAATAAATTTTACAACTTAACCTCAGACTGGGCAATAAAGAAAAATGCTGTATCTATACAGTAGAGAAGTAATTTTCTCGTCAAAACATAATCTATGCCGCACTTTGATAACGAAGGTTCCTCGAGTAAGATTCGCACCTAGTCCTACCGGATATCTGCATTTAGGGGGCTTGAGAACTGCCTTGTACAATTATCTTTTCGCCAAGTCTCGTGGAGGTACATTTATATTGAGAATTGAAGACACAGACCAGACGAGAAAAGTCGATGGTGCTGTGGAAGCTTTGAAGCGAGATTTGGAATGGGCGGGAATAGAGGTAGGAGAAGGTCCTGGTGTATCAGGGGATTATAGACCTTACGTCCAAAGTGAAAGGTTGGATTTTTATCAGTGAGTATTTCACTTTTATATACTACTAGCGACCCACTCCGGCTTAGCATGAGTAGCTAAGGGGCTCCCTTTAAAAAATATGTTTAAATGTAATGTTGAAATGTTACATTAAGCACACACGCCTGCGGCCTGCCCGCACCCGCATGCTGCCTCTGCGCTATTACACCACAGAATAAACAGTAACTAATAATAAGTATGAAGAATTTGTTTTTATGCAGAATTCGCTTAGCAACTACTTTTGGCGGCGCAATGGTCCAATAATCATAAAGGTGAGTGCTAGCTGAATGTCCGACTCCAGTTGGCATGTCTGGGTGGTGAGAGGATTAGTGATACACTGTTTAGATCACCAAATTTAACTTTATTACTGACATTGATTACAAGTTACATAACATACAGTTTCGTGGCCAATGCTGGGCACGTGGACGCGAGCGGGAGGTGAGGGAAGGACTGGTGTCGTGCCGTTGCGAATGCGATGACGCAGGCCTTTGTGCAACGCACTGTGTCACCACATCAATCCTCCCCTTTTTAAAAAAAAAATTTACAATTTTTTTTAAATTTATCCAACTTACAACTATACCTTATACACAACATTTCATTCCATAGGTATGACCTTACATTACAAGGCTGATCGAGCAAATCTCGATGGGCCGTTGTTGACCTACTTTGTTCCAGTACAATGGATTTCAGACTTTCATTATAATACAAAGTACAGTCATTTGAAAAAATGTTGTAACTTTTTTAAAATTTACTTTTAACATTTCATAACATGAAAATTTATGATCACTTTGTTATTAAATTTTACAAAATGTTTCATTCAAATACTAAACATTTTCATTACCTTCTAAATAGTTATAAAAACATTGCAAAAAACTGATCTATCTATCTCTTTAATGTATCTCTTATGGTTTTTACGTAAGCTATGTATATTCATTTTTCAGCAACTCGGTTGATAAATATTGTTTTTTCTACTTAAATAAAAAGTAAATTAGGTTTTATTAATACTAGATTTCCCGCCTGCAACATCGTCCGCATGGACTACTGGTTATCGCGAAAAAAGCATCCTATGTTCGTCTAGGATATTAAAAACCAATGCAAAAGTAGGTATAGCACCACTCTTGATGTTTATTGACATACTTGTTATTTCGTTTCCATGGCAACCGTTTCTTACAGTGAGTAATGAACACTTTTCCAGTTGTTCCAGTTTTGCCGTGGAAAATTACAATTTTCCTAGATAAAAGTATCCTATGTTTCATTCCAGGGTATAACCTATCTCCATTCCAAGTTTCATCAAAATCTGTATAGCCGTTATCGCTTGAAAGCTCCCCAAATAATCAAACTGTCATAACGTTTCACTTATATTATATTGGTATGGACATCAATTTTCCGAAAAATTATCTAACTGATAGTAAAAACCGCATCAAAATCCGTTGCGTGGTTTAGGAGGAATTAGTGGCTAAACAGACAGTCTGATAGACAGACGCGGAAAGCGACTTTGTTTTATACTATGTAGAAATGTAATAATGAATAAATATATTACTTTAGATTTTTAATGAAGTGTTGGCACCTGCTTAGAGTGAATAGATCCTTACCAACAGAATATTAAAACATATTCTACAACTATTATCAATATACACAAAGTATTACCCTGGATATAATAATTAGTGATGCAACGAATAGTACTTTTACGAATACGAATACGAATCAAACCTACTATTCGGCGAATACGAATATCTCGCCATGGTAATAAAAGACTAATTTATTTGATAAATTTCTATTCTTCTAATAATTAAAATTTACAACAGGCAAATTTTTATTTAAAAAACATAAAATTTGTAGATTTTCTGGTTTAAGGCGATAATGTAATTATAAATTGTAATGATAGGGAAACTCCCGGAGCTGCGGCACTGTACAAACTATGGCCGGGGAGTCCCCCGTTGCGTCGTCGTTGCGGTTAAGGCCCTCTGCACACGTGCGTATTTTTACACGCGCGTTTTTCAAGTCTGCCAGTAATTAGAGTTGCGTTTGTACGTAAAATATTAGTTTTTAAATATTCGTATTAGTATTCGCCGAATACGAATATTCGGTAAATGTCTACTATTCCGCGAAATATTCGTATTCGTATTCGTTGCATCACTAATAATAATAATAATAACAATATTCTGTACGACAAAAAAACAGGCGCAGACTAAATATTTCTTTGTTCTTAGAACACATTAAAGCAATATAATAGTTGTAAAGATAATTCAATAACAAACAATTAACCATAGATCTAATTAAAAGTGAGAAGATTAGGTACCAGTTTCTTGGGTGTTGACTGCATAAATTAGGTGCAACACACACAATTGGGCTTCTTTCACCTTAGTCATAAATGGAGTGGCATTTGTGTAGCACAAGTTAGCAATGACTCATTTGTATATTTGTTGTTGATGCTCTATGGTGGGAATGTAGCTGTGTGGGTGCGTTTGCCTGTAGTTGTATCTAATCCAGTGTCTGTTTACGTGATATTAAAGCATGCCATATCTTGCGGGGACAAGATTGGGGGTTTAACTAGATCTGTCCAATTAACTTGAAACTACATCTAGTAGTCTAGAGAACCAAAGTTGTCGACATAGCCCTTAGGATTAGTAAGCTGAAGTGGCAGTAGGCTGGCCATATCTGTTGAAGGACTGATAACCGTTAGGGAAGACGTGTTCTTGAGTGGAAAACGCAGCTCGGTAAACGTATTGTAGAGTTCCCTCCGGCTAGGTGATGCCTATGTCCAGCAGTGGACTGACAAGGGCTGATGATGATGATATCTACAAACCTCTTGCTAGCGAGTGTCCTGTCCGGTTTATCGAGGCTGTACTTATGTGCCCTGTAATGAAAAACTCTTGAACACAATCAACGTAA
Source organism: Alsophila aescularia (assembly GCA_946251855.1). Classification (NCBI taxonomy): domain Eukaryota; kingdom Metazoa; phylum Arthropoda; class Insecta; order Lepidoptera; family Geometridae; genus Alsophila; species Alsophila aescularia. The sequence continues at coordinate 28,680,007 of OX276379.1, read as the reverse complement.
CTTGATCGAAACATCAAGCTAGATCAAAATTAATTTCAAAGAGAATAAATTGAACATTGTATTTACGATGCAGTTCCGTCCTGTTTAAATTAGTATTTATCAATCTTTTTAGAGAGCACATAACAAAACTCGAAGAGAATGGAGCAGCGTACAAGTGCTTCTGCACCGAGCGCAGACTGAACATCCTCCGGAGAGATGCCTTGAGGTCCCAACACATACCCAAATATGACAACAAATGCAGGAGTCTAACAACACAGGATATAAAAGAGAAAATAAACGCTGGGATTCCCTACTGCTTCAGATTTAAGGTTTGTTTGGTCAGAATACAGTAGTATTTAGATTTTATTATTTATTTTTATTTGTAACTTTTTGTATAATTACTACTTCATTTTAACATTAACTAGTTTGTGTTTGAGCAACAAAATTATAAAAATGATCAGGATCAAAATTATGATGTTTTTAAAATTTTATTGTGCTCCTTGGACAGCATATGATATGGTGTAGCTCCACACGGTAGGTTGACAGGCAACATTCTTCCAATAAGTGGGGTATAGTATATCCTCAAACAACACTATCGGCGTTTTACCCGTGTAATATGTAGTTTTGCCACAGAATAAATATTAGTATATTTTGCTAAGAAATATGTAGAAAAATTTACTTTTGTTAAAATTTACTTTTGGGCCAATAATAATTTTAGGCGAATTTGTGTTCATTACAAAAATAAAAACCCTCATTGATTTAGCAGATCAAACAGATAGTCTTTCTTTTATTAAACACTAGCGACCCGCCCCGGCTTCGCACAGGTGTAATTTAGAAAAAAAAGAGTTGAGAAATGTAGTTCTCGCAAACTGAACATCGCTACTTTCAGGTCTCGCGTAAGGTCGTATTATCCATATCCATAATAATAAAAATCTCCGAAACGGCTGGACCGATTTTGACCGGACTTTCACTGGCAGATAGGTTAAAACGAGTTACTTAAACAAATTTTATTTTTGAAAAGTTTTATGAGTCAGCGCAAAAAAAAACATGAATTTTGACTACGTGGGCACAGCATATATATAAAACTTCAATGAAAAATAATCTAAATAATGGTGAAAACCGCATTAAAATCCACTGCGTAATTTAAAAGACCAAGCGTTACAGACAGACGACGGAAAGCGACTTTGTTTTATACTATGTTTTGTTATTGATATGCATCCCATGACTGTTGGAGGATGAGGACGGGGTCCATACAATCACCCATTGTTCTTTCCGCTGACTGTTTAATTAAATGATAGCCGATAATAATGATTAATTAAACATTTCGATAGCTAACGTCCGACATCCTATCATTTGAAGATTTAATATTCGGCGGGATCGCGTACGACGTAACCCAGAACGAAGGCGACCCCGTGCTGATGAAAAGCGACGGCTACCCGACGTACCACTTCGCCAACGTGGTGGACGACCACCTCATGCAGGTGACGCACGTGCTGCGCGGGGTGGAGTGGCAGATCTCTACTACGAAGCATTTGCTTATTTACAAGTAGGTAATTACTAGTTTACTGTGTGTTTTATCCTAGAGACATAAGAACGCCACGAAGATAACTTCGGTTTTACGCTCAAGTAAACGTAGTTCCTGTGTAATTTAAAACTTACTTGAGCTATGCCATATCCAAATTTGTTAAGTTTTCTTAACTTGTAAAAAAAAAATTTGATAAAATTAGAAAGAGTTTTAGTTTCCATTATAAAATATGAATTAAGTACCTCAAAATTCTTATATAATGTTCATAAAAAAAACGATGCAATTATCTGAATAATTATGGTATACTTACTCAGCCTATAATAATAATAATATAATATATTCGGGATAATTTACACCAATTAACTAGCCCCAAACTAGGATACCCTGTACTATGGGCACTAGACAATGGATAAACTTACATAGATACGAATATTACATCCATGACTCGAAACAAACATTTCTGCTCATCACACAAATGATTGCACATTGCGGGATTCGAACACACGACCGTTTGATTTCGTAGTAGGGGGTCTCTAGCCACTAGACCAGCCAGTCGTCTATAAAGTTTGGTTTCAGGCGGACTATTTTTAAACTAAGTAACTACTAAGTAAAGGTTCTCTCATACATATTCCTAACAGGAGTAACTCAAATATATTAAAAACTAGCTGTACCCGCGGCTTCACACGCGTGGTCATTTCTCCAGGTTAAAAGTACACTATGCGCTATTCCAAGACCTAAAATACCAATATAACATTTGATCAAAATTCCTTCAGCAGTCAAACTGATTATTATATATTGCACGGCTTTACTCATCTAAGTAATTGAAACCCTAACTAAACTATCCAACAGTGAAATCCCGCATCGCAATCGGTCCAGTAGTTTTTACGTGCACGAACAAACATACAGACAAACATAAAAACAGACAGACACGATAATAAAAAATATTATATTATTGTTCAGCATCTTATTTCAAGTACCCTACCATTATTTTTTAATAATCTTCTTTGTACAGACTTTTTCGTACTTATTGCTTTATTATAAGTACGTCTTTATTTTAAGTATATATAAGTAGTTAAAAGGCATAGGTCTACAATTAAATCTATGGGTTTATAAATTGAACTAAAGGAAAACGTTTGATTACGAACGGGATTTAAACCCGCACCATCCGTGCTGCTGCTGCGCGGTTACTCATAAACAGGCTACCATAACTCCGACCTCACGTCCAAAATTCTTCCTTATTTGTTTCTTCTTATCTATCTTGTGTTGCGAAAAGCAGGCGTCACTGCCGAAAATTAAATAGGGCTAAAATGGTTTTCTTTTTACACAACTACCCAAAAAAATGCGTGTTTTTTTAGCTTTTAAGTTAAAGTTTTATGTTAAGTATTAAACGGGTTTATTTAGCTTGACCTGTTTGTTGTTGATTTAAGTTAAAGTTTTATGTTAAGTATTAAACGGGTTTATTTAGCTTGACCTCTTTGTTGTTGATTTAAGTTAAAGTTTTATGTTAAGTATTAAACGGGTTTATTTAGCTTGACCTCTTTGTTGTTGATTTAAGTTAAAGTTTTATGTTAAGTATTAAACGGGTTTATTTAGCTTGACCTGTTTGTTGTTGATTTAAGTTAAAGTTTTATGTTAAGTATTAAACGGGTTTATTTAGCTTGACCTGTTTGTTGTTGATTTAAGTTAAAGTTTTATGTTAAGTATTAAACGGGTTTATTTAGCTTGACCTGTTTGTTGTTGATTTAAGTTAAAGTTTTATGTTAAGTATTAAACGGGTTTACTTAGCTTGACCTGTTTGTTGTTGATTTAAGTTAAAGTTTTATGTTAAGTATTAAACGGGTTTATTTAGCTTGACCTGTTTGTTGTTGATTTAAGTTAAAGTTTTATGTTAAGTATTAAACGGGTTTATTTAGCTTTACCTGTTTGTTGTTGATTTAAGTTAAAGTTTTATGTTAAGTATTAAACGGGATTATTTAGCTTGACCTGTTTGTTGTTGATTTAAGTTAAAGTTTTATGTTAAGTATTAAACGGGTTTATTTAGCTCGACCTGTTTGTTGTTGATTTAAGTTAAAGTTTTATGTTAAGTATTAAACGGGTTTACTTAGCTTGACCTGTTTGTTGTTGATTTAAGTTAAAGTTTTTTGTTAAGTATTAAACGGGTTTATTTAGCTTGACCTGTTTTTTGTTGATTTAAGTTAAAGTTTTATGTTAAGTATTAAACGGGTTTATTTAGCTTGACCTGTTTGTTGTTGATTTAAGTTAAAGTTTTATGTTAAGTATTAAACGGTTTTATTTAGCTTGACCTGTTTGTTGTTGATTTAAGTTAAAGTTTTATGTTAAGTATTAAACGGGTTTATTTAGCTTGACCTGTTTGTTGTTGATTTAAGTTAAAGTTTTATGTTAAGTATTAAACGGGTTTATTTAGCTTGACCTGTTTGTTGTTGATTTAAGTTAAAGTTTTATGTTAAGTATTAAACGGGTTTACTTAGCTTGACCTGTTTGTTGTTGATTTAAGTTAAAGTTTTATGTTAAGTATTAAACGGGTTTATTTAGCTTGACCTGTTTGTTGTTGATTTAAGTTAAAGTTTTATGTTAAGTATTAAACGGGTTTATTTAGCTTTACCTGTTTGTTGTTGATTTAAGTTAAAGTTTTATGTTAAGTATTAAACGGGATTATTTAGCTTGACCTGTTTGTTGTTGATTTAAGTTAAAGTTTTATGTTAAGTATTAAACGGGTTTATTTAGCTCGACCTGTTTGTTGTTGATTTAAGTTAAAGTTTTATGTTAAGTATTAAACGGGTTTACTTAGCTTGACCTGTTTGTTGTTGATTTAAGTTAAAGTTTTTTGTTAAGTATTAAACGGGTTTATTTAGCTTGACCTGTTTGTTGTTGATTTAAGTTAAAGTTTTATGTTAAGTATTAAACGGGTTTATTTAGCTTGACCTGTTTGTTGTTGATTTAAGTTAAAGTTTTATGTTAAGTATTAAACGGTTTTATTTAGCTTGACCTGTTTGTTGTTGATTTAAGTTAAAGTTTTATGTTAAGTATTAAACGGGTTTATTTAGCTTGACCTGTTTGTTGTTGATTTAAGTTAAAGTTTTATGTTAAGTATTAAACGGGTTTATTTAGCTTGACCTGTTTGTTGTTGATTTAAGTTAAAGTTTTATGTTAAGTATTACACGGGTTTATTTAGCTTGACCTGTTTGTTGTTGATTTTTGTTTATTTGTTTGTTTGGGTCAAATCTAGTAATTGAAATTTTACTCCTCTTCCTGTTGACCGATTGATCTGAAATTTGGTACACATTGCACCCGGCTGCCGCGGCAGCTAAAACTGAGTACCAAAACCAGTTTATGCGCGCGCGGGTGCACGTACTGCTTAGTTCTGATGATGATAATACAATTATTTATATTCAGTATCATTGTAAATCCAAGGTGGCCGCCGCCACAAAAGGGCCGATTCTATTTTATTTTCAGTCCCCTCAATGATATCAAATGAAAGGACTTTACTAGCAAAAAATCATGAAAATTGCAAATCACAGCAAAATGGTGGTTAGTTTTTTTTCAATCCCCTTATGGTTACCAAATGAAAGGGCTTGACAAGCAGAACACACACACATTTTAGAAATAACTAAATAAAAAACTTCTTTTTTTTTTAAATTTAAACGGCTTTTTTAGGCCCAAAAAAAACCCGATAATCTTAAAAAATATTAATAGAGCCAGGCGTTCATTTGCGGAAATACATATTTAAATGAACGACGAACAAACTATGTAGCCGTCAAACTGTAATTCAGACCAATGGATATAATTATAGAGAATCCGCTACGCGTACCAACCCTTATCTAAAGGCCTTGTAACCTTTGTGGCATCGCTGCAAGTGAAAAATCTAAAAGTCGCGGCCACTGATCTAACCTTAATAAATCAATAGAGGAACAAATAATGTTAGAAAAATGGTTTTCGAAAGTGTCGAGTTACTTCCTACCGCTTATAAACCCTGCTCTGAATATTAAAATTTTGAGAATATAATCATTTAAATACAACAAAATACAGAACATACGTATATATTTTCTTCGTTTATTTTTAATATGTACCATAACGATTTCCTCTTATAATCTACCAGACAAACTTATAATTTGCCAATCGGATTGAAAATGTTTTGCCAGCCGAACTGAGTATCAAACAAACATTGATCTCTGAAGCAACCTGCTGTAAAGTGTCTACAATGATGATACTAAGAATGTTAAACATTTTTGAATGGGACTTTGAATGTATTTCAGAGCATTCGGCTGGTCTCCTCCGAAGTTCGGCCACTTGCCGCTCATCGTTAACTCGGACGGCACGAAACTTAGCAAGAGGCAGAGTGACGTGAAAGTTGAAGACTACAGAAATAAAGGTATTTTTTAATTTACCGTGCTTGTCGTATAAGGCTGGCCTTTGGTGTCAGAGTTTGTAAGGCCGCCGTTTGAGAGTTTATGAGTTTATTTAATAAAGGTTGTTTAGCTAGCTTGTCGTATGAGGCTGGCCTCTGGTGTAATAGTCGGGTCCGAAGTACGGAGCGATGGGTATCCGCACATAACTTAGAAAAGTCATTGGTCGAGCCGAGGATCGAATGAACCTGGCATCGTTGGATTCTAAGCGCACTGATATTCCGCTGGGCCATCATCGCTCTCATTTCCCTATGTTGACTCCTTTTTTTATTTGCCACTTAAATTCCGCTTTTTATGCGGAATTACGAGTACAAAATGTTGACGTTTAATATAAATCAAAATAATTATTTGAATAAGGAAAAAAATGTAAGCGGAGGTCTAAAACCAAATCGGTTCAGAAATCCCGTGAACATAGAACATAAACACAAACAAAAATTGAGAGCCTCCCCTTTTCGGAATTCGGTTAAAAATTAAAAGTTAGAAAACACCAAACTTTGAAGATCGACTGTGGCGTTGTATTGTATCGTAAAACCAGTTTTTAGGCAACGTTCGGGGCTAAAAAGTATTTAGCCATTACGCTATGGTCTTACTATACTGCCGCACTCAGAGATGTTATTTAACGACAATCAAGTATTAAATAGTTATTGTTTTATGGATTTTGACAGAATTATAACGTCTCTGAATATAACAGTTACTGAATGTGAACCACGTCTAGGCAAACGTAGTGTAGGACGTCCTGTGGCCAGGTGGCGTGACGACCTGCGAAAAGCCAGTGGAAGAAAATGGATGAGGAGAGCTGAAGACCGAGCTCAGTGGCGTGCAGTAGGAGAGGCCTACGTCCAGCAGTGGACAGATATAGGCTGATGATGATGATGATGCTGATGATGATGATGATTGTGAATCAACTCTCAGAGCTGTCTCTCACATCCGTTCAAATAGACAACTTAAACATTGTTTTTACTGTTTACAGGAGTGTTTCCACTGGCGCTAGTGAACTACATGACGCTGGCGGGTGGCGGGTTCAACCACGAATCGGGCGCCGGCGTCCGACTCAAGTCTATGGACGAACTAGCGCAGGAGGTAGTTATAATAGTACCTGCTTATTGTACAATTCTCTGTCGTTATAGGAGGACTATTTTACAAAGAAAACAATACAATATATTTACTGGCACCAAAAATAAACAGAAATATCGCCCATAATTGTTTATTACAAACTAGACGTGCCCGCGGCTTTTCCTGCGTGGACATTTTTCAGGGATAGTACCTAAATATCAAATGGCAACTAAAATTGTTCTACCGTCAAATATATTTTATTGATTGATCGGATTGAGATATAAAATACACTAGATTTTAAGTCATGACGTAAGCTATCTAACGGTGAAAACCGCATTTCGATCGGTCCATTAGTTTTTACGTGATGCTCTATACAAACAGCCTGACAAATAGATATTATTTTTTAATTATTATATTCTTGTTCAGTAGCTTATTTTATGTACCCTAGACCAATTATTTTTTAATTATTTTCGTTGTAAAGACTTTGTTACTTGCTGCTTGATTTTATCTATAGAAAATTAACTTACGCATAAGTAATAACAGTAAGGCTGGTCCACAACTCCCTCGGCGAGCTATGGAGAAAGCCACCCTCGGAGTTTCTCTAAAGGACAAAATCCGCAATGAGGAGATCCGAAAGAGAAGCAAAGCTATCGACACAACTCGAAAAATAGTAAGCTGATGTGGCAATGGGCTGGCAATCACCTCTCTTAAAGAACCGACAACTGTTGGGGTAAACGAGTTCTAGAGTGGAGACTGCATTTGGGCAAACGAAGTGTTGAAAACCACTGCTGGACGTAGGCCTTCCTAGTGAACGCCACTGAGCCCGATCTTCGGCTCTCCTCATCCAGTCGCTGCCAGCCGCCGCCTGCAAGCCGTCACTCCATCTGTGGCGGCGCCCTACACTACATTTGCCTAAACGCGGTTTCCACTCTAGAACTCATTTATCCCAATGGTTGTCCGTTTTTCGATAAATGTGACCAGACCACTGCCACTTCAGCTTGCTAATCCTATGAGCTATGTTGGCTTTGGTTCTCTGTCGAATTACCTGTTTATGATGTGAGGTAAAAACGAAAGCAAAACGGTTTAGTAGTGTCTGAAATTAGTCTTAACGGACATACAGACGCGACAGCGATTTTGCTATATTATACATAGACGAAATGAATGTACTAAAACATACAAAAAAAAACAGAAAAATTATATGCGGCATGTACGCTACTGGAGGACAACAAACAACGATATTAATTAATGATTTAACAACCTCATTTTTAAGTTGTTAAAAATGAGGTTAGTTCTCAGGTAATTTCTAATTCTGTTTATTTTTGCAACCGAACGCATGTTTGCTTTATTCCAGTTCCGGGTCGAAAAAATTTCCCCTCACCCTAGTCGTCTCAACTCAGACCTGTTAGAAGAGTGCAACCGACTCGAGATCAAACGTCAACTGCACGACGAGCAGCTATCTCCCTCACTCGTCACCAAGCTACAAACCCTCGTATCAAACACATACCCCAATCACCAAACAAACATCGCCACGGAGCACGTAAAAAACGTGCTACAATGGTCTACTTCTAGAGTGACAAGGATAGAAGAACTAGTAACGAACAAATTTGGATTTTTGTGGATACTACCCTCAAATGGCAGCAAAATTGATACAGACTTGTTGAGAAAATTGACGCGAGGTTTGGAAGGATTCAATGATTTCGAAGAGAGGAAGATAAAGGAATATTTGAGGGAGTTTTCGAAGCAGAATAATGTGACATTTTCAGTGCTTATGAAGACTCTTCGATCAGTGCTGAGCGGGTTGGAGGAAGGGCCAGGAGTTGCCGAAATGATGGAATTGTTGGGCAAGAGTCAGTCGTTGGCAAGAATAAAGGCTGTTTTGAGATGATAATGGTATGTTTTTATTAACTCTGCCCGTATTTTTCCCGTTAGTAGTGGTAACTTTCCATTTTCCCGGGGAAAAGTAGCCCATGTTCGGAATAATGTAGCTTTCTAACAGTAAATTTCCAGCAGCGGATCTAGTTCTTGAGATTACCTCACACAAACATACACATTACACACATAATTACAAACAACTTTACCTCTATGTAATAATATCATAAAGAGGTAAAGTTGTTTGTTATTATCTCATACTAGCTGTGCCCGCGGCGTTGCCCGCGTGGTAATTTTTCTGGGATATAGGTAAGGATCCTATGAGTCCTCAGACCAAGTATTACTAAAGTATAGACCGCGGCTATAGCCGCGCCGCCTCGGTGCGAATCGTAGGAATTGTGTTATAGCTACGTACATCGATGTATATATCACGAGTAGGGATGCCTGCAAGCGCTCGCGCGCATGTCAATAAAGAGGGCGACATGTCACGACGCGGATTCGACGGGCACGGGCGCCTGCTTATTACTGGCTTGTAAAAATTCAAAAACCTCACAGGTTCCTTTAGTAATAATATTATTAATTCGAAAGTTACTCTCTCTGTATAACCAGACAGGGCTTGTTTCCTTTTCCACGACCAAATGACTGAGCTGATCTTGAAAAAAATTGGTATAAATATAACTGAAAACATGAGAAAGAGCATAAGCTACTTTTCTTCACTGTTATTATTTATTGTCGCGGTTGATACGGCGGGATGCAGCTAGTAATACAGCAAAATAGTGAATGGAAAAAAAACTAACGTAAATCATAAATATAGTAATTTGATTTCTATTTTTAGACTGAAAAAATGAAACAAATAAAAAAAAGGAAACTTTTTTTATTGGCCCTTTAAAAAGGGTCAGCTTATTGTACAGCCTTTTAATTTCCTTTACATTAGATTTGCGCACTATATACCTAACCCGTATCTCTACATATTTTTGTATGACTGCCCTCAACAGATGTACCTACTAGGTTATTATTGCACGGTACTTATTTAAAAAGATGGGTATAGAGAGCAAGTGTGTGAGAATGTTTGAATTAATCTGAAGATACAATATGTTCGTTATATTATCCCTACGTATAATCAGTCACTGTATACCTTAAACGCGCGAGCGAGATAGTTTCAATGTACTATTCTCTTAAGATCACTTAAAGGAATATTATTGGTTTAATGTTATAGTATTAGTGTGATATGTAGTTAAAACAAGATCAAATTAAAACATTTTAATGTAATCAGAGAAAGAAATGTCTATTTACATAACATTCCGTTTTTTACTCTATTTGTATAACATAACTAACATTAAGCTACTCACGCAAAAATCTCAACATCAACATTTTAGAGCATCAGAATAATTTCTAACATTGACCTCGCTTGAACGTAAAAATGCCACGCCATAATATAGACAGCGCGCACATCACTACTCAATGCGCCACGGGCGAAGCGGCGAGCGGGGAGTGAGACGCGACACGCAACCGCACGTCTCGCGCGATCCTCATCCCCACTATAACTTAATATTAAATCCGTCTAAAAGTATGTAAAACTGACTTACCTGTGAAATGTAACGTTACATATTTATTTCCTGTGTTTTCTAGTGTCGTTTAGACAAGTTATTCGCGTATTTCACCATATTTTCGGCAAAAAAAGAAAATATTTCGAACTGAACGAACAGTCCTCGAACGCAGATCGAGGACTGTTCGCACTTGCCGGTTGATAGCGACGCTGTTCTGGCTTGTGCATACTGTACGCACCCGAGTAAACGCGCTCCATAGTAAATGTATCCTCCTAGTATGAGTCCATGTCGACGTCAAATCGTTTTCTATCGATTACCCGCCCCCAAACTCCCCCCCCAATATAGCGAAGAACCATCTCGATCACATAAGTTTTCAAACATTTAAAACCACACATTCGTTTGTAAGCAACCGATTTTGATGTGGTTCACCCCAGCTTCCAAACATAAAAAACCACAGCTATTAAATCGGTTCATTCGTTTGGAAGCTACGATTCTCACCCCCCTTTTCACCACCCCCCGCATACCCTATATATATATATATATCTAAGAACTATCTCGATCACATCAGCTTTCTAACAGAAAAAAACTGCATCAAAATCGGTCCATTCGTTTGCCATGCCACAGACACACACACACACACACACACACACACACACACACACACACACACACACACACACACACACACACACACACACACACAGCCACACACACAGTGATACTCACCCTAAACTTATAACACCCGTCTCTTTATTTGGGGGTTAATAAAAAAGTATGTAACAATAACTCTGTACAATGAAGATAATTTAAGCATTGGTCTAGCTGTGGCTTTATGTAATCTGTCCCTACCGGGTATTTTTATAACAATACTAGTTTCCCGCCCGCGACTTCGTCCGCGCGGACTTCTTTTTATCGCGAAAAAAGCATCCTATTTTCTCCTAGGATATTAAAATCCAATGCAAAAGTAGGTAGCACCACTCTTGATGTTTTTTGATTTACTTGTTATTTCGTTTCCATGTCAACCGTTTCTTACAGCGAGTAATCAACATTTTTGCAGTTTATTCAGTTTTACCGTGGAAACTTACAATTTTGCGGGATAGAATAGAATATAATAATAGAATAGAATAAAATTTTATTGTATAAACTGTGTACATTAGGTATAAAGGTCTTATGATAAAATATGAGTCGCAACAGTTTTATCCGGAATGGACGTACAATAATTATAATCATTTTTAAATTAATACCTACATGCTACATAAATGTAACTATATTTTATTCCATGATAAAAAGTAACTATGTTTTATTCCAGGGTATAAGCTATCTCCATTCCAAGTTTCATCAAAATCCGTCCAGACGTTAGCGCGTGAAAGCTCCCCAAACAAACAAACAAACAGACAACGTTTCACTTTTATATATTGGTATGGATAATACAATAACAATGTAACTCTACTCCACATAGAGAGTGCGTCGTTACTGAAAGAGATTAATTGAGATATAGCATTTTTTTAAATGGTTTCTGTCTGTTTGTTCGCGCACCACGTAAAAACTACTGGACCGATTAAAATGCGGTTTTTACTGTTGGATAGCTTAGGTTTTGACCTAAAAACTTATACTTGGTATCTCGAACCGATGAGTAGAAGCCCAGCAATCGATAGAAAACGATTTGACGTCGACATGGACTCATACTAGGATGATACATTTACTATGGAGCGCGATTACTCGGGTGCGAACAGTAGGCACAGGTCAGAACAACATCGCTATCAACCGGCAAGTGCGAACTGTCCTCGATCTGCGTTCGAGCGGAGTCAGTTCGAAATATTTTGGTTTTTTTGCCGAAAATATGGTGAAATGCGAGGTGAAAACTTGTCTAAACGACACTAGAAAACACAAGAAATAAATATGTAACGTTACATTTCACAGGCAAGTCAGTTTTACATACTTTTAGACGGATTTAATATTAAGTTATAGCGGGGGTGAGGATCGCGCGAGACGTGCGGTTGCGTGTCGCGCGCGTCTCACTCCCCGCTCGCCACTTCGCCCGTGGCGCATCGAGTAGTGTTCTGCGCGCTGTCTATATTATGGCGTGGCATTTTTACGTTCAAGTGAGGTCAAAGTTAGAAATTATTCTGATGTTCTAAAATGTTGATGTTGAGATTTTTGCGTGAGTAGCTTAATGTTAGTTATGTTATACAAATAGAGTAAAAAATGGAATGTTATGTAAATATAAATTTCTTTCTCTGATTACATTAAAATGTTTTAATTTGATCTTGTTTTAACTACATTATCACCTTAATATTATAACATCAAACCAATAATATTCCTTTATGTGATCTTAAGAGAATAGTACATTGAAACTATCTCGCTCACGCATTTAAGATATACAGTGACAGATTATACGTAGGGATAATATAACGAACATATTGTATCTTGAGATTAAATTGTGCAAGACACTCTTCCGCCGCCGCCCTAGAACCGACATCCCGCGTTGATGCCGGTTGTACTGCCTAGGCCTCGATAAGACATATGCGCCTAATTATATACTATTATTTATTTTATTTACTGTTTTTTTTTTGTCAACTCTTATTCTGAGAAAAAATATCTGACAGCAGTGCTAATGAGGTGAATTTGATTCCACCTGACATCATTGGAAACAGCAACGAAAATGACAAACGATCTTTACCAGCAAAATCAAGTTTTTTTTTTTTTAAATATGTCTATTTTTTATATATGTATATCTTCCCTTCCTGTTGCATGAGTGTAGATAAAGTAGTGTATGAAACGGCATATAACTAGATATTAAAATTTGCCTATGTTATCTTCAAAAGATTATTTTGTAGATTTTGCACGAAATCTATTTGCATATATTTGTCTAGATTTTGATAGTTTCATTGCTAATTTCCGTTGCTTAAGTATTATCTCTGCGTATGGCAGTTTCCTTGCCCTATAATTTCGATAATTTAGTGAAATAAAACGACAAAGTATGAGTAACAGTATAATTTTTTGAATTCCCAAATATAAATAAAAAGGTACCAAGAGAAAATACAGAGTACAATATCCGAGTTATATAATAATAATATTGAGTCAACCCTCTTTGTTCGAATAGTTATTTTTATTTGCGTCACTCAAAATAGTCAAAATATACACTTATATAAAAAGTATTAGTATAATTTTATGAATTCCCAAATATAAATAAATACCAAGAGAAAATACAGAGTACAATATCCGAGTTATAATACTTAATTTTATTTGTATCTTTTAAAATAGTCAAAATACACTGATATATACCTACTCAGAGTATCAGTATAATTTTTTGAAATCCCAAATGTAAATAAATAGGTGTTAAGAGAAAATACAGAGTACAATATACGAGCTATATAATAATAATATCGAGTCAACCCTCTTTGTACGAATAGTCATTTTTTTTTGCGTCGCTCAAAATAGTCAAAAAACACTGATCACCAACTTTTTCAATATTTTGAGTAGGTATTCTATCCTACTCAAAATACTGAAAAAGTTGGTCAAACCCGTTTGGTAGTGAATCGGCATTGCTTTTACGAAATGCAATGCAGCAGAGACAGAAAAACAATAACAAAAAAAAATTACAGATTTATTAAACTGCCACTCGGCAGGCTCACTTTCCAAAACCACGCTCAATGAAAGTCAAAATGCAAGTAAACAATATGTAATGAAAAATCGTGAAAAAAAAAAGTTTTTGAAAAGTTAACTTATTTTTTCTGTTAGGAATTAAAATCACCAGCCATCATCATCACTACCAGCCGGGTAACGGAAAATTATCTGATTTATAGATGCAAAAAAGCTCATTTACTTAAAAAACCTAATCGAACCCAAAATCCAAAAGAAAAAAACATAATCATGTACAATAAAGAGCTAAGATGTGCAACTGTACTTATCATTAAAAATAATATGCTGACTAAAATTTCTAATTATAAATTAAACCAGCTTAAAAATAAATTGAGCATTTTAAAACTAAAATTTATGGCTTATATGATTAAAAATATTATACTACGTGGGAAAAGGCAAAAAATCGAGTAATGTTCGGTAAACACTGATAAGTCTAAAAACATTAAAATGGTCAATTCGTTTTTGATAATTCATCTTATCAGTTTTTACCTTGCAATCCTCGAAAATAAATTAATACTTAATTAAAACCGCCTCTCCTACTTTTATCGATTTGGTCTCGCTTATTTATTAAATGCCTTTCGTATACCTACTTCCCATAATTCGCAAAATATAATGCCTTTTTGGCCCGATAATAATATAATATAATAAATAAATATAATAATGACATACTCCACCTAAATTATAAATCCAGGAATATAAAATTATTACGTTTAGTATACATACTAATTTTATATTCTTTCTCTCAAAGTAAAATTATATTGAACAACGATGTAATCTCACAACTTCCATGAGGAACATACGAGTACAAATGTACCTAGTGACAGAATTGACTAGACAACTAAACTTACGATCATTTCAATTTGGAGAACTATAAACGCAAAAACATAAATTACTTAAATACGTTATAATACAATTACCCAATAAGAAACGATTATAATTATTATATTAAGAAAAAAAAATGACAATGTGAACTCATAATTATATAATTAAAATCATTTTAAAACGAAACATAAAATGTGTAAATGTGTAAATGTGAAAGTAATATATAAAAAATAACTCAAATAAAAAAAAAAAGTATTATAACGGCAATACAGAATACTACTATGCAATTACATAACAAAAGAGAGAGGATATTCGATATATTTTGCGTAATAGTAATCAAATTGAAAAATAAGTACTCACGACACCTAAATATCAAAATCGAAGCGAAATATCGATGCTTATTGCTTAATCGAAATCGTAAAATATCTCACAAAGAATTATTATTACAAGAGCATTATTAAAAACTGACTTAAAATATTGATATGAATAGGAAAAAATTTAGAATATTTTTTATTATTTCACCATAGTCACAGTACATATATAGTCCAGGACTATACATAGTCATAACAGGACATATATAGGCTAGGACAATATATGTACTGTGCCATTATCTAGCAAAACATAAAATTTAATTTTGGAATAACAACACTCATTTAGACTTTCGTTTTTTCGTTATTACTATAGTTGTTACTGACAACGGCTGTTATCTAAATACATATTATGTTAAATACACATTTATATTTGATAACGAGTAAATATTTCAAAGGGATTCGGATATAATCTAAATTTAACAATCCGTTTTTGTAAATTGTAATTTCAAAAACGTTATTTTACAGTTTACACAAAGCATCAAATGGAAGAAAATAGTTATATCAATAATTTCAGTAAGAATATTTACAAGTCGTTAATGTTTAAAATATTTATTTTATTATAACGTTTATATATTACTATTACATTAGTGGTACTTCTAAGGCATTAAAACCGCAGGGGCGGTAGAAATATATAGGTTTCTATTATTCCTATTATTTTAAGTATAGTTAGAGTTCGAACATTCACGAATTATAAAACTAATGTAAACTGATACTTTGTAAGTATAGATGTTACAGTCAAAGTCGTCAAAGTACAAAGAGACGGTGAAACTTAAACCTGGACAAAACTAACGAAAGCAGATAGGCAGATAAACCAAGAAACTAAAATAAAATCTGTTGATTTGATTCACGATTCATGAATCATGTTTTATGAATTATACACTTAATAGTTATTTGACTACTATCTTTCCTGCAAATTGTTTGTTATTCGTACCTCGTTGGAATATTACTTATTGATTAGGAATCGGCAAAGGAGTAGGTACATTGAAAAAATAACTAAATTAAAATAAATAGGCAATACTAATCTTTTTTAGTCTGTTTCATACGTTTTGTTCAGGCAAAGTATCCCACTATATTAAAAGTATTTTGCACCAGACATCCCATTATTTTCACACACTCGTTTTCGCAAGATTACTCTGTAAGACACACACGCTATAAAAAACACTTATAAGGCAGATCATTTAAGGAGATTCGGCCGCGCACAATGCCGTTAATACAGATTAAATGTTTAGTATCGACAATAAGTCAAATAATCGAAAACTAATATTAATATGATATTAATGCACAATAGTTTATTGATAACGGCACCCACCTCTCAAAGAAAAATAACATTTGGTTCTATCTTTCTTTTCAAATAAAATGTTTTCTTTAATTTATAGATATAATGTTACACAATTTATTCAGCATCTAACGCGACCGTAGATTTATCTAAAGACAATATAAATTATAGGGAAAATACAGGATCACATTTGTAGTCTCTGACATAGAAGTAGGTATGTCACAATCATACAACGACAAACACGATGAATTGCTTGCTTTTATTTTAGAATATTGATTACAATACATTTTATTAAATCTAATCCTTATTAGAGAATTATTGAGTAACATATTCATTTATCATAGTTACGGTTTCTATGAAAAAGAACGTCTTTGCCTGTGCTCTAGCTACAGTAAATATTAACCAACCTACCATTAACACAAATAATTATTAGTAATAGTTACTAAGTAATAAATTATTACCACTAACACTAATAATTATTAGTGTTGGTGGTTAGTTCGTTGATGGTTGTCTTGAAGTTGGGTTAAATAGCTTGTTTATCGTTTAAACAGAAAATAAAAGTATAATAAAAGTACAAAATATTTGAACGTATAGACATTTTATTGCTATACTTTTTGACACTATGTAAGTATTCAATAAACTGTTGCCATTTTTTTTATTGCCGTACAAGTTTGTCAGCGTTCAGATATTTCGCACTAAAAATTAAACTAAACGAGATATATTTGTGCTTATTAAGCTTTAAATTTGCAGCTTTGCATTAAAATTTGTTGTAATTATTAGTATATTATGAACATGTTACTATGTAGTTTTCTATTTTATTATGTTAATTGAAAGAACATAATCTATATTTTATTCCTATTATATATTTCGCACAATCAAACACTATTGATTATTGATAGACTTGATTATACATAATAAGAATTTGGGAGAATCTATTTACTTAATAACTTGTGTTTTTGTAGTTAAGTAGATATTTCGTTTATAGGTAATTCCTATGTTGGATACTATGATTACTATTGTATATTTCTATAATATTGTGCACATGTTAGAGGATGGGATTAAATATCATGCAGTTTTTTTTTTTTTTTTTTTTTTAATATATTTTCATTTTGTAATAGGTACTTAATGGACCATTACTACTGAGTACTATTCCGGAGGATTTTGTAAAAAAAAGTAGATATACCTTTCCTCTTATTCATTGATTTATAACTTCAGGGTCATTACTATTGATAATAATCTTCTTACTATTACTTAGGTGTGTGTGGGTAGGTATGTAATTTACCCACTACTATTAATTTCATAATAATAGATAGTACTTTTAGAATATTAAATTTAAAATGTATTCAAAGTTTATTTTAAGTAATGAGAAATTTTCAAATTCGTTGTTCTAGTGCATTTTATTATTATTAATAAAATTACAGCTTGCACTAACAGTAAAACATGCAAGTTATAGTTTATAACACTATGATGATCGTGGAAGGCATTTCTGGCAACTCTATTATAATATAATCATCAACAACATTCCGTAATCAAGTATTAGATAAAGCTACCCATTTCTTGAAGGTGTTGGAAAATAGATTTTATTAGAATTTAGGTATTATTATTAATGACTACCGAGCTTGCCTGGAATTTCCCGGCTTCCATAAGTGATAGAGATACACTTTTAGTACACCTTCTTAGAGAAATAAATAAAAACCGCATCTAAACGTCTGCCTTTATTAATATAAGGCAGACGCGCACCAGAGACTTCCTTTTATACTTGTATACTTATCTATATCTTATTATTGATATTATTAAGACATAGGAAAGTTTATCGGATACTCGTAAATATTGACTTTCTAATAAATTCGCGCAGTCTGTTCCCAATTTAGATTCGTATCAATATATAACTCTTTCATTACCAAATTTAACCGCGGAGTATTCACATTAATAAAAAATATGTGGTGTGTGAAAACATAAATTAAGTGTTAAAATATGTATAGTTCAATATATTTATGTAGTTGTTTAAACTACTACTAACACCAATAAATCTTTACCTAGATTTCATTTAATTTATTAGTGTTTGCTGTTGGTTTGTTGGCGATGTATGCAGTATGTAACAAAGTTACTTAATATATTTTGAACAATGTAGGTATTTTTAATCATAAGTATATAGAATATATACTGATGATATAATGTAGGAAGTGTGTATGTGTGTGTATGTCTGATTGTGTAATGTTAGTAAGTAAGAAGAGGTAGAAAGAATCGTTAATTGCATCGCAAATTAATATTGGTATAGTAATATAAATATACTTTTGTTTAGTAGCGTTGCAAGAAAATTTCGTATACAATTTATTTATACACAGAAGATCTATTGGTAAGTTATTTTCGAACTATTGATTTGGTAAACTGTTATGAATAAATATAAAAATATAAATAAAACGGCTAAAAACTCACGAAAAAGAAAATCGGAAATACTCCGACCAGTGACAAGTACAACGAAGTGACTGTGCAGGCCGAACATAGTCGAGCGCCGCAATCGCCGCCCACTGGGCCGCCCGCGCCACGCACTCGTCGTCAGTTGCGTGCTGACGTTCGTAGCGCTCGTCGCGGCTTGTCGGCATAACACTCCCAGATGAAGGACTTCAAAATAGTCTGAAACTGGTCGGAGTATTTCCGACTTTCTTTTTCGTGAGTTTTTAGCCGTTTTATTTATATTTAATATGAATATCACTCGCGTTAGTTTTCAAAATCAAATTGTCATGAATAAATTCATGGTAGGGTCGGTCTGTACAAGGAGCAATATTTTAATATATTGAAGGGATCATATTATAAAGGGGTATAGTATTTTATTTTTTATATTTTCGTTTCTTAGACTTTTGCTTATTAAGTAAATACATATAACAATATATTTGCAACAACCAAATAATTAATAAATATCGAAATAACACACAATTCTTAAATATCAATTTAGACCAAGTCTGTCTGATTTTGGGCAATTATGACTAGATTTATTTCTTGAATGTCACCTTACAATCTCATTCTCTCGATACTCTGATTTTACTTATTTTACTTACTCTGGTCTTCGGAAAAATAGTGTAAATTTTATATAATAACTACAAAGTACGACTTCCTTTTTTTCCTTGTATATATAGAAAAGATACTTTTTACAAAAGTAGCGTGATGAGCTCACGTATTCATCATCACATAATTATACCTACGACGAGTATATTTATTTAAGTAAAATATATCAACCATGAATTATGTAATAAAACAATGATGTAAATATGAAAAATACAGATTCTATGAATCGAATATTACAAATGACAAATTTTCATATGCAGATTCACCAATAAAATTAAAAAGCCAATCAGAGTAACGATTTCGCCTCTTCAAAAATTTAAGCAATTGAAAAAAAAAATTTTTTGTGTAATCACTGAAATTTAATTTATAAGGTTACAAAATAAAATTATACTGTTGATAGTGCGATTGAGTGCTCTAATTAAAATAATGATTATTATTTATGAACAACTGATTCTAAACCGGAAGTAAAATCAGAGTACCCTCACAATAGACTATCCGTGGCCATCTCCCTCGGAGCGGCCTCTCCTTCGTCACTGCAGCTCCTTGACCGCCTGCAGTATCCTCTTCACGTGCCCTACCTTCGTGATCCCAAGGTCTCTGAGATCCCGCCTGGCGAGTGACAGCAGCTCCCGGCCCGTGACGTCATGCTTGGCGAAGGCGTCGCAGTATTCACCGAGCTGGAGGCTTTCCAGCCAGGATTGCACTTCCTTCACGCCCCATGACTTGACCTGGGCCGCGGTCGACCCTGGGCCCTCGGAGACTGACCGGCGCCCGCGCAGCCACCGGCTCGCGCCGCCCTTCTTTGGGATCTGGGTTTGGGTTGATATTTGGTCATGGTCAGGATCGAAAGTAACGAGGGAAGTGTGGTACTGTTGGAGGAGCAAAGTTTTTAGTATATAGTTTTGGTTGGCCCCTGTGGTGGCTCGAAAGATAGAGATGAATGGATTAGGGGCATAAGGGAGTGCCTATTCACAATGTTTGACGTAGCGTAAACAACTGCGACTCTAAATTAACGTATCAGGAGGTGTCGATTAACTTGGCCAATATTTGGTTTTGCAGGATGTAATTTTAATTGCTTGAGTTAGAAATTAGTAACGCACCACTTTATAATGAGTACTGCACCACTTTATAATTGAAATCAAGTTACAAGATAGGCAATATTAAATCACGTACAATGTTGTTGCTTATGTGTAAGTGATTAAGTGATTCCCATCGTCATCAACAGAGATTTGAAAAAGTATATAAACAGTGTTTGAACACAGAAACATTGTGTGAACACGAAAATCGATAAAAAAATGAGGGATGGGTGCAACCCCACCACGTATTACTGGCAGAAATTTTAATTTCCCAAGTGTAAAACATATTTGATTGTCTTTAATAGCTAATATCTACGGAAGTAGAGGAGCAATTTGTGTGTCTGGAAGACAAATGGAATAACTCCGACAATAACAAAAATCGCGGAACATACATGGGGGTTATTCGGGTGCCCCTGGGGGTGCTCTACCTCGGAACCTCCGCATATTACTACTTCCTGACACATCCTGTAATAAAAACTGTTCCGTTTCCTGTC
The DNA here is from genome assembly GCA_946251855.1 of Alsophila aescularia. Lineage (NCBI taxonomy): Eukaryota > Metazoa > Arthropoda > Insecta > Lepidoptera > Geometridae > Alsophila > Alsophila aescularia. The sequence continues at coordinate 28,658,866 of OX276379.1, read as the reverse complement.
AAGTTGCTTACATCCTTCTATATTTGATAAACATTTAGATTTAAGTTTCCTAACGTACCATAGAAGACTTCTTTAAATAATATCTTATTGTGTATCAAAAGTTGTTTCTATTCTCTAGGTATAAATGCAAGAATGCGGGCTCTACACTTGCATACTAGAAGTAAGAGTAAAGTCTGATGCCGTCTAGTGACATTCTACGGAAAGGTCGGGGGATCTTTCTAACCAACGACTAGGGGGAAGTAGTCAAAAAGGTAAAAAAGTGTTGTTAGTTTTATTTGGCAATTGAAAGATTTGGTTACAGTGCCACCAATTTATCCGTAAATTGAATGTTCCAGTCAATCGATAAGTGTACCAATCAAAAAACAGAAAAGTACAGAAAATGTGAAGCTCATTAGTGGCGGCTGTAGTTCATTTTTTGCTACTTCTCAGATAAGTTGGTTGCACTGTAAGACAGAATGGCACCATGTGTACGCAACATTCTATAATTGTAACTTTTAAACTTTCGCGATTCGAACACATAGTTAAATATTTAAACGGGACTTATTCGCGCTGAAAACTTGATTGATCGTGGTCACGAGAAGACATGACCACGATCAATGCAACTTGATCGAAACGTCGAGGTAAATAAATATTAAGTTTTCAGCGCGATTAAGTCCCGTTTAAATATTTAACTACATTCTATAATAATGATTAAAAAAGTTTTTCGCCAATTTGTACGGGACCATGGGACCAGTTTGTCTATCATAAAATTATGCTTAACTATGACTATTTCCTCAACCTGTTCGAAGAGATTTTGGGATAATTTCTATGTATGTATGAATCTCGAATGAGACTATAATGACCTGAGTTTGTCAGGCCGCAATGAGCTCTGACGTAAGATCTATTATCAATTAATAGCAACCGGGGACCGAAGGCTTAACGTGCCCTCCGAAGCACAGAGCGATGACATCCGCACATAACTTATTTTAATTAATTGGTGCGGATCCGTGGACCGACCTGGTGGCATTGGATCGCAAAGGCCATATATTCCTCCTCCTATGAAAAATAAAATTACGTATCTATTCGAGCAAGGTTGAGTTAGCAATATGTATAATGTATATATTAAAAGAAACAAAAAGGCGAACCTCTTTTATCAAGGTTGACTAAGCAATTAATACAAAGTTTTATTTTTATTTTTTATTAAAGTGCAGATTATTTTCGAATCTCGATTACTGTTTTTTTTGGTAAATAGTAATATGTTAACTAAAATAATTAACGAAATAGTCCAAATACAAGCGCATACCTCATCAGTCTGCAGATACGCGTGCCCCTCGTGCACTTCACAGCGCGACAGGTGCGCGCGCAGCGACGCGGCCGCGCTTGCGCCCGCGCAGCCCACGCCGCCGCCCTCGACCAGCTCGTGGCAGCTCTCCACCTGAAACGAGACATATCGCAGCAATAAGAGGAAGAAAAGATTACCTTATACCTAGGTAGGTAAATTTGAATGAACCCTGTGTCTGTCTGTAGCAGAGTAGCTCCTAAACTATACCCGCACCGAATGTAAGTTTTTGGTTCTCCTTTTAGCGGCCAGTTTAGGTAGGTACATACCACATACCACAGTACCTAAATAATCTTCAACGCGTGTCTTCAACAGGTGATCTAAGGAGCTGAAACGTGGACACACACCACTGTGTGCGCCGAGCACCTTAAAATTTGTGGACCAGCCTCACTAGGCTGGTCCACAAATTTTAAGGCGCTCGGCGAGCCATGGAGAGAGCTGTGCTCGGAATTTCTCTAAAGGACAGAATCCGAAATGAGGACAAAGGTAATCCACATAGCTCAAAGAATTAGCAAGCTGAAGTGGCAATGGACCGGTCACATAATTCGCAGAACCGTCAACTGATTGGGTAAACGAGTTCTAGAGTGGAGACTGCGTTTAGGCAAACGTAGCGTAGGGCGCCCGCCGGCAGGGGGAGTGACTTGCGGGCGACGGCTGGCAGCGACTGGATGAGGGGAGTTGAAGATCGGCCTCAGTGGCGTTCACTAGGAGAGGCCTACGTGCAGCAGTGGACGAATACGGGCTAATGATGAGGTAGGTACTTCGTTTTTTTTTCCAGAAGAACTTGGATCCTACCGGTTAGACCAGAGGGTCCCCAATGTTTTTCTTCGTAGATCATTTGCTATGTTTTTCGGTGTTGGGTAGACCCACTAATATTAAAATAGTTTTTTTGAAAATTCATGTGCTACTTTGAAAGATTTAACTTTCTAACTGTAATGAAGAGTAGTGCGAAAAACTTAATAAGCACACACAAAACAAAACATAAAATCGTAGTAGTTGTATTGTCAATCTTTTTGTTACGTTGTCACGTAAAAACTAGCAACAAAACTCCGTGATCTTTTGCACAGATAAAGTTGGAGGACTATCTCACTAAAAACTAGCAACAAAACTCCGTGATCTTTTGCACAGATAAAGTTGGAGGACTATCTCACTAAAAACTAGCAACAAAACTCCGTGATCTTTTGCACAGATAAAGTTGGAGGACTATCTCACTAAAAACTAGCAACAAAACTCCGTGATCTTTTGCACAGATAAAGTTGGAGGACTATCTCACTAAAAACTAGCAACAAAACTCCGTGATCTTTTGCACAGATAAAGTTGGAGGACTATCTCACTAAAAAGTTGACACAGGCCACAATTTATTGCGTTTTTTAAAAATATACTTATTCGCACAGAAAATAAAAACGCAGGTACAAAGACGGAGCTGCGGGTAACCGCTAGCGTATAATTAAAATTTTAATATAATTCTTCATCATGTTTCATGACTATTAATGTTTTATTTTACTTCATGTGTAGTTTTATAATTTACTAGCTGTGCCCGCGGCTTTGGCCGCGTGGTAGTTTCTCTATGTGTTATTCCAAGACTAAAAGTACCTATAAAGTACTACACAAAAAAAAGTAAAAAAAAAAGATAAAACTAAAGTAGTATACATCACATTTCTTCAAAGTTCGTTCAGACGTCAAATGGTTTTTTATCGATTGGTCTGCTTCTACTCATGGAATAATAATAAGCTATCCAACACTGAAAACCGCATCGTAAACGATCCATTTGTTTTTATGCGATTTGCGAACAAACAAACAGACTGACACGATTTAGAAAAAAGTTATATTCTTGTACCCTATTAAAATTATTAATTATTATTCTAAGTACCCTAGACCATTTTTTTAAATTAGTTTCATTGTACACAATCTATAAATTATAAGAAAGTATTGCGTATGTAGGTAAATCGTTACTATCTGTGTATATGTGGATTATACAATTCATGGAAAGCCAAAATTAAAATCACTATCTACTATCGTGGACCCCCATTCACATCTCATGGACCCCCAATATTTTTTTTCGCTGACGTGCACCCTTTACTGGTCGTCGTAGACCCCTCCATATAGACCACTTTGGGTATCACTGGCCTAGACAGTTTCCACCAGCCCGTTGTTTACTTCATCTTCTGTGTCGTAGGGAGGTATTGCGCTAGGCACTGGACGCGAGTATGCAGCTCCAGTAGAAAGCTTTCAGGATTCGGAATTTGAGCAGGATTGGACAGAGTGTAGACTTCATAAGACCTCTCAAGCTTCGCATAAATATTAAATGGTGTCGATTCTCTTGTTCCCAACTAGACTATGCTAAATTTAAGTTTAGTCCTGTCCTTGTTACAAACTAGACCAAACTAGACTAAATTTAGCTTCTGACTAAACTTAAGTTTTAAATGAACATATCAGAGTGACGTTACTAATTCCCGTTGGTAACTTGGGTGTCTAAAAGTACTTTGATCCTTATCTATCAGTTATACTAACATCAGTTAACTAAGGGAGTTGAGGGAGGGGGTGTTTCCCCCTCCTCGACCCTTCCCTTCGTACCCCCTTCCCCACCCTCGGCCGTGCACGACACAACACCGTCGCACTGATGTTTACATTTAGTTAAAATTATTATACAGTTTTTAAGAATTTCCATTTAGTTTTAGTTTAGTGTAGTGAGTTGAACAAGTGAATCGACACCAATGTGCCTCTGACGATACGGTGATCATCACCATTGAACATGTGCTCACTGACCATAGTAGCGAGCAGCCTCCTCAGCTGCGGCGCGGGCAGCAGCTTCCCGTCGGCGTCCTGCAGCGCGTCCGCCTGCGCCGCCACGCGCCGCGCCGTCGACACGGCGCTCGACACGCCGCCCGCCACGCCGCACTCGCTTATGCACGACAACTTCACCTTTATTGAACAATAATATCCGTCGGTTAGTACAGACGCAGCCGAGATTTAGAATGGTCAAGGTATTCCACCTGATCTCTAGAAGGTAGATGATGGTGATGTTTTTGATTTCAAAAACATTGGAGCTGGAAACAAGGCTGCTGTTGTCGAAAAAATTGCGATGCTTCTATGTGCAAGGCACGTGCAAGATAAGAGGAATGTGTCTACGGAAGCTCTACCAAACAAGAGCGAAATAAAACTTGGCGTGATGGATATAGTTCTTGGGTGTCTCACTAACTATTAAAAAGTTGGCAGTCCGCTCTGCATTAATTTCTGTTTAGTTGTACCAGAGACAAAAGGAGAACGGTTCCGTGGGCGTAATCCCTTGGCGATAGTAAAAACAGCACTGGATCTAAGATAATCTAAGAAGACATCTTACATTTTTGACCAGAGTGTTGACGTCATCCAGCAACGCCAACAGCTGTGCACTCTCCGCACTCGACAGCGCCGTACGTGCGCCGCCGGTCCCGTGCGCGTGCGCCTTTAGCTGCTGTTTCTCATCCCATGTCCTGAAAATAAATTATTTGAGGTCTATAAAAGGGATAGTAAGGGCATGTAAGGGTTTTTATAACCCCCGACATGAAAAATTGGGATGTTATAAGTTTAAGATGTGTATCTGTGTGTCTCTCTCTGTCTGTGGTGACACAGACAGAGTCGTGTCACAGAGTGTGGTCGTAGCTTCCAAACGTATTCACCGATTATGATGCACACAGACAGAGTCGTGTCACAGAGTGTGGTCGTAGCTTCCAAACGTATGGACCGATTATGATGCGGTTTTTAAACGCTTTTATTTAGCTTGTTTGATTGTTTGTTTGGGTCAAATCTAGTAATTGAAATTTTACACCCTTCCTGTTGACCGATTGATCTGAAATTTGGTTTGGTTCTGATGACAATACAATTTTTATTTTAATGGGCGATTTTTTTTTTTTTTAAATCCCTCGTTATGGGTATCAAATGAAAGGGCTTAACTAGTAGATAGAGTACACTACACTATGAACATTCAAAATCCAAGATGGCCGCAACCGCAAAATGGCGGATTAATTTTTCATTCAATCGTGGGCGTAGCGTAGCTTATAACTTTTTTTTCTCCGTCTCTTTGAAGCCTGATGTGATCGAGTGGTTCTTAGCTATAAATTTGCGGAGGTTATGTAACTTTTTATTTGTGCTTGTTGATTGAAGACTTCCATATAATTCATTACTAGTAATAGGTATTGGTGATGGCATTTTCATCACCCACTGACCTGAGGCTGGTCTCCAGCGCCCTGGAGCGGCACAGCATCTGCGCGCGGTTCTTGTGTATGATCCTAACGCACCCTGGCGGCTGCAGCCACGCCTCCCCGTCCACTTGCACGGGCACGCACTCTTCGCCCAGGATGTTGATCTGCACCGCCCTGCACTGCGCGATCCGGTGCTTCTGCAGGTTGATCAGCCGGGAGGCCGCCATCTGCGCCGAGCCGAACACGGCTACCACCTGGAAAATTTGTGAGGTTATGCGTCAATAAATAACTATGTACAAGATATAACTTTAAAAACTAAAACCCGACTACGGTCGGGTTAAAATTAGCCTATGACACTCTTGCGACGAAGACGAATCGATTGATAACCTCGCTTGTCAAAAACGGACCAAGCTTTTAGTTTGAACACATAACCCTTCCTTTGCTTTGCCGTAGTCGGGTAAAAAATATAGCCTATGGCACTCTATACCTGAAGACGAATAGACACAATAGATAATATTGACACCTCGCTTGTCAGAATCGATCCAATAGGGGTGACGCTATCGCTCCGCTATCGCTGGCGGTGGAACATCCACATACATAGATACATAAACAGTATGTTAAAACTCATTACCCTTCCCTTGTTTTGTTATAGTCGAATAAACACTCTTAACGACTTCTTACATTTCAGGGTAACGATCACAGTGCAGGTCTGGCAAGACTTTGTAATTTAACATTTTGGTGGCCCTGCAACCTGCAATTATACACTCGAGAGCAATGAATCCGGGTCACTTAAAGAAACCTATAAATCCCGTAAACTAAGAATGCTAGCTTAATGAAATAAATTGTGTTTAATAGACAATTAAATACTACTTAAATTAAGGTATTAAAATTTCCTTAGTTATTTTAAACTTATGTCTGAACTTCTTCCCTGTGTCAGTGTGTTAGTTTTCTTCCTACTTGAAAGGGCGCAGGCAGACAGTTCGTGCCGGTCAGACATTCTCTGACTGGTGTGCCTTGGAAGCTGGTGTCCCTCAAGGAGGGATCTTATCTCCTCTTCTATTTTCACTGTTTATAGATATATATGCTCTCTCCCTTTTTTCACTGTCTTTACTATTTCTACGCTGATGACTTACAGCTTTACCTAAATACAAGCATTGAAAACCTGGATACTGCAATCTCCTTTCTTAATAATGATCTTTTACAACTTCTTTCGTGGTCCAGTCGCTTTGGCATTCAAGTTAATCCCAATAAATGCCAAGCTATAATAATTGGATAATTGGTAGCACGCGTCAACTCTGCAAAGTCAACCTAACCTTACTTAATTATAATGACACCCCCCCCCCCTCTCATCCACCGTAAAAGATCTTGGTATATTTATTGACGAAAACCTGTCTTGGACAGCTTAAGTCAATGAGGTTTCACGGAAGTTCTACGCATCCCTGCATGCCATAATCCGCTTCAAAAACTTTCTTCCTCTCAAAACTAAAATCTCTCTTGTCAACACCCTTCTCCTCCCAATTATCGACTATGCTGACATCTGTTTCCTTGATCTCACTGAAGACCAGCTAAATAAGTTAGAACGATAACTCAATACCTGTATTCGCTTCATCTTTGGTCTTCGAAAGTATGACCATATCTCAGAGTATCGTTCAAAACTTAAGTGGCTCAAAATTCGAGATAGAAGGAATGCCAGATTACTCAGCTTACTTTTGTCAATTTTAAATGATCCCAAAGCACCCTCCTATTTAAAAGACTCCTTTAGCTTCCTATCCGATTCACACCATCGCCACCTTAGATCCACCGGTGCCCTAACCCTTTGTACTCCTAAGCACAGAACCTCTTTCAAAGGTAACTTTTTCGGAGTCGCCCCAGTCCGTCTGAGGAAAATGCTACCTGTAAAAACAAGGAAAGCACCATCCACAGTTGTTTTCAAGAAGTTGGTCAGAGATCATTATTTTAAAGCTTCATCTACTTAGCTTTTTATCACTATAACTCCATTATCAATACTTTTATAACGTCACCTTTATGATATTTAATTATATAGATAGAAATTATATGTATTATGTTATTATATATATTAGATTATTTTATTATATATATAAAAAATATTATAAATATTATATTTTATTATATATATATATATATTGTATGTTGAATTCTTAAAAATACTTTGCAATTTTTATTAACTTATATTTTAATTTTAATTTTTTGCACGCCTACAACCTCTCTCTCATTGCATTGTTTGGTTGACTGGTAGATAATGCTTTAAGTATTAAGTCCGCCATTTGTACTCTGTTAATGGTGCAATAAAGTATAAATAAATATATCATAAAAAACAAATTTGAAAAAGGGGAGACTTTTGAAGATGGAACTACGAAATTACTGCATTTGATTTTGCTTTTGTTTCTAATCTGTCATTTAAGTGGGTATATAAACCATATTGATAGTGTTCGATATTTATTATTCAAGCTGTAATCATGTCGCTTACACCTGAAGAATGCACCAGAATTCTCACAATGCTCGAAAACGGCCGGAGTCAGCGCGATACAGCCAGGACTGTCGGTGTGTCGCTGACAACAGTACAAAGAGTTCTCCGACGTTGCGAGGAAACTGGCTCTAACTTACGCAGACCAGAAACAGGCAGAACCAGGTGTACCACAGCACGAGAAGATCGATACTTGGTGAACACCATGCTTCGTAATCGCTTTCTCACAGGAACTGAACTAACAAATCAGTTTCGACGCCTCGGAGGAAGTAACCCAAGCGCATGGACAGTAAGACGATGACTTGGTAAAGCTAACTTGAAACTACTTATACCTGCAAATGGCCCTAAACTGGAGCGTGGGCATCGTTTTTCAAGACTAAGATATGCCCAGAACCACTTAAATTGGACTATTGAAGATTGGTCAAAGTTATGTTCTCCGACGAATCAAAGTTTATGCTCTACAAGCACGATGGAAGACACAGAGTGTATAGAAGACCAGGAGAAAGATTCAAGCAAGAATTCATCGAAGAAAAAGTAGCCTACGGTGGTGGGTCTGTACTTGTGTGGGCCGGAATTTCATCTGAGTATCGCACAGAACTGGTGTTTATAGAAAACGGCTCTTTGACTAGAGTAAGATATGTGGAAGAAATCTTTAATGAACACGTTGGGCCATTTATGGTCAATTTGGGTGAGGATGCTATTTTTATGCATGACAATGCCCGACCTCATACAGGTTGGATTGTGAATGACTACCTTCAAGAGATGAACATTACTCGTATGGAGTGGCCAGCACGCTGCCCGGATATCAACCCGATCGAGCATGCTTGGGACGAGCTAGGGAGATGCGTAAAACAACGAAAGCCTTCCCCAATCACGCTTCGTGAGCTCAAAATTGCTCTCACAGAGGAATGGGAGAATATTCCCCAAAATCGTATAAGGAACTTGGTGTACAGCATGCCAAACCGCGTAAACGCAGCAATGGAAGCACGAGCAGGCAGTACAAAGTATTAAAATTCAAGAAAATCGTAATGTTGTTCAAAAATGTCATATTTCCTGATTTTGTTTTAAAGCGAGATCAGTAGTTTTTTTTCTTTATGTAATGTAAATAAAATTTAGTGACTCAAATTTTATTAGTTTTATTTAAGGGGTATTTATTATATTGTCTATTAAACACAATTTATTTCATTAAGCTAGCATTCTTAGTTTCCGAGATTTATAGGTTTCTTTAAGTGACCCGGATTCATTGCTCTCGAGTGGCACTTCTACACTTACATTATAAAGAGGAAAGATTTGTTTTTCTGCATGTTTGTTTGTTTTTAATGGATAAACTCAAAAAATACTAAACCGATTTTAAAAATTCTTTCACCTATAGAAAGCTACATTATCAGCAAGTAATATGGGCAATATTGTATTTTTCAAAAACTAAAGAGATCCTACGAATATTGCAATAATATAACTCAAGGTATCAAAAATACAGAACGGAATGACATGATGCCATGGAAATTAGCATCTCTCTGTAGTCTGTGCATGGAAACGAATTAACAAATCTGTCAAGTACGTGAGTAATAACGCAGTTGTCTATGGTCAAAAACACCAAGATCGTTGCTGCCAAAGATTTAGAATTACGTTTACAGTTTTTTTTAGGTGTTACGTCTGGTTTCAAAATCAAAGCAAGAAAAATGACACGGTGTGAGCGCTATCCGTGCGAAACTGGGGCGAGTCACTAGTCAGTTATATAAACCGATCTGCCCATCAAACGATATATTCCTAACTGCCCTGGTTGGAGTTGGAACGTTGGGGAGTTGGGCAATTTTCTCCGAATCTACTGGACCGATTAAGTTGAAACTTAGTACACTTAAGGCAAATGGCAAATCAGGACGTGTACCGTGAATAAATGATTTTAAAATATGGGGGTCACTTATAGGGGCAAAATAGCAAATTAGAAGTTATTTAAGTAAGTAGATAAAAATTTATCGTTCCCCTTATATCCGAAACAAATGAGCATAAAAAATTAGAACAAAAATTTTGACAATAGTTATTTTCTTATAGATTATAGGAAAACCAAGAAGAAGAAGAAGTCTATAGTCATAAAATAACGGTAAATTCTCAATATTACACCTAATATATTCATCGTACGGAACCCTCTCCACGCGAGTTCAACTCGCACTTGTCCGGTTTTCGAGCTCAGCTTAAATATTATAAAATATTGCAGCATTAGCATTTTCAGATTAGAATAATAATTAATTTTAATTCAATTTTCAATAAAACTATTATCCAGTAGCCATATGATGATGAAACTTAGAACATCATCATCATTATCAGCCTCTGTTCGTTCACTGCTGGACATAGGCCTCTCCCAAAGTACGCCATTTGGCCCGATCTTTGGCTCTACGCATCCACTTATTACAGCAACCTTGCGTATATCGTCGCTCCATTTAGCCGGTGGGCGTCCTACACTACGTTTGCCAATTCGCGGTCTTCACTTGAAAACACGTTTACCCCAACGGTTATCAGTTCTTCGGCTAATATGGCCAGCCCACTGCCACTTAAGCTTGCTAATTCTCAGAGCTATGTCGGTAACTTTGGTTCTCTGCCGGATCACCTCGTTTCGAATTCGATCCCTTAGAGAAACTCTAAGCATAGATCCTCTCCATAGCCCGCTGAGCAACTTCAAGTTTGTGGACCAGCCATACCGTAAGGGTCCACGTCTCAGCTCCGTAAGTCATTACCGGTAGGACACACTGATTGAATACCTTCGTCTTTAGGCACTGAGGATAGGTGACGAGAAGACTTGACGCAGCTCCCTGAATGCTGCCCAGCCCAGCTGAATTCTTCTATTAGCTTCTTTCTCGAAACTGTTCCGGCCCAGTTGTAAGATTTGTTTTAAGTATACGTAGTGTTGAACAATCTCGAGAGCAGTGCCGTAAACTGTAATCGGTAACGGAGGAACGTGTTCGTTCAGCATGATCCATTTTGATGATTGGTTTTATCCAAGTTCATTCAGAGACCGATTTTCTTAGAAGCTTCAGCTTGGCTATCCAGCATCCACTGCAAATCCTGCAACGATTCTGACATTATGATGATGTCGTCTGCAAATCTCAAGTGTGAGATGTACTCGCCGTTTATGTTGATGCCCTGCTCATCCCAGTCTTATGTCTAAAATATGTTTTCCAATGCATTGGTGAACAATTTCGGGGATATCATATCCCTTTGTCTGACTCCTCAACGCAGGTTGACATGTTTAGTCTGTTTATCTTGGATTTGGACAGTCATAGTAGCCGCGTCATACAAGCATCTCAGCACTTGGATATATCGCACTCTACTTGGCCTCGTTGCAGAGATTCTAGAACAGCCAGGTTTCGATTGAGTCAAAAGCTTTCTCATAGTCCACAAACGCAAACACAGGGGCCGATTATACTTCTCTGACTTCTGTATAATCTGCCTCACTGTGTGGATGTGGTCTATAGTGCCATATCCTCCACGAAACCCGACCTATTCCGGTGGCTGAAACTCGTCTAGTCTCCGCGATAAACGATTCGAGACAACTCTTGAAAACTGCTAGTAGACATGGCTCAGAAGTGAAATGGGTCTGTAATTCTTCAGAAGAGTTTTATCACCTTTTTTGAAGAACAACACGACCAAACATCTACTGAAAGTACCGATAATCAAATTGAATGTCTTCCAAAGTTTCAGTTGTTTATTTATGTTTTCCATTCATGATATTATGTATTTATCGTTTATTTATTTTTATTAATATTTATCGTTTTGTTTGGAAATAACTATATATATTCTTATGAATTATGTATATGTTGCCGTGGCGGTCTCGGCTTAGAATAAGACCCCTCCCAATCCCCCCGTGGATGTAGTGTCTTACCGGTTTTCTTGAAAAGTGGTGTATTCCGAATCCGGTGTTCAAATAAGTAAACAATATAAAGAATTGCAAAAACATTTCCTTGTTTCCATGATAACTTGAAACTACTTATACCTGCAAATGGCCCTAAACTGGAGCGTGGGCATCGTTTTTCAAGACTAAGATATGCCCAGAACCACTTAAATTGGACTATTGAAGATTGGTCAAAGTTATGTTCTCCGACGAATCAAAGTTTATGCTCTACAAGCACGATGGAAGACACAGAGTGTATAGAAGACCAGGAGAAAGATTCAAGCAAGAATTCATCGAAGAAAAAGTAGCCTACGGTGGTGGGTCTGTACTTGTGTGGGCCGGAATTTCATCTGAGTATCGCACAGAACTGGTGTTTATAGAAAACGGCTCTTTGACTAGAGTAAGATATGTGGAAGAAATCTTTAATGAACACGTTGGGCCATTTATGGTCAATTTGGGTGAGGATGCTATTTTTATGCATGACAATGCCCGACCTCATACAGGTTGGATTGTGAATGACTACCTTCAAGAGATGAACATTACTCGTATGGAGTGGCCAGCACGCTGCCCGGATATCAACCCGATCGAGCATGCTTGGGACGAGCTAGGGAGATGCGTAAAACAACGAAAGCCTTCCCCAATCACGCTTCGTGAGCTCAAAATTGCTCTCACAGAGGAATGGGAGAATATTCCCCAAAATCGTATAAGGAACTTGGTGTACAGCATGCCAAACCGCGTAAACGCAGCAATGGAAGCACGAGCAGGCAGTACAAAGTATTAAAATTCAAGAAAATCGTAATGTTGTTCAAAAATGTCATATTTCCTGATTTTGTTTTAAAGCGAGATCAGTAGTTTTTTTTCTTTATGTAATGTAAATAAAATTTAGTGACTCAAATTTTATTAGTTTTATTTAAGGGGTATTTATTATATTGTCTATTAAACACAATTTATTTCATTAAGCTAGCATTCTTAGTTTCCGAGATTTATAGGTTTCTTTAAGTGACCCGGATTCATTGCTCTCGAGTGGCACTTCTACACTTACATTATAAAGAGGAAAGATTTGTTTTTCTGCATGTTTGTTTGTTTTTAATGGATAAACTCAAAAAATACTAAACCGATTTTAAAAATTCTTTCACCTATAGAAAGCTACATTATCAGCAAGTAATATGGGCAATATTGTATTTTTCAAAAACTAAAGAGATCCTACGAATATTGCAATAATATAACTCAAGGTATCAAAAATACAGAACGGAATGACATGATGCCATGGAAATTAGCATCTCTCTGTAGTCTGTGCATGGAAACGAATTAACAAATCTGTCAAGTACGTGAGTAATAACGCAGTTGTCTATGGTCAAAAACACCAAGATCGTTGCTGCCAAAGATTTAGAATTACGTTTACAGTTTTTTTTAGGTGTTACGTCTGGTTTCAAAATCAAAGCAAGAAAAATGACACGGTGTGAGCGCTATCCGTGCGAAACTGGGGCGAGTCACTAGTCAGTTATATAAACCGATCTGCCCATCAAACGATATATTCCTAACTGCCCTGGTTGGAGTTGGAACGTTGGGGAGTTGGGCAATTTTCTCCGAATCTACTGGACCGATTAAGTTGAAACTTAGTACACTTAAGGCAAATGGCAAATCAGGACGTGTACCGTGAATAAATGATTTTAAAATATGGGGGTCACTTATAGGGGCAAAATAGCAAATTAGAAGTTATTTAAGTAAGTAGATAAAAATTTATCGTTCCCCTTATATCCGAAACAAATGAGCATAAAAAATTAGAACAAAAATTTTGACAATAGTTATTTTCTTATAGATTATAGGAAAACCAAGAAGAAGAAGAAGTCTATAGTCATAAAATAACGGTAAATTCTCAATATTACACCTAATATATTCATCGTACGGAACCCTCTCCACGCGAGTTCAACTCGCACTTGTCCGGTTTTCGAGCTCAGCTTAAATATTATAAAATATTGCAGCATTAGCATTTTCAGATTAGAATAATAATTAATTTTAATTCAATTTTCAATAAAACTATTATCCAGTAGCCATATGATGATGAAACTTAGAACATCATCATCATTATCAGCCTCTGTTCGTTCACTGCTGGACATAGGCCTCTCCCAAAGTACGCCATTTGGCCCGATCTTTGGCTCTACGCATCCACTTATTACAGCAACCTTGCGTATATCGTCGCTCCATTTAGCCGGTGGGCGTCCTACACTACGTTTGCCAATTCGCGGTCTTCACTTGAAAACACGTTTACCCCAACGGTTATCAGTTCTTCGGCTAATATGGCCAGCCCACTGCCACTTAAGCTTGCTAATTCTCAGAGCTATGTCGGTAACTTTGGTTCTCTGCCGGATCACCTCGTTTCGAATTCGATCCCTTAGAGAAACTCTAAGCATAGATCCTCTCCATAGCCCGCTGAGCAACTTCAAGTTTGTGGACCAGCCATACCGTAAGGGTCCACGTCTCAGCTCCGTAAGTCATTACCGGTAGGACACACTGATTGAATACCTTCGTCTTTAGGCACTGAGGATAGGTGACGAGAAGACTTGACGCAGCTCCCTGAATGCTGCCCAGCCCAGCTGAATTCTTCTATTAGCTTCTTTCTCGAAACTGTTCCGGCCCAGTTGTAAGATTTGTTTTAAGTATACGTAGTGTTGAACAATCTCGAGAGCAGTGCCGTAAACTGTAATCGGTAACGGAGGAACGTGTTCGTTCAGCATGATCCATTTTGATGATTGGTTTTATCCAAGTTCATTCAGAGACCGATTTTCTTAGAAGCTTCAGCTTGGCTATCCAGCATCCACTGCAAATCCTGCAACGATTCTGACATTATGATGATGTCGTCTGCAAATCTCAAGTGTGAGATGTACTCGCCGTTTATGTTGATGCCCTGCTCATCCCAGTCTTATGTCTAAAATATGTTTTCCAATGCATTGGTGAACAATTTCGGGGATATCATATCCCTTTGTCTGACTCCTCAACGCAGGTTGACATGTTTAGTCTGTTTATCTTGGATTTGGACAGTCATAGTAGCCGCGTCATACAAGCATCTCAGCACTTGGATATATCGCACTCTACTTGGCCTCGTTGCAGAGATTCTAGAACAGCCAGGTTTCGATTGAGTCAAAAGCTTTCTCATAGTCCACAAACGCAAACACAGGGGCCGATTATACTTCTCTGACTTCTGTATAATCTGCCTCACTGTGTGGATGTGGTCTATAGTGCCATATCCTCCACGAAACCCGACCTATTCCGGTGGCTGAAACTCGTCTAGTCTCCGCGATAAACGATTCGAGACAACTCTTGAAAACTGCTAGTAGACATGGCTCAGAAGTGAAATGGGTCTGTAATTCTTCAGAAGAGTTTTATCACCTTTTTTGAAGAACAACACGACCAAACATCTACTGAAAGTACCGATAATCAAATTGAATGTCTTCCAAAGTTTCAGTTGTTTATTTATGTTTTCCATTCATGATATTATGTATTTATCGTTTATTTATTTTTATTAATATTTATCGTTTTGTTTGGAAATAACTATATATATTCTTATGAATTATGTATATGTTGCCGTGGCGGTCTCGGCTTAGAATAAGACCCCTCCCAATCCCCCCGTGGATGTAGTGTCTTACCGGTTTTCTTGAAAAGTGGTGTATTCCGAATCCGGTGTTCAAATAAGTAAACAATATAAAGAATTGCAAAAACATTTCCTTGTTTTCATTAAAATACTCCTTAAGTTATTTATTCTGTAGCTGTAGCTACTAGGTACTATAGATACCAACTATAGGATATAGCACCTTGCTTTTAATACTAGGTGCAGATAAGTATCTCCTACTCGACAAACCTAACCAACTGAAGGCTAACATTACAAAACTTAGGTTATGATAACCTTACAGTACGTATAATTATTATACATATGTTTATAAATCTCACATCAGAAGTGGGATCGAATTTACGTGAAATAAGTTCTAATACGACACCGTTATCAATTTCAGAAACAATGTACTGGCCATCCGGGACTTCTAGGGATGATTCACGAAGCTTCACGGCAGCAGCGCGGTGAAAAATTCTGACATGTCTGAGCTACCAGCTACGAACAGCAGTGGCGCCAAATCCTGGTGCTCGAACGTCGAGATCCTCACGCAGGATGATTGATGATGGAGCAGCGTTACGACTGTGAAACTGGCAGGTAAGACCCTTGAAGGGTCTGCATTGTGTTGATTACTTAAAATCTGTGTATTTCTATTCATACTATAATCGCTTAATAAGCAAGGGTCTATATTTTGAGAACTTCTGTATTATATTATGCTGAAACATATTTATTTATTCTAAGCTTTGTTATGTACATCCAAATAGACAGACTCATGTATATAATAACTAAGTTATGAAACTTTGAGTACGGTGATAGGGAAGTCCTAAATAATTATGCTTATAATAACCTAGACTGAATTTCCAAAATAGTTTACTTATTACTGATAAACGTTATTAATGATACATTACATAACTCGTGAACAAAAATATATGTGGGTTAATAAAAATCTTTCTAATGATTCACTGACACAACTTCAAAAAATTAGCCACCTTTAAAAATAAAAAAGGGGGGTTTTACTCGCGTATTATTCTAAAGCTAACGTCACCTTATATTTTTACAGTAAATACAAAAGCACTTTAGTCTTCAGATTAAAACTGTTAAGTACGTACATACTTAGAGCAAATCATGTTGGCGCTTAGCTTACCTGGTATCTGAATCAGAATATTTTTTTGTTACGTATACAGCAATGTGCGTATAAATTAATGTTGTTGAAGCTGCTATAATAGTTATGGTATTAGTGCTCTCAGATTTGTTCATTTGGGGCATACAATCACTTGATTAGACAAACTCAAATTACTAGTATGTAGGTAGTACAAAGTATGATGGTAAGAATTCACATAAATAGGAACCGGGTACATTCTATCATAACAAATGGTGTGCATGTATAAATGTGATAGTATAAAATAGTATGGTTTCAAATAAATGATAAAAATATATTTACCTTTAACTACTAATTAATGTCAAAAAGTAAAATTCAAGCATTATAATAATAAAATAAAGTTTAACAATAATTCACAATTACTAAATTAAATCATTACAATGTGATTCGAAATGTCATAGTCATTTTGAATGTAGGAAAAGGAAAATCTAGAAAAAAATGGGTAATTTATTGTTTACAATAATGGCATATAGAAAAAAAAAAACACAATTCTTGTATACAGTACTAGTTTGCATTGCGGAATATAAACTTTAAATTGGTCCCTATGGATAACATTTCGTTTAACTACGTTTGTATGTTTAGTAAGGTACACTTGGTGTTGTTGCACATTGAGACAATTCCTTTATGTACATATAAACTAGCGGAAAAATGTTGTACGTTTGAATAATGGCATAAAAAAATCTGTCTAGTTTGTCACGAAGGTAATCGAGAAAGTTAAAGTATCGACGAAACTCATTCATATTCTAAAATCTTCTCAATCATAACCAAGCAAATATTAATTTTTGTTTACAAAGGCAAATTATTGTATATACTTTGATAGCTATAAAATGTATCTAGTAAATATTAAAGTCGTTGCATTACTCAATTTGTCGGTCTCTGTTAAGAATAAAAAAATAAAAATTAGCAAAGTCCGTAAACTTGTTTTGCTCTACAGGTTGTTGATGAAGATAAATAATTCCTTAAGATTAAGGAACTAGTAAGAGTATTATATTGTTTTCTTCCTTTTGGATGATAAAAAGGAGTTGAAATAAGTCCATTGATGATGGATCTTTTCATAAAATATAACCTTTTGTGTCAAAGACAACAACCTCTGAATCTGATCATGTTGTTATTTTGGACTAGACAAAAGGGACATCTGGACCCGAAGCAGGATTCTATAAATCCTCTAATCGAAGTTTTAGTATTTAATTTCACATAAAATTTCGCCGATATTATATATGTTTAGTGATTGAGGAACATTTAGATTTAATCTGTTCTGGTAGGTATCACTGTTTTTGTTTTAAAGTCTTATGTATCAGATTTACCCAGTAAATTAACTACCGTAGTTTAAAATTTGATGTTACAGTATACAATAAATAGTACAATAATTATTACACCTAGTATTATAAGGAAAATGTCAGATTGGCCAAGCGGGTAAAAGTCAGTTTTAGTTGATAAAATATTGTTTTGATTTTGTAATGTTGAAGGAAATTATGTTTAGTCGAAGACAATTTTGTTGAAAGATTTTTGTCATGCAATTGGGTAGTGAGGCTTAATTTTGACCTGGATACCAAACTCCAATGAATGACTATACCGTGTGTGCAGGATCGTTGAAATGGTACTGGTTTGGTGTTGGTCTTGTCAATAGCAGCGGTTGAGTCGGACCAACATGTCTATGCGAGTAGCAATAGAGTACAAGTATCATGGTTACCTCTATCCGCTGGTCGATTACTTGTTTGGTGTTGGTCTTGTCAATAGCAGCGGTTGAATCGGACTAACATGTCTATGCAAGTAGCAATAGAGTACAAGATATTCGCTGGTCGGTTACTTGTTTGGTGTAAGTTCAAAGTCAATAGCAGCGGTTGACGGAATTACATGTCTATGCTAGTAGCAATAGAGATGGTTCAAATTTCTACGTATCGATATCGATAAAATCGAAATTCTTCAACATGGATAAATATTTGGTGAGATCTTCATCGAACGAAAGTTTATGCAACAAAAGGCCAGCTGAAGATGATATTTGGAGAAAGCCAAAGGGAGCTATGAATCCAAGAAGACTACCTAGCCAGGTCACCTTTACCTTTTACTATAGATACCAACTATAGGATATAGCACCTTGCTTTTAATACTAGGTGCAGATAAGTTTTATCTCCTACTCGACAAACCTAACCAACTGAAGGCTAACATTACAAAACTTAGGTTTTGATAACCTTACAGTACGTATAATTATTATACATATGTTTATAAATCTCACACACGCACCTTGAGGACCGATGAGAAGTTGATAGAGCTGGAAGAAGTAGTAAGTAAGTTGCGCTGGGGTATTATAGGATTATCAGAAGTCCGAAGAGAGGGAGAGGATACGATGACGCTCAATTCCGGCAACTTACTCTATTACCGGGAGGGCGTCCAGCAGTCCCAACACGGTATCGGGTTTCTCGTCCACAAGTCCCTCGTCAACAACATTGTGAAGATCGAAAGCGTGGCATATGAGCTCGAGCAGGGTGGCATACCTTATATTCATAATTACCGAACGGTATTCGTTGAAAGTCATACAGGTGTACGCCCCACACTCGAAGCGCCCGGACGATAAAGTGAAAGCTATGTACGACGACATTTCTAATGCCATACATGCCCCGAAAACACACATGACAGTGGTGACTTCAACGCACGGCTGTGCATGAGGAATGGCGATGAACTGAGAGTGAGGCAGTTTGGATTTGGAAAGCGGAACCAAATGGGTCAGCGATTGGTCGACTTCATGGAGAAGGAGGGACTCTTTATGATGAACTCCTTTTTCAAGAAGCGCCCGGCCAGGAAATGGACGTGGCTGCACCCCGGCGGTCATAAGCACGAGATAGATTTCATTTTGACGACCAATAGGCGTATATTCAATGATGTCTCTGTGATCAAGAGGGTTAAGATCGGCAGTGATCACCACATGGTAAAAGGGCTCATTGAATATCAACGTAAAGCTAGAGAGGTCTCGTTTGATGAGATCTACTCTTCGCCCAAGTCCTGCCCAAATCCAAAACCCCGAAAGCTTTCAGTTAGAGCTCCAAGATCGCTTCCAAATCCTTACCGAATGCGATAAAGTGGACGAACTAAATAACGGGCTGGTGGAAATTGTTCACGCGGTCGGGTTGAAGTTCTTTAAAACCCACCGCAAAAAAAGAACACAGAAACTCTCTGAGCATACACTAAAACCCATGGCAGAACGAGGCGAGATGAGGCTGCAGCCTTCAGTGGATATGTCCCAGCTTGCTTAATAAACAGATCTCCAAGTTAATGCGACACGATTTGCGTTCCTTTAATACTACTTGTATTAAAAACATAATAGAGCGGAACAAGGGCTCCGTGTTCGCAAGAGATCTGTCTATTGGGCAAAGCCTGTTGACGAATCTGGAAACCGACAGTGGCAGCATCGTTTCGTCAGCCAGAAAATTTCGAAGCCAGAGAATTTGAGTGAGCTCGAGAAGTTCTATGGACAATTATACACCTAATCGCGTAGTTCTCCTAGCACGACTAGTGAAGCAAGAGCCCGTTTTACCTGACATTATACCAAAGATGGACGTCAGCCTATATGAGATTAGAATGGCTCTCAAACAGCTTAAGAGCAACAAGGCACCAGGAGAGGACGGAATAACGACAGAGCTACTGAAAGCGGGAGGAAAACCAGTAGTCAAGGAATTTGACGAAATTTTCTTCCTTAATGGGAGAACTCCAGAGGCATGGCACAGAAGTTTGAAAGAAGAAAGAAAGAAAGAAAGAATAAACATTTATTCAATACACAGTTTAAGAGCCATCTCGATTTCATCCATGGTTATTTCTAGCAGCTCTTCAGTTTAATGTCGCATCAGAGTGACTCTGGAATCCTCACTTCTGGTGTCAGGTTGAGGCTCATGCGAAGAATACAGCTGGGCGTAAAAGTTTTCCACTTCCGCAAGGATCCCGGACTTAGAAACGATCTTTAATCTTGAGATCTTTAATTTTGTCAGTTAACTTCTTCCCAGTTGCTGTTCAAAGACTTTAGAGACCCGATTTTGCTCTATCGCTTTTTCTAATGTGCGAGTATTCGATCTTCGGGGGTCTCGTCTTACCAATTTTGACAAAGCCTTATTACGGTAATGGTCAATTGACAGCGTGGTTCAGCAGCAGCAATGTCTCATGCGAAAGATTAGACTTTCTGCCTTTTCGCTGCATTTGGCAAAATTTTGTGTCCTCTTCTCTCAGGACTCCAATCACCCGATTCAGATTCTGACCAACTTCGTTTGTGGTTTCCAAGGCAGCGAATAGATTTTCCAAAGCTCAGAACGAGCGAAACTTAGAACGGGCTATCACAATTAAATGCGTATACAACATTTCGTGTCTCTGCTGTTAACCGTTGTGGAGTTCCCTGGTCAGGAGCCAACCTGGAGTTCAGCAACCATGTCATAGTAAAACTTCAAACCGGCTATCATAATAAAATGCATATACAAAATTTCGTGACGTTGATTGTTGAAGAGTTCCTTTTATCTGGAACTTATCCTGGATGTCGATTCAGGTCATGCTTACCATAAAAATGCATTATCATCGGAACTGAACCAGCATGCAAAAATTCAACTCCAAATAGTATAAGAGGATGCAAGATTTGACCTAAACAAACATACATACAGATAAACATAAGAAGTTAAATAAAAGCTTTTAAAAAGCTGTTCAAAACTCAATTTTAAATGATTTCTATTCTCTATTCATGCTCTATTCATTACACCATCACAAAAGAACATTACAATATCGCATGGAATACCGCCACCTAACAATACTCTCATATAAAAGAACTCGGGACAAAGCTCTCACAACCCGCCAGAAACGAAACCTACGCTACGTGAGATCTAGCAATTCAATCCGAGAGAAAACCGAGCCTTTTCTGTGGATATTTTACTTTTTATAACTACGACTATTTTACGACGTGCTTTCCAACCACTATGCGAAATAAAATTCTTTAGTAGACGGCCTTACCCTACAATGACCTGAATAAATAGCAAGATAAGATGCATTAATTGTGGACAAAACTCAGGGAGTTGATGCAAAATCATATTAATTCATGAATTTATTTTAGGACGTCGTTACTAAATAGGTCGTTGAGCTGACGGCCAGCAGTGTAAAGTAAAATTCATCAATATTCACAGGTGTTACAAATTTAATGTTTGTCGTATGAGGTAGTGCTGGCCTCTGGTGTCAAAGTTTCTCAAGCCGCCCGAGGGCATCTGACAAATTTAATGATTCAATGGGTCATATATCAATAATGGACAATGGTCAATATGGGACAAGATCAAGAATTCGAATATCTATTCTGCTTGTAATAAACCTCATTTAAAAGGTTTTAATTTGATGGGAGATTATTCGACCTTTTCGTAATGAGGACAGGGCCAAATTCACTGTGGAAAGTTTCGGGGGCTGTTTCAAAAATAATACTGACGAAAATTGTTTATGCCCTCAAATTTATTTTACTTTTAAACTTCCTTTGTTAGGTCTGTTAATGAGGCATTGAAACAACAAACTCAAAACTTCAAAAGTATTGTAAAAAAAAAACTTCTACTCAAAATAGGTCAACAATCAACAAGTTTCATCTCCAGTAGGTATAAGTAATTTAGAATTATCTTTAGGAACGAGATAACCATGTAATTTATTTGTTTTGAGTTCTCAATATTTCTGCTCCGTTGCAGGCGCCATGGTCAGTGCAAACTGATGTTCTTACGAGCGGGTAGTTTAAGCAGACATATCGCGCTACCACACGTTTTTGTGGTCAATTATAGTGCCCTTAAACATATTAATTACTCTCTAATCTGTGATGGCACCCCTGTCATCATAGTCACTTGAACTTCGAAATTTAGTTTTTTATTATAATTCTAATGTTAATGACTATGACAGTTTAAAATCTCATATGTAACTTTTTTCTTATTTTCCTTTTCATTCCACATTCAGTCTCATCATCAGAAGAAAGGAGTTCTTTATTGGTCCATACCAGCGCACAAATATAGTATCACAAGTGGCAGTCGTATTACAACATCGATGCCCAAGACATTTTATGTATATAGATGTAATGTAATGTTCCCCTCCAGTGTCTTGTTGTCTAAGGAGGGCGCTAGGAAGGGGTCGTCTGGTAGTAGCACCACAGACGTTGGTGTCACTATAATATTGTACTAAAGAAACCGACTACACTTGGTTCGACAGTATTTCTCATTGCATTCTACCCTCACCTCCAGTATCCGATCGTCAAAGGAGGGTGCAAGAAAGAGGTCATCACCCCTGGTCCCGCCCCAGAAGTTGGTACCGCCCATGAACGACGGGATGTTCAGCACCACGATGCCCTGCAGTTCAGGGAGTGGGATCCTCTGGCCGTCGCATTCTAACTGCACTCGCTGGCCTAGATGCCTGCACATGAACAAGAAATACTCAGGCGTGTTGAGAGTTCTCCAAAAAGGTAGATGAAATAATTGATCAGTCCAAAAATTTACTTTGAATGGGTGTAAATACCGGACACACAAAAAATAAACAGAAGAATAGAAAACCTCCTCCTTTTGGAAATCTTTTAAAAAGAATGGGCAATAAAATGAAAATGTTTTTTTTTGTTGGGTTAGTAATATTGACAAAAGAAACTTTGTTGAAAACTACCTAGTTTCTGCGTGTGAACACATTTATTTTTTATTTTTGTGCAATACAATTATTGATATTAAATGATTTGTCTACTCAACGATCTATGTTTTAAAATAGGTGGGTAAATAAGGTGGGCATAACTTGTTGCCCACTTTAGTAGTTTTGTCTGAATATTGCCACCCATGAATCGCGTTGGTACTTACTGTAGTTACGTGTATGTAGTACTTACTGTAGTTACGTGTATGTAGTACTTACTGTAGTTACGTGTGTGTACCTACTGAATAAATAAACTTAGTGCTAGCTTTTCCCCTCACCTGTAAGTCCTGTTGACCCACTCCTTCGACCCTAGCACTCCATACCACATGTAGTTCCTGGCCCTCGACCTGCACTTCTCCGGGTGTTCCTCCCTCTTATTGTGGAAGTCCAGCGTGATCTTCGCGTCGATACCGATACCGAAGTAGTTGTTCATCACAGCCCGTTCGTAGAACCCTTCCAGTAGCGTGTCATCAGGGTCCATCAGAGGACTAACAGCGGCGCAAAGAGCATCAGCATTTGCCAGAAGACATTGCGATATGAAGCCCTGGGTTACATGAGGCCAAGCCGGTAGTTGTACAAGAGGGTTGATGATGGGCAGTTTTTTGGCCTTCTCGCTGGCTTCTGATTTAGATCCTCCAATGTTGCCGCCTTCGCCCCATATCGAGGACACTGACGTGGATAACCTGCTTTTGAAAAATGTTTGGTGTAATCAACAGATCTCAGCTCAAAACCTAACAACCTTAGTATATACTAAGCAAAAAATTTGGAATTCAACCGCGGTGGAATTATGGTATTTCGCGTATTTCTGTGCGGTTCTGCTAAATCGGTTCAAAATCTTTTTAGTGGAATTCGCAGCTGAATTCCTACTATAGCTACCTTTAACTTTTATTTATTTTAGAAAATGTCGGGAAGATCCCAAAGCTCTAGAAATTCACCGGCTTCCGAGAAAAGGCCAGCTGTTATGATAACACTCTGAGTGACAACCAGTGTATCGAAGCGAGCTCCGCCACTCCGTGTAATGTAAGCAAGAGCAACATCATTACAGATTCAATCTCAAAGAGCTCGTTATATTGGTCGGTGGACTTATAGCGGCCTAACTAAATACAATTATGTGATATTATTTTGCTATCCTATGACATATTTTTAAATGTGTTATTATATCTTATCTATACTTACATAATAAAACATAAGACTGCGTATTGTCTGTTAGTCAGTCAATTCAATAGGTCACTGTACTGTTTTATAAGTAGATTAATTTGATGGTGATTATAGAAAATGCCTAATGAGAGATCGAAATTGATGAAGGCGCACTCAATTAGACCTTACCATTTATCTAAACATCTTGACTGGACCCTTCACTTTTCTCTACCTTCCGTGAGATAAAAGTAAATGTTTCAACTTACTTGTCTGGTTCCCCCGGCTTGAAGAGACTTCCACATGATATCCTCCTCGTGGCCGCCGGTGAACAGCTCAGGAACTTTCCATATTCAGGGTCAGACCCTAACAGCTTCGGGTTATCAGACTGCCTCCTCTCCCTAGTGGTCCCTATAGTATTTGGCTCTGGCGAGTTCACGCTCAGCGTATCCGTCCCTTGGTCGAAGATATCACTTAACACTGAAGCCATTCTACTTGCACAAGCTTTTATACTCTTCTTCTCATCACTGTGAGACGGCGAGGGCGGTTCTACGACAACACTGACTTGAGGAAACTCCAGCGTCTGCTTTCTGCCTTCCTGTGTGTTTCTTATCGGCGACTCTAATTTAGGTCGCGGGTCTAATAATGAGTTCACGGGAACGTCGTCAAGTCTCAACGACTCTTCGGTGGTACGCTGTAAAATACTCTTCAGACTGTTGTCGTCAGGAATGCGTTTCTTCAAGCTCTTCCGAAATTGTCTCTTAAAAGATTTCCTAGCTATATCACTACCTTCTTCGAATTGCGCTAAGCTACAGTACTTGATTTGTTCCTCTACTTTCGTTGCGTTTTCGATATAGAATACCCTATTTTCAAATCCGAATTTCTCCGCTTTCGCTTCCGTGTCCTTCTGTTTCCTTATTTTTGATATGTATTTCTTCGTCGCTTCGTTGTTCTTCTGTAAGCTGGGGTTCCGGCTGTCCATTGTGATATCCGACGCCGTGTCCGACGTGAACAGCGTCGTATCGTCAGTATACGTTTCGTTCTCGCCGTTCTTTCCCATCATGGCCATCAGCACTTCCTGTCCTAGCATGGAACTGATATCGTCCATAATAGATTCTCCGTGTAATGTTTCCGAGTTGGCGTAGGTGTCGTCGGGCGAGTCAATGTGCCCAATGACGCCGCCCTCTTCCATATCTCCGGGCTTCCCGTCTATGATTTCCGATATTAAACTATAATCGCTAATGTTGGACCCTTCTGAACTACTAGCATCTATCTCCAAATCTACACTAGAGAGCCGGCGGTCGGGCGTGCAGTTGCCGCTGGCGGGCGTGTCTCGCGAGCTAAGCTCCTGGTAAAGCACTTCGTCCGTATACGGTTTGTCGATGTCTATAATGGTCAATTGGTCCGACTCGTACGTGTCTCCCAGTATAGCCGAGTCTCGCTTGTCACTGTCGTCAGAAACAACTAGATTGGGTATGGTGAGGCTGCTGCTGTTGGTTCCCCTGTCCGTGTCTGGCCGCAGGAGGTTCCTGCAGGAGCTGGTGTCACACGATGAGAGGTTGGACAATGAGAGGCGGTCTTGCGGTGACGTGGAGCTGGTTTTGCTCCGCTCGGCGCGGTCAACGTCCAAGTTGAACTGTTCTGATGGATTTGAGCTTATCAGTTTTGCGATGTCTTCATCGACGTCTGGAATGCTGTGAACAAAGGTATTCTAAGAGATAAGAGGTAAGATATTCAGATACAAGGTGGCCTTTAACCCGTCAATTGTGAGACTCGCACACGTTGTCCCGCACATGTGAGAGTTAGGAGCATGGGGACAAACAGGGTTATTTCCAGGGGGTACCTACCATTGGCAGCGCCCTGTGTGTGAAACCTCCGAAGCGTCTCTATTCTGTTATAAAAATGCTAGTAGCTTGGTGGCCCATTTAACAGTTTATGTTAAAAATTAAGGGAGAGAAATAAGTGGGATCCCGTGCGTAGAAGACCCGTGGTCACTCGTTACGTTATAAGCGCAAGCGAACCGAGCGCAATTTTTACACAAGTTTTTAGGAAAATATCTACAAAACAAAGGATTGTAATAGTTTTCTTTAGTGGATATATGAGAACGGGCAATTGTAATAGGCTAACGATGATGATGATGTTGATGATATACTGTCAAAGCTAGGCTTGATGGCTCACTTTTCAGGATGCATAGAGGCCGCAGAGACTGCGGAGGCGGCGGAGGAGCGCCGGCTGTCGGCGAAGGCGCGCGGCACCGGCAGCGACAGCTCCGCCATCGGCGCCGGCGCCGGCGCCGCGGCCTCGCCCGCCTCCGTCGTCGTCGTGGTATCACACGATTCTGATTCATGCGATACAACCTGGAAATTGCTCAATAGTTCAATAACCATTATATCATGAACCTCGATGCAAAAATACTGGTATTAGTTTGAAGCCTTTGTCCGTCTGTATGTGTGTATGTCTATAGCATCGTAGCTTCATAACAGATGGACAGATTCCAATGCGGTTTTTTTAATTTTGAAGCTGTATGGTTTGCTGGATGGTTTTTGCTTTGTGTGGATGAAATCGGTGCAACCATTCCCGAGATAATATTAAACAAGTTTTGTTCATGTCTGTTTTTAGAAATTTCTTCAAAAGTGATTTTTGTTTATAAGCTATGATAATATTATATATGTATGGAAACTTGCTTGTGCTTATTCCTAATGTGAAAACTTGTGAAAGATGAAGACTATAACACCAACTCTACGAGAAGAACAACGGCGAAAAATCTTGGAAATGACAGGTTTTTTCTATTTTTAGTATTGTAACTATTATTTATTTTTGTTGGTTGGTGGATCTGTTGCAGAGTTGTGGAACTTTACCTGAGGGTATACCAGCGTGAGCGTGCGCACGAGTGCCCGGAGCGCGCGCTTCACGCTGTCCGCGCGGGTCGCCAGCGCGCATCCGCGAGCCGCCCAGTTCATCTGCTCCTGGAAACATGGCTTTGTTCAGTCTACCTTCATGTGCACAAGTAAAGCAGGGTGTCCGGCGAAGCGATCGCTAGGGATCTTTCACAGATTGAAAGTTAGAGTGACGCGCATCATGCGTGGCGCTGTTGCCAATTTTTTTTTCAAGATTTGGTCCTTCGAGCCGATGGCGCCAGTTATTAAACCTATGTATCTAATTTTGAATGAATAATTAAGCACACCTTTTCAGTCTTTTCGATGCTGCCCTTTTCGGCAGCGGGTTGCGTTTCAGGCTCACTGTCGCTCGTCGTCTCAAGCGGTTCCCACGATCTGGGTAAATAGAGAATTTTCAAAAATTACGGCTTTCTCGAATTAACATTAGAAACAAAACCCACCTCACTATAACGTAGGTACCTACAGTAATAATAACTGATTTGTGACAAAAACTACAAATGTTCTGGAGCTATGAGATTATGTAAGTCAACACACGAGTTACAGCAATATATTTCAAGAAGGTAGGTAGAAATAAATAAAATAAGAGTTGAACCACAGAATAAATAATAGTACAAAGTTGAACATAGAATTCCAACCTTAAAGTAAAAAAAAATAACGGCGGGAATGAGAATTTACGGCAGTGTTATCACTAGTTATCACGCTTCTAGCTATAGATAGAGCGATAATTCTCGAGCGTTTATAATAAATTTTCTTTGCAATCCAACTAAACGGGGTTCGATCCTCAGCCCAATCACTTTTAAAAAGTTTATGTGGATCGGAGGGCAAGTTAAGTCGTCGCGTCGGTACCGGTTGTTAGCAATGTAAAGCAGTGCAGTTGTTAAGCCAGATCAGAAGCCCTTGGGAATAAACTCTGACATCAGAGGCGGCACAATCTATTGCGAAATATATTCATAAAGATATAGCTAGAGTCAGTAAAGGGTGAACACTTACTTGCACCTTGCGTGGTCGTGCGCGAGGTGCGCGCGCGCATGCAGCAGCAGCGACACGGCGCGGCGCAGGCGGTGACCGGCGCGTGCCGCGCCGCCCCCCGCGCGTTCCGCCGCCGCCGCCAGCCGCAGGCTCCCCTCGCGGAGGGACGAGCTCGCCAGGCAGCACATGTCGCCCGCCTAGCACAACAACACAACTCATTTACTTCAAACAAGTGAAAGCTACGAACTTGTCCATCTAATTCCTAAAACCTCGTATCATCGTCATGGTTTAAACCATCTTCAGACGTGGTGCAATCTGAGCATTAGATTTCTGATGCGAGCAGCAGCATCTCAAAGCTCTTATAGTTACCCACCTCTGGCAAAAGTCAAACTCGTGACGTCCTATATAAGTGGTGATGGAGACCCATTTAACAGTCTGCAATCTGTATAAAAATACAATGAATACAACGGTAAAAGTAGAATCGCAATTGGACGTCATACGGACGCCTGTTGGCGTTTCGGAGTCAGATGTCCATCATGATGAGCAAAATTAGAAGTAAACGGCGCGTTGCAAGAAGGAAGAAGCCTTGGTTGCGGTACATCCATGAGTGGATGAGTATTCATCGTCATCATAAGCATATGCTAGTCCACTGCTGGACATAGGCCTCTCCTAATGCACGCCACTGAGCTTGGTCTTCAGCTCTCCTCATACATTTTCCAGCCGCTTTTCGCAGGTCGCCACTCCACCTGGCCACAGGGCGCAGGGCGTCTTATATTACGTTTGCCTAAACGTGGTCTCCACTCAAGAACTCGCTTTTAGCGATAAGTCCGCCCGTTGTACTTTAGTTATAAGATTGTTCCTATTTGGTGTAAATTGGAAACTGGTGTACAATAAAGAATTATCTATCTATCTAACTCTACCCCAAAGGTTACCGGCTCTTCGGAAAATGTGACCAGCCTACTAGTTTGCTTATTATTTGAGCTATGTCGGTTATCTTGGTTCTCCGTCAGGTATCTTCATTACAAATCTTGGCATTCAGGGAAACTCCAAGCAATAGCTCCACAGCTCGCTGAGCGACTTAAATTTGATGAGTATTGCCAGCGTCGAACATCTTGTTTTAGCTTGGCACAAAGACTGCGAAACATTTGCTGAACTGACAGCCAACCTCCAGGGCACCACTACCTATAGAAGAAGAATTAATATACCTGCATGATGTCGTGCAAGTTCTTCAGCAGCGAGTTCTCTTCGCACAGGTCGGGAGGCGCGGGCGGCGGCGGCGGAGCGGACATGGACCTCTCGAACGTCATTATTGACCACCTCGTCAAGAAAAAAAATACAGTAAAAATTGGATAAAAAGCGCTACACGAAGTGGTTAGAATGGTCAAGGAGTATGAAAGCCGTCATCCCAACTGGCCCACCCAATTACCACGCTAGCTCAACTTGGCCAGTGGATCATAACCTATGATACCAACTGGGTGGATGTCACAATGCTGGATTAAGGCTTCTGTCAGAGACTGTACGAGCCATGGTTACACTATGGCACTTTCTAAAAGAAACTTGAGTTCCGACAATAGGATAGAAACTTAATAGGGTTATGATGATAGTAATGCTAATAGGTGTAGTGTGGTGTATTGCTGTCATTATCACGTGCGCATATTTCACGATCAATGGAGCGGGAAGCAAACGTCGTGCTGTCAGCCGAATAAGTAGAATTTGTGATGTGTGCGCTACCGAGCTAAGTGGATCCCTTGGAGGTAGGAGACGCCACAGAGCCGCTGAGGGTTTAGGTACCTGTCCAGCATCTTGGTGGAAGCGCGCTCGTAACGCTCGATGAGCTGTTGCAGGTTGGCGGCGTCGTCGCAGGAGGCGCCCCAGCCCAGCACGCGCGCTAGGTCGTTGCCAGTGCCGAGAGGAAGCACCGCCGTTTGAACTTGACGCTATTTGAAGAAAGAAAAAGACTTAAGTTCAAAAACTAATACCCGACAACGGTCGGGTAAAAATAGCCTATGACACTCTTGTGATGAAGACGAATCGATTGATCACTCGCTCCGATTTTAACAAGCGAGTCGCTTGTTAAAATCGGACTAAATTTTTAGTTAGAACACATAACCCTACCTTTGTTTCACTGTAGGCGGGTAACAAAATATTTGCCTATCACCTCTATACATGAAGACGAATCGATTGATAACTCGTTTGCCAAAATCGGACCAATACGGGCGACGCTATGGTGGAACATCCACATATATACATA
This sequence comes from Alsophila aescularia, assembly GCA_946251855.1. Taxonomy (NCBI): domain Eukaryota; kingdom Metazoa; phylum Arthropoda; class Insecta; order Lepidoptera; family Geometridae; genus Alsophila; species Alsophila aescularia. The sequence goes on along the minus strand of OX276379.1, from coordinate 28,628,337 downwards.
AATACATACATACATACATACATACATACATATACTGTTAAACTACCCTTCCCTTGCTTCGCCGTAGTCGAGTAAAAAATAAAAACGATAACTATAATATACTTCTTACTAACCTATAAATATAGGTACCTAGCACAGACCATATGTAACTAGCTATTTTTTTATTCTGAAAAGAAGCATCGTGACTGGTACATTCTTTTCAGTGAGGGAGAAAGACGGTGTCCTGTACTAGAATGTTACGCTTCAGGCGTGGGTTCATAAATCTGCTCCTTGTCAAAATAAGAAACAGTTACCAAAATAAAACAAAACTATGGCTGTTAGAGACGGAAAAAAACTACAACGATAGCACTTTCCTTCATCAAAACTATGGCTGTTAGAGACGGAAAAAACTACAATGATAGCACTTTCCTTCATCAAAACTATGGCTGTTAGAGACGGAAAAAACTACAACGATAGCACTTTCCTTCATCAAAACTATGGCTGTTAGAGACGGAAAAAACTACAACGATAGCACTTTCCTTCATCAAAACTATGGCTGTTAGAGACGGAAAAAACTACAACGGTAGCACTTTCCTTCATCAAAACTATGGCTGTTAGAGACGGAAAAAACTACAACGACAGCACTTTCCTTCATCAAAACTATGGCTGTTAGAGACGGAAAAAACTACAATGATAGCACTTTCCTTCATCAAAACTATGGCTGTTAGAGACGGAAAAAACTACAACGATAGCACTTTCCTTCATCAAAATTCTACTACTTGTACTATTATTTATTCTGTGCCATAGCTATTTTCCGTGTTTCAATAACAAGTAAAACAATTTGGCTATAAATTCGGGAAAGCAGCGATCGCGTGACGCCTTGTCGTGTTTCAGGCATTATCATAATTGGGATTGAATACAAAAACAAAAAGTATAGCTTACCTACTAAAATGAATCAAAACACGCGTCCTAAGTTCTTATATGCTTCGAAATAGATTTCGTATTTTGCCTTATATTGTGTGTTGGCAGATAATATCACGTGACCACATCCGGAATTAAGAAATTCAAAAGTTATCGACGTAGAGTACGTAATAAGTAAAAGTGGCAATGGGCAAGCCACATACTGTGTACATACAAGTATGTGGATTGCTGTAACTAACCTAACTGATAACCATTGGGAAGATCTTCCGGTTCTATCGGTTTGGTTAGGTTAGGTTTGAAATATTGTAGTATTTTCTTATAAATTGTCGAAGAACTTATACTCGCAGATGAATTTTGATATAACAGACCCATTATGTAAGAACCATAGACCACATACATACATACATACATACATACATACATACATACATACATACATACATACATACATACATACATACATACATACATACAGTGAGGCAGGTTTGTAGAGTATAACCAGACTCACTGTGTGTATGTGGTCTATGGTGCTTACATACTGGGTTGTGGTCTTGCTTTTGTGGACTATGAGAAGGCCTTTAACTCCGTTGAAACCTGGGCGGAGCTGAATTTTTTGCAGCGTTGTCAAGTGGACTGGCGATACATAAAGTGCTAAGGTTTCTCTATGACGCCGCGGATATGAGTATCCAAGTACAAAACCAGCAGTCTAAACATATCCAACTGCGGAGGGGATTGAAAGAGGGGGATGTTATATCCCCGAAACTATTCACTAATGCCCTGGAAGATATGTTCAAGACTCTGGATTGGAAAGGATTAATATCAATGGCGAGAACATCTCACACGATTTGCCGATGATATAGTCCTAATGGCGGTGGAGTCGCTGCAAGACTTGCAAAGTATGCTGACCAACCTAGATAATGCTTCTCGACGCATCGGTCTCGGAATAAACATAGATAATAACAAGATCATTTTTAACGATCTTGTGGACCCGGAACCGATTGCAGTCAATAGTGTACTTTTGAAGTTGTCAGAAAATTTGTTTACCTTTAGTAAATATTGCAATTTGGTGAGAACAACTTTGAGAAGGAAGCTAACAAAAGAATTCAGCTGAGCTGGGCAGCATTCGGCAAGCTTCGTCAAGTCTTCTCGCTGTTCATACCGCAGTGTCTGAAGACAAAAGTCTTCAATCAGTGCGTCCTACCATTCATGACCTACGTAGCCGAAACGTGGACACCCACGATCAAACTAGTCCACAAATTTAAGCTCGCTCAGCTCGAGCTATGGAAAGAGCTATGCTTGGAGTTTCGTAATGAAGATATCCGACGGAGAACCAAGGTGACCGAAATAGCTAAAAGGATAAACAAGCTAAAGTGGCAGTGGGCTGGTCACATTTCCCGAAGAACAGATAACCGTTGGGGTAGACGAGTTCTCGAGTGGAGACCACATTTAGGCAAACGTAGTGTAGGACGCCCTGTGGCAAGGTGGAGTGACTACCTGAAAAAAGTGGCTGGAAGACAATGGATGAGGAGAGCTGAAGACCGAACTCAGTGGCGTGCATTAGGAGAGGCCTGCGTCCAGCAGTAGACAGATGTAGGCTGATGATGAGACCCATTACAAAGATATAATTATGTGGGCGGGTTACTTACCTTGGGATTATATTTTGCACAAAAAGATGCATTCTTACAAAACACTCAATATTGGTTAAATTTCAGGACAATAAAATAAACAAATGCGTTCATTTGAGAAGTAAATAACATTTCAGTAACAATTAAGACAAATATTCAACGATTTGACGACACTTACGGTTAATTAGTGATACCGAAGAGGAACTTACCCTTAAAACTTTTACTACAATTTGTTACGTTTATTCGATGACTACACAACATGTTCGTCATCTAATGGTGTCTTAGAAACGACTATACTTTGTCTTCAGCATAATTATGCGACTTTAAATGACGAACTTGGTACATTTGACGAATGAAATAAAATCAGTATCCGCCTTTTAAGTTGTATAAATTGGGCCCTTTTCTTCGGAAATGTGACGTATTTTTTCTCTGTTATTCAACTTTTAGATGTTGCAACCAAAAAGTTGTATTGATCATAATACGCCTTTTTTTTTGGTGCTTGGGAGGTTATCACGGCCTCCTGCAGCATCACGCTCTACTAACATGCATATCCAGCTTGTCGACCTCCTGCAGCACCCAGCCTACGGAGCCGTCTCCCGAGCAGATCAGCACGCGGATGGGGGCGAAGTGCCGGAACAGCCGGAGCCCGAGCCGCGGCCCGGCGCCGCTCAGCTCGAACACCTGCGCTGGGTTGAGGAGCTGCCTGAAGCGACGCAGGAACTTCACGCCTTGGTTGTCACCTGGAACAAAGTACCTAGTTGACTTCTATTTATGTAAATAGCCCTTTTTGATAAATTAGATTGTGTGGACTTTCGGCGGGAAACGAAGTGGAGACAGTTCTTTTGCTTGAATTTTTATCGCAAACTTGTGTTTCTTCGAGTGTTCATCCACACCAATATATAAAAGTAATATGTTATCTGTTTGTTTGTTTGTTTGGGGAGTAATAGCTGGACGGATTTTGATAAAATTAGGAATGGAGATAGCTTATACCCTGGAATGACATTTAGGATACTTTTCATCATCATCATCATCATCATCAACCCTCACTTGGGTGAAACTGTGGGGTGCAGCTAGTATGTAATATTGGTGGAATATTAACCACTAGTGGCTCTTGAGCTGTAAACCTCGCGAGTCTGTCTTTGCATAGCTTTAAACTGAATCTGCGCTCCTTAAAACAATAAACTGAGAGACATTAAAATTTGTTAATATGGGCCCCAAATCCCCGCCATTTTGAAATATGTCGAAATTTGAAATAACAAAAAAAAAAATTATCGTCCTTGCCCCCCGTGATTCAGAATTCTTCGATAACTCAGTTGTCGATCGATATGGTATTATTTATTCTGTGGATCCGGTTTGAAATCGATCAATTCAATAGATTTTTCATTCACAATACCGAATCGAATCGATGCGGTTCGTTATCGAAAGGTTCTGAATCGGGGCTGCTCACGAAATTACACGAGAATCAGTTGAGAAATGCAACCTGTAGAGGAGAACAGCCGACATCCGCCGGATATACGAAAGCATTTTTGCCCAAGCTGAAACGGAGACGCTTCGCGCTCGCTCGCTCAGTTAGGTGTTTAATAATACAAGTGTGGGTATATACGTGCAAATGATATATACGCGGAAAACCGTGCCATTTCGAATTCTCTCCGGAACTCCCTAGGAAGTTTCAGTAAATCTACACCACTTTACTGAATCGTGACTTGACTAGACCTTTGATTACCTGACTGACTGGGACTCGACATTACAACTATTTATTGAAAAATAACATACAACTTTTTATGTCTCTTAACATTCATTTAGCCAGGATTGACACTAGTCCTGAGGAGCCAAACAGTAAAAAATAGCAGGTTGTAAAATTTAAAAAGTAAGTCGAATAATATACAAACGCAGATTCGAATCTTGGTTGGTAGCAGGAGGTCCTCAATATTCGTTTTTTTGAGTTTGTTTTACCTTATCTCTGAGATTACTGAATTATTTTGGATGATTCTTTTTTTAGTGTTAAGTGTACCAGCCACCTCCAGACTGGTCCCATATTTCCATATTAACTTCATCAAAGGTTCAGTAAAGCTGCTTTGTAGTCATTTGAAATCATTGTTTCGCTCTGATCGCGATGTTTAGTTCTGTGACACTGGGTAGGCACAGTAATATTTGGTCTGAGGTAGGCACATGTCGAACTCTGCGACACGGGTACGTTTTACGAAGACAGAAAGCAATAAACATTTAAAATGTTCAGAACACTCGGCTCATTATTCGAGATCACAAAAGGAGGAGGTTCTATGTTCGACGAATAAAAAAAAAATGAGGGAAGACCCAGGTTGGTCCCATATAAATTATATCAAAATTGGATCAGTAGTTTTTTTAGTTATTAGTTAATCCATTTGCAGTAATTTTTTTGTACCATGGTATTCTGTACAGCGTACATTGCAATCAAACAAGTGCAATGTACCTGCATTTCCAATACTCTTTAAAAAGTAGCTACAATTATTGCACCGTAACCACAGCGCAACTTACATACCTAAATGAAAAGGCAACATTCATCTGATGTATTGCTGGGGTCATACTTCATATTTTGTTCAATCACTTTGAGTTTTTATCTCCTACGAGTACGAGAGCTCGAAAGAAAAAAACAGATGGTTTTAGGGGCACGTGAATAAAATATTCTGAGTACGAGAGCGTATCAACCAAGGCCTCAAGTCTGCTAGCTATAAAGCAAGTCGATCGCATGAAAATAGCTAATTTTGACCAGTCGCTTGCTACGCGTGCGCACGCGCAGTATGCGCATGGTAGCTTTATCACACGCGAGCAAGATATACCTAGCGGCACGTAAGTATAGCAGTGAAGGAAACGTGGCGGGGATCTTGGCACAGTCAAAGTTTATATAATGTGTTAAAATGTTGAATACTTTTTATCCCGAAAACTGACTGTCAAGATCCTTGCCACGTTTCGTTCACCGCTAGACTTACGTGCCGCTAGGTATAGTAGTTAGTACCCTCGCTATTGGTATTGTTACGAGCTGGGGTTCGGATAAAATAATTGTACGCTAATTACACCAAAAAAATAACACCTTTATTCGAAAAACCACAAAAAGAAATTAATCCAACAAATAATGCTCAAACACTCTTTAAACTTGACTGTACACTCTTATCAATTATCACTGAATACTCGCTTCGAATCACTTTGATCGTTTCGTTTCGTCAGCCAAATCAGTACTGTGCCAGGCAGTCGATGCGCGCTCTATTTATACCGCGACCGACGTTTCGAGAAGGTACTCATAACTACTCGTATGTACTAGTGGTAGTGGTAGTGGTGTTGAGTTGCCGCGCCGCGCCTGTAGGTACTTAAGGCCGGCGGCACCTTTGATGTCGCCGCGCCCGTAGGTATATACCTACCGCGCGCTCTGGAAACTTCTGTAGGTACCTACGCTCTACTAGTGTGTTCCAGAATGTTCCTTTAAATGTAGGTATTGCGTCATTTTAGTACCTACTGTTTTTTTAAGAATCGACCGGCGTAACAGTATCAATTCTGTTGTTCAACTCACTAAACTTAACTAAACTAAAGCTAAATTTATTTTATTTTAGTGATTCCTAAAACTGAATCAGTTGTTCATTAAAACTAAACTAAGACATCATTGTGGCAGGACTAATTTTATTTGACAATTACTAAATTTCATTGTTAGTGTTGTCTACATTCATTTCAATAATGTACGAATGTAATCATAAATCTTCGGTTATTGGTTGTGAGCCAGTTGTATAGACTTTTTCATAAGCCGCTATGCGCATGCGCAATCGATTGTTTCGAACAGTGTGGGAGATTTGAAGTGAAATTTCTTTAAAAATTACTCCGAAACAAACGGGTACCAGGTTTAAATGTAGACCATCACGAAAAGGGATCAAATCAGCAAAATTAATGTTTTTGTGATCGTTAATTTGCTATAACTCGCGTTTAAGGTGGGTAGCGTATTGATTCGGGTAGGAAAAATAATAATACCAAAAGTGGCCGCAGCACCCGGAAAGACCGTAATAAAATAAAGAATTGGAAAGAAGTAGTTCTGGAGCTCTCAACGGTACCCAGCACAGAGCGAACCAAAAGAAACTAGTACATTTATGAACTGGAAATCTGGTTATATTTCAACGGTCATGCATGCGCATAATGGCAGTTGAAATGGTTTCTTGTGTAATCTTCGGAGTGTGACATACATGAATAATTGTCTACTTTTTTTTTTACATAGCGGCTGACAAAAAGGTCTATTGTAATCTGTGGAATGTGACACACATCGCTACTTTTATGAGTTGCCAAACGTTACCTAAAAATTGTGGTTTTCGTACTATTTTCGTACAGTTATATTACCATACCATACATACCTAAAGTAAGTAAGTAAGTAAGGAGTTATTCATACCTCGGCTCCAAACTGTACTTTTAGCCGCGGCAGAAATCTTGCATGTGGATATTTACAAATATAAACAAAACGATTAAAATATACTTCATAATATTTTCTTGCTGAAGGATATTTTGATGATTTGAATTTTATAACTTATATTCTCTAGATTATTCTCTATCACATTCATACTATTTTATCCTTTTTTTACTACTAACGAAATAAAATTAAAAAATTTGCAAGTAGGGTACAATAAATTGGTAACAGTTTTGTTACCAAAAATATGATTTAAACTACAATGAATTCTACCACTCCAGTAAAATTTTTGAATACAAGGCCGCTTTATTACTTTTTCTTTAGTGTTTGTTACCATAGGTTCCAAAAAAATAGGATAATGAAATAGGTTTTAGGTTTTCTATTCCCATTTTATCATAAAAAATGATTAATAGCTTATCAAGAGCTCAATCAGGAAATACTTAATTGTCTGATTTTGGGTTTCTTTTCAAAAAAGTGTATTTACGTATAGGTACTTGGAGTACTAAAAAATATTTAAAAAAAAAATATGGGGACATCCCAAAATGCGCATTACATTGTACTATTTATTTGTAACTCCCCATGCGATGAAGATTAACAGAAGCTCACAGATTTTTAGTGAGCATGGCAGGTATTTCCAAAAATAACATCAAATACATATAAAAACTGTGATCCTTTTTGGAAAACCAGTCCATTGTAGGGACAACGGACGGTTTTAGTAAAAATTAATACTGGCAGCACTGCAACAAAGGTCCATATATTGTACGGCCCATAATTGGCGAATAAATAATATACAGCCAAGAATTTTACGAATATTATGGTGTGGTGCCTTCACACTCCTGCGAGTACGCCAAAGAACAAGAATGTGGATGGCATTTTTGTCTACTTATGGTTTTTATACATTTTCATTTCTTGCCGAGTTTTCGTCACTAATGTGGTGTCAATACACTTTTATACGTAAACTAATATAAAACATGAACAGAGAATAGAAACATACCACATAACTAAACTGAGTAACTAAAATCAATTAAGGTGTGTCAAACTAACATTTAGTTTAGTGCATTGTTACCTGCTTGGAACAGGACTAAACTTAATTTTAATGTAGTTTAGTTTGTAACAACCGAATTGGTACCAGTGGCTCACTATTGAGGCTCGATCGCGGTTCGATAGGCTGCTATCGATAGATTTTGACTAAAAACCACACTAATGATATTTTGACGCCGATGCTTGATTGAAAGCTATTATCAATTATATTTCAGTGGCACAACTCAACGAGTTCTCGGAAGCTGTAGAACAGCCGTGATACTTACTGCGTTGCTTTTGATATAAAACTGAGATAGTGTTGATTTAGCAGACTACCAAAACACTATAGATAGTCCAATCGCAGAGGTATCGCAGTGGCATGGCTTTTTTGTCAATAGCTAACAGACTTGAACCCAGGTCAATGAATAAATCCCTGTCTCGTAAGATAATCTTACGAGTAGAAGTACCTAAGTAGGTACTTGTCATTTCTGGCCAAGTGCCACCGGTAATTAGGGTTCCGTATTTCAAAGAACATTTTCTGTAGCCATAGGTAAGCTAATTTTGTACGGTGTTAGAAGAAATTATGAGGGAACAGATGAACATACATACCCTTATACATAAACAACAACAACAAGTGCAAGTTTTTACCGATTTCTGACTTTTCTAGTACTCTAACCTCAGTTGGTCCGGTAGAAAGTAGAAACTTATGATCCATATAAAAAACATGAACGATAGCCACAACTTTTTTTTTTAATATTTTTATAAATTGACTATTTTCTTGATGACTGTATTTGTTTCCATAATCTATGAACGCAGATCAAAACATCTCCAAAAGTTAAAGACAGTCTGCAAACAACGGTTTGCTGTAACTTAGGTACAACGGTCTTCGAGCATATATCCAATATATGGATATATGGATACATATTGGATATATGCTCGAAGACAACGGCCAAGGCCCGTGCCACTAGTCTCCATAATGATTTACTCTCTTGTATACTCGAACCTTGCCGTACCCTCTCACGACTATCCGCACCGTTGTCTTATTCCCAGGTCTGAATAATTCATCGGTTCGTCTCACGTATCCGGGATTACCGGGATTGCCGCGCATCGCTCGCGCGCCTCGCGAGGCAAAGCTTTGGGAGATTACCAACTTTTGTTTGACAGCGTAGATAATTCTCTCACAGCGGTGCACGTGTGAAATGAGGTTATGAACATTGTAGGTTAAATGTGGATGTAAAACACGTATTTTGTGCACGTTTGTGATATGATAACATTCAAAATTTGTCCTTTATTGACACATTTAGCCGAATTCGAAAGGAGGTCTTTTTTGTCTCGTTGTTATCTCACAGCTCTAGGATATCGGATCCAGGAAAAAAGCTTCAGATGGATTTAAAAAATAACTTTACTTCTAAACCAATTTTGAAAAAAGTTATGCGGACCCCTCCTGTCAGATGAAGAGAAAAACATCTCTAGATTGGTAAAGAAAGGTAAAAAAAATTGAGCCCTTGTTTCCTTTCAGCATTTCTCTCTATATGCTATACATTAGGTTTTCCCCACACTGACTAGAAAAAAACTTATCCTTTATCTACAAATAGATACATCAGTAGATATGAATATGACGTAAGACTTATTTCGGATATCCGGTAGTTTCGGATATGGATAGCCAACATCTCTAGTATCCAGAACAATACAGCTTCATTACTTAGTGCTGGGGCTGGGCCGCGGCACTCGCAGCAATAACTACCACTGCGGCGGATACTACGTGTGTGCTTTTGTAGACAGGTACTTCCTTTGTTAACGGATATACACGGAGGAGACAGTATCATAGATTCCTACAAGAGGCCTATGGAAGAAGCTTTTCCAGCTAAGTTTTAGCTTGTTGAAGGCACATTGAAGGTTTGTGTGATGTTCACCTTGATACCAATTTATTGGAGACTAACTATGCCTGCGTAAGATATCCGACGGAGAACCAAGGTGACCGACATAGCTCTTAGGATAAGCAAGCTAAAGTGGCAGTGGGCTGGTCCGCCGGTTATTGTGACTTCACTATAATAGTTAGACATATAGCCTCGTAGACTTTTTTGTGGGTAATGATGAATACTATAAACATGTAGTAGGTACGTTATTGGATGTGTCATAAATAGTTTTCGCAGCGCACTCAAAATAACGACTTTTATAAGCAAATTTTTGATACCTGGGTTACATTATTGCAATTTTCGCACGGATCTCTAAATATTTGAAAAATAATATATGCATCTCATGTTACTTGCTGATAATGTAGCTTTCTACAGGTAAAATAATTTTTAAAATCGGTTCGTTACTTTTTGCGTTTATCCATTACAAACATACAAAAGATCAAATCTTTTTTCATTATAATATTGGTGTAGATTTGTTTCTGTGATGTGTTTACTGCATTTAATTAGTAAAATATTATCTAAAAGCATATTTCATTATCTCTATTTTTACGGCAAATACTACATTACTACTACTAAGCTTTTAATGCATCCACTAGGCATTCATGGATTTAAAGCTTAGCGTGCCTCTTTTAATGCATCCACTAGGCATTCATGGATTTAAAGCTTAGCGTGCCTCTTTTAATGCATCCACTAGGCATTCATGGATTTAAAGCTTAGCGTGCCTCTTTTAATGCATCCACTAGGCATTCATGGATTTAAAGCTTAGCGTGCCTCTTTTAATGCATCCACTAGGCATTCATGGATTTAAAGCTTAGCGTGCCTCTTTTAACAACAGTCACGACATTTATGACAGTTGCATTAACCACCCTTTCTAAATGCCGCATTCATATCTTCAATTAACGATAATTAAGCATTAATCCGTTGGACGCGTTAACCCCGTATCCGTCACTCGCCGCGTTTGAGGCGTGAGTTGGTCAAAATCTATACTATTGATTAGGATAGTATCAGGGCCCAAATTCTGTTAGCTATTAAACCGCAATAACGCAAGTCGATTGCATGTTTTTTTTGGGAAATTTTCTCCTTTACCTCTTAAAAGTGTTAGAAGCGAAAAGTTTAGGGAATATTTCAAAAAATAAAACAAGCGTGAATTTTCGCAAAATTTTCGCGGTACACTTAAAAAAAAAAGAGAAAAAGAGGAAAATTCGAAAAAAACATGTGATTGACTTGCGTTATCGCGGTTCAGTAGTAACAGAATTGGGGCCCTGCTTTCCATTAACAAGTACAGCAGTTAAGCAGCAGCAAAAATCAGCAGTAAGTTTTGGCAGTACTCTAGTAATGCCTATACTTTCACCGTACCTTCACCACACTGCACAGCGAATACCTAAGAGTTTAAGGCGGAGTCAGTCCCGAAATCAGCAAAAAGACGAATTGCAAAACGTCGAGAACGGCTTAATTAAACAACTTTATGCGAACCAAAAAATACTGTCGATAGAAAAGTAAGTATACTACCTACCTAAAAAACCGAACAGGAACTTTCAGAAATGGCTTGGTATCCTTGGAAAAAATCACCGTAGTTTATTATTGTATTTGGTAATGGTTTAAGTATGGTAGAAACGTTTTCTCCCAAAACGCAAATTTCATGGAAATGTATGGCAACCCTTGCAAAAGCTGTGCGGGTGCACTATCCTCTTAAGTAGAGGTGTGAATAACGGCTAGTTTTTTTAACGAGCTATATGCGCTTAGCTACACTTATATAGCCAGCTATTTAAAAAGCTATTGTTATAACGTGAAATTGAACGCCAAGACACGAATCAACGAATGGCGAGACTAACAAACGACTAATACTTCAATAAAAACTGGCAGTTTCTACCGATTTTTAAAACAGCAGCAGTATGCATTTTTACCTTTCAATAAACTGGAATTTTTGACTTTTTGGACTTTTCAATAAAGTTTCATACCTACTATCGCATTACTATTTCTTGCAGACATTTTTTGTTCACTCACAATAAAACTACCCTAACAACAAAGTCTATTTACACCAATGATTTAATATAACATCATTTATTTACACAATAAAGTCAAGTAAAAGGAAATAAAATAAAAGCTACACAATATTTTCATCCTTCAAACTTCACCCACTTTCCATAGGCCGTACCGAAAGCGAGTATTTTGCAAAGTTTTTTTTTTTACAAATGTGTAAGTTCCTTGATCCGTAGAAAAAGCTAATAGCTGTCGCTATAACGTATAACGTACTAACTTCATAGAGCAGAACAGCTAATGTAGCAGAACATAACACTAAATAATTCAACAAACCAATAACATAACTTCGCGTTTTGTACAGTTCGTTTATTTCACGAATCGCATCGCGTCGCGAAGCTACAGTTAAGACTCGTTGTGTTATAATTCAACCAATGAGCGCTCAACGTGTGTTAACGATTAGCTTTGAGGAATTGTATGAATTGAGATTAGCGCCATCTACAATTCATTTCGCATTTATCCCAATCAAATAAATCAATGTCAGGAAGGCGCGTGCGTGCTGGCGGACTAGAGCCATCTATGGATTTTTGAACGTACTAGCTTGTCATGTATGATTGTGCAATATGCTGCGACGTGACTCCCTAGATTTACATATTATAAACGTTAGTTCCTCTTGACACCGCGGTACTTCTTTTGTTGCGCTGAGTCGCGGAATCGCGGACTAATTGTCGAATAATGATAAAGAAATGAGATGTAAGTAAACAAAATATGGTTATAACATTAGCGGATTAATTTATTCTATTTTATAACGACTACAGTTATTTATAAATTTAACGTTATAATAAGAGCTATGTATTATATTAACCACCTCTACTCTTAAGTGTTTGCAGCTGCATCGTGATCGAAGCGTGAAGCTTGCATTCCTCAACAAGCGGAAATAGATGTAACGCGAGAGGTTGTTTGGAAATAGTTGAAATGGAGTGATTGACGCAGGAACCCAGTGTTGTAGAAGAACATGCCAAATAATGCACATGGGTAAATACATTACTGTGTGCATTCTTCGGCATGTTCTCTTTGACTATTGGTAAGTCTGTGACATATCGGGAACATTAATTGCGAGTCATTTTCTATAATATTTACGGGTGGTTCCGTCGCATAAGCCGCTGTAAGGGTATGCTTTTGTGGCGTGCTGCCAAATTGTGTAACTGGGCGGTATTTTTTTAGTACGTAGGTACCTATCTACATGAGATTTGAAAATAAATCTCACCAATAATCATTAATCAATTGATTTTTGTCACAAAACCCGAGTTTCATTTGGAGATACTGACACCGAGAAGTTGAGGGCAAAACTTCTAAGTCCAAACCAATGAGCTAGGTTAGTATTTCTACGTAGGTACCTCCCTACGCACTAAGTTAATAAATGTTTCACACCTACCACCGTGACAGAAAAGAATAACTAGGGTGGCGCTTCTACCGCATATTCTAATCGATTATGTTATAAATTAATTTATAGGTATACCTAACTATTGAATTATTTATGCGCCACTGGATCGACATCATTTGGAATTCCATAGGAAATCCCCTTCGATCATACAATCAACTCCGTTAAAAATTAAATTGACAAGAAACAATGGCTAGAAGATAAGCCATGTTTTTCGGAGTTGGTTGTTTGCTTGAAGGGGATTTCCTATGGATATTAGTTAACCAGTAATAAAAATGAAAGTGCGTCCTACGGTGCCGAAACTTGTACACTCACGGTCAAACTAGTCCACAAATTTAAGATCGCTCAGCGAGCTATAGAGAGCTATGCTTGGAGTTTCTCTGAAGGACAAGTTTCGTATTGAAGATATCCGACGGAGAACCATGGTGACCTACACTGCTCTAAGGATAAGCAAGCTAAAATGGCAGTGGGTCACATTTCCAGAAGAACCGATAACCGTTGGGGTAGACGAGTTCTCGACTGGAGACTACGTTTTGGTAAAAGTAGTGTAGGACGCCCTGTAGCCAGGTAGAGTGATGACCTGCGGAAAGCGGCTGGCAGAAAATGGATGAGGAGAGCTGAAGACCGAGCTCAGTGGCGAGCATTACGAGAGGTCCAGCAGTGGACGGATATAGGCCGATGATGAATAACCAATAGAGATTACTTAACCTAAATCTGAATAAGACCAAAATCCCATAATTTAGAATCTATCAACGAACCACAGGATCAATAATAGACCCGGACCCCAGACTTAAAAACTGTGTAACAACTTATAAGTTACCATGGTCACAGAATAAATAATAGTACAAGTACCATGGTACAAGAAATATAGTAGATAGTACAACAAGTGCATAAAACAAGACATTTATCCGGCCGAGCCGCAGGCGAGGGTAGATATTGAAGTCGAGGCTATATATAATGCCTTGTTTTATGAACACTTTGGTTTTCACTTCGATTGCGAAGAAATTAAACAGTGATATAATAAATATTTGAATATCCAATGCATGAAATTGTCATAAGTTTTAAAATATATTTACCTTGATTTTGGCGGCAATATCTGTTGAACCACTTTCTTCCCTTTTCTTTCCATTAATGTGCTATGAGTTTTTCATGTTCACTTCGTGACATATTTAACTTTCAGTAAATTTAAATAACCTAACATTTAGATACTGTTGCAAAGACGAGTGCTTCTTTTCCACCACTAATTTTTTAAACTTTTTATGTAGCTATATGAAACATTAGGCTCGGTCCATATAGTAAGCGTATTATTCAAATTCTTTGCTCGGGTCGGAGACTATAGAGAAGAAAAAAAACAAATTCCAAATTTTTTTAAAAATGAAACAATTATTGCTTACAGGTACCTACCTAATTTTGTAAAAACTTAAACTCATAAATATTATTACATAACTATTACTACGTAATTACAAAAATAAATTAATATATTCGGGACAATTCACACCAATTACCTATCCACAAACTAATAGGAAAACCTGTCCTACTACTATGCGTACTAGACAGCGGATAAACTTACATAGATACGAATATTACATGCATAAAACAAATATTTCTGCTCATCACACAAATGATTGCACCTTGCGGGATTTGATCCCGCGATCGTTGGTTGACTTCGTAGTCAGGGTCAGATAACAACTGAGCTGCCTGAAAAAAAAGGGAATTGCTCATACATGGGCCAGTAGGAAGTTAATAATAATTAGGTGGGTATATTTGACACCTCGCACAGAACAACAAAAAAGAATAGGTTACTTAGATTGCGCATATTTTATGCGATAATATTTAAAAAAAATGAATAGGTATAACCAAGAATGTTTAAAAAGAGACGGATTCCATACCGCCAAATTGAAAGTGAAGTACCCAAGATATGCCGATCTGCTGGTACGCACAAGCCTCACGCACGGCTTAAGTTTTATCTCTAAAATAAATCTCACAGCAAGAAAATATAGTTTATTATCTAATGCTTAGACAAAATTTACCTGACTAAATTGTTAACCTGCCAATAAAATAAATAACTTTGAGACATAAGTCATTTAGTTCCAAGCTAAATTGTGTGTTCAAACAGCGCTCGCGATATTCAACCTTGTTACGCAGGCACTTCAGTGCTTATTGCGGTTAGCGGGTGGCAGAGTGTAGTGTAGGTGGCAGGGGAGTGGTGAGTGGGAAAATGTACCTTGGCCTTAATCGGTCCATTATTTCCACGGACATAATGGACCGATTGCGATGCGATTTTCAGTGTTGGATAGCTTAGGTTATGATTTAAAAACTGGTGTACTTGGTATCTCAATCCAATGAGTAGGTGCCAAGCAATAAAAAAAATGTATTAATTTTAAAAGTGTGGTACTTAGTTTTGAAGGCCAATGTATTTCTCCAAAGGTTTTATGAAATCTTGTAATACTTCAACGTAAATGGTAATAATGTAATTAAAAGTAATAGTTCGAAGCTAACTATAACATGTTAGATATTATAATAATAATGATATCGGTGGCATAAGTCAAGAGTAAGGCTGTCAGTTGTCAGTTGTCAGTGTCAAAGTGGAATGAAATCTGCCGAAAATATGTCATTAAAACCTCGCCAACACGCCAAATCGTTTTATGCTTCGAACATTGATTGGAAAGAGATCCCATCTCTAAATGATATCAAAGATATACCAAAAGGAAGCCTTAATTATTATAGAAAAAATGGTAAGACACTTCTTTGTTCTAAGCATTAGTTTTCCTACAAATAAATAAAAACCTTAAATTTTACTCCCGAGATGTACTCGTATCAACTTTCCCGCTCTACTACTGTATCACGGATGAGAGGGACAAAAACTTAAGGGAGTGCGTCGCGGCCTTATGGGAGAGGATGTAACCAAATTGCAATCGCCGATGAGTTTAATTCGTCCTTTCGCAGCACTTGAGAGAGGTCCGTTGTTTATCTGTATGCTGCCGTTTTAGTATAATATTCGGCGGTAAATTTCTTTTGAATACGTCTTTGTAGAACATTAATTTAATTTATTTTATGTTTGATCATTCTGTTTCATGATAATGTAAATACTTTTAACTTCATAACTTTTGAGCAATTGTATCTGTAAGTTTTGAAATTGTAACTCAAATTGTAGAACTGTATTTTGTGGTAACGTCGGTGATGTGTGTCAACGAATAGCCTCACAAGAGTGTTGATTTGAGTGAGATCAAAAAGACACCTTCCTCACCTGACCTAGAGTATTGACAAACACGATAAAAAGGCATCAGGCAGTCAGTCCGGCTCAGCATCATCATGGCCCATGGAATGGAGTGTTGTTATCGGCACATGGAGACTCTGCCAAGTCTCTTTCTACGAGTGTGTCCTAAGAGATTTCTTACCTGATCTAGAGTTGACGAAGACTATGAGCGGCGAGGCGTTAGGCGGTCGGTCTGGCACCCAGGCATCATCAGGGCCAACTGAGTGCAGCCTGGTTGGGGGCACGACAGACGCGCGCGTGGGTCCCAGAGAGCACGCAGCGCGCCAGCCTGGCTTACACGCCGCGTGCACGCACTTTCTGCACCACACGCATCTGAAGTCTTGCAATCTGAGGACAAGCAAAGCTATCATCATCAGCCAAATGACTTCCATTGCTGAACACAGGCTCCATAGAGTGGTGGAAAATTCTGCAGTGTTCATCATTGTGAAAGACATGATCACCGCGATCCCCTCAAACCCTGAGAGAAAACAGAAACACCAATCACGGTAATCTATTTGAGCTTTTTAATTATCTGATTCCTTCAGGGTCTGCCAAATATTTATTCGCCCACCAAGTGCGAACCGTTGAGTTACAAAGCAAACGCCCTTTTTAATTATTAACATCAAACGATTCAGTTACAAACGAGCTTCTTATTACAGTTTGGAACTTAAAAGCATTGCAAGTAATTAGAGCGAGCCTAGGCGTAATCCAACTCCAAACGCGTAATCAAAAGATTAGTTTTAAAGCATTACAAAGCAACGTTGGACATATATCACAGTCTCTCTCGAAACGCTTAACCCCTTCAGGCGAAGGAAGGACCCCTTGGCAGTTGTCTGGAGAGTGAAGGAAGGACGGAGTCAGGGTTTTCTCTTGGGGGTATTTAGCACAAAATCTTGGCATGCTTATTAGTCGTTGGCTGAGGCGGACTGGCCCAAAAATTGACCTGGGCGCTACTCTGATTCACAATTACTATGATGTTTCAGACTAAGTTTCTGAAGATCGATTGGTATTCTAGACTTCTAGATGATTCTTTTCGTAGTTTGCTATCCCGAACGATCCATCACGAAAAACGTTTACGACAAAACAAAAATCTTTGTTAATAAGAATAATAAAATAGTAGGCAACAAAACCACAGTACATGAAAGAAAGAAAGAAAATACATTTATTCAACACACATAAAAATAAAAAATACAAATAATTAGAAAAATTAAGTAGGAACAATAGAAAAGGAAAACAAAGAAAAGGTAAGTTTTACATATATTAGTCTTATATGTATTGTGGCAAAATTGGATGTCAAATGATTAGACCTTGTACCGTAGGGCGTAGTCAGGGGCAGGATTTTTGAAGTTACTTTCTTAACCTGTTTTTTCTGGTCAATGATCAATTATGGTTTACAATCATTGTTCATCAATTATGTATCTTTTATTCTTGAAAGTTGTTTATTATTTCCAGTATCATATTGCAGGGAAAAATTATACGGGCTAATTGCCCCTTCTGGGTCTATTTCGTTACGTCCTTGTTGTAGCGCGTCAAATAAAGTTTGCGACTGACGGAAAGGGATTTCAAAGGAACACTTAGGGATAGCGTAAAACGTGCGCCCCGTTGAACATTCCAACTCATGTAGAACTGTCAGCTGGCATACAACACAGGAACATTCTGAAGTTCCCTAACGGCCTATTACTTATATCTATTATTGTTGCGGTGGTTTTTTAGCTATCTGTCAGTTTAGTAAAATTATTAGTATGTTAGCATTTAAGTCATAGAGCAATATTATTTTTTAACCGCAAACAATTTCTTCAAATGGATTTACTACAAACTACTGAACTAATTTTGATGAATGTAAATGGGACCACAATGAAATTATGCGATGTAGAAAAAAAACGGTTGGAGTGAAGTAAACGCACTCCTGACCTAACCTAAAGAAATCACCGCGGGCGACTTGGGACGGGTCATTGATCACATGGTCACTAACTATTGGCTGATTCGTAAACTCAAACTACCTTACGAATAAAAAGTTGATAAATATCAATTAGCACTGCGCAGTACAATATTGTACTGTGCAGTATTATTAACTTACCCTCCCCCTCGATTCTATATATTTCCCGCTTTTTGTTAGGCAAGCGTGCACCAACGCCGACCGCACCATCGCTTAACATCAGGTGAGTTAGTAGTCAAACGTAATACTATCTATCTATCTATCTATCTATCTATCTATCTATCTATCTATCTATCTATACTATAATAAAACTGTAACTGGGCTAAATCTGTACATTAAATATTTTTTGATAATTATAATTGAGATAAACTTCAAAATCTATATGGAGTGCAAAAAGGATATGTTTTTATTTTTTGTCTGTCTGTTTGTCTGTCTGTCTGTCTGTCTGTCTCTTTGAACACGCATCATGCAGAAACTATACGGGATTCCTGCGGGATATGAGTCTAAAGTTATGTTAATTTGAAAGGAATAATAATTGCACATCCGTTTATAAAATGGTACCGTAAATTCGGCACCTATGCCACAAGGCAGAGTGGCATAGTGGAAGCGGTGTCTGGCTGCAAGACACCGCTTCTATCCATCCAGAGGCACATGTATCGAATCCACGCGCTGCTATGAATGTTTTGCCTCAATATTTATAAGCATTTACATATTTTGTGCGTTTTTTTACATTTTCTTTGTTTTTTTAAGGCTTATGTAATTTCCTGAAGTAAACCGTCAAGTTTTGTAATTGCAGATGGTAGTTTTTTAATTATTATGGTTTACAACCAAAGTGTAAAGACAGAAGCGGACACCCAATTTTCAACCCTAGTCTAAGATCCTTCGTGGCGCAATGGTGTCAGAACCCGATTTACGTGCCGTCAAACCCAGGTTCAAATCCGAGTAGCCTTTAGAGACTTTTTCGCACTTTTTATTGTTTACAAACAAAGTGAAAAGACAGAAGCGGACACTAAATTTTCGGCCAGTGTTTAAGATCCTTTGTGGCACATTGGTGTCAGTACCCAACTGACGTGCCGTCATTCCTAGGTTCGTATCCGAGTAGCCTCAAAAACTTTTGCACTCAACAAAAACTTTTCATGAAGCAATAGTTCCATTAGTTAAATACAGAGGCGCCACTGGAGCTTTACCCCTATTGGGCGCGAAGATAGGCCTCTATTTCCGTATATAGTATATACATAGTACTCTGTGCCAGAATCCTTAATGTTTTACATGTTGTACTAACAGAACTGTCTGATGCACTAACTAAAGGAAAGCCGACGTCGTTGCATAATACTTCGAAAATATACATTACGTACACAACGCTCTTGACGTCAGAGACCGTGTTGGCATCATGAATCTGTAGAGGTTCATGTTTGGCATCGAGTATGTTTTAAAATCCAGACAGCGAAAATGTATTCTTCGAAAGTACACCTTAAAGGTTTCGAACATTTATGTCGTCACTGGCCGAGCTGCGATCCGGTATAGGTAGTTTCGAATAACGCTCCACATAACGCTATTCTATTCTATTCCACAAAGTGTCTTGGTGGCTGTACAAACATTAATAAATAATAATAAATATACTGGGGACAATTCCATACCAATTACCTAGCCCCAAACTAGGATACCCTGTAATATGGGCACTAGATAACGTACATAAATACGAATATCACATCCATGACTCGGAAACAAACATTTTTGCTCATCACACAAATGATTGCACCTTGCAGAATTCGAACCCGCGACCGTTTGATTTCGTTCCCAGGGTCACTAGCCACTAGACCAACCTATTAATTATTTATTTGCTATTGCAACACAGATAGATTTCTGCCAACAGCCTTCAGTGGCAACCCGACTTTGCCGTGAATAGTTAGAAGGCGAAGGTGAGAGCGAAGCGTAGCGATGCTTAGCGAGCTCCCGCCTTCGTCTTCTAACCTATCACGGCCATGTCGGGTCACTACCGAAGGTCTGTATGTAAGTTTGTTCGCGCATCAAGTAAAAACTACTTGATCGATTGCAATGCAATTTTCACTATTGGATAGCTTAGGGTTTGAGTTAAAAACTGGGCTACTTAGTATCTTAATCTGATGATTAGATGCCGAGCAATCGATAAAAAACTATTCGACGGCTGAACAAATGTAGTATATTATAGGTACTTTGGTCCTGGAATAACACGTATGAGTAAATGAAATGAATGAACTTTTAAATGAAATGACCACGCGGGCAAAGCCGCGTGGTCATTTCAACTCAAACAAAAAAAACATCCAAACTCAAAAGAGCACAAAGTGAACTTCAGGACTTTGCGCTTTATCTTCGCCAACTGTACGAAACTAGAAAGTACTCTACCATAACTACTTATGTCCGGCTCGGCTCTACTGTTTACAAAAAAAATAGATCACACGCTTTCAGCGGCAAGAGCCTGTAACGAATCCACCACAGATTACCCCATAAATCTGTGGAATCCACGAAAGGAAACAAGCTTACCAATCCTACAAATCTATTTCTCATTAATGTCAAGAGGAAACGAACGTGAAGTAATCCGCAAGTTCTCTGAAACGTTACGTTATTTTTTGCGGTAAAGCCTGGAGGTACCAAAACAGATAACTCGAACTTTCGCGCAATTTGAGGTTTTTCCTATAAAGCGCATAACTGTATGCCTACCAGCTAACAAGCTGAAAATTTAAAAGGTTGTAAAGGTAAATTCAATTGCTATTGATGGGCACGGGCACATAAGTCGAAAATTTCAACAGTGTTTATAAAATTTGTAAGGAACATCTTAAAACAAAAATTCAAACAAACATCAAATCAAATTCTAATTTTAGACAAAAGCTTTAGTTAATTGGAAATTGGCAACTGGTTCCCGGCATCGTTTGTTTGTCCTGTCAACAAAACAGTTCAATCGAACAATTCGGACAAGAATGGGTACTTCAGGGTATACGTTTTGATTTAGCCAAGCACGTGTTTTGGTACGAAACAGGTAAACATGAATGTATATGTAACTATTTACAGATTTCACCTTCCACTGCTTCCCACCACCTTCAACTCACTCAGAGTTAACTCGAATCCGGTTTTAGAATCTATTAACTTTCATGAGCACATGATTACAGATTATGAGTAAACGTAAATGTAAGTGTACCAATCGCATGCAAAATTTGCCACCCCCGTTCTAACCTTTGGGTATGGAATTTTAAAAATCTCTCCTTAATACACAAGGAATATTTATTCCAAATTTCAAATACACACACACATCGACACCGTATACGGATATTTCGAATTTTACAACATGTATTTATTTTTATAAAGCTTGGCTTATGCTTCTTTTTTTTAGCTAGCTTACTGCCCTTAACATTTCCTCTCTCGTTAAATGGCTTCGCTACATGATGTATACAGTGACATAAATCCGAAATTAACTGTTAACTTGTTTAAAACTTTAATTTGATACCAAAATTTTCGAAAATGAAATCTCAGGCTCAGTTTTTCATTAAAAATAGGAAAATTGTGATTTTTGATGAAAAATTGAGCCTGAAATTTTATTTCCGAAAATTCTGAAAATTCTTGAAGCACGTGTAAGTTTATTTTATTTCGGGAGCTTATCATCATTCATCATTTCAGTCTTTAGCAGTCCACTGCCGAACATAGGCCTCCCCCAAAGAGCGACACGACGAACGTTCTTGTGCCGCCTCCATCCACCGAGTCCCTGCGATGGCTACAATGTCGTTCGTCCATCGTATGGGGGGTCTCCCTACACTTCGCTTGCTTGTTCGTGGTCGCCATTCCAAAACCTTTATTCCCCAGCGATTGTCGGCTCTGCGAACTATATGGCCTGCCCATTGCCATTTCAACTTTCAAATTCTGAGAGCTATGTCAATAACCTTGGTTCTTCTACGGATTTCCTCGTTACGGATCTTATCACGTAGTGAACCTCCAAGCATAGCTCTCTCCATTGCACGCTGCACGACAATGAGCTTACGTATGAGACCAACAGTTAGCGACCAAGTCTCAGTGCCGTATGTCATCACTGGCAACACGCACTGATTATAAACTTTCGTCTTGAGGCACTGCGGTATCTGTGACGAGAAGATGTGTCGTAATATCCCGAACACCCATCCGAGTTGGATTCGTCGGTTGACCTCTTTGTCGAAGTTGGATCTACCCCGTTGGATCGTCTGACCCAAGTAGACATAGCTTCGGGAGCTTACATTATAAATTTTGACTGTCTAATGTCTATGGTATTTTGATAGAACTTTGACCCCCTTTTAAACCCCTTGAAATGTGTTTTTTAAAATGATATATTATTGTTCAGTGGCTTATTTTAAGCAACCTAGACATATTTTTTTAAATATCTTCGTTGTACAGATTTTTTGGTACTTACTGCTTTATTATAAGTATAGATAGTTAGATAGATCTAAGAATATTATCATTATTCGAAGGTATAGAATAGATGGATAGGTGAGGGTGCAAAATAGAGGTTAAGATTGTTAACATTTCAAATAAACAACAATCAGGTATATCTAGTGTTAATGCCATCACTTTTTCGAGAAAAAAATAGCATAATCATAATAGTAATTTCTGTATCTGTGGTATCGGTGTACAGTACTGGGGCACGATTCTGCTAATTTTAAATAAAATTACATCAAAATGTCATTCCAGCGACTGTCCATGATCATGTATGACAAATTTGGTATTCTGCTAAAACTTTAGGTTGCTTCCATGGCTGTTCACTTGCCTGTCGATTCAATGGATTGAACGAAGTTCACGCTACATGTTTCTATCTCTCTTTCTCACGAACAAAAAAATTAGAGGTATATATTCCACCGTGTTTGACGTTTTAACTTTCGTAGGTCGTTTTTATCTGTGGTTTTATTGGGAAAATATGATTATCGATTTACGTTGAATTGATTGATGAATGAAATGGAAAGAACGTATTTTTCTGATTATGCAGCTACCTTTGTTCATTAATTTCGTTCAGTGCTAACGAAGTTACGGACCAAAGTAATCCGATGACAACACCATAAACTAAGGAGATACGGGTATAACAACACCTGGGTATATTATATCGGTTTTATGCCTCAGTACCTAGCTTTGATGTAGGTAATACTTGTTTTTTTGATAATTACTAGCCGGAAACGCTGGACTTTGTGTTTGTTTTATCGATTGAGTCGCATTTGGCAAAATAAAAAATCGATGTGATGTACCTACCTACCTAAATCACGACGTTGAAATTGTAAAGTAGATAGATTGGTAGTGTTTCGCACTACAATAATCATGTGTTTTTTTGGAAGTATTGTTGTACAGAAGTGCTACAAAAATAAGTTCGAAATAAGATAACAAAATAGGTACATAGGTATATATACACTTACCTATACTTAACAACTAACTTACCTTTGTCTCTAGAGAGATTCTTTGAGAGCTCCTGAGATTTGAATTTTCCCTCAGAGTACCTACCTACCGGTAAACTACCTACTATTAATCTGCTGCCCTATGGTGTATCCAAGAAAGTGTTATATGAGGGCAATTATTCTCTATTGCCACTAAGACACGTTACGCGCCGCGTCAAGATATCTTCGGGGAATTGTCGTGTAACTTAAAATACAATTCTCTACTCTAAGCCACAGCACAGAATAAATAATAGTACAAAACACGGTCAAATTTGACAACCGCGACAAGGCGCAAGGCGTTATAGTCTATATCTCTATGATCTATGAAACAGCTAGGGATGTGATAAAATTGGTCTAAAATCGATTTTTCATATAATCGATTTATTGGGATCCCTTCTAAAATCGATTATGCAAAAATCGGTAAATTTTCCAGAAATAATCGATTTTTCTGAAAAAATATATTGTGATCCCTTCCAAAATCGATTATGCAAAAATAGATTAAGTTTTCAGAAATAATCGATTATTCTGAATAAAATGCACGTTATTGAAAAAAAACGATTACAAAATAATCGATTAAATTAAAACAATAATAGGTCCAAAATATGGTCATTTTAAAAATAATAATCGATTACATATTTTAATAATCGATAAATTTTTTCTCATCCTTAGAACAGTCAAAATTCCGAAACGGTCCGTTCGTATCAGAATAAACAAATAAAATATAAAACATGCATACATTCGAAAATAATAACCATCTTCTTTTGTGAAATCCATTAAAAAGTAACTTTTGTTCCATGACTTCTCAATTGTAGTTCGATGAAAAAAAAACATTGAAACAAATGTCAAAGTAACGTTAAATAACTAGCAGACTACCGTTTAAAAAACTATCGAGAGGTCACTGATTATCCATGGAATAGCCGAATACCAACTAGGGACCATTGCAATTTGATGGAAAATCACTGAAAAACGATCATGTATCTTATTTAGCTAGCAGAATACCAAATGTGTAAAACTAGGCTATCGACATGCCAGCGAGATTCCATGGAAGCGTTATTAAATTAGCAGACTTGGGCCCCTGTACACTATCCTTGCCTGTGCAAAATATTAGAGGCCCCAACACAGTCACATTTGAATTGAACGCCCGCGTGAACACGAGAATGGGCTGAATGGGTGACTTCCCGGTCCCGGGGTTTCGTTGTCAATTGTTTGCGTTCACGGGACGGCCTCCGATCGTAGTCAGTGTGTTCGTCTGTGATAAAGGATTGAGCTCACGTGTACATGAACGCGTCCATACTCGCAGTGCCACTACTTACCAATTATTGATTCATACAGTGGCCTAATTACAGAACTTGGCTTCAATCAGATTGTCACTTTTTTCATAGCAAAATCGACTCTATCGCAAAGCATTATTGAATTTCACGGCTTGAAACCGTCATGATCAACATTACGTAATCGCAGTGCAGATGTCAAACGACAACAAGTTTCCGATAGCCGCGACTGTGGAGTGGAATGAAAGGTTTGTCTTATTCGCGGCTTATAAATTCTTGGTTAAGTAGGTACCTGATTGCGAATGTCCACATAAAATTGGCTTTTCATAAAATTGCTAAACTGTTGGGCGCAAACCAATTCAACTTTTAAATATCAGTAATAGCAAAGATAGAAAGTTTCCAATTGTTCGATAGATGGCACTAGGTGTATCACACTTCAGCTAGTATAGTAACGCCATCTAACATATTAAGGCAAACTACCAGGTACCGGCGACGATAATAAGTTAGCTATCTTTCCTTTCTATGATCTTGTAATAGTATCAACATAATTCGGTTTCATATTCTGAATAGTTCACTGTCTCTGCTATTCGTCTCTGGAACGGTCTACCCTCCCACAGTCGTCAAGCATCATCGTGCGGCGTTTTCAAATCCAAAGTCTACAACCATTATCTCGCACTACGAAATAAAACAATGAACTGAGCAAATTATTGACTATCATATTTATTACCTGTTTTATTACTGTATTTAGTTATATATTTATAGATATG
Source organism: Alsophila aescularia (assembly GCA_946251855.1). Classification (NCBI taxonomy): domain Eukaryota; kingdom Metazoa; phylum Arthropoda; class Insecta; order Lepidoptera; family Geometridae; genus Alsophila; species Alsophila aescularia. The sequence continues at coordinate 28,602,403 of OX276379.1, read as the reverse complement.
TATCCTAATTAAGTATGTATACATGTAATTATATTATTATGTAGTAGTTATATGTAAGTATTGATATTATTGTTAGGAATCTATTAGACTTTCCAAATTAAAATTGACACTATACCGCATTAAAATACATCACAATACACCGAGGATAAACTGGAAGATAATGCTTGCTAGCATTAAGTTCGGCTGTATACCTACCTTTTGTGTGCAATAAAGAATGTTCTGTCTATCTAATAGTTAAGTAATATGCTTATTTCTCGATATGCATCAATGCCTCGATATCCATTACCTCAACTTCAGATAAGAACAAGCACAAATTAAAAAATTATATAATTCCCGACTCCCCACCCCCCCATTATAGCTAGGAAACATCTCGATCACATCAGTTTTCAAACATAAAAATCGTTCCATCCGTTTGAGAGCTACGGTCGTCACCCCCAATCCCCCCTCCCATTATAACTAAGAACCATCTCGTTTACCTCAGTTTTGAAACATGAAAAACCGCAGTTAAATCGGTCCATTCGTTTGAATGATACAATTCTCATCCCCCTTTTCTTGACTCCCCCCCCCCCCACCCCTCTATATAGCTAAGAACCATCTCGATCACATCAGTTTTCAAACATAAAAAACCTCATCAAAATTGGTCTATTTGTTTTGGAGCTACGATCATCACCTCCATCCTCCCCCCTCCCTCCATCCCCCCTTTATTCTATGAACCATCTTGCATACCCTAGCTTTCAAACTTAAAAACCACAGCTAAATCGGTCCATTTGTTTGGAAGCTACGATTTTCACCCCCTTTTTCTCACCTCCCCCTTTCCCCCTCCCCATATATCTAAGAACCATCTCGATCACATCAGCTTTCGAACAGAAAAAACCGCATCAAAATCGGTCCATTCGTTTGGGAGCTACGATGCCACAGACACACACACACACACACAGTGATACACACCCTAAACTTATAACACCCGTCTCTTTGTTCGGGGGTTAAAAACGCTATCAAAATCTATATGAAACCAATTTTGCGTCAAAGGACAAGACATTTACTCCCAACCGACTAGCCACAGAAACAATAGAAGTTTTCCAACGGCACAGTAGAAACAAGATATGTAGGTTGTAGGATTAAATAATAAAAAATACGCGAAATAAAGCCGTCGTTTGAGTCGCGCCGAGCCCCGGGGAAATTGAAAATGTTCGGCGGAAAGTCCGTATTCTTTGGCTTCAGGGAATACTATTGCTCGAACATTCACAGCGGTTTCTAACGCTTAAATGGATATTTTTTTATATTTTTTATTATTACTTTGAGTGACGAGATGAGCAGGTCGCTCGCCTGATGGTAAGAGTCGTGGAGGACGGGCGTTATTTCCAACTACCACCGTTTGGTTTTGTAAAACGTAGGCCCGATCGCGACACAACAATAACAGTTTCGGCAGATACTCCTGAAGGTAACTTACGACGCCAACGCTTCCCATTTATTTAATTTGTGTGCGAATATAGACCCGAAACATAAATTAAATACGAAAATAATAATAAGTGCAAACGTAAATGTAATACATACATGAATATGAAAACATCCTAAAATCATTTTCTCAATTGCATTTTGGATTTAATGGCCATGCGTGCTTACTACGTCACTTATATTATTATTGTGTTTGGTTTTGTCATAAGATCTCATTAAAAGTTGGAAGATTAGGTACCAGCTCATCGGACGTGGACCGCATAAAATAGGTGCAACGCACACAACAGTTACAGCGCCACCCAGAACTTTCGTTGCAAAATCATGCGCGTCACTGCACTGAGACATTGGTTGTTAAGTCTCATTGCCCAGGAATTTCACTGGAAACATTTCCCTTCAAACCGAAACAGAAATGTTTACACACTACTGCTTGGTGGTTGAATATCTGACAAAGGTTTAGTACTTCCCCAGGCGGCCTCTTGCATAAGAGGCCTACCACTACATAAAAGCTTCTGTTGATCCGTCTTACGGATTCTGCCATAACAACCTGTGTAAAAAATATTCCGTCTTGTTGGTGTTTCGTGGTGACAACTCATCGAGTTTCGTGCTTTTAATGCGATTAACTATCGAGTTTTTGAATGTTCGAGGATATGACTCTTCGAGGCACTTTCGAGGTTGTAAATTGTAAACCAATAGTTGATTAAACTTCGTGAATTACATAAGCCTTTTCAGGAATTAAATTCTGAGTTCCGTAGTGACATCTCTAGGTATATAAGATATGCAGACATCACACCGTTTGTGTGGTGTCTGCATATCTTATAATTGTTGGTTGTCTTAAAAAGGTTGGAAGCGGCAAGCCTCGGGAAAATTGAAAATGTGTGTGTTTAGTCCAGAATCAATGCGATTCGATTCACGCCAAGGCAAACGGAGCGATTCGCGCTCGATCCATCTTGTTATGCGCCTTTGCAATACTACGCAAGCAAGTAGAGGTATTTGCCTTGCAAAAGGTGGTGTAGTAATGATTTTCACATCTAGGTTGTTTATTAAACAACATATTATGTGAAAATCTACAATACAACACCACCTTTTGCAAGGCAAAGGCCTTTTTATCTCTACTTATTGGCGTATACGCATAGAATTTCTTACATGCACGTACTGAAATTCTGAAATAAAACAATGTACAATGCACATTGTTTTAATCTTGTAACTTAAAAGTATCTATACTTTCAAAGTTTTACTTGAATACAGTCATTTTATAAATAAAATAAAAAGTTTTTATATATAGGTATAGTATCAGTCCAGTAATTAATCTACTTTAAAAAAAAATAATGTGATATATTTGTACATAGGTAAGTAAGTATTGAAATACGAATTACTTTGCAAATTTGTATTTTTTATCTACGTATAGAAAGAGATACGTAATAACGATACAACTCAGAGTGTAAAAAAAAAACTAGATGTAAAATAACAGCAGCTATTTCCAATGCAAACAACTGATTTGGAGTCCACATGACATTTTAAATGTGATGGCTGTCGACCGCAGCATCGCTCAGACTGCGGGGGGTGCTCAGGAATAGATGTACAGTCTGGAAAGGACAGTAACTATAAAAAATATTATTTTTGCAACTCTTTCCTATCTAGAACTACATACTACTACTTTGATATCTAGCTGGTCATCGGTTTATCGTAAGAACCGATAGATTCCAATTCGTTAAATTAATAACAAACACGAAAAATTGTGAACGAACGTGCACGATCAAATATTAACAACCAATCAGTGCAGTTTTACAATTAATTCGATTTCTGAGATTTTATTGCCACCGTCAAATTGTGAACCTGCCCTTGATTGATCAAAATCGTTTTTATCATCATATAGTTACAAATTAAACAGTCAGTCAGATCTCGAGATCATTCAGGCCGACATGACCTCAAGGACTAAAACTGATAATGAATTTGTAAACGGGATCTCGCCGGAACTCTAGCATTGTCGTCTCTTCTCCTCCACTATACCTTGCGAGCTTCTGGCTCCACGTTTTGGAATTGCACCCGGGGGTAGAGCACGCTCAGAACACATGGGGAAAGGGGAACTCCGAATCCTTTTCGTGAGCTTCTATTGAATTTGTAGCTCTAAGGTGACAAACTTAGACCAACCAATCAGGAATAGGTTTACGATGTAACAGGCGCTAGATCTTTAGAATGTCTTAACATTGTATAACTGTGCACTGATTGGTCCATAAGCTAGCGAATAGTATGTCCGTTCACGATTTTTTGTTTGTTTACAATCTTACGAATTAGGATCCGTTAAATTGTAAAATAATATAACGGTTTTACAATTTAACGGTGACATATACAAATAAATCTCTAATTGATATTGTTTTCGCTTGGATGACTAGCATTAATTATTTATGTAAGTATTACATAGCAAGTAATACTAACAGGATTAGCATTTTGTCCCCAAGATCACAATTAGGATGATAATACTGTAAAGTGTGCATACATCATCCAACAAAACAAAGCACCGTTACGTATTACTATTATTTATTCTGTGGCTCCGTGCAGAAAAACTAAGTACAATTTTATCAGCAGCAGTTACTCTGTCACTGTGGCCCATTTCTGCAGAGTTACTTGTACACTAGTAAGTAAGTACATTTAGCAGCAGCTGTAATTCTGTCACTGTGGCCCATTTCTACGGCGTGACTTTTACACTAGTAAGTAAGTACATTTAGCAGCAGCTGTAATTCTGTCACTGTGGGGAATTTCTACAGCGTTACTTGTACACTAGCAGGTACTTTTAGCAGTAGCTGTTATTATGTTACTGTGGGGAATTTCTACATCGTTACTTGTACATTAGCAGGTACTTTTAGCAGAAGCTGTGATTCTGTCACTATGGCCCATTTCCACAGCGTTACTTTTACACTAGTATATAGGTACATTTAGCAGCAGCTGTAATTCTGTCACTGTGGTGCATTTCTACATCGTTACTTGTACACTAGCAGGTACTTTTAGCAGCAGCTTTGATTCTGTCACTGAGGCCCATTTCCACAGCGTTACTTTTACCACTTTTATCAGTAGCTATCAAGCTATGACTGTGTCCTATTCATACCATTTCCACTGTGACTGCGTTTGATTTGAAGGAAAGTGTCACGTGGTCAGTGGGAGAAATATTTGGCCCTGTTTGCAATTCAAATGGTTCACGGCAGTCTGCCGGTTCACTGTTCTACTTTTGTCACAATTGTTATTGAAGCTAAGAATAGCAGACGGGATAGTGCTAAAATAATCAGAACATTAGAATAGCACACTCGGGATAGTTATGTTACGTATTATATTTAGATTATCGTAATGTCGCAGTTTGATATGTCCATGCCGCAAAACTAAAATACTTGCCTTGACTGGAATAGATTGTTTTTATTGATTAGTGGTTAGATTTCTGTTTTTTTTTGTTACTTTTAAAGTAGTAATAATGTTTCGTATTTATAAAAAGTTTTAGTGTTAAATTAAGTCTTTGACCTAGGCCTGTTTGTACGAGTTGAAGAGCAATATTTTACTTATCTTAAATTGGAATAAATTAGGTTATTGTGTTCATTTACTTTTACTTTCAGGCAGGCTAGGCAGGCAATCGTTTGACCACGATCTCACCCGATGGAAAGCGACGATGTGGTCGAAGGTGTAGCACGCCCGCCTAGTAGATACCTATTCACTCTTGACTTGAACACACCGGGGTTATAATTTACCGGAAACACTGACGAGGGCAGGGCATTCCACTCCTTTGCAGTTCTTATAATAAATGAAGAAGCGTAACGCTTCGTTCTTGTGCGAGGTATTTCAACCATAAAAAATGGCGCTTTGCTGATCGTTTAGTCGTACGGTGATGGAAAGGTGATGGGGGAATCAGGTTGTGCAGTTCTTGTGCACACTCTCCATAGTGCAATCTGTAGAATACCGCCAGGCTTGCTACCTCACGTCGACGCGCCAGACTTTGAAGCTTACTCTTTACCAGAGTGTCATCCCCAATGAGCCTGATAGCACGTCTCTCAATTGAATCCAAAGACTCGAGCTGATACTTGGCAGAACCGTCCCAGAGGTGGCAGCAGTACTCCATACAAGATTGGACCTGTGCTTGATAAAGATTCAAAAGCTGTCCCGGTGTGAAGTACCGCCTAACCTTAGACAAAATACCAAGTTTTTTTGCAGCTACCTTGGCTTTGGATTCAATATAAGACCCAAAATTCAGGTTTGATGTGAGTTCGACACCCAAAAGCTCCAAATGGTCGCCTACTGGTATTGTTACACTTTGGAAAGACAGAGATCGGTGTAGAGGACTCTTTTTAGCAGAAAACAAACACGCTTGCGTTTTAGTAGCATTAAACTTAACCAGGTTAGCATCACCCCAATCGGACACGGCTTCTAAGGCTAAATTTAAACGGTCTACCATAGCCTCTCTCTGAAACTGGACAGCGTCACAGCTGGCTTGAGCATTGGAAGTGTATCTCTCAACTACAGTACTGTCTTCAGCATACCCAAAGGTACCGGGCTTCAAAAGGTAATTAATGTGCAGTAAAAACAGTGTAGCCGAGAGAACCGATCCCTGAGGTACACCGGCATTCATAGCCATTTGATCAGACGAGCAGCCCTCTAAGACTACTCGAATAGATCGTTCCCTCAAGAAATCAACTATCCAATTGCATAAGCCAACAGGTAAACCATATGAGGGAAGCTTGTTTAAAAGGCCATCGCGCCAGACCCGATCAAATGCCTTCGATATGTCAAGGGAAACGGCAAGCGCCTCACCATGCATCTCTATGGCTTCCCTCAGTACGTGAGTGGCATACGCGAGAAGATACCCAGTAGACCGGTTTCGGCGAAATCCGTATTGTCGGTCACTGAGAAGATCATTGTCTTCAAGGTATGCCAAGAGCCTAATGTTTATGACACGCTCCATACACTTACAGAGTAAGGAGGTAATCGAGATGGGACGATAATTGGCCGGATCAGCACGACTACCCTTCTTTGGTACTGGTTGTACATTGGCAAGCTTCCAGCTCTTCGGAACTTTACCTGAGTGAAGAGAGAGGCGGTACAAACGCGTTAAGATTGGAGACAATTCGGGCGCACAGTTTTTCAACACAATTGCTGGAATACCATCAGGATCACTGGCCTTGTTCACATCTAGAGCTCGAAGCGTTATGAGAACGTCCTTCTGGCGAATGCGAATTTCGGGCATAAAAACCCCGCAATGAGGAAGGCAGGAAGGTGTCTTGCCAGAAGCATCTAGATTCGAGGCTTCTGCAAAAAGAGAAGCAAATAAATTCGCTTTGTCTCCAGCAGTGTGAGCTAGTGATCCATCAGGTTTCAGCAATGGTGGCAGAGAGGGGCGGCAGAAGTTTACTTCGACCGACTTGGCCAGGGACCAAAAAGCTTTGCTACCCGCGGGGTATGAAGACAGTTTGGCCCCAATTCGACTTACGTGATCAAAATGGGCCTCCCTAAGTATCTTCTTGCACGGTATTAGCGGCAACGTTAAATTTTCTCTCCTTAGCCCGAATATCAGAAGACTTGCGCTTTCGAGCATCAGCCCAGTCTAGATATGCCGCACACTTTAGAGCCACAGCATGACCACAGCTGGATCCAAACCAAGGCTGAGCTTTGCTGGAAAGAGTCTTGTCACTGAATGGAATGAAATATTCCATTGTCTGACATATTACCTCTGTAACAGCAGACTCGCAAGTCGACGGGTCCTGGGAGATGAAACATGTTTGCCGCCAAAGGTACGATGCAAGGAATTGCCGCATCTCGTCCCAATCTGCTGAGTTGTATCTCCACACGCGCCTATTTCCCTTAAGGCTAGGATCAGGTGGGGAATACACTGAGACGGACTTAACCAGGCAGTGATCAGAGCTACCAAGAGGTGGGGATACTGATACGGAGTATCGGTCTGGTTCAGTTGTCATCAACAGGTCGAGACAGTTGGCAATGTCACCGTCACGGAGGTACCCGTGTCAGCTCCTGCACTAGCTGAGAGAGATCTAACGCCAGAGCAAGCTTCCGCGTCTCTCTACCAGCGTGGTCGGTTTTTTGGTATGGGACAAGCCACTCCTTGTGGTGGGCGTTAAAATCCCCCAAAAACACCAATTAAGCAGACGGGTAACGCTGTTGGGCCACACTTGCCACCTCACCTAGATAATCTACCAATAAAGTCGTCCCCCGATCTCCGCTGTGTGAGAGGTACACACAAGCATACATAATTTTCTCTATGCCCGTGTCCACCAGTACCCAAATCACTGAGAAGTTAGGGTGCTCAAGATTTCGGAGACGCAGACAGCAAATGTCATCACGGGCGTATACACAAACGCCGGCATTTGGGATAAATAGATGCTCCAAGATATAGCCTGGGTAATCCAAGTACACCGTATCAGCTGGACATCCTATCTGCGTCTCCGACAAGAAGAACAAGTGGGGCTTAGAGGTCTCCAGGTGATAATGGACCGGTTGGAGATTGGAGTGAATCCCGCGAATATTCGCAAGATCCACTTTAAGTGTGAGGACGTGCATCTGCCGTTTTAACTTATAACTTCTTTGGACTTTTTTCACGATGTGTTTTTGTAAAAGTGTGAGGACGATATATATATATATATATATATATATATATATATATAATATAATATTAAGTCGATGTAGATGTGTGTATGTAGTGTATTTTAATATATTTGTATATGTGTAGTTGTTGTTCACCTACCTTTTATATTTATTTATTTTTGTTTATGATTAAGCACCACCGTCCATGACAATTAATTGTATTCCTCTCCATTCAACGGGGATCTGGAAGAAATCGCTTTAAGTGATAAGATTGCCTCTGTACTTTATTTAAATTAAATATCTATTATTGTGTATGATTTATTTGGTCTGCAATAAAGCGTTTATCTATCTATCTATCTATCTAATACCTAAATAAATAAATAAAATAAGGTATAGGTGGTAATTACTTGACTAGACCTATTAAAGAGACATCTCCAGACTAAGAATAATTTACCGGGATAAGTAGAAGTAGAAGATTGTAGAATTTCAAGTAGGTACTTATTTTATCGTGTATAAGGGTACGGTTTTAGAATTCCAAGTACTTGTTTAGCACATAGCAATAAAACAGTGTGTGCATACATCAACTTCATTCTGAGAATACCCAGAGAATAAATGAAAACGTTGATAACGTGTACTGAACAAATACCTACTATCATGAATGATCTACATTGACGAGCAAATAAATGGGTAATTAAAGGCTCAGTATAGGTGCCAAAACTCGCCAATTTATAAATATTGAAATCAAGGTACAGGAGAAAAAAAAGTACTGAAAAAAGCATGTAAAAGCAAGAAATAATATGTATTAAAGATTAATAAATATTGGTTCCAGATTTTCAGGCTAATACGGTGCGTAACTGCCGAGCAATATTTTCATGTATTATCTAAATGTCCACATTTAGTGATTTTAGTGATTATATTTTCTAAAAGACCTAAAAATGAGGCATGTCGTATGTCCGGCAGATGTCCAGCTGTCTAGCTGTTCTCCTCTACAGGTCGCATTTCTCAACTGATTCTCGTGAAATTTTGTGAGCAGGTTCGATAATGATATGTTATTTTTTTGCCGACTTTTTTCGATTTCTTTTATTTTCGAAATAACATATTTCAGCCATTTCGAAATATATTCAAAAATGTTCCAAAACTTTTTTGTTACCCTTAAACTTCAAGGGATCGGGGCCGTGAGAGGGAGGAAAATAATTAAAAAGAAAACGCAAATTTTATTATGTCACATCAAATCTCCACGGAATTTCATTAGCTTTCGGAGTATAACTATGATTTAGAGGTAGTGTATCTCCACGGAATTTCATCAGCTTTCGGAGTATAACTATGATTTAGAGGTAGTGTAATACAATGAGAAATAATCTAATTAATATCTATCTATACTTATAATAAAGCAATAGGAATTAAAAAGTCTGTACAAAGAAGATAATTAAAAAAGAAATGGTCTAGGGTACATAAAATAACATACTGAACAAGAATATAACATTTAAAAATTCGTGTCTGTCTGTTTGTCTGTTTGTGTATTTGTCTGTTTGTCTGTCTATATATTTGTTCGCGCATCACGTAAAAACTACCTGTTGCGATGCGGTTTTCACTGTTAGACAGCTTATGTTTTGACTTAAAACTGGGGTACTTTATATCTCAATCCGATGAGTAGAAGCCGAGCAATCGATAAAAATATTTTTGACGGCTGAAGAATGTCCAGCAGTGTACTATATAGGTTATTGATGATGATATGATGAAATAAAAGTAGGTAAATAAATAAATAAACATTATAGGCTAAAGACAGAAACGCGAGGTCTACAGCTCACATAGCAAATAGTATGCTAGTTTAAATTATAATAGTAACATTTTTACACACAAATCTACAGCGATCACCAAGTTCAGCAGTGCGGCAGATGATGTGAAAAAACCGCATCTTGAGCTAACCCGGTTTTATTGCTCGCCAGTGCAGTCACCATTGTAACAAAAATTTATTGAGTTTGTTGTTACAGTTTATTGAGTTGTATGCCTTAACAATATTCTGAGAACATTCAGCGAGAAAATTGACTTGAAAATTGCCTTTACGGAAATATAATATTGTTTACAACACACGTACCCTGAGTCACCTGTTTTCATGAATAAAAAAAACGAGCGAGCCTTACAGTGGTCGCATATGATGTGTAACATCTGACATCTCACCTTCGAAAGAAGCAACATTAACATACTCTAGCACCACGAGCGCTCATTGGTCAACTGTTAATCAGCAATTACGAGTAATTCATCTGACCTATCTGATCTTACTTTTCGTCAGAAAGTCGTATATCGTGATAGATCAGCCGGGAACCGTTCGGCTGATAGTCTGAAGTATTATATGATTATATGGAGGATATGTATTATATGGAGGACGGAAAAAGTATGAATTGTTGGTACACAGTCAAGAACACATGAAATGAAGCTTTACAGTGGTGTAGCGTTAGTTTCTGCCGCCCGGGGCTGGACCGGAATTTGCCACCCCCTTTTTTCTTTAATTCCAAATCTATTGGTACATCGAAATGATTAAAAGCTGAGAGCGGAGCGATCGCAAATATGTTGAGTTACTTCTCTTAGTGTGGAAAACGAAATATAATATTGAACCATACTGAAAAATCAAAACAAACGAGCGAGCGCGAAATTTTTGAGCTATTTCTATCAATGCTGCACTTAACTGATAATAAACAGAATCTTAAAATTAAATGTATGGACAAGCACAAAAAGTACGAACGAGCGAAGGTAGCGCGAGGTTTAAGTTTTTTCGATCAATAAAATATAGTTCTTAAAAATAGTTATTGTTAGTTCTTTAAAATATAGTTCCGATTCTAAAAAATTTGATTGGCGATAAATTTGGTTGTTTTTCTTTCAATTACAAAACGAAACATAATGCCTAATCATAGGAAAATAATGAAAAAAACTATAATGGGTAGGTACTTATGGAGATCGCAAAAATGTTGAGCTACTAATATCTGCATAGAAATTAAATAAGTGCTAAAAAGAAGAACTATTTTTAACTGTAAAACATAAGCAATAAAAAAAATTATTAAAGGACTTGACAACTAAAACTTGTAAACAAAGTGCGGAGCCGTTTTGGCGAGAAGATGTTTTCGTTCGTGAGTATATTTTTAGATAGATTTATTACTGTTTAGTATTTTTTCGAGGTTCTTGTTTATTGTGTCATCTATAATGGTATAATAACTATGCTACATTATGTCATTTATTGTAATAAACTATTCACAAAAAATAAATTAAGTTTTGTTCGGCGAGTTCCCAATATCTTTGGATGCTGATATTAGAATTATTATAATGATTGCATATATTTATTTTACTTATTTTAGAGAGGAAATGTTATAATAAAACTTGCTTAGGACATACATTGACTTCTCTGCATTTGGCTACCTTTATTTGAATCTCTAGGGGGCCCCCCCTTGGCGACGCCCTTGTATGTGATGGCTTATATAGCTTGATAGCACCGCGAGGGTTCATCGCGCGCTTCCTCGGCTTTCTAATACACTTCCAGTTACACATTGTCTAAAACTTATCACGAAATCACTCCCATGGATTTCAGGAAAGAGAGCAGAATGATATTACACATCAAAAAAGGAACAACTAAATTGATTCAGAATACCCAGAGGTAACATAACATAAGTAAGTACATAATTATGTACAAAACCTCCAATTTTGAATTCGGGTATAATAGTGTTCAATTTGTGAGACCGCGATTGAATAATCAAAGGCTCAAAGGCAGCACCAACTTATTTGATTTCCTACGTTCTAGAGTTCCAATCCATGATAAAGATTAAATACTAGGTACTTACGTACATACACTGAAGCCCACAGTCAGTTCTGTTCCCCGTAGGATTGGATAAATGTCAGTCAAAGGCTGAACGGAATTATGAGAGACCTTCGCCTTTCGAGATCCAATCGCCTTTAACTCCCAGCGGTTCTCTTGATGGAAAGGTAAGATTATTGTTATTCAACCTACATCTGAAACTGCTAACGTTTATTTTACACGACCGTGATCAATACATACTATAAAACAAAGTCGCTTTCCTCCGTCTGTCTGTAACGCTTAATCTTTTAAAATACGCAACGGTTAATGCAGTTTTTACCATTAGTTAGATTATTTTTCACGGAAGTTTTATATATATGCTGAGCGTGTGGCTTTGCCTGCGTAGTCAAAATTCATGTTTTTTTTTGCGCGGAACACTATTTCTTTTCAAAAATAAAAGTAAAAGTCCCGTCAAAATTTGTTCAGCCTTTTCGCAGATTTTTATTATTGTGGATATGGATTATATGAGGGGAGGCGGCGAGCGAAGCGTGCGGCCATCCCCCAAAGCGGAGTAAAGTTTGAGTGAGCGATAACTACATGTTCCAACTCTTTTTTTCCTAAATTTAAACTGTGCGAAGCCGGGAGGGGTTGCTAGTAGTTAATAATAAGAAATCGTACATGCGTAGTACCTACTATACACTGACCTTCAAAACTTAGTACATTTTTTTTATACCACACTTTTAATATTAAAAGAGTTATTATTAAATTGCTTGGCTCCTACTCATCCGATTGAGATACCAAGTACACTAGTTTTTAAGTCTAAGCCTAAATCCAACAATGAAAATCGCATCGCTATCGGTTCAGTAGTTTTATACAAAACATAGTAGGTACCACTTTTATTTTATTTATTAATTTGATTGGCTCCTACTCATCGGATTGAGATACCAAGTACACCAGTTTTTAAATCAAAACTTAAGCTATTCAACAGTGAAAATCGCATCGCAATCAGTGCAGCGCTTTTAATGTGATGCGTGACAGACGAAAGTGCGGTACTAAGTTTGGAAGGCCAGTGTATTATTTATTACCCGACAACGGCGAAGCAAGTGATGGGTAATGAGTTTAACAGTTAATGTATGTATACAGGGTGTCCCAGGAAGTAGTGATAAGTGGAGGTCCCGAGGTAGAGCATTCCCAGGCGCATCCGAATAACCCCCATGTATGTCAGCAAAATTGCTTCAATGTTCTTATGCAAAATCGGTTTCAATTATATTATTATACGTATTGATATTATACGTATTTATATTATACGTATTGACATTGCAGTGAATTTTTTGTATACGTAAGTATTTTTTTAATGTTATGTTTATATTCTGTTGCTTTTGCAGAATACTTTATTTGAGTATACCCAATTAATATTTTGTGATAGGTACCTATAATCCACACCAATATAGAAAAGTGTTACGTTGTCTGTTTGTTTGCTTGTTTGGGCAGCTTTCACGCCAAAACGGCTGATCCGATCTTATTGAAACTTCGAAAATAGGTGTACAGTACCTATATAATTAGAGACCAACATATAAAGAAAAAGAAAGAAAGGAAAAAACATTTATTCACAACAAAAACAAAACAAATTAAAACACAATAAATAAATGCAAAGAAAATTGACATGAATCGGTCCCAACTCTGCGTTTTGCTGGGCCCTATTTCATAAAACTATAGTAAACTGACAAGTGTCAATCGACAAATGTCAGTCAAACTACCTAAATGCGTTTCATAAAAACCCGACAATTCATTCAATGAATTGTCAAAATATTACTAAATGTGTTTCATAAAACAATAGTAGTGACCGGCAGTTAACCGACAATTGTCTAACAAATGTCAATAGAAAAACGTTTTATGAAACGGCGGTTGCTTAAAAATTACCACGATTTGTAGAATTGACGTGACAATTGTGACAGCCGAAGGTTTACCCATCACACTACTATGACTGGCATTGTGAGATGCAATATGACTGACAATCATCAGTCCTGTCGTGATTGTTTGTTATATGAAACTCAGGTTTGGCGTATTTGACTGACATTTGTAGTTTTATTATGATTTGTCGCTCTATGAAATAGGGCACTGGTGGTGGTGGTTATGCGTTATGATACTTTTTATCCCGTAAAATGGTAAGTTTCCACGGGTAACTGGGAAATGTCGGTTACTCGCTGTAAGGAACGGTTGCCATGCAAACGAAATAGTAACAAGCTACGAATAACAAGTCTTTCAAAAAGCATCGTAGCAGGGTATTTCCGAAGCACTGGTAGAGTCAGAAGGGAATTTCCTTTTCCAGTGTGAGATTTAACTCTGTTGGCACATGAAAGGGAAATTTCCTTTTCAAACTCAAAGAATACTTAGTTTATCTAAATTTGGATTGATTTGATCTTTTTATAATATTTTATGTATAGGAGATTGATTAATTTGTTAATTGATTGATTTATTGTTCATGAGATGTTAATTTTGACTTGTTAAAAGTGCTATTATTTTTGCCTATTTACAATAAAATACTTTGACTTTGACTTTGACATCAAGATCGTTGGAGCTATACTGTTGCCACAGAATAAATAATAGTACAAGCTTTTGCATTGGTTTTTACCCGACTACGGCGAAGTAAGGGAAGGATAATGAGTTTAACAGTCTATGTATATAAGTATTGGCCCTATTGGGACTACTATTTATTGTGTGTGTGTGTGTGTTTTCTGTGTTGGTCTGATTTTTATCAATCAATTCGTCTTTATTTATAGTGTCGTATGCTATTTTTTACCTGACTACGGCGAATCAAATGAAGGTTTATGAGTTCAAACTAATACCTTGGTCCGATTTTGACAAGCGAGATATCAATCGATTCGTCTTCATCGCAAGAGTGTCATAGGCTATTTTTTCCCCGACCGTTTTAGTTTTTGTACTTATGTCTGTGGTGGATCTCGTGAAATCAACTCAATTCTTAGCGGAGATTCAAATTTAGCTTAGCTTAAGTAACGGCAGTTCTATGCAGAGGACAAAACGTAATTTGTGTTAGAAGCTGCAATTCAATTGACCTACTTTGACTGAAGTATAATTGTTCTGTGACTGAAGGCAGGGATGCAAATCGTTCTACTTGACACATTTGCCCAAAGACTTTCCATCATATGATTATGGAACTCCTTCGATCCTGTATCTTCTATATATATATATAAATATACATATACTTATAATACAGCAATATATACGAATACAAAGAAGATAAAAAAAATGATGATGTAGAGTACTAAAAATAATATAAAAATTAAATCATTTCTGCATGTTTGCCTGTTTGTTTGTGTGTATGTATATTCCGCGCATCACGTAATAAAATATTGGACCGATTGAGATGCGGTTGTCACTGTTGGATAGTACGAATAATTCGTAAGTTTGACTTAAAAACTGGGGTATTCGGTATCTTAACCCGATGATTAGACGCCGAGCAATCGATAAAAACTATTTGACGACTGAACGAATTTTGAAGAAATGAAGTATAATAATAATAAACACTTTATTACACCATATTATAAGGAACAAATACATACAATAACTTATTTACAATAACTATTTTTCTATATTGTACTTTATAGGTACTTCTGGTCCTGGAATGACACGTATGGGCTACTTTTAAATGAAATGACCACGCGGGCAAAGCTAGTAATATATGGAAGTCTGCATTTTTCCATTAATTTCATTTTAAAAGTAGTTAATGATTATGAATGAAGTAGATTTACTTTTAAGGTATTATTATATACTACCTATATATTATTTATACTTACTACTTCTTTTCAGCACTAATAACTTATATAAATTTATTTTTGTTTTATCGATAAATTTCGATTAACTCAATTGTACTTATCTCTAGTAACTTCTCAGTGCAACTTATTTATATTTCTGCCAACAAACTTTTTTGTAACTACCCTATCATTCATCATCATCATTTCAACCTTAAAAGTCCACTGCTGAACATAGGCGTCTCCCAAAGAGTGCCACGACGAACCGTCTTGTGCCGCCTCCATCCACCGACTCCCTTCGATGGCTACAATGTCGTCGGTCCATCGTGTGGGGGGTCTCCCTACACTTCGCTTGATTGTTCGTGGTCGCCATTCGAGAACCTTTATTTCCCAGTGGTTGTCGGCTCTGCGAATTATATGGCCTGCCCATTGCTACTTCAACTTGCAGATTTTGAGAGCTATGTCGATAACCTTGGTTCTTCTACGGATTTGCTTGTTACGAACCTTATAACGTAGTGAAACTCCGAGCATAGCTCTCTCCATTGCACGCTCCGCAACTCTGAGCTTGTGTATGAGACCAATAGTTAGCGACCACGTCTCAGTGCGGTATGTCATCTCTGGCAACACGCACTGATTATAAACTTTCGTCTTGAGGCATTGCGGTATCTGTGACGGTAGATTGTGACGTTAAGTTATTGTCATTTGTTGATACATTGATAAAATAATTATTAAACATATTGCATATTTTATTTGAATCATTAAACGTCATATTATCAATTTTAATTGCCTCAATTCCATTAGATTGTACGTATCATTTTCTATGTTATTGCGTATGACGTTCCAAACGGCTTTTCCTTTGTTTTTATTATGATTTATATATTTAGTGTTCTGTATTTGTTGTGATTTCTTTATACATTTATGAAGTAATTTACTATATGATTTGTACGTTTGGACGTTAGATTTTTTGTTATCTTTATGATGGATATATTTTAAATAGTGTAATCTTTTTTGTATGCATGATTTTTTTATTCCTTTTGAAATCCATTTACATTTATAGATATTTTTACGTTTTATTTTCATTCTGATTACCGGAAAACAAAGACCAAAAAACATTAAAAGCATATTGTGAAATGCATCAAATGCTTCGTTAAGTGTTATTTGTTCATATACTTCAGTAAATTTAATGGAAGTAATACATTCACAAAACTTGTTGATATTTTCACTGGAGAAGTCTCTTTTATTCTCTAGGTACTCGGGACAAGCCATTTTCGTTTTTAATTCAATGGTAACTCTTTGTGCAGTTTCATGATCCGATAATG
The DNA here is from genome assembly GCA_946251855.1 of Alsophila aescularia. Classification (NCBI taxonomy): domain Eukaryota; kingdom Metazoa; phylum Arthropoda; class Insecta; order Lepidoptera; family Geometridae; genus Alsophila; species Alsophila aescularia. The sequence goes on along the minus strand of OX276379.1, from coordinate 28,585,508 downwards.
CCAAATAATGGATACCTGAAAATACGTTTTTTTAAATATTGGTTGCAATTTGATCAATGCACGCAAGCTTTCTCGTTGGAACCTTGATTAGAAAATCATAATTATAATTTTTAAGTACAGTTAATAGCTCTTTACTGGTGTTATTTATTTTGAGTAAATCAATATTCCAATCTCCGCACAGAATTACTTTTTTGTTTTTATATTTATACGTCAAATATTTCAATAAATCTTCCAGTCGTTTCAGAAAAATCTCCACCTCATATTTAGGAACCCTATAAATACAAATTATTATCAGATTATGTGCTAGTACTTCTATTCCGCAAGCTTCAAACACCAAATTTGTCGCTAAAGACTTAATATATGTAATTTCTTTGTATTGAAGTTCATTTTTAATTAATATACAAGTACCTCCTCTTTTACCGCTCCGGGAATAAGAAGAAGCTAAATTGAACTTATGTATTTTTAGTAGGGATTCATTACCTTTCTTTATAAATGTTTCACTCAGACATATTACATTTACATCAAAATTTTCTTTTCGTGATAACTCTTCTAAAGCTACATCTATATATTCTGCTTTATTAATAGCTCCAGCAATGTTCTGGTGTAGTAATGTAAAATTATGGCTTGAATTATTCACGAAAAAACTGATTCCTATTGTTTCTTTGAGGCTTAGGACAATGAAGGTTTGAAGACCCTGCCCCTGGGCCTGTTCCGGGCCCTGCTTCTTTAGTTGAACTTTCGTGCTTTGATTTCGAATCAAAATAAAAAGGAATTGTACCCTTTACCCCACCAGGGTTGTTCTTAGTGTTTGCATTAATTTTGTTTCGCGCTTGATCTTTTAAGTCATTATTTATATCTTCGCAGTCTACTTTTAAATTAATAGCTCTACTCACAGCTAATAAAAATGATTTGTTATGATTTGTATCTGCATTTATTTTAACAAATTTACAATTTTTATAAGTCCCAACAAGAGCCGCAATGTGGTTATTCAACGTACTCTCCTGTAAGAAACGGGTTTTTCTGACGCTTAAAACATATACCTTCTTGTTTTTTAGTAGATTTAAGGCAATGCTGAGATCGTTCAATAATTTAAACGGATTTTTGTCATTCGAACCAATAATTAATACAACTCTATCGTTTTCATTAAGAGTGACGTTAAGATCTTTGCAATAGCTTAATGCTTCTGAGCATCAGAAAATATAGTTCATCTTCGATAGTATAGTTCCTAACATAGACCGGCATGGACGCGATATGGGCGTTTGACATAATGTTCGTCTTACCAATGTTAATTTTAAGACCCACCTGTTAGGAAACAATATGGAGATCACTGAGGATTTTGCTTAGCTCTTCCAGGGTTTCTGCCATGTTGACTATATCATCAGCAAATCGAAGGTGAGTGATTGCATTCGCTATTGATGTTAATACCATATCCGTTCCAGTTCAGAACATTGAATATATCTTCCAGTGTAGAGGTGAACAGTTTCGGAGAAATAACGTCTCCCTGTCTCACCCCTTTTTGCAATTCGATAGAATTCGTGCTCTGATCTTGGAGACGTACAGTCATGGTGGCCTTGCTATACAAACACTTCAACACTTCAATGTACCGGTAGTCAATCTGGCACTGCTGTAATGACTGTAGCACTGCCCAGGTCTTGGTTCGTGTGAACAATTTCCACCAGCTCGTTGTTAGTAATATTAACTAATTACCCTATATTATTAATATTATCATACATTCTTCTTTTTTGTTTCGTTATGTATATTTGAACTGCTATTAACTTGGAATATATATTGTTTGTAATTATGTTTGTGGTATCCTGTCCCTGCTCAGGGTAAATACATTGGCAGCCGTAACACAGGTACGACCTAGCACGGCTGTCAATGATAAATAATAAATATATAATTGTATTCTTAATATTGTTTTAAAAGTCCTTAATTTGCAAATTAAAAAAACTTTTTTTATGTACTTATACATTTAGATTAAGTTTTGCTTATGTGCTAATCTATACTATAATAAAACTGTAACTGGGCTAAATCTGTACATTAAATATTTTTTGAAAATTTTATTTGAGGTAAACTTCAAAATCGATATGGAGTGCAAAAAGGTTTATTTTTTATTTTTTGTCTGTCTCTCTGTCTGTCTGTCTGTCTGTCTCTTTGAACACGCATCACGCTGAAACTACCTGACAGATTTTGATGAAACTTGGCAAAATCATAGTTCATATTATGGATTAACATTTAGGATAATTTTTATCCCGAAAAAGTAATGGGTTCCCGCGGGATAGGGGTTTCAAAGTTATGGTAAAACGCACACACCACGCTGAATCTATCGGACGGATTTTGATGCAAGTTAGCACAGTTATAGCTCATATTATGGTTTAAAATTTAGAATACTTTTTATCCTGAAAAACTAAAGGGCTCCTGCGGGATAGGGGTCAAAAGTTAAGTTAAATTATGAAGTAATAAATTTATTAAAATTAAATAAAACCGCTCAAAGGTATCATATTATAATATTACCATGAACCGCTTAAAAAAAATGCATTCGTTTTCGCGCGACTTATACCTACTGTATCCGGTAGTATTATTTATCCTGAGCCGCGGCCGCGCGCCACGCGCCTCGCGCCTCGGAGCCGGAGTAAACGTGCAGTGTGGCGGGGATCGGAACATCGCTAAGTATTTGACCCGAGAGCGGGCAGACGCTCAAGGGCAGACGTCGTTGACGGTCGTTTCTCATATAGGAAAAAAAATCGGTTCGGTAGATTATTTTGAATTAGGTTTATTTGTTTGTTTTATTTGAAGTTAGCAGATATAATGTAGGTATGGTATTTTAAGTTTTCAATTAGAATCTTTGGTTGGCTTGGTAGATTTTGTTTGTTTTGGATTAAATTTGTTTATGTTTTATATGTTGGTAGTAGGTAGGTATTAGAGTTTTCCAGTCGGGATATCTTATGTAGAATTTTAGTTAAGATTTTTTGTAAGGATCGTTGTATTTGTTTGTTAGATATTTTATTTGAAATTATAGTACTTATTATAGATAAGTGTTTAAGTTTTTCTTTGTCTTAGTTTGAAATTGTTTTGCCTGAGGTTAGTTTGTATTATTTTGCTATTTTATTGTGATAGTTTGTATCGAATTTTCACCCTTTTTTTACTTCGAAAGTATCTTAATTTGTAAGATATTGCTTAAGATTCGTTTCTCTTTTGATGCTATTTTATTTTGATAGGTATCGACTCAGAGATAATATTTCTCTCAGGGTATCGAGTTTTTCAACTTTTTTGAATTAGAATCTGCCAGTATGCCTTCTCAAAAGAGGTCTAATATTTCCCAGTACTCAAGAAATGCTAAAAGACTGAGACAGGTTCGTTTACAAGAAACAGAAGATGAACGAGAAGCTAGATTGTGTACTGAACATGCACGCTTTGCAGAGTCTCTAGCTTCGGAAACATTCACTCAGCGGGAGTTCCGTTTAACAGCTGATCGTGATCGCCATGCTCAGTCGCGTTCATCAGAAACTTTGACGCAGCGTGAGGCTCGCATATCCGCTGACAGTTATCGCCATGCTGAGTCTCGCGCATCGGAGACATTTACCCAGCGTGAAGCGCGTTTAACTGCTGATAGTCAGCGACATGCAGAGTCTCGCGAATCAGAGACCTTTACTCAGCGTGATGCGCGTTTAACTGCTGATAGTCAACGTCATGCATAGTCTCGAGAATCCGAGACCTTCACACAGCGTGAAGCGCGGTTAGCTGCTGACAGTCAGCGCCATGCTGAGACTCGCGAATCAGAGACCTTTACTCAGCGTGAAGCGCGTTTAACTGCTGACAGTCAGCGCCATGCTGAATCTCGCGAATCAGATACCTTCACTCAGCGTGAAGCGCGTTTAACTGCCGACAGTCAACGCCATGCTGAGTCTCGCGAATCAGAGACCTTCACTCAGCGTGAAGCACGTTTAACTGCCGACAGTCAACACCATGCTCAGTCTCGATCATCTGAAACTTTGACGCAGCATGAGGAGCGTTTGGAAGTTGCTAGAGATTATTATGAACGTAGGCGTCATGACCGCGTTAGTGTTTTGTCTTCTGAGAGTGAGAGGATTACCGGAATTCGACAGACGAAGACACTAGAACAGCGTGAGTCTCGCTTGAATGAAGATCGCCTTCGCCAATCTTTAAGTAGAATTTCAATCTCTTCTGAAGACTCATTCGAGTCTCTTGAGAATAGCGTTCTAAATGAAGCCCTGCCGTGGATTAATAAAAATAGGAGTGGATTTTCTTACTCTTCAAATATTAATTATGCTGAGTTTAGTAGCATCGGTGGAATGATCCAAGTCTGTGCTCACTGTCAAGCCCTAAAATGGAGAAAAGAGTCGAGTGGACTGTGCTGTTCAGGTGGCAAGAGTCGAGTGGACTGTGCTGTTCAGGTGGCAAGATTCGTTTAGATATTTTCCAAGAACCTCCAGAACCTTTAAAATCGCTTTTAAGCGGCAACATCCGAACTCGAAACATTTTTTAGAATGTATTCGGTCTTACAACGGTGCATTTCAGATGACTTCTTTTGGTGCAAACCAAATTGTGGAAGGGTCATTCATGCCCACTTTTAAAGTTCAGGGTCAAGTTTACCACTTGATCGGGTCTCTGTTGCCTGGAACTGAACCAAAATTCCTACAAATATACTTTGTATCCAATTATTGTGAACAAGCTAACATAAGAAATCGAAACTTCCAACATCTCAACGCCAGTGTAATTACTGAACTGCAAAACATGTTGCATGAAACAAACCCGTATATCAATCATTTCAAGGCTGCGCTTGAGTCAATTCCTCAGGACCAACAAAATGAATACAAATTTGTAATCAATGCTGACAGACGACCCTCAACAGATCATCGTGGTCGATACAACGCTCCCACCACCAACGAAATTGCTGTTGTTCTGGTTGATCAGGAGTGTGACAGGCGTGACATAGTTCTGCGCACCCGTGACGATCGCTTACAACGGATAAGCGAAACACATCGTGCCTACGATGCCCTTCAATATCCTCTTATTTATTGTCGTGGCGAGGATGGTTATAATTTTGGCCTTTACCATGTAGACCCTACAACTGGGGCACCTAATTACACTAAAAAGATTTCAGCGCTGCAGTTCTATTCATACCAGTTACAAATAAAACGTGATAGATTTGCCTATCTACAACGCTTTCGAGGTTTATTTAGACAGTTTGTAGTCGACATGTACGCTAAAATTGAGACTGAACGTTTAGTGTTCATTCGCATAAACCAAAGAAGACTACGTGCCGAAAGTTATGTCGACCTGCGAGACGCTATGCAGCAGGACACCAACGCTGAGGACTTGGGTCGACTGGTCATTCTGCCATCGACTTTCACTGGAGGGCCACGTTATATGCACGAGCGCACGCAAGATGCGTTCTGTTACGTAAGAAAGTATGAGCGACCGGACCTGTTCATCACCTTCACTACTAATCCTAAGTGGTCAGAAATCACTCAAGAACTTTTTCAAGGACAAGCTTCGTACGATAGGCATGATGTCGTAGCTAGAGTATTCCATTCCATTGAAACTCAAGCTATTGATAGATTTGCTTACTAAGGAGAATGTATTCGGTGCATCTCTCTGTCACATGTATAGTGTCGAATGGATATAATCAGTGCAGAATTTCCAGACCCTAACGAGGATCAGACATTGCATGAAATCATAAAAACACATATGGTGCACGGTCCTTGCGGTGCACTAAATATTAACTCTCCCTGCATGCGAGATGGCCGCTGTACCAAAAGATATCCGAGGGCTCGGGTCGATCAAACAGTAACAGGCGAGAATGGGTACCCGTTGTATCGTCGACGTTTACCTCAACAAGGTGGTTTCAGCGCTGAAATAAGACTACGTGGTGAGCAAGTAGTTGTGGATAACAGATGGGTCGTACCTTACAGTCCTGTCAAAAACTTTTCGGGCTCATATAAATGTAGAAATGTGTAATAGCGTCGAGTCTATAAAGTTCATTTGTAAATATGTCAACAAAATTTTGTCTACGAATTATTATTCGTAGACAAAATTCAGGGAGGGTCACGGTCCCCATCAATCACCGTTCAATCATTAAATATCTTGGATGAGAAAGAGGAACTACTTAAGCCCTGGTAAACTAGGTTGGGCATTTTGTATGTTGGGCTTTAAAGGCAGGAGCACTTTGGTGCGCAACATCTTCGGCAACATGCACACGCAGACGTCAACTTTCACCCGCCACGCGCCGCCGGTTTTGTTTGGTGCGTGCAAAACTGCAAACACACTGCGCATCTCCTAGTAGGCCAGGCGCCGCGTTTCTGCGCTGCGTTTAAGTATGTTTCGCACCATGGCCAAACCTTTTCTTCCTTTAGGCAAAAGTTAACAAATTAACGCATCAGTTCCGAACAAAACATTAGCTGATCAAACCGCCATGAAACCACAGCAATGCAGATGTGTACAATCCGCAATATGTTAGTGAGAGGATGACACTTCATTAATTTACGGCATGTACCGTTCGGTTAACATATTTGGCCACAGTTGGTGGGCAGTAAACCGGGACATACTCTCGGTAATGAAAAGCTTATGGTGGCCTTAATACAAGATAGAATCTAAATAATAATATAAGTTATTTGTGATTAAACTAAGTGATTGATTTCTGTGGTCGTTGGTTAAAAGGCAAAACCAATCACAAGACTTCAAGGGCATAAACTGACCACGGAATGGTGGGGTTTATATTAAATATATACGAGTAAAAATGTAGTTTAGTGAAAAAATATGTAGATGGTTGGAAATTTATAGATGGTTAGAATAAATATATCAGGATTAGCATTTAGAGTACTTTTGACGCCTGAAAAATTAACAGCTCCCTCTGAATAGCTGATAAACTGCAGGCAGAGGTTCGGAGCACTGCATGTACTAACTCGCTTAAAAGCTGAAAAAACACGACTTCTCTGCCTAAAAAGAACTTATACTAATAAATTGTACTGTTGGAATGTGCTTAACAAGGCCTTCAACTTGATACGTAATCATATTGTAAAATTCGAAGTTATTTTTTTCGCATTTGAAATTGGAGCCATGCTGCGTTTTTTTTTTTTTTTTTTTTTAAATTGCCTATGTGTACATCTAAACCTGTTCAAGCATTTAAAAGTTATGGTGGAATAAATAAACTCACATACATACAAACATACATACACGAACCCTAAAAATATTGCACTCCTTTTTTGGGCAGCAGTTCCAAAACCGGACAAGTGCGAGCTGAACTCGCGTGGTGAGGGTTCCGTAAGATGAATATAATTATGATCTCACAATATTCAGACTTACCATGTTATATTACGATCATAAACTTCTTATAGATTCTTCTGTAATTTTTACTAAAGAAATATTTTCTGTATTATAAACAAAATTTTAAGTTTTGTAGTTTCGTACCTTTTTTTTTACTTACTATGCAATCGAAAACAAGCAAAACAAGCAAGTGAGACGATCAAACAAGAATTTCACTTGCAGTACCGTTTGCAAAACTATTTGTTATTAATTTTCTAATTTGATCACCAAAAGTGTCAATTTTTATTTGTTATTTAATCTTATCGCTCTGAGCGATAAGACCGCCCACAATTTATTATTAATTTTGTTTTTTTTAGTTGTAAGATTTTTATTTGTGTTTCAATAAAGAGTTATCTATCTATCTGTTTAGTGACCTCCAGATTCAAAATTCATTTATTTGCGTTGCACTTCCGTATTTGGAAATTCATATGCGTACCAAATTTTTACTTAATAGGTCAAGTAGATTCGAAACAAATTGGCTGTTACAGACAGACAGACAGACAGATACACGAGTGATCATATAAGGGCTTCGTTTTTTTTCATCCGGACTACGGAACCCTCAAAAGAAAGAGGGCCTCTGACATGGCTTAACGAGTGCCCGGGACCCACTGCTTAACGTTCCCTCCGAAGCACGGAGCGATGGAAAACCGCACATAACTTAGAAAAGTCATTGGTGCCTAGGACCGAACCCGGTGTCGATGGCTTTTAATTTGCACTATTGAACCGTTAGGCTATCATCGCTCTGATAGACCACTAATGTGATCGAAGAAAGTTAACGCGCTAAACTTAGAACTGGAACTGCCTCTCAAAGATCCCACAGAAGGATACCTAAATGTATCCACGTTATGCTGAAGATATAAACTATTAAGTAGTATATGAGTCGTATAGACGCAAAAGTGGCCATCTATACATATACCCAGCTAGGTGCAGATGGCCACCTTTGCATAGATACGACTTAGAGGCAGACTCAAAAGTACCTACGTTACTGCGACTAGAAGATTTGCTTTCCGAATATCGTATTCTAAAATCGAACTTGTCTCGATTGCATCGAATCATTTTGCTCCGTACCAGCGAGATGAGAACATCAAAGTGAATATCCGAATTGTTGAATAATCCAGGTGCGAAAAGTGCATTTCAATTCAGGGGAATTCAATTTTTGCATGATAAAAGAATAATATTCTGGAAGGTTGCTCAATTATTATTTAATATCTGCGCAATTATCTTCTTTGTGCAGACTTTTTGTTTCTTAGGTAATGCTTCATTATAAGTAGATACTAGCTACGACGTAACGAACGTAGTGTAGGACGCCCTCCGGCTAGATGGAGCGATGAACGATCTGCGCTATGTAGCTGGCAGTCATTGGAAGAGAAGAGCCGAAGATCGGGCTCAGTGGCGCGCCTTGGGAGAGGCCTATGTCCAGCAGTGGACTAGTATAGGTTGTTGAAGATGATGATGATGAAGTACTAGCTACACCTTAGCCACGCTAGCTAAGGTGTAGCTAGTACTTCATCATCATCATCATCAGTTCAATTAAAAGTAGCCCAAACGTGTTATTCCGGGATCAAAAGTACCTATAAAGTATAATATACTACACTTCTTAAGAATTCGTTCAGCCGTCAAATAGTTTTTTATCAATTGCTCGGCATCTAATAATCGGATTTAGGTACAAAGTTTTTAAGTCAATCTCTAATCTATCCACTAGTGAAAACTGCATCGCAATCGGTCCAGTAGTTTTAACGTGATGCGCGAACAAACATACAGACAAACTAACAAACAGACAAACACGATTTAAAAAAATGATCTATTCTTGTTCAGTATCTTATTTTAAGTACCCTAGACCATTTTTTGAATTATCTTCTTTGTACTTTTTCGTTCCTATTGCTTACTCGTATAGATATAGATAGATAGATAGATAGATAGATAGATAGATAGATATATAATCCATACTCTGTCAGTAACAACAAGTCTGTACAAAGAATCTAATTAAACAAAAAATGCTTCAGGGGACGTAAGTTACATAACAAGAATAATATTTAAATTGTGTCTGTCTGTATGTTTTCGCATCACATACAAACTTTTTTGAGGGTTTATTGTTTGCTTGCGTCCGTAGGATTCAGCCCTCGATGTCCTACACGTGACCCCTGGGGTGGTGCCAAAAGAGCAACCGAATCACTTGGTAGTAGGCTTCGGCCGCCGGCTTTTTATATTACCACCCTCTGGACAAAGTCTTGATACCAAACGATTTGTCGTGTTCCATCATGATGTTCAGGGAAGCCGTCCGGATGAGTTGTAGGATGCAGTTGTGTTGGAAGGGTGGACCGTGATCGGAATCATGGTGTTTCTGCGTCGGAGGCCTTGCTTTGGAGGGTAGCGGGATCCGAAGCCCGGTGTTCTCTGCTGGCCGACCGCAAGTTGTAGGGGGCCCAAGTAGTAGTTTAGCCAGCTACGAAAGGTTGCCCCGCCGCTTGTGAAAAATCCTGAAATGATCCATTGGGCCGGCTGGCGACCGGATGTGAGGAACTGATATATTATTTCAGGGGGGTTCGGCGTCCCCGCGGTCTCCACGCAAGTTCTTCAATGGCGTAGTTATGCCTTGACTTCCGTGGGTTATCCATTCCGACATCTCGTTTGCTATTACTCGTCCAACCTATTCACAAAAACACATCGTGAAAAAAGTCCAAAGAAGTTATAAGTTAAAACGGCAGATGCACGTCCTCACACTTAAAGTGGATCTTGCGAATATTCGCGGGATTCACTCCAATCTCCAACCGGTCCATTATCATCTGGAGACCTCTAAGCCCCACTTGTTCTTCTTGTCGGAGACGCAGATAGGATGTCCAGCTGATACGGCGTACTTGGATTACCCAGGCTATATCTTGGAGCATCTATTTATCCCAAATGCCGGCGTTTGTGAATACGCCAGTGATGACATTTGCTGTCTGCGTCTCCGAAATCTTGAGCACCCTAACTTCTCAGTGATTTGGGTGCTGGTGGACACGGGCATAGAGAAAATTATGTATGCTTGTGTGTACCGCTCACACAGTGGAGATCGGGGGACGACTTTATTGGTAGACTATCTAGGTGAGGCGGCAAGTGTGGCCCAACAGCGTTACCCGTCTACTCAATTGGTGTTTTTGGGGGATTTTAACGCCCACCACAAGGAGTGGCTTGTCCCATACCAAAAAACCGACCACGCTGGTAGAAAGACGCGGAAGCTTGCTCTGGCGTTAGATCTCTCTCAGCTTGTGCAGGAGCTGACACGGGTACCTGATCGTGACGGTGACATTGCCAACTGTCTCGACCTGTTGATGACAACTGAACCAGACCGATACTCCGTATCAGTATCCCCACCTCTTGGTAGCTCTGATCACTGCCTGGTTAAGTCCGTCTCAGTGTATTCCCCACCTGATCCTAGCCTTAAGGGAAATAGGCGCGTGTGGAGATACAACTCAGCAGATCGGGACGAGATGCGGCAATTCCTTGCATCGTACCCTTGGTGGCAAACATGTTTCATCTCCCAGGACCCGTTGACTTGCGCGTCTGCTGTTACAGAGGTCAGGCAATGGAATATTTCATTCCATTCAGTGACAAGACTCTTTCCAGCAAAGCTCAGCCTTGGTTTGGATCCAGCTGTGGTCATGCTGTGGCTCTAAAGCGTGCGGCATATCTAGACTGGGCTGATGCTCGAAAGCGCAAGTCTTCTGATATTCGGGCTAAGAAGAGAAAATTTAACGTTACCGCTAAGACCTGCAAGAAGATACTTAGGAAGGCCCATTTTGATCACGTAAGTCGAATTGGGGCCAAACTGGCTTCATACCCCGCGGGTAGCAAAGCTTTTTGGTCCCTGGCCAAGTCGGTCGAAGTAAACTTCTGCCGCCCCTCACTGCCACCATTGCTAAAACCTGATGGATCACTAGCTCACACTGCTGGAGACAAAGCGAATTTATTTGCTTCTCTTTTTGCAGAAGCCTCGCATCTAGATGCTTCTGGCAAGACACCTTCCTGCCTTCCTCATAGCGGGGTTTTTATGCCCGAAATTCACATTCGCCAGAAGGAGGTTCTCAGAACGCTTCGAGCTCTAGATGTGAACAAGGCCAGTGATCCTGATGGTATTCCAGCAATTGTGTTGAAAAACTGTGCGCCCGAATTGTCTCCCATCTTAACGCGTTTGTACCGCCTCTCTCTTCACTCAGGTAAAGTTCCGAAGAGCTGGAAGCTTGCCAATGTACAACCAGTACCAAAGAAGGGTAGTCGTGCTGATCCGGCCAATTATCGTCCCATCTCGATTACCTCCTTACTCTGTAAGTGTATGGAGCGTGTCATAAACATTAGGCTCTTGGCATACCTTGAAGACAATGATCTTCTCAGTGACCGACAATACGGATTTCGCAGAAACCGGTCTACTGGGGATCTTCTCGCGTATGCCATTCACGTACTGAGCGAAGCCATAGAGATGCACGGTGAGGCGCTTGCCGTCTCCCTTGACATATCGAAGGCATTTGATCGGGTCTGGCACGATGGCCTTTTAAACAAGCTTCCCTCATATGGTTTACCTGTTGGCTTATGCAATTGGATAGTTGATTTCTTGAGGGAACGATCTATTCGAGTAGTCTTAGAGGGCTGCTCGTCTGATCAAATGGCTATGAATGCCGGTGTACCTCAGGGATCGGTTCTCTCGGCTACACTGTTTTTACTGCACATTAATGACCTTCTGAAGCCCTTCTGGTACCTTTGGGTATGCTGATGACAGTACTTTAGTTGAGAGATACACTTCCAATGCTCAAGCCAGCTGTGACGCTGTCCAGTTTCAGAGAGAGGCTATGGTAGACCGTTTAATTTTAGCCTTAGAAGCCGTGTCCGATTGGGGCGATGCTAACCTGGTTAAGTTTAATGCTACTAAAACGCAAGCGTGTTTGTTTTCTGCTAAAAATAGTCCTCTACACCGATCTCCGTCTTTCCAAAGTGTAACAATACCAATAGGCGACCATTTGGAGCTTTTGGGTGTCGAACTCACATCAAACCTGAATTTTGGGTCTTATATTGAATCTAAAGCCAAGGTAGCTACAAAACAACTTGGTAGTTTGTCTAAGATTAGGCGGTACTTCACACCGGGACAGCTTTTGAATCTTTATCAAGCACAGGTCAGATCTTGTATGGAGTACTGCTGCCACCTCTGGGACGGTTCTGCCAAGTATCAGCTCGAGTCTTTGGATTCAATTGAGAGACGTGCTATCAGGCTCATTGGGGATGACACTCTGGTAAAGAGTAAGCTTCAAAGTCTGGCGCGTCGACGTGAGGTAGCAAGCCTGGCGGTATCCTACAGATTGCACTATGGAGAGTGTGCACAAGAACTGCACAACCTGATTCCCCCATCACCTTTCCATCACCGTACGACTAGATGATCAGCAAAGCGCCACCCTTTCATGGTTGAAATACCTCGCACAAGAACGAAGCGTTACGCTTCTTCATTTATTATAAGAACTGCAAAGGAGTGGAATGCCCTGCCATCGTCAGTGTTTCCGGTAAATTATAACCCCGGTGTGTTCAAGTCAAGAGTGAATAGGTATCTACTAGGCAAGCGTGCTACATCTTCGACCACATCATCGCTTTCCATCAGGTGAGATCGTGGTCAAACGGTTGCCTAGTCAGTAATAAAAAATAAAAATAAAAAACTACTGCACCGATTGTAATAAAAACAACTCATCCCCTTTGTAAATTAACAAGACGTTCAAAAACTAAAATCCGACCACGGTCGAGTAAAAAATAGCCCATGAATCTCTTCCGATGAAGATGAATCGATTGATGCCTCGCTTGTCAAAGGTAGACCAAGTTTTTAGTTTGAACACATAACCCTTCCTTTGCCTTGCCGTAGACGGGTAAAAAATACTCTATGACACTATAATAATATAATATATTATAATAATATATTCGGGACATTTCCACACCAATTATCTAGCCCCAAACTAGGATACCCTGTGCTATGGGCACTAGATAACGGATAAACATACATAGATAAGAATATTACATCCATGACTCGGTAACAAACATTTCTGCTCATCACACAAATGATTGCACCTTGCAGGATTCGAACCCGCGACCGTACGATTTCGTACCCAGGATCTCAAGCCACGAGACCAACCGGACGTCAAATATACATGAAGACGAATCGATTGATGCCTCGCTTGTCAAAGGTGGACCAAGTTTTTAGTTTGAACATATAACCCTTACTATAGCTTGCCGTAGTCGGGTAAAAAAATATTTGCCCATGATACTCTATACCTGAAGACGAATCGATAGACACCACGCTTGTCAAAATCGAATCAATTTACTACAGTGGAACATCCACATAGGCACATACATATACATATATATATATATATATATATTTCACAGCCGCCATAAAGATTGGTTCCTAGTACATTAACTAAGTAATGCAATTTATATATATATATATAGTTAATGAACTAGGAACCAATCTTTATGGCGGCTGTGAAATTAGGCGCAAGGCGCTGCGCAATAGCTAATTTTAGGTGTAAGCGGGCTTTGGAGAGGAGAGAGGCCGGGGCACACCCTCCCGCTAGCTCGCCGCACCCCGCGCGCGCCCGCCGCGGTTGTGCTTGTGTGCACGCTACATCCGTACACTGCACACATGCGTGCGATTCTGTTCAAGTACAGTCTAGTTAGTTATTTTATTAAAGTTGTTTGTTACCAACCAATACAATCCACCAACACAATATCAGCATATTCCAATACCAATATTATTCTGTGTTGACGTATGTTAACATGATTGGTTAATAAGCGTTAAGCTTCGACGCTAATTTAGCTACTAAAAACATAACTATATGTATACTAATTTTTTATCATTCCATTATTTGTATGTAGGTACTTACCATATATATTTTTTCAATCATTACATTATTTGCATTTGACATGTAAGTAAGTTATAAGTCATATGTTCCATAATTCTGGTGTAATAAGGTGTTTATTATTATTATTATTATGTTCTACAAGTAGGTAGTAAAAAAAAACTCTAATATTTGCGAACCTTACTGTACCAGCGCGAAGTCGCACTCGCAGCGCGCTTCACAGCCGCCATAAAGATTAGTTCCTACTATACGTGCCACGAAAGATGAGACTTGACGAGCGTCAGTAGTGACACAGAATAAATAAAAGTATACAGTCGCGAAGTCGAACTCGCAGCGCTCTTCACAGCCGCCATAAAGATTGGTTCCTACTATACGTGCCACGAAAGATAAGACTTGACGAGCGTCAGTAGTGGCACAGAATAAATAATAGTACAAGTACAGAAGGCTAACTGAGTAAAGTCATTTAAATAAATAGCGACTCTCGCTACAACGCTATAAAGTGCAATTTAACTCGAACGGCGCTGCGAGCTTTCAATTATATTTACCTAGAAGTCGCTCGCCCACCGCATGCAGGCTAGAATGCACCGTATCACAACGCGCGAGAATTTCCATTGCTCTAACCGTTTCAGAATCACTCTGTCCCTTTTTCGCTCGGTAGGGTTGTATTAAGATATGTCTAGGTACTTGTACTACTAATTATTCTGTGATATGTTATGACTTAGATATTGTAACAGAATAAATAAGTAATAATGTATTATGTTATTACTTATTATTATAAATTAAAATAGTTCTATTACATACAATGACATTCTTATCAGAATAGACCGACTACCTCAATTTTACTACCTACCTATCCCGTTTTCAGAACGCCGATAAGTTTAGTGAGATACCTACCTACGTGTCGTTGGTTGATTATGATTATATCCTATAGGTATTGCACTTTGATGAATAAAGGTGCCTGTCTGAATTCCATGCTTTTTAATGAGTGAAAAATAAATTGCTACCTACGTAATAAAAGGTATTAAAAGTAGGTAGGTATTATACGAGACCTGTCGTCCATCACTGGTGCATGAACACTTGCCACGACTTGCCGAATCTGGGCGCGCGGTGATTGTGACCGTACGACGTGTAGCAACGCGACGCGCGGCTATTATAGTTCGGGAGTAGAGGAGCGATTTTGGCAGTGAAAAATAAATGTGAGTAGGGACTTACCTAGTGTTAGATTGGAAAACAATTATTGTATCCAGATTGAATGTCTATGAAATAATAATAAATGAACAATAAATAATAATAATAATTTGACGACCGGTTGGTCTCGTGACTAGAGATCCTAGGTATGAAATCGAACGGTCGCGGGTTCGAATCCTGCAAGGTGCAATCATTTGTGTGATGAGCAGAAATGTTTGTTTCCGAGTCATGGATGTTAATATTCTTATATATGTATGTTTATCCGTTATCTAGTACCCATAGCACAGGGTATCCTAGTTTGGGGCTAGATAATTGGTGTGGAATATATTATTATATTTTTTTTATTATAATAAAGTATGTGTGTATTATAGTAATAGCATAATAGGATTAGGTACTGGATATTTCTATAATTATTACTTACAAATGTTTAACTTTTATATATTTTTTGATATCCTTTTTCCCGTCTTTAAATTTTCGATTATTGAATCTTAGAGTGGCGTATATGCGTAATTGAATGAACAATTTTAAAATAATTTAAAGGATAACAGGCACACGGTGTCTCTGGAAATACAGCTTGCAGCAGTTCGTAAAGTTTTGTACCTGGTTTCTCTTGTATTACCTTTTCAAATGTTTTTGTGAAGACGTCTTCCAAATTTTGGATGTACTGGATAAATTCTTTAGGCGGCATTTTCAGTGAGCTATAGAATCCAGATTTTTTGTTGTAGGCTTTATATTTTGTGAATAAGTTCGTTTCTCCCAAATCTGGAATCGAGTTCAATGCTCCATCAATGTTATGGCATTTGTGTTTACCCATACACTTGAAAAGTAAGTATCCTGAAACATAAGTCAGGCCATTTTCTTCAGGCACATCCATATGGTGATCAGTTTCACCATTTAAGCACACAACTGATATTTCTGCCGATGGAGGGGTAAACAAATTAAACATTTTCATAACATCCTCGGATTGGAGCAAAATGTCATAAATATCCGTCTCGCAGTTAGCATTTGGTGAACTTTTCAGCATGTTACATACGAATAGCTTTGAAAAAGCTCTTTGAAATTGAATTGGTGTAGGCTCTGTGCAAGAACCGCTTTGCTGCCTAACTGAACCAAAAAAAAATCCAAGCTGTCTTGATTCAATCTTCGAGTGAATATATATTTGAATCCTTATTTTTTTAATGTTCATAAAGCATTTGAAAGGATTGTATTGATATCTGTGTATTTATGAATGATTTCATGTGAGGTGTATTTTTGTTTCCTGTTTTTTTATTAATGGCCTTAATTTTGGAAAATATTTCTAAGGCATCATCGAGTACTTTCTTTTGATAATCACATTTTCTGAAGGCACTTTGATACTTGTTTTTACAATTTATTCTGCTAGAATTTAAAACGTCAAATAAGTTATTTATAGATTCCACAAAATTGGCTGTCGGCCTGGCCTCTTCGGAAATAATTCCCAAGTCTATGTAGGTATGAAGAGCAGCAGAAACTGTGCAACTAAATATTTGCACTGCGTATTTCACTCGCATTTTTTTGAAGTTATTAGGATCTAAGTGAGCTTCAGTTATTTTAGGGATCAGCCTTAAATTTCTGTCTTTTTGGTGGTCGTAAAGTTCTCTTATGAATTTCCAGCATATTTTTTTGTCATCATAATGAAAGTCACTGGTGATTAGATTATTGTGAATGCACTGGATTAAATGAGGGACGTCGAATATATAAAAGATCTTTTGATCATCATATATGAAGTAAGGTTTATCTACTGTTACATTTTTTATATCTTTTGCAAATTTGTCGAAGTTCGATCTTTGATCAGAAGTAATAGCTTTTACTTTAATTCCTATTGCAAGAAGTTTGGAAATTACTGCCTCCAACCATAAATCTAGCTCGCCATAATGCTTTGCAGATGCTAGCAAAGCGTAAGCAATCGGTTGATTCCATTTTATGTGGATACCTTGAAGCATTAGGGTATAAGCATTACTAGCAATTTCTGGTGATATCTTTCCATTAATATTGTGAAAACCAATCACTTCATCTGTTTTTGTATTGTAATAAAAGTTTCTTTTAAGGGTCATCTCATCTACACAAATTGTGCAGTATTTCGCGGCATCAGGGAGAGATTTAATTTTAAATTCCAAACTTTCGATTACTCGATCATCAAATTTTGGTGGAATATCAATTTTAAATCTATTAATAGTAGCTTTATTTGGTAGTTTTAAAATTGTTTGTAATAATCTGTAAGCATGAGGACTTGCATAGTATAAATTTAGTGCAAAAACTTTGTATTCTAATTCGTATCGATTGCCTTTAAATCTGCTTTTTAATTTGTTCTGCCACTCAATCAATTTATGGAATCTTTTACTGACTTCGTCATCAGGATGCTCGCTTGTAATGGCTGTATGTATTCTTACCTTCTAATTCCTTTTGTATTTTTGTTATTTCACGATCTAAACGCCTGTATTTATGTTGAGAACTCCGTAATTATTCTGAAAGTCTACGTTTCCAAGGAGTTTGAGCTGACAAGAATTTAGATGTCTGTGTTTCCTTTTCTGATTGTTCTATAGATTCTGTCTGAATTTCGGCTGAGGCAGTATATATGCTTTTTGAAGTTGTGCATTGGATATAATTTTGATTTTAGGTTTGCTTTGTGCGCTGGTCTTTGCGTCTGTGTTAAATGAGTTTTCTTGCGATTGATCAGTTGAAACGTTAACTTTAATTGGAACTGAACCCATTTTAAGGCCCTTTTTAGCGATGAATCTTTAAAATGTTCCGACCATACTGAATAACTGTGGGGTTTCAAATTCTCTTTGATTAATAAATCTTCTCTATCAAGTTACGCACTGCGCCTGAAAATATACAAGAAATCGCAAATTGTATAATAATTATCGAACATTCTTGAAAACGATAATTGAGGACAAAAGGACATTTCTTGGCGTCCATATATAGTTAACCCAAGAACCGACAGCATGAATTTACTTCGACATTTTTATGAACTTAAAATAGCATTATTATGATCACCAGTACTACTAGTAATACTTTCTATTATAATCACTAGAAGTCGAGAATGGTCAACAATTGAAAATCCAGCTTAAAGCAGGTTAAGCACTGTAAAGAAATTTTGAGGTTTGCTGCAAAAAATAAGTAGTAGTTATCTACCTAGTAAACAAGAATAGCTCATAGCACTTCATAATCATTTTACGTCAGCTCTCAGACTATATCACTCGTTTGATTTATTTCATGATAGGTAAATTCCTAATTAGTTGTAGGCTACTTACTAAGTCAGCACAATAATTCATTTTCCGATCAACAATACCTACTATAATCAATTATAAAATTACGTTGATCGATTTAATAAACGATTTTATTTCTGCGCGGAAAAACCTTAAATATACACAAATGACACAACACAAATGAAATAACATAAAACTATCCATTTCATTTGTGTACGTAATAAAACGTAACCCACGTAATAAAAAAATATCAATATCTAACTACATAACTAGGACATACATAGGTACTACATATATAGGTATTACAATTTATTACCTTTCAATATCCTTTGGAAGCGTAAAGAATGACAATTCGTCATTTCTATCACTATTCAAACAGCCGAATGCTATGCAGTACTTTCTAGCTTTCTTCATAGTTTCAAACAGTAAATTCGTGCGTATTATGTTGATCTGCGTACCAACTTTAGCCTATCTGGTCCTTCACCGGGCCAGTCGGGCCTACCTACATTGTATATGTAGGCCCGACTGGCCTGGTCTATATGTATGTTTGTAAGTTTCTTTGGCACGTCTTACAGCCTAAACGGCTGGATGGATATTGATAAATGAGGCATCATGCAATTAATTTCTCTTTTGACGGGATCAGCCAGAACCTGGCGAGCTACTCCTCATGCCTTCGACTGTAAATCAAGAATTTAAAGCTTGTTTGCTTGTTTTTATCCTATTTTTTTATAATAATTTAAGTTTATTTCACTACTAGCTGTAGCCGCGGCTTCGTACGCGTGGTCATTTCTCTAGATTAAAAGTACAATAATATGTATCATTCCACGACCTAAATTACAGTTCTTATACTAAAATTTTATCAAATTTTCTTTAGGCGTCAAAGAGATTTTTATCGATTGCTCGGCTTCTTTTCATCGTATTGAGATACCAATTACATCACTTTTTAAGTGAAACCTTAAGCTATCCAAAAGTGAACCGCATCGCAATCGGTACAGTAGTTCTTACGTGATGCGCCAACAAACAGACAGTTGTTGTCTTGTTCAGTAGACTATTTTAAGTACCCTAGAGAAAAACTCTGTACAAAGAAGATAAGTAAAAAAAGCCTAGACCATTTTTTTTATTTATCTTCTTTGTACAGAGTTTTTCACACTTATTGCTTTTTATTATAAGTAGGTATAGATAATCTACCTATATTTATTACTACCTTTCCCGCCCGCAACTTCATCCGCGCGGGCTACAGTTTATCGCGAAAAAAAGCGGCCTCTGTTCTTCTAGGATATTAAAAACCAATGCAAAAGTAGATATAGAGGTATAGAATCAATGCTCTTGATTTTTTGACAGACTTGTTATTTCGTTTCCATGGCAACCGTTTCTTACAGCGAGTAATCAAAATTTTCCAGTTTTCCCGTGGAAAATTTCAATTTTCCGGGATAAAAAATATCCTATGTTTTATTACAGGGTATAAGCTATCTCCATTCTAAGTTTCATCAAAATCCGTCCAGCCGTTATAACGTGAAAGCTCCCCAAACAAACAGACAACGTTTCACTTGTATATATTGGTATGGATAGATAATATTGGTATATAGATATATATATTAGATAGATAGATTGATACTTGGTATTTTATTTATTACTAATTAATAAAATACCAAGGGAAAATTTAGATTTTGTCAATGACATTCGTTTTATAGCCATGCCCTCGGCTTTGTCCACGTGGTCACTTATCTGGGTTACAAGTACAAGGTACCCTATTTCTTATCCCAGGACCTAAAAAACCAAATTAGATTAAAATTCCTTTAGCTGTCAAAAAGATAAAATGATGGCTCCAACAAACCCGGATTCCGATACGAAGAACACCAGATTTTAAGTCAAAACCTCAGCTAATCATTTCAAGCGATCCATACAAAATCTAGACAGACAGACAGACAGACAGACAGATGATTTTACAAAACGTTATATTCTGTTTTTGTAGTTCATTTTAAGACATCGACGTCATTTAAAAAAAACTTATTGGTGCAGACTTTTTGTTACTTTCTGCTTTATTCTAAGAATAGATAAATAGAATTTCATTGGAATTCATTAGTTTTTTTTTCAATCTATCTATAATAATTAATTTAATAATCAAACTATTCTCAAATACAATGATCATAAAAAAATATAACAAAAAATAACTTAATATGCTAAACTAAAACCAAACCATCGCACACACAGACGCCTATAAGGGAGGGAATCCTGACAAACCGATAAATAAATACACAGCAAGTGACCGCTTGTGGTGTTCAATGAGGGCTGATGTGTGGCAAACCATCGCACACACAGACGCCTACAAGGGAGGGAATCCTGACAAACCGATAAATAAATACACAGCAAGTGACCGCTTGTGGTGTTCAATGAGGGTTGATGTGTGGCAAACCATCGCACACACAGACGCCTACAAGGAAGGGAATCATGACAAACCGATAAATAAATACACAGCAAGTGACCGCTTGTGGTGTTCAATGAGGGCTGATGTGTGGCAAACCATCGCACACACAGACGCCTACAAGGGAGGGAATCCTGACAAACCGATAAATAAATACACAGCAAGTGACCGCTTGTGGTGTTCAATGAGGGCTGATGTGTGGCAAACCATCGCACACACAGACGCCTACAAGAGAGGGAATCCTGACAAACCGATAAATAAATACACAGCAAGTGACCGCTTGTGGTGTTCAATGAGGGTTGATGTGTGGCAAACCATCGCACACACAGACGCCTACAAGGAAGGGAATCATGACAAACCGATAAATAAATACACAGCAAGTGACCGCTTGTGGTGTTCAATGAGGGCTGATGTGTGGCAAACCATCGCACACACAGACGCCTACAAGGGAGGGAATCATGACAAACCGATAAATAAATACACAGCAAGTGACCGCTTGTGGTGTTCAATGAGGGCTGATGTGTGGCAAACCATCGCACACACAGACGCCTATAAGGGAGGGAATCATGACAAACCGATAAATAAATACACAGCAAGTGACTACTTGTGGTGTTCAATGAGGGCTGATGTGTGGTCATACGCTTTTATGACGCCTGGCCTGGCCTGACAATGGTAAATTTTAGTGACGTAAGTTTCTATCCAAAAATCATTACTTTCATTTATTCTCAGTACCGTATACTTACACATAAGAAGAGCTAATGTTGAGAGAACCTCTGTTTTAATTTAGCACTCACCTCAAAACGGAACCACATGTCTTGTCGCACACATCACACTTGGCAGCTACTGGCAGGTTTCCCTCCAGCCACTGATGAGGCATTATTATGTTCTGAAACAAAGGCAAGCATTGTGTTATTTTGCATATAAACACAAATTTTAAAAAACTTCTCCCCCCCCCCTCTCCCCACCTCCTATTATAGCTAAGAAGCATATCGATCACATCAGCTTTCAAACATAAAAGTCCGCATTAAAATAGGTCCATTCATCGAATTATCCTGCTAATGGTTCCTGCCATCTATGATTAATTATAGTCTTTTGAGCAACAACTTTTCAAATAGCTTTGACAAACATTATGGGTAGCAAGGTGATCGGTCTATATGAAGTTGTTTCATGAGGAGGTTTCCCAGGTTTTGCTATCATAATCACATCTGCAACTTTCCATAAGTCTGGTACATGCTTTAACAGTAGTGTGGAATTAATTAGTGTTCATACCTTGACAATACCTTTTCTCGGAAGGTTATGAAGTAGTTCCCCTGATATTAAATCATAGCCTGGTGATTTCCGCTGACTGATATTTAATTTTATTTCTCTTAAAACTTCTCTCGGTGTGACTAGTTTTATACACACCCTAAACTTATAAAACCCTTCTCTTCTCGAGTTCGGGGTAAAAACGAGACATAAGTTCAAAAACTAAAACCCAACAACGCGGCAACGGTCGGATAAAAAAATATTTTTCCCAAAACAAATTAAATCGACTTCATAATAAAAATGTTATTTTGTAAACAACCACTAAAAAGAATAAAATAATTACAATGGAGGCAGAGCAGTATCACTTTATCGAAATTACCAATGTAATAATAATGCATAAATACAACATAAGATAAGAAAGAGTTTTTTGAAGGCGGTGCCAAGCCGAGCCATAATTATTAATATGGATTTCAAAGAGATAATGTCATAAACGGCTTGACGTGCTATATAAAATAATAAGCTTTCAAAGTAATTATCTACAAAAACTTTATCATTTACTAGATTGCTGTATTTGTGTCAATCGGTTTGTGAACGTGTGAAAGTCAAGATCTGCTCGTGTGAGTCTCTTGTTTTGTCTGTTCTGCGTTTCGTGTTTTGTATGAGGATGCGTCATAGACATATTACTTCGTACTTCGTATTTTTATTAATTTTGTAAATATATTTAAATGATGCCTGGGTTTGGCACCGCCTTCAAAAAACTCTTTGTTATCTTATGTTGTATTTATGCATTATTATTACGTTGGTAATTTCGAAAAAGTGATACTGTTCTGCCTAAATTGTAATTATTTTATTCTTTTTAGTGGTTGTTTACAAAAAAACATTTTATTATAAAATCGATTTTAATTTTTCATTTTTAGTGGCCTAAGCAAACCTCGGAAAGAATATTTGCCAAAGAAAATAGTAGACACTCACTCACTTTAGACTCAAAGCGTTGGTAAATTAAATCCAAGGATTAATAAACCCTACATATATAACAACTGAATTAGTATTGACCATTTTCCATAATTTTGTTTTTGCGTTCCTGTGACTACCGGCTTCATCATCAGACCCTGAAAACCACATAACACAAGATAACTCATCAAGACAAACCAAATGAGTCCAAACTCGAAAGGGTTCCATCATTTTGGTGTCGAGTTCCTGTGATTACCTTCCGGCTCCATCATCAGACCCTGAATAGCACATAAAACCAGAGAATCATCAAGACACACCAAATGAGCCCAAACACGAAGGGGGTTCTATCATTTTGTTGTTGATTTCCTGTGACTTCCTTCCGGCTCCATCATTAGACCCTGGATACCACATAAAACCAGATAACTCACCAAGACAAACCAAATGAGCCCAAACTCGAAGGGGTTCCATCATTTTGTTGTTGAGTTCCTGTGACTACCTTCCGGCTCCATCATCAGACCCTTGATACCACATAAAACCAGACATGATCTCATCAAGACAAACCAAATGAGCCCAAACTAGAAGGGATTCCATCATCCGATTGTGTAGTTCCTTTGACTACTACTACTACTACTACCACTACTACTGCTGCTGCTGCTGCTGCTGCTGCTGCTGCTGCTGCTGCTGCTGCTGCTGCTGCTGCTGCTGCTGCTGCTGCTACTACTACTACTACTACTACTACTACTACTACTACTACTGTAGTTTTTAATTGTCATTAGAACTACACCAATGTGCAAAACTTCAGCATCTTTGAACGTCCTTAAATTGTTCAAAATTGACTTGCAATCCAGTCCTAAACATTATAACACAGTGAATTAAATTAAAGGTTGTTTAAAGCTACTAAACCAATTTTGATAAAATTTATACACACTAGAGATCTTCTTACTCAAGTAAATACAAACATCTAATTCGGTTCAGAAATCCCAAGATTTAGAGAACATAAACTATAAAACAAATTGTTTTTCTAATAAAACTACTGAACCAATTTTGATGACGTTTACAAGGCACTACACGGAAAGTTTACTCTTTTGAATAAAAAAACAACCATCTAAATCAATTAATAAATCTTAGAGATAAACACAAAATAAAGGCAATATAAACACAAAATCAAACTGATTTACTTAACAAAACTATTCATTCTCGAAAAACTGCTGAACCAATTTTGATACAATTTATATGGGACCACTTGGAGACTAGGTATACCGTCTCAAAGAAATAAATATTTTTTTAAATCAGTCGGCAATTGATAGAGATATCGACGGACATACATTAAAAAAAACATACAAACATCCGAACATATAACCGTCTCCTTTTCAGAAGTCGATTAAAAATAGCCTATGACATTCTTGCGATGAAGACGAATCGAATGATACCTCGCTTGTCAAAATCAAATCAATAAGAGCGACGCTATAGTGGAACATCCACATACCCACATACATATAATATACAGACATACATACATTGAGTAAAACTCATTACCATTCCCTTGCTTCGCTGTAATCGGGTATTATTACCCGGCAAACTCGTGTAACTTGCCTGAACCTTAACAGTTGAATCTTTTCTTACATTACACAACGAGCATGTAATCTTATTTTTGCATCACTAAACTTTTAAGCCGGCCTTACATTAGCGCTTTAAAATTCATCCCGCACCACCTTGCTAAGCAGTGATGTGGTACTACTGCAATGCAGAATTGAGGAATATTTATAGAAACAGTCCAAAATAACAGTTAAGGAGGTATTTTAAAAGAAGAACACGTTGGAACTGTTACGGCAAAACCAACTCAACAATTATTTTATAGAACTGGTTAAAATATTTTTCCCGATGCTCTTTTTTGTGACGATATCTGAAAGTAATATCACTGTTTCAATTTTGAACAGAATTCTATTTTGCTCTAGGTAAGTAGGTCCAATACTGCACCATGTGATTTCTTATTTTATTTAAGTAGATACTGTTTCTAAGCTCACAGTGAGCGTCTGAGTGCGAAAGACGGAGATCCAAAGAAAACCCAAGGTGGAAGACATCAGTACATAAACCTCAAGTGGCGATGAGAAAGACTCTTGGCAAGATGCATTGACGGCAGTAAAGTAGGTCACTGGTAGATTGGTGGCCCCGCGTGGAAAATCGCAGCCGTAGAAGACCAGTGCAACAACGACGGGTCGAGCTAAATTTGATATGACCTTGGCTAAGATTGGCTGAAGGCAGAGATGATAGTGTCAGAGGGAGGAGATTTATGCCCTGCATTGGAAGGATGAAGCTGACGTTGATGATGATGATGATGATGATGATTATAGTAATTATCATAGAAACATCATCTAAGTAATATAACTACAACCAATTCAGTTTCATTTCATCACTGTCATAATCATCCTGGGGCATGCTCACCATCTGTTCACCTACGAGTATAAGGCTGTTACTTGTCTCACTCACTCAATTATTTCTTTACATCGAAAGGTTGACTAGAAGAGATCGCTTTTAGCGATAAGTCCGCCCGTTGTACTTTAGTAATAAAATTGTTCCTATTTGTAGTAATTTTTTGGAAACTGGTGTACAATAAAGTATTATCAATCTATTTATCTATCTTGTTCGAGACAAAGTCCATATAACAAATTGTTAGATAAAATAACTAATATTACTCTATAATATGATAGTGTACAAGTATCTTTAGACACCAAGTAAGTGGCAGTGGCAATGTGAAGAAAACATGGTCCGACTTGATTCGACCTTGATGATGCCACAGGGCTCTTTCAGACGAACGGCACAATGCTGTCAACAGAGTAGCTGCGAGTTGGTGGGAAAACGCGTGTCTGGAAATATTTTAAAACTAGCGACCCGCCCGCGACTTCGTCCGCATGTGCTACAATTTATCGCGAAAAAAGCATCCTGCGTTCAACTAAGATATTGAAAAACCATGAAAAAGTTAACCACCTACGTATTGTATTCTCTTTGTCACCAACGCTCTTTATGCTTTTTGACAGACTTTTTATTATTTTGTTTCCATGGCTACCGTTCCTTATAGCAAGTAATCGAAATTTTCCAGTTTTCCCGTAGAAACTTACTATTTTTCGGGATAAAAAGTATCATATGTGTTATTACACTGTATAAAGCTATCTCCATTCCAAATTTCATCAAAATCCGTCGCGTTAAAACTCACCAAATAAACAAACAAACGTTTTCACTTTTATTTATATATGTGTGGATAGCGAACGACACCGCAGTGACTAGCGACCCGCTACAGCTCTTATAATTCTAGGTTTTTTCTAAATATTTCTATGAATAAAAAGTATGTGCACCGCCTGTATCTCGCCAACACTCCAGTGTCGTTGCACTATGACACCAAGAATAACTAAAAGTAGGTACGAAGATGCTGCAATTTCCTCGGAGAGCACATCGGACCAACGCGCAAATATTAAAACATTACAACATTTTAATAAGGCAACTCAACCATCTGCCTCAAATCAGTACTCGATTATTTCGGACATATTGCAAGGAGAAAACCTTGAGAAACTTATAGTTGCTGGAAAATAGACGGCATAGGACCAGGGAGCCGCAGCTTGATGCGATAATAAACAACATCGACCGCGTCGTCAGTACTTGTATGTGATCCTCTGGGACCAACGCGTGACCTTGGCTTTTCGATTGGCGTCGTAATTTTAGCATTGTCTTCATTTTAACATTAAAACTCAAAATTACTCCATCTAATTCATACTGTAAACTATTGAAGAAAATAAAATCACGGGGTTAAATAGTTTGAAATAAATATGATTTTAATTTCCTTGGGCACACAGACCATAGACAACTGCATTATTACTCACGTAATCAAGACTAAAAAAAAAAAACATGCAAAGTACGTGTTGGACACGCATACACTTAGGCTTCCGTGGCCAAGACCCTAAGCTACCAATTAGTGAAAACATTGCAATCGTTTCTGTAGTTATTACATGAGTAGTGTTTACATTATACTCCAACAAAATTGTTTTTACGCTGGGATTACAACATTATTGTAACATATAGATGTGTTGCATATAGATGCACCCTTACAATCTACTAGTCAAGCATTTAACCTATCCTATATATATATATATAAAAAAATTGAAAAGCGGCTGGAAGAAAATGGATGAGGAGAGCTGAAGACAGAGCTCAGTGGCGTGCATTAGGAGAGGCCTATCTGTTATGAGTATATATATATATATACTCATCATCAGCCTATATCTGTTTACTGCTGGACGTAGGCCTCTCCTAATGCACGCCACTGAGCTCTGTCTTCAGCTCTCCTCATCCATTTTCTTCCAGCCGCTTTTCGCAGATCGTCACTCCACCTGGCCACAGTGCGTGCTACACTAAGTTTGCCTAAACGTGATCTCCACTCGAGAACTCGTCTACACCAACGGTTATCAGTTCTCCTGGAAATGTGACCAGCCCACTTCCACTTCAGTTTGCTTATCCTTTTAGCTATGTCAGTTACCTTGGTTATCCGTCGGATATCTTTATTACGAATCTTGTTCTTCAGAGAAACTCCAAGCATAGCTCTCTTCATAGCACGGTGAGCGACCTTTAATTTGTGGACTAGTTTGACCGTGAGTGTCCATGTTTTGGCAACGTAGGTTATGACTGGTAGGACGCACTGATTGAAAACTTTTGTCTTCAGGCACTGTGGTATGGACGAAGAGAAGACTTAATAAAGCTTGCCAAATGCTGCCCAACCCAGCTGAATTCATCTGTTGGCTTCCTTCTGAAAGTTTGTTCTTACCCAATTGCAATATTTGCCCAAGGTAAACATATTGTTGGACTTCAAAAACAAGAGGCACACCATTAACTGCAATCGGTTCCGGATCAATAAGATCGTTGAACATCATCTTGGTCTTATGTATGTTCATTCCAAGACCGATCCGTCGAGAAGCATCATCTAGGTTGGTCAGCATACTTTTAAAGACTTGCAGCAACTTCGCCATTAGGACGATATCATTGGCAAATCGTAAGTGTGAGATGTTCTCGCCATCGATATTAATGCCCATTCCTTTCCAATCCAGTGTCTTAAATATATCTTCCAGGGCATAAGTGAACAGATTCGGGGATATAACATCCCCCTGTCTCACTCCCCTGCGCAGTTGGATATGTTTAGACTGCTGGTTTTGTACTTGGACACTCATAGTCGCGGCGTCATACAGAAACCTAAGCACTTCGATGTATCGCCAGTCTACTTGACAACGCAGCAAAGACTCCAGAACCGCCCAGGTTTCAACGGAGTCAAAGGCCTCCTCATAATCCACAAAAGCAAGACACAGGGGCTGGTATACATACTCTTCTTGCGAGACGATTTAAGATGACCCTCGCAAACAACTTATAGACGTGGTTCAAAAGTGAAATAGGTCGGTAGATCTTTAAAAGGGTTTTATCCCCTTTTTTAAAGAAGAGTACTAACAAACTCCTGCTCCACGCCTCTGGAGTTCTTCCGCTGTTAAGGACGGTGCTAAATAACCCTTGAAGCTCCCGAAGTACGGGTTTCCCCCTGCTTTCAAGAGCTCCGAAGTTATACCATCCTCACCGGGGGCCTTTCTATTCTTAAGTTGTTTAAGCGCCATCTCAATCTCGTCTAGGCTGACGTCGGGCAGTTCGTCAGTGTAGTGGCGGGTCAGTATTGCGCGGGAATCCTCTGTGCTGTTCTTCAATCTCAGAAAGGATATCTGGCTTAGAAACTACTGTTGTGCCATTATTGGTCTTGAGCTTCGTCAGATGGGATCTACTCAATTGCTGGGCGAAGACTTGTGACCCCCGATTTTGCTCAATTGCCTTTTCTATTTGGCGTGTATTTGAGCATTCGAGGTCACATCGCACCAGCTTACTGACTTTTTAATTGAGTTCCCTTCTTTCTGACGATGTGGCTTGCTGTTGTTCCAAGGGAAACTGGAAAATGTAGATTACTCGCTGTAAAGATCGATTGCATGGAAACGCAAAAAAAAAACAAGTGTGTCAAAAAAAACAAGAGCGTTCGTTGGTGCTACACTTTTGCATTGGTTTTTAATATCCTAGATGAACCTATTTTATATCCGAGATGAATATAGGGTGTTTTTTTCACGATAAACTGTAGTCTGCGTTTACGAAGTCGCGGGCAAATTATTATTAGCAACCAGATGCGGGTTTATTAAAAATTATACACGATCAAACACATTTTTATACTAGTGGCTCTGTGAGCTGTTGACCTCCCGAGTACAAACTTTTTTCAAACAATCTAGGGGTGCACAGTAGCACCATCTAGTTACCTTACTGTAAAACTAACATTATAACCAAGTTGCTCCATCAATCCCTACCTAGTAGGTAAAGGGCTGATTCCACTGGTAGAAACCTAAAAGTGAGCAATTTACTTCATTTTGAGGAGCTCTTCTGCTCCTTATGCCGTAGATCCTCATCAGATCTTCACCAATTTTTTAAGAGACCAACATGTAAATAACTTCAATATAACATCTTTCAAATAAAAAAGAACTTTCGAAATCGGATCTTATAAGAAGAAGATATTCATTAGCTCCTTTTTTGTTCTTTTTGGGGGAAGTAAATCAAAAATTCTAAATAATTCTAAAAATTCATCAAACCTGTATTCTAAGTTTCGTCTAGATCGATTGAGAAATGCGACCTGTTGAGGAGAACAGAGATCCAGACAGACATACAAAGGCATTTTTGCCCAAGCTGAAACGATGCTTCGCTCGCACTTTGCGCTCGCTCGGTCAATTGTACTTCACAAAATAAATTTACTACACATGAAATACTTTTATAAAAGCTCAGAAGTTATACCATCGTCATCGGCCTTTCTATTCTTAAGTTTTTTGAGCGCCATCTCAATCGCGTCTAGGCTGACGTCGGGCAGTTCGTCAGTTTAGCCAATCAGCCCATGTTACTCGCTGGTAATGAAGCTTTTTATATATACAAGAATTTTTAAAATCAGTTTAGGATATTTAGAGTTTATCCATTAAAACCAACAAACAAACATACAAGCAATCAAATCTTTCCTCTTTAAAATATATGTTTAGAAGTTGATTAGTGTAGAAGAATATGTAGCTTATTATTGTTAATCTTTAAATAAGTTAACATCCTATTGCCGTCACTCCAACTGATGCTGGTCGCAGTTGACATCAATAAGTGCCGTTCGGCTGCAAGGTTTTGTAGGTTTTCTTAGCAAAATATTTAAAATTATCCATTTATTTGTGCTATTTGAAAATTGTGATTTAATGTACTGTCATAAGTTATTTTTTTGAATGACAAATGACGGTATTTTATTTGAGAAAGTGGATGCGAATATTTTCCAAACTTTGATATCACCTAATTTGGTATGAAATGATTGATAATAAACTGTATAACCGTAGTATAAGATTTATTTTTCCATGTGTTGTTTGTATGTCTCGATGACGTTGAGCCAATTATATCAATTAAGACCTCCCATAAGGTTTTATTTGGTATGATTGGCTCAAAACTATAAGAAAGGCGGAGCGTCCCGGCCAGTAAGCGTAATTCAAAATATTTGAAGGCGGAGCTTGATGACATAAAATGGGTGTTTACCTACTTATGTCAAAGTATTGACGTAGGTAAGTTTTCCACATTTTCCATTGCTCGATTTATTAAATGTCTTTCACAAGCTACTTATATTAATAGCGCAATGGAACAATAGATTATAAAATATCGGTGTCAATTTGAATTATGTAATCTAAACATTACTCCCTTCGTGTTAATAATTTCTTGAGCGGATTTAAGAAAAGAATCGATGTACATCTGACAATCGGCTAACTGCAACCTAGTTTTTGGAAATTTGGTGCTATTAAAAAATATGCTTTGATAATATACTAATAAGATCTATTTTCTAATGAGAAATATCAGTAAGTGCGGCTAAGAAAATCGATCTAAAATTTCACAATTTGGATTTTACTTTTTGTGGTGTTAAACAATTGAGAATAAACTGTATTACCATAGTATAGGATTTATTTTTCTATGTGATTTTTAAACGTCAAACCTAGGAAGGAACTTAGCAAATACGTGAAATTTCAAGGCTTGCTTTTTATAATAACTTACATAAAATTAGTCTAGATATCGCGTGATGTATATGATACATGTTGTTGAAAGTTACGCTATTTTCAATAAAATAACGAAAACATTGCGCGCCTCGTGCTGATAATTTTGAACTGATTAAACAAAAAGAACAATGCATGCCGAAGAAATTGCTAAATTCGACCTAAAAATTACTGTTTTTGTGCTATTTTTTAAATATTCTTTGCTAATATACTAATAAGATCTATTTTCTAATGGGAAATAACAGTAAGTGCGGCTTAGAAAATCGATCTAAAATTTTGCAATTTGGTTTTTACTTTTTATGGTATTAAACAATTGATAATATACTGTATTACCATAGCATAGGATTTATTTATCTTTGTGATTTTTCCTAACAAACTAAAGTCGGTTTTTAGCAAATGTTTCCGTTTTTATTACTTCATTTCTATAATGAATCACATAAAATAGTTCTAGATGTCGCGTGATGTATATGATACATTTTGTTTAAACTGACGCTATTTTCAATTAACTAACATAAACATTACGGGCCTCATGCTTTTAATTTATTGAACGAATAACACAAATAAATCAATGTATATCAAAGAAATTGCTAACTTCTGTCCTGAATAATAATGTGCTATTAAAAAATATGCTTTGAAGTACTGTTATACGATCTTTTTTTTAACGGCAAATCTCATAAGCCAGCAAAGAGAAGTGGCTTTGAAAATTTTCTCAGATTTTATTTCACCAAATGAGGTATCAAATAATTGACAATGAACTGTATTACCACGAGATAAAATTTATTTTTATATTTATCAAAAATATGTAGAAACTTAGTGCAAAACAAGCCAAATAAGTGAGATGGAATATTATACCATATAGCAACGTATTAAAATTTATTTTCAATCCGCATACCTCGCGATAGCAGCTAAGAGGTATTTACATGAGTTTTTAAATTAAAAACGTGTTCTTGCATCTCCTTTTCACCTATTAATTAGGTTCAGATGTACCACATCACTAGCGAATGTCAAGGAGTAAGCGAGCTGATTTTTCTTAGGTGTGAGGAGGCCATTAGTCATAAATTATAGAGTAATCTATCATAATGAAACATGTCAGAAGACAGGAAAAAATAAAATTTTACTGATTCGTGTCTTTGACAATTATTGACTCTGACGTGACAATACTTATATAAACTAAACATGACATTGGCGAAATTGCTAGTAGGCGCCTCTGCAGAAGCCATCCAATAATAAAAAAAAGAAGAAGAAGAATCAAAAAGTGTTGTATACAAAAATTGCCTAAGTGATAGGTTTACTTTCTGAGATATTTGGGTATGAATTATTTTTTTGTCATTTGTTTGCGCTAAGAGCACATGCTTCTATCAGTCTTGGTCAGAGAACCACCTTAAATATAACTGTCGGATGAAATTGAGGCTATCCCATAGTTGAACTATTAATGAATGTCACAGTCATCGATTTTAACCTGCGCCATTCCATAGTTGAACTATTAATGAATGTCACAGTCATCGATTTTAACCTGCGCCATTCCATAGTTGAACTACTAATTAATGTCACAGTTATCGATTCTGACCTGTGCCATCCCAAAGTTGAACTACTAATTAATGTCACAATTATCGATTCTAACCTGCGCCATCCCATAGTTGAATACTAATTAATGTCACAGTTATCGATTCTGACCTGCGCCATCCCATAGTTGAACTACGAATTAATGTCACAGTTATCGATTCTAACCTGCGCCATCCCATAGTTGAACTACTAATTAATAGCACAGTTATCGATTCTAACCTGCGCCATCCCATAGTTGAACTACTAATTAATGTCACAGTCATTGATTCTAATCTGCGCTATCCCATAGTTGAACTACTAATTAATGTCCAGCCATTGATTCTAACCTGCGCCATCCCATAGTTGAACTACTAATTAACGTCACAGTTATCGATTCTAATCTTTGCTATCCCATAGTTGAACTACTAATTAATGTCTAGCCATTGATTCTAATCTGCGCCATCCCATAGTTGAACTACTAATTAATGTCATAGTCATTGATTCTAATCTGCGCTATCCCATAGTTGAACTAATAATTATTGTCACAGTCATTGATTCTAACCTGCGCCATCCTGGAATTGACTACTAACGAAAAATAATAATATTTAAACCCAAATATTTCGGTAAGTATTACTCAGTATTACTCAGATTTTTTTAGAGAACGTTTTTTGTTCCCTATCGATTGACATTTGATTCATTCATGGCCAAGAAATTGAGTTGTTTCAAAATGGCGCTATTTTATGTACTTACTAACTTTCGCCCGCGACTTCGTCCGCGCAGACTACAGTTTGCCGCGAAAAATGCATCCTATGTTCTTCTAGGATATTAAAAACCAATGCAAAAGTATAGCGCCAACGCTCTGTTTTTTGACAGACTTGTTTTTATTTCGTTTCCATGGCAATCGTTCCTTACAGGAAAAATCAACACTTTCCAGTTTTCCCTTAGAAACTTACAATTTTCCGTGATAAAAAGTATCCTATGTTTTATTCCAGGGTATAAGCTATCAGGGTAAGCTATCTCCATTCCAAAATTTATCAAAATCCGTCCAGCCATTATCGCGTGAAAGCTCCCCAAACAAACAAACAGACAACATTTCACTGTTATATATTGATGTGGATGCCAGACTCCGTACAAAAATGGTAGTAGAAGCAAGGCAAATGGTTGAAAATCTCTCACCACGCTGCGTGTTGCCACAGAACAAATAATAGTATGTATTGCCAAAATTGTACGATTTTCACAGACACCCATTGTCTGTGCTGGACCGCTTTCTTCTCGTTCACATATACAATATGCTGAAGTTTACCGCTTATGAGCACAGTACATTAAATGAAAGATGCCACTGCTGCAATCAAGCCTATCACGCCAACTGACTAAGAAGCTTGCCTATAATGCATTGGGACAATCAAAAACGAATTCAAGTTCGATCTCAAGCTTCGTTATGTCAGAATTTGAGTATAGACTCAAACTCCAATCATATAGTAATTCACAGTCGAGCTTAGCATGATGGAGCATGAGTTTAAGCTCAGCTAAGAATGAGACGGGCTGAGACGCGAAATCGGCGACTCGAGCCTTGCTCAGACGCTGCCATCTTTGCTTCCACGCTTGTATGCAAAGATAATATAAACGCTCTGGGTTCATATCGTCTATTGATAGACCCCCACCAGTGTTTTTTCTTTGTTGAATTATAGTTTTTGCCTCTCTGACCCGTGTCTTCATAATATTCCAACCCTTTTTAAGTTGTTTAGGAGTAGCGTAAAGTACACAACTAATTCAAAATTAATGGTACTACCTACTAGGTTTATTAAATAAAAATCAATTCACATACCTAGTAAGGAATTAACTTAATAGACACATCTGGAGCAATTATAAAACTGCACTGCAATAATATCTTGCTCCATACTTATTCTTTTTACACGACTACCCAAAATACGACTGCACAAAAAAGGAGTGTTATGTTTTTAGCATTCATGTATGTTTGTATGTATGTGATTTTTTTAGTCCACCATAACTTTTAAATGCCTGAACAGATTTAGACGTATGGGGTATTGTTAGAATCCTTACATCTCCCCGAGTAACATGGACTATATTTTTTTTTAAATCCAATGTGTTGGGAGTATGGCTCCATTTAAAAAGGAGGAAAGAAAAACTTTCAATTTTACAATATGGGTATCAAATTGAAGGCTTTGATAAGTACATTTCAACAGTATATAATTTATTAACATAAGTTCTTTTTTGGCAGGCAGGCGTGTTCTTTTAGCTTAGTAGCTCGTTATTATTAATTACATTAAGCATTTGTTTTTTTAGATTCTATAATATGTATGTATGGAGCTATTAATTCTCTCAGAAATTATTTTTCAAATACTGTGAACGCTGGACGCGATTTGTTTTTCATTGTTTAAGTTAGATTACTTTTGTATACCTACGTTTAATTTCACTCGTTTTTTATAATTTAGATAATAAACAACGAAATTTATAATTAGGTAGATGTAACTTTGTAAACAAACTGAGATATTTTTGCAACTGCTGCTGCGTTATTCATATTAACATGTTAATTATTTCAATACAAATTTAGGCATAATGTACATGAATAAATGCCGTAAATAAATATATTTGTCGTAAGAGGCGACTAAGGGAATACACACCGGAAGATGGGCAGCAGCGTCCTCCAAGCACATATTTGTAATACTGCGGTCACCAATCCGCCTGCCAAGCGTGGTGACTATAGCAAACCCCCCAATATGATAGACACAACACAAACACGGCCCCGAGTACCCGGTGGCTCCGTTATTCCTGGCACCGGTAGTAGCCATGGTAACGGCGGAGCAGGGGGTGCTAAGAATCCCCGGCAGAGACGGATTTGGTGTTAACATCAATGGCGAATACATCACTGACCTTCGATTTGCTGATGATATAGTCATCATGGCTGAAACCCTGGAAGACCTAAGCACAATGCTCAGTGACCTCAATATTGTTTCCCAACAGGTGGGTCTTAAAATAAACATGGGCAAGACGAACATCATGTCCCATGCCGGTTTATGTTGGGAACGAAATAATCGAAGCTGTTGATCACTATGTCTACTTGGATCAGACGATCCAACTGGGTAGATCCAACTTCGACAAAGAGGTCAACCGACGAATCCAACTCGGATGGGCAGCTTTCGGCACTGAGACGTGGTCGCTAACTATTGGTCTCATACACAAGCTCAGAGTTGCACAGCGCGCAATGGAGAGAGCTATGCTCGGTGTTTCACTACGTGATGGAATCCGAAATGAGGAAATCCGTAGAAGAACAAAGGTTACCGACATAGCTCTCAGAGTTTGCAAGTTGAAGTGGCAATGGGCGGGCCATATAAGTCGCAGAGCCGACAACCGTTGGGGAATAAAGGTTCTCAAAATTCGACCACGAACAAGCAAGCGAAGTGTGCGGAGACCCCCACACGATGGACCGACGACATTGTAGCCATCGCAGGAAGTTGGTGGATGGAGGTGGCACAAGATCGCTCGTAATGGCGCTCTTTGGGGGAGGCCTGTGTTCAGCAGTGGACTTCTAAAGGCTGACATGATGATGATGAAGCGTCATAACTGCGCATTAGGCATTGGAGATACATAGTGCTGTTTAGGCATTTCAATTTATGGATAAAATAACTTTAAGTAATATCAAAGTTTAGGTATTCATAGTTGAAATTTGCTTCTTAGTCAAACGGCGTGATAGGTATCACGCCAATTGCCCCCTACAAGGCAGGAGCAAATTCTAGCGAAGCGAAGCCCCTGGCCAGTTGGTCAGTTGATAATTTATGTTCTTTTTTGTTTTTTTTGTGTCTGTGGTAAAACATAAATTATGGTATACCTACCCTATAATTTGAAAATACTGCACCCGAGTCAGGTGCAATAAACCAACAAAATTATGTAATTAAAAAAACAAAGCAGATCAATTTTTCTTATGCATAATCGGTTTCAATAAAGAAAACATAATAAAATAACAAGTAAAAAAGAACGTAAAAAGTGACAAAGCTATAAAAAAAGAAAAAGCAAATAAAAGTGACACTCATTACAAATACAGTTCTTAAGAGCTTCACTCCTTCTTTTTTTTTAATTATACTTATCTTAAAATAACATAAAATCTCTCAATATTGGGACATAAATATTCATCGTACGGAACCCTCTCAATGCGAATTCAACTCGCACTTGTCCGGTTTTATTCGATATTTAATAGGGCGGCAAACCTTATAGGCTTGGGGTGCCAAATCTATAAATACGCCCTTGGGTACATACATGGACTGTTAAACTCATTACCCTTCCCTTGCTTTGCTGTAGTTGGGTAAAAAGATAAAGTTTGGCTTTATCGAGAAATTATCTGTACGCCTCTGCCCGTGACGTTATTATTTAGTGTGGGGGCAGGCTAGTCCAAACCAATCATGATGGAAATTTATATATTTTCAGTGCGAAAGTATTTGACCTATCAAAATGTGATACAAATAACTGTTTATATCCACACCAATATAAAATGTGAAACGTAGTCTGTTTGTTTGTTTGTTTGGGGAGTTTTAACGCGATAACGACTGGACGTATTTTGATGAAATTTGGAATTTAGATAGCTTGTATCCTGGAATAGCACATAGGATATTTTTATCCCGGAAAATGGTAAGTTTCCACGGGATAACTGGAAAATATCAATTACTCGCTGTAAGGAACGGTTCCCATGGAAACGAAATAATAAAAAGTCTGTCAAAATGCATCAAGGGCGTTTGTGCCAAAAAGAATACAATACGTTGGTCCTATACTTTTGCATTGGTTTTTAATATCCTAGAAAAACCGTTGTTTTTATAGGATATTAAAAATTTTGCTTTTTTCGAGATAAAATGTAGTCCGCGTTTTTTTTTTCTTCAGGAAATACTACTTGCTGTTGGCCTCTAACGGCCTCTACAGCGCACCGGGCGGGGAGGACCTAAATTAGGTAGTAGCAAACATCAAAATTCGTTCAGCCGTCAAATTGTACTATAGCTACTGTTCGGTTTCTCGTCATACGGGTATTGAGATACAGAATGCAGAGTACCTACATCAGATTTTAAGTCAAACCCTAAGTTATCTAACAGTGAAAACAGCATTTCAATCGGTCCAGTAGTTTAACGTGGTGCGAAAACACAGAAAGACAGATAGACACCAATGACTTTAGTATAGTTACCTCTGCTTAGCGAGCACTATATTTTTTTTTCTTTCTAAAATAATGATAAGTTCACACTCTTTCATCGAAGTACAGACTTGATTCGAAACCGAAGCCATCCATGCCTCGTCGCGGCCTTGTGCTCTTAAATCAATTGAGCTCCTATCTCGCAGACTGCTACTACCTCGCACTGCAAAGTAGTGGGTAATTTTGTTAAAGTTCAAGTCTCCGCTGTTAAAGCTACCCTTTG
Organism: Alsophila aescularia; assembly: GCA_946251855.1. Taxonomy (NCBI): domain Eukaryota; kingdom Metazoa; phylum Arthropoda; class Insecta; order Lepidoptera; family Geometridae; genus Alsophila; species Alsophila aescularia. Next base: position 28,547,219 of record OX276379.1, on the reverse strand, counting down.
AATTGTAATAGCTAGGCGAATCAGCAGAAGTGCAGGTGCAATCTGCTAATGCTACCGAGTCTTTAGTTGGTTGCAGCCAAGCCGAAGGGTTTATTGTAGCAACAGGTGAGATCGTGGTCAAACGATAGCAAAGTCAGTAAAAAATAAAACATTAATGCCGATATCAATGCCGACCCTCGGAGATTATCGACGCTTTTTTAATCGACTTCCAAAAAGAAGGCGGGTCTTAATTCGTCTGTATTTTTTTGTGGGCATGTCTACTCTTAATTCTTTCCTTAATCGATTTCTATGGTTTTCTATTGATGTGTAAACATCTAATGGCGCGGTACGGGGGTAACGCTGATGCTTCGCCGCGCCGCTCGTGACTCGTCCGTCGGCTCTTTCCGCCTCAGCTCAGCCATATCCGATGTTTACACCTGCCAGGCGTCCCGCGACGGCCCATATTTTGTTTATTTAAAAGAGTACTAACAAAGTGATAGTTTATTGAAACCGGCCATATGGCAACTCCAGAGTAACAAATACAATCCAAAACCAGTCATGTCCGTTTCCCATAAATAAGATAAGGCAATGTAGACAGACCAAAACGAAATATATCATTCGAATAACTCAATCCCAGCTGTGATTGGCAATATATCCCGCTGCGGAACTTAATAAACACGCTTCGAAAGTAAGTTGCAAAAAGAAATATTACTTTCCGAGTTGTCTAGGTACCTGTTTGTATGAAGGCACGGAAAGTTTAATAGAAATGACGACTTTTGACGGTTTCTAATTTGCTTTCATTGAACATATCGACTATTTTGGTTTCAACTAAGATTGATGGTCTAGGGTACTTAAATTTAGAAACAACAAGGATTTATAATTTAAAAAAATGGCCTCTGTCTGCCGCGCATTACAAAAAACATATTGGACCGATTGTAATGCGGGTTTCACTGTTGGATAGCTTAGGTTTTGGTGTGCTTTGTTGATTGCTTGTCGTATGAGGCAGTGCTGGCCTCTGGTGTCAGAGTTTATCAGGCAGCACGGGGGCCTCTGACATGGTTTACCGACTGCTGCTAATCAATAACAGCCGAGACCAAAAGCTTAACGTGCCCTCCGAAGCACGGAGCGGCGGAAAACCGCACATAACTTGAATTCATTGGTGCGGGCCTTCCGGCCGCAAGGTTCGATCGCGTAGTTCGATCAAGCGAACTACAAGGATTTTTAGGTCCTTATGGTTCGATTCAATAATCGAACTGTGCAGAGTTTGCTATTTGATATTCAAACGGTTCGATCAAGCGAACCACGAGAAGCTTTAGGTCTTTATGGTTCGATTGAATGATCGAGCTGTGCAGATTTTGTTATTTTATGTCCACACGGTTCGATTAAGTGAAGTATGAGGAATACGGAAATAAATGGACATTTCATATTAGTAATTACTTTTACTGTGCCGGTAATGGTTCGTCACGCGAAGTTAGTTGTTTGTTCACGCTTCCAAAATAAATGAAAATCTATTATGTTCGGATTGGTCACCTACCTACTAGGGCCACCTATAATATGTACCTATTTCTAGTACAAATAGAGTCTTTGCCTAGAGGGAAAAATCCAAAAAACTAATCAGCCAAATATTTTTATTAAATACAGATTCATTAATATTCCTTTAAATCAGCCATTTCAATATAAATAGTATCGAATATAAATAGGTAGTTCTAAATAACTTAATAATACTTGTTTGTTTGTTTGTTCACGCACCAATGACTTTTCTAAGTTATGTGCGGTTTCCCATCGCTCTGTGCTTCGGAGGGCACGTTAAGCTGTCGGTCCCGGCCGTTATTGATTAATAGCAGTCGTTAAGCCATATCAGAGGCCCTCGGGCGGCTTGATAAACTCTGATATCAGAGGCCAGCACTACCTCATACGACAAACAAACAAACAATAATACTATACCCCAGGCACTGTAATATGAAAAGGTGCCTTCTCCCTTGGCCTACAAATGAATAAATGCCATAAAGTGGGTCACGTCTCTATGCTCGGCGTTCCGGAATATCCCCCAAATATTTAAGCTCTGGCAGGATGGCCACTGAATATATCTATAGGTACTAAATATACACATTTTTACGTGATTCCAGCCAAGGAATGCACAGAGGCATTTACAGAGAACCCTCTATATTATTTTACTTCCAAAGTATTTTGGATAACCTTGATAAATAAGTTTTAAATAACTTAATGTTGGAAAAACGTTTACCTTTTACTTTAATCTTATTTAGCTTTTCTAATTTCATTCTGATTTAGGAACTTCGTAAGGTTTTTTTAGGGAATCTTTTTTTTTTTATACAAACCTAAACATACTTACGTTATCTATCTATCTATCTATCTATCTTCTATCTATACTTATAATAAAGGAATAAGTACGAAAAAGTCAGTACAAAGAACATAATTTAAAAAAACATCTAGGTTAATTAAAATAAGCTACTGAACAAGAATATGACATATAAAAAATCGTGTTTATCTGTTTGTCTGTATGTTTGTTTCCGCATCACGTAATATCTACAAGACCGATTGCGATGCGGTTTTCACTGTTGGATAGCTTAGAGTTATAGCTTTGACTTAAAAACATAGTGTACATGGTATCTCAATCCGATGAGTAGAAGCCGAGCAAGAGATAAAAACTTTTTGACGGCTGAAGGAATTTTGATCAAACATTGGTATACTAGCTGATGCCCGCAGCTTCACACGCGTGATCATTTATGTAGGTTAAAAGTACTTTTTGTGCTATTCCAGAACCTAAACTACCAATATACCAACATTTCATCAAAATTCCTTCAGCTGTCAAAAATATTTTTATCGATTGCTCGGCTTCTACTCATCGGATTGAGATATAAAGAACCCCAGTTTTTAAGTCCGAACAAAAATACAGACAGACAAACAGACAGACACGAATTTTTAAAATGTTATATTCTTGTTCAGTAGCTTATTTTATGTACCATAGACCATTTCTTTTTTAATTATCTTCTTTGTACAATCTTTTTCGTTCCTATTGCTTTATTATAAGTACATAGATAGATTGGTATTCTAGGTCTTGGAATAGCACATAAAGTACTTTTAACCTAGAGAAATGACCACGCGTGCGAAGCCTCGCGTACAGCTAGTAATTATATAAAAGTAGGTAAAATAGATTACAGAATATTTATCCGAACACCTTTTATTTTTTAAAATAAATCTGGTTATTTTTGCACAGAAATTTAATTTGATAGCGAAGTAAGTAAGTAAATAGATTTAATTTGATAGCGAAGTGAGTAGGTACACAGATTTAATTTGATAGCGAAGTAAGTAGGTACCCAGATTTAACTTGATAGCGAAGTAAGTAGGTACATAGATTAAATTTGATAGCGAAGTAAGTAGGTACACAGATTTAATTTGATAGCGAAGTAAGTAGGTATACAGATTTAATTTGATAGCGAAGTAAGTAGGTACGCAGATTTAATTTGATAGCGAAGTAAGTAGGTGCACAGATTTAATATGATAGCGAAGTAAGTAGGTACACAGATTTAATTTGATAGCGAAGTAAGTAGGTACACAGATTTAATTTGATAGCGAAGTAAGTAGGTACACAGATTTTTAATGTTTGACTATATTTCCATGCAAGAGCACACTAAAACTACTGTTGATATTTTTAACAATTTTCTTCCGTAGTTGAAACTCTCTTTGATATGGAAATCAACAAATTAGTGATGTGGTCGAGAAATCAAAATAAGGTAAAACAGAGTAACTTGTAAGAACACCTCTAACAAAGATCTTCTCTTAGAAATACTTCGCGTAATTCAAACCTTGCCGAAGCTAATGTTAGCACATCACTAGAATCAATGTGAGGGAACGAAGCCGTAGCTGCGGGTCTCATACAACATTCAGAGAGAGCATAAAGCAACCATTAGAGGAGATCAGATTTCTCATATTCTAGTAGATTTCGAACGAGCAATGCCTCTGAGTTTGGTTTGCTTGTTCGTTTGTTTTTGGATATACGAGGGTAAAAACATTTTAGATAGAGTTCTCATGTAAGTTTATATGAGTATTCAAGTTTTTGAAAACGACGTAAACAAATACTTACAATGCAGATTTCTTATAGAAGTCTCTTTATTTAATTGGCTAAATAAAAATAATAATAATTCTGGTCTGAGTAGGTATTTATTTTATTTTTGTATGAACTATCCTACTATAGCTACTTAGGTATATTATATGTATACTTAAGCAAATACCCGTATATTATATACATATCTTCTATACTTATAATAAAGCAATAAGTACGCAAGTCTGTACAGAGATAATTAAAAAAAAAGGTCTAGTATAATTAAAATAAGCTACGGAACAAGTTCGGATTGGTAGGGGCACAGCTAGTACCTTTATAAAGATCTTGTACCCTTCAATTTCTGTGATTTATCTCGATCTCTTTAATTAGACATCATCTCTCATACTTTTATCTACCAATTTCACGTAGACAAACGATGGATATCAAATGAAAAGAATCGCCATTTCACGATTATTGCATTGTTCCGAACTCAAACGGCCATTCCTTTCCAATGTCGCTTCAAATCATCCCAGACGTAATAAATTGGTTTATTGTGCAACCGTTTGGCAACAAATGAACGAAAAAAGTACTCTCCCTTTGTAGCTAAAGTGATAGAGTTTTATTCCAACCAAAGATGTAGAGAAAATAGAATACATTTTCGGTCTCCGATAACATTATCGTGACTTTCCACCGCAAGAGACACAGTTGTCAAATGCTGCCGTGCTAGATTTTAAATTAATAATAAAACAAAATCCTAGGAAGCGACTTGTCACATACGTTGTTTGTAGCTCAATTGCGATGAACTCTTTGAACGCCTTTTAACAGTTATTACGGGAAAATTTACCATATAGTAGTTATTAAGAACATATAATTAACAACGCTTAACATATTTTGAAACAATTTTCTTACATTTAATATAGGTACTAATTCTTACGTTATTTTTTCAAGGTTGCAACTTCTAGCTGGACCAAGGAAGTTATATGTCCTTACGACGTAAGTACATATAACTTCCTTGAGCTGAACACATAATTTAAGAACGCTTAATGTTTCTCTGATTTTTGAAATTAAATAAAGAACATCTTGAATTTAGTATTAAATTTATCTTACCTACTTTGGCGCCAATTATAAACGGAAAATTATAAGCGGAAAACTAAAGCGAGACGTAGTTTTGCTTTGAATTATTTTCTTCAAACTTGTGTTTCTTCGAGTGTTATTGTGTAATATTGGTGGAACATAAGGTGTTCGTTAACGTGCACGAGCGTCATAGCCAATGAAAAAACGTGACATTTCGTGTTTTTTCTGAAGCTCCCTAGGAAGTTTCAATAAAGCTCCCTTTATTGAATCGTGACTTTGACTGTGACTTGACTAGACTTTTGACTGACTGACTGATTGGGACACTCAATATTTAGTGAAACAAGAGTAATAGAAAAAATAAATTTTAAAACAAGCTTTTAAACCGGCTAACATAATAAAATGCGTACACAAAATTTCGTATCTGTGCTGTCAACCGTTGAAAAGTTTCCTTATCTAGAGCTAATTCTGGGTGTCGATTCAGGTCATGGAGGTCATTCAACTATAAAAATGCATTGTCATCGGAACTGAACCAATATGTTAAAATTCAACTCCGTAGGATAAGAGGAAGTTATTCTAGTAACCCAGCTTGCAAGATTTGACTTAAACAGACTAACATACAAACACTTGAATAAAAACGTACAACTTGTAATAATCTCTTTACTTGACGCTGGCGATAGATGCATTAGTCGTGCGGAGCAAATAAAAATAAATCATTTTGATTTCGCAGTTTTTCGTCTTCGTTTCGTCCAAAAAAGTTGTATGTACAATTCTGTAACTACATAGAACTTCCTTGGTTTCGTTACAGTACATACGTAGAACTATATAATGTACTGTGGTTTCGTAATCGTCTTCGTTTCGTTTAAGCAAAAAAAAAAGGTGTGACAAGCCTGCGAGTGAAGTAATATATACATAATAATATAATATATTCGATATAATTCACCTAGCCCCAAACTAGGATACCCTGTACTATGGGCACTAGATAACGGATAAACATACATAGATACGAATATTACATCCATGATTCGGAAACAAACATTTCTGCTCATTACACAAATGATTGCACCTTGCAGGAGTCGAACCCACGACCATTTGCTTTCGTACCTAGGGTCTCTAGCCACTAGACCAACCGGTCGTATCTTTTTATAACACCAGTTAGATATTTTTACTGTCTAACTGGTGTTATAAAAAGATTGCAGACCATTTGAAATTTTCGAAAACTATGGATTTACAAGCGGTGAAGCATTTTAATCAGCACCACACTACCTCAAACGTTCTTAGACATGAACCAAGAAAAATAGCTCTTCGAGACGATATAAGAATCGTTCGCCTGTCAAAACTAAATCTGTTCAAAGGGCCCAAAAGTACAAAGAAATATAAAAGGAAGTTTTGCAAAATAACCCCCAGTCAGTCTCCTCACGCGTCATTGGAAAGCGTATAGTAGAGGTAGGGTTCTGGATGAACTGCACGGAAGGTACCCAAGCTGACATTGAGTTAAAGACAGGCCGTATTGCATTTGCACGAAAGTGAGTAGGTATGTACATAAGACCAAGCGTCAATGGAAAATTGAACTTTTCTCTGGTGAAACTAAAGTCAACAGTCTGCGGAAAACAGAAACTACATATGTATGGCGACTCTCAAAGAATGTTATTTTTTAACACCAAATACACATTTAATCATTTTTTTAGTGAGCGATAGTGGAGCATGGTGGAGGAAACGTGAAAGTTTCAGGATGCTTTTCTGGCACTAAATTGGACCTAATAGGCTAATAGAAGGAAACATGGTTAAAATGAACAAAATAAAAATATGTAGCTTACTTCCGTCAAAACTGTAAGTCAGACAAATGATAAATGGTAAAATTAACAAAAGTAAAACCCCACGCTAAACGAACCCTACTCAAATTGAACTATTGTAAAATATAAATGTAATGAAAGCTAAGGTCTGGAGGCCAGAAAAAACACTGATATATTTATATACATATAATATATATAAATAAATAATATATAAATAACACAATAAAAAAAACCCACACTAAACAAACCCTACCCAAATACAAGTATCGTAACACTTACATATTTATATACATATAATATAAATACACAATAAAAAACATATACCTCGATCCAAATACCAAACGACTGACATCAATACGACGTGTTTCGCCTCTGCACGAGGCTTTTGTCTGACTTAATACTAATTTAATTCTACAATGTTACCAATAATCCAAAAAGTAAAAACCTTAATTTTATTTTGTTTAGAAATGATTACTGTTAAATATTTTGTTCGTTCTCAATTTTTTGACCACCAAGATTTCACACTGCGTGAATTCTAAAGTTCTAAACGTATTTCTGTAGTAAAATCTTGTATGTTGTTAGCATTAATATTGATTGCTTATTTTATTTCCTCCATACATTCTCCTAGCCGATACTGCAACATTTATTAGTAATGGAGAAATAAGAAGCCAGTTGAGACATCAATCTAAACTAATATATAAAAGTGAAACGTTGTCTGTTTGTTTGTTTGTTTGGGGAGTTTTAACGCGATATCGGCTGAACGGATATTGATTAAACTTTGTAAATCTGTACTGTACAATATATAGACCAACATAGGATGCTTTTTATTCCGGAAAATAGCAAATTTCCACGGGAAAACTGGAGGATTCTTTTTTCGCGATAAACTGTAGTCCGCGCGTACGAAGTTGCGGGTGAAAGCTAGTTTTAAATAAAAAATGCTCCCGTTTAACATCATCAAAACATAACATCCAACAATAACGGTAACGAAATAAAAGACCAATTGGGCGCAAGAATTTCGGGCACTCATTGTTGACCCAATTGCTATATCTATTCCCTCTACTCAATATCTGTGATTCAATCCTTTTTTTTCGTAAACCTCTCCATTCTCGTTCATCCTAAATTGTGTTTGAGGCGTTAAAAAAATCATAGAACTCAATTCCTTTGATTGGAGTTCAAACCAACAGGTTCGAGGATAGATTGCTATAAAATGTTTTGGTTTGCTGCCCCTTGGGGATGTGGTCATACCTACGCTAAATGCTTCGACCTGACCTTTTTGGGGGACGGTAAATTTCTTTATTGAACTTTTCACTCAGGGACTTCATTGGAACATTAATTGTCATATAATAGATACATCTGAAGCTGTAAAGGGTTATGTATTTACTTTATGTGATTACTCGATTATGTTATTCTGTACCTACCTGCTACGATAAGGTGATTAATTTGCGGTTGCGTGTACCAATTAGAAGCTACAATACAACAGTGCGATATTATACGAGGGTATTATAGGTATGTTGATCAAAGCAAGGATATAATAGAGCACGTGTATCAAGTGCTTATAACATACACAATGCTTATACCTCAGCTATTTTTAACCACAATGTTGGACTAATGGCGTTTTGAAAATTATTAACACAGCTTAGGATTAAGACACTTAACCTTTAGTAAATAATTCTAATGATAGTGGACCAATTATTCTTAAAGTTTAACGTGTGGTTTGAGCGAAGCGAGTGTTCTCTATTGAAGTCACCATTATTTCCGTTGTAAGTAACGCTAGGTCTGTTAGCGGAACGCTAGATCTATTATCAGTTCAAAGAAGAGTGCACAATGTTTACTCACCCCTTCAGCATCCTCCACTAAGTGCGGTCCGAGCGAAGCGAGCGTACTCCACTTGCAAGATGGTGGCGCTCGCGACGCGCACCGCTTGTGAGCCTTGAACTTGCAGAGCTCGCAAGCGAGCGCGTGCGCGGTTCCGAGCGCGCCGAGCGGTTCGCGGCACACATTGCAGAAGGTCGGCCGAGCGTGGGTAGCCGCGTACCTGTCGGAACAGGAACAAAATAACTAATAGTATAAGTTAGTACCTAGTTAAATAATACTTAAATTAATTAATACTTGTGATTAGTACCTAGTTTCATAAAATCTAACAAGAAAATTTACGCACATAGAAAAACCCGACCATTCTCAGTCGGGTTTTTCTATGTGCGTAAATTTTCTAATAATAGTGCTAACCAACTTTGAATCGTTAAAGATCCTAAATGGTCATTCGAAATTAAAATTGATAAGAGAAATGTAAAGATGATTTTCATATACCTATTCAATGATACCTCACTTAACGTAGTTCGTCGACTTTATTTTTCGCAATATGGCTTCTGGTTATCGCCATATTGAATTTGATTACTGTCATGTCTTTAGTAGCCCTAGCAAGATTAAGACAATTCGATTGACGTACGTATTATCAAAATCGATCCACGCGTTTGGACATACATACATAGGCTGATAAACACAATAGCCTTCGCTCAGTCGGGTAAAAACACGCTCGTCATCAGTAATGAGCCAAAACTAGAAGCGTTTCCTAGTAGTCATTCAAAGGCTCCATTACCCACTTTGCAGCTCCATTTTCAGATCAGCTGGATATTATTAGTATTGTCATCGGAATTAGGTAAGACCTTACATATTTATGCAAAGTTATTGAATTATCAGTGTTATACACTTTGAAATTAAAATATAATTCATAAACATGTAAAAATATGCACTGTAATGATTTAAATTTTATTTAGATTAGAGATTATTAGAATATTGAGCTATATCTGACAATGTCGTAAACGAAAAAAACAAATCGACAATAATTAAACATCACAACAACAAAAAACACATAATTAACTTATATGACATATTAAAATAAGTGCGAGAGGAGCAAACGCAAAAATGTTGACCTGTTTCTGGACACAATTCCAACAACACAATTGAAACATGATATTAAAACACATAAAGTTATGCACTGAAATGAATATAATACACATGGGCGGCGATCTCGAAAACTCCGAATAAGTTAATATAGATTTTTAGAACAAAACATAATACCAAATCACATGAAAATAATGAAATAGAACCCCAAAAGTGAGCGATGTAAGTGCGAAAATTTGGAGCACTTCTGCCAATTAAGAGTAAATAGTTCTAAAAACATAACTCCAAATAATATTCAAATAAAAATCTGTCGCGTCGTCAGTTGCGTGCTGACGTTCGTAGCGCTCGTCGCGGCTTGTCGGCATAACACTCCCAGATGAAGGACTTCAAAATAGTCCGAAACAGGTCGGAGTATTTCCGATCTTCTTTTTCGAGAGTTTTTAGCCGTGTTATCTTATATCTTTAAACGAGAAATTCTTGTATATATATATATATAATCTGAATCTCGGAAACGGCTCCAACGATTTTCATGAAATTTAGTATACAAGGGGTTTCGGGGGCGATAAATCGATCTAGCTAGCATTAATTTTTAGGAAATGTTGTTTTATTCGTGTTTTCAACAATCAACTTTATCGACAATCAACTTAAACATCAACTTATTTTTTATTTTTTTCTATACTTACGTAATAGGTTGATAAACTGTAAAAAAAAAGTATTTATTTCTAATATAATATTAAACTAATTGTACTCGTGATTTTTTATTTAAATAATCAGTTCATATTTTTTTATTATTATGTCGGTAAGATAGAAAAATATTATTCATATTTCATTATTTCATCAGTATGCAATTTATATTTAAATATAATTTCTAGAAAAAAACAATTTACCAAAAAAAAACCCGAGCAAGGCTCGGTAATCCAGGTACTTTATATTTAATATCAATATCACTCGCGTTAGTTTTCAAAATCAAATATTCAAATATGCATTGATAAGCAGCGTGCGTACTGCGATATTTATTTCAGTGTAAAAATTAAATAATTCAAAATTATATGAAATTAACCGATTTACGTACCTAGTATAAATTCAAACAAGCGCGAGCGAAGCAAGGTTTTTTTTCAAATCATATGAAGATAACATCGTCATCACCATCATCATCAGCCCGTGCTCGTCCACTGCTGGACATAGGCCTCTCCCAATGAACGCCACAGAGCCCGATCTTCGGCTCCTCTCATCCAGTTTCTGCCGGCCGCATGTCGTCACTCCATCTAGCCGGTGGGCGTCCTACACTACGTTTGCCAAGACGCGGTCTCGACAGGACATGTCTACCCCAGCGGTTGTCCGTCATTCGAGAAATGTGACCAGCCCATTGCCACTTCAGCTTGCTAATCCTTTGAGCTATGTCGGTGACTTTGTTTCTCTGGCGGATTACCTCGTTTCTATATTTCAGAGAAACCCCGAGCATAGCTCTCTCCATAGCTCGCTGTTTAAATTTGTGAACAAGTCCCACAGTTAGTGTCCATGTCTCGGCTCCGTATGTCATAACTGGCAGGACGCACGCATTAAAGACTTTCGTCTTCGGGCACTGTGGAATGGACGACGAGAAGACTTGACGAAGTTTTCCGAATGCCGCCCAGCCCAACTGAATTCTTCTGTTGGCTTCCCTATCGAAGTTGTGTCTACCCAACTGCAAAGTTTTCCCCAGATAGACATATTCATTAACAACTTCGAGGGGTTCACCATTGATGACTACAAGTTTCGGGGTAATAAGATCGTTAAACATGATCTTGGTCTTGTCTAAGTTCATCCCGAGACCGATTTGTCGAGAAGCATGAGCCAGGCCGTTCAGCATTCGCTCAAGTTCCTCCAGTGATTCCGCCGTAAGTACTATATCATCGGCAAATCTTAAGTGTGAGATGTACTCGCCGTTTATATTTATGCCCTTCCCTTTCCAGTCCAGTGTCTTAAACATATCTTCCAAGGCGTTCGTGATCAGTTTCGGGGATATGACGTACCCTGTCTCACTCCCCTGCGCAATTGGATATATTTAGACTGCTAGTTCTGTACTTGAACACTCATAGTCGCGGCGTCATACGGACATCTCAGCAATTCGATATACCGACAGTCCACTTGGCATCGCTGCAGTGACTCTAAAACAGCCCAGGTCTCTACCGGCCGGGAATACAGGCCTTTTCATAGTCCACAAAAGCAAGACACAGGGGCTGATTATACTCTTCGGACTTCTGTATAATCTGCCTCACTGTGTGTATGTGGTCTATGGTACCAAATCCTACGTGAAATTCGGCCTGCTCCGAAGGCTGAAACTCGTGAAGTCTTCTTGAGAGACGATTTGGGATGACCTACGAAAACAGCATAAAGACGTGGCTCAGGACTGAGATAGTTTAGTTGAGGGCGGTAGTTTTTCAGGAGGGTTTTATAACCCTTTTGTGAAATAAATCTACTATACTCCTGTTCCACGCCTTTGGAGTTCTCCCAGTATTCAGAGCAGAGTTAAACAACTTCTGAAGCTCCTAAAGTACAGGTTTACCTCCTGCTTTCAAGAGCTCCGAAGTGACTCCATCCTCACCTGGGGCTTTTCCATTTTTAAGCTGTCCGAGCGCCATCCCAATTTCATCTAGGCAGATTTCTGGCAAATCTTCCGTGTAGTGGCAAGTAAGAGTAGCTCGGGTATCTTCTGCAATAGGGGTGGGTTGTGAAGCATGCGACTTGTACAATCGGCCATAGAAGTTTTCTATCTCAGCTAAGATCTCCGGCTTTGAAGTTACGGTTTGGCCTCTTGAACTCCTATGCTTTGCCAGATGCGAGCGCTTCAACTGCTAGGCGAACACTTTTGGCCCCCGATTTTGCTCAATAGCCTTTTCGATTTGGGGTGTGTTGGAGCATTGGAGGTCACGTCGCACCAGTTTTCTAATATCACAATGGAGCGCTCGCTTTTATGGCGGCGTGGCTTCTGTAACGTTCCGTCTGTTCTCCATAAGCTAAAGAGTCTCAGCCGAGAGCTTGGACTTCGAGCTCGTACGTTGCAGGTGGCAAAACTTCATACCGACTTCCCTCAGGACTTCCACCACTTGTTAGATACCTTCGTCTACGTCCTCTGTGGTTTCCAAAGCAGCAAATCGATTTTGTAGGTGGAGCTGAAACTACTCTGATCCCACAACGGTTTGAAGCAGGTTAGGACGGAGTATAGACTTCATCATTCGACATCTTTCCAGCTTGTAGTTGATATTCAGAGAGCCTCGTACAAGTCGGTGATCGCTACCGGCAATAAAACCTGCTAATCAGTGAGATATCTCTGATTATGTGCTTCTTATCTGTAATAATGAAATCAATCTCATTTTTTGTCTCGCCATCGGGACTTTGCCACGTCCAGTTTCTTTGGGGCTGTTTCTCAAAGAAAGAGTTCATCATATTCAGACCCTCTTTTTCCAAGAAATTGATGAGCATTTGCCCCCTGTGATTCCTACTTCCGTAACCGTGTAGACCTTCGATTCACCGCAAGCCTGTACTCCCACTTTGGCGTTAACGCCAAAGTGGGAGTACAGGATACATATATACAGAAACCTACAATTCACCCCCCCCCCTCACAGTGATGAAAATCAACCATAGCCTTAAAAGGCTATGCGATCGCGCCGACTTGTCAGTGCACGACATTTTATTAACGAGAGAGGTATGTGCAGTGAAATGGTGTCATAACCAATCAAAAAAGCACAAGAATGATACTAAAATCGGTTATCATGCGTAAGTACAACACTACAGCCTAATTTTCTTGAGTAGTTAATTAAACATTACAGAAAAATAAATCGTAGTTTCGATTGACGCCATAATTGTTTCGTGTTGCTAGGTTTTGAAAAAACAACTTTCCCATTTTGAAAGCTTTTATTTGACTTCACTTGTATCTATGTATTTCTGTCGTTCCTGGAATCTTGCGACTCAAATTTCGAGCGGGAAGTGCTCGAAATTTGAGTCGCAAGATTCCAGGATTAGCTATCCTGCTGAAACTTTCAGAGCAGATCACAAATCGACGACAATGCAAAAAAAACAACCTAAGAACGAAAAAAGTAAAAATGCAATTAAAAAGAAAAAGAAGAGTATTAAAAAAACTTAAAAAGTGACAATGCAATAACAAAATGTGACAATCATTTGTATCATTTCAGAATAAGCTCGTTAATGTCTTTAATTTTTTTTTATTATGTTTATTTAGGGTTTTGCTGATTAGTGTTGACTATGAATTGACTTTTGTTATTACATTTATGGTTTGATGTTGCTAGGTTACGAAAAACAAATTATCCTCTTTCTACCAGCTCGCCTTCGTCCGCTAGATGCGTTTCGCTCAGGGCCGCGATATCAACATCGTAGCGGCCGAGCTCTCGAGCTACGACGGCAGTTTTCCGTTCAAGGCATGCGTTCCCGGCAATGTCTAGTAGAGTGCGCACATTCCAGGCGCCGCATGTCATATTCTTGTATTTGTTGGTTTTATTCAAGTTTTTATTGTATTTTCGACCACGTGAAAACGGATGCGTAGGCAGCCGCGGTTACTACCTCCCGTATAGTTTTAGAGTAAGCATTTTTTGGGACAGCTTTTCTAGTCCCCTCCCCGGCTGAGCGGGGGAAGCAGTGCCTCTCTAAATAGAGCTGCTCCGTCACAGTGGGTGCTGCCGAATCGCACTGTTACCCCAGTGCAGTGCAGAAGCGACCACTCTCCCAAAGCCGCCCACGTGTAAGTATCAGACAAAGCCCGGCTTACATCATGACCGGACCTCTCTACCTTTACTCGTCGCCGCGGGACTTTATTTTTCAGTAACCTTTAAACATACGCGGTCAAATGCGCAGAGCATATTTTAGTGCGTAAGTGCGTTAGTGTCTAGCCGACAGTAACTATACGACTCCTACCGCCGCCTTTAGCCTTTCACGATGCCTTGATGTCTCGCTGGATCTGCTAACATCGGTCGCTTATCAGCTGTCGAGTTGCCTTCACCACCGAGACAGACTTTATGCACAGTACAGGGAATAGCCATATAATATGACTTGCCTGTAACCGCAAGTCCCCCACAGCCAGGTTTTGGCCCACGAGTCAACGTGGTTTACCGGGGTGTGGCCGCTGCGTGCATGGCAGCTACTTGGAGCAACTGGCGAGAGATTGTGGGTCATTGAATGGTTTGGTTCTCCGTCTTCACACTGAAGACCGACTAAAATAACTAATTACCGCCAATATCAAATATTCAAGTTGACAATCCCTTCGAGGTGTGAAAAAATCAATCCTTTAAGTCAAAGAAATCAGAGGATGCGTTTATTAAATTATACCTTTAGAAAATTACTTATTTGATTTTTATCATATAATATTGTTAAGTTAAATAAAAGCAGCAAGTCATTGCAAGTTAAATTTAGCTTTTGTAATGTATTAAGCAATATTTAACTTGCTTTTATTTAACTTGCAATGTTTGTAAGTACGTATGTATGTTTGTTTACGTCAAATCTTGCAAGCTGAATTTGAACAATTTCCTCTTATCCTACGGAGTTGAATTTTTACATGTTGGTTCAGTTACGATGACAATGCATATTTATGGTAAGCATGACCTGATTCTGCATCCAAGATTATCTCCAGAAAAAAAACTCTTCAACGGTCAACAGCACAGACAAGAAACTTTGTGTACGCATATTATTATAATAACTGGATTTAAGTTTTACCATGGCAAGGTTGCTGCACTCAGGGTTGGGTCCTTACTATGGAACTTCTCAACTGTTAACAGCACTGACACGAAATGTTGTGTTTGACGTAATGCTAAGTTTCTCCATGACAGAAGTTTCTTTTTAAATATTCTTTAATTAATTTATGTTTCAACTAAATGTTATTAGGTATAATACAAATTTCATGTGTAACTATTGTAAATTTGAATTTATTTATTTTGTAGTCAACAATATTTTTATTTGACAACTTTCTTATAGAATGAGTATTTTTAATTTTGAAGGGAACTGACCGATGCACTCGGTTAGTTACTCGGTTACTCGGTTACATCGGTTAGTTCCCATCATTTATTCACACATAATATTTACCCAAAATTCTCACAAATCTAATCGGGAACAAAAGTAAGCAGATTCTGAAATTTAAGCTGACAAAAGCCTCTTCAAATAGTCTCTTTCAAGTGGTACCTACGTTAATACAGACAGTTAAGAAGAAAAAAAAACTTCTATATTTTCCCTTTTCTTCCAGGATCCAGGATCATGGATTTCACAAGCACTCTACGTGCATATGTATATACGTATGTTCGTAAGTAGTTATTTATAGAAAGGAGTTATGAAGACGGAGAAATCTGCTATACCTATATAACTTAATACGTTGTTTTGTCTGCATGAAAATGAAATTGGCAAAGCACATAAGTACAAACTTGAGTTTCGTTGTTTCATCTTTTTATCAGGTTTCATGGTGCTGTCTTCTATAGGGGGTTTATTTATTAAAACCAATTTATTTTCTATAGTCGGACCTTCATATTAATTTTTAACCCCCAAACAAAGAGACGGGTGTTATAAGTTTAGTGTGTGTGTGTGTGTGTGTGTGTGTGTGTGTGTGTGTGTGTGTGTGTGTGTTTTGTGTTGTGTTGTGTGTGTGTGTCTGTGGCATCGTAGGTCCCAAACGAATGGACTGATTTTGATGCGTTTTTTTTTGTTTGAAAGCTAATGTGATCGAGATGGTTCTCAGCTATAGCTTAGAAGGGGGAGGGGGGAAAGGGGGAGGTGAAAGGGGTTAGGATCGTAGCTCCCAAATGGATGGACCTATTTTGATGCGGTTTTATGTTTGAAAACTGACTTGATCGAAATGCTTCTTAGCTATAACAGGGGGTGGGGGGTAGGGTGTTACATATTTTTTTAATTTGTGATTGTATTATTAAAGTAAAGTAATTTATAGTAGTAAGCTTCTTCTACAAGAGTTCGCCTAGATAAGTACCACACTTTTGTCAGATACTCCACCGCGGGGCTTTAGTGTGTTATCATTTCTGTGTTTCGGTAAAAAAGAGCATTATTTCCAGCGAAATTACTGGGCATTAGGATGAGCACAGTGCAGTGATGCGTAAGATTTTGCAACCCAAGTTCCGTGTGGAACTTCAACTGTTATGGGCAGGCGTGACGCTTACCATCAGGCGAGTGACCTGCTCAACTCGACACGCAAAACAGACGAAACAAAAAAAATAGAAGATTAAACGAGAAAGCTCTCGGACTTTCGACAACACATACAACTCCGTTTAAACCTCGGACAAATCATTAGAACAAGTCATGAGTTCAAAAACTTAAAACCCGTCTACGGTCGGGCAAAAAAAGCCTATCACACTTTTACGATAAAGACGAATCGATATACCTCGCTTGTCAAAATCAGGCCATGTTTTTAATTTGAATGCATAAGCCATTCTTTGCTTCGCCGTAGTCGGGTAAAAAAATAGCCTGTAACAATCTTGCGATATTTTTTTTATTTTTTTCTCCGTTCTTATTAACAACAAGTTTATCGAAAAACATTAGATATTATATTTATAAATGGAGCATTACGTATGTTTATATAAATAACACACCAAATGCAACGAAAAAAGTAAAAAGTCTCATTGATGAAAACATCAAATTATTACAACCAGTTGCTATAGTGTGGCTATAACTAGCTAATTGTAACTTTTACTAATTGTAACTAACTAAGGTACTGAACAAGAATATACTGAGGTTTCTATTTTATGTACACTTCATGAGGTTTGAAAACAAAACGTTCGGTTCAGGTAAAGATATAATGATTCTGAACATTATTATCTGGTGTGTATATCAAGCTAATAATAATAACTAACACTATTAGCACAAAATTCAATACGACTAATGCAAAATTAATAAACAACAAAACAGATCATTTTCATAGCGAGTCGCACTGTAAAAACTTGCAATGTATTTTTTTTATACATAAGATTGCAATACATACCTACGCAACAAGAAAATACATGTAAAAGATAAGATAAACCAACAAGTTCAGAATCACACTTAACATAAGCCACACAAAACGCAACAGCATATTGTTTTTTATGTACTTTTATTTTATAATACCTAGAAACGGCAAAAAGCTAATTGTTGGTTAAAAGATTTACATCTACCCTCAGTACTAGTTTGCACTGTATGACGGCAGGGCAGTGTTCCTCGTCCGATCAACAACTCATATATTATAACAACAAAGATATGTTATAATAAATAAATATGTTTTATATGTATGTCTACTTTTTAATACTTTATTTATTGTATATTATATAAGTAAGTATTTAAATACTAATACATATATGAAAATATACTTAATGTAAGAATGTAATAATATATACTTGATTAAATTATGTTATAATTGTTAGTAGGGCTTCAGTTTCATCGTAGTTAAATGACTTCAGGTAATTGTCTAGCTTAATTTTGCAGGAGTATAAGGTTGATTCTGCTAGATTTAAATGTTTGTTGATTTTGTTGTAAACATAGGGGCCTAACCAAAACGAAAATTTATGATTAGATTTAGTTTTGCAGGAAGGAGTAAACTATAAACTATATCTTTTCGTCGTTTATCGGTACGACATATAATTTTAGGGTTCTTATGTTGATGTAGAACCAACGTCTTAATGTAAAGTTGCCGTACAGTGAGGACGTTTGCATCTTTATATAACAAGGCAGTCGGATAACGGTAGGGCTTTTATTACATTACTTTTAGTACTGCCCGCTGGGCTCTTTCTAGATCTATAAGTAGCGTTTTACCAGTTCCTCCCCATGCGAGGATACCGTAAGCCAAAACTGATTGACATAGGCAAAAATATACACTTTTTAAAATATCATTGTCAGGCTGAAAGTGACGTATTTGGTTTTCGTTAAGTTCAACGTAAGCAGATTGGAGTCCAGCCATTGAATTAATTTTGAAAAGCCTACTTCAGTAGTAGATTTAACATCGTCCCATGTATCTTCGGTAAAGAGTGCTACCATGTCGTCTGCAAAAGTTATTATTTGGACATGATTAAGCTCTTTCCTACACAGTCCATCAATATATATGAGAAATAGCGTAGGACCAAGGACACTGCCCTGAGGCACCCCAAATGACAAAGTTTTCTCGGAACTCACTAATGTTCCTATCCTAGTTGTTTGTTTTCTATCATGCATATAACTTTTAAATAAATCATGTGCAATACCTCTGACCCCTGTGTGTTCTAGCTTCTTAAGGAGCGATGAAGACAAATCGATTGATACCTCGCTATAGGGGCGACGACGCTATGGTGGAACATTCACATACATACATATATTACATAGACTGTTAAACTCATTACCCTTCCCTTGCTTCGCCGTAGTCGAGTAAAAAGCTAAAACAATACACTCCTTTTCTTGGGCAGTCGTGTAAAAAAAGTAGGATAATATTGGGAATTCTACTCCAGGCCTTACGTTCGCTTCGCTCACTGCAGGACGTTCGCTTACGCTCACTCCTGAGAGTAGAATTGCCAAAATTACCGCTGTGCGTTCAATCGACCTATGATAATATTTTGGATATAAAATATCTCGTTGAACTTGAATTTAGTCAAATAACTCTAACATGTTGTTCGTTAAACAACCTTGTACTTTGAATTTAAACCAAATCTGTACATCAATTACTACTGGAAAGACTCACAAACATAGTAAGCTTCTTCCTAATTCTATTCGCTGCATTGGTTTTGCCGCAGTTGCCCCTCAAACTGCGGCAAAACCAATTTATTGATTGGTCTTCTTTTACATGAAAACGGATTAAAATTCTTAAACGTGTACATATTCTCAAAAACTTTATTTCAACCGATTTATTTATTCTTAGACAATGTTCTCAAATTAGTACCTGCGATTAATTACTATAAATTTAAAGAAAATGATGAAGTGTTGAGTCCAATAGACGCAAAGACAGACTCAGTGATAATATTTGATGACGTGGCTTGTGAAAAACAGAATAATATACGTGATTATTTTGCTACAGGGCGACACAAACAAATTGATTGTTTTTACTTAAATCAAACATATAGTAAAATACCGAAACAACTTATTAGAGACAACGCAAATGTTATTGTTCTTTTTAAGCAAGATGAAATTAACCTTAGACATGCTTATGATGAACATGTTAATACAGATATGTCATGGAATCAGTTTCGTGAGATGTGTAAAGAAATTTGGAGTGTCCCATATAATTATTTAGTAATTAATAAAGATTGTGAAAAAAACAAAGGAGGTTACAAAAAAAACTTTGACACTTTTGTTATTATAGATTAGCTGGTAGTGTATATATAAATGCGTTATATATTAATATAAACTTCATTCAACAGTCCGACATTGGAAGATATAGGTCTTATTACAGTCATTATGGAAAATTTAGAAAAGACGTTAAAACAACAAATTGTGAAATCTGCAGATATTGTTAAAAGAAAGGTAAAGTTAATGTGAAGTTTAAAATCAGATGCTGAGATGGCAATCGAATCTGCATTAAAACCAATAACAGATCCTCTTAATGAAATGGTTAAAAAAATAATTTCATTAAATGATGATCAAGAATTAAAAAAAGTTAAATACAATGATGTAGATGATGAATTAAATAATGATTTTATATTCACTGCCAAAGATAGTATGTCTGATGAATCTGAGGGTGAAGATGAAAGTAAAACTCTTGATAAGAGTAGTTCATCCTTTCAATTTTTCGAACCGAATGATATTTCATGGAATTTATCAGAGGATGTATTTCAAGACGTTCCTTTTGGTGTTAGATTAGAAAAAGGAAAATTAAAAATGGGATCATTACATGTGTCTATAAATGAAAATGAAATTAGTATAGGAGGACGATTGTATGTTAAGACATCTGGGCTTAATGAGTTACTGTTTAAAAAAAATCCTAATTTATCTATAATAACTGAAGATGATAAGCGCAACTATAAACAAATGTTGTTAGATACAAATGTACATCGTCGTGATCATGATCCAAAAAAACCAATCAAAACGAATAAAGACGTAAAATACTTAAATATTATAAAACCACTTTTTAAACAGGGTAAAGAAATTACAACAAGTACTGAAAGTCATGTACAAGGATCAGGATTGCCAGTCTTAAAAAAGGTAAAACCGAACGTGGACTATATTTACTGGGATGACCCCAATGAATTGGTTGAGAGATTAAAGCTATTGATCGCATCTCGTGATGCTGGAAATACTAGTTTAGATAATGAAATTATATCAATAATTGAAGAACTTCACGAATATGGTATAATTAGTTAGATATAAACTAGATTGTATCGATAGAATACTCAGTTTAATGTTGAAAGTCCATCAATCAATACCTTTGCTGCTATGAATATAGATAAGTTTGGCCATCACGTTCATAAACGCTTACGTTTACTGGATGAGTTTAATAAATCTCAAACAGAATTTAATGAGCAGCTCATTAAAAAAAGTTGCTACACCAAGCAAGAAATAGATAAAAAATTGAAAGAAATACAGAGTCAAATTGAAGCGTATATAAGTCAACACCAAAGTGAAATTAAACATCCAATAAATCACATTAATTAACCGCTCACTAAAAAATGACAAAAGTAGAAATTGTTAATGAAATTCATAAGCAAGCACGTAGAAATTTTACTCGTCGCTGTGTTGTAATAAAATATATCGATGAATTGTGGCAAGCTGATTTAATTGATATAAAAAACTTAAGCCAGTTTAATTCAGGTTATAAGTATATTCTAGTTATAATTGATGCTTTTTCTAAATTTGGATGGACAGTTCCCGTTAAAAGTAAATCTATGTGTGAAATAGCAAATGCTTTCGAAAATGTTATAAAAATACGAACACCTATAAATTTGCAAACAGATTTAGGAACAGAATTTTATAACATTGCTTTAAAAAATATATTGAGTGAATATAATATTAATCATTACTCTACTTTTTCTACTAAAAAAGCATCTATAGTAGAACGGTTCATTAGAACAATAAAGAACAAACTTTATTAGTATTTTGATTTAGTTGGAAATTATGTATGGAATGGAAAGCCCTTACAAAAAATTATTAGTAAATATAATAACACTTTGCATCGTACAATTAAATTAAAACCAAAAGACGTTAATCCATCGAACAAAAGTATTGTATTGAATAATATCATAAAATCACAAAAACGTGTTTTAAGAAAAGAAGGGCATTTTCTAGTGGGAGACCAAGTTCGCATCAGTAAGTATAAGGAATGTTTTCAAAAGGGTTATACACCGAATTGGTCAACTGAGCTGTTTACAGTAGTAAAAGTAAATAACACAATCCCTGTAACGTATAATTTAGAAGATCAATACAAACAAATGATATTAGGTTCGTTTTATAAACAAGAACTTCAAAAAACTAAACAATTTGATATATATTTGGTTGAAAAAGTGTTGAAAAGAAAAGGTAACAAGTTGTTTATTAAATGGTTAGGTTTTAGTGAAAATAAAAATTCATGGATTAATAAAAATGAAATGTTATAATCTATAAAAAGTTATGGCACATAAAATATAATCATTTACATATAACCGATGGAAGGAGGTGGACTCATTAATAAAGTAATAAATAATTTACCGTTTGAGCTACATTTACCTGGTTATAATTATTGTGGACCTGGTACAAGATTACGAGAACGCTTATTACGTGGTGACCAAGGAGTTAATAAATTGGACGAAGCTTGTAAACAACACGACATTGCTTACTCGAATAATTCTAGTTTAGAAGATCGTCATAAAGCAGACGCTGAACTCTCTAACATGGCTAAAAGACGACTTAGATCAAAAGACGCTAGTACTAGAGAAAAACTTGCCTCCTGGGTAGTGAGAAAAGCTATGAAAACAAAATTAAAATTGGGTGCCGGTGTTAAAAAATTTAATACTATAATTTCTCGTATACGTGCAAAATTGAAAAAATTAAAGCCTAAAAGTAATAAATCTGCTATTAAAATTGCTTACGCTATAGCAAAAAAAATATTCATCAAAAATAAAGTTCGCATGCCGCGTGTAATACCTATACCTAAAACTGGAGGAATATTACCTTTGATACCAATATTTGCTGGGCTATCAGCATTGGGTGCTTTGGCGGGTGGTGCTGCGGGTGTTACGAAAGCTATCAATGATTATAAATCAGCAAAACAAAATCTTCATGAATCTGAACGCCATAACCAAGCAATGGAAGCTATAGCACTAGGAAAAGGATGTTATTTAAAACCATACAAAAAGGGTAGTGGTTTGTTTTTGAGATCTCCAAAAAACTAAATAAGAGGTTACCCAACCGTGCTCTAACCGATTTAGATATTATAGAGCATGCTAGTAATATACCTTATTTTAGAGGTGTTTATATGCGAGATAAATTACCAAAAAAAAACAAACGTATTGAATGTGGTATTATTAATTTGGATGATCACCAAAATCCTGGAACACATTGGGTAGCCTACGTGAAAAATAATGATTATTGCGAATATTTTGATAGTTTCGGTGATTTAACACCACCATTAGAGTTAATCAAGTACCTAAATAATCATGAAGTATTTTATAATTATGTAAAGTATCAAAGTTATGATGCAATAAATTGTGGTCATTTATGTATTAAATATTTAAAAAACTATTGGAAATCTCATTTAAGATAATGAAATGTTGATTTACTATCAGTATCACTATGTCTCTTACGCTATCTATATCAACCTCCACTCCATTATCAACAACAAACTATTCACCAGCTTTAGAACTCAATAGAGAATATGAATGTGGTCTGCTGTACTTTTCAACATTTAATTCTATACCTAATATAGATAGTACCAATAACAAGTTATATTTTGGTAAAAATGAAGTCATACAAATCCCAGAAGGATCCTATGAACTTAGTGACTTAAGTGATTATTTAGAACAACATATGAATGGGTGTTCTTTAAAGTTAATATGTAATAATAATACGTTAAAAACTTCCATCACTTGTACTAAAGATATACATTTTAAAAAGAGCCCGATGCTTGCAAAAGTATTTGGTTTCAATAAAGAGACACTAAAAGCGAATATATTAAACGAATCTTCTCATCCTGTCAACATTCTTTCGACTACCGTGCTAAGGATAGAATGTGATATCATTAGCGGCTCATACA
The DNA here is from genome assembly GCA_946251855.1 of Alsophila aescularia. Classification (NCBI taxonomy): domain Eukaryota; kingdom Metazoa; phylum Arthropoda; class Insecta; order Lepidoptera; family Geometridae; genus Alsophila; species Alsophila aescularia. The sequence goes on along the minus strand of OX276379.1, from coordinate 28,523,275 downwards.
CTAACGGTACACCCAGTCATATAATTCACGAATTTCCTCCAAACGTGCCGCCTGGTTATAGGATTATTGAAATACCAAAGAATATCATTTATTTTCCTATCAATCAGATCAACATCAGCTCAATAACTATCAGAATATTGGATGCAAATAATAATTTAGTAAATTTACGAGGTGAAGATATCCAATTGTATTTACATATAAGGAGAAAATGATTGACTATCATAAAAACTCACCACAAACATCGAATTGTCGCATTTCTAACCACACCATCAACAAAAGAAGACCTAAAGTAAAACTAACGAAAGAAAACAAGAAGTTTCTTAAATTAATTGGACTATTAAAATGAGTATCCTTAATATAGCAGATTCTCCTCGTGTTGATAATACCATTGAAAGTATAGAATATCATACGTATAAACCATATGTCAATAGCTTTCGTGAAAATGATGAAATACGAATACCTATTAATCAACAAGATCTATACGTTTTACCTTCAGCAAGTACTCTGTACATAGAAGGTGTTCTGAATGTTATTAAGCGTGACACAAAAACAGCAGTAACCAAAGTGCACTTCACCAACAACTCTGCACTATTTTTCTTTCAAGATATCCGGTATGAGCTAAATGGTGTAGAAATAGATAAAATAAAAAATGCGGGCATTACAACCACAATGAAATCTCTAATTTCAATGAATGACAACGAATCAAAGATGTCAAAGTCGTGGGGGTGGGATATCAATGGAACAACAAATAATTGGGCAGGTAGTTTTTCACTATCCATACCTCTTAATAAAATACTTGGTTTCGCTGAAGACTATAACAAGATTATTATGAACTGCAAACATGAATTAATATTACTTAGAAGTAGCACAAATCTCAATGCAGTAAAATTAGATGCTGGTGAATATGTCGAAAGTGTTGATATTAAAAATATTAGTTGGCGCGTTCCTCATATAAAAGTGTCTGATCGCGAACGAATTAATTTGCTTAAATATCTAGAAAAATATCGACCCATTAATATGATATTTAGAAATTGGGATCTTTATGAATATCCAGCCCTACCAAAAACTAGAAAACATACTTGTCTATCAAAACATCTTCTCAAGTAGAAAAACCGCGATATGTAATCGTAGGCTTACAAACAAATCGTATGCGTCATGCTGATAAAGACACGTCTCAGTTTGACCACTGTAACATACAAAATCTGCGAGTGTTCCTGAACTCTTGCTACTTCCCTTATGAAAACCTAAATATTAAATTCGCTGATGATAACTACTCTTTAATATACGAGCGCTATACTAGATTTCAACAGTCGTATTACGGACGTCGTCCAGAGCCTTTATTAAGTTATGCTGATTTTAAATCTAAGGCACCACTTTTTGTGATTGATTGTTCACGACAGAACGAAATTCTTAAGACAGGACCAATAGACGTACGCCCTTGAAGCTGTCACAGAGTTTCCACAAGACACGTCAGCTTTCTGTTTGATTCTAAACGACTGCATTGTTGAATACAAACCTTTGAGTAGTATAGTTAAGAAGATATCATGAATCCAGGGCACATGATAGTAGATTTACAAGGATTTAAGGATTCTTATATTTTTTTTATTATAAAGGAGTTTGCACTAGCTACTAATGATTATACTCAAGTGTTCTTAATAAAACCACCATACCCATACTACAATTTGAGTGATACAGAAAAGAAAACCGTTTCTTGGATAGAAAGACGACGTGGTATATTTTGGAGTGAAGGTTATATTGACTATCGTGAATTTAAAAGAATTGTTATCCCAATTTTAACAAATAAAAACATTTTAGTCAAAGGAATGGAAAAAATCAAATGGTTAAAAAGTATTTGTAATAAGTGTAGTGTAATAGACGTTGGTGAACAGGGTTGTCCTAATTTATTGCAATTAAATAAACTTTATTGTAATGACAGAAGTGCTCTAAATTGTTTTTATCATAAAAAGCACTGTGCATTAAGAAATGTTATTTTAGTAAAGAAATGGTTCATTGAGAATAACATGCAAGTATTTAATATGTTTGACAATCGCAATTATGGGTATGTAGAGGATGGTATTGATGAGACTAGTCCACGCAATTCTCATTGTGAAAGAGAATACAAAAGACCAGAAAGCTATGATTGGATTGAAAATTGTTATGCTTTATAAAAACCTGTGTATGTATCAATTAAGAATTTTAATATTGTATACATTTCTAATTTTAAGTTTTTTATGTCTTAGGATATTTTATTGATTTTTATTAAATTTTTAATTGAAAATAAATGTTTTTTTTACTAAAATAAAACAACATAATAATTAAGTTTCCATAATTTATTTAAAAGTAAAACGCACTGTTATAAATATTTTTTACAGTACCATAATACCTATTAGGATCTCACACTTAGTTAATAATCACTTACATTTTCAGACAATTTTTTTGTTATTTTACTAATCACATTTTCAGTCATAGTTAAAACTTCATCTATACATTCCGACACTGTATATTGCACACGAGTAGTTTCACAATTTGCATTAAGTTGTTCATTATATTCGTAAACTTGTATTTTAATTACACGATGTCCTCTTCTTGGGCTCTTGTTGACAACATATGACACAGCACCTTTGATTTTGCGCTTTCTGCGTTTTTCTTCTTGCTTTTGTTCTTTGACAGCATTAGCTGCAGCAATTCGCTGCTCGTTTCTTATCTTTCTTTCGAGGTCATCCCAACCAGTAAGTGGGTCTTGTGCGTGAGGAAACCACATTGGATCAGTTTCTGATCCCATGTACTGTAGAGGAAGAAATAAAGAAATAAGAACATAAAATATATAAAATAATAATAATAATATTTAAAATACTACTTGATCAGATATAAAATACTTACAGATAATATGCAGTTAAAACTAAATAGTTTAAGTTGTGACAAGCGTCGCCTGCCAGTCGCAGAGATTGAATGATTTTTCAGTATAGGAATGTAAATAAAATAAACTATTGAAGTATGTTTCAAGATTTCTTAGGAAGCAGACAGTTCTTATTTCGTAAATTCAACGAAATTTCAAACTTGTAAGGACTGGTTGGTAGAAGATATACCTAATTGATAATGAAGTATAATGTTTCAAGGTTTCTTATGAAGCAGACAGTTCTTATTTCGTAAATTCATTGAAATTTAAAACTTGTAAGGACTGATTGGTACCTGAACCTTTTTACTAATTGAAAATTTAATTAAAAGATACTGATATGCATGTTAGATATATATTGTATATTGACATATACATTATTACTATATTGGAAAGTTATTTACCTAAATTAAACTTTTATTTGGTATTATTAATAAAAAACAATAATCATAATTATAAAGTATTTTATTTTAAAGGCTTCGTTCATCTTATAATCCTCAAGATATATTTATTTTACATTTCTTTTATTATTCATAATTTAGATACATTCACATTCTTAAAATAATATTAAACATAACTTATCCAGTTTATTTTAAAGGTATTCATCTTATAATCTACGAGATATATTAATTTTATTTTTCTTTTAGTATTCATAATGTAGATACATTCACATTCTTAAAATTATATTAAACATAACTTATCCAGTTTTAAAACCTAGTATTGATACATGCCCCCAAGCTTTTGTAGCTACTTTATTTTTAGCAATCAAACGTTTATCATCATCGCTAGATAAAGCAATTTTATTAGTACTTCTTGTATATACATGTTTTATTGACTTAAATAAAACATTGACTTTTCGTACAATGTTACCAGTGTATAAGGTATTCTCATAGTCAGACATTTTGAAATCACGAACAACACAACTCTTTACTCCTTTAGCTTTTTTTAAAGTTTTCTGCATAGTTTTAACACAATACAGTTTTGCTCGCAGGCCTACAAATTCTGTTATTAAATTACCATTCATTTCGTCTTTAAAAAGACCAGGTACTTTTTTATTTTTTAGTGGTAAGTTGAACATATTTTCACTATCAAAATTACTCGTGTCAAAGTAATCTAAAAATATTTCTTTAATGTCTTTATAAAAGTCTTTGGTTTCTATATGATATATAAAACTATCAGTATCAGTATAACACAACTGTAAGCGGTTATCGTAATGAGGTTGCATAACTGAGTAGTGAAAGTCATACATGTGACTTTTAGATAATTCCAAAACTGTAAACCCTATGTAAATAGGTTTATCTAAAACCACACAATCAGGTTTCAACTGAATAGCAACTAAATTTTCAGTAAAAACTGATAAACTGTGAAAATTAGGATTAGCAATTAGCTTGCAAGCACTCAGTTTCTTTTTTGTTACATTTTGTTCATCATCCCACTCTTTGACTAACTTCACATTTACTCTTTTTTCGTTGTTTTCTAACGTTTTACCGAAAATACTGTTGTTGAGTAATTTAAAAAAATCTTGCTCAAAACTAGATGTTGCTTTTTGACGCAAAGTCGTGTTAAGATCGATATATTTTTTGAGAAAAGGTCTTTGTCTGAAAGCAATTACACGGTGTATTTTTTTTAAAACCAAACCATGTTTCATACAAGTTTTTAAATGAACGTAATGTATAACGGAAAAGTATTTATCATGTAAGTTGGGTACGAGTTTTGTATGCTTTCCTCCAGGAGGAACGCATTTTTCAGGACAAAATGGTAAATCATTATGTTTATGATGCAATCCTTCAGGGTAGCATAAGTCGACTTCAAGTATAAATCCATAATCAGCATCATCAGGGATGTTTGTTATATTAAGACTGTCTATTTCAGTTGACTTTAAGAATTTGAAATCAGACATGGGTAGTGATTGGCACATACTAAATCCATATAAATTATTACAATCAATATATGCAATATACGAATCTGATTGCGATGGATCATAATCTTCTAAATACTTGTTGTTACTTTTAGCGTGCCTATGTGAACACATGCAAATGCCTCCTCTAATTCCACTTTGAATCATCCTAAGGATTTCTAAATTATTTATTAACTCTAACTCTACACCTGTTTTCAAAAGCATTGCATCAAAAGAGAGACTCGGTGCGGTAACGTAAAATGCAGGATCCAACTTATAGTGAAATTTGCATGTTTTTCTAAATTTCTCAAATATATCAGTCAATAATAACACGTCGGTCATTAAGTAAATATCTGTGAAATGCCCTAAATTTTGTATGTTAAATGATGACCACACTAACTGAGCATGCTTATAATCCTTTTTAGATACATTTTCATTATTAAGCGCACTATAAAATTGTTCCCTAGCTGGAAGGGTTGGTTCTTTGAAACGTTCCCATTTATCCATATACTCGTATGGATAAACTCCTTTCCTCGTAACCAACTTGAACTCATTTTCGTTTGGAAAATGATTGTGCATGTGCGTAAATTCATCACTACTCATAGTGCATGCTAGTTTATGCAAGCTAGTTCCCAAAAATTTGAAAGAATCCACAAAACGAAGTTGAACGAATTCATCGTATCCAACTGGAACGAATTTTGTAAAACAAATATAGTTTTCTTTTGTTTTCGGTACAATTTTAATGGGCCCTGGTGCTTCTCCTAATTGTTTTATAAACAAATGACTGTCATATCCAGATAAATTATGAAAGAAAATTGGTATGAACTTTGGTAGTTTATATTGCAAATTGCACTGCATATGTGCCGCGGAACGATACAACCCGGTAATTTCACAGTGGTCCCGGACTCTGTTACCATAAAGGAAATGTCCACATATATGACAGTTAGTTGCATTTCTAAAGTCTCTTTCGTTTTCTTCTGTTAATATGATCGGCTTCTTTTTATTTAGTACTTTATGTATCTGTAATGAATCGTGATAAATTGATTCTATAAATTTACTAACACAATCAGGACCTCGATACGAAACATATCGATTATAAGTTTCATCAACAGAACAAACTATATGATAACCAAACGCCGCAGGTACGTGTTTTTGTAACGTAGTTGTTGAATTAGATACTTTCGTTTCATCTTCATGGTTTACTAACAATGACTCGAAATCAACATATATAACAAAAGGCATATCTTGTTTGCGTTCATAGTTCTTAAATTTTATTACTGAACCGTCCTCAGGTAAAACAGTAACAACACCTCCACAAGAATGTTTATCTAGTTGATCAGTTGTGTTAAAAAACACTAAACAAGTCTCACAAAAATATAGTTTGCCGTGATGACTTGTTATTTGACTCCTGACAAGTCGTGATAAATCCTTTATTAGACAATAGTGTGAAGAAGCACCATTTTCAAGAAATAACAAATGTATAGTTTTTTTGTTGTTAGTCACATTACTTGATTTGTACAAAGGACCTACTATACTGCTTTTATTTCCCAAACCATAGATAATAAATTTTATGTTTGGATTATTTGTTTCAAACATTTCTATATCAGCAAAAGTAACAGGAAATTGCATCCCGTCGGTGTTTAGCATAGTATGAAAGTCCGGGTAAGATGACACCCTCTCAGCATGGCTTGACGATGGAAATAAAGCCGCAGTGATACACCACATAAAGCAGTAGTCGTCGTGGTTTTGTATATTTAAACATGCCTTTTTTTTTTTTTTTTTTTTGTAGTGACCGATATTTTGAACCACCCAAAGGTTGGTATTTATTTATATTTATTTCTAAATGTGAGTTGTTGAGGAATGTCCAACCACTGTCACGTTCCATAAATTCTTCAATTTTTTTTTAATTTGCTTTTTGTGTCGGACAAAAGTGTTACAAAATCGTAATGACTGTACAATACAATGTTTTTGGTACCAATTGATTTCATTTCTTGATTATTATTTTTCATCATCATGAACGAAGAAAAAAGTTCAAAATTTACTTTTAAGCATGTGTGCTTTCCAAGTGAATCGTCTAAAAGCGACTTTATTTGTTTACTAATACGGTTTAGAAATGCTTCCACACAGCCATGTTCAAACTTATCATGTGCTTTTAATCTATATGTTACAATGCGTCCCTTAAATGCTGATGATATGATATGTACACCATCTTTATATAGCACACTAGTATCTTTTTGTTTGTGCGCATTACTACGCAAGTGACCTACCCACGACGTACTTCTAACAGATATATCACAAGTCTTACAAAATCTCATTTTTATAACTACCTACTCAGATACCTTGAAGCAGCTGTAATATAACTAAATATTATACTTTTTAGTTGGCACTGCTTATAGACATTTCTGCTTACCATTCTTTATACCAACCTAATGTGAATGTACCTATGAATACACCCTAGATCAAATCAAAATTTAAAATCTCATAAAGCAATGTAAAACACAATTAAAAAAATAAAATTGATACTGTTGAGTAATTTAATAAAGTAGAGCATACAACTTAAGTATAATGAAATAATAATAATAATAATGCCTTATTAAAAATAAAATGTAATTTCATCAGTTAACATTTGTTTATTTATAAGTCTGACTACGAATAAGAAAAAAAACCTCTCTATTATTAAGGAAAAATAATAAAGTACAACTTAAATCTTAAGCGCAATTAAAAAAAAAAAGTATAAGTTAAATGTGTTAAGAACAATTAATTTTCCTCCGTTAAAATTATCAAAAAAAGTAACTACTTTTAAACTTTACACACAGGTCTGACGAAAGCTACATCTTAAAATGATAGCAAAATTTATTTATCTTGCTCGTTCCTGTAAAATACAGGTTCACTATCTTCAAAGCGTTCGTAAGCTTGGTTTAAAAAGTTTTGTATAATTAACCATTCAGGGCTTAACACGTCCGTCTGGAGTTTTACATATGATAATGATTTTTTATATCGTTCTTGAGGTTTAGAAGACAACCAGTCCGACGTAGTGTATACTTTGCAATCGATAAAGAAATTACCACCTAGCGAAGTGGTACGTCTGACTTGTCCCGTTGAAACGCGGGATGTGAAGCTGGATGTCGTTGCTGTTGCTTGCCCTGTTGAAATATTCTGTTCTTCGGCTTTGAGAATACTAAACAAGTCCACGTCTTTAAGTTTGCGCTTCTTTCTGTAACAATAAACACAGACAGTATAAATATAGGTAAGCCTTAGTAATATGAACATTGGCGACTGTACGCATATACAGTGAATACACAAAAGTTTTTTTTTTGTAAGAAAGTCTTTATATCACAATACAGTATACCTTTCAGTATACCTTAAGAGCGATGGTGGCCTAACGGTTCTATAGTGCAATTTAGAATCCGACGATACTGGGTTCGATCCTAGGCTCCACACCAAATGACTTTTCTGAGTTATGTGCGGCTTTCCATCGCTCCGTGCTTCGGAGGACACGTTAAGCTGTCGGTCCCGGCTGTTATTGATTCATAGCAGTCGTTAAGCCATATCAGAGACCTTCGGGCGGCTTGATAAACTCTGACACTAGAGGCTAGCACTACCTCATACGACAAACAAACATAATATAAGTATAATAACATAATATAAGTAAGTAAGAAGTATAAGTGTCTAACATAAGAACGAAATAGTAATTACGATAAATCTACAGTAGTATTATAATGAGAAAAGATTTGTTTGTATGTTTGTTAGTAATAGATAAACTCAAAAAAAAAGATATAAAATAGATTTTATAAATTATCATAGAGTGACATGACATCGAGAAAAATGTAAAATATATCCATCAAATTTGTCATTAAAAAAATAAATAAAATAAAAATTGTTGTGGTGAAATGTAGGTGAAACCGCGGGAGCAGCTAGAGTGTAATATAATTGAAAATAAATTATCACTTACTTATATGAGTCTAGCGAAATTCGAGTTGGTTCATCAGGAGAAATTGGCGTGGACTTCCGCTTGCTGATCTTTCCAAGTTTTTTTTCTGTATTGTTTCTATAGGATATCCACTCTCATATTCGTAGTCAGACCTGAGAACAAAACATGAATATATCAGAAAATTACCAAGGCTACTGGAACCACCAAGCGATGGTATCCTAACGGTTCAATAGTGCAACTTAGAATCCAATGATACTGGGTTCGATCCTAGGCTCCACACCAAATGACTTTTATAAGTTATGTGCTGCTTTCCATCACTCCCTGCATTGGAGAGCATGTTAAGCAGCTACTGGTATCACCAAGCGATGGTATCCTAATGGTTCAATAGTGCAGCTTAGAATCCGATGATACTGGGTTCGATCCTAGGCTCCACACCAAATGACTTTTATAAGTTATGTGCGGCTTTCCATTACTCCCTGCATTGGAGGGCATGTTAAGCAGTCGGTCTCGGCTGTTATTGATTAATAGCAGTCGTTAAGCCATGTCAGAGGCCTCAGGCAGCCTGACAAACTCTGACATCAGAGGCCAGCACTACCTCATACGACAAACAAACAAACGAAGCTACTATGAGAAAAAAATATAAAGATTTATAAAAAAACATAAATACTTACTTATATTTTTTTTTCGATTGAACTACGTTACTTCACTGCAGAGAATAATCACTAATAATGAGGTTATCGAAAAAAACGAGGCTTTTAAAGCAAATAAGCTGTATCGTCAGCAATAATACTTAATTAATATAATTTACTCTATATTAAAGGAATTATGACACAAAATAGCTTTGATTTCTTATGCACTTCTTACGTTTATAAACGGTCGAGGCGGCGCCTTTGACAAAATACCGACAAAGGACTATATGACTAAAACATAAATGTTGCAGTAAAACATGATCATACAGGTTTAGACCTGAATAAGTAGCTATGCCCGCGTAATATAGAGAAACAATTCACATCAATTACCTAACCCCAAACGAGGATACCCTTTGCTATGGGTACTAGATAAAACCAAAACCAAAAAACATACATAAATATTAATATTACATTCATGACTCGGAAAACATTTCAGATCATCACACAAATGATTAAAATTTAAAGGATTCAACCCGGCGACCGTTCGATTGGCGTCATATTCAGAGTCACTAACCACCAAGTGTCATAGGCAATTTTTATTACATATTTTTTACCCGACTATAACAAGACAAAGGAAGGGTTGTGTTAAAACTAAAAACTTGGTTCGATTTTGACAAGCGAAGTATCAATCGATTTGTCTTCATCGCAAGAGTGATATAAGCTATTTCTTACCCGACCGTAGTCGGGTTTTAGTTTTTTGAACTTATGTCTTGTACCTAAGCGTTAGTTATATTTTATTAACACTTGTTTAATTTATATAGGTAAGTATAGTAAATACTAAAATAACATTTTTTTCTAATTGACTACAACATCGCATCTACTATTATTTATTCTGTATTTAACATTGCTGAATTGCATATATTTCAGTGTCGACCTGCATATCAACTGATTACTCAACGTTTATGGTAAAATCCAGATGTATTAAACCTGTGGATAAAATCTTCATAATAGTAAGTTCTCTACGATTTTTGAAAAACTATTTAGTATTGTGAAATATTGATTATAACGCCTCATAAACAACTACTTACTTCTACTACTTACTATTATACCAATACACATTTCTGTTTTTATTATTATTTTGAAAATACGCTCTTTACAACACTTTTTTTACACATTCATTTTTTTTGTGTGTCACTTTATTACTTACATGATTATATACATACATTTATGTAATACCACCTTTATAAGTACAAATTAAATGTCTCAAAATCATCAAAACTACAAAAAAAATAAACATTACACTACTGATAAAAAATGTTACGAACCTCTATCTACACTGGTTGGTACAGTCAGACAAAAAAACATGTTTCTATAATGATTATAATAATATAAGGTAAAAGAAAAAAAAGAATACAAACTTATTTTTTATTTTACATTTTATCAAAGTATCAATACATATCATTGATATCATGAGTTTTGTATACCTAACATGTTCTATTAAATTATAATCCATGTTTACATCATGGATTCAAATAAGTTTAAAACAAAATAGTTTTACCGACGCAATAAGTTTTTTGTTTACAATATACAATGGATTTCATTTATAACAACCTCGGTTGAACGAGTTTTTTGGTTATAGCGATGTAATACTTAAGTCCTGTGAATTTAATGTATACTTAAAGGGAAATAATTAAAACTTTAGAGGGAAAATAGTTTGGCTATAGCGACTTCAAACGTAACAACAATTTTGGTTCAAGTTTTTTTTATCATCATCATCATCATCAGCCCGTGTCAGTCCACTGCTGGACATAGGCCTCTCCCAAAGCACACCACTATGGCCGATGTTCGGCTCTTCTCTTCCAACTGCTCACTTTGCATATATCGTCGTTCCAACTAGCCGGATTGCACATTACAAAGACTTTAGTATGCATACTTTTGTTGTCAACTGTACTTAGCGCTAAATTTGCTTACATCAAATTTCGCGAACTGTATTCTTATTGCATCTCAATTGACTGTGAGAAAATTTAATGTATTTCTAGTTAAAGAAGTCAGTGTACCTATGTGTGTGTGAAAAAAATAATTTTATGTGAATATTTATGGTAAGTTATAATTATAGTTAATTGTACCTATCGTGTATTTGGTTTAGATAACAACTAAAGCTTTCAAGTAAATTGTTAAAAATTGTTTCAATGTAATTTTATAATTATTCACACAAAAACTTTGAGATATATTTCATTTTAAATTATAAATCAAAATAGTTTAATAAGCGTTATACTAGTTAAATTATACCCAAAAAATGACTTTTTATTCATCTATTTCAGGAACACTTAAATTCAATAAAAGTAATTGCAGAAAAGTTTTTTTTTTATATCAGTTAATCATGGTCTAATTTTAAAATTCTTTTGAGCCAAACGATTATAGCTAACATAAAATTTTAGATATAAATTAATGTTTACATATGAAAATTATAGACGGAAAAAAATATTAATTATGTCTCGTCAAGGATATGAATCAATCTGGTTTAAATTAAATAATTTTATTTAGATATCATTCGATGCAATAATCATGGAAAACTTGAATATAAATCTATGAATTTTTGAACCGTACTTGGTCATGGTTATTAATTGAATTTGAAAATATATTTTTTAATTTAAGTAATTCGTGAAAAACTTGATCGAAACTAATATCAAATATAAAATACTCAGTTTTTGAGCCACTCTGGTCGCGAATTATTAATATAATTTTTTTTTTATTTGAAGTTATTCATGAAAGACTTGAACGAAACTAATATCAAATATAAAATTCTGTCTTTGAGCCATCTGGTCATGAATACGAAATTAATTTAAAAGATATTTTTTTATTTTAATTTATTCATGAAAGACTTAAGTCACGAAACTAATATCAAAATAAACCCTAAGTCTTTGAGCCAAACTGGTCATGGAATATTAATTGAGATTAAAAAATATTTTTTATTTTAAGTAATCCATGAAAAATTCGAACCAAACTGGTATAGAAAATAAGTTTTTGAACCAAACTGGTCATGATTATTTTATTAGTATCAACTCATTATATGTTCAATCTGAATCAGAATAAAATAGATCTTTAAATCGCGAAAAATACGAGCCAATCTAGCGATTATTAGTATCAAACTAGATTCTTTACTTTATGTTAGTAAATCTGAATCAAAAGAATAAAGATCGTAGACGTTGATGTGAGTTATTATTATTATTATAAACTCATAGCGAGTAAATATTCTGCACTTATTTGAAATGATTTTATGTTCTCCAAAGAAGATCATTTCATCGCATGCGAGTCTAAATCTACAAGTCTCAAATGTAAGTACCTAAATTAAATATAATAATTATTTTGCTTAGACATATCGAGATCGATCGTTTAGAGATCGCTTTTAGCGATAAGACCGCCCATTGTGCCTATTTTTAAAACAAATTCTTCTATATGTGTTCCTTATTTCTGGTGTAATAAAGTGTTATTATTATTATTATTATCGATCGAAACAAACCTTACACTCATTAACTTCGCAAACGCATCGTCTCTCACGTTACGTTAGCCAACGTTTTAAACGATTGAATGTACAGCGGTAATTTTGGGAATTCTACTCCCAGGAGTGAGCGTAAGCGAACGTCCTGCAGTGAGCGAAGCGAACGTAAGGCCTGGAGTAGAATTCCCAATATTATCCTACTGAAAAATAACTTTTTTTGGTACGAGTATATCAATAATAATCTTAAAGGTGCCAAGAATTGCAGCGAATTTTTCATTCAAACGCAGACCAGTTTCAAGAAAAAAAAAACAATAACAATATTACAGCTAATTTAAATCTTTATTTATATCTTTCATTTTAGTGTATTCGCAAAAAGACGTAGGTGTAAATCCATACATTTAAAAATAGTGGTAAAAGCACTGGTCTCGCCTAAACAATAATAGTCGTACTTGTGAATGTAATTGTCAGTGGTCATTCTGACTGTGCTCTATTACTATTACATTTCTCGTAAATTCTTTCTCTAAGGTTGCCAGCTTTGTCCGTGACTGAAACGAGTCGGGAACTAGCCAAAGCCTTGGAGACATTGGGTAAAATATTTCAACTATTTTGGAAACAGAATGATGACTCGCGACTGAAATTATCTGCGAATTTCAATAGCTAGTCATTTACTCTTTGTCCCAAAGTTTGAAAGTTGGCTGGTTTCCGATTCAGTACGTTACAAACAAAGCATCGAACTTGAGCATCGAACTTGACCATTTGAGGGAGTTTTGGGTCGGGATTGTTGACAACCTAGATGATATTTGAGTTCTTCAAAGATTATTCTCTTGCCGATTGGCTACAAATTGAATTTAAATACGTCCAACGGCTGAAATAGACCAACCGAATTGGCTCATAAGGCCTCCGAACGGCTCTGGCTTCGACGTAGGAGGGGGCAATAGGATATATCACTTGTACTAGTGAAGCCGACGAAGGTTGTGCGGTTACTCCAGCCAGTTCGCAGGGAAGTCGCCGAATATCAGTGCTTACTAATAATAGTGTTTACCATCCCGGGTTCCCCTCGAACCAGAAAGATCGCCAAGCCGATCTGGTCGTGGCGTTTTACCCTTTACACCAAAAAACGGGTAAAAAAAACCCCATACGGGTAAAAAGAACCCCAATACGAGTAAGACACACGTCAACATTTTTGAGATCGGAAGCTAGGCCTTCTGTAATTGATTTTAAAGGGATTCATTATGTCCTCGGCAGATTTCTTTTGATACGTAAGTACTGACGTTCTTCACTTGGTTGGTGAGCTCACAACGCTGCTCAAAGGCCGCGTTCCTGCCGTCTGGCACCGTAGCTCACACTAGAGGATGGTAGCCCTGTTGAGTCGCAGACTCAGACCATCACCGTGCCAGGGTTCACCCTGGAATGGTTACCTTCTTGCTGCACCCCTGGGTCTGCTAACTTCGCATCAGATTCTCCCGCGATAGGTAGTCTGGGAACACCCAGGACTATTACCTTTTTATGATTATGTGCCGTACACACTAACCTACTTTAGGGATAACGTTATAATTTGGTTGCAAGGCAGGACTGTGTAGGCCGAGCTCACCCCCTGAGATCTATATAATTGTGGTCGAGGCTTAACCTCGGTCCGCAACTTTGTAAAAATTAAAGGCGCCCAATATTTTGTACAATTACTGATTTAATATAATACTTTACCTGTGCTTACTCTGTTATCTACTTTTTCTTTCTTTTATTAAATGTGTAATTAGATCCTTCTTGTCTCATTTCTCTCCGTCTTCCATACTAGATAGGAAGGTCTCTCCCTTAATTCATCGTTATTTAAACCCTATCTAAGGTTTAGATAACGTTGAATCTTTTTAAAACGTTACACTACACATAAATACATTTTACATCTCTCATATTCGGTAAGTAGGTCCTTATTACCCCCAAATGGGGCTTGTAGGTGACCAATTAGCGCTCTAGGGTAATAATGTAGCTAGAAAAGCCCTAGGGCGGTAAGTAATTTAAAAAAAAAACTTCACTCTTTAAAAAAGTTCGCGTACATCTAACCATCATACTGACAATAGACATCATGTATTCAGCCCAATGACAAAAGAGGTCGCTTCGCTATTCAGCCTTGTCTTCGTATGAGTATAATAGTCATCAATTTTAAATATCGAACGGCGAAGCTCAATTTCGTTTTTGAAAAAAATAATTTAAAAAAAGATGAAAAAAGGCGGGAATAGAAAACTTTTACTTTAAATAGTATTGTTTGTTTTTGTTTTTTTTTTATAATTACGTGCTAATTAAGAAAAAAACAAAAGTTCTGCAAGTGATGAAGATATAAGCTGCACTCCCGATTCAATGAAAATGGAAGCTGAAGCAGCAATTAACAATATTTTGCCTGAAAGTTCTAAAGAGAGATATTTGAAAACTTACGACGAGTTCATGAAGTGGCGAAAAGAAAAACGAGTAAAGTCTTTATCTGAGACTGTATTCTTAACATGCTTTAGTGAGCTATCAAAAAAGCTGCAGCCATCTAGTTTGTGGTTCATTTATTCAATGTTAAAAGCAACTATGAGTACTAAACACGACATCAATATCAAGAACTTTTCAAAATTATCATCTTTTCTAAAAAGACAATCAGCTGGGCACAAAAGCAAAAAGTCAAAGGTTTTTACAGCGCAAGACGTGAAAACATTCATAAATGAAGCCCCTGATGACATATATTTAGCTGTTAAGGTACGTAAAATAACAAATCACATAATGGTGATACTTCATCATTTATCTTTTAAATTCTTACAATCCTATAAAACATACTTATTTTTATATTTCGCTTGTTTTAGGTGGTTCTTATCTTTGGTATAACTGGCGCATGCCGAGGTATTGAATTGACAAATATAACAATAGAGAACATAGAACAACAGGGTCAGTTGTTAGTAATTAAACTACCGAACACAAAAACTAAAATTGACCGAACATTTGTAGTTCCTCAAGAATTCTCTGAATTCGTACAAAAATACAGAAATCTTCGTCCTGAAAATGTAAACACCAACCGATTTTTTTTGAAGTACCACCAAGGCAAATGCTACAAACAAGTTATTGGAAAAAATACCATCAGAAGTATGCCGAAGCAAATCGCAAGTTATTTAAAGTTAGATAACCCGGAATTGTACACAGGTCATTGCTTCCGGAGAACATCGGCTACACTTTTAGCCGATGCTGGGGCTAACTTAACCACTATAAAAAGGCACGGTGGGTAGAAATCCAGCAAGGTGGCTGAAGGTTACATCGAAGATTCCATACAAAATAAAAGTAAAATTACCGACCAAATAACGGAAACTATTCAGCTTTCAAAAAATGAAACATCTTTCTCAAGAGATGATCCGCAACCATCAACTTCTGCTGAAGAAAGCTTCATCCCGTCAGATTTTGTCCATGACCAACAAATATTACTATCTCAAACATTACATACCCAAAAAACACCTGTCCCTAAAATTTGAAAATTGTTCTCATTTCACTATAAATTTTAACTAATAAAATGTTTTATTCTTGTAATGCCGGTTTTTTTCTACTTACCTCACAATCGAGATGTAAAGCAGAGTAGTTAGCTCGGGTGTAAGCATCAATTGCACCCTCAAACTATAGGCGCCCTCGCTGCGCTCGTGCGCCTAAATATCTCGGGCTGCAATTGATGCCTTACAGCCCTTGGCTACTAATCTACTATTATTGATTTTTGTAGGAGCTGTTTTCAAAATAACGCTTTCTAGCAAGTCCGTAATACCTATACCAAAAATCGTAAATTGAATCCAGATTTCATTATCAAATGGAACTGAAATATTATTAGTCTTCATAATTAAGCGTCTTTTAAATGTCTTTACTCACTAGTAATGTGGTCATTATTTCGACAACCTTGTTTGGGCAAAGTAGACCTTGCCGCGCTGCTTGAATAGGCGCCAGCAAAGTTTTATGGAATTTCATTATTGTCGTGTTTTGCGGCCAGCAATTTTCTTTGTAAATCCATTATTGTCGTCTTTTGTCGTAGCACTATTATTCATTCCGTGGGTTCGTTAATCCCGAACGCGCAAAGAGAGGCGTTGTAGCTCCCAGACGAATGGACCGATTTTGATGTTTTTTTTTCTGTTTCTAAGCTGATGTGATCGTGATTGTTGTTGTTGTTTCTGTTTCTGTTTCTGTTTCTGTTTCTGTTTCTGTTTCTGTTTCTGTTTCTGTTTCTGTTTCTGTTTCTGTTTCTGTTTCTGTTACTGTTTCTGTTTCTGTTGTTGTGGTCGTTGTTGTTGTCTTTGTCGTTGTCGTTGTTGTTGCATTGTTTGAGTAAATTCTTATTATACTAAGCTGGTTTTATTTAAATTCCTCGCATTATTTGAGTAGAGCACTATACAAGCCTTGGTCCGCAATGACTGCCCTGCTGGCCACGCTATGATGGCCTCGAGCTTTGCTTAGTTAAGTTCTCGGCCTTCAAGCTTCCAGCTTGACCATCAAGGGCTGCAATGCTGACCGCGCTGTGATGGCCTCGAACTTAACTTAGCTACGCTCTCGACCATCATCGCTGCCAGCAACGCAGTCATTACAGACGGCGGCAGTAATGTACTATTATTGACCTGACTTTGTCGCAGAACATCAAGAGCGTTTTATTCTTGTCTTGTAGGATATAGATGCCTAAAGTGAAAAGTCTGTCTGTCTGTCTGTTTGTTTGTTTGTTTGTTTGTTTGTTTGTTTGTTTGTTTGGGAAGCTTTCACGAGATAACGGCTGGCCGGATTTTGATGTAATTTGGAATGGAGATAGCTTATACCTTGGAATAAAACATAGGATACTTTTAATCCCGGAAAATTGTAAGTTACCATGGGAAAACTGGAAAATGTTGATTACTTGTTGTAAGGAACGGTAGCCATGGAAACGAAATAACAAGTCTATCACATCAAGAGCTTTGGTGATTACTTTTGCATTGGTTTTTATTTTGAATATTCTAGAAGAACATAGGATGCTTTTTTTCGCTATAAACAGTAGTCCGCGCGGACGACGTCGCGGGCGGGAAGGCTAGTATTTAATAAAATTAATATAATTCCTGCCTCGCCGTGTCGCTCTCAAAACAAATGGTGAAGGAATAATTATAGGGAAGTTTTGTTTTAATTCCCATTTAAGGGAGACATTTCCAGAAAAAAAGAATTTCCCCTCATATTTGCAAGTTAAAGACAGGCTAAACTTTCATATAAATTGAGTTTTACTACAGTTCTGTATATCAAACAAATATATGTTAAATTAACACGCAATCATAGCAGGAGCCAACAATTACACGCTTTTGAAGTGGTATTATTCAAAAAGTCAAACCAACTTGAACGAAGTTGGTTGAAAACTCGAAGGTCTTTGGGAAGTGAGCTCTTAATCCGCACGTCGCCGTGTCGAAATGCGACTCACCAGTGGTGGTAACCACGCCACAAGGTCTGCGAAAGTGACGTCGGAGATCACCACTGTCACACCGGTGACTCTGCATTGTACGTATCAGACGCGACCTTGTTTCAGCGCATTGAGCGCACCCGTTCCACACACCGCGCGCCCCACGCAACTTCCACACGCCTTCCGTCTAACCCACACATAACTGCGTGCGCTTTTACGAGCACACAAGCTTGAGTGTCGCTTCTTTTCGCGTAGTATATTTTTTCTTCGCCACTATGGAGGCCCGAGAACAGCTGCACCAGCAGTTCAGTGAAGTTACGCTCACGGTGCGCGCGTGCCTCGGCCGCTCCTCCATATTTTCGAGCATTGATACCGCGCGCCGTGAGGAGCTGCGATTCACCACTGGTGGTCTCTGAAGGAGAGCCGCGCCACCAGGTCGGCGACATCAGCGCCCCGGTGCAGTGCACCCCGCAGCGCACCCGCCCACTCCTCCATCTCTGTGAGCATTGATACCGCGCGCCGTGAGGAACTGCGACTCACCACTGGTGGTCTCCTGAGGACAGCCGCGCCACCAGGTCAGCGACATCAGCGCCGCGGTGCAGTGCGCCCCGCAGCGCTCCCGCCCACTCCTCCATCTCGCCGCGGTTGTCAGCGCACAGAACTAAGCACCGGCTTGCTGTGATGACCTGCAGACAACATTTTAGGGTAAGTCAAATGCAGCAACTTTAAAGAAAGAAGCCCACATAATTGATCAATACATTATCGAAGCCTTGTTCAAAATAATGAAAGCCTATTGAAACGCTGAAATCACGTGATCCCAGCGTTTATGTAGGCTTTTATTACACGCAAAACTTAACCATAATTATTTGCATGTATAAGTAAGTACTATGAAATATTGGAAATGTTCAGCAGTTTTGTCCCTGACTGTACCATGTAAGATCTAATAGCACTTGGTCCAATACGCATTTCGTCCAAATCTCAGTTGGTTCCACGCATTTTGTCAAATACGCAGGTAGTCCAATATTCATGGACAATGAGCAGGCAGTCACAGGCAACTAGCTTAAAAGCTAAAAAAACACGCCTGCCCTGCCAAAAAAGAGCTTTTGCCAATAAATTATATACTGTTGGAATGTGCTTAGCAAGACCTTCAATTTGATACCCAGGTTGTAAACATTTTTTTCGTGTTTGAAAATCCATACTGCCGCCGTATTGAATGTTTTCAACAAAATATATAGCCTATGTTACTCGGGGGAGATGTAAGGATTCTAACGTTACCCCATAAATAAAGCTATGTCTATGTCTATGTCTATGTCTATAAGTCTAAATCTGTTCAGGCATTTAAAAGTTATACAAACATACATGAATGCTAAAAACATAACACTCAATTTTTGGGCAGTCGTGTAATAAGATGAGAGGTGAAAATAAGATGAGGGGTTATTTAATAATTTAAAAAAAAAATACATTATGTAGACAGTTGTTTATTACACGACTGCCCACAAAAAGGAGTGTTATGTTTTTTTAGCATTCATGTATGTTTGTATGCTTGTATGTGAGTTTATTTATTCCACCATAACTTTGAAATGCCTTAAAAGATGTAGACGTATGGGGTATCGTTAGAATCCTTACATCCCCCCGAAAAACAGGCAATTTTATTTTTTTAAATTAATATGTCGGCAGTACGCCTTCATTTTCAAAAGCAAAAAACTGCTAATTTTACAATATGGGTATCAAATTAAAGGCCTTGATAAGCACATTCCAATAGTATATAATTTATTGGCATAAGTAAATTTTTGGCAGAGCAGGCGTGTTTTTTTTAGCTAGTTATTTTCTTGCATGTACTTAGTATCTGCGATTTGGACGAAATTCGTATTGGACTAAGTGCTATTAGATCCCATGTAAGGTGGCCTGGACTGCCGGAACTGAATTTTGCAACAGGAAAGCTCCAACTGCATATATGACGGAAATAGCGTGTGACCTTCCCCTATGTAACACCTGATGACATAATTGGAACCGAAAATCCCCCTCTATTCTGATCGATAGTTTTAGCGGGAGGGCTAATAACAGTATAGCAAGGCCTATTTTTGAGCTATTCGCTCACGGCCGGCCGACACCAAAACGAATTGACAGCTGGGGAAAAACCCTACATTTGAAACGTTACAAAAATGTAATCGTTGCTAACAAGTTGATACTTTTTCAACAAACTTCTATGTTCTGATCAGTTCAAACATTAACTAATAAATAAAGCACTGCATTGCAACGTATTTCTTCAAAAAACCTCTTTTTGTTAAAATTAGTAGATATTTTACAAACTTCTATGTTCTGATCAGTTTAAACATTAACTAATAAATAAAGCACAGCTTGCAACCTCTTTCTTCAAAAAACCTCTTTTTGTTAAAATTAGTAGATATTTTACAAACTTCTATGTTCTGATCAGTTCAAACATTAACTAATAAATAAAGCACAGCCTTGCAACCTCTTTCTTCAAAAAACCTCTTTTTGTTAAAATTAGTAGATATTTTACTTGGTCCATTTACGATAATTTGTCGCACTTAGCTTGAGGGCAAAGGTTTTAGAAGCTTAGGTTTGAAGGACGAAACTAAACCCTATTTTGTCATAGCAGCATAATAAGGGGCAGTTTTATCGACGAGAAAATCTTTCCTTTTCCAAAATTTATACACTGGATGCGTTCGATATTTTCCAACAATTTAAAGCTTTTCTTTTGAAGAGAAGACATCGTATAGCGGTATTGAAGTTATTCATGTTTGCAACACTGGTATTTATAGTTCCTGTCAACTTTTAAATTCATTTTGGTCTGACAGCACTACCCGCTCGTGATTAGAGATGGGCGTTATCGTTACGTTATAAATTTACCGAAACGTTATAAATTTACCGCCTGGCCGAGGCTCGCGCAACGGAACGTTTTTAAGAGGATGGTGCCTGATAAAAACAATACTTTGAAGTTAGATAATTACCTAGAGTTTTGTTTATAGTTACGACCAAAAACATATTTAGTTATGTTCCAGTTGAGTCAAGATAAAATGAGAATAAACATGAAGTAATTTATTCAAAACATAAGAAAATGTTTTCCAAAATATGAGTTTTTCTAATTTGGAGTTGGAAAGGCGTGTCCTTCGTTCATTGAAACTGTACCCGGCTTTGGAGAATATCCGTTCACAAGGCACATAGTTTATAACAATATTACACCTTGTACGGTATATTTCAAAGTTGGGTATATTTTAGAAATTACAAAACCTCCATCCCGTCAGATACCGTTCTTCTCTGATGGGATGGTGCTTCTTGTCGAAGACATTCCGATAGTATCGTCTTTTTATCAAAAGTTCTAAAAAGGGTTTGCTGCTCTTTGTCGTCTCGACATGATCAAAAACTACAACTGGTTTAAACAGATGAATGCGTGCGTAATTCGTATATTTTACAAATGATCCGTTACTTGGTCATAAAAGGGACGCTTGAAAACAAATAGACAAGTACAAAGCTCTATCCTGTTCGTTAACTTTCTAACCAGATGCAAGATTCCATGGTCGTGCGAAATGGTTGCAGTAATTGTAAGGAGCGGTCTCGAAATAGGTGACTTCATGAGCAATGATATTTTCTATTCATGCAACCAAAAGGGCTAAAGGTTCATTAATTCCTTAATTAAACCTAGGTCTAATTTAATTAATTAAACTCAAATAGTTTATAGGTTTATGTTACAGCTGCATGCATATTGATTTATCATCTTATTTATTAGAGTTTATACCTATCTTAGGGCGGGAATTACTGTGACTTAATTCGTCCACCCAAGGGGTAATAATAGGTAAATACTATAGCTATATTTACAGGCATCTCGTAATCAGCTCTCAGAATAGAGATTCATCGTTCGATGGAGTGTACTTTCCTATTACGGCCCTCGGGTCCCTGTCAGAAACGTTTTTCATTAGGCCTAAAGGCCTTAAAGCCATAAAGGCCTTTCATTATTTTATGATCATTATTATTAAATACCCTTTGTATTTCGCAACCAAGCACTTGCGCGCACACTTTTATCTAGGTATAAAAGTACGTTGTCGTTCTCGTTGGTCGTCTTGCTCGCACGGCCACGGGTGCAACCGAGAGCGAGCGAGCAAGACTATAATGTTCAGTTGGTCGGCACTGTGCGCTCGGTGGCATCTGTAATGTTTTGTGCTCACGTTTCTCAGAATCGGATGTTGAGGGCATCCGTTTTACATTATATCGGCATCGGATGCCAGCATCATTCACTGGCATCGATGCCCGATAACGTTTTTTCTGAAACGGCCATCTCTACTCGTGATTGTTAGGGGCGCGTTCATTTACTACGTTTGAGGACGCACGGATCACCCGCGCGATCACTCGAAATCGTTCACGGCGTCGTCGGGCGTTCGCCTGGGTCATCCGAAAAATAGGAGGGGAGGAATAGTAGGAAACTGACACTTGACAGTTGTCAATTCTATGTGAATGAATGTTGTCATTTCATTCACATAGAAATGTGGACGTCCAAAGTCGATCACTAACTCCGGATGATCGAGCGATAGTCGCACGGATGATTCGAGCGTAGTAGGTAAGTGAACGGAGCCTTGGACGCGTAGCACGCCATTCTGTCAGAATGGTGCAGTGAAGGGAAACGAAAATGAGCTATGCTTCCTGCCGTCGAGTATGAGTTTACATTGCTGATTACGGATTTCTTGGTATAATTTCTAAAATTAAAGTATTTGCGTACTGCGCTCACTGTAAATAAGGCAGTGTCTGATAATCTACATTAATATTATAAAGAGGAAAGATTTGACTTTTTGTTTGCTTGTTTGTATTGGATAAACTCAAAAAATACTGATCTGATTTTCAAAATTATTTAACCTATTGAAACTAGGTGCATTATCAGAGAGTAACATGGCAAAACTTTATTTTTCAAATAATTAGTAATCCCTGCGAAAATTGCAATAAAGTAAACCAAGCCTATTATTTATTCTGTGACCAAGGTATCAAAAATATGCATTCAGAAATGTCTATTACTTGCTATAAGGAACGGAATGACATGTTGCCGTGGAAACTAAATAATAACAAGTCAGGCAAAAAGTACCACGAGCGTTGCTGTCAAAGTTTTTGAATTACGCTTACTAGCGTATTATTTTTTAAAAAGTTACAGCGAGTATAAACAAAAGAAGAAAAATGCCGCTGCGTGAATGCTAACCGTGCGAAGCCAGGGCGAGTCATTAGTAATTTATAAGGCGATACTTATAGTTCCAGTTTTCTATTTTACCTATTGAATAGCATACTAAGAATTAGATCATTACACAAATTCTAAAGGTGTGAAAGTTATATTGTTAGATTCCTTGGAATACAATTTGTGTCAAATTCCAATTAGTTATTTGACCATTGTTCGGCTTTTCTCGTCGCATTGAAATACAAAGTACACCAGGTTTTAACTCAAATTATTTTGCCAACAGCGAAAACCAAATTACAATCGGTCCTGTAGTTTGTACGTGACGCGAAAACAAAACTGAAACAATTTAAAAAATGTTACATTCATGGTTGGTAGCTTGTGAGACCTGCTGGTGAAAACTGTGTATATTGTGATCAAACTCCCTATAACCTTAAACGCAGACAATACAAAATAATAGTTAGGTTTTGGTTAATTTATGCAAATTATGGTTTACCAAGTTCCGCCGTGTAAATAGACGTTATTTCAGGCTGAAATGAATAACGCGCCGGGGTTTCTATATGAAAATGGTGATTTAAATTGACAAATAAGACATACACTGAGAACTTATTAGTACCTAAGTATTGAAATGATTAGTGATAGTAATGATCAAGTAGTTATTATGTGAAACATCTAATGGCGCCGTACGGGAGTAAGCCTGACTCTTATTTATTTACTAGCTGATGCCCGCGGCTTCGCACGCGTGGTATTTCTGTAGGTTAAAAGTACTCTTTGTGCTATTCCAGCACCTAAAATACCAATACACCAACATCTGATCAAAATTCCTTCAGCTGTACGTTTATCGAGTGCTCGGCATCTACTCATCGGATTGAGATATAAAGTACCCCAGTTTTTAAGTCAAAACATAAGCTATCCAACATTGAAAACCGCATCGCAATCGGTCCAGTAGTTTTTACGTAATGCGCGAGCAAACATACAGACAGACAAACAGACACACAGTCAAATAGACAAACAGACAAATAGACAGACATACACGAATTTTTAACATGTTATATTCTTGTTAAGTAGCTTATTTTATGTACCGTAGACCATTTCTTTTTTAATTATCTTCTTTGTACAGACTTTTTCGTTCCTATTGCTTTATTATAAGTATAGATTTAATTGTTATGCACAAAAATAGTACACGGAAGGATCGATCGCCACGGAAGGATGACACGCCGCTCGTGGCTCCTCGGCTCTTTCCGCCTCAGCTCGGCGATATTCGATGTTTCACATCTGCCAGGCGTCCAGCGACGGCATATTTTTTTTTTAAATATTAATCGTGTATAGGTAAAAAATTACCTAATAAACCCACAAACGCGAAAAGAGAGAGGTGTATGCTGTCTGTGGCATCGTAGCCCCAAACCAATGGACCGATTTTGATGGGTTTTTTCTGTTTGAAAGCTAATTGTGATCTAGATGGTGCGATAATGTTGGGGGTGGGGAGGGGGCTATACTTGTACTTGTTAGATATTAAAATAGAATTTAAATTTATATGTAGGTAGATGACGTTATAACAAAAAAAACATTTTTACTTGCTGGAACGTACACTAATTCAAAAACACGTAATTAACAAACAATGTAACCGATGAAGATGTTTTTTTCAGACAAATAAATAATCGAACAACAAAAAATAAATAATGACTAGCACAAATAAAAAAAATGTATAACCCCCGACACCCCACCTCTCATTATAGCTAAGAAGCATCTCAATCACTCAGCTTACAATAAAATAACCTCACCAAAAGTGGTCTATTTCTTAGGGAGCTACGATTTTCAACCCCCCCTTCCCCCTGATTGTAGCTAAGAACCATCTCGATCACATCAGATAAGATAAGATAAGAAACAATTTATTCTCACAAACTATACACAGCAACACATAAATCAACAGAGAAACTTAACTACAAACAAGCAACTAAGCACCTGTGTACAAAGATCGCTGCCATGTACAGTGCTGCCAGAAAAGGTCTGAGCTCAGCAAAAAAGCTGTGAATGAAAATCCACAGCGCTGATTTTCAGCTCAGGCCATTGGTGACGCACGGACTTTTTTTTAAAATTAATAAATATAAAGTAAGTACACAAATATATAGAAAATAAATATCAAAATCATACATAAAAAAAACGCATCAAAATAGGTCCATTCGTTTGGGGACATACCCCCATCCCACCCTATTATAGCTAAAAACCACCTCGATCACATCAGCTTCCAAACAGACAAAACAGCATCAAAATCGGTCCATTTGTATGGGACCTACTATGCGACAGACATACACACGGATACAGTGGTACATACAATAAACGTACAGTGCTACATACAAACAATGATACACACCCTAAACATATAACAACCCTCTCTTTTGAATTCGGAGGTTATTAAAGGAATATGAAGACGATACTCGTGAAGTCTATGAGAGATACATCTATTTATCTTCTATATATCGAATTTAGGATTTCGCGTTGCTTATTTTTCGGAACCTCCACACAACGCTACCGTAACACAGATTTCTGTCAACAACTTTCAGTGGCGATCCGACATGGTCGTGATAGGTTAGAAGACGAAGGCGGGAGCGAAGCATAGCAAAACGTAGCGAAGCACAGTGAGCCCCCGCCTTCAAGCCAAGCCGGGCGGGCTTGGCTCCACGCGACTCGTCCGCGTGGACTACTGTTTATCGTGAAAAAAAACATCCTATGTTCTTCTAGGATATTAAAAACCAATGCTAAAGTAGGTATAGCACCAACGATATAGATGTTTTTTGACAGATTTGTTATTTCGTTTCCATGGAAACCATTCCTTACAGCGAGTAATCAACATATTCTAGTTTTCTTGTGGAAACTTTTTATATAAAACGTATTTCATGTTTTATTCCAGGGTATAAGCTATCTCCATTCTAAATTTCATCAAAATCCGTCTAGCCGTTATCGCCTGAAAGCTCCCCAAACAAACAAACAAACAAACAGACAACGTTTCACTTTTATATATTGGTATGGATTTCGCATGGGTAGGGCACATCGCGACATTTTTCTTACTTTTTACATTATGTACACGTAGCAGCTTTTAAAAAAAATACGCCAGTAAGCGTGATTCAAAATCTTTTGCAGCTACGATTTACTCACCTTCTTGACACACTTGTTATTATTTCGTGTCCATGGCAACGTGTCATTATTATTTCGTTTTCTTAACAACGTCATTCCGATCTGTATAGATACAGAACGGAATGCCGTTGCTATGAAAATGTTGATGCCTTAGGTTTCATTATTGCAATTTTCATAGGGATCATTTTTTTTTAAAATATGTTACTGCCCAAGCTACTCGCTGATAATCTGGCATTCTACTGGTGAAAGAATTTTTAAAATTGGTTCAGTATTTTTTGAGTTTATCCATTACAAACATACATACAACCAATCAAATGTTTCCTCTTTATAATATTAGTGTAGATGTAGATATAGTCCACAGAAAACTAGCTATAAAAACGCCGGCGTATCTGCCGTTGGCATTTAACCGGCTCCGGTTAATGCCAACGCCAGATACGCTTTGCCACCATTGTGCGGCAATATCGCACTTTTGTAGATAGCCCGCGTCTGGCGCCGACAAGTTGCGCCGTGTAGATAGCGCTTTAACGACTATGAGGGTCATTTCAGGCGGTTATGATATGGAAATTGCATGCTATTCAGTTTATACACTGGCTTTCAAATCTTAGTACCCAAACTTTTAATGTCTGTCTGTTCGCGCATCACGTTAAAACTACTGGACCTATTGCGACGCGATTTTCTTTGTCAGATAGCTTAGGTTTTGACTTAAAAACTGGTGTAGTTGGTATCTCAACTCGTTGAGTATAATGAGGGGGTTACATATTTTTTTATTATTTTGATTATATAACTATTACGTATAACGGCGCCCATCTTGGATTTACAATGATAATGAATCTACAAATAAATAATAAGTCAGGAACAAATGCCACATTAAAAGTGCCCCTACTTCAAACCAAAACGACGTAAGATTCAAAGTACGAATCACTTCCGAGGTTATAAATAGACATGCTTGGTGATTGGTTTAAATTCAGAACGAACGCAGTGATTGGTTCACGCGCGTGCTGCAATGTCTGCTATGACAGCTGAGTCATAGCGGCGTTGACGATGTTATGCAATAAGTGGACCGGACCAAGTCAGTAATAAAACAATATTATTGTACAATGTTTTTTTTTGGCTCACTTTTTACAATTCATTAAATTCTTTGTCCCACGAAATATAATTAATTTATTAAGTTTTTGTCCAGAAGACATTAAAAGAGAATCTTTCTTCGCAATGTAGTGAAGACGGATTCTGAGAAATTTAAAACGGAATGTCCTTCAATGGTATGCGATTGCCTGTGAATTTAGAGCTGAGGTTCAAGTTCAGTAAATTATTTTTATATATTTCCATAAACTGTCAGGCGTTGGGTATTTGTTGCAACGGCCGTGGTTGCGGATCACTCCAAAAACAACTAAATATGATCTTGGCTTAATATGGTTAAATAAATTTATATATTTGTAACTCTACTAGCCGTGCAAAAAGTAATTTAAAACTTGAAATACATATGAGGAGTCCTAGAAGTCCAGTTTTGGACTGAGTTTTGGTCACTGGTTTCAAGGAGTTAGTATATACTGTTACTCTTTGTTCATTTACTGTTCGAGTTTTTTTTGACTGCACGTTGATTTAGAGACCTTTAATATATTTTTCGCTTTGATCTAAAACGTCATGTAGTTTTTCTTTTTCTAGCACTGAAAAAGGGTGTTTAAACCCGTATTGGTCGGTCTTGAATTTAGTATGTCGAAAAGGTTGTTAAACGTTTCTAAAAAGCTAATATATTCTTCATAGTTAATCTTTTATTTGGGCGTTGTAGATTTCTGATCTGTGATAGTCGTTATACTGCCAAAATAGTTTTTTTCTTAGTTTTTGCTTTAAAATGTGTGTTTTAGGAGTACTCAGAGCAGATTCAATATCTGACGATGGTATATTTATCGGTGTAACGCATGATCCTCTTTCTTCAAAACTAAAGACTTCGGTTGAAATAAGATTATTTTTTAATTTTGTTTTTCTGGTTCTTCTTCAACACCGTCATTACATTCAGTGTTGATATTATTCTCCTGAAAATAACCTTATTGAAGATCAGTTTCAAATCTATGAAAGGCTGTCTCTAATTGAAATAGATACGCATATACAGCTAAAATAAAAATTCCTATCGAACCTAAATATTAAGTGCAAAAATAATAGTGAAATCTTACAAGTTTTTGTGCCTTTTGTGCTTGAGGGTTTGCATTATTTGTTTTTTTGAGCAACTCAGGTAAATCAAACATTTCAAAATTTCCAGAAGGTGAATTTTCATTAGCCTGAAAAATTAAACGTGCTTTAATTCGATCAAACTATGAACTGTTTTTTTAATGCTATTGTTATTCCCATTAGTCGAAAAACCGAACCTACATTACATACCAACTGTAATCGTTCATTATTGTTTATTTTCTCATGTTGTTTAGTATTCTCCTAAATATGTTGACGTTTCTTCGGTATGAATCTGCGTGAAAAAATAACAACTTAATTTCAAAATTTCATCGAGTAGAAAAAAATCTTTAGTGCAAAAATTGACTGACTTCATTTTGCATAGTATTGACCATCGCGGTTTGATAATGTATTTGAACGTCTTTGAATATAATTATAATTTTGCAACTACTACTAGTGAAAAGTGATCCCTGGACATTTTAATCTTGTATGGCTCCTGCACCACTTCACAAAACATGCAGGCATGATGATTCACAGCTGTAGTTCACAATTATAAAAACTAAAACGTACGCGAAGATATGACGTGTGCTCGCTTGCATGAAAAATGTACGACTGATGACGCGCTGGACACGACTTTTAAGCCCCACCTACTTGGGCACGACTTTTGTTGGGTCATTTTATTAACGCTGTTACGTTTCCTGACTTATTACTTATTCGTAGTAATGAATATACATAATTGTATTGTCAACAGAGTTAAAGGTGTCTTCCAAATTTAAGATCAATCAGTCAACAAAGGGGTAAAATTTCAATTTCTAGATTTGATCCAAACAAACAAATAAACTAAAATAAACAACAAACAGGGCAAGCTAAATAAAACCGATACAAATTATATATTTTAAAAGTGTGTTTCTTACTGAGTTTTGAATAAAACTACATCACCGATTGCGATGCGAATTTCACAGTTGGATAGGTTAGGTTTGAATGGTGAACTTGGTATCTCAATCCGATGAGTAGGAGCCAAGCAATTTAATAAAAACTCTATTAATTTAAAAAGTGTGGTACTAAGTTTTGAAGGCCACTATATATTGCCGTAATAATATCAAACAAACTCCGGAAGTCGTAGAACAAAAACCAAAGTCCCCGTCGTTAAATCCGCTTATGCTCGGCGATTCACTTACTTTGCCATTCCATTCATCTATAGGCACACAATGAAGCTTTGTAATCTCAGGGATAGCTCGCTTTTCTGACTCAAACTGATAGTGAGGAAATGGCACTAGATTACAAGGCAACAGAGTCGCTACTGATAATTCAGAAATAACTTGTACTTCATTCACTTTTTTAAGTTCGCACAAACACTCACACACAAGAGCATACATGTAACTTCTCAACTACTCTTCACCCTTTCATATACTCACACATAATAGTAAAATTATAAATAACAAATTTTTAACTTAATATTTTTGACTTTTTTAAGATTACTTTTTCAATATAGTATGTTAGTACTGATGTTCTCTAAAACGTTATTTTGGTAAACGTCTATAGCCAGGCATATCCTTATAGTACGGGGGCCCTTAGAAATAATCCACACCACTATATAAAAGTGAAACGCTGTCTGTTTGTTTGTTTGGGGAGCTTGCATGCCAAAACGGCTGATCCGATTTTAATGAAACTTTGTAAATAGGTACTGTACGATATAGATACCAACATAGGATACTTTTTACCCCGGAAAATGGTAAGTTTTTACGGGAAATCTGGAAAATGTCGATTACTCGCTGTCTACTTGTTTTTATTTTGTTTCGGTTGCCAAGGAAACGAAATAATAACAAGTCTGTCAAAAATCATCAAGAGCGTTGATGCTATACTTTTGCATTAGGTTTAATATCCTAGTAGAACATAGGATGCTTTTTTCGCGATAAACTGCAGTCAGCGCGGATGAAGTCGCGGGTGAAAGCTAGTACTATATAATATTGACTGTTACCTAGAGATTATGGAAAATAATATGTATTGTATTTGTATACATTACTAGCTTACCCGCCCGCGACTTCGTCCACGCGGACTACAGTTTATTGCGAAAAATATGTATTGTATTTGTGTACATTACTAGCTTACCCGCCCGCGACTTCGTCCACGCGGACTACAGTTTATTGCGAAAAATATGCATTGTATTTGTATACATTACTAGCTTACCCGCCCGCGACTTCGTCCACGCGGACTACAGTTAATTGCGAAAAATATGTATTGTATTTGTATACATTACTAGCTTACCCGCCCGCGACTTCGTCCACGCGGACTACAGTTTATTGCGAAAAATATGTATTGTATTTGTATACATTACTAGCTTACCCACCCGCGACTTCGTCCACGCGGACTACAGTTAATTGCGAAAAATATGTATTGTATTTGTATACATTACTAGCTTACCCGCCCGCGACTTCGTCCACGCGGACTACAGTTTATTGCGAAAAATATGTATTGTATTTGTATACATTACTAGCTTACCCACCCGCGACTTCGTCCACGCGGACTACAGTTTATTGCGAAAAATATGAATTGTATTTGTATACATTACTAGCTTACCCGACCGCGACTTCGTCCACGCGGACTACAGTTTATTGCGAAAAAAGCACCCTTCAGGCGTTACTTTGCGGAAATTCATATTTAAAAGATATTTGTCTGACTTAAAGTTTTGGCGGAAGTAAGCTACATATTTTTATTTTGTTCATTTTTCTAGGATATTAAAAACCAATGACTTAGAGATTTAGACTTCTTGGTTATGGTCTCCGTGGCTTGTTGACTTAATCTGTGGCACCAACGCTCTTGATGTTTTTTGACGGACTTGTTATTTCGTTTCCATGGCAACCGTCCCTTACAGCGAGTATTCAACATGTTCTAGTTATCCCGTCCCGTAAACTTCCACGGAATTCGTGGAATTTTCCGGGATAAAAAGTATCCTATGTTTCATTCTAGGGTATAAGCTATCTCCATTCCAAATTCATCAATATTTCCAGGTTATCGCGTGAAAGCTCCCCAAACAAACAAACAAACAAACAGGCAACGTTTCACTTTTATATTGTGACGAGGTCCAAGCCTCTTTCATAATAATACTCTTTTGATATCTAAATTCTTTCATAATCCATTTCTTTTCATTTTGATAGTTCATTATTCATTCTATATTCAAATAACCTGTCATTCTTAAATTGTCTTTCGGATATTGATTTTTAGCAGAACTGCAATTTTACAAAATAATATGTTATAAAATATCTACATAAGTTGTGTTGTGTTGTCCTGTGCTTCCAATAGTTTTGTTCCTGACCCTTTTATGTTGTCCACTGAGGCTTGGTCCAGGGGCTGGTGGAGCAAGCCCAAACCCTGGGACCGCCTCGTGACACTGGCGCCCTCTACGTGTCCTTACCCTGCCCTGCTCTACCTGACCGACCAGTCATCATGCCTACAAGTTCCTGATTCCTCCGTGTCTTCTTATCCGTGTGTTTTATCGACTTCATTAATTTTGTAAATCAGTGTTCAATTTTTAAGTCGACCCACAAAATTCTAAAAGGCACTAGGCCATCTTGATTTAAATTTGGATTGGAAATATTTGGCAAACCCAGAACAGTTTTTATACTCAAGTGTATTTTATATTTGCATCCCAGTCATTCATGTAAGTAAGACATTTTCATTAATACGTACTTTATTCCAAATTTTACTATCGGCCTACCTAGTTCCGAATTACTCTAAACTTTGACGCGTTATTATGCGTGACGCATTAACGCGTAGTTAGATTAACGCTATTTTTTTTATATATTTTTAAAGCGTTACTATCGCACTTAAATAAACCAGAATTTATCTATGAATTAAAATGTCGAAATGCTGAGGTCCATACAATAGAAACTGTACAAAATTTACAATCAAGGTTATCGACCTTACTTGATAGCTCGAATACTCAAGATTTTCAAAGCCCGTATACGTTTGAACAGGATACATACATACATTATGTACTATGAAAGTTATATTGCTTTCATATTCCCGTACCTTACCATACATTTAAATGCCAACTTATGACAATTATAGGTTCTCTACTTACAAACAACCTTGTATTTAAGTTGTAAATAATGTAATTTTAATATAATTTCCTTTTACGGAGTAATGTCCACATTTTTATTTTTCTTTTATTCACTTCATTAACTTTTCGGATTCATTATGAATATTGACTTCAAGTCCCTACGTATTGCTACGAGTATTCAGTGCTATTGTACTTATTACATACTTTAATGCCTTGGTACTAACAGTAGTTAATACCCTACTTGTTAGCTATGTACTTTTTATTTATTTTATTTACAAACATAATATTCAGTCTAAAGCGAAACCAGTTCCATATAGTATTATTTACTACACCTACTCACAAAACTTCCAATACTGAAAAGAGCGGCAAATGTGATTACTCTATAAACCAAGCCTAGGTCACAAAACCAGTATTATCTTATAGTTCATATACTATTACCTACCTAACTTACTTATATTATTTTAATATTCTAACACAACGTTTACTATGTACATACACGTACATACATACGTGCTACAGGCACGTCGTACCCTAAGATACGTTTAGCCATTTTGACAAACTAATTGTATATAAATATACACATACATACATTTACACATCACACACCACACATTCACCACACATACACATACACACATACACTCACATAATCATTCTGATCAGCGGCTAGTGACTGTATAAATAAGCCTGCACTATATTGTATTGGTTTCACGAGTAACCTTTATATTATATAAGGTTCCTCTTTCTTATAAATGAGTTTTATTTCCAAAGAATGGGAATAAGACTATGAATGATGATGAATGAATGTGTGATTTACGAATTTGAATGAATCTAGGACTATGAATGATGATGAATGAATGTGTGATATATGAATTTGAATGCATCTAGGAATCCAATCAATTGTATATTGACATTGTAAATAAACATGTTCACCTAAAAATTAAAAAGACTTCTCAGCATTTCCATTATTTTAAATAATTTTTTACTATTTTAACTTTGTTTAAAATAGTAAAAAATTATTTATAATAATATTAGCATATTATTATTATATTTTTTTTAAATAAACCTTACAAAAAAAAATATTTTTTTACTATCAAAAAAATAAATGTTTTTTCTCCGGGGAGGCGGGGTATTGTGACGAGGTCCAAGCCTCTTTCATAATAATACTCTTTTGATATCTAAATTCTTTCATAATCCAT
Organism: Alsophila aescularia; assembly: GCA_946251855.1. NCBI lineage: Eukaryota > Metazoa > Arthropoda > Insecta > Lepidoptera > Geometridae > Alsophila > Alsophila aescularia. Next base: position 28,489,304 of record OX276379.1, on the reverse strand, counting down.
TTCTTTTCATTTTGATAGTTCATTATTCATTCTATATTCAAATAACCTGTCATTCTTAAATTGTCTTTCGGATATTGATTTTTAGCAGAACTGCAATTTTACAAAATAATATGTTATAAAATATCTACATAAGTTTATTACAAATATATATGAGTCTTTTAAATATTTATATATATATATATATATCACAATACCTACGTAAGTGGTTTTAATCCGTATCGTCGAAGTACAAAAAGTCTGTGATCATCTCCTCCTGTTCCTGTGCTTCCAATAGTTTTGTTCCTGACCCTTTTATGTTGTCCACTGAGGCTTGGTCCCGGGGCTGGTGGAGCAAGCTCAAACCCTGGGACCGCCTCGTGACAATATATTGGTATGGATGATTCGGGATATGGGTTTAAAATAAGAAAATATACACTTTTTTAATTTTTTTAGGTAATTTCGCAGGGGAATTTGCATTAATATGGAAATTAAAGTTCATTAAATGTAAATTGAATATAGTAGGTTCCAACATATGATATTGCTAAAACAGTGAAACGAATACCGTGCTACAAAACAATAGCGCTCGTGTTATTGGGAAAGCAACACAACAACAAACGTGTGCGGTCAGCCTAACTCACAATGGCCAAAACCACAATCCGTGAGTAACGCAATGAAACGAAATAGATATTTGTGATTATTAATTGAAACTTGTTGCCGAGTGAAATGAAATGTAAACATATTCAGTGCGGTTGGTACTCTTGGAACCCGATGTGGTTTCGGTCGGGCATTGGTCGTGGTCCACCTGCTCAGTTCACCTGGGTGAACCACGGGCACTTTTTCTTGCCCGTGGTCCACCTCAGTTCACCAGGGTGGACCACGGGCACTTTTTCTTGCCCGTGGTCCACCTCAGTCCTGGGTAGACCAGCTGTCAAACTTAAAAGGGCTATAACTCTGAAACTAACGATCCTAGACTGGTAGTTTATTAACCTACGTGATAGACCTAAACGATATCTTCATTTTGAATGACAGCTGTCAAACTTAAAAGGGCTCTAACTCTGAAACTAATGATCCTAGATTGGTACTTTCTTTACAGAAGTGATAGATCTTATCGATATATTCATTTTGGATGACAGCTGTCAAACTTAAAAGGGATTTAACTCTGAAATTAGTGATCCTAGCCTTGTAGTTTCTTTACAGATATGATAGACCAAAGCAATATCTTTAAAGGGCTATAACTCTGAAACTATTGATCATAGACTAGTAGTTTACAGATCTCATCGAGATCTTCATTTCGTATGAGAGCTGTCATCCAAAATGTAGATATTGATGAGATCTATCACTTCTGTAAAGAAACTACTAGTCTAGGATCGTTAGTAGAGTTATAGCCCTTTTAAGTTTGACAGCTGGCATCCAAAATGAAAATATCGATGAGATCTATCACTTCTGTAAATTAACAGCTAGTCTAGGATCGTTAGTTTCTGAGTACTAGCCCTTTTAATTTTGACAGCTGTCATCCAAAATGTAGATATTGATGAGATCTATCACTTCTGTAAATAAACTACTAGTCTACGATCGTTAGTTTCAGAGTTATAGCCCTTTTAAGTTTGACAGCTGTCATCCAAAATGTAGATATTGATGTGATCTATCAGTTCTGTAAACTAACAACGAGTCTAGGATTGTTAGTTTCAGAGTTATACAAGTTTTAAGTTTGACAGCTGTCATCCAAAACGAAGATATCGATGAGATCTATCACTTCTGTAAAGGAACTACTAGTCTAGGATCGTTAGTTTCAGAGTTATAGCTCTTTTAAGTTTGACAGCTGTCATCCAAAATGAAGATATCGATGAGATCTATCACTTCTGTAAAGAAACTACTAGTCAAGGATCGTTAGTTTCAGAGTTATAGCCCTTTTAAGTTTGAAAACTGTCATCCAGAACGAAGATTTCAATGAGATCTTGATAGGTGTTGACGTATGACTTTGACGATAGACATGACACTTTGAAATCTTTCACCTGTCATTTTGTCGCCTGTCACTTTGGCACGTTACTTTGGCATCTGTCACTTCAGACACCTGTCATTTTGACACCTGTCATTTTGACACCTGTCATTTTGACACCTGTCACTTTGACACCTGTCATTTTGACACCTGTCACTTTGACACCGGTCACTTTGGCACCTGTCACTTTGACACCTGTCACTTTGTCACCTGTCACTTTGACACCTGTCACTTTGACACCTGTCACTTTGACACCTGTCACTTTGACACCTGTCACTTTGACACCTGTCACTTTGACACCTGTCACTTTGACACCTGTCACTTTGAGGTGCTGCTAGGTATGAGAGCAGTGTGAAGGTTATTCGGACGTGATCAGTCATAAGTGTGAACGCGAGAAAATCTGGAGAAAATACTAAGAAACGGTGTCACGGTTAGTAAATTTTCTTCCTAACCATCACACATGTGTGACAGAACAGTGTAAAGGTCAGTCGGTCGCGATTTTTTTGCGTTGTTTAAAGAATAATACTTTTATAGGTGGACCACAGGCAATAGATATTTTTAAATTCCTCTTATTTATCGTAAAGGTGAACCACGGACAAGAAAAAGTGCCCGTGGTCCACCCAGGTGAACTGATCAGGTGGACCACGACCAATGCCCGGTTTCGGTTATAGCTTTAGTTTGTGAGTGAATGAGAAAATTATATTTATTTCGAGTTTATTGGTTGTGTTCTATAGCGGGCATATTTATTTCCGAAGCACTGCACTGATAGAGTCAGAAAAGCTGCACCGATTGAGTCAATAAGATGCAACCTACATATTCTACAGATTGCACTATGGAGAGTGTGCACAAGAACTGCACAACCTGATTCCCCCATCACCTTTCCATCACCGTACGACTAGACGATCGGCAAAGCGCCACCCTTTCATGGTGGAAACACCTCGCACAAAAACGAAGTTTTACGCTTCTTCATTTATTATAAGAACTGCAAAGGAGTGGAATGCCCTGCCCTCGTCAGTGTTTCCGGTAAATTATAACCCAGGTGTATTCAAGTCAAGAGTTAATAGTTATCTACTAGGTAAGCGTGCTACACCTTCGACCACATCATCGCTTTTCATCAGGTGAGATCGTGGTCAAAAGATAGCCAAGTCCGTAAAAAAAAACCTTTCCGATGCCAGATTCAGCTCTAAATAATTAAAAATCATTAATTTAATTTACTTATTTGGTCAAATTGAAATTCAAATTAATTTATTGCTATACATGGTGATGGTATCCAGGTCTTAGTGCTAAACATGTTACACTTACATTTCTGTATATACCAATGTAGCATGCAGTAATATTTTCAATGACTAGCCTAACTCTTTTGATTACAAAATAAAATAAACTAGTATTGTGTTTATACATATAAGAGTAACAGGAATTAAATACCAATGCTTGGCATTATAAAAATTCATTAAGAAAACATGTAATTAATAGTATAAAATTACCTGTCTTTGATAAAAAAATAAATAACCGTAAAAAATAAACAATGTCAAAAATTAATAAAAAAAACCTCCTAGCATTAAAATTAAAATTCATGTATTTATTTATAGTGTAGAAAAAAACCGGTCTGTAAAATACAAGCTTTTATTTGATTCTTCGTAGTAGGTACACACGTGTCTGAATGAAAGAAAGAAAATATATTTATTTAAAAACACAAAAAAATTATACAAATAATTTCAATTATTAAATAGGTACAATAGAAAAGGAAAAACAAAGAAAAGGTAAAAGTAGTACAAGGCATAAGTTCAAAAACTAAAACCTAACTACATTCGGGTAAAAAATTGCTTATGACACTCTTGCGATGAAGACAAATCGATTGATACCTCGCTTGTCAAAATCTAACCAATAGTGGCGACGCTATGATGGAACATCCACATACCCACATACATAGATACATACATACATACATAAACTGTTAAACTCATTACCCTTCCCTTGCTTTTCTGTAGTCGGATTAAAAGTGGTTCTGAATGGGCCTTAACTCAGCATTAGGCTGTTTGCCGAAGGCACGCAGCGCAGGGTTTTCACAAGACAATCTTTTAATTAAACAATACCCCATTTAAACATTATTTTCCCGTTGTAGTACAAACAATGAACGGTTGTTTTTAAAAAAGTTGTCTTTCAAATACAATTTTTATTAAATTTATTAGTAAAAAATAAAATAAAAAATATAAATAATTAAAACTTAACTTGAATTTGTAAGAGTTTTTTGAAATGGTTTGGAGTCCTGTAAAATTTTACAAATAATTGAATTAAAATGAAAAAAAGGATATAAACATAAATAAATAAATATATTTGGGACAAATCACACCAACTAGCCCTAACACAAAATATCCTGTACTACGGGTACAAGACAACGGATAAACATACATAGATACGAATATTACATCCATGACTGCTAATCACACAAATGATTGCACCTAGCGGGATTCGAACCCGCGACCGTTGGTGGGCTTCGCAGTCAGGGTTACAAACTAGGCCAACCGGTTCGCGTAAGTATTGTGTAACAACCTATTTAATTTTAACAATTTATTCATTTAAGTTCGGCAGCCATGTCATTTTGAAAACTGAACTTGAAACTGAACTCTGCTTTTCATGACGATTTTAATGAGCACTAGGAACGCTAACGAGACCTTTTATTACCGCGGCATCTACTTCCATTTTGTATGTTAATTACACACCGACTTTACGAGTTTCGCATGACTTGATTAGTACGTTGTGTAATTCAGTGAGAGTCAAGAAAGTTTCAAAAATAGCACGACATGACCCGATTGTCGCGCCAAAGACAATATTTCTAATTAAACAAAATGGAAAAAATATACTAAGGATGTTGATTGAAAACTAATTTTATATCATTGACATGTTTACACAAATGTATTGAGTGATAAAATAAATGCGGATTCTTGAAGCAATTCACAGACATTGTGGACATATTTCCTAAATCTTTATGTAAATTCCGAAATTCGCATTTATTTCTTCGACGTGTGAATTGCCCACTTTGGAAAGTTCACGCACAGGTGGCGTAGTATTTGTATACACATTGCTGGGGGCCGGTAAAGCTATGAATGTAATAAAGCTCTCAAAGCGCTTGTTGTAGATAACAAAGGGTTAAAGCAAACACCAAGCACAAATTTCTCGTTTGCAATGTCATGTGGCTGAATGGCGCAAAAAGTGCTAAAACAATGACAGCAATGGCATCTTTTTTGGTAAAGGTTAAAAGGTCTGATGGGAAGAATGTTTTTAATTTCAGACAAGAATCACGCGGTTTATTTGGTTTGGTGGCCAAAGCTTTATAAATTAGTTTCATGTCAAACAGGTATCACTAAATGACCAAAAAATAAATATTATAATAATTATGTAACTTACAAATCATTTGGGTTGAAAATAGAAAGTTTGCTGCAAAGTATGCTAAACAATGTTGCTTCTCTACGGAACGGTCTCGGAATGTACAAAGATAAGACCAAGATCATATTCAACTATCTTATTGCATTGCAGTTAATGATGTGCTTCTTAAAGTTGTCCAAAAATATGTTTGCCTTGGGCAAATATTGCAATTGAGTTAGAACAACATTGAGAAGGAAGCCAACAGAAGAATTCAGCTGGGTTAGGCTGCATTTGGCAAGCTTCGTCAAGTTTTCTCCTCGTCCATATCACAGTGCCTGAAGACAAAAGTTTTCAACAAGTACGTCCTACAAGCCATGACCTACGGATCCGAAACGTGGACACTCACGGTAGACTAGTCCACAAATTTAAGGTTGCTCAGCGAGCTATGGAGAGAGCTATGCTTGGAGTTTTTCTGAAGGATAAGATTCGTTATTATAATATCCGACGGAGAACCAAGGTAACCGATGTAACTCAAAGGATATGGGCTGGTCATATCTCTCGAAGAACCAAACAATCTTGGGGTAGACAAGTTCTGAGTGGCGACCACGTTTCGGCAAACATAGTGTAGGACGCCATGTGGCCAGGTGGAGTGACGACCTGCGAAAAGCGGTTGGAAGAAAGTGGATGAGGAGTGCTGAAGACCGAGCTCAGTGGCGTGCATTAAGAGAGACAGCAGTGGACAGATATAGGCTGATGATGATTATGATGATGATGAAAATAGAAATCTTAGTTTTCTTATAGGATAGTAAGTATGTTCAAGAACTTTCGCAGAACTATCTAGTTATAGGACTATCTGAACCTGTCACACGGATTGGACCTATAGGTACCGTTCCAGCACAGAATATAGTTCCTGGAACTATTTTAATCCGGAAATACTCATCTCTAATTCTTTCGAATATTTTCAAAACTAAAAATAGTTTCTAGTTATGTTTGTCTCTGTCGGCAGACAGACACGACCTTTGATCACCCAGTTTACTTTAACTATTTTAATGTGAGCACTATTCACCAACATCACAGATCCATAGTGTAATGACAGTTATAAAAGAGATATTTTGAATGGAACGTTTCATATCGCGCAAAACGTAGCTTTTGATGTATGACCTCGTTGGAGCGCTTTTTTACTCATCTGCAATTAAAAATACGATGGAGATTGCATTAGTAAAGAGTTTGAGAATAATTTGACGTAGACAACTCATCGTTAGTTTATTACTACTCCCGACTGCTGCAACTAAGAGCTTTTGTTTAATGCCTGGATATGTTTGCATCAAAATTACTGGGCACTGAATCAAACGCGGTACAGTGCAGCACAAAATGTTGCAGTTCAAAGTTCAGGGCTCTATTTCATAAAGCGACAAATCATAATAAAACTACAAATGTCAGTCGAATACGCCAAACCTGCGTTTCATATATCGAACAATCACGACGGGAGTGATGGTTGTCAGTCATATTGCATTTCACAATGCCAGTCATAGTAAAAAAACTCTGGCGATGGGTAAAGCTTCGACGGTCACAATTGTCACGACAATTCTACAAATCGTTGGTAATTTTTAAGCAACCGCCGTTTCATAAAACGTTTTTCTATTGACATTTGTTATACAATTGTCAGTTGACTGCCAGTCACTATTATTGTTTTATGAAACACATTTAGTAATATTTACCTGACAATTCATTCAATGAATTGTCAGGTTTTTATGAAACGCATTTCGGTAGTTTGACTGACATTTGTCGATTGACATTAATTGTCAGTCTACTAGTTTTATCAAATAGGGCCCTGGGTGGCATTGCAATTGTTATAAGCAGGCGAGACCTCGCTCTATTGTAAACTCTAAGTTGTTAACAAATGAGAATTAGCCTTACTTGTTTTTTTTTTTTTTTTTTTTTTGATGTGATATGCCTGTGATGATTACTCAAGTCACTTATGCCGCCGACAGCTCAAAATGTAAAAAATTAGGCATGGCTATGATGAAACAACGATTCAAATATAATATTTTATATAGCTTCAACGAAATGGCCATGAATGTATCGAACTTTAAAAGAGCACAACAGTAATAGGCATCGTGACGAAACGGCTATAACCCCCATTTTTTCACAGAATATTTGTCCATCTGGAGTAGGCCTGGCCTAAAAGGTGTGTGTATCAAGGAACATAATTATATTTAGGTGTTTAATAAAATATGTGTGTAATTTATCTGAATATTTATTTATACAAATGATTTAGATACGCTTTAACTATTTTCCTAAAATGATCTCCTTTTTTAATCAACTTTACAAATGGTTCTTTACTCATCTGTATATTTTTTTGTGTGATATCTCCTCATATCTCCGGATTATACTCGTACGAACCGATTAAAATGTATTTTTTTTTTAAAATAATGCTTAGATATTCAGTGTGGTCCAATATAAACTTCATCAAAATTGTAATTTTTTTTTTCTGACGGGTTCATGTATCTTTAGTAACTCAGTTTTTTGTATAAATTCCTTCATGTATCTGTGACTTTTTAAGCGACTTCACAAAAGGAGACGGTTATATGTTCGATTGAATGAATGTTTTTTTTATGTATGTCTATCGATTTCTCCGTCAATTACGGACCGAAAGGTTCTCTCCAGGTGATCCCATATAATTTGAATCAAATTTGGTTCAGCAGTTTTTCGATAATAAATAGTTTTTTGAGTAAATCCAAAATCCAGTTTGTGTTTATATTGCCTTGATTTTGTGTATAACGCTAAGATTTCAAAACCGATATAGATGGTTGTTTTTTTTATTCAAAAGGTTAAAGTTTCAGTGTAGTCGCATAAAATTTCATCAAAATTGGTTCAGTAGTTTTATTAGAAAGTCTTTTTGGTTTATAGTTTAAGTTCTCTTATATCTTGGGATTTCTGAACCGAATTAGATGATTGTTTTTACTTGAGTCAAAATACCTCTAGTGTGGTACTGTATAAATGTCATCAAAATTGGTTTAGTAGCTTTAAACAAGCTTTTATTTAATTCACTGTGTTATTATGTTTGGGACTGGATTGCAAGTAAATTTTAAACAATTTAAGGACGTCCAAAGATGCTGAAGTTTTACACATGGATGTAGTCCCATTTCATTCCAGTGAAATCATAGATAATTTTCATGAAAACTAATTCAATTGTGATATATGTAGGTTTATTTATCCTTGGTTTTAATTTACCAACGCTTTAAGTCTAAAGTGGTAGCGATCTGGACATACCCTAAACTAAACTTAATTTCTTCAAATGTAATTTAAATCTTGTTGGCTTCATAACAAGGTATTTTTGACCCTGGCATCTATACCTCACTTACTAAACTATCACTAAAGCCTGTCAGCGTAAAATTCTTTTTTTCATTGAGGTCAATTAAACTTTAAATTAATAACTAGCTTAAAAGCTAATAAAAGAAGCCTGCTCTGCCAAAAAATAACTTATGCCAAAAAAATATACCGTTGGAATGTTTAAAATTAATACCCATATTATAAAATTGCAAGAAAAAAACATTTTTTATTCTTGAGCGTATGTTGCTCGGGGGATGTAAGGATTCTAACGATAAATCTGTTCCGGCATTTAAAAGTTATAATGGAATAAAGAAACTCACATTCATACATACATACATACATACATACAAACAAACATGAATCCTAAAAACATTTCACTCCTTTTTTTTGGCAGTCATGTAAAAACACATTTCTTGTCCATGTCATGAAATCAATGTAATCAAAAATACATTTATTTAGAATTATGAATAATAAAATCATCGATTGAATATAGACACCCTTGTTCAATTTAAGTTAAAATAAGTTTAGACTACGAGTATCAGTTGTCTTCAGTTCCATAGGTAAGCGATTAAATAGCTTCACTGCCATGTATCTGGAACAATGATTGGCAAGTGAAATCGAATGGCAACACTAAATCATTTCTCCTAGTCTCCAATCTGCTGCTGTGTTGCTCAGCAGTTTTGTATTTGTGTCTAAATTTTGATAATGTCTGTGAGAAGAACCTTAACATACATCCTAGGAACCGTTAGAGTGTCCAGTTCCCTAAAATACACTTTACATGATTCCCACGGTGCTATACCATATATATACGCACCAGGATACGAGCATGCTTCTGTAAAACAAAGGCCCTTTTTTATGTTGTAATCGTAACTATTGCCCCAACATCGAATACTGTATCTCAACTTGGATTCCACCAGTGCGTAGTACACCAATTTGAGATATTTGATGGTCACTTCGTCACGTAGACTCCTCAAAGCGTAGCACGCTGAGCTAATATAACTGTCAACAGCTTCAAGTTCATTCTTCCAATTTAAAAATTAGAACAACGAACTTGAACCTGTCAGCTGTATTTAACAATATATGTACTCCCAAAAATTTGACACAGTCCAACATATTAATCTTTCCATTGAGCTCTATGTTCAATGTCTGGTAATTTTGAGAAGTGGATCTGAAGAGTACGGTATTTGTCTTTTTTGTATTCAAATCTTTTTTGTTTTCGTGTCAAATCTTTTTCAAAAGCTTTGAGTGCATCGTTTACCTTCACTTCTAAGTCTTGTATAAGGTAAAGGCACCTAATTCCGAGGGCTTCTGGTTTTTTTTTAAAAACGGCGCTTACAAGGGATTTAATAAATAAAAATGAATTCTAGATCTTTTATTCAATAGGTAATATATCTTTGCGTAGTTATATCACCAAAAAGTGGTTTCATGTGTAAACGGTTTGAAATAATCATTTAATATTGCGTAAGCAGCTGGCCCGATTGCACGCTTCATACATTTTGGACCCTGTGCACGTGAGTACCATGTTTTTTTAAATAGAGTTTTTATCTTTATTTTTAAACCGTGTGTTCTACGTGAGTACCATGTTTCTACTTCTTTGGGATAAACTAATGCAAAAATTATGTTTTCAATCGAAAACACTTAACTTTTGTGTTTTTTTCTGAGTAAATTAGGGTAAAAATACATTTTGAATATACCGCGGCATTAGGTGCCAAATTTTTTATTCAGTTTCTTATTCCAATGTAGCGCGGAGTAGCGATTTCATAGACTTGTTTTATTTTTTGATTTTCATGGTTGTTTTTATAATTAGGCATTTCTCAGTTTGTATTTGACAACTTAAACAGTACTTAAATATTAAAATCTATTTCCAAGGTTTTTTGCGAGGATTTTTGCGTCACATTCACTAATTATAACATGTCATACATAGGTGATCAATTTGAGTATTTTATTAATTCGTTGTATGTAAAAAATAAGATATAAAATTAAAGTTTATACACAATACAATGTAAGTGTTAGCAAGTATTATATCTAGTTACGACGAAATTGAAATTAATCATTTTTCTCTAAATAAAATATGCAAAAATCTTATTTATTTTAGTACTCGGATTTAGGAAACGAGTTTTTGTGGTATGAAACGCTATTCCGATGTACAGTTAGGTCAGGATAAGGTTCTATAAGCATGTTATTCCGCGGTATAGGAACTACTAAAATACAGCATTCAGCTTTTTTTTCCACATCTTTGTACAGGTTACTATGCAGTTTTCTTTAGTTCAATAATGCGAAAACTAATTAAAAATAATAAAATTACTATTATTTTTTACAATAATTACACTTTTTACTTCGTATATTGTACACTCGAAATTAGGGACCAAATACATCGGAATAAAGATTTTTACATCGGAACAAGGTGTCTAGGACTTATTTCAGATTTTATTTTATTTTGAATACAAATTTTAACCCAATAATCAAACATTTTGTCTATTTTAAAAGTAAAAAGAATAAAGTTTCTGATAAAAATAGCCAAACCGTCAGAAAGGTTCAGTAAATGCTTAATTTTTAACGTCCTTTCGAGTTTTGGTGAAAATACCGCGGAAATAGGTGCCTTTACCTTAGTATCAGCTGACATGATTGCATTCGTATCATCGAACACAACCTGAAAGATCAGGAATAGTGTCGACGATGTATTTTATTAAATCATTAACAAAAATTATTCAATATCAGACCTAAGATAAGATGCTTCTCGCACCTGTAGTGGTAACGCTGCTGCTGATCGTCACGGAGACACGGAATGTTAACAGTGCAAAAAATAAATAATTTCACGAAAATGCAAGTGCTACACTTAAAAGTATTATTTATACTACTTACTTCTGAAAATACTACGCAATAAATGTGATATAGAATCTATTACCCCGGGGAAAAATATTTGAAAGCTTATAGCAATTTTATCGAGTGGGAAAATGCAAAAGAACCGTAGTCTTTATTGGAAACCTGTACCTATTATCAAGAATTACCTAAATGTAAGCAACTTTCAACCGTTGGAGGCCAGTACCAATAACGATTCGCACGACTGACATTCAAATCGAGATCTACACAAAAGAAGGATGGCCAAATCTAACATGACAAAAAGTGGCAGCGACCATTGATGAAAACTATGTTATTATAAAGTTGAGTTGTGGATTATTTAATTACAACATTTTTTTATTTATTAAAGCCGGTATAAATAGTAAATTCATTCATTAGTCATGTTGAGGTTTTGGACAAGTTTTAGACTGTCACGTAACGCTTTTTAAAAGAGTAAACAATGAAGAACTCTTCAAATCTCTTCTCTAATCAAGGAGGTTCAGAACCACAGAGGAACGTTGAGTTATGATATAACCCTCAAAGACGGACCGAAGAGATAAGATATTAACTCTCAACATGTAAGATGTTGAATTATGCTTTAGCAAGTAATTAACATCTAAGGTCCTTGGTCTACGGCTAACAGACTCCTTAGGGGGTTTGATGTCAAATTAAGCTCTACGACTACGGTTCTAGAACTCAAAGAGGTGGTAGGTAATAAAATGATATTGGATTTCACTTAGGGCCCACGAGATGTCTATGGGGGATGCATAAAATCTCTAATACGGTTTAATGGAGAGGGATTATGAATTACGCTACTGCTTATAATCGGATTAATTCCTTTCGTGGCAGTAATAGAATTATACTTGAGGCAAGGTTTTAAGCAGTCTGTGGGTCTGTTCTTTGTCAATAGGTTTGACAAATGTCACGTCAAGTAACAATCTATGAAAATACAGACGTAAGTGTGTCTATGCCTAGTATAAACTGTTATTAGTTTTTTTTAATAATGCCGCCAGTGTTGTATTAAATACTAAGCTCAAAACAAAAAAAAACTTTACCAACAAACTCCGGCTTTAAAAAAAAAAAGATCAATTTATGATGTTATGTCTTAATATGAACAATCAAACAAACCATAGATCATTAACCCCTCATTCCTATGAAAATGAAAGGAGTCGTTTTTCCAACTTCTCGTTACTTTTTGACGTTTTTTGTATGGCGTTTATGTCAAAAGCTGACGGACAGTAAGCGAAAACGATTCGTTTTAAGATATAGGAACCGGCCATTATGGACGCAACACTTTACGGTTAGGTCACAGCTTGTATGAAACTGGCCGACCTTTAGAACACAATATCTGAAGGACTTACATCAAAGAAGTACAAAGTGAATATAATTTTTTAGTTAAGTATAAGTAATTACCTAGTTTATTTTTAATCTACTTATAACCCTTATAAATAAATATATGAATTTAAAGTATCTAAATCGGCTTTTATTTATTTTTCTGTTAGATGGGGATGAAAAGTAGAGTGTATCACTCGGACGTAAAATTATTTTTCCTTGGGCGATGTATATTGAATATCGATACGTTCAGGATTCAACATAAGAATACTTCACTACGCTCTGGATTCAAAATAGCGCCCTCGTCGTCAAAATATTATTTTGCTCCCTTGTCATACAATCTACTATTTTTGCTCCCATACATCCCATATTAACAACTGCATATTACTCCATGGCATTAATCAAAATTCAATATGGCGACAACCAGACGGCAAAAAGCAAAAAAAAAACGAAGTATGTGTCAGCAGCGCCATCTGTAATATTTTTATAACACCAACAGAACTAACTTACAAATCATTCACACACTCATTCACAACATTCACTCATTCCCTATCCCGCTCCCGTTCAATGTTCACTCTCCTCTCGCCGCCTAACCCTTGATATTCGAGCGTCTGACATTGATTGCTATACGCAATCAAAAATCCTCAAAATAACAAATAAATATAAATCACCGCGACGCGAATGTGTGGAAACCCAAAAATACAATTGACTTGTAGTGGAAACATAATCAGTGCCTGAAGCCTGTGAATTGCTGCTCACCACCAAAGCTATCGAAGAACTCACATCCAGACGGCAGGTACCTATCTTCCCTTATATCCCCACACTATGTTAAGTGGGGTATCATTGAATACGTATTTGAAACCATCTTCAGGTTTCACTTTTCATTTTTCATTTCGAATGACTATTTATTGTTTTATTCCATTATGTCCTAGTAGTAGTTCGATGATCTAACTGTTTGGACAACAATATTTCAATTTGACCGAGCGAGCGCGAAGCGCGAGCGAAGCGTCTCCTTTTCAGCTTGGGCCAAAATGCTTTCGTTTGTCCGGTGAATGTCCAGCAGTTCTCCGCTACAGGTCATGTTCTCAACCAATTCTCGTGAAATTTCTTGAGCAGGTTCGATAATTATACGTATTTTTATATCGATTCAGTTTTTCGTAATTTTTCAAAATGGTGGAGGTAAAGACGGTGGCTATGCAAAGACAGATTCGCGAGGTCACAGAGCCACTAGAGATCTATAACGACTTAAAGTTTGTTAGCAACCATTCTCAGTAAGGTTTTTTCTATGTGCGTAAATTTTCTTGGGGTGAAGATTGTAGATGCCAAACGAATGGACCGATATTAATGCGGTTTTTATGTTTGAAAACTGATGTGATCGAGATGCTATAATGGGAGGTGGAACTTTTTTATTTGTGCTTTTGAACTTTTTACTTTTGTAATACACATGGAAATTACTTTAATTAAAAATGTTAGACGTTTTAGGACGCGACTATTGCAGGATACCTACCGAGGCGATACCACACCCTAGCTACACGCTCGCCAATATGTATGTAATATATACTGGCCCTACCGCATTCGCCAACGTATTTATTTGAAAGGGTTCATCTAGCTCCGCTCCCCTTCTTGAAAAACTTGTTCAATTTTTTATTTAATTCATTTGACGTTGGTTCTAAATTTAAACGGCGTTGACTGCTTTCTCGAAGACTACCAAATAAGTGATCGCTGTGTTAAGTACATAGGTAATTCAACAAGATAGTGTCTTTATTATTCAGTCAACTGTTAGCAGTTTGCAGTCTCAGGTTGAATAACGCCACCTTTTGCCGACTTTTATTTTTACACTTGAAAACAATGACGCTTTTAAAAATGTGCTGAGGGTGTCTGAGGCCACTTCTCTCGCGCGTAACAAGTTGGCAGCAAATCGCTCAGGACAGGGTTGTGTCTTGGATACTTTTTAAGGTTCCATGCTTAAAGGATACAATCGGAACCCTTGTCCCAAGCCAGTTTTTTATTGTCCTACAGAAAAACTGCTGTGGTGGAAGAGTTTTTTTTCTGTGAATATTTCATATCCTAACACTTTCCAATTGTCTTTCTGGTTTGTAGTGCAGAACGAACTCAGCGAGTGACAGGAAGAGACGGATGAAGCAAATTCAGCGAAAGGGTCATATTGGTAAAGTGAGATTCGGGGGGGGGGGGGGGGGGGGATTCTTCCTTTCATTCTAGGAATGGGACGTTCTCAGGGACATTTTGAACTAAACGAGGTATGCCTCTTAAGCAAGAGTCCGCTAGGGAAATTACCACATCTTTGTCAGATATTCAACCGCCAAGCAGTAGAGTGTAAGTAATACTCGTATTTGTGTTTCGTTTTGTAGGGCAATGTTTCCAGCAATGCGACTTAAAAAGTAATGTCTTAGGGTGACGAGCGCAGTGACACGCAACATTTTGCATCCAAAATCCTGGGTGGCATTGCTACTGTTGTGGGCAGGCGTGACGCTTACGATAAGGCGAGCGACCTGCTCTACTCGTCACTCAAAGGAATAAAAAAAAAGAGAAAGTTTTTTTTTTGCAGTAGTCTAAAGGCAGCAGTATATCAGTGGCAACCCTAATTGAGAGTTAAATCGCGATGTAAAGTAGAATCGCGGCGCCGCGCGCGGTCCGCCGAGACATCTTTATCTTACAACTTGGAGAGGTTAATCGTTTTGGAATAGCGAAGGGATAAGGGTATTTCAAAAGGCTCTCTATTTTTTTTTTACCGATTCTCCGTATGCAATTTTAGCAAGAGAGGTGATGACAGCTCTGAAAATTGAATTTAATGATTCTGAACGACAAAAGCTATGCTAAAAGAAGCTACATCAGCTTAAAAACTATATTATAAAGCATGTAACGTGTCAAAATGCCTAACTCTTTTTAAGATTAAAAGCAAAACCATGTAAAAAACTACGTCGTGGCTTTCGAAACTTCTTTTACTTACATTTACATTAAAAAAATAGTATCTCTTCAAAAAAAAAAAAACTGTTCACAGCATTTTTATTGTAAATTTAATACCTTGCTATACATTTCTCAATGACCTCAACCTACCAACATCATATCTAATCTTCAACTCAGCACCTGTAAGTTACTAGCTTCCGTTCGCGCCAGTTCATAACTTTAATTGCGTAAATCAGGCGATTTCCACAAAGGAAGTGATCAGTCGATGGCAGAACTACTCGTGTTAGATTAACCTAAGCTTATCCCTAGAGCTACTAAGCGTAAAGATATTCCAGTGGACACAGTGGAACTAGCACGCAGTAGACATAGTTTGCAGGAAACGAAAACGATAATCGGCCTCGCAGACTATAAAACGTCGTCAATGTGCGAAAGTCGGCATATGCCTCAGACCATATGAAAGCTGCGCCATCACAGTATTAAAACAAATGTATTAATTTTTAATAACGGATTTGGCTAGAATCGTTTGACCATGATCTCACCCGATGGAAAGCGATGATGTAGTAAAAGATGGTGTGGTGTTGTGTGAGTGAAGATGTTCGAATCCCGCTAGGTGCAATCTTTTGTGTGATGAGCAGGAATGTTTGTATTCGAGTCGTGGATGTAATATTTGTGTCTAAGTATGTTTATCCGTTGTCTAGTATCCATAGGACAGGGTATCTAGTACCCATAGTTTGGGGCTAGGTAATTGGTATAAATTGTCCCGAATGTTTATTTATTTTCATGTAGCACGATTGCCTAGTATATACCTATTCACTCTAGACTTTAACATGGCTAGGTTCTAACTTACCGGAAAACACTGACGAGGGCAAAGCATTCCACTCGTTTTATAATAAATTATGTTGAGCGTAACCCTTCGTTCTGGTGCGAGGTATTTTTAGCATAAAATGTTAGTCTCTGTTTAATACATAATATCTTGTGTTTTAAAAGGTTTCTTGCTTCTTTGACCTCCTCATATCTCTGAATTTTTTTACTAGATTTAGATGATTAATAGGTACTTTTTGTAGTACCGAATCTATTTTGAAGTCAGTATTTTTGGTCACTAATATTGACGAGCCAAGTATCAGTTTTTAGGCAATGCCCTTCTTATCCATGAAGTTTACTTTAAATATATTATTTTGATGATGTGTATTAATTATTTTGCGAGAACATTGCGCTGCACAAAAATGTATGTGCCGAGTTTTGTATCTCTGGCTCTGTCTTTCGTTACACTGTGTACAAATAAATGCTACTCACCGGGAAACTATCCCGTCGAGTACGCTAGCTAAGTCAGTAAGACTTCATAGAACTAATTTCTGAGACTCTAACAACCTTCGAATCGGATTATCGATGCAGATTATAACTGGGTTCATTTCCCTGTACAGTTAATGATACGATACATTTTTTTACTGCCGGCTCGTTACATAAAATCTTAAAATACAATAAAAATGCTTCCGTTGCATGCGTCTATTTTTATATTTTCATTTTGTTCCCATATTTTTAGATCGATTTTTACATAGTCGGGATTTTGATTTTGTAAAACTATTGAAACAGTTATATTCGTATTTTGTTTTTTAAATCTTATCTTTTACCAAGCAGCTGACAAATTATGAGAAATGATCATATTCAGCAAGTGACTAATTGATATCACTTTTGTATGTAAAGGTTGTTTTTTTTTTAGAGGAACTTTGAAATGGAATAAAACAAAGATGATTTTTTAAATAGACATAAAATTTACTGTATTCGAAAGATAATCTTCTGGCATTATAATTTAAATATGACTTCTGGCATATGACCGCCACGGCTGGCTCGGACGTAGTCCAATCTGGGGGTCCAATTTTCGATGATCTTTTCCAACATTTGTGGCCGTATATCGGCAATAACGCGGTGAATGTTTTCCTCCAAGTGGTCAATCGTTGCGGCCTTATCGACGTAGACTAGCGACTTCACATATTCCCACAGAAATTAGTCAAGCGGCGTTAAATCGCAGGATCTTGGAGGCCAATTCAGGGGTCCGAAACGTGAAACTATGCGGTTACCAAACGTTTCCTCCAATAAATCAATTGTGGCACGAGCTGTATGACATGTTGCTCAATTGATGAACGAAAAAGTCAGTAATCATGGCTCTATAGCGATCACCATTGACTGTGACGTTCTGGCCAGCATCGTTTTTAAAGAAGTACGGACCAGTTATTCCACCAGCCCATAAAGCACACCAAACAGTCAGTTTTTCAGGATGTAACGGTGTGTCAACATAAGCTTGAAGATTATCATCACTCCAAATATGGCAATTTTGTTTATTGACGTATCCATTTAACCAAAAGTGAGCTTCATCGCTAAACGAAATTCGCTTATGAAAATTGGGATCAACTACAATTTGGTTTTGCGCCCATTCACCGAATCTACGCCTTGCTAGGTGATCGTGTGGCTTCAATTCTTGCACGAGTTGGATTTTGTAAGCACGCAAACCAAGATCTTTCCGCAAAATCTTCCATAAAGTGGATGGACGGACACATGTCCAACTCCTGTGCACGATGGCGGATAGACTGATTCGGGTCTTCCTCTACGCCCCCCAATTAGGTGATTGCTTTGTATATTATGGATTAGTGTCTACGGAGCACGGGTCGGTGTCTATGCCGTAGTATAACGACTACGGCGTAGCAAGGCGACTACGGCGTAGACACCTTCTGTCGCAGGCCGTTATCTATACTCAAGTTGGTAAAGTATGATATAAATACATCTGTATACGTACTGGTAACTCGACGTATTCCTGATAGGATGTGGTAGGAGTTCATAAATGCAGCAAATTTAAGCCCCCCAAAGTATAGCCGAAAGTTAATAGTTTTTGAGATATTTGAAATTTAGCAATTTTTAGAAAAATACCCAACTATGGGCATTTGTGACTAAATAAGAACTAGTATCTCTGTGATGGTTTCGCTGTAGACCTCGCGAGTACAAACTTTTTTGCAAACATTTTAGCAGTGCACAGTAGCACCATCTAGTTACCTTATTGTAAAACCAACATTAATTACCAAGGTGCTCCATCAATCTCTACCTAGCGGGTAAGGGGCTGATTCCACTGGTAGAAACTTAAAAGTGAGCAATTTAATGCATTTTGAGGAGCTATTCTGCTCATCACGCCGAAGATCATCATCAGATCTTCACCAATTTTTTATGAGACCATTTTAAAATTACAACCTTTCAAATAAAAACCATCGAAATCGGATCTGATAAGGCGGAGATATTCACTAGCCCCCTTTTTGCCCCATTTTGGGGGAAGTCAATCAAAAATCCCCGACGGCAAAAAAAAGAAGTTTAACCTGTGTATCAGAGAGATATGGCCTATGAACTTACTTGGGAGTTCTATGGGCCCTCGGTTGTACTGTCAGCGTTGTCTGGTTGGTGGATGTTTAGTGCATCAATGACGGGAATCCACAGGACGCCTGGTTCGGCGTTTTCTTCTTCGGCGATCCTAACTCACCTTCCTCCAGTATGGAGATGTGAGCAGGCAAATGTCTTTCACTAAGAGGCACCAACACGGCACTATGAAGTCTAAGTAAAGTTTTGGGTTTTCTGGAGCTCGTTTCCAGGGAAGAACACGGCGGTATCCACGTAATGGAGTAACCGGCGCAGCGCGATTCAAGAGCAATGCACGTCTGCTCGCAAGCGCATCTATCTACCGACTTCCCGTATGGCCAACCCAATATCGATGACAATGTCATATACTCTCATACCAACATACAAAATAGGTAATGTTGTCAATGCGTTGTCACGTGTGAAAATGCTCAAATATTAAATAGATTTATAAACAAAAGAAAGTACTGTTTCAGTACGAAACAACCTGTATACCAAGTTTCGTCTAGATCGGTTGAGAAATGCAACCTGTAGAGGATAACAGAGATCCGGATATACGAAAGCGTTTTTGCCCAAGCTGAAACGGAGACGCTTCGCTTGCGCTTCGCGCTCGCTCGGTCAATAAGAAATGCCAAATTAAATGAGAATGGACCTATTTGGTTGCGTTTTTTGTTTGAAAACTGACGTAATCGAGATGGTTCTTAGCTATAATTGAGGGGAAAGTGAGGGGTCGGGGGTTATACTTGTTTTTATGTTGTGCTTGCTTGTTTGTATTTCTGTGTATTTAAATACAGTATGATTTAAGTCAAGCTGTTTCCAAGACAGAGTTGTAACAAAACCCCGTGTTTACGATCTCTCACGTAACAAACTGTTTATTCCTTTACTAAAAGTTAAATGCAAGTACATACTCATTATAACAAATATTGGAACATTTATATTTTTTTCTTTTACTATAATAGGGTGTAATGTAATAATCTAGTTTAGCTAATACATATATATCGTAATAAATAAGTACATAACACAGACTTACATTCACTAGAGCCAACAACGCCCGCCCGTGCGTGGTCATCAATAAAACCGTCGCATGTATAAATAAGTGCGCCGCAGTTAAACAGCTATCTCTCCCGCGGGACCCCACTACGGGCAGTTAAACGACGTTCGCATCGCATGAGCAATTAGCTTTAGTGTATCTTCGTACGGTAAAAATATTTATATATTTTGGTAGCCAACGGTCTTTTTTAATCAACTATAGTGCCCGCGTGATCATAAGCATTATGTCTTTCCTTCCCAATGATGTTTCCCTATTTCCCTGTGGAATTTCAGCAAGATTGATTCAGCCGTTTAGTCGTGAAAAGGTAATACACAAGAAGAGTTACTTTTGCATCCATACTAATATTATATAAGCGAAAGTAACTCTGTCTGCCTGTTTGTTATCTTTATCGACTAAACGGCTGAACCGATCTTGATGAAATTTGGTGTGGAGATATTTTGAACACAGGGGAGGACATCGGATACTTTTTATCGCGATAAACTTTAGTCCGCTTTGACAATCTTACGGCCAAAAGATAGTTTATGGTAATATTGTGATAGTTAAATAATCTATCTATACTTATAATAAAACTGTAACGGGTCCAATTCTGTACATTGAAGATATTTTGAATTTTTTTTTGGACCTTACTCTAGATTCTACACTGAAGCCAAAACTGTTTTTTTTTTCATTTTTGTCTGTCTGTCTGTCTGTCTGTATCTTGGCTAGGCATCACGCCGAAACTACTAAATGAATTTAAATGAAACTTGGTATGATTTGAGTTCATACGACGAGGTAGGACATAGGCTACTTTTCATCCCGAAAAATGAAAGGGTTTTGGTTGAAAGTTATTTCAAAAAACACCTACCACTCTGAAACTACTGGACGGATTTTGATGCAACTTAGCGCAGTCATAGTTTATATGATGGGTTAAAATTGGGAATACTTTTTATCCCGAAAAAATAAAGAGTTCCTGCGTGATAATGTCCCAAATTCTGTAAATTAAAGATATTTTGTAAAAAATTTTGGGGCCGTTCTATACGATACGATACGATACGATACGAAATACTTTATTGTATACCAAAACAAAGAACAAACAATATCAAAACTTAAATAAGGTAATACAATTGGCGGTCTTATTGCTTAAAGCGATCTCTTCCAGACAACCTTTGGATGGACAGTATCAGAGGAAGCAGAAATAGACGGTGGTGTACAATTAAGAATAATTATGAATTACTTAAAAATACTTAATTAATTCATAATTATTTATAAATTAATAGTCATATAAACTATTATTAAAATTATATAAAAGTTTATATGACATAAAATATATATATATATATATATATATATATAATTAATAAATATATATTACATAAAATAAATATATAATTATAATAAATTAATACATATCAACATAAATAGTTAAATGAAAAATTTTAAGCAGCTGTGTTGTCAGAGGTTAGACAAATAGTGATTTTTCACCATATTTTTAAAAATTGACAAGGATTTAGCGCGTCGGATATCTAGCGGCAATGCATTCCACAGTCGGACAGCTTGTATTGTGAAGGATTTGCTGTAGAACTGGGAAGTGTGGATAGGGATTTTAAGTTGAAGGGCTCTAAAAGAGCGCATGGAGTGTGAAGGTAGTAGGAACTCAAAGCGTTCTTTGAGGTAGGGTGGAGTGAAAGGAATAAACAGGATGCTATAGAGCAAAGATAGGATATGTGCATTCCGGCGAAAACGAATGGGCAACCATTTTTGCGAAATTCAGAAATGTGGTCATATTTGCGTAGGCCATATATGAACCTAATACAAAAATTTTGTAGGCGTTCAACCTTATTAAGCTGTTCTTCGGTTAAATCTAAGTATGTGGCGTCTGCATAATCAAGTATAGGGAGTAAGAGTGATTGTGCAAGGGCAATTTTGGTGGTAATAGGCAGAAAATTACGCAACCTCCTGAGACAAGAAGCCGAAGCAAACATTTTGCGACTTGTCTCTGCCAATTGGGGTACCCATGAAAGTTGCTTATCAATAAATATCCCTAAACTCTTGACGGTATTGCTGATTGCAATGTTGGTTCCTTCAAAAATTACCTGGGGAAGACAAAACCAATCGATTTTAGAAATCATCCTTGAACTACCTATCACTATGATTTGTGTTTTCTCCGGATTGATCCTGAGACCGTACGAGTGGCTCCATTCTGAAATTCGTTGAAGGTCGTCGTTGATCGTGTCAATGGCTACTGGTAATTGCTGCAAAGGAGCTTGTGTGTAAATTTGTAAATCATCTGCATAAAGGTGGTAGGAAGAAGAGAGCTGACAAGAAATTGAGTTAATAAAAATTTAAAATAGAAGAGGAGATAGAACGCCGCCCTGAGGTACACCTGCTGCCGTATTACACCAAGATGAGAAGGTGTCATCAATGCGAACACGCTGCCATCGACCATACAGGTAACTACGAAACCATTCAATTACCGTTGGAGATATGTTAAGAGAGCACAGAATTCCTAATAAGACGTCGAAATCTACATTATTAAATGCGTTACTAAAGTCAAGTAGTGATAAAACTGTTAACCGACCGTCCTCCATACCATACCGAATATCGTCAGTAATCTTTACCAATGCTGACACAGTGCTGTGTCCAGGACGGAAACCAGATTGGAAAGGGTTTAAAAGGTTGTTTCGGATAAGAAAGGATGTAAGCTGTTGGTGTACGAGACGCTCGAGAAGTTTTGAGAGAAAAGGAAGAATAGAAATGGGACGATAGTCTGAGAAAGAAGAAGGATTAGTTTTTTTAGGGAGAGGAGTGATTTGAGCTTCCTTCCAAATGGAGGGAAACATACCACTGGAAATGGAAGCGTTAAGGATATGTTGTATGATAGGCAGAATTTCATCAAGTATTGGAATTATCATTTTACGGCTGATAGAGTCACTACCGACTGCATTTGACGAAATGGATTCTATGCCCTTCCTAACATCACAATCCGTAAATTGCTTAAAAATGAAAGAAGAGTGACCAGGAGTAGTAATTGTAGATAGATATTTTAGTGTAGCAGCTTTTGTGAGCCTATCAAAGTTGGCAGAAAAGGAGAAGTGTTGATTAAGCGCATCAATGTTAAGATCTTTAGGTATATTATCTTGTCGTGACTTTCCAACTCCTAATGTCCTAAGAAATTTCCAGATCTTTGCTGGATCTCCATTTTTCAGTGAACTATGAATGTACCGGCGTTGTGCATCCCTACAAACCTTATTGCAGTGATTTCGACGTTCAACATATTTTGCTTTATTAGCATCGGTTGGTTTACATTTAAGCCTAGCCTTGGCTGTGAGCTTTTATTCATTAAAGTACGTATTTCAGTCGTGAGCCAAGGTGCCGGCAGATGCTTCATTTTGACGGGTCTTAGGGGCGCATGGACGTCATAGAAACCAGTAAGGATACAGTTAAAACTATTGACTTTCTGATCTAAAGAACAAACATTCACTACGTCAGACCAATCTACCTTACAAACGTCTTTACGTAAAGTCTCTATATCAATACCACCAAAATTGCGCTGCATAAGAATTTTGGGCTTAGCTTTAGGTGGACGGATTTTGTAGGAAATATAGATCATGTCATGATACGAGAAAGCATCCGCCGCACACTGACCATGCTTACTAACGTGAGCTATGGATGACACAAGCATCAAATCGAGAAGAGAAGGTGTAGAGTTTGGGAAATTATGTGTTGCATTTAGTGGAAGGATGGTCAGGTTGCTAGCCCTTATAAGTGTTTCAAAAGTAGTTGACCGAGAATCTTGCTTAAGAAGGCAGGCGTTAAAATCACCCATAATTATGGTGTGATCATATAACGTGGAGAATTCTTCTAAAAGCTGTTCAAACGATGAAAAAAAATTAATACGAAGTGAAGGACAGTAATAAACACCAAGGAGCACCTTAGTGTGATTAATAGAGACTTCTATAAAAAGATGTTCACCGGCACTGGGTGGGGGCGGCTGCGTTGACATACTCACTAAGGAAAAAGGAATATGTGTTCGGAGATATATGGCAACACCACCACCACCACTTCCAGTACGGTCGTTACGGATTAGTTTAAAGCCTGGCAAAGTAAATAAAGAAGAAGGGAGACAAGGTTTTAACCATGACTCAGATATGAGTAAAGCGTGAATATTTTTATGCTCGAAAGACGCCAACATATCAGCAAAATGAGCCGGAATGCTTTGGGCGTTGATGTGAAAAATGTTAAAATTTTTCGAAACATCAACTAGAACCGATTCAATTGTATTGGATAGACTGGGAATGCTACAAAAACTATCGTTACTGCTATTTATACTAATAGAAGAACAAACAGAAAGAAACTCATCATCACTGCTGTCATAACTCATAATACAATAAAAAAAATATAACTATCTAAACAAAAAATATATAATAAAATGTATATATGTAAATAAATAAAAAAAATATATAACAAATACTATAATATGTTAACTGCAACTACGCAATTAAACTAATCTGTCCACCCTCCAGCTGTGCATTCACAGAGACAAATTATACAACAAAAGAAAAAAAAATACAATGAAAGAACATAAAACATTATGAGAATAAAAACACTACGTATCAATACGATCCCTGTAAAATTTCCCTACTAATATTTCACGAATAAGACAAAACTACGCATTATATTATGTAAAGACAAAACACGAAAGTTAGTCATTTTATAATATTTCCGACTGGTTTGGCTAGGTATACTGCAATAACAAAACGTTGTGTGCGATATAAAATGAAAGGAATGAGTTATGCTAAAAATATAATTTAAATTAATGTAAACTGACGTAACGCGTTTGACGTAATAATTAAACCAAAGAGAATATAGACAAAACGAAAAAAACAAGGTTGGTTGAAAACAAAATGAAGGTAGAAGTGTTTTTTTTATGATAGATAAAAATAACTGTTTACATTTTTCTCCTTTTCCATTCACAGTCGGATACTATAAAAAGCTAGCAAACGTCAAGAACTGAAATAGGGATCGCAAAAACCATAAGCACTCCACTACTTCTTGGCTACGCCTCGTTTTATCTTGGTCGGCGCCACGGTCTCCTTCGCCGCAATAATAGGTATCGGCGACGGCGCATCCTTTTGCAAGATCCCGTCGAGGTCTTCCTGGCAGCTAAGGCGATGTCGAGCACCGTTGGGACGGAGAACAAAGACGAATCCCTCTCGTCCAACACTTGCTAACACCGAACTTCAGACGAGCTGCCATGAAGACATTATGAAGACATTATGCCTTCGTCAAGAACTCGGAAACAGTTACGCCAGTCCCTTTCAGGCTGGTCTTAGCAGACCAAATTTTGTCGCGGACACTGAGATCCCGGAATTTGCACAAGATCGGTCTAGGCTTGCCCAAGTTCCCGGCACGCCCCATCCTGTGGCAACGACTGATGTCGCTTACCGTAAACTCCGCCTGCTTCAGTTGATCTACAACTGCTTTTGTGACAACTTCGGCCGCAACTTCCTTTGGATCCTCAGGGAGGCCGTGCAGCAGCAACATTTTTCGCCTGCCTCGCATCTCCAGTTGATCTGTCTCCTTGGCAAGCCACTCAATTTGTCCCTGAAGAGCCCGCATAGAATTAATGACAAAAGTCTTAAAGGAGGCATATTCAGCTGCCAACGCTTCGGTGCTGGAGTTGCCTGTAGTCTTCTGCAACTTGCCCTCGAAGCTGTCCATCCGCTTGTAAAAAGTTGACATCAAATCCTCCATGGATTGTTTGAAAGTAGTGGCATCCATATTGGAGATTTGGGGAGTTAGTAATGCAGTGAATAAAGTGATAAAATCTCGTGTTGTGAAGTAAATTAAGCAAGGAAAACACAGCAAGGCAGGTGAGGTATGTAAGTCTTTTAAATTATTGCATTAATTTTGTTTTTAAAACTATTCAAATATTTTTAAATTATGGTTTTAGAGGAGTGCTAAAAAGTACTTGTAACTTATTTCACACCTACCGCCCGAAAAATAAAAAATATATAAATATCTATATTCAATACTAAAGCCAAAACTGTATTTTTTTAATTTATGTCGTTCTGTCTGTCTGTCCTTCTGTCTGTCTGTACCTTGGAAGTGCATTACGCCGAAAATACTCAATGAATTCAAATGAAATTTGGTATGATTTGAGTTCATACCTCGGGGTAGGACATAAGATACTTTTCATCCCGAAAAATTAAAGGGTTCCTGCAGGATAGGCGTTGAAAATTATTTAAAAGAACACTTAGCATGCTGAAATTATTGGACGGATGTTAATGCAACTTGGCACAGACATAGTTTATCAGGTGAAAATTATGGATACATTTTGTCCCGAAAAAATAAAGGGATCCTGTGGGTCCAAATTCTGTACATTAAAGATATAGTGTTTTTTTTGGAAGTTACTCTATATTCGATTACGAAGCCAAAACTGTATCTTTTTTCATTTTTGTCTGTATGTCTGTCAGTCTGTATCTTAGCCACGCATCAACCGCCGCCATCATCGCGCCGCCGGAACTACTGGATGAATTCAAAAGAAACTTAGTATCATTTGGGTTTGTACTACGAGGTAGGACATAAGATACTTTACATATCAAACAATTTATGGGTTATTATTTAGGGGTTGAAACTTATTTGAAAGAACACGTACCACGCTGAAAGTAACGGATGGATTTTGATGCATCTTGGCACTGTCTTAAGTTATATGATGGGTTAAAATTGAGAAATTAATCCCGAAAAAGTAAAGGGTTTCTGCGGGATATGGGTCCAAAGTTATGTTAATATTTAAGTAATAAAAAATATTTTTTGGATGGTTCTCTATATTCGATACTGAAGCCAAACTGTTTTACTTTTTAATTCTGTCTGTCTGTTTGTCCGTATCTTGACCGCGCATCGCACCCAAACTACTAAATGAATTCAAATGGAAAAAATGCTCTTGGGTGCTTAAAAAAGGTATTGAACAATTATTTTTTTGTTAATCGTGTCTTTCTGTTTGTCTGTATGTTTGTGTGTTCACGCTTCACGTAAAAACTACTGGACCGATTGCAATGCGTTTTTCATTGTTAGATAGCTTAGGGTTCGATCTCAATCCGGTGAGTTAGAAGCCGAGCAATTGATAAAGTATTTTTGACGGCTGAAGAAATTTTGTTCAAATGTTGTATTGGTCCTGGAATAGCACATTATGGTACTTTGAACCTAAAGAAAAGAACACGCGTGCGAAGCCGCGGGTACAGCTTTCTATTAATATAGAGACAAAATGTATTTTTTGTCAAAAAAATGGTCTGGGCTAAAATACTTATGAGTATTCAGTAAATTGTCTTTACGAAGTAATACAATTATTATGTTTAACCCAAACCCGAGTAGGGTTTGGGTTAAACATAACGTTTACCGTTTTCGTACTAGGTACTAAAATTCGGACACAAAGGGAACTACAGTATGATACGATTTTTATTTCGCGAATTCTGATGCTTGTACTTACCAATAGTAGAAAACCCAGCTCCAGGCAGATTCCACTTGTTACCCATCTAGATACGTCAGCAATAAAACCCAAGAGTCATAACGCTCTAATAGCCGCGGGTTCATTACGTCCTCGCGGATTTTCGTGAAATGTCATAATTTATAATCCATAACCCATGACGGCTATCGTTAAACCACTCGGCTATGTTTTAATGTTCTGGGAAGTGATGGGATGATGTTTCAGGGATCCGTTACTGTATCTGAAGATACAAATGGACTCTTTGGTAGATGCTAATAGACTAGCTGGGTGGCATCCGTAAACGTGTCTGAAAATGCAAACTGATAGATTCACTGGTAGATGACACTTAAATGATTGCTAGATGCCAAGTAACTTATTGGTAGCTGCCAATAGGCTCACTGGTAGACGTTATGACACGTGCTGACTGAGCTTGGTCTTCAGCTCTCCAAATCCATTTTCTGCCAGCCGCTTTTCGCAGGTCGTCACTCCATCTGGCCACAAGGCTTCCCACGCTACGTTTGCCTAAACGTGGTTTTGACTAGAGAATTCGTCTACCCCAACGGTTGTTCGGGAAATATGACCAGCCCACTGTCACTTTAGCTTGCTTATTCTTTAAGATATGTCGCTTACCTTGGTTCTCTGCCGGATATCTTCATTACGAATCTTGTCTTTCAGAGAAACTCCAAGCATAGTGCTCACCATAGCTCCCTGAGCGAACTTAAATTTGTGGACTAGCTTGACCGTGAGTGTCCTCGTTTCAGCTCATGACTGATAAGATGCGCTAATTGAAGACTTTTGTCTTCAGGCACTGTGGTATGGAAGACGAGAATACTTGACGAAGCTTGCCGATTGCTGCCCAACCCAGCTGAATTTTTCTGTTGGCATCCTTCTTATAATTATAGGTATGTTGTACATTGAAAAATAGAGATAACAATTATCATAGCTTAAAAAAATCACAAGTATACACTACATCAACATCATCATCATCATCATCAGCCCGTATTCGTCCACTGCTGGACGTAGGCCTCTCCTTGTGAACGCCACCGAGTCCGATCTTCAGCTCTCCTCATCCAGTCGCTACCAGTCCACTCTATCTGGCCGGCTGGCGCCCTACACTACGCTTGCCTAAACGTGGTCTCCACTTCACCACACCACCATGATGCGCTTAAAATCAAGCACAGAAATGAGCATACTTCGAAAATTTGGTTATGAGTTGGCCTACCTAACGCAATATTAATTAATATGTAAAATATCTTGACTTTGATATATCACATGGTAGTTGAATATTATCCACAGCTTCAAATGAATCCTTTTTAGCCTCCCACGTCAAGTTTGATGGAAGACGCGTCAAATAGCGTCCTTGACGCAATAAACCTGATCTGAGATTAAAAAGGATCAACGTGAAAATATGTAGCTTACTACCACCAACCAAAGCAGTCAAGTAGAAGAAAAAGTCAAGGATAGTAATTGTTTGGACTACTTATTGTATTCTCTTGAATCCTTTTTATCCGACTACGGCAAAGCAAGGGAAGGGTAATAATGAAGTTAACAGTCTATGTCTGTATGAATGTATATGTACGAGTATATATGTATGTGGATGTTCCACCATAGGACCAATTCTATTGATTCAATAGGATTGATGTATTTTAGGACCAATTCTTTTTATTTTGTAGTCGGCAGACTTACGAAACCATATAAAACACTGCAAGTTTCACTTTTATGCTGACGATACTCAGGTGTACATTTCATGCAAGCCCACCGAGATCGATAGTGCCATAGTCAAGCTAAATGAAGATCTCACTAGCCTGCTGGTCCAATAAAAATTGTCTGCTGCTCAATCCCTTAAAAACTAAATATATAATTTTCGGCAATAAACATCAACTTTCTCAAATAAACTCATTGCAGAATGTTATGCTCATGGATAAATCCATTGGGCGGGGATTGCGAAGCTCGCAATCTCGGCTTGCTCATGGATTGCAACTTGCGTTATGAACAACATGTAGCAAAGTCAATACAAAATTGATTTTATAAATTAAAAGTTCTTTACCGTATGAGACCGTTTCTGAAAGAAGACTTACGTATCCAACTAGTAGAGTCTCTAGTGTTGTCCAAATTAAATTACATGGATGCGGTTTTTGGCCCCAGACTTCTAGCACGGACAGAAAAACTCATACAAAGAGTACAAAACGCCTGTGCTCGTTTTTGCTTTAAGATTCCGTATAGAGCTCGTTTGACCCTTTACCTCAACAAACATTCTATTCTTAAAATGAAGCATCGTCGCAAGTTAAACCTGGCTTGTTTACTTTTTGGTGTCCTAAAATATAAACAGCCTTCTTATCTATATGAGAAATTGTCCTGGATATCCAGCCACAGGTGCCATGAATCTCGACAGTGCGCATCTCGGCTCTCCTCGCAACGCCATAGTTCAGCCGCTTTCAGAGGCAGTTTTCGCTACCCTGCTACCAAATGCTGGAATAACACCCCGCCGCCAGTGAGGAACCTGCAAAATGTTCATAGTTTTAGAATTAAACTCAAATATTTTATTACTACTCATCAGCAGCGAGAAGAAACTCTTATATTTGATACGAGCGCAATATAAATAAGCCAAACCTTAAAATTGATTGTTATCCTTACTTTGTTTTTACTCCCTTTGTCGTCACAAGTTACCGTTGTGTCATCTTGTGGTACTGTAGTTATCAGTTACTGTGGTATTATTGTCACATATGTTGCATAATATACAGTTAAGATTTTTAATAAGATTTTTAACTTTTAAGCTTTAATTTTTAGCTCCTTACTTGTTAGTTTTGTATAATGTAATTTAATTATTATTTTTAATATCAGTTTGTGTAATTTAGTTATTGTCGTTCATTTTTATGCAGCTGTACATATTGTGTGTATGACCGTGACATCACCTAACGGCTCCAATGGAAACAACCAGCATTATGCTCAGCGCTGATCAGCGCTGGTTAACAACCAGCATTATGCTGAGTTGGGGCCGATTTGTGACTTACTCATGCAAATTTTTATTTTCTTTTGTGTTGTTTGTCACAAATAAAGTTTTTTCTATTCTATTCTATTCTATTCATAGCGTCACCCCTTTTGGTCCGATTTTGACACACGATGTGTCAATCGATTCGTCTTTAGGTATAGTCTCATAGGCTATTTTTTACCGGCTATTTTGTTAAGGGTTATTTGTTCAAAATAAAAACTTGGGCCAATTATGACAAGCGAGGTGTCAATCGATTCGTCTTAATTTACAGTGTCATAGGCTATTTTTTACCCGACTACGATAAAGCAAAGAAAGGGTTATTCAAACTAAAAACTTGGTCCGATTTTGACACGCGAAGTATCAATCGATTCGTCTTCATCGAGAGTGTCCTAAGCTATTTACCCTTACAACACTCTTGCGATTTTACCCAACCATAGTCGGGCTTTAGGTTTTGTACTTATGTCTTGTTTAAATATAGATTTCCACAAAGAAACGCCCGAGTATATCAATAATCTGAGAATCTGCGGTTGTTCCTATATCAATCACAAATATGGCTGAGTATTCTTGTATCTAAATGAATAAATGAGCAGAAGGTCGATCCATCAGTAAGACGACAGACTATCGTTTTTACCTTAGGATTTAGGGCAAGTAAGACAACAAGATTTTTAGATTTTGTTTATATTAGGCCAGTTGAAACCAAATTTCATTAGGAGAGATCACTTCTTACATATGTTTATTAGTAGTATATAATTTATTTGATTTCTAAATAAAGTTTGTACAATGAACAAAAATCCAATTTTTCTTTGAGCTACAAATATGACATTGCTACTAAATCGGATTAGCTGCAATGTGTGTGCACTTTCAAACATTATGCAAAGAAGGTAATCATTAACTTGTCTAGACACGAATGAGAGCGAACCACGATTTGATAGTTCTTATTTTGATGAATATTTAAAAACCGTAGAGCAAATGGAGATTGTAATAAAAACCGTCTTGTAATGTTCAAAACTCCATTTCAAAGTGTCTTGATGTCTCAAATCTTCACAGTTCAGACTTCATATTATTTGCTAGTCATCTTCAGATCTTCATATACGCAGGTATCCGTACGTAGAATGTCAACAAAACTGTGCATTTGAGAACAAACTCAAACTTCCTAGCTGTTGTGCCCGAGATACCTTCACAAAATTTCTAGCAATATTCCCCGAGATACCTTTACAGACTTTCTAGCAGTAGTCCCCAAGATACCTTAACAAACTTTTTAGCTATAGTCTCCGAGATACCTTTACAAACTTTCTAGCTTTAGACCCTGAGATACCTTCACAAACATTCTAGCAGTTAGTCCCCGAGATACCTTAAAAAACTTTCTAGCTGTAGTCCGATATACCTTCACAAACTTTCTAGCTGTAGTCCCCGAGATACCTTAACAAACTTTCTAGCTATAGTCCGCTAGATACTTTTACAAACTTTCTAGCTGTAGTCCCCGAGATACCTTCACAAACTTTCTAGCTGTATTCGCCGAGATTCCTTCACAAACTTTCTAGCTTTTGTCATGTTGGTAAGACAAGTCTTTAAACATTATAAGTAAGTTATTTCGATATAAATTATAAATTCTCTCAATTGATGTTTTTCTTTATTAGGTGCGTGCTGACAGAATTGATAGTTTATTTCAATGTACCTTTTGATAAGTACTCGTAAATAAGCTAAACAAGTTTTACATTATGCGTTGTTAACTGTTATCAACAACTCAGTATTTTGTTATGTTATTTCGACCAATGGAGGCTTATTAGTGACTTTTTGTTACTTTTAGTGCATCTTGTGTTATTTCTTGTCGATAGTCTTCTTAAAATAAAAAATATAAAAAATAACTATAAACACAAAATAAAAAAAACATTGGAATTGTCATCCGTTTGAGAGCTACGATGCAACAGATACATAAACATATCAAGGCTTAATAATTATGGCTTAATTTTTGTTGCTTCGTTGGTGGAAAAAGAAAGAGACCGCTTCCGCGCGCGAACTTCCTCGACAAAAAGCCGTGTACGGAACCGTGCTAAACAAGACTCGTTCGCCAATTTTTCTTTTGATCCTAAGAGGCCACGACCCAGTTTAGTTAACGTTGACAAATGGTTGTTTTTGTTAACAGCGCATTTTGTCTGACAAGTGCTTAATACCTGTAACAGTGGCTGACCCATTTTTGGAGGCAGGTGATGGGAAGGATTTTTATCGTCGCGCTGTTTTGTTGTCTAGTAGAAATATTATGTGTTACTTAACTTGATGATGAATGATACTTAAGTGAAGGTGCTGGAGTGGAATTAATACAAAATTATTACAATGCAAATATCAAAAATTAATGAGCGAATATAGGTACCAACCGACTTGGAACAAAACAAAGAATAAAACTAAATAATCAAAAAAAAACATATAATGTGGTATAACATTACATGAAAACTTTAAGAGACCAATCTCTATTCTTAGATTACAAAACCCATCCAAGTGCTAGTTGGATTCGCGCCTCGAGGGTTCCGTACTTATTTATGTACTCTTTGTTTTTATTATTTTTTAGGCTATCCGCTGGAAAAACACATTTTCTGTGAAAAAACTCTACGTACTTACCTGTTACGGTTCAAAATATAATAATATTAATAAACACTTTATTACACTTATTCACTTTATTATTACACCTGAATTAAGGAACAAATATACAAGAATTTATTTTAAAAGTAGGCAAAATCGGCGGACTTATCGCTAAAAGCGATTTCGTCCAGGCAACCTTTGGATGGACAGAATATACGAATTAAAAAAGGACGGTGGTGCAAAACAGTACAATAAATCATGCAAAATATGAATCATTATACCTACATATTTACTAAACTACATAAACCAAACTTACTTACATAAGTTAAATACAACTACAATACATATTTTAAAGAACTACACATACATACACTAATAATTAATACCTAGTATGTATATCAGCATAAGTATGCAGAAAAAAGTTAAATCAATGAGCTTCAGTGAAAATGTAGAAGTTTTTGAGTTGAGCATACAGCCCTAAACAAGTAGAACAGACAGACGGACAGGCGTAGCCTTAGTTATAAGGCGCCGTCTGTAAGAACCGTTGGGAACGATACCCCAAAAATGGAAACTGATAACTGATATTACTTTATTGCTTGAAGACCGCATAATAATAATTTATCAGTTATTTAATAAATATTCTGATTCTGAAAAATATAATTCAACCGAAGAATCTCGGATTAGTAGATGTACAATGGTTGAAATACATTAAATACAAACATTTCAAATCGACAACCTCCTCTTTTTTGACGTCAGTTAAAATATGCTCTTCCATCTAGGATAAGCCACGATTAGGAATAATATTCCAGGAACCCTAGTAATTCTCCGCTTGAATAATTTTAAACCAGGTTGAATCGCGTGACATGACGCAATCCCTGAAGGGCTGAACCTACTTAAAGCTCTCTTTCGTTCCAAACTCAGCAAGCTATGTAGATCATTACATTCACAAAAGGGAGAATAAGTACATCCTTTATGATTAAGATTTAAGAGAGATGAGTTGTTTGTATGAGCTTACTTTATAAA
This sequence comes from Alsophila aescularia, assembly GCA_946251855.1. Taxonomy (NCBI): domain Eukaryota; kingdom Metazoa; phylum Arthropoda; class Insecta; order Lepidoptera; family Geometridae; genus Alsophila; species Alsophila aescularia. Next base: position 28,455,049 of record OX276379.1, on the reverse strand, counting down.
TGAAACTCATTCGGGTCAGGGATCCAGCCATGTAATACAGGGGTTTGAATCATTTAGGTTATATCATGTAGGAACATTTCTGTTTGCTGTGGAGATTTATTTGATGCTGCCTACAGTATGTATGTCTTTTCCTTTGTGGCACTATATAGATTAAACGCGTGAACCGATTTTGATTAATCTTACATCAATCGATTTGTCTTAATCTTGCGAGTGTCACTGAAGACATGACATTAATCAAAATTCAATATGGTGACGACTAGACGCCATATTGTAAAAAAAAAATTAAGTCGACGAACATCATTGAATCCACTCTATTTTTTTTGTTGTTCATGCCTTGTTTCAATAAATTATTATTATTATTAAAAAATCATCAATGTTGCTCTTATTATTTTTCATTTCGAATGACCTTTACTGAATGGATCTGACGAGCCACGAGCGTTGCGTCGCCACGCCCCGCTCGATCGCCGCGCCAAGTGTCGGCGTTAATACATAACATGTATTGTGGTAACGCTCGATTTAAAGTTGGTTAATAACCATTCTCACTAAAGTATTTGCATCTTTTTAGTTTTGTTCGCAGCCAGGTAATTTAGCACTTTCGGTTAAGTATGTCTTGTCTAAATTTTGTATTTCTGTCTGTTTGTCTGTCTCTCTGTTTATTTGTTCGCGCATCACGTAAAAACTGCTGTTCCGATTGCGATGCGGTTTGCGGATGGGAACAGGTGTTTTAGTATCTCAATTCGATGAGTAGAAGCCGAGAAATCGATAAAAAACGATTTGACATCTGAACGAAGTTGGATGATATTGGTACTTTTTGTTTTGGAATAACTCATAGGATCCTTATATTCCAGAAAAATTAGCACGTGGGTAGCGATGCGAGCACAGCTAGTTAAAAATAAACATCCACAGCTTCAGAATTATGTGAAAAGAATTCTGTACTTACTCAAACTTGAAAACTAATACAAAACACTAAGCAACTGATATATAAAATTACAATATCATTTAAATAAAATATATTAATTATAACTACAGATTTAATAAAATCCGAGATCCGACAAACATCAATACTTTACTTAACAGTTGATGACGCGGCGAGATATAAAATCTAATGCCCGTTGAGATTATGACAAAAAGTGTGAAACATCAGCAAAAAGTATGTTGTAACCATAAAGCCCGATGTAAGTCGCCTCACGTCTTCCTCGGCGATAAAGCGGTGCAATAAAACGCAATGACAGCGCTCATTCCCGGTAAAGTAACCCTTCATCATCATTGAGTTCTTAGTTTTTGTCCCTTACGCAAGAATGCTATAAACAGTTTATGAAACACTGAATTTAACACTCCTACCTAAAACTCGAGCTACTCTTGGGATTCATTTGCGAGATAAAATTCCGAATGTGGATATTCGCAAAAGAACTAAAGTTAACACACATTACTTGACATAGCTATGAAAACTAGCAATAGGCAGGCCACATAGTACATAGAATCGATAACCGTTGAGGAAGAAAGGTTCTCGAATGCCGACCACAAATCGGAAGGCCGAGCTTAGGACGGCCTTATACGAGGTGACCAGGTCTTCATGTCCTTATTTACAACAGCGCCTATCCAAGAGAGAAGCGATCCTATTTCTTGGGAGAAATTGTATATAATTAATTATGCTAAAATGACTAATTATGCTAAATTAATGACTAATTTGTATCATGAGTTGATTTTATCCTAATTAATTATTAAGTATCATGAGTTCATTCTAGAATTTCTCTTGTAATTACAAGAAAAATTAAGTACCTACCTATAAAAAAAATACTCATTAAAAATATATTCTACTCTGAAATTCAAGTCGCTTAAAATAAGCAATGCAATGACATAAAAATCTTGAATGAGGCATAACATTTTCAATATTAAACTTAAATAGAGCCTTAAATGTACATTCATAATATTAGAGCTAAATGGGTCTAAAAATTGCATGTTCATTAAAATGGTCGTAGCAGAGAGGCCGGTTTAGATCTGTTTAAAAATCCACTTATCCACAGTTTCCCTCCAAAATAGATTCTGCAGCGGTGCCCAGAATATTCAATTGAGTGTCAGTGGCAACCCTAATCAGAAATCTAATTACTAGCGGGATTCGGGTTACATAACTGAGAAATCAGGGTCACCAGCGGTCGCTTAAAGGGTTGGTTACCTTAGGGCTTATAAATGTTTTGATTATATAGATTATAATTTCATATTATGAAAACTTTAATATATGTTATTTTAATATATGGTATGTAAATAAAGTTTTTCAAACTATGAAAAGTTTAAATTGAGTTTAGTTACAGCACCTACGCGTAACGTAACGTCTACAATTTTGTTAGGTTTCGTACCAAGATCCATGTTCTCCAAGTCGCTCATAACGGAAGTTGCCGTCACTCTCTCTCTTCCTGACTAAGGATGAGCCAAAGTACGTGTAGTAAGAGCCATAAAGCCACATACGTGCCATAAAGATCCCAGATATAAAATGCACTTGCCATTTATATCAGCTATGTGTACGCCGAAGAAAATGAGCTTTAGCTAAATTCACGTTAATGAATGTGGTGAAATGTGCTATAGTTACCTGAAAGCTATTGTTTGCGTTGTTAATGCTGCACTCTGCGAAGGTGGCGTCCTCTAGCTCAAACTCGTCCCAAAGTTGGCTCTGAAACAATAACAACTGTGTTTACTGACCACTGACAACTACGTCAACTACGTGCTACTGGGGTACCAGAACAGCTTCCCGGGGAAGTTCCCCGAGAACTTTAATTTTATATCTACTTTAATGTTAACTAGGCAAGTCGAGCTCGGACAGTGCCTCTATTTGCCAGAGCTGAGAGCTTCCTTAAACTGTCAACGGCAGGATGTCGGATATAGAACGAATGCAATTTAAGGAAACTTACTTGGAGTACATTTTTTAACTAGAAATAAGTCAAAATAAATCTACAGCTGTAGAAATGAATGGCAATCGCAAGCTTGCTACAAGCGAATGCGCTCGAGACGTTCGTCTCGCTACTTGGGCACGTCTGCGCGAACTTGTAGAACCTCTGGAGAACTTTGAGTAGGTACCATCAATGCAAACCTGAGTCTCGGAGTACCTCAGTAGGTAGGTATCGTAGGTTTATGTATTGTGTTGCCTTGGAACAAACGAAACGAGAAAGGAAATGAGTCTGTCTGGGAAGTCTCAAAGGAATATTAGTTGCCTTCCGAGCACAATGGTGTTATTTTGAGTAAAACTCCTTGCTGTGTGACAGAGATTACAAACCTATTACCTTTAATGCTATTACAGTATTTTCTGCTAGTCATCATGGTCGTGATAGAAAACTATGGAAAGTTGATGATCCGGACCAATAGATGTTTCGCGATAAACCCGTTCCTTGCACTTCAGACACAAACGTGATACATTCTGTACAGTGAATCATGCATAACACTAGCCGTATAACTTGGCATTTAAGTTAAATCTATACTTATAATAAAGCAGTAGGTAACAAAAAGTCTATACAATGATGATGATAAAAAAAATGTGTAGGGGTCTTAAAATTTGCTATTGAACAATAACATAAAAAATATGATGATGTCTGTCTATTTGTTTGTTTGTTCGAGCATCACATAAAAACTAATGATACGATTGCGATGCGATATTCACTGTTGGATAGCTTAGGGTTTGACCTAAAAACCTAAAACTGATGAGTAAAAGTCGAAGAATCGATAAAAAACATTTGACGTCTGAACGAAGTTTGATAATTTTGGTACTATTGGTTCTGGAATATCACAGGGTCCTTATTTTCCAGCAAAATTACCACGTGGACAAAGCCGCGGGCACAGCTAGTTAAAAATAAACACTGTCTTTTGTTCACTTTGTTCTTTGAAATGGAAAAAAGAGTTGGACTCGCCTCTTGAGCACGCGTCGCTCCATTGTTCCGCGCAGTCGTCATCATGTATCGCGCGCTTTGTAACGAGCCCGGGTAAATGGGAGCGACTGAAAGTGGCTTGGAGAGTCTCGTGGCGGCAAACTTTCTTAGCACAGACAAATTTATGATCCTTGACGCAAAAAAGGAACTAGTTCTAAGTTTGTAACTTTTCTGTCTGTGGCATCGTACTGCCAAACGGATGAAGCGATTTCAATGCGTTTTTTTTATAGCTGTTCTAATCGGGATTTTTCTTACTATATATGGTAACATGGAACTTCTATAAAACGTTTTAGGGCTATTACAAAGAAGGAAGAAGAGCAGGCAACAAATAACTAATTTAGCCAAGAGTCAACATAATATAACAACGTTTAATACTAGGAAAGTAGTGGAACTGGGCTGGCACGTAATCCGCATGCAACCTGCGAGATGGTCAAAGATCATCATACAGTGGGGGCCTACAGATGGTTGGCGAAATCGTGACCGGCCGCGAAAGAGGTGACCTTTTCGCATTTCAATCTTATTTGCCCCAAGTAGCCGAACATAAGGATGTGTGGAAAGAAATGGGGGAGACCTTTGCCCAGCTGTGGAAAAAATCAGGTTGACAAAAAACCACTAGCAATACCTAGTTTTAATTTTATGCACACTCCACTTTAACCTTTCCACTAAAGGTAAACTCAACAATGGGTGAAGAACTTCAGACAATAATCAATTTTAATCAGGCGCATTTTGTCTGACTGGTTTGTAACATATTGCTTAAAAGCAATCCATACTTATCTAGATAAGTATGGATGTACGAAAAAGTCTGTACAAGGAAGATAATAACAAAAAATGGTCTAGGGTACTTAAAAATAGCTACCGCACTAGAATATCACTTTTGTTTTAATCGTGGCTGTCTGTTTGTCTATACGTTTATTCACGTATCACGTAAAAACTACTGGACAGATTGAAATGCAATATTCATTGTTGGATAGCTTAGGGTTTGACTTAAATACTGGGGTACTTGGTATCTTAATCTGATGATTAGCAATCGATAAAAAACTATATGAACGCTGAAATAATTTTGAAAAATTTCTGTATATTGAACTTTATAAGTACTTTTTGTCCTGGAATAACACATATGGGCTACTTTTAAATGAAAAGACCACTCTGAAAAATCCGCGGGCACAGATAGTATCCTATAAAACAGTCATGAACCACGCGCGTGCTTGTGTAACTCAGCCCTGTGGAAAAAGGCAACACACAACAAGTAACGTGGATGTCCGGGAGAGACACCACGTGTATTTGCCATGTTACAAATCGTTGCTCTACGTGCTCACGTCGGAATGACCTAATTAGAGGTATAACATGTACTAGTAGAAGACGCTGTAACTGTAACTTTTGTTGTATGTGGAAAAACTAGAAGAAACTACAACTCCAATCTAGAAATAATCTTTTAATAAAACAGTAGCAAAAGCTCTGTAATTGGTTCTTCGATATAGAGGGGTCTTTAAAAAGCTACTGAACGCGAGCATTTTTTTTTTGAAAGACTTGTTCGGATCGCCTGTCAAGCGATCTGTATAACTCGTGTAATCGATTTGCGAAAACAAGTCATATCAAAATATCATTTTTGGCTTTATTACTTCTCTCTCGTGTCTTCTCGTGACCACGGGCTATACAACTTGATCGAATAGTCAAGGTTAGTCAACATTATATTATAAAAAGCTTTTATTTAACTTCACTTGTATGTATGTATGTATCGATGTATCTATGTATTTTGTCTGTCATTGAATGTTGCAATTCAAATTTCGAGCACTCCCCGATTATTTATCCGGCTGAAACTTTCAAGGCAGCTCACAAACC